>BSBN01000430.1:3750000-5000000 GCA_027924645.1 Cunninghamia lanceolata | reverse complement strand
CTTTCTCTAATTCTTTAATAAAAGAAAAAAAATATATATATATATATACCTTTATCTACCCACTATTTTTTTTATAACAAAAATACATAGATTAAAAAAAAACACATAATATTATAAAGATGTAAATATTTGTATATATATAATTATATTCCTATACAAAAAAAATATAAGATATATAAATACATTTCTTTTCTTTCACAAAAAAGAAAAAGATAAATAAGATAGAGAAAAATCATATTTAAATCATAAATCAACCAAGGGAGGGAAAAATACTTCCTTTAACCATAGCAACTAAAATTGATGTGTGTGTGTGTGTGTGTGTGTGTGTGTGTGTGTGTGAGAGAGAGAGAGAGAGAGAGAGAGAGAGAGAGAGAGAGAGAGAGAGAGAGAGAGAGAGAGAGATTTTCTTTTTGCAAATAATAAAGTTCACAAGGGGAAACAATGCAATATAAGGGATGTCCCAAGAGGGGGATTTTCTCTCTCATACACCCAACCATTTACAAGTTCAATGAGCCAAGGCATTTACAATGCCATATATTTACAACTTGATCAAAACTAATAAACCACTTCATGAAGACCTCTCTCATAGCTCTTCTCCATAGAGTCAAGCAAACCTACAAGACAATAAAACCTTTCCCATGGCCAAGGGAAGCTCACATCCCATCCTTAGGCCTACTTGGAAGCCAGCTCCAAGATAGGAAGCCTACAAGTAACCCTATCTCATACACACACACAAGGGATTCCAAGACACACTCACAACAAACACATTAACACCCATCCCAAGGGATCTTAACAACTAAATCCATGAATATGGATTTTAAGGGAGAGAGAGTAGACTTCACTCACTCAAGGGGAAAGACCATCAATAATCATATAACCCAAACTCTTTTCTCAAAACCTCATAGCCTCTTGCTATCAAATAAACAAACTTATGGCTCCAAAAACCCAAGGCACTCATGCCATCCAAACTCATACCAAGATCTCCTAAAAACAATGTCAAAGCCTATCGGATATCCTTATCAGGGAGTGTCTTTCCTTGAGAAAGTTCACTCCTCTCTCAGCCTACACAAGGTGAGCTCTCTCACATGGAGAGCTCACTCCAACAACCTTTAACCCTTCACAACACACAAAGACAAAATACATAAACAAGCACATAAACATGTCTAAAAACATACATGAAATAAAATATAAAAGAAAGAAGATCTTGAAGCCTTGCCTCTCAAGTCTCAAGTGAAAGAAGATAGTTGGTGAAGCCTTCCAAGAGCCAACTCCAAATATCCTTAGTTCAATCTCCCTTCCAAGCCAAAGATCATTCCCAAAATCCAACTCCAAAAACCAAAAGCAAGAACACTTCTCACCTTAACAAGAGGGAGATAAATAGATCTCCAAAAACCATCCCCATGAATGAGGAGGTGTCACTTGTCACCTTATCATTCACTCTCACAAGCACAAATCCCCACATGTGCTCTCACGCATGTGTGATATATTGAGGAGTAGGGAGGTGACACTTGTCATCCTCTCATTCCTCCTCAAGAGCACACCTCCCCACACTTGTCCTCGCACATGTGTGAGACATGGGGAAAAGGGAAGTACTTGGGGTTCTCTTCCCAAAGGCTCTTACAATGTGTGATCACATATGTGAGACCTTTGGGATTCTCCAAGCCCTTACATGAACCTAGGATTGTGGGATTGGGATGTGACAAGTCACCCAACCTCATCCCCAAAACCCTAATCTCGCCACTTAACTCCCATGGTCAAATATGAGTTAAAACTCATGATTTAAGGTCTATAAGGTACCTAACCCATGTTGGAAGCTTGCTGGTGTCATCATTGATGTCAACCTCCAAGAGATGGTTCACTTGATTTCCAAGTGCTTTTGAGAAAATTTAAAGGAAAAGGTGTGTAGTGTGATAGAGGTATGTTCAGTGCTATGCTCCACATTTATTTATAGTTGAGGATATACTTGTACAGTTTGGAAGTGATGATTAGAGGTGTTCAGAGGTGTTATATCCAAAATTTTAGGTTCTAGATCGTGTAGCAATGGAAGATATGTTTGACAAAGTGTTTGACTGTGAAGAAGGTTGTCTAGGAGAAATGAGACTACTCCACATTTATCTACATTAAGGTTTCTTGTCTTGCGGCTCTAGGAACATGTTTATATTATTTGTATCTACATTCCCTTGAAGTTTCTAGTGTTGGGGAGCTCCGTAAGTTTAGTTCTTGTGTTGGTGTTCAGTTGTAGTGTATCTTGATGTGCAGAATGAAGACATTCTTTGTTTTAGGTGGTTGTGGTAGTGTTGCAGAAGATTTTGATGATGCTGAATGTTCTGGAAAGATATGTGGATGATTTGGAGTGTCTCTCCATCATTCACATGATGTTATTAATCTTAGAGAGGCGTGTATGTGGTCTCTTGCTATGTTTGTTCAGGTTTGGCTGACCTAGCTTGCTAGAGCTATTTGCAGAGGTACTTCGTGGATTGTGGATGGGATATACAATATGGTGATACAGATATGAGTCCTAGTTAACCCTTGGCGTGGTCCACTTTCAATTCTTTCCACCGTGGAAGTGTTTAGTGCCAACCCATTTTTATGTTGCATGTTTGAGGTGCATACATTTCATTAGGATTGACCTAATTGAGATGGTTTTTGGTTGTGGATGGTATAAATGTAAGATGAAGTTGAGTGGAGAAATGTAGAGAAGATGATGTGAATGTGAATCAAGGGTGATGAATTGAGTGTGAGCTTAATGCAATGAGCAGAAGGTGTCTACATTTTTAGTTTGCTTAAAGTTACTGGAGGCAGTGAGACAAAGGTTGCAAATGGCAAGAATTTGTAGTGGTGGATCTCTTCTATTGCTTTGACATAGTTAATCTCTCTATAACAATCCTTTTCTATTCTTCTCTCTTTTAGATAGTGAGTCCTTTTGGCAGTGAGCCTTTCTTCTGGGAAGTGAGGCCTTGGCAATGAGCCTACTTGTAATTTGGTGTTACTATTCATATGTATGTGAGTTAATCCTCACCGTGGTTTTTCCCTTCTTGGGTTTTCCATGTAAATCTGGTGTTCTTATGTGTTTCGATGTGTTTGCATTGATGCTTCATATGTTTACATTCTGCTAATGCTTAATAAGAGTTTGGAATAGCATTGAGGGTTTAATGTTTTAATGTACAACTGATTCACCCCCCTCTCAATTATCCTATGCATACTAACAATTGGTATCAGAGCAAAGTTCCTTGAAGAAGCTTAATTGCTTAAGGTAGATCCCGATGGTGCTTATTAAAGGTATTGAGGTTCCAGTGTTTGATGGAACAAATTATGCTTTTTGGAAGACTGAGATGGAAATCTTTCTTGATTCATTAGGATATGGCATATGGAAGGTAGTTGATAAAAAATATACAATACCTACTAATCCAAAGGATGAAGATGAGATTAAATAATATGAGAAAAATGGCAAGTCAAGGAGTGCTCTTCTAAAAAATCTTTATAATTCTAAATTAGTGAAGGTAATGAGCTACAAAACTACTCATGAGATCTAGAAGAAGCTAGAAAGTATCTATGAAGGAGATGACAAGGTCAAGCAAGCAAAGATGCAGAATTTGAAGGCCAAGTTTGAAACCCTAAAGATGTTAGAGGATGAAAATATTTCAAGCTACATGTAGAGAGTAGATGAAGTTGTCAAATCCATCAATGGGCTTAGTGGAAAGATGGAGGAAAGTGAAGTGGTAAAGAAAGTACTAAGAACTCTTCCAAAATCTTATAGTGCTAAAGTTTCTTCTATTGAGGAAGCTCAAAATTTGGATACTTTACTAGGGATCAATTGTTTGGTACTTTAACTACTTTTGAATTAAGAGAGTTTGGTCAAGATGACTCAAGAAAAGAGACTACTTTTAAGGTTAGTAAAAAAAAAAGAATGATGAATTAGAATCAGATGATTTTGATAAAATAGAAGCAAATTTTGTAAGTAGATTGAAAAAGGGCTTTGTAAAATATAGAGGTAAGTTACCCTTCAAATGTTTTAACTGTAGAAAGATAGGTCATTATGCTTCAAAATATCTGGTCAAAATCTCTAATGACAAATACAAAAATAACAAAGGAAAATAATTCAAGAGGAGTTATTATGTTAAAGAAGATGCCAACATATTTGATGATGAGAGTGATGAATTCTTGTTCATGGCTTTGAATGTTGGAACTAATTCTACTAATCCTAAAAGATGTATGAAGAAAAATGCTCTAGAAATAGGGCACAACATTAAAGGAGCTTTGATGAGTACTTTTCATGAAAGCGAAGAGGAGAACCATTGGTTTATTAATGGTGGGTGTTCAAATCACATGACAGGTGATAAGGATAAGTTTGTGAATCTTGATAAGTTTGATGGAGGTTTTGTTAAGTTTGGAGATGATGCATCTCTAAGATCTATGGAAAAGTTTCAATCAATTTTTATGGCAAGCACAATATAGATGATGTTATTTATGTCAAGGGTCTCTGACATAATCTTCTAAGTGTATGACAAATGTGTAGCAGAGGATATAACCTTGTGTTTCAGGATGGTGGCTGTGAAATCAAAAAAGAAAACTTCAGAATTCTGGTTGCTATATGTTACACCCCATGTGTTTCTATCTACTTACTATTTACCTAGTTTGGTTAATTTGTTTGGAAAGTGAGTGATTATGGATTTCTGCATCTATATATGTGTTTTTATACATTTACTATAGATTGAATATTTTGTGAAAATTGAAGTAATTATGAATCTTTACATCTATGTGTGTTATCTATCTTGAATGCAATATGATGAGAAAAAGAATAATGTAATGTGTTGTATTAAATGTGGTTATTGTTAATTAATGATTATATTTTGATCAGTTAACTACTCTTACGATGATCTAAGTGGTTGCAGGAATAGGTTGTCCCTCCAGAAAAGAGGGGAGGTATCACTCAAGAGAAGGACTTGGTCTGGTAAACGTAAAACAGAAGCCTAAACTGAGCAGCACACACTCACATCGTATTTGACCTAGGTTGAGTCGAGTCACTGTGGGTAGTGGTAAGTAATTTGAGTTATGTATCTTGAGTCTTAATTGGATGTTCGAACCTCCATGTTGTTAAGTGTTTGGTTTCTTTGAGTTAATTAATGCTCGTGCAAGTCTACGATACGTTCTTATACATGAGTTGATATGAGCATGAACTTATGTAGGAAGACGTACCTATGTATATTCATGAGCATATTACTCATAGATTTGGAGATGTCGATTTGGCCTATACAAGAATTATCGTCTCTCTTGTGTTCTTTGACGAGAAGTCTATGAAGATTTTACAACTTTATATGCATTTCTTGATTATGAGTTATATTTGATTTTACAATGATAAATTTATACATATGAGAATATATATAAATGTATATTTATTGTCTCTCTATATATGTATTTAATATAAATATTATTATTATTTTCTCTTAATTGCAGAAATATAATTTTATCATTTTGCAGAATTTAATTTTTTAAATATTATTTTATGGTAATTAAAACAATAAGTTTATATATATAATAGATTTTAAAATAAAATAATAAAAAAAGAATAGTTTTATAAAATAATGATAATAAATATAATAAAATAAATAATAATAATTAAAAGAAAAGGAAATTATTTATATAAAAGTATAATATTTAAAATAAGGTTTTAATTTCTTTTTTATAAAAGGGATACGTATCTTATTAAGCTTTTATGGTTATGTTTTAATTCTTAAGGTATGTGGGCCCCTCTTTAAACCTTTTTAAATTTCTTTTAATTTATAAAGCTTTTTAACCATTTTGGCACGTGGGCCTCTTAAAAATAATGATAATAAATATAATAAAATAAATAATAATAATTAAAAGAAAAGGAAATTATTTATATAAAAGTATAATATTTAAAATAAGGTTTTAAGTTCTTTTTTATAAAAGGGATACGTATCTTATTAAGTTTTTATGGTTATGTTTTAATTCTTAAGGCACGCGGGCCCCTCTTTAAACCTTTTTAAATTTCTTTTAATTTATAAAGCTTTTTAAACATTTTGGCACATGGGCCTCTTAAACCTTGTAAATTGTTAATAATTTTATATTTTATTTTTATTTTTATTTATGTCTAACACTATTTTTAGAAGGTTGTTTGGTTTTTATGAACTAATTTTAGAATTTGTAAGTATGTCCTCATAGTGTCAACATTGTTGAGTTGGTTAAGAATGACGACATTATATCAAAATTTTTGAATTGGTTGCAGTATAAAAGGGGGTACTCTCCCTCATTTTCAATTGCACCATTTTCTAATCAAGAGCTTTTCCTTTTCAAATTTGAGTTTTGCATTTGTGTCAAAAATTTGTCGTTTTGTATTTATAAGTGGTTTTATTTGGAAGAGCGATCTAGAGTATTGGCAGGTCATTAGCAGAAGAGTATTTGATCCATTTGGAGCTATATTCTCAAGCATGGGAATTATTTCTCCTTCTTTATGATTTTCATGATTTCAAAATATTATGTGATGTATTATTGTTAAGTGATTGCAATATTAAATTATCATTGTTAATGTCTCTTGATTGTATAATAGTTTATATATATATATATATATATATATATATATATATATATAGCAAAATTGTATTGTGAATGTAAGATTGTGTCTATGGTTTGGTTTTTAGCTAGATGGAATTATGAACCAATCATTGATTGGTATTTATATAAGAAAGTCGTACAAAGGGAAAGATAATGAGAATAGGATTCAAGTGGTATTACTTCGATATATGTATCCTAGTAAAGCATGTAATAGGTTAACCTTGGGATATGTGATCCATGGAAGAGGGGGGAATAACCTAGAATAGAGTTTGATGTAATTGTTAAGCAGATATATTCCTGGGATTCGTTGATCCATGGGAAAGGGAATATCCTATGTGTAGAGAATGATGCATTTGTTAAGTGGGGTTATTCCTGGGATTTGTTGATCCATGGTTAAGGGAATAACTATTGTATAGAGATTGTTGTCTTTCCCAATCGAGATAGAAGGGTGGGTGAATATGAGACAAGAAAACTTTGGCCAAAGTGGTGTAAATAGCCAACGTTTACACTGTCTAGGTTTACTGTGATCCACGTTTGCATTTCTAGTAGGGATTTCATATTTTGATGGTTGTAGCCATAGTATGATAGTACTAGTTAATGTAGGACACAACACCTTGCTCAAATTAGGCCTATTTTATTTGGGGTTACTAGACCAATCCCTTCGTCGAAGGGTAGGACCATTTACTAGTTTGGTAAATGTGCGGGGGACCACAGTTAGTCCGTGGTTGGAGGTAAATCGCTTGAGTGATGCTTCCCCTCATGCAGTTGGTGGCCAGGAATATTGAAGATAGACAAGTATACAATCATGTATCTCTATTTATCAGTTAAGCTCTTGAAACTTGTATGTATATTAAGAAAAAAAGTTGTAAAGATGATTATTCAATTCTTTTATTGAGGAAATAAAATTTGATTTATGTAATGGGAGTTTGGAATATGTTTCAAATGTGCATTTAATCAAAGGAATTTAAGGAAAATTTTTATTGCTTCCGCTATCAGTATCTTGATCCATTTACTTTCTAAGTTAAACTTGGTAAATCTTCATTGGTAGAACAAGTGGCATGTTACTCGTGGTATCAAAGCTAACCAGGTTTAGCTCTGGAACCTATGTGCTCACTATGCTATGAGAGTCCAAAATTGAAATTGGTTTTATACGAGAATGGCATAGTAGACTAACCAAGAAAATTATTAGGACTATTATCCAACACTTATCAAGTCAGTGGTTAAGAGTAAACCAACTCAGGAATTAAGGAATCCATGAGTCAATTTAACTCTATTAAGGATGCATAACAAAAAAATTCTAAGACTTGGATTAAAAAGATAAAACCTTGATAAAATGTTATTAGACTAAGAGCTCAGGAAGAGCAGTGTCTATATGAATTCAAGATCACTTTTATATCTCAAGAACTTAAGGATGGGAAGATCCAGAAGAAATCAATCAGGTGTAGAAGCAACTGAGTAATGAATATTCTAGAAATTGTATCAAATGATACATAGATAACTAGGTTTCATGTCTAAACCCTAATGGATTGGAATGAGTCTTGAGAGAGATAAAAGGATTAATAAAGGACAAGTAATGATGTATTGGCATATAATGCTTGGAAAGATAGTGCAGGACTTGGAAATGCTTTTTGATTTCTAACATTTATGAGAAAACCAATTGTCATATACAAAGAATTATGCATAATTAGAAGAGAATAAGAGTTCATGAAGCTTATTTGAAAAAGGTGACAATGAGTAGTTGAGGAAGCAAATTAAGAAGATCCTCTCAGGCAATATTTTGATGAAAAGATTGGGACTGGTATCATTCTTTTGTTAAGAGTTTGCATGAAGTTTGCAAGATAATTCGTAGCAGTTGTAGGAGAAGTTATTAGTTATTTCATAGCATTTTTGGATAAAAAGTTGAGAGCTATGTAATTTGTCTCTTGGTGGAGATAGAAAGTATAATTGTAATGAAGAATGAGATCATTACTAAGATATTTAGACAAGTTTGATTAACTAAACTATTTCAGGAGGTAAGGAATAGAGTTTTGTAAACAAAGGGAAGAAGGGTGTGTTCCAACTGAAGTTCGTGTGTGTCGTTGTATCACGATAAATTTTCCACGATGTAAGAGTGGATGTGTTTTAAGATTTTGATTTTGAGTATAGAGAAAATCTTAAAAGACTTATTTATTTATTGTGCTAGTAGCATGGTCTCTAAACCGCTGTAATTTTTTGGAAAACTTGAGTGTAATACAACAATCTACTCCCTTGTCAGTGACTCGGTCAGTCACATAGTGCATAGTCAGTATATCTTTTGATTTTGACACTTCCTAAATTTTTGGAGAAATTCCTTTTTAAATATTTAGATGAATTTTTCATTGTTTGGAATGGTCTAGCCACTGAATTTTGAAGATTATGTATTTTATGACCAGATGGTCAAAATTTGATTTATTGAGCTCAAACTTTTGACTTATTGTTGAAAATGAAATTGCTTATTCTTTGACATTGATTTAAATTATTGAGGTGGCTATACTAGAATATTTTTGGTTGTTCAACTCTATCATGTCCTGGATGGGCCTTTGATGGATTGTATAAGGGAGTAAATTGTAGAAAACACACTTGGTATATTCCTAAACTTTTGGATTTATGAAACCTTGTGAGGTAAGAAAATTCTTTTTAAATCATAATCGGGTCATCTAGGAGTAACTAAATTCCTAGTCAATGTGAAATCTCTTTATTTCTGAAAGAGAATGAAGAGTGACAGCAAGTTGTTTAGAATGTGAGAGAATCAAGGATGATTAAAAGCACTCTGTATGGAATTGGTATCTATACAATGTTCCAAGAGTGGAAGTGGCTTGTCACTCTGAGAGAGGCTATCAACTTTAAATTGTTTGCTTTTGGTATCTCCAACCAAATCAGAATCTCTCCAACCAAATCAAAAGCCTTACCACTTTCTAAGGACATGTTCTCAGAAGATAGTGTGAGCTCTGCCATGCTATTTAGGAATCTTTATTTCCCTCCTTTGGCAGAAGAAAGTGTAATTTCTTTAAGTGATAAAATGGAGGAATATGTTCCCTGAAATTTTGTATCTGAGGATAAAGTTGAGGGTTATTACCCATTCAAGGATAATCATGGACTAGAATTTGAGGGATATACTCCACTCAGTTGTATCTGAGAGGGTATTCAAATCCTTTTGATATAAAGGGAAGAAAAGTGTTTTATCAAAAGCTTATGCATATGAAATCTTTCTTGGGAAATTTTTTGAATAAACAATGGGAGATTCTATTTGGAAATGTTAAATGTTTTTTTTAGAAGATGGATAACATTCATAGAATTTAAATCTTTATGGAAACCCGCAGGGTGAACTATCTTGTTAAGATGGTTAGAACAAGAATTAACTTTGTGGGGAAGCAAAGAAGTATGATAAGGAGTTGAGAGTATGGGTACTAAGTTAGATCAAATCCTTACAATGTTGATAGAAACAAGAGAGCGAGTTAGAGTATTAGAGAAAGGAAAGGTTAAAGTAGAAAAAGAAGTACCTAAAAAGGAAAAGTTTCCAGTAATGAATGAAGGAGAAAACTCTCAAGCTAGTAAACATGGGGAATGAAGGATCTCAATCTCAATCAGGTTTTGAAAGGATTAAGAAGAGGAGAATGGCAAAAGGGTTATTCCAGGAAATGAAAAAAAAATTACTCCTCTGAAGTTCGAAGGTAATACCAGATGCCTCAGGTGAAGATTTGGGTGGAGTGTTAAATCAGAAAGGGTAAGTCATAGCCTAAGAATTAAGGAAGTAAAAATCTTATGAACAAAATTATGCTTCGTATGATTTGGAGTTAGAAGCAATTACTCATGTATTACAGATGTGGAGACACTATCTATTGCGAAAACTTTTGAATTGAAAACAGACCATCATGGTATAAAGTATTTATTTATTCAACCTAATCTAGATGTAAGGCTAAGGAGGTGGTTAGAACTAATATTGGAATAAGATTTCAACCTTAACTATATCAAGGGAAATGAGAATAGGGTTGCTAATGCTTTAAGCTGAGGATGGAATATATCTTCATTGGTAACTATCCAAATTGGCCTCCAAAATTAAGTATTGCAAGAATTCAAGGGTGATGAGTTCTATGACCAAACTAAGCAAGCACTCTCGAGTAAATGGCAAGATAAAAAGTATGAAGGTATTTTTTTTTGTTTTAAACCTAATGGATTATTGAGATTTAATGGAAGAACTTGTGTACCTGATTCTGGTGAATTAAGGAATCTAGTATGGGAGGAAGTACATAATGCACCATATTCAAGACATCCAAGTGTCACTAAGATATTAGCAGATGTAAAACCATTATATTTCTATAAGGGAATGAAAAGGAATGCCGCAAGATTTGTGGCAAGTTGTTTAGAAAGTTAAAGAATAAAGGTAACTTCTTTTTTATCAGAGAATTTATTTGGTGGAACACCAGTATTAGCTCGTAAAATTGTGTAGGAAGTGTTTAGTTTACACAGAGATCTTGAGGAGAATATCTCAGATAGAGATGCGCAAGTGACAACAAGTTTTGGATAACCTAATGTAAGTATAACTTATCATTCAGAGAACAGATGGTTAAACTATGAGAGTTAACCAATTTTTGAAAGAATTGTTTGAATATATTGTATGGATCAACATTATAAGTGGGGAAGAATATCTACCACTGGTGGGTTTTTTTTATTAGAAAAATTCCTATCTTTCTACTTGAAACATTGGATAGAAGAAGATGTCGAACTCCTATAAGCTGAGTAAGCTAGAAAATAGGATTAGCATTAGTCAAGAAATGTTGTCAGAAATGGATGAACAGATCATGCTGATCAGAAAAGATTGGCAAAGAACCAATAAGGAATAGAGAAGTTATGTTGATGCTAAGTATATATGGAGACAATTCTCGAGTAGAGAGTAAAATTTCTATTGAGGGTCCAACCCCCTCCCACCAAAAAAAAATGTTTCATTATGTCTGGTATGTATTCCAAACAAGCTCCTTGATGTAAAGAGCTCTTAGAAGTTCTCGAAGTTAACAAATCCATTGATTGTAGAATCATTCTAATAATAGCTATTGCCAAGAGGCACAATGCTCTTAATGATTCAAATTTGATATATTTATATATTTAACTGCTGATTATTATACTCATAGAATGTATACAAGTATAGAAACCAGGTATGGTTTTGATCAAGCATTTGAAATGCTTGAAGTTCGCAAGCTCTACTTGCATAAATAGAAAGGTTATGCAGTGCAAAGTCTAATTGGATCTATATGCAAAAGGTTCTGCCACTTGGAATGATTATGCTGAGATGAAGCAAAAGTTTCCACAAGTTAATATGAATTATGAAAGCTCTTGATATCAATATGTTTTGTATTCTGATAATTTTTATGA
This sequence comes from Cunninghamia lanceolata, assembly GCA_027924645.1. Lineage (NCBI taxonomy): Eukaryota > Viridiplantae > Streptophyta > Pinopsida > Cupressales > Cupressaceae > Cunninghamia > Cunninghamia lanceolata. Next base: position 4,988,042 of record BSBN01000430.1, on the reverse strand, counting down.
CTTATGTATGTGGTGATAATACTTGATACTTAAAAATCATTGAGGATGATGATTCACAAGGGGGGAAGTATGTTACACCCCATGTGTTTCTATCTACTTACTATTTACCTAGTTTGGTTAATTTGTTTGGAAAGTGAGTGATTATGGATTTCTGCATCTGTATATGTGTTTTTATACATTTACTATAGATTGGATATTTTGTGAAAATTGAAGTAATTATGAATCTTTGCATCTATGTGTGTTATCTATCTTGAATGTAATATGATGAGAAAAAGAATAATGCAATGTCTTGTATTAAATGTGGTTGTTGTTAAATAATGATTATATTTTGATCAGTTAACTACTCTTGCGATGATCTAAGTGGATGCAGGAATAGGTTGTCCCTCCAGAAAAGAGGGGAGGTATCACTCAAAAGGACTTGGTCTGGTAAACGTAAAAGAGAAGCCTAAACTGAGCAGCACACACTCACATCCTATTTGACCTAGATTGAGTCGAGTCAGTGTGGGTAGTGGTAAGTAATTTGAGTTATGTATCTTGAGTCTTGATTGGATGTTTGAACCTACATTTTGTTAAGTGTTTGGTTTCTTTGAGTTAATTAATGCTCCTTCAAGTCCACGATATGTTCTTATACATGAGTCAATATGAGCATGAACTTATGTAGGAAGACGTACCTATGTATATTCATGAGCATATTACTCATAGATTTGGAGATGTCGATTTGGCCTATCCAGGAATTATCATCTCTCTTGTGTTCTTTGACGAGAAGTCTATGAAGATTTTATGACTTTATATGCATTTCTTGATTATGAGTTATAATTGATTTTACGATAATAAATTTATACATATGTGAATATATATAAATGTATATTTATCGTCTCTCTATATATGTATTTAATATAAATATTATTATTATTTTCTCTTAATTACAGAAATATAATTTTATCATTTTGCAGAATTTGATTTTCGTAAATATTGTTTTATGGTAATTAGAACAATAAGTTTATATATATATAATAGATTTTATAAAAAAATAATAATAATAAAAGAGTAGTTTTATAAAATAATGATAATAAATATAATAAAATAAATAATAATAATTAAAAGAAAAGGAAATTATTTATATAAAAGTATAATATTTAAAATAAGGTTTTAAATTCTTTTTTATAAAAGGGATACATATCTTATTAAGTTTTTATGATTATGTTTTAATTCTTAAGGCACGCGGGCCCCTCTTCAAACCTTTTTAAATTTCTTTTAATTTATAAAGCTTTTTAACCATTTTGGCATGTGGGCCTCTTAAACCTTGTAAATTGTTAATAATTTTATATTTTATTTTTATTTTTATTTATATCTAACACTATTTTTAGAAGGTTGTTTGGTTTTTATGAACTAATTTTAGAATTTGTAAGTATGTCCTCACAGTGTCAACATTGTTGAGTTGGTTAAGAATGATGACATTATATCGACATTTTTGAATTGGTTGCGGTATAAAAGGGGTACTCTCCCTCATTTTCAATTGCACCATTTTCTAATCAAGAGCTTTTCCTTTTCAAATTTGAGTTTTGCATTTGTGTCGAAAATTTGTCGTTTTGTTTTTATAAGTGGTTTTATTTGGAAGAGCGATCTAGAGTATTGGAAGGTCGTTAGAAGAAGAGTATTTGATCCATTTGGAGCTATATTCTCATGCATGGGAATTATTTCTCCTTCGTTATGATTTTCATGATTTCAAAATATTATGTGATGTATTATTGTTAAGTGATTGCAATATTGAATTATCGTTGTTAATGTCTTTTGATTGTATAATATTATATAGATATATATATAGATAGCAAAATTGTATTGTGAATGTGAGATGGTGTCTATGGTTTGGTGTTTACCTAGATGGAATTGTGAAGCAATCATTGATTGGTATTTATATAGGAAAGTTGTACAAAGGGAAAGATAGTGAGAATAGGATTCAAGTGGTATTACTTTGATATATGTATCCTAGTAAAGCATGTAATAGGTTAACCTTGGGATATGTGATCCATGGAAGAGGGGGGGAATAACCTAGAATAGAGTTTGATGTAATTGTTAAGCAAATATATTCCTGGGATTCGTTGATCCATGGGAAAGGGAATATCCTATGTGTAGAGAATGATGCATTTGTTAAGTGGGGTTATTCCTAGGATTTGTTGATCCATGGGTAAGGGAATAACTATTGTATAGAGATTGTTGTCTTTCCCAATCGAGATAGAAGGGTGGGTGAATATGAGACAAGAAAACTTTGGCCAAAGTGGTGTAAATAGCCAACATTTACACTGTCTAGGTTCACTGTGATCCAGGTTTGCATTTCTAGTAGGGATTTCATATTTTGATGGTTGTAGCCATAGTATGATAGTACTAGTTAATGTAGGACACAACACCTTGCTCAATTTAGGCCTATTTTATTTGGGGTTACCAGACCAATCCCTTCATCAAAGGGTAGAGCCATTTACTAGTTTGGTAAATGTGCGGGGGACCGCAGTTAGTCTGTGGTTGGAGGTAAATCGTTTGAGTGATGCTTCCCCTCATGCAGTTGGTGGCCGGGAATATTGAAGATAGATAAATATACAATCATGTATCTCTATTTATCAGTTAAGCTCTTGAAACTTGTATGTATATTATGAAAAAAAGTTGTAAAGATGATTATTCAATTCTTTTATTGAGGAAATGAAATTTGATTTATGCAATTGGGAGTTTGGAATATGTTTCAAATGTGCATTTAATCAAAGGAATTTAAGGAAAACTTTTATTGCTTCTGCCATCAGTATCTTGATCTATTTACTTTCTAAGTTAAACTTGGTAAATCTTCGTTGGTAGAACAAGTGGCATGTTACACTATAGGAAAATGACAACAGAAAATATTTATGAGCTCAAAGGTGCTAATGGTATGTGTTTCATGACTCAAGTTAATGAAAGTTGGCTATGACATAGAAGAATGTGTAAAATCAATTTTTATATCCTAGTGAGGATTAGCTCTACTCAAGCTATGAGGGATCTGCCAAGAATTACAAAGCCAATCAATGTAATTTACAAGGAATGTCAGATTGGGAAACAAACAAGGAATAATTTCAAATTCAAAGAGTATTCTACCACATGACCTCTGGAGTTGGTACATACAGATCTGTGTGGACCCACAAGAATAGGAAGCTTTCAAGGTGACATGTATTTCATGTAGTTAGTTGATGATTACTCTAGAATGAGTTGGGTAACCTTTCTCAAAGAAAAATCTAAAGCTCTAGATAAGTTCAAAACATTTAAAATTATGGTTGAAAATGAAATAGATTTGAAAATCAAGTGCTTTAGGTCTAACAGAGGTGGTCATATTACCTCCAATGAGTTTAACTATTTTTGTGAAGATCATGGAATAAAAAGGTATTTGTCAGCCCCTAGGACTCCTCAGAAGAATGGAGTTGTGGAAAGAAAGAACATGACTGTTCAAGAAGTAGCAAGGACAATGTTGACAGAAGCAAATCTACTAGATATCTATTGGAGAGAAGCTATTCACACTATAGTTTACATACAAAAATAGAGTGCAAGCAAGGGTCAATAGCTCAAAGACTCCATATGAACTATGATATGGAATAATTCCTACTATAAAATATTTTAGAGTATTTGGAAGCAAGTCCTACATTAGGAGAGATGAAGAAAATTTGGGAAAGTTTGACATAAGATCAGATGAAGGAATCTTTCTTGGATATTCTACAAAGAGCAAGGCTTGCAGGTGCTACAACAAAAGGCTAAAGAAGTTAGTTGAAAGTGCAAATGTCAAAGTGGATGAAGAACCACATCAAATCTCAGTGCTGGTAGAAGGATATGAATTTGATGAAACCCCTTGAAGAGAAGAAGAAAAAGAAGAAGAAAAGGAAAAGGCGATACAAGTTAATGAAGAAGATGCTCTAGAAAGGGTTCCTAAGACTCCCAAGTATGTGCAGAAGAATCATTCTGAAGATGAAATCATTGGAGATAAAAACAAAGGTGTATTGACAAGAAGGAAAATTGCTATGGCAGATGAACAGGTAAATTTGTGTTTGCTATCTAAAATAGAACCCAAAATAATGACTTAAGCATGCAAAGATGAACATTGGATCAAAGATATGGAAGAAGAATTGATGCAAATTGAGAAAAATCAGAGTTAGAAAATTGTCCTAAGACCAACAGACAAAAATGTAATAGGAACTAAATGGGTATTCAAGAACAAATTGAATGGGAATGCAGAAGTAGTGATAAATAAAGCTAGGCTTATCTGTAAAGGCTACTCACAAGTGGAAGGAATAGATTATGAGGAAACATATACTCCAGTGGAAAGAATGGAGGCCATTTGAATGTTCGTGGCCTTTATAGCTCATAAGGATTTCAAATTTTATCAAATGGATGTGAAATCTACATTCTTGAATGGAGAATTGGAAGAAGAGGTATACATTGAACAACTGGAAGGATTTCAGTTATCATATGATCCAAATATGGTCTGCAAATTGAAGAAGGCATTGTATGGACTCAAAAAAGCTCCTAGAGCTTGGTATGCAAGATTGGATAGATACCTACTATGGTAAGGATTCAAAAAGGGCACTGCATATAGCAATTTGTACTTCAAAGTTGAAGAAGATCAGATCCTGATTGTGGAGGTATATGTTGATGATATAATTTTTGAAGGAAATGAAGGTATGTGCAAAAGATTTATAGAAGAGATGCAGAAAGAGTTTGAAATGTCAATGTGTGGGGAAATGAATTTCTTCCTTGGGTTATGTTTAATAGGAAAAGAGGGAAATGGGTAAATAGCTAGATCCTCCTTTCACTATAAACATTCAAGGACACCCAACTGAGTTGAATCACAACTTTTGCAAGAGGATTCTCCTACAGGTTGGTGTGTCACTTGTAACATTTTGGAAACTTGCAATTTATTGATTAACTAATTAATTAAAGCTTGATTATGTTAGAAACCCTAATTATGCAAAATTGTAAACAAATGGACAAATCATGACAAATGTTCACAGACAGAGATGTAATATTCAGAGTAGATACATACCAAACTTTAGGATTCTAGATACGAAAAATTTGGGGGCTAAAGAGCAGGCACCCAAGCCCAAGGTATAGTTTTTTGTTGATAATCTTGAAAGATGTCTATAACTTGTTTTTGTTGTTCAGAAGATTTTTGTGTCAGAGATCCAGGGGGCTTTGGTGTAAGGTGCCCAAGTCTAGGTCTTTCTTTTTCTCTTAGATGTGGGATTTAAATACTTTATTCTAGCCTCCTACAGCTCTACTCCTTCAGATATGCCACTTGTAACCTATAATCACGGAGAATGGGGTTGGGGGTTGTGGAGTTTAGGAGCTTGCCTCAGTCAAGCCCCGAAAGGACATTCAAGTCTTCCAAACACTATTGTCATATAAAAGAGTGTGTAACCCTACAAGATAGAGGCAAAAACAAGTTGATAAATGATTCAAACACAAGTGGATATCACCTCAGAGGTGTAGCTCACATGTAGATGAAAATCCTTAAATGCATGAGAAGATGAAGCTAAATCTGTAATCACAAACACAACAACAATATTTTGCTCTACAACAATGAATATCTTAAATTCTCTAAAATCATAAGTTCGCCAAAAGTTCATAATCATTTTCTAGCTTGCAAATGAAACCCTAAGCATACTTATATATGCATTCCTGCTTTAATTTCATAATGCAAATTGAAGATGTCAACAACGGAACCTTTTAATGGTCACATAACATACATTCAAATTTAGGACCTGCCTAAAATAGGGTAGGACTAGGGTGTGAGTGACCAAGGCCTTGGTCCCTTTTTCAAGGTAGGATTCAACTCAATAAGGCCCCCTTAACCCCATTTGACATGGGTTTTCAGGGATTCTTCATTGGGAGTCCAAATGAACATGTAAGATGTAAAACAAGGGACCCAGGAGCTAAACTTGGTAGGTAAAAGTCCTAGGGAGACATTTTACAACATAGAATTTAGCCCCCACTTTAATGTATGTATGAACACATGGCCCATACATGCATTAAAGTACGGTCAAAACACAACAAATATGCCATGGACTTGAAACTAATGCATACACAAATATTGATGAACTATTTCTAGCCCCTAGTCTCAGGTAGACATTAGGGAAAACATGTCGTAGACATGGCAAACACATTGAAGACAGCAACAGGCATGCAAAACATAGAGATAACAATAACAAGCACACAAAACACAAATAAGAGAGTATTGAAGATATGCAAAACACAATGAATACAATGAATGTAGTGATTATTTCTTTTTCATTTTCTCATATATATGAATGCAAATACATGGAAAGTAAAAATGCAACACACAACCCAAAATGTAGGAGGGGCATTTTTCCACACTTTTTGGACTACATATGGGGCAGAAGACATGTAATACAAATCTCAAAGCGTAGGAGGGGCATTTCACCACACTCTTTGGACTACACTCGAGAACAAACATGCCATACAAATCCTAAAGCATAGGAGGGACATTTTACCATGCTCTTTGGACTATACTTGGGAACAAACATGCCATACAAATCCCAAAGCATAGGAGGGGCATTTCACCACGCTCTTTGGACTATACTTGGGAACAAACACATGGAAGATACACAGAAAACATGAGCATCATATAGCACGCCAAAGACATACTATACATCTAAAACATGACAAATAAGGTGATGGAAGGAACTTATTGCTAAGCCCCCACCATCTTAGGCACATTAAAGGTACACCTGATAGTTGGGATTATGCCACAACAATAGCCAAAGACATGCTTAAGGAAGGATACACCAACCCCGCTTACTCAAAGGACTTTTGAAATAAAAAGGATGTGCACTAGGTCAAGAGATACACCATCCCTACCTCCACAGAGGGCTTTGAATAAAAGGATATGCATGATATCCCACCTCTATAGAGGGATTTCTCATTGCAATATAAAATAAAGATGTGCACTCACGCAGAGATACAACATCCCGCCTCTGCAGATGGCTTACAAACACAATTCATTAGTATCAAAATTATCAGACAACTTACCTTTATATGCCCCCACCTTAAGGTGGTTGATATCATATAGTGATATAAAGCATGTTAAGGTAGAGAGAAAACACACAAGGGAACAAGAGCTTTTGTAAAGCCCATACCTCATCGAATGTTCCCACAAACACATAATTTCCTGCAAGAAGAGAGGCTAGAAATCTTTCTCTAAGATAATAACCACATCACATGATAAAATCAATGCATAAACATAATCACATCAAGAGCCAAGGCTATACTACAGATTCAAAAATTGAGTATAACTGTGGAGCTATACCACAGAGATCTCATAACCAAGTGTAACCAAGGCGAGACCTAAGACAAACAAAGTGAACGGAGCAACTATAGTGTTATGGTTTGTTAGCAAATATAAGACAACATCAAAATACCACATGAAGTGATTCTACTAGCCAAGTGTTGGGTAATATATATCAACCCCATCGTCATGTATGGAATAGGTCCATTTTTGCTTGCTCACTGAAGGGACATGGTCCGTATCAGTATTATTTGTTTTTCATCATCTGCTAGCTAGATAGAACCACTAGAAGAAGGTAAACAATAAATCAAGAGAGGAGAGAAAGTGCCTTAGGGTCGTCACATAGGAGGGTGCCCCAAGTCACCAATCGCAATGCTATGCCCCTAAGGCATGACACACAATAGTAAAAATAGAGGAGAAGTAAGATAGAAGAATGATTATACAAATAGAGGAAGGGTCACAACATAGGCAGTCTCCCAGTATCCTTGACCTTACAAGAGTATCAAGGGTCATCCAAGGAGGCCTAAACAACACATAACACATCATGAGGAAACACAACATAGAGGTAAAGGATTAGAAATACTTACCTATAGGCACAACCAAACTATCAATTGTCATCAAGAAAATCATCATCTTCCCAAGCTTGAATGTTAGAGAAAAGAGGTACATAAGGTACCATAGCCCAACTTTTGTTTTTATCTATAAGTTGTTCATTCTTAAGATCTTCTTGGTTTGATTCAATGTTAGGTGGAATCTTTTCTTCTTGAGGTGCATTTCATTGGGCAAAATCTTGTCTTTTCTTCCTTCTCTCTTACTTGTCTATTTCTTCCTTGTCCTATTGCTTATATCTTCAAAACTATTGTCATATTGTTCTATTAGTCTTTTTGTGTTAGAAGAGGAAGCTTGTTCAAAACTCATTTGTCTTGATGAAGTGCCTTCTTCTTGATGAATACCTCCTGATCCTTATAAGGATGACGAAGGATGAACCTCAACATAGGATCCTTTTCCTCTTTCTCTAGGAAGTTCTTCTAATGTAGGTTGTTCTTCTCTTATTGTTTGCATAGGAGGCCCGACCACTCTAGATATAAGTTTTGCTTTGTATCTTCTGTATCGTAGGAAAGAATGGTCTCTTCATGTCTCATGGTCTCTATTAGGTTGTGGCCAAAAGTAATAAAGAGTAAAGTTGTTTTCCATTACCAAAGGTTACCTTGTATTATGTCGAATAGTACGCACTTGTCCATGTAAAGGGAATTTTATGCAATTGTGAATAGTTCAGAGGACAATGTTCATAGATTTTAACCATGGGTGTCGTAGTTTTACATGAAAGAGGTCAAATAAAGGTATAACATCAAATACTTGATCCACATCTTTATCATAAATTGTAACCATTAAAGTTATCTTTCCAAAGGTAGGCATGAAAGCTCTAGTATGTGTCTTAATCCTTAAATCTGAAGGTTCATAAGAATCTTGTGTCAAATTATATGTGAGAAGGAACTCTTCTATTACCACATTAGTCATGCAATTAGGATCTATAAGTGTAGCATGCACTAGAATCTCCATTATACTCATGGTGATGTAAAGAGGCCCTTCATTGTCTACAAATGTTTTATCATGAGGTGTAAATGTTATTTCAGGTTCAGGGCTTGTTCTCTTCAAATAAGGCCTAGGAGGGAACCTAGCATTATTGTTGCAATAAGAAGCCATGTATATATGTATTCAAATGAATTCAAGATCAGATTTAAAATATTTTCAATACTTATGCAAGGAACAAGTGAAAATCTATGTATGCTTATGATCTAAAAATGCTTAATTTTTTTACTTTTTTTCAATGCAAATGCCTAAAAGAAGTAGTGTTGTGAAGAATTTAATGAGGGGAAGCAAGTTAAATGCTTATTATTAGTCTACTAATATAGAAATATCTTTCACAACACACCTATAATGCAAATCTAGATAGATGACAAGGCAAAATTTAGTGAAAATGGAAGGTTTTTAAATCCTAATTGTGAAATTAAGACATGAAACTATGCAAAATGATGTATGAATATTTTATAATCAGATTTATGATGTGAAATAGCTTATCTCAGATCTGAAAATGATGCAAAAATCCAACAATGCTCAATGCAAGTGCGATTTAAAAGAGATATGAGTGAATATGCTAGTTTTTGTTGAAATTGACTATGTGAAAATGCAAATTTTTGAATGTAAAATGAAAAAACACACAATAATGCAACACTAAAAACAAAAATTAGATTTTAATGAGTCTTTTAAAAGAGTAGTAAAATCTGAAACAAGATTTTAACTACAAACCATAGCTAATGCAAAGACTAGGTTTTATGAAAAATGCACAATTTCAAGCAATTTTTAACAATTTAAGCATGAAAATGCAATGCCAATGATTGTATAATGATGTACTACTGTAATTTATATCATATCTAATGAGAAAATTAGAAATGAAATGAAATGAAATGAAATTAATTCAAATTATGCCAAAATGCAAGCCTAGGATGCCAATTTTTTTCATATTTTTCAATTTTGTTTGTAAATTTTCAAATGCAATAAGATGAAAATTAAATGAATGAATGTAAATCTAAAGTACAACACTCAAAAAGGTGTAAAATTTAATAAAAACATGGGTTCACCAATATGTTTAATAGGAAAAGAGGGAAATGGGTAAATAGCTAGATCCTCCTTTCACTACAAACATTCAAGGACATCCAACCAAGTTGAATCACAAAGTTTGCAAGAGGATTCTACTACAGGTTGATGTGTCACTTGTAATGCTATGGAAACTTAGAATTTACTGATTAATTAATTAATTAAATCCTAGTTATGCTAGAAACCCTAATTATACAAAATCGTAAACAAATGGACAAATCATGACAAATGCTCGCAAACAGAGATGTAATATTCAGAGTAGATACATACCAAACTTTGGGATTTCGGATGTGGAAAAGTTAGGGACTAGAGAGAAGGTACCTAAGCCCAAGGTACAGTTTTCTATTGATAATCCTGAAAGATGTCTGTAACTTATTTCTAGTGTTTAGGAGATTTCTGTGTCAGAGATCCGAGGGCTTTGGTGTAAGGCGCCTAGGTCCAGGTCCTATGTTTTCTCTCAAATGTAGGATCTAAATACTTTGTTCTATCCTCTTGCAACTCCACTCCTTCAGATATGCCACCTGTAACCTACAATCACGGAGAATGGGGTTGAGGGTTGTGGTGTTTAGGAGCTTGCCTCAGTCAAGCCCTGGAAGGACATTCAAGTCTTCCAAACACCATTGTCAGATGAAAGAGTGCATATCCCTATGGGATAGAGGAAAAAAAAGTTGATAAATGATTAAACAAAAATAGATATCACCTCGAAGGTGTATCTCGCATTTAGATGAAAATCCTTCAATGCATGAGAACATGAAGCTAAATCTGTAATCACAAAAACAACATGTCATGTCTTGTTTTTATGAACAATATAATTAATCTAGTTTAGTGAACAATTATCGTGATTGATTTTACTTTAAGTAATTTTGTTTACGTGGATGTAATTATTAAGATTTAATTAATGAAATTTGGAAATTAATTTTAAATTGATGCATTGATTTGCTTTGGCTATGTTTTTGAGACACTAACCTATTGATGTCGAGTTGAGTACAATTGGATGCAGATACTCATCGAAGACGAGAGCATGGATGAGGTAGAGATGTTCTAGCCACTTGGCAAGAAATAATGGATGGGTTACCCTGATGCAATCACACACACCACGTAGTTGCATATGCATTATTGAATGGCTTTGATTGCATTAATGCATGATTTTTAATAGTTTCAAATGCATGATGTGATTACTTTGACTTAATATACTTTTGGAAATATATTCAATGATGTATTATGTGTAATTAAATAAATAATAAAACATGGTTATTATGGATGTTTGGAAGACAATATGTCTTTAAAATAAATAAATAGATTAAATTATTTATTATTGTGCAAATTTGTAATGCATTTCTCTTTATGATTATTAAAATAGTTTTGTTTAAAATAAAATAGTTTAATAATATTATAAATAGCAATATTATAATTAGGAAAAGAATGAAGGAATTTTAAAATATACTTCCTATCATTCATGTGTCAGTAATTTGAAAAAGATAATATTTTACTGTTTAAAATAGCATTTATTTCCTCTAATTTCATTCGTCAATTAAGCATGCAAATAGAAAAGAAACTTCAGTTAAAAACCTAATTCCAGATCGCTGAAAATAAGAATAGAAAAATTTAATAAAAGAAAAGAGTGTTCATGGATATCGATACCCATGTTTTAGCAGGCAGAAAGGTGATTTCTCTGGAATGATTAAGAAGTTATTTTGATCAGTGATAGAGAGGAATTGTTGGGCGACAGTAGCTACAGAGTTACATTTGCTATCAATGATTTTCTCCAAGTTTTTATCCCATATTTATGCGGTTTGAATTCATGGTTTTAATTTAAAAAATATATGGTTTAGGCATTAAATTCTATGTTACAGTAAAAAATGTTGTCATGGCTGAGCCATTTTTCCTCATGAGGCCATCGACCCTCTTATCATTAGACTATTCTTTTTGTTTTCTTCATGGTAGAAGTTTTCTTTGGTTGCCCATATCCTTTCTTGGCTGATTCCTTATCAAAGGACATCACTTTTTCTTGAGTCTGGCTGCTCCATTAATACTGGCCACTAGTGTTACTAGCCGTCAACATTCCCACAGCTGACCTAAGGGTACTTGATTAATCTAGACATATCAACCCTTATCTTCTAGCTGCCACCTTTTCCAGAGAAGCCATCTTGGATGTTTGTCCTGTCCTCTTTTAAATTTCTGACTTAAACTCTTAGCTTCTACATAATCATCGATCTACCTAGCATAAAGACTGAGATTTAGCATTGTCCATAGTTGATTTACCTTGCTAGACCCTGACTACCAAAAATACTGTTGTCTTTGTTGCCTTACCGGTAAAGTAATGTGATTCTGATCCGACTTCTTCAGATGAAAACTATAATCCTGATCTCAATTGGTTGTTTGATAAATTACTGATAGACTAATGACTGTAGTTTCTTATTTGGATGGAAATAGTCCAAACTTATTTAAATCAACCTCCTTATACTGAATAAATGACTATTAAAAAGTTAGGCAAAACTGTTATCCCTATAATTAGAATTAAATTATTCTTGTAGTTTTGCATAGAAACTTGTTAAAAACTGTATAAACTAAGAAATAGAATAGAGACATTAGAAACCATTCAATGACAAAAATTAGATGACAATACAGTTCTTAATATCATTTATTAGACTGTACCATAGTTCCTGTCGCCATAGCGATAGGATGGTTCAAAAAGATTTATGTGCATAAACTACATGTTTAAACAAATTAGTTTCCTGACATCAGAATAACAGTAAGCTAGAATAACCTAAAAATAAGTTACTAATGTATAAATTCTTGTTCTCTTTGAGCCATTATCTTGGATGACAAGTAGGACATTACCAATTCTGTGTTTTATTTGTTTAACTTATTCTGTCATAGCTCCTATCACTGGAGTGATAGGAGGATATTTGATTGAGAATAAATATTTTTATAAACTGAATGGATAAAACAGAGTAGATCTTGTCACAAGTATGACATTAAGACAGATTATTATATTAGAATGATTATCATTAAACACATTGTGACTGAAATACAAGATTAGAAACTATATTAAATTAATGGCATTATGATTTCAATTATATGAATGAAATATGGTTTATTGTTGAAAGTGTATTTTTCCTCACTTGTTGATTTGGAAAAAGGGATTAATCTGATTCTTGAAGTTATGATTCTTTATTTTATTTCCTTTCTTCTTAGGGAAAGAAGTAGTTTTATATAGGAAATGTGTTGGGTTACTTTTGGGACTAGGATGTTGAATGTGGATATTCAGAGATGGCTTTTCCTCTTTTCGGGAATTGACCTGGTTACTTAAATGATTATGCATAATCAAGATGACATTGAAATAGATGTTTATTGTGTATCAAAACTTATTTATTGATATCTCTACCACATCTTCTTGTGAGACAATTTGCTTTTCATTACATACAATTGCACATTTAGACATCAGGCATGCATCAGGTGTTCCCTCCTACAGTTGTTCCAAGTAGCTAGATATTTCGTGCAAGGCTAGGTTTCCTTCATTTTAGGAAGGGATCCAGGGAAGTGTAAATACTTCATGGTTGGGTGGAAAAGCACCTAAGTCATGTTTCCATCTCTTGGCTTGCAAAGGGTGGACCACTTGGTTCGTGTAGCTAGAGAGTGTGTTGATTTGTTATGTATTAATGTACGTGTTAATGCACCTATTTGGATGTATTATGGCATGTTGCCAAAGGATTTATGTATAATATTTCATAGTGACTTATTACCTGGATTTGGCACATGAATATGTAAGATTTATTGACATTAACATTTTATTTATAAGATTATATTTTATTGAGATATTGTGATTAAGCAGATTAATTGCATCTTTTATCTTTGAAAGTTGTATTTAAGTGGATTATTTACTTCTTTTTGACTTTGGTTATTGCGATGTTGTATTTAAGTGGAATATTTACTTCATTTATTTTTGAGTTGGTTTAAATGTTTTTACATGATTTGTGAGGCTTTACACAATAATATTCTACTTTGCAACAATGAATATCTTAAATACTCTAAAATCACAAGTTCACCAAAAGTTCATAATCATCTTCTAGTCTGCAAATGAAACTCTAAACATACTTATATATGCATTCCCACTTTAATTTTGTAATTCAAACTTAAGATATTGGCAACGGAACCTTTTAACGATCACATAACTGACATTCAAATTTAGGACTTGCCTAAAATAGGGCAAGACTAGGGCACAAGCACCCAAGCCCTTGGCCCCTTTTTCAAGTCAAGATTCAACTCAATAAGGTCCCCTTAACCCCATTTGACATGGGTTTTTAGGGATTCTTCATCTGGAGTTAAAATGAACATGTGAGATGTAAAACAAGGGACCTGGGAGCTAAACTTAGGAGGTAAAAGTCCTAGGGAGACATTTTATGACATATTAGGTTACAAATTAGTCAATCAAAAAAAGGTATCTTCATTTCACAGTCAAAATATATTAAGGAAATGTTGAAGAAGTTTGGAATGGAAGACTCCAAACCAGTTTGTACTCCCATGACTACTAGTTGTAAGTTAAGCAAAGATGGTGAATCTCCTAAGGATGATCAGAGCAAGTACATATCAATGATTGGTGGGCTACTATACTTAACTACTACTAGACCAGATATCATGTATTTAGTTTATCTTGTGGCTATATTCCAAGCAAATCCCAAAGACTCACATGTTTCAACAGTAAAAAGGATATTTAGGTACTTGAAAGGCACTCCAAATTTTGGCTTATGGTATCCCAAGGATACTAGTTTCTCTTTGAGTGTATATATGGCTACAAATTGGGCAAGATGTATAGATGATAGAAGAAGCACAAGTAGTGGTGCTTTCTTTCTTGGAAGCCGACTAATTTCATAGTTGAGTAAGAAACAAGATTCAATATACATTGCAACAACATCTTGTTGTACACATGTGTTGTGGATGGAGTAGACATTACTAGATATCAAAGTATCATATGGTGAACCTATTCCCATATTATGTGATAATACAAGTTCCATCAACATTTTAAAGGATCCAATAATGCATTCAAGAACAAAGCATATTTCAATCCGGTATTACTTTTTGAAAGAGTAGGGTGCAAAGAATGAGGTGAAATTGGTGAATGTGCCTACCAAGGATCAAGTTGTAGACATATTTACAAAGGCTCTTCCTAAAGATACTTTTGAGTATCTCTGGCATAAGTTAGGGGTTATTGCCCCTTCTTCCTTTAATTAGATGGATAAGTGTGTGCATTTGTCCAGGAAACATTTAAAGATACATTCTTAGTCCTGGATTAATTTTGAAGGGTACCTCTCAGGGAGAGTAGGTAGTGATACTATTGGTTGGTGCAATCAATTGGAGCATATCTTATACCCCTAAGGAGGAGAATGCAAAAAAGTGAAAGCAGTGAAGTGCAAAATGCTTGTTGGTGTTGCAAGTGATGCCCTTTGCCATTAATGTCAAAGGGGTAGAGAGTTGAAGTCACTAAAAAACCATTGTGTAGGAAAGATTGTGTAGAAAAGCATGTGAAGAGTAAGAGTTGCTTTAGTCAGGGGGAGTACTATTGGTTGCAAAGCTATTGCTTGATGGATACAAGCATATCTTTTGGTGTTGATGGTTTTTCAAAGAGTTAGTGTTGCCATCAATGACAAAGGGTGAGATTGTTGGAAGCTTTCTAGTGTTGTCATTGATGTCAACCTCCAACAGATGGTTCACTTGGTTTCCAAGTACTTTTGAGAAAATTTGAAGAAAAAGGTGTGTAGTGTGACAAAGGTATGTTCAGTTTTATGCTCCACATTTCTTTATAGTTGAGGATATACTTGTGCAGTTTGGAAGTGATGATTAGAGGTGTTTAGAGGTGTTATATCTAGAATTTTAGGTTCTGAATCATGTGGCAGTGGAAGATGTGTTTGACTGTGAAGAAGGTTGTCTGCGAGAAATGAGACTGCTCTGTATTTCTCTACATTAAGGTTTCTTGTCTTGCAGCTCTAGGAATGTACTTATATTATCTGTATCTACCTTCCCTTGAAGTTTCTAGTGTTGGGGTGCTTTGTAAGTTTAGTTCTTGTGTTGGTGTTCAATTGCAGTGTATCTTGATGTGCAGAATGAATACATTCTTTGTTTTAGGTGGTTGCAGCAGTGTTGTAAAAGCTTCTTATGATGATGAATGTTTTGGAAAGATATGTGGATGATGTAGAGTGTTCTTTGTGGTCTGCATGGTGTTATTAATCTTGGAGAGGCATGTATGTGGTCGCTTGCAGTTCTTGTTTAGATTTTTCCAACTTGGCTGGATAGAGCCATTTGTGGAGGTACTTCATCAATTGCAGATGTGATATGCAACATGGTGATATAGATTTGAGTCCTAGTTAACCCTTGGCATGGTCCACTTTCACTTCTTTCTACCATGGAAGTGTTTAGTTCCGACCTATTTTTATGTTGCACATTTGAGGTGCATACGTTTCATTAGGACTGACCTAATTGAGATGGTTTTCGGTTGTGGATGGTATAAATGCAAGATGAAGTTGAGTGGAACAATGTAGAGAAGATGATGTGAATGTGAATCAAGGATGATGAATTGAGTGCGAGCTTAATGCTTATGACTCAAATACAGTGAGTAGAAGGTGTCTATATTTTTAGTTTGCTTAAAGTTATTGGAGGCAGTTAGCCAAAGGTTGGAGCTGGAAAGATGTTGTAGTGGTGAATCTCTTCTATTTCTTTGAGATAGTGAATCTCTCTGTAACAGTTATCTTCTATTTATCTCTCTTCTAGACAGTGAGTCCTTCTAGCAGTGAGCCTTTCTTCTAGGTAGTGAGCCCTTGATAGTGAGCCTACTTGTAATTTGGTGTTTCTATTCATATATATGTGAGTTGATCCTCACCATGATTTTTCCTTTCTTGGGTTTTCCACGTAAATATGGTGTTCTTATGTGTTTGGATGTGTTTGCATTCATGCTTCATATGTTTACATTTTGCTAATGCTTAATAAGAGTTTGGAATAGCATTGAGGGTTTAATGTTTTAGTGTACAAATGATTCACCCCCTACCTCTTAGTTGTCCTATGCATACTAACAACCCATAGGTACTAGACCTAGGACCTTTAAACACATGAAATTAACATTAAAAAGCTCAAAAAATATCATTTAAAAACCCCTAAAACCCATGAATGAAAATGGACACATGGATAGCACTTATTATCCACCTCATCATAAGTCAACCCTAGGAGACACAAATAAAACAAAAATAAATTAATACCACAATACATTCATGTTCAAACAACATATAACCTTTTGCCACCTTAGGGACTAGGTTGGTATCATGGCGATAATTACTAGGGTTACTTGTGAGACCTCTTGTTTCCATTGGCCATGGAAATAACTTGCACACTTACACACACATCAATACTCCAATGTATATCATAGCCAAAGCAATTCAAATTACACACACATGAGGTCGCATGAGTTCATACATTTCAATTATGTCTCTTCCATAACACATGGTGAAATTCACTATATTCCCAAATCAATTTACTTTCAAACAACACAATCTTGACCATGAAATTGTAAATCAATATACCAATCCATCAATTCAAATTAGATCATTCTATAAATTCAAATGCATCATGTAATTCAAGACATTCATCATCATAGAAAGCAGAATATAACCTAAACATGTATAGATACCTCATTAATAATATAACAACACATCTATCTACTCGAATCACAAAATAATGCCATCAAAAGTCTAATGTATGGGATCAACATTCCCTAGTAATGCACAGTGTCAAAATTATATAATCCATAGATAACAAGTCACATTGGTCAAATCAAGAGGTGTAACAAATGTGGCTTCATATCAATTTCACTAAGGATCCTTTTCAAGCACAATTGAGTGATATACAATCAATCTGAGCTAAGGTGTAAATCTCCTACGCATACTCAAATAAAACACAACTACCTTATAAATAGATCCACAACAACACCATATCGTCTCTTGGGCAAGGTCACCATACCATATACCAAATCCTAAACCTGGGTAAATCAATACAATTAGGTCTAATAGTGCCACTAAGCATGTCGCACAAGGGTGGACCTCATAAGAACTACCAGAGTAGTGGCAACATGATGCATAACCTTTGAGCTCAAGGAGGCCATGACTTTCAGCTTCCCTTCCATGACATCCATTCTCAATCTTAGTTTGGCCATCTCCCCTTTGACTTTATTATAGTTCCCACACTCCGTCTTCCCAAGGGCATTCTTTTCCACCAGTTCAAGTTCATCCTATTCTAATTCAGTCTCCTCTTCTTCAATGTCATAGTAGGAGTTATTTAACTCCTCAAACAAGCTAGCACCATCCTGGTATTTAGTTTGTTCTGCGGTGAGTTTGACCTACTAGATTTCAACCTCCTTAAGATCTGAAGCACTAGAATAATCCATAATTTTGATTTTGGGGGTTTGAATCCTAGCAAGCCTACTAGAGTGTTGAATGCTAGGCCTCCTAGTAGAAACACCACTAGTCTTCTTCATACTGACCATTTTAACCATGCCCTTCTCCTTGTAAGCAGTCCCCTCCACTTTCTCCATGTCCACACCTCTGTCATTCTTTTGATCCTTTTCAATAATAACCTCCACAGTGTCCCCTATTTTATATTCCACCTCCTCAGCTAGAGGCATATCACACTTAGGTTTCTTGGCCTTAGCCTTCTTCGAGGACTATACCAAGCCACTTTCCTTCCATATCCTCTTCCTATCCCTAGACTGGGTGGGGCTATCCTTCAGGTCACAAAGATCCTCCACCACTTCCTTTTGAGGAGAATTACCAGGAGTACCTGCCAAGGAACCAATAATAGGATAGGAGGAGGGTTTGACAACACGTTCCTTGGGAATGACCACCTTGTTCTTCTTAGTTAGGGGAGTTTTCAAAGATTTTGTTTTTTCATTTTAAACTGAATCACAAGGGTTTCAATAGTAGGGGTTGTATAAACCAAAGGGGACCCAACAACCATGGGAAGTTTCATCAAAGGGGACCTAGTAGCAATAGGGGGCACACCACCCATGACAGTATCAATGGTGATCTTATTAGAAGTAGACCCTTCCTAATAGTAGAGCGAGGGGTTTTCTCTCCTAAGTGCTTATCATGCATGTCCTTAACCAAAAAGGCATGGATAGGTTTAGGAGGGCATAGGGCTAGGTGAAAATGGTATGGGAATAGAATTAAGCCCTGGTGAAGGGGGACTAATATGATATTGGGGTTACTAGCATGAGCATCTTTAACAATTTTGATTAAAGATTCTAAAGAAGACAACAGATAAAAAGGAAAAGTGACGATAGCCTTGTGTTGGATATGGTTGAAAAGTGAAAAGTGATAGTGATAGAGACATTTAAAGTGACCCTCCAAAGTCACATATTTCATCATCAAGAAACATACCTTGTCCCACGGTGACACCAGACTATCCCTTTCGAATCTCCCTACATTCTAACAGGTGTTTTACCTTCCTTGAAGAACAAAACCATGCTTTCATTGTCCTGGACTCTGTTCTTCTTCTTTAGCTTCTTGCCTTTACAAGATAAATCCATGGCCTAGGCTATGGTTTCCTCACTAATCTTGAACTACACTCCACCCACTTAAACCACCCTCATGTCCCAAGAAATAGCAAACTAGATAGACATGATTTCATAAAACCCATTAGGGCATTCCAAAAAAGGGGTGATGCCCCCCTCATAGCAAATACTCCAACACATATTATTAGCCCTGAACTCTTTGTGAGAAATGGGTCCAGTTCTCACTCTGTTGCCCCCCATAATTAAATTGTTCAAATACTTGTATAAAAACTTGGTCAACTGTTGCAGGAAGAACCAGAAGCAGATAATGGAGTTAGTGAATTTTCCAAACTTTCTAATCAACTAAAAACCTTTGCACTTATAAGTTTTACTCCCACAAAAGTAAACATTACTTGAATTGTCCCCACAAATCCTTTCTAGGTCCAAATCATATTACCATAATTATGATTCATGTGTAGGAGATCTTTAGAAGGAGGTGTCACCAAAGTTTGAACAAATCCCAATGACCATGTCATCCAAGGCCATGTGATCTGGAGGAGCTGATAGGGGATGATGTGGCCCTCTTCCCTCTAGCTCATCTTTGTTGATGTCATCTTATTGCCCAAAGTTTTTTATTTAGGCTTGTGTCCCCTTGTGTAGAAATAATTCCCCCTCTTTTCTCTTGAAAAGGATTATTATTGAAGTAGAGCTTCCAATGATTATAGAGAATATATATGAAAATATAATCAACCTTAGAAATAGCCCAAGTAATAAAATCCATTAAGAAGGGATCTGTTGCGCCTCCAAGTATAGGAAATCTTTGATATATCTATAGAGATTGTTAATATTTATCCAACATATCTTAGGAACGAGGTTAATCCCTAAGTTGGTCATTGCATCTGCAACACCATTACCCTCTCTATATATGTGTCTTAATTCAAACTTATCCAACCCCAAGAAGAGGTATTTAATGTCTTGAATGATATCATAAACATGCCATGCCACTCTAGCTTTCTCTTGGATGACATCAATGATGAGTTTCAAGTCACCCTCAATCAAAAAAAAATTTATACCGATGGACAAGGCAAATTCCAACCCCCAAAGAAGAGCCATCGCTTCAGCCACATTGTTGGAGTTTCCTCCCAGCCCCCTAGCATAAGTAGCCACCGACTCCCCCTTATAAGACCTCAAGACCCCACCACCACTAGCAACCCTGGGGTTTCCCTTAACAGCCCCATCAAAGTTTAGTTTTGTCCATCCTTCAATGGGAGGTCCATTTAGTACTTCTGTGGGATAACTTTTTAGTGTTATCAATCTTGTAAATGTGGAGTGGAACATTCCACTTTTTAAGGATATTGATTTCTTTATTCTTGGGATGAGACTTTCCAGCTTTAAGAGTGTAATTAGAAATATTTTCAGCCAGAAACTTGGAGTAGATACAAAAACCTTCCTGAGTAGATCTAGAGTTGTCCCTGAAGATTTTGTTATTACGCTCCTTCCATAGACCCCAGGTGAGAAGAGTGAGATTTGATACAACTCCTTACATATAGGGTGGGAGAAAGGGGTAGTCTATTTATTAATGAATGAGGTCAAGTATTTATTCATATTCCAATTGATACCAAGGTTTTGGAAGGCCAAACTCCACACCTCCCTAGAGAAATCACAGTGAAGGAGGTGAGAGATAGATTCCTCCTCCTTCTAAAAAAGAGTACACCTATTTAAGATTTGGAATTGCTTGATTTTTAGATTATCTTGGGTGAGGATCTTGTTATGGGATACAAGCCACCAAAATAAACTTACCTTATGAATTAAGTTGTGCTTCCACACCTTTCTCTAGAAGCTATTACCTTCAGCAAAGTCTAACAGTAGATTGTAAGCTGAATTAATAGAGAAGGTACCCATTTTATCTTTGGCCCATAGAAGCTCATCCATAGAAAGGAATAAATGAATTTTTCACCTTTGAAGGTCTTGTTGTATCTCATCAACAACTTGGGAAAGGTCTTTGTGACCCTGACAGTATTCCCACAGTTGTTTCCACTAGAAAACTCCACCCTCTTGTAACATGTAACCTGAAGCTTGAACACCAAAAAATATAGTGGCAAGATCAACTAATCTCTTGAGGTTTTGATTACTAGAAAGAGGTTGCTCCTTAAGCCATTTATCATCCCAAAATCTTATCACTCTCCCATTTCCAAGTTTCCACTTGATCCCTTTCTAGGGCAGGGCTCTAGTTTTTAGGACATTGTTCTATATAACATATCCTTTGGGAATTCCAGTAGCAGTAAGAAATTGATTAGGAACCTCATTAGAAAGGTATTTAGCCCTCATGATGCCACTTCGGTCCTTACTATCTATCAAAAGGTTCCATCCCACCTTCGTAATAAAAGCTTTATTGGTCAAGTGAATTTTCCTTAACCCCAACCCTCCTTTAAGTTCTAGTAAATATACTTTATCCCAATTTATGAGAGCTATCCTTTTCTTCTCTTCCACCCCCGACCAAAGAAAGCTCCTTTGGATTTTTCCAAAATTTTCAGCAATGTATTTGGGGATCTTGAAGAGAGAAAGAAAGTAGATGGAGACCCCCTTAAGAGAAGCCTTAAGGAGATGAAACTTACTGGCTTGGCTCAATAATTTACCCTTCCAACTAGCAAGCTTCTTCTGGATCTGTTCAAGAATAGAATTCCAAAAATTAGGGAAAACCTCCTTAATATATAAGATGTTTACAAGTGGGAGAATGTTTATAAAATTCATTGTACACCTTCCATAAAATATTTAATAATGTGAACTTGAAATTGTATGACAAATACATTTGCTAGCTTAGCATAAGAGTGGATTGAACCATGTGATAATGACAAGAATTGCTCCAATTTGTAATCTTTTAGTGCATATGGGAATTATTTTCTAATAATTAATCACTACACTTGAAAATTCAAAGAATGTGGCATCAAATACATTCATGTGGGTCATTAGGTCATCATAATACCATTATACTTTTCAATATAAGGAGCCACAAGCCCAGTACAAAAGGATAGCTGATAATACTATATGACAATGGATTGTGCATTAACTCATATGACAAATTATTTTTGGAGCTAGGTTCATTTAATTATTAAGATAGTTATTTACTTCACTAGGTTTCCTTATGATTCTTTGTATTGATGATTAGGAAGAAGTAGGATATGAAATAAGAATATGAGTGGTATTATGTTATGTATAAGTGGATTGTGATAGGATAGTGTCCAAAGGAGAGCATAACTAGTTGAGAGTGGGGAATGGAATGACAAGGATGTGTCCTAGGAGAGAGAGGGTTCTGGGGGTAGGTTTAATGATAGAGAGGTAAATAGGGGGAGTGTAGGATGAAATAGGATATTTAAGGGGCTATAAAAAATAGTTTAAGGGAGGAAAAAAGTAGGAGAATAAAGAGTGAAGGTGGAGAAGTGGAATGACAAAGAAGGATAGTGGAAGAAGCATTGGAATGGGAAGTAATGGAAGTGTCATAAGGGGAATTATTGTCATAAAAAAATAAAAAAAATCCATTGAACATGTCCAGGCCAAAGATTTAGTCAAAAGAAGGTGTTCAAGTTCATCAACTAATATTGATGATTATGTGCATCATCATTTAACTTGGATATGTACTACTTTAAGATTTGTAATTTAGTGGCCATCTCATTTTAAAAAATAAAATAAAATAATTCAAAGTGAGCATCATTGTCAAATGTGTAACGCCCATACTAGAAAATATCAAAAAATAACAATAATTTAATGAATTAGTTAGAAATAATAAAATATATAGGAGAAAATTTACAAATATATAAGTTTGATAAACTTCAATTAATAAAACATAATTATGGCATTATATGTGTATATCATAAATGAAATGTTCTATCTAATGATAAAATTTACGATATACACATATAATGCCATAATTATGTTTTATTAATTGAAGTTTATCAAACTTATATAGTAGTAAATTTTCTCCTATATATTTTATTATTTCTAACTAATTCATTAAATTATTGTTATTTGTTGATATTTTTTGGTATGGGCATTACATAGGTATCATAGTGTCATGTTACAACACTTGGGAGCTTTGGGGTAAGAATGTTAGTAATGTAAATCCATTTTTGGGATCTCATCATGGTAAGTAGAGGTAAATTTTGATTGATTAAATAGAATGGATGTCTAGTAAAGTAATTTCAAATTATATATAAGTATGTTCATAGATGTATTCTTGGAATTGTAATTTTCTATAATGTCAAATAATAACTTTTATCAAGCATCTTATTTTGTGATGATACTGACAAACTTGTGTGTGGTTGATGATTGGACATTATAGATCTTAATTGTTTACATTTATACATATTGATAAAGTAATATTAGTTTGAAGTGTATTTAATAGAGAAAGATGAAAGTTTTTATGACTAAATCTTATTTCTATTTATGTTGTGAGTGATAATGTTGAATGGGATGGTTGGTAAAGTAGGAATTGAAAATGCGAATTTGGGAGTTGTACGATGTTATGAAAGTTTTCTAGAGTTATGGGAGATTATTATGGATGTTTTGTTATTAGGAGAAAATATATAGTTTTCTTTTATCATATTAATGTTTTAATTTATGAGAAGAAATACAAAGAAAGTTAGTTATTTTTCATACCCTCTCTAACAAGTAAGAGCTATAATTTTGGGGAATATCAAATTTTTTGTTACTAGGGTAGTTGTGAACTTGTAAAATTTTCAGAATTTGAAAGGTTATTGTATCTTTGAGAAAATAGAGTTGTTACATTGCTTATGGAAGGAAGAATGGTGAAAAGACTTTTGAACATTCAAGGTATGGAATGAAACCTATTTAATTCCTTCTGAATATTAAAAGATGCATTATGAATATGAATTTGCTATTTGAATGTAATTTTTTTTTGGAAAAGAAATGATATTGTAAAATGTTCTTTGAGTATTTTGAATATTGTTAGTGATCTAATTGTGAATGTTAAAGCAAGGGGAGTATGGGTGAAGATGTATAGGGGTTTGTTGATATGAAATCTCTCGAGGAGTATGATCTATTGACTATAAAAGCATGCTATAAATTAAAAGAGATCTCTATTTTGTTGATCATGGGAGTTTGATATGAGAGTTTAGGAGTTATATATGTTTTATGGGAGATCAGGGAGTTGTTGTAGGAGTATTGGGAGTTGATGGGAGTTAATGTTGATTAAAATTCTAATAAAGGTTGTTTCTGTAGTAATTGTTGTGTATGTAAAATTACAAATTGAGTTGGTTTATGAGCATGATAGTATGATAATCAATTATGGAGCTCCATGTGGTTTGAGACCATCACATTCCCCTCCTCCCCTTAGGTGGCTCATTTGAAGTCACGTGGTGAATTGTGATGTAGAAGTCTTATGAAACAAAAAATTGAAAATTTTATTTTATCATTATCTCCTTTATTTTATTGACCTAGCAGTTTTGAAGATTTCTTTTAGATATTTGGTTGATCATAATTACAAAATTGTCCTTTTGCCTCAAGGACTATTTTATTAAGGTTTTTGGTTTTTATTTGAACTTCTATTTTCCATTATGATTTTACCTGAAATTTTTATTTATTGAAATTTCTTTATTTTGAGGCATTATCAGTGTTGATGGTTGTTGAAACAATGTGAATTATGTTGATTGCCATACCCAAGAGAGGTCCCTGGAAGGTTGTATAGGGGAGTAGATGGGCTTGGGGAATGTACATTGTAAAATTGTAAGATCTATTTTATAGCATTATGGTTATATTTGGCACTAACCATCCCTATTCCATTAAAAATATACATTATACATAGAACTAGTATTTGTGATGAATAAAGGATTAAGAGTTATTATAAAAGAATATGTTGCAATAGATTTGATTATAAGTAATATTTAGAAGATATAAGTATGTTTTATTTCGATGGAAAGAATGATATAACTGAAATTTTCTAAAAAAAAGGTATTTTCTGATTGTTGCGAATTGTTTGGGAAATTTTTATGGGCTGAGCTTAACTTGGACAACCGAGGTAAGAAAAGAATGAACTGTATTTCTGTCTATGAATCAAATGAATGTTACATTTAAATCTTGAAAGAAATCTATTGTTTGCATGTTTAAATTTGTCAAGAATGATGAAATTTTATGAGTATTCTTATTATGTGTCCTGGAATTGGTATTGTGATGGAAAGCATAATGGGGAGTTGATTTGATTTGGGAATTTTTCAGAGTATGTTGTTTTGATTAATGTTTATGGTGCTTTGGGTGATTATTATTATATGAAACTCCCAAGAGAAAAAATTGTTTTATGGGAATATTATTATATGAAACTCTCGACAGAAAATTTGTTTAATGGGAGTTGAATGATTATTGTTTTGGGGAGTTGATATTTAAGGGAGAAATTAGGGGTCATGGATTAAGGGAGTTATTGATTTTGTTTATTGTGATTGAAAGTGAAATTAATTTGTGAATTAAATTTTTTTAAATGAAATTACATTTGTTTGATAAGATGAACATCGAGGAAAAGTTTCTATTTAATTTCTCAGGGGTGAATTTGATTGGATGAATCCTACAGTTGGGTGGTGAGCATATCTAGATTGTTATTAACTTTATGATTGTAGAGAAAGTGACCTAATCTAGGTTGATTCCTTCAGTAGATGAATCTGTAGAAGATTGGAACAGAACAATTTAGTGTGCAAGAAATAATCATTCTTTTTTATGACTTCTAGGAGGAAGTCCATTCTTAGGGGGGAAGAATGTAAGTTTATGAGAAAATGGGTGTTGGGAGTTGAAGAGGAAGAGTTATCTTTCACTTTCTCAGGGAAGACGAAAGGTTATGTTGTGCGGTTTTAAAAGATGAAGAAATGCAAGTTGAGGAAGGGGGCTATGGAGTGGAGAAATCTCCTTGGAGTGCGTTCTTATCGCAATACAAGAGGTATTTGAGATGGGAAAAAAATTCAGGTATTATCTTTGTATTAAGTTTCACAATTCTTTCTTATGCTTTGGAGATTTGCATTTATAACCATATAGCATGTTGAGGACTAGGGTTGTTATGCATTATCAATTTTATTTAAAATTTATGTGATGAATATGCGTGAGGTGATGAAATTGGAAAGATCATTTTAGTATGTCATTTTTGTGAGGATTGATTTTAATCTTGTTTTCATATTGGCTCTGAGAAAAGCATCTTTATTTCCTATTTTCAAAGTTGTTAATTTGAATGTCAATCAACCTATTTGTCTCTATTCTGGGCGGCGACCTCTTTCAATTTTCAGTCATAATTATTATGAGAAATGAGCAATTTTCTCACAGATTTCCTTCACAAAAGATGAAGAGACATCTTAGCAAACAATCCAAATATTTAATTTAAAATTCCACCTTAACCTGTAGCTGGCAGCCTCTATTTTCCTTCATGATAGTCAAATAAAACATCCAAAACAATATGGTGAAGTAAAACTATACGTAGGCTTGGGCAGTCATAGGAAGTAAAACCAATTAATTGTATGTCCTTTCACATGATGCTTAGTACAACACATACATACATTTAGAATTTATAAACTTCATTTGCTATATTATTTCATTGGTGCCATATATCAAACAATGGAAACATTGTTGCTTACCTCTGGGCATTGAATAGTACATAAAACTCTATCTATATTTAGAATCTTGATTAAATCTGTCTATTTTTAGAGTCTTGTTGTTGGATATTTAAATAACATACTAATAAATTCCAATCAAAATTATACCTTTTAGATCTGAGAAAACTTCAATTGTGCTAGAAATTAGAGTGGTAATATGATAACATCCTGAAGAATATTGATGTTTCAGATGGCTATATTATATGCAGACTGTAACATATAGGATGTCTGGCTGTAATTAATGTCTATAGATTTTGTGGAGAGTATTGACTTCTTTTGTTAACAATTGTGGGGTATGATAATGGTATATTTGTTTAAGTTTTGCAAAAAAGTAGAATTTATATTTTGTTTGTGGGTTAAATTTGGATTGAAAAAAAAGGGGTAGATTGTAGAAAAAAATGCTCATACCTCATAAACAATTTTCTTAATTTCTTTCTGGGTTTTGTTGTCTCATGTACTAGCTTTCAAATACATTTTGAATTTTTAAATTTTGTTTAGAATCAAGAAAGTTATCATAGATTTACTACTATCTAGTTTTTCTTGGCAGGACAACTTATTTATTTATTTTATTATTTTATTTTGTTCTTTTTTTTTATAGTTCAATTCATTAAATTAAAATTATGATTAAAAATGCCACAACTAAATTATATTAAGAATGAATTTGGTTTCAACTGTGTTTAGCGTTTAATTCCAACATTTCAATAATTCTTTGAGAACTATCGTCGGGGAATTTTTGGATCATAGATATAATTGTCCTAGTTGTTTGGGGATTTGTGAGAATTGACCTCTATTCTATCAATGCCAATGCTAATGTGGTTTAGATTTCTCTTAGCAAGATTTGTATTATCTGTATAAAAGATTTAGTTGTAAAGATTCAAATGAATCCGTAGCATTGCTTTCTCGCAATTCGTCTACTACGATTTAGTGCATATCAGAAATGATTGAATCTATCCTTAAGTCATATTTTCTCTCTCCTAATCTCGAAGAGATATTCTTGATTCTTTTCATTTCTTTTAATGTCTCTTTAGTTATATATATATAACTATCACTCAGTGTGTGTAAATAAAACAACCAGTATTAGATTTCTTTTTTTTTTACTATTAAGGCTACTTTACTCTTATATGATTCTCTTCAGTTAATAAAGGAAACCTTCTTTATCTTATAATTCTAAATCCATACTAATATAATTATTCTATCCTTCATAGAAAAGGCATATGTAAAGTAAGGATATTAATTTATTCTATATATATATATAAACAATTTATTTGTATAAAATTTATAGATTATGAATTTATCTTGTTTATTCATATGTGAAATTATCTTTTTTATTTTTAGGATTTTATGTTGTATTTATAAATAAATGATATTTGTATTAGTTTATTAATTCCTGAAAGAGATATTTGATATGATAATTATGCCTTGACTTGTAGAAAAGTTTATAATTATAGTGTCAATGTGAGATTTTGATTTTGATGAGATGACATTATCATATGCGATAACATATTGTATTTTAGTAAGGGAGATTGAAGAATGTTTAAGTAAATAGCCAATTTGAGTCAACAAGCTATATGTAATTAAATGGATAATATTGTAGTATAAGTAATAGATCAATTTGGTCTCTTATACCTTTTGTAATGTAAGTAATCTTCTCTTAGCAAATGTGGTTTGCTTGCCTTGTACAAGTTGAGTTGAGATTACCAAGTAATTATATGGTTATGGTTGTAGAAGGTAATTTTCTTCTTGTTAAGAAAAATAGCTAATTGGTATATTTAATATGTTTTCGACTTAGTAAGTATTGTTTTACGTTGAAGAATTTACTTTATTTAGACTTGTAAAAGGGTTCTAGTTATGAGGTTATTTAGTTGTGGAATAAGAATGATTGATGACCCTTCACACTTGTTGACAAGGACATCTATTTATTTGACCATCTATTATCATTATTGTATGAAACCATTTTGTGGTTGCAAGATCAAGTCCCAAACTATGAAGTCTCTGCGCTACACGTACGTAGGCTAGGTCATCATGGATGAGCCCCTGAGACATTAAGTCGGTATGTATATTAAGTAACTATGCAAAACTAATGATTTCATTTAGTTTGTGCAGTTTCATATTTGACAGTCGTGTAGGATATCGGAGCAAAGAAAGTATTTATCATCTTGTGAAAGGATGATCATATTATATTCATTGCAAATGTGTATATTGCAAATGAAATGTTATATCTAATGATAAAATTTACAATATACACATATAATTCCATAATTATGTTTTATTAATTGAAGTTTATCAAACTTATATATTTGTAAATTTTCTCCTATATATTTTATTATTTCTAACTAATTCATTAAATTATTGTTATTTGTTGATATTTTCTAGTATGGGCGTTACAAAATGTCTACCCATCATTGAAGTGAATAATCATAGTCAAATTTTCAATGATAGGAAAATCTAAAGATACCATGGTGATGGAGAGATTCAACCTATGGCTTCACTTTAGGGGAATTAGAGACCTTGGGATTTTCTTTGGCATACAAAATGAGGAAACCATGGCCTAAAGAGCACAATTTTGATCAATAAATAGACATTATATTTTATCTAGAAAATAAATGAAGGATACCCTAGGGCTAGTCTCTAGGTGGTGTAAGATAGGTTGGGTTCAAAGATTTATCCAAGGAAAATATAATCTTTCCAACACTATGATGATATGGATCTAACTAAAATAATTAGGAAACAAGTATAAAATCATATCTAAATCAAATGAGATAAGAATGGAAATTTGAAGATGAATAGGTTCAAGGCTTAGTTGTTTTCAAATAAAGTATTAATGTGACCCTTTTTGTTGACATGTGCATGTACTACATTAGATAACTTAAAATTATTAATTAAATGCAAATAAAATATTAGAAAGTGGTGACACAATTTTACTAAAGACTAAGTTGTTGTAATTGGGGTTGCACTATGTAGCCTTGTCTTATACTAAATCACATAACTCAAATCCATCTATTTGTCATGGCTTAGACTAACCTTGATGTAAATTATGAAGATCATTGCACATGTGTACTTTAACATGTATCTCAAAATGGGTTATACTAAGAAGAATATTGTAGCTTGTATTTTAAACCTAAGAGGTGAATACCTTGTCTTATGTTAGTAGAAAGTCAACCCCCTAAGAATTTGATGTACAATATTAGTGACACTCCACCAGCAATGCAAGATGACAATGTCTAATGAACTAGTCTATAATGTAGAGATAGTGGCTTAAAGTTTTCCTTAGTTGAATGTTCTCTCTTATGATTTATAATTAATATCAATTAGTTATTGATCACCTACTATTATCTATAAATACATTTCATTAGTCAATTTATGATTTTTGGTGCGCAAACTAGTGGGATAATCATTATCTCTTGGAAAGATTAGCTTAGGAGTAGGGGATTTAAATTTGAATAAATATGAATTAGGCCACATCATACAACCTAGTCCAAAAGCAAGGCCACACCATGCAGCCTTATCCAAGATAGTAGAGACCTAAAGGAGTGGACTTATCCCAACTAAGGCAATGTGTAAGGAGGTTTAACTACTAGACTTAGGAGTAGGGGCTAGTTTATGCATCAAACAAGCTAAGTTGAGCACCTTGACAATATATTTATAATGTATGCACAAAGTGGTGTAAAACAAAGGTATATAAGTGTAGGCATGCACTTTTATTTATTACATATATTA
Source organism: Cunninghamia lanceolata (assembly GCA_027924645.1). Classification (NCBI taxonomy): domain Eukaryota; kingdom Viridiplantae; phylum Streptophyta; class Pinopsida; order Cupressales; family Cupressaceae; genus Cunninghamia; species Cunninghamia lanceolata. The sequence goes on along the minus strand of BSBN01000430.1, from coordinate 4,957,192 downwards.
GAACATCTAACATATAGGTGGAAGAAGAGTAACCTATTGTACTAGAAGACACATATCTTCACACCATTTTAATTTAGCTATTCACATTTTCAGTTGACTATTTAAAATCTAAGTTTCTAGAAAAATATTGTTAAATCAACTTCTTTTATCTAATAAAAGTTTTTAAAAATGTAATTTATTTAAATTTCTCACAATCCATTTTCATCGCCTTAAAATCAAAAGACCTTTTAAAAAGGCATTGATTTTCACAAAGCCCATATTTCAAAGTAGATAATGAGATGAACTAGGAAATAAGAAATAATTCCTAATGACCTAGGATTATGTATAAATACATGTCCTTAGTCACTCGAGTTGAGATTTTTAGCATGGAATCTAACGAGACAAAGCCTATCCTCAAGAAGGTCAAATTAGAAGTTAAATATTTGAATTTGAATAAGGCTAACTAACTTATGTCATAGAATTTGTTCTATGAGTAGGGCTAGCCCATGTGATCTAGTCAAAGATAGTAGTGGCCTAAAAGAGTGGACTAGTCCTAACCAAGGTATTGCATAATGTTTAGAACAAATTCTATGACAACATGGGCTGGCCCTACAATAAGGAATTTTGGTTATTAGGTTTAGGAGAAGGGGTTTATTTGTGTACCAAACTATAAATTAAATTGAGCACTATGACAACATATTTACAAAGTGTCAATGTGACCTTTTGATGCAAGAGCATCTAGTGGTGTAAGGGCAATCTTGCATCACCTAAAAAAAGATGTGTTTCAAAATTATTGATGTTATTTCTATTTCTTTTCAAAATTTGTGGTTCTGGTTCCATAATCGCTTGAATAATGATGTAGAACCTTTAGTTTTTCCAAACTGCTAAAAATAGCAACATGCTATTTTTAGAAAGTTTGCATTTGGATAGGGAATGAAGTGAAAATTTACAGGAAGCTACATAATTGAAAAAATAAGACCTTTGGTGAAGGAATCACGCAAAGATCATTTGCGAGCTGAAAGATATTAAATTTTTTGTTTCCCAAAAAATGCCTAAAAATTATTCAAACTCAGGTTTGAGGCACTAAACAGCCCCGTACGGGCCCAAAAATGGTCGAAACTGGCAGAGTTGGTTCTTAGTGCGTAGAACACTCCACAAAATTTTTGATGCATAAAATGGTTCGTCAATCGAACACCCGGATCAAAAGTTATGGCTCCCAGAAGTTGACTTATTTTTGGAGGGAGATGCAAATTTTAAAATTAGGTTGTTGGCCACCAAAAAGGCTATTAATAACCATTTTTGGGAACCCTGGGCAGTAGTAGAGTTAAGGGGGGAAGCATAGAGTCAAGAATAGGTGGGAAAACAAAAACCCTAGCTGATTTGGGGTTACAGAAGGTAGATAATTCCAGACTCTGGTGAGAGGAAGTTGTAATGTGTTGTAGGCTATGGAGGGTTGATTCCTCTGATTGTATTTGAGCTTCTGTAATGTATTAAGTTGTCCAAATCAATAAAGAAAGTTCTATTTTTTGTGTGTAATTTCTTTTTGTTGTGTGTTTTATGATTTACCCCCTTCATCAAGTGGTATCAAAGCAAGGGTTCGTGAGTGTGTAGATAGATCACCAACCGTGAGGCAGTTTGCACTAGGACCTAAGGTTGTGGGTTTGTTGCAGAGATCAAGATGCCTCCACGAAGAAATCATATTGGGAGAAATGCTTTGACAGAAGAGGGTTTTAGAGCCCTGCAAAGATAAATCGATGCATTATAAGAGGAGCTGCGAAGAGGGTTTCATCCGAGAACAAGAGAAGAAAGAGAGGATGAAGCTGAAGAAGAGCTATCTGAGGAAGAACAAGAAGCTGTAGGAGATCCTGCAGAAGTGATGTTGTTAAGGGCCATTTTGAAGATCGGAAAGAGGCCCAGGATCGAAGTTTCTACATATTATGGAGATTTTAATCTGGAACAGCTTATTGATTGGATCAATGACATGGAGGAATATTTTGAGTATGAAGATGTGGAAGACCTAGATCGGGTCAAGTTTGCAAAAACAAAGTTGAAGGGCCACGCTAGTATTTGGTGGAAGGAGGTCCAATTAGAGAGGAATAGAAAAGGAAAAGGAAAGATCATAAAATGGGATCAGATGGTGGAGAAACTAAAGAAGTAGTTCATTCCTATGGACTATGAGATGGAGTTGCTGAAGAAGCTACAAGAACTGAAGCAAGGTAACAAGTCTGTTAAGGAGTATACAGAAGAGTTTTATAAAATTACTATCAGAACAGGCCATGCAGAGCCCAACAAGGAGAAGGTAGCCCATTACATTAATGGGTTGAGGCCAAGTATTCAAGAGGAGCTGAGCTTGGTTAGAATGACCACCATAGAAGATGCATACTAGTTTTCCCTGAAGGTGGAAGAGAAGCTAAATAAAAGATTTGATAGCAAGCAAAGGGGAAGAGGTCAAGGTGGAAGGACTGGTGGAAGACCCTATGTAGGCTGTAATGAAGATCAAAAGAAAAGTGAAGAAGATGGCACCAGTCGGAATCAAAGAGGAGATAATGCTTACCACCCTCGTGACTAGAATAATGATGAGAAAAGAGGTAGAGGAAGAGGTCAACCTGGACAAGGACCTGGAAGAGGAGGTTTCAGAGGAACCTGTTTCCAATGTGGAGAAGAAGGGCATCAAGCATACGAGTGTCCGCAACATCAAGGAAGGACAAATAGAAGACCTGAAGGTAATGCATGAGTTGCACATGTAGATGAAGATGCACAATTTGAGCATTCTGAAGATGCTGAAAGGGGAGAAACCCTAGTTGTCAGAAGAAATTTGCTGAATGAGGAGAAAGAACCCAACTAGAGGAAGAGTTTATTTCGTACAAGGAGTAAATGTGAAGGTAAGTGTTGTGACATTATTATCGATAGTGGAAGCACTGATAATCTTGTTTTAGAGGAGATGGTTGATAAGTTGAAGTTGACAAGAAGAAAGCATCCACATCCATATCAGATTGCATGGCTGCAGAAGGACCATAGAGCTTTGGTCAATGAGCAGTGTTTAGTGAAGTTCAAGATTGGGGACTACCATGATGAGATGTTGTGTGACATCATACCGATGGATGCATGTCATATGCTGTTGGGGAGGCCGTGGCAGTATGATAGGAGCGCTATCCATGATGGCCGTGCAAACACATATTCCCTAACAAAGGATGGAGTTCGTCATAACTTGAAGCCCTTGAAGGAGGTAGAAGAAAAGGTATGTAGTACTGCTAAAATTTGCTTGGTAGATGGTAGGAAATTTTTGGAGGGTATGAAGCATGAGTGTCATTGCTTTACATTGATTCCTAAGATTAGTCAAGAGAAATGTGAAGATGTACCAGCAGAAGTCTTAGATATGCTGGAAGAATTTTAGGATATTATCTCTGATAATGTACCAGAAGGTTTACCACCGGTGAGGAAGATAAGTCACCAAATGGATTTGATACCAAGAGCTAGTTTGCTGAATAAGGCGGCCCACAAAATGACTCCTATAGAGAGTGAAGAGTTGAACAGACAAGTTCAAGAGCTATTAAGGAAGGGACTAATAAGGGAGAGCCTGAGTCCATGTGCGGTACCTACAGTACTAGCAAAGGAGGGTTTGTATGAGTGGTTAGTCATGCCATTTGGGCTAACCAATGCACCGAGCACATTCATGCGGCTCATGAACGAGGTATTGAAAGAATTTTTGGGAAGTTTTGTTATTGTTTATTTAGATGATATTTTGATTTCTAGTAAGACTTGGGATGAGCATATGATGCATATCAAAAGAGTTTTAAAGAAGTTGTTGATTAATCTAAAGAAATGTAGTTTTGCAAAGAAGGAGTTGGTATACCTGGGATTTGTTGTCTTAGAGGAAGGTCTTAAGATGGGCCTAGAAAAAGTAAGGGCTATCATTGAATGGCCTATGCCAAGGAGTACAACAGAGGTACGCTCTTTTCATGGTTTGGCATGTTTTTATAGAAAGTTTATCAGGAATTTTAGTAGCATTTGTGCACCCCTAACTGAGATAATGAGAGGGGATAGAAAAGAGTTTAAATGGACTAAAGGAGTAGACAAAAACTTTGATACATTGAAGAAGAAAGCCACAGAACAACCTGTTTTGGCACTTCTAGATTTCAATAAGGTGTTTCAGGTAGATTGTGATGTTGGGTAAGTGCAAGAAGATGGGGGGTCAAAAAGGGGTCTTAAGTGGCCACTTTTTTTTTTGAAATCAAGAAATACTGGCCTTGGATGAGAAATTGAGCATAGTTACACTCAAAATTTGAAGATGCAACCAAAACAATGTTCATAGTGCTTCGAGTCTACTTTCTAAACTACTATTTTTTTTTTAAAATGGCATAGATTAAGGGGTTCAAAAGAGGGAGCCACAAAAATTGGTGTTGTTTTTGTCAAAAAAACATAACATAGCATGTTTTGTGGCTCCCTCAAAAGGTCAACTTTTTTTTGGTATTTTTAAAATCACTTCAGTGAGAAATTAGCTAATAACATGTAGTTTATGCCTGATTTTTCTAATTTTTTTGATGAATATTTAATTTTTTAGTAATTTTCAAAGTGGACACATCCTAAAAAATAAAATTTTGTCCGTGCTACCCCTATAAATTTTGAAAACTAATTGAAAATCATCTTTTTCTTTTTTTAATATTTGTAGAATGGAGTCTAGTTTCTAAATATGTAATTTTTTTGAAATTTCAATGAATAGTTAATTTATAATGAAAAAAAGACCAAACAGTGGTTTTTGCCCAAAAACGCACACACAAACAAAAGAAATTAAAGATGAAAGGCTTAACATTGTTAAAATGTGAAAAAAATCACATCGTCAAATAGCTAAGAGAAAGCCTAACATTACCTAGGTGTTCGATTTGTTTGACGTTGAAACACGTGCAAATCTGAGGGTTAGCACGAATGAAATTATGTGAAATCTTGAAGAATCTAGAAAATCACATCTGTAACTATTCAAAAGGCACTCCAAGCCTTTGGGTTGGAAATCTAAAGCAAATCCCAGGCCCATGGCTCGGGATTCCCAAAGCAATACATAGCGTGAACGCATTATAATGCGCTCGCGTTATGGTTTGCTTTGCATTTTTCCTTTTCGCAAGTCTGTTGTTTGTCATGTTTGACATAACGCGAGCACGTTATAATGCGCTCGCGTTATGTTCCCCTTAAATTTTTTTATGTTCAAGGCTATTAATCATGTATGTATATATGTATGCCTATATGTATGTATGTATATATCTATGTATGCCAATATGTATGTATGTATGCCTATATGTATGTATGTATAGTGTCGAGCGCAGAAGAGGGTAGAGATGAGAGTGAGCCAGATAGGGGAGGAGAGGGGTGGATAAGGATTGAGTGATTAAGGTTTAAGGTTAAGGGTTGAGCATTTAGGGATAGGATTTAGAGTTTAGGGATAAAGGATTAGAGTTTAGGACCTTGAGGGATTAGGGTTTAGGGTTGAGGCTTTAGGAATAGCATTTAGGGTTAAGGGTCAAGGGATTAGGTTTAAGGTAGAGTGTTAAGGGTAGAGGGATTAGGGATTAGGGTTTAGGGTTGAGGCTTTAGGGATAGCATTTAGGGTTAAGGGTCGAGGGATTAGGTTTAAGGTAGAGCGTTGAGGGTAGAGGGATTAGGGATAGGGTTTAGGGTTAAAGGTTTAATGATTTAGGGTTGAGGCTTTAGGGATGAGGGTTAAGGGATTAGGGTTTAAGATATAGTGTTGAGTGTCAAGCATGTAGGGATAGGTTTTAGGGTTCAAGTTTTAAGGGTTAAGGGTCGAGGGATCAGAGTTAAGGGTTGAGGGATTAGGGTTTGACGTTGAGGGTTGAGTACATTGAGGTTCGAGGGTTAAGGGTTTCGGGATAGGGTTGAGGGTCAAGGGATTAGGGTTAAGGGATAGGGTTGGAGGGTTTAGGGATGATAGATGATGAATTAGGGTTTAGGGATGAGGGTCTAGGAATAGGGATAGCGTTTAGGGTTTAGGGATGAGGGATGAGGGATGAGGGATTAGAGTTTAGGGTTTAGGGTTTAAGGTATAGTTTAGGGTTTAGGGATGAGGGATTAGAGTTGAGGGATGACGGGTGATGGATTAGGGTTGAGGGATTAGGGTTTAGGGATAAGGTTTAGGGTTAGGATTGAGGGATTAGGGTTTAAGGTATAGTGTTGAGGGTTTAGGGATAGGGTTTAGGGTTGAGGGATTAGAGTGAAGGGTTGAGCGATTAGGATTTGACGTTTGAGGGTTGAGGGTTTAGGGTTTAGGGATAGGGTTGAGGGTCGAGGGATTAGAGTTAAGGGTTTAATGTTGAGAGTTGAGGGTTGAGGGTTGAGGTTAAGGGATAGGGTTAATGGTCAAGGGATTAGAGTTAAATAATAGTGTCGAGGGTAGAGGGATTAAGGTTTAAGGTATAGTATCGAGTCTGTTGAGGGTTTAGGAATAGGGATAGCATTTAGGGTTTAGGGATGAGGGATTAGTTGAGGGATGACATATTAGGGTTGAGGGTTGAGGGATTAGGGTTTAGGGATAAGGTTTAGGGTTGAGGGATTAGGGTTTAAGGTATAGTGTTGAGGGTTTAGGGATAGGGTTTAGGGTTGAGGGATTAGAGTGAAGGGTTGAGGGATTAGGATTTGATGTTGAGGGTTGAGGTTTTAGGGTTTAGGGTTTAGGGATAGGGTTGAGGGTTGAGGGATCAGAGTTAAGGGTTTAATGTTGAGAGTTGAGGGTTGAGGCTTGAGGCTTGAGGGTTGAGGTTGAGGGATAGGGTTAATGGTCAAGGGATTAGGGTTAAATAAGAGTGTCAAGGATAAGGGATTAGGGTTTAAGGTATAGTATCGAGTCTGTTGAGGGTTTAGGAATAGGAATAGCATTTAGGGTTTAGGGATGAGGGATTAGAGTTGAGGGATGATGGATTAGGGTTAAGGGTTGAGGGATTAGGGTTTAGGGATAAGGTTTAGGGTTGAGGGTTGAGGATTAAGGTATAGTGTTGAGTGTTGAGGGTTTAGGGATAGGGTTTAGGGTTGACAAATTAGGGTTTAAGGTTGACGGATTAGCATTTAATGTCAAGGTTAGGGTTAGAGTGTCGAGGGTAGAGGGATTAGGGATAGGGTTCAGGGTTGAAGGTTTAAGGATTGAGGGTTGAGGCTTTAGGGATGAGGGTTAAAGGCTTAAGATATAGTGTCAATTGTTGAGGGTGTAGGGATAGGGTTTAAGTTTTAAGGGTTAAGGGTTGAGGGATAGAGATTAGGGTTTAAGGTATAGTGTTGAGGGTTGATGGTTTAGGGATAGGGTTTAGGTTTGAGGGATTAGGGTTTAGGGTTGATGAATTAGGGTTTAATGTTGAGACTTGAGGCTTGAGGCCTGAGGCTTGAGGGTTGAGGTTGAGGGATAGGGTTAATGGTCAAGAGATTAGGGTTAAATGAGAGTGTCAAGGGTAGAGGGTTTAGGGTTTAAGGTATAGCATCGAGCCCGTTGAGGGTCTAGGAATAGGGATAGCATTTAGGGTTTAGGGATGAGGGATTAGAGTTGAGGGATGATGGATTAGGGTTGAGGGTTGAGGGATTAGGGTTTAGGGATAAGGTTTAGGGTTGAGGGCTGAGAGATTAGGGTTTAAGGTATAGTGTTGAGGGTTTAGGGTTGAGGGATTAGAGTGAAGGGTTGAGGGATTAGGATTTGACGTTGAGGGTTGAGGGTTTAGGGTTTAGGGTTTAAGGATAGGGTTGAGGGTCGAGGGATAAGAGTTAAGGGTTAAGGGATTAGGGTTTAACATTGAGGGTTGGGGGTTGAGGGTTGAGGTTTGAGGGTCAAGGGTTTAGGGATAGGGTTGAGGGTCGATGGATTAGGGTTAAGGGTTGACTGATTAGGGTTTGACATTGAGGGTTGAGGGTTGAGGTTCGAGGGTCAAGGGTTTAGGGATAGGGTTGAGGGTCGAGGGATTAGGGTTAAAGTAGAGTGTGGAGGGTATAAGGATTAGGGATAGGGTTGGAGAGTTTAGGGATAAGGGATTAGGGTTTAAGGTATAATATTGAGTCTGTTGAGGGTTTAGGAATAGGGATAGCATTTAGGGTTTAGGGATGAGGGATTAGACTTGAGGGATGATGGATTAGGGTTGAGGATTGAGGGATTAGGGTTTAGGGATAAGGTTGAGGGTTGAGGGTTGAGGGATTAGGGTTTAAGGTATATTGTTGAGGGTTTAAGGATCGAGTTTAGGGTTGAGGGATTAGAGTGAAGGGTTGAGGGATTAGGATTTGATGTTGAGGGTTGAGGGTTTAGGGTTTAGGGATAGGGTTGAGGGTCGAGGGATCAGAGTTAAGGGTTGATGGATTAGGGTTTGACGTTGAGGGTTGAGGGTTGAGGTTCGAGGGTCAAGGGTTTAGGGATAGGGTTGAGGGTCAAGGGATTAGGGTTAAAGTAGAGTGTGGAGGGTATAAGGATTAGGGATAGGGTTGGAGGGTTTAGGGATAAGGGATTAGGGTTTAAGGTATAGTATCAAGTATGTTGAGGGTTTAGGAATAGGGATAGCATTTAGGGTTTAGGGATGAGGGATTAGAGTTGAGGGATGACGGATTAGGGTTGAGGGTTGAGGGATTAGGGTTTAGGGATAAGGTTTAGGGTTGAGGGTTGAGGGATTAGGGTTTAACGTATAGTGTTGAGGGTTTAGGGATCAGGTTTAGGGTTGAGGGATTAGAGTGAAGGGTTGAGGGATTAGGATTTGACATTGAGGGTTGAGGGTCGAGGGATCAGAGTTAAGGGTTGAGGGATTAGGGTTTGACGTTGAGGGTTGAGAGTTGAGGTTTGAGGATCAAGGGATTAGGGATAGGGTTGAGGGTCGAGGGATTAGTGTTAAAGTAGAGTGTGGAGGGTATAAGGATTAGGGATAGGGTTGGAGGGTTTAGGGATAAGGGATTAGGGTTTAAGGTATAGTATCAGGTCTGTTGAGGGTTTAGGAATAGGGATAGCATTTAGGGTTTAGGGATGAGGCATTAGAGTTGAGGGATGACAGATTAGGGTTGAGGGTTGAGGGATTAGGGTTTAGGGATAAGGTTTAGGGTTGAGGGCCAAGGGATTAGGGTTTAAGGTATAGTGTTGAGGGTTTAGGGATCAGGTTTAGGGTTAAGGGATTAGAGTGAAGGGTTGAGGGATTAGGATTTGACGTTGAGGGTTGAGGGTTTAGGGTTTAGGGTTTAGGGATAAGGTTGAGGGTCGAGGGATTAGAGTTAAGGGTTGAGGGATTAGGGTTTGACATTGAGGGTTGAGGGTTGAGGTTCGAGGGTCAAGGGTTTATGGATAGGGTTGAGGGTCGAGGGATTAGGGTTAAAGCAGAGTGTGGAGGGTATAAGGATTAGGGATAGGGTTGGAGGGTTTAGGGAAAAGGGATTAGGGTTTAAGGTATAGTATCGAGTCTATTGAGAGTTTAGGAATAGGGATAAGGGATTAGGGTTTAAGGTATAGTATCAAGCCCGTTGAGGGTCTAGGAATAGGGATAGTGTTTAGGGTTTAGGGATGAGGGCTTAGAGTTGAGGGATGATGGATTAGGGTTGAGGGTTGAGGGATTAGGGTTTAGGGATAAGGTTTAGGGTTGAGGGTTGAGGGATTAGGGTTTAAGGTATAGTGTTGAGAGTTTAGGGATCAGGTTTAGGGTTGAGGGATTAGAGTGAAGGCTTGAGGGATTAGGATTTGATGTTGAGGGTTGAGGGTTTAGGGATAGGGTTGAGGGTCAAGGGATCAGAGTTAAGGGTTGAGGGATTAGGGTTTGACGTTGAGGGTTGAGGGTTAAGGTTCGAGGGTCAAGGGTTTAGGGATAGGGTTGAGGGTCGAGGGATTAGGGTTAAAGTAGAGTGTGGAGGGTATAAGGATTAGGGATAGGGTTGGAGGGTTTAGGGAAAAGGGATTAGGGTTTAAGGTAAGTATCGAGTCTGTTGAGGGTTTAGGAATAGGTATAGCATTTAGGGTTTAGGGATGAGGGATTAGAGTTGAGGGATGATAGATTAGGGTTGAGGGTTGAGGGATTAGGGTTTAGGGATAAGGTTTAGGGTTGAGGGCTGAGGGATTAGGGTTTAAGGTATAGTGTCGAGGGTTGAGGGTTTAGGGTTGATGGATTAGGGTTTAGGGCTTGTCCCTTCATTATTATGCCTATCATATGGCGGAGCATCTGACAAGCTCTTGCAGGAAACAGGAAAAGTTCTCTCTCAAAAACCTTGTGGTCATTCAAGTATGAAGGGGAAGGTTTGGAAAGAGATGTGATCAATGCAAAAGATGTGATCAATCTATAACAGGACAAAACGCGAGCAAGTTATAACACGAGCACGTTATAATGCAAGCATGTTATAACGCGCTCGCGTTTTGTCTTGCTATTGAAATGGTAAAAAAGTATTGACCCCCATGATCCAGGCCCACATGCTCTATTTTCTTATTGATTTTGTACGTGCTCTAACAAAAAAGAAGTGCTTTCATGCTGTTGGGAAGCTCACATGCACATTTGACACATTGTACCACCTTTGTATGATCTTTCCACCACCTTTTCTGCTTTGCCAACTTGAGAAGGAGGAAATAACATAGTTTTCACACCAAGATTGATATATATCTATTCAAGTTTCAATTTTTGTAGTGTTGCAATGTTAATTGTGATTCAATTTTAGGAATTTAACATTATAGATTGGTTAATAGTATTGTTGTTAGTAATTATATTTGAGTGTTATTAAATTTAACATTGAAAAGGAAGCAAGTGGTGAAAAACTCAAATTGTTGAGGAGTTTGATGCAAGAAGAAAAAAACACTACATAATTAGGTACTCTCTCCATTCGAATCTTCATTTTTTAGGTATGTCAAGTCTTTACATGCATGTTCTTTACATTTTCCTTATTTTGGATTGAATTACTTTATCATGCTTTATCATACATGTTTTAAAATAAACACATTCCCAATCAAGAAAGCAGCCTACAATCTCACATGATGCCATGTATATTTTCTACACTTGGGCTCTTTAATAATTATGTGTAATAAACAAACCTTAACATACCATGATGTCAAACTATACAAGAATAAATCCTTACAACATAAAAAAAATACAATCCCACTATTATCTTGTATTCATTTCTTTGGAACTAATATTGGTCTCTTTATCATGCTACAAACAAATTCTCCGTCATGCCGAGGAAACGATCAAGAATTAAACCAACATAGGAAGAGATAGAAGCTAAGAATGCAAAGAAAGCAGTGGCTATGAGGGAACTTCATGAGAAGAGGAAATTGGACACGATAAATGAAGACATACCAATTGAAGAGGAACCACAACCATCACAAAGAGATATGGTATTGGTGGTACAAAGAGAACGAATGCAAAAACTTTGTGGTATGAGAGATTTGAATACCATAGTTGGAGACACGTCCTCTACCACAAGTCAACATGTAGGGACACCATCACCCACATCTCAAGTTAAAAGTACATCATCACTCACATGTGATAAAGGAGGTACGCCATCGTTCCCACCTCAACCTCAAGGTATGTCATCTATTCCATCTTCGATCGAAGGTATGCCATCTAACCCATCTCATTTAAATATTGATGAAATTCCTAATGTTGAGATGAATTTACCTAACTTAACACCACCTAGAATTTTGCATAGAAAGCCAAAGTATTTGATTGATATTGATGAGAATATTTTTCAGCCAATGGAAAGTAAGATTCCAAAATGCACTTGTAGAAGATATGCTAATAAGATTTGGAGATTGTTCTTTGAAAAGTTAAATGAGACTGCAAGATGTCAACTATTCATTGAAATGATGCGAAGTATAAAGTATAGGTCTATCATGAAGATTCTTGGGTTGAGAACATCAGTGGCTTCAAGTGAAAAATCTATTGTCAAGAATCTAATGAGTGCGTATGAGAGTGTAGGTAACACCTCACGCACAAAAGATAGTAATGCAACACGGCATGTGATTACATTGACTATAGTAAGTAGTCAAACAAGGAAAGCTCGTCTCATTAGAAAGACAAGTCAAGAATTGAGAATTAATAGGAAAACTTTATCAAGAGCCATTGGAAGATGCCAAAGAATTGAGGACACTAATGCCAATGAATTATGGGCATTCTTGGGGAGACTACCACAAAAAGATAAACCAATTGTTGAAGCATTGAGATCACTAATTGAAGACTTTTGGAAGAATTACACAAGGTTATCTCTGAATCAAAGGGATGTGGTAAGAAGGAGAATCAATAGTCAGAACTGCGAGCCACATCCAAAGCATTTTTTGGATGAGACTCAAACATAGTTTTATGGTAAATTTCTAGAGAAGTATCCTCAAATTAAAATTTGTCAAAGATATTTTGAAATGCTAAAACCTTTCTATGTTAAGATAAATCACACACGCACTACTTGTTGTAGATTACATATTGAATTTTCTAACCTTTTTGATGCTTATAGGTCTATATGTTTAGATATGCATACTAACAATGATTTGCAGGGTTGTGCCATACGTGCCCCACCAACATCTTCAAGAGACTTCATATCAAGAATTTTATGTGAAAGAGAGGAAGGTCAAATATTCTACAAGAAATTATGCTTGGATGGCACATGTCATCGTTGCGGTGGCTTGCAACATTTGCCAATATTTGAACATATGGAAAGAACACATATAGTTAGAAACGACTAGTAGAGTTTGGCAAGTATAAAACAGTGGCATACAGTACAAAAGATGGTAAAGAAGCAAAGAGGTGTGAATTGGTTATTGAAAAGATTCCAGTGTATCAGTTTATGCCTATATTTTGTGACAGCATAGTGTAGAGTATGCGAGACATGCCCATAGAGCTCGATGGTTGGACTTGCAATTCAAGTTATGCAAGGACACATTTCTGGTTGGTAGCATTGTTTTAGTCATTGACTTTGCAGAGAACTACAGTCTACACTCACAGCGTGAGGTGCAATCACAATATTACAACTCCACACAGATTTCTATATTTGTGCACATCGCATTCATTCATGGGAATGATAGTACAAAGGATGATAGAAAGATCATAAGGGAGTATAATTTCTATAGTAGTGATGATCGCATGCATTCTACAGAGTTCGTGCAAGGTTTCTTTCAGGTGTTCTACAATGATTTGGCTAGAAGGGGCATATCGTTCAATCAGCATATCATATGGTCGGATAACTGTGCGTCATGATTCAAGAACTCACAGAATTTCTATTGGCTAAGTAGGAGGCATAATTTTACAGGTATTCAACATATGTGGAACTTTTGTGAGGCCGGGCATGGAAAGGGGGAGCATGATAGTGCAAGAGCATGTATCAAAAGAGCCATAGCATGAGAAGAGTTAAAGTATAAAGACAATGCAAAGTTGACAGATGCAAAATTGATTGTCAAGTGGTGTAATGCTTCCATGGGTCCAGGTAATGAAGGTAAGTCTTCAGTTCGTAGATTTTTTTGGTTGATAGATGATATTAACATTGCACCATATGAGGACTGTTGTACACTGATAGGATCAAATGAGATGCACTCTTTCAGAAGCTCAATTGCAGGTTCATGGAGTATCCATACATGAAAGATGTCCTGCTTTTGTTCTTCCTATACAATTCAAGTCTGGGATGAGTGCGAGTCAAAGGAGTGGGTTCATGAATGGTAGTTAAATTATCTTAGCCCACTTGACACATATCGACCCCTGATGGCACTAGAACTAACACAGATGGAATCATCAGTTGACTTTGACCACATATCAGATTTAGTTCAACTAGGTAATATAGGGCACGTATATGCATCTAATTTCATCTGGTTCAACCAGGTAATGTCATCTTACTTTGTAGTGTTTTTGTAACGTTGACTAATTTCATCTAATTTGCTACACATATCAATGTAGGGCATGTATATGCAGTGATTGCAGATGAAGATAATGAAGAGGGAACAGATTATTACTTATGTCATTGTGTTGAGGCCAAAAAGAAATTGGAGGCCCCTGTTACAAATGGAGAAAACATCGAATACCCTACAGGCTCAATGGTTATTACGGGAACATGACTTAGAAGGTACCCACATAAGAGTGTTAATATTTGGCTATTTTAAGACTTTGACACGCATCGAAAGATTCTTCATTACTCAAACCTTGTTGTGGCATCCAATGTTCATTTGATAAAGTATCGGGGTAGACCTTTGAACAAAATCTTGTGGAAGGTGCGTGAGTCTGACCATGAAGCAATACTTGACACAATAAAGAGTAGAGCAGACCTGGATGGTTCATTGGATTAATTTGTAAGTATTCACATTGATTTTGTAAAGTCATGTTACATTGAGTTGTAAGTATGCACATTAATTTGTAAGGTTTGTCTTTTTTTATTTCCTCCTGCATTTTTACACATATACACATTTTTACATCATCATGTTATACATTTTTGTTGTCCTGCTCCTGATGCGACCAAACTCATAACTCACCCTACTTCCTCTAGACACCATTTGATGATCTCTCCAACACTTTGGATCCAGGGCACCCAATCATGATGATGACCTATATACCATTCTCCTAAGGCACTCATAATGAATGAAAAGAAGACCAAGGGTGCCCAAGCTTAATAGACTTATTTCTTTCAATTTTAATGATCCAAACTCTTGCAAAATGACATCCACTTTCATGCCTTTAGATCTTCCTTCACATACAGGGCACCAAATCAAGTTGAAAAATCTACATAAGGGTGCCAAAATGGATGAAAGGAGACATGAAGTGTGCCTTAGGACTCCATGCTAAGGTTTGAGCCATTAAAGTCTCTTGATATGAGGTGCTCATGATGATGAAACTTAGAGCTTTTTCCTTTCCTATGCACTCATCTAAGTTGTTTGAATGATAAGGAGTGCCTCGACCTCTCTAATGTACATTGGGCACCAAAATCAAGGTGATTTTAAGTCACTTTGAGTCATTTGGGGTTAGTTTAAGTCTTTGAGTCATGTTGCAAAAAAGTGTCAATGTTGTCAAGTTGCACAAAGCAACTTTTGCATTTTTGGTGTCCTGCTCGTGATGTGACCAAACTGACTATTCCAATGCATCTAGATGGGTACATTTTTATGCTAGGCATGGTCTTATTTTTCACCCAAACATGTCGAAACAGTCCGAGCTACATTGTACTGACGACATCCCTAAAGAGTCCAAAGAGCAAAAAGGCAGCAATCTTTGACGAGATGTTACTCAAAAACTGTGTCACTTAGAAATATTCTGTCTAAGGTGACAGAATCACGTAGAGTGTCTCTACAATAACCTCTCTTAGTTTTTTATATCTCTAAGGCATTTGCCTGTGGTGAAAGGTTTTCTGCTGCCCCCAAAATTGTTAGAAGGAGGCAGTGTAAAGTTGCAAAGGGGTGTAACTTTCGTCCTGCTCCTGATGCGATCAAACTGACTATTCCAACACATCCAGATGGGTACATTTACACTAGGCATGGTCCTCTTTTTCACCCAAACATGTCGAAATAGTCTGAGCTACATTGTACCCACGATATCCCTAAAGAGTCCAAAGTGCAAAAAGGCAGCAATCTTTGACGAGATGTTACTCAAAAACCGTGTCACTTAGAAACATTCCGTCTGAGGGAACGTGATCATGTAGAGTGTCTCTACAATAACCTCTCTCTCTCTTTTATATCTCTAATGCATTTGTCCATGGTGAAAGGTTTTTTGTTGCCCCAAAAATCGTCAGAAGGAGGCAGTGTAAAGTTACAAAGGGGTGTAACTTTCATCCTGCTCATGGTGTGACCAAACTGACTATTCCAATGCATCTGGATGGGTACATTTATGCTAGACATGGTCCTATTTTTCATCCAAACATGTCAAAATAGTCCAAGCTACATTGTACCGACGATATCCCTAAAGAGTCCAAAGTGCAAAAAGGTAGCAATCTTTGACAAAATGTTACTTGAAAACCATGTCACTTAGAAACATTCTATCTGATGAAATGCAATCACATAGAGTGCCTCTACAATAACCTCTCTCAATTTTTTATATCTCTGAGATATTTGCCCGTGGTGAAAGGTTTTCTGCTGCACCAAAAATCGTTAGAAGGAGGCAGTGTAAAGTTGCAAAGAGGTGTAATTTTTGTCCTGCTCCTGATGCGATCAAATTGACTATTCCAACGCATCTAGATGGGTACATTTACGCTAGGCATGGTCCTATTTTTCACCCAAACATGTCGAAACAGTTCGAGCTACATTGTACCCACGATATCCCTAAAGAGTCCAAAGTGCAAAAAGGTAGCAATCTTTGACGAGATGTTACTCAAAAACTGTGTCACTTAGAAACATTCCATCTGAGGCAATGTGATCACGTAGAGTGTCTCTACAATAACCTCTCTCAGTTTTTTATATCTCTGAGGCATTTGCCCGTGGTGAAAGGTTTTCTGCTGCCCCAAAAATCGTCAGGAGGCAATGTAAAGTTGCAAAGGGGTGTAACTTTCGTCCTGCTCGTGATGCGACCAAACTGACTATTCCAACACGTTCAGATGGGTACATTTACGCTAGGCATGGTCCTATTTTTCACCCAAACATGTCGAAACAGTCCAAGCTACATTGTACCGATGATATCCCTGAAGAGTCCAAAGTGCAAAAAGGCAGCAATATTTGACGAGATGTTACTTGAAAACTGTGTCACTTAGAAACATTTTGTCTGAGGCAACGCAATCAAATAGAGTGCCTCTACAATAACCTCTCTCAATTTTTTATATCTCTGAGATATTTGCCCGTGGTGAAAGGTTTTCTGCTACCCTAAAAATCGTCAGAACGAGGTAGTGCATTAAGTTAGGATGGAAGCCTATTCACTCTAGGCACCAATCTCAAGTGGCGCAATCATGAATGGGCACCTAGAGCAATAAGGTGCTACATCATGGTTCCAGGACCTTGAAATGGTGCCCAAGCATGTAGGAGGGATTTTCAAGGAGCTAGAATGTTTTTGAAACTCTAAGGAACTAGTCCAAAGACTCTATGGCACCATCTTGATACCATTGTGTCAACTTTGGAACTCAAACATATTGAAACAAGGTCTAGGAAGCTAGGCGCCATCTCTTGCCAGTTTAACCTCTTAGATGCGCCAACATTGGAAAGACTCTTAATGAGCACCTAAGTTTGAATTGATCTTGTGATTGAAAGTTTGGTGATGTATTAGTGCGAGATGATCTTCAGTTAAAGCAATCTAAGTTCCAGGAAGGGTTTAGAAGTTATCAACCTCTTTACTAAGTTAGGCGCACTTTACAAGCTTTCTTACCCAAGAGTTGCACCTCATTAAGACAAGGCGCATCTTAACCTCCGGGACTTTTCCAAAGAAGCGCTTCAGTTTATTAGCAGCTTTGGACCTTGTTTTGCATTCTGAAAGAGAAGGCACACTTTGGAGGCATTTCTAACCCAGATTGACGCCTAGGTATAGTCATCTCTTTGGAGCATTATAATGTGTTTTAAAATGAAGGAGGACATTTCATAAGTTGGGGAATTGATCATTGAAGACCTTGGAGTGTTCGAATTACTCTAAGCAAGAAGGTGCATTTCGATGGAGTAGCATACTCTAGATAGTGCCTAATGCCATTAAGGCGCAATTCCACCCTCACTTTGGTGCCTATCATCAAGAAGGGGCATTGGGCACTCCTTGAATAGTTCTGAGCGTTTGAAGTTCATGAAATCACCAAGGAATGTTGGGCGCCATGTGTATCCTCAACAAGCTTGAGTTTGCGCCTAGACAAGTTGGCGCTTATTCATGTTTTAACTTCCCTCTTGAAGTGCCTAACTTGGGAAAAAGTTATCTTGTTGTTAGTCAAGTGTTTGATGTGTTTTGGAGACTCCAAAAGACTTCCTCTTGCTAGGCACTCTTCTTGGCAACTACAACCTTCAACTGGCACCTAGATCCTGAAGAAAAACACTTAGACTTTAATTTTCATGCACTTAGACTTCAAGGAGCCAAAACTAGTAGGAAAATATTTGGGGAGAAACCACGCTGATAAAAGTTGGGTAAATTTAACCTCCGAGTCTGATTAGGCTCCATATAACAACAATATTTATATCATGTCCCTTTGCTTTATGAAACAAGCAGTATGTGTCAAGTCATAGGGATAACACTTTGGTCCTTAGAAATTTCTCTATGACTTTTGATAAGATTATCTACTATTATGTGGATGCTTGATAGTATTATCCTGATCCATTGGACTAGTGTGGCTATGAGGTTGGAAAGTGTTGCAACCTCCATCCTTTAAACTTCTCCACCTTGTTATGGGTTGTTTTGAGTATTTTCACTTGCTTTCTCTTCGAGAATATTTTCTAATGATACATGATGTGTCATAGATCATTCAACTTGATAAACAACATGGAGGGATTCTCATGCCTCCTATACTTCTTGCAAGTTTCTTTATAGATAGATCACATCATTGTCCATCTAGGTGGTCATTTCCCTAAATATTATGATAAGATAATCTTGTTAATGAACTTTGGATTGAATGAGAATCAACATGCTTTGTCTTGACTAGAATAGTTGGGATGGACAAAAATCTATTGATTCTAGGTTGGGTTGTTAAAGGTCAAGAAGTTTTGGTGTCTAATGCCCTCTAAATCTAAATATTCAAAATCATAGTGGTTCAATAAGTTACAACAAACAATCAGGTAGACAATAGACTATAAAGGAACAAGGACTACACATGAATCCAAAACAACACCAGTCAATAAGGACATCACAAGTAACTCAACATTACTTCCAGAGGCGTTCACAAAAATAAAGGGGAGAACACAACTAGAGAATGCTAGACTATAGTAGGGATGAGTGTCTATTGTAGAGCACACAATGGAAGCATAGAATTATCAACTTTTGAACCTTCAAACTCACTATTGGCAAGACAACATACCATCGGTGAGCTTAAAATTTCATCGGCCGATAGGCCGATGCCACCATGACTCCGTTTGATTTCACTTCTGACAAACATCCCATCATTAACTCTTATCGGTCAAATAGACCACTATCGGTGACTTTATATCCTTTCACACTGATGTCTTTGTCACTTCAATACGAGACTCTAAGTCCCTCACCTATCGGTAGGACTTAATACCATTGGCACACTCAAAAACTCTTCTGCCGACACACCGATCTCACAAATGACAACGTTCAGACCACACCCATTGGTGAGACTCCAAACATTGGTGAACTCTAATCTCGTTGGGCTGATACACCAATGGATTTTGACTATTGGTGTGACCCCCTTCATCGGCGAATCTCTCAACTGCTCTTCTGATGCACAGATGGGATTATCTTTCGATACACCAATGTCTTTGACTTCGAACCACACTCTTCGGCAAGACAGACCACTATCGGCAAAGCCTAACCAAGGTCTGCCGATACGCCGATACAACCAACTCTTGACGTCGATACAAGGTTCTTTTGCAGGCAAAGGGCGCCTAGGCTTATGAAGCTCAATTTGATGTATTTATTGAAAGCTCAAGGTGAATTGATGCTTATTGAAAATGCCACTTAGTCCTTCATTTGCATTATAGGTGCCATTTCCTATTGACTTATATAGTCCTCCTCATGCTAGGGTGCCATAATGAAGTGGTTTAGATAATAGGTGTACTTCACTTACTAGAGGCTTGTTTTCCTTCCACCTTAGGCACACTTTTATGGTGGAACAGGTGTCAATGGGTGCCTTGTCTTAAATGAATGCTCTCTCTAAGTTGGGTGCCCTTTTGAGGCTTTATGAGTTGCAAATTATGCCTTAACCCTTCATGCTTGTTGCTCAATGTTTGAATGTTTAAGAAAGTCTCCTTTAGGTGCTCATCTTAATGACTTTTTCTCAAGGCGCAATCATCCTAATGACTTGGATATTCATCCTAGTGTTTTAGGATATCAGGCTACCAGACTTAGTCATTTTCAGGATCTCAAACATAAAGAATAACATGATGATTCATTTTTTTGTATTGCATATAGTTGACATTCTATGCTACTCATAAAGAATATTAATATTTTCTATTCAACATGATGATTCATTTTTTTTAAATACAACTTTTATCTTTTAGTTCCAAAATGAGGTTTAGGTGATACTTGAATAACAATAGCTAGCTTATTGGATCAACAAATGTCCTATGTAATACAATTGGACTTTAAATATTTGAAGTAGCCATCTACAAATATCCATTCAAATGTAGATTTATAATGCAAGTATGGATGCCATCAATAAAAAATATTTGTATTAACCAAATATCCATATAGGCATACATCAATATCTGTCGATATAAGTATAACATATATACAAAATAGCCATATAGGCATACAAGAATGCCATATAGGCATACAATGTCAACTATATACAATACAAAATATATGTCCACAAATGCCATATAGGCATACAACAAAGGAACACAATAAAAAGTCATTCCCCTCTGGTTGGTGAAGAGAATAGATCACAGGAAGCCTTTGCTCTTCTAGGGGATGGAGACGCGCATGTGGGTGGTCTACTACGAACCCGAGGGCTGCTCCTCCTATTTAGTTCTTCCTGCATCTTTACCTGTTACAATAAAAAGTATAGACATTAATATATAGAAATTACATGTTATAAAAAATGAAACATTTAATAAAATAATCACTTACCGCTAACATATAATCTGTCTCCTCACTTGCCTCAGTAGCAGGAATAGGCCGTGGTGATGTCATGTCCTATAGAAACCATCCAGATAGAAATTAAACTTCAAATCAATAATCTTTTAATTTTTCAAAAATAAACAACTCTAACAATGAATGTAAATTGAAATTTACTAATCTGCCTCATACCCTTGTCAATGCCATGGAGCTATGAATCGCAGAGGCCACACCCTACTCCATTGCCCTATGAACATGGGGAGTTGTCTTCGCAGCCTGCATCATCTGGAAATAAAACAACATTATTCAATTATGAAAACTATAATAGTGATGCAAATCATGGCTCCTAACATACACACACATTCATCTAAACATGGAAGTACACACAATAAAGCACACAAGTCACATACAAAAATCTAGTAAGTATAATTCATTCATTAAACTATTTATTTTATTACCTCCGTAAAGCTTTGAAGTCCACCATCGCTGGCAGGTGTTGCTGTGAAATCTACAGTATTAACCTATTAAACATCCAAAATCAAATATTAGAATACCATTCATATAATGATGCTATTCACATGTAATATTTATAATTGTTTACTAGTTACATACCTCGACAGTAGATGATCTAGTGTAAAATATAGGTGGAGAACCACTGAAAACTACATTGACGCTATGACCCTGAAATTTTATTAAAATTATCAATTTAAATTAGTTAATCTTGCATTTCAAAAATAAAATTTAATAAATTAAATTCAGTAAACTTGCTAATATTTACTTGTGTATCAAGGCCGAAAGTCTCACTCAAGATGGTATCTGTCATCACCATCTGCTCAGCTACAGATGTAGCCTGTGCACCTACGTCCTAACTATCCATGGGGTCATAACCACAGGCTGACCCGCAAGTCTGACAAGTATGGGGTTGGACCCTGCTCCTCGCACTATCTCCCAACCCACTTTGTGTTGTAGGACCGGCATGCTCTATGATGCTCTGGGTAAAGGCACTAATGGACTGAAGTGTATCGACCTCAACACTCTCCTTCACAATGGAAGGGATAGAAACATGCTCGTGGGCTGGTCTGCTGATTACTCATCTCACTACCCGTTGTGGGTCAAGACATGCCCCTGGTCTATCTTGTGTTGACCCCCCACCTCTACCCTGGAAGTCCTGCATATCAAAATAGTTTGGCACTTTATTGAGGACAAACTCATAGTAGAGTTTCCTCAAAAAGTATTGCAGGACCTCATTATTATTGCATGGAGGATGGTCAAAAACCATCCACCACCTCTACCCAAAATTGTACCTTATCACTTGGTTGTTGCACCAATGGATAGGGAACCTCTTGCATGCAATGGGTGGAGGTTGATTTGTTTGTGGGTTTGTGAAAATGGAACAAAAGTCTAATTTTGTGATTTGTAATTTTTTCACATCTTGGTATGATAGCTTGTCTGCATAATAATCTCTAAACTCTCTCCTCTTATCTGTCCAACTAGTTATTTGCTTGCTAATTGAATCTACATTTGATAACATAGATTCAAGAGATTTAGCAAGCATGGACCTATGCAAGGTTGAAGTGGAAGGATCTTTCAACCTTGCAATTATATCTTCAATTTCTTTTTTGTTGTTTTCAATTTGCCCCATTATATTTTCTTGTGTTCCAAGGGCATGTTAAGGAATGGATGGAGGAGGTTGTTATTCTATAGGTATTTCCTCCTCAGGATTTTGTGGATTTTGAGGAGGAGGAGGAGGAGGAGGTGCATTAGCATTTCCTAACAATTAATGAAATATACATCAAAAATCAATTAAAACCTACCTATTTAGAAACAAATTCAAAAAAAAAAAAAAAATCTAACTCACTCATTTGGCGTGCTCGACGTCATGGCGGCATTTTGGTAACAAATCGATAAGATTTTTGTGTTGAATGGAGTTTTGCAAAAAGTGAGTGTGCTTTCTAGGGTTTGCAGGCCGTGGGCATAGAGGAGAAGAAAGAAATGAAATGAGATTAGAAACCTTTTTTTTATTTATAGCAAGTCATAACGCGAGCGCGTTATAATGCGCTCGCGTTATGACTTAATTTTTTTTAAAATTAATTTGGCCACTTTTTGGCCCCCCATCTTTTTACACTTACCCTACTAGTGGTAGTGCTATAGGAGTTGTTTTGAGTCAAGAAGGTAAGACCATTACCTATTTTAGTGAGAAGCTTAATGATGCCAAGAAAAAGTATTTTGTTTATGATCAGGAATTTTATGCAATAGTTTAGGCTTTAGAGAAATGGAGACATTATTTGTTGCCAAAAGAGTTTGTTTTATATACTGATCATCAGGCTTTGCAGTATCTTAATAGTCAAGGGAAATTGAACCAAAGGCACTTAAAATGGGTTGAGTTTTTACAGAGCTGTACTTTTATTTTGAAGCACAGGAGTGGGAATTCCAACAGAGTTGCAGATGCCTTGAGCAGAAGGCAAAATTTGTTGACAGAAATGAAGATAGAGGTTGTTGGGTTTGATGAGCTCAAAAGTTTGTATCCTGAAGATTCAGATTTTGCAGAGACATGGAAAACTTGTTTGGAACTTGTTACTTTAGACAGGACAAAATGGTTGGATTTCATAATCTAAGATGGCATGTTGTTTAAAGGAAGCTAGTAGTGCATTTTGAGGAGTTCCATGAGAGAGAACCTAATTAAGGAGAAGCACAGTGGAGGATTAGCAGACACTTTGGTTGAGATAAGACCATTGCTATTGTTGGTGAAAATTATTATTGGCCACAGTTGCAGTAGGATGTGAGGAAATTTGTGCAGAGTTGCAGAGTATGTTAGATGGCAAAAAGAGCAAGTTAGAATATAGGTCTATACCAGCCATTACCTATACCAGAGACGCCATGGGATGATATTAGTATGGATTTTATTCTTGGCTTACCAAGGACACAGAGAGGACATGATTCCATTTTTGTGGTGCTAGACAGATTCTTAAAGATGGCACATTTTATTCCTTACAAGAAGACTAATGATGTTGTTCATATTGCTGAATTATTTTTTAGGGAGGTGGTGAGATTACATGGTCTACCAAAGAGTATTGTTTCAGATCGAGATACCAAGTTTGTGGGTTATTTCTGGAAGACATTGTGGAAGAAGTTGAAGATAGATTTGAAGTTCAGTTCTACACACCATCCACAGACTGATGGACAGACCGAAGTGGTGAATAGGAGTTTCGGTAACCTGCTACGATGCTTAGTAGGAGATAAGCCTAAGGGATGGGATTTGATTTTACCACAGGAAGAATTTGCTTACAACAATTCTATCAACAGGAGTACTGGTAAATCACCATTCTAGATTGTGTATGGGAATAGTCCAAGAAATGCTTCAGAGTTAAGGAATCTAGACAAAGGAGAAAAGACAAGTGCCGAGGCTAAAGACTTTGTAGAACACATGAAGAATTTGCATGAAGAGGTGAAAAAACACATTAATAAGATGAATATTTAGTACAAGGCTAAGACAGATCAGAAGAGGAGATATAAGGAGTTCCAGGTAGGAGATGAAGTCATGGTTCACTTAAGAAAAGAAAGGTTCCCAATTGGAACATACAATAAGTTGAAAATGAAGATATTTGGACCATGCAAAATTTTGAAGAAACATGATTTAGGAAATGCATATGAGGTAGAGTTGCCCAGTGGGATCAACATTTCCCTTGTTTTCAACATTGTTGATTTATCAGAATATCATGAAGGTGGAATAGAGGATGGACCAACAGAAGAATAGTGGAGTATTTTGGCATCTACTTCAACAGACGAGATAGAAGAGATCTTGGATAGCCATGTGGGAAGAAGTACTCAGAACAGGCAATATGAAGAATACCTGGTGAAATGGAAATGAAGGCCTATTGAAGATTCTTCTTGGTTGTCTAAAGCAGAGGTTGACTGTTTAGGTTTTCCTCATACAAACACCTAAGATGTGACATGGTCACTTCTCAAATTACCCTGGGTGTTTGGTGCAGGAGCATCTAGTAGTGTAAGGGCAATCTTGCATCACCCAAAAAAAGATGTGTTTCAAAATTATTCATGTTATTTCTATTTCTTTTCAAAATTTGTGGTTCTAGTTCCATAATCGCTTGAATAATGATGTAGAACCTTCAGTTTTTCCAAACTGCTAAAAATAGCAACCTGCTATTTTTAGAAAATTTGCATTTAGGCATGAAATGAAGTAAAAATTTACAAAAAGCTACATAACTGAAAAATAAGACCTTTGGCAAAGGAATCACGCAAAGATCATTTGTGAGATGAAAGATATTAAAGTTTCTGTTTCCTGAAAAACACCTGAAAATTATTCAAACTTATGTTTGAGGCACTAAATGGCACTGTACAGGGCCAAAAATAGCTGGAACCAATAGAGTAGGTTCTTAGCACATAGAGCACTCCGCGAGCTTTTCGACACATAAAACGGTTCATCAATTAGACACCCAAATCAAAAGTTATGCCTCCCGGAAGTTGACCTATTTTTGAAGGGAGATGCAAATTTTGAAATTAGGTTGTTGGCCGCCAAAAAGGCTATTAATAACCATTTTTGGGAACCCTGGGCAGTAGTAGAGTTAAGGGGGGAACCATAGAGTCAAGAATAGGTGGGAAAACAGAAACCCTAGTTGATTTGGGGTTACAGAAGGTAGATGATTCCAGAGTTTGGTGAGAGGAAGCTGTAATGTGTTGTAGCCTATGGAGGGTTGATTCCTCTGATTGTATTTGAGCTTCTGTAATGTATTAAGTTGTCCAAATCAATAAAGAAAGTTCTATTTTCTGTGTACAATTTTCTGTTGTTGTGTGTTTTATGATTTACCCCCTTTATCACCTTTTCTTGTTGACTTGTGCATGTACTAGATTAGATAACTTAAGAATTAGAAATTGAATGCAAAGCATATATTAGAAGGTGGTGACACAATTTTACTAAATACTTAGTTGTTGCAAACCAACCTTTCTTAGATTGAATCACATCACATAAACATATATCCATTTATCATGGCTTAAACTGACACTAGTGTAAATTATGAAGATTATTGCACATGTATCTTTTGACATGCATCTAAAATGGGTTGTACTGAGAAGAACAATGGGGCTTACATTTTGAACATGAGAGGTGAGTACCTTGGTTTGTGTTAGTAGAAAGTTAATCCCTTATGAATTTGATGTACAATTTTAGAGACACTCCACATAAGCAATGTAAGATGATGATGCCTAATGAGTTGGTCTATGCAAAGATAATGACTTCAATTTCTCTATAGTTGAATGTTGTCTCTTATGATATGCAATTAATTTCATTTGGTTACTAATGACTTAGGACTATTTATAAATACATGTCCTTAGTTACTAAAAATTTGAGATTTTTGGTATGTGGGCTAGTGGGATAATCATTATCTCTTGGAAAGGTTAGCTCAGGAGTAGGAAATTTGAAAATTGAATAAAGGAAAATTAGGCCACATCATGCAACCTAGTCCATAAATAGGGCCACAACATGTGGCCTTATCCAAGATAGTAGGGACCTAAAGGACCTATCCTCACTAAGGCTAATAGGTTTAGGAGTAGGGACCAATTTATGCACCAAATAAGTTGAAATGATCACCCTGACAATACATTTACAATGTCTGTGGAAAATGGTGTAAAATAAAGGTGTAGAAGTGTAGGATATACACTTTTATCCCTTACATATATGTAGAACATCTAACATATAGGTGGAAGAAGAGTAGCCTACTACACTAGAGGACACATATCTTTGCATCATTTTAATTTAGTTATTAACATTTTCAATCAACCAAGTGAAATCCAAGGATCTAGACAAAAATTGTTAAATCAACTCCTTTTATCTACTAAAAGATTAGAAAAATGCAATTTATTTAAAAAAATTACAATCCATTTTCATCTCCTAAAAATTAAAAGGCCTTACAAAAATGCATTGATTTTAGTGGAGCCCATATTTTAAAGTAGAAAATGTGATAAACTAGAAACTAAAGGCTCTTGCCTAAGGCAACAAAAATAGTTCCCAATGACCTAGGATTGTGTATAAATAATGTTCTTAGTCACTCAAGTTGAGATTTTTGGCATGCAAGTTAACAAGACAAAGGCTATCCTCTAGGAAGGTCAACTTAGAAGTGAGAGTTTTGAATTTGAATAAGGCTGATTAACATATGTCATGCAATCCATTCAACAAGTAGGGTTGTACCATTTGACCCAGTCAAAGATAGTCGAGGCCTAAAAGAGTGGCGTAGTCCTAACTAAGGTAATGTTTAATGTAAAGAAGCTTGGTTATTGGGTTTTGGAGTAGGGATTTATTTGTGCACCAAACAAATTGAATTGCTCACTGTGACAATATATTTACAACATGTACTCAAAATAATATAAAACATAAGTATAAAAATATAGAGTATATGTAGACACGCAAAAATGTACACTTGCAACACCTTCCCACAACATTACATCATCTAGACATCTTGTAGCATGTTTTGCCCTAGGTACCCATGTCATCACCTAATTAATTAAATAAATCTTATTTATTTGACTAATTTTATTTATCCCCTTTCTATCCCATAATCCCTTCTTCTATAATTAAATAAATTTTTATTTATTTAATTATTCATGTCCATTTATCCTCTCTAATTAAATAATTATTTTTAATTGCTTAATTAGTCATTTATCCATTTTTCCTATAATTAAATAAATTTTTATTTATTTAATTATCCTTTTCCATCTTCGTCTATAATTAAATAATAATTTTTACATTATTTAATTATCTTTCCACATCATCCATATCCTTTATTAGATAATGTTTTATCATTATTTAATAAATTTATCATTTCATTATCTTTCCACATTATCTCCTAACTAATTTATTATGCTGAGAGGCGTTATTCACTCACATCAGGGTGGGGATGAGAGCACTCATTTTTTTGCCTAAATTTATAAGAAAAAAAATTAAAATACCAAAAAGGAAATTAAAAAAAAAAAACTTAAGAAAATCAAAGAAAAAAAACTAAAAAAGTTAAGAAAATCAAAGAAAAAAACTAAAAAAGAAATTAAAAATTGTTGAAGGAGAAAAAGCTAAATCACAAAAACTATGGAACCAAAAAAGAAATTGGAAAAAATAAAAAAATAAAAACTAAAAAAAATGGAAAAAATAAAAACTAAAAAAAAAATTGGAAACTGTTGGAAGGAAAAAAAACTGGAGAAAATCATGGAACCAAAAAAAGAAATTGGAAAAATTAAAAAAGAAAAAAGAAAAAAGAAATTGCAAGAAAAAATCAAACAAACTATGGAAAAAAGATATACCTCCGCGTATTCTATATATATATATTTAAATATGAATATACTAGTTTGAATTATTCCCTCACAACTATTCACATGCACAACTAATTTAAATAAAACATTATTTAAATTAGATTTATCCTACACATGTCGCAACCCCTCACTTAAGGGAAAAAGCCCCTTTCTTATCTCAATAAATCAAATAAATTAGAAAAGTTTATCCGATTTTACACCTCATCATATCCTCAAATTGAAAATTTCCTCTTATCTTGTAGAGGAGGGAAACCCCAGTCAGCCTTTCCTATAAATATGGCCTCTCACAAGCCATTTGGAGGCATCTTCTTCTAGTATCCTCATTCTACAAAAATTCTTTCAATTTTCTCATCTATCTATTTATCTTCTTCTATCATCTTCATCTTGGTGTTATACTGTTGAATTGTGCAACCAACATACATTTCAATCCCAATCAATCTATCTATCTTGCATGCATCTATCATTCAAGATACATGAAATATCGAAAGGTTTAGATTGAGGTAATGCATTTTCATTGTTTTATCATTTCTATTTATCCAAATTTTTCGTATACAGTATACACTTATATAATTATCTAAGGCAATAATTCTTCTAAATCCATATTTTAAAGTAGACAGTGATAGAAACTAGAATCTTTCAAAGTAGAGAGTGATAGAAACTATAAACTAATAATGATATCTTGCCAAAACCAATGAGTGGTAAAATAAAATAATAAGAGCTATAAAAGGGATCAAATTAATACATGTAAAAGGTATTAACCCATAGGGGTGCATTTGGAAAACCAGTAAGAAAAAATTATGGGAAAGAACTCATGACCCAGGAGGGGTCCCCTCCACTAAGTTGGAAAGGCAAAGAAAAAGAAACTTGGAGCAGTGCTACTTTAATCCAATCTGAAGTTATCCTATGCTTTATTTCCTAATGACGATTACCTCCGTGACGAAAAGAATAATAACAACGGTTATTTTCACCCCAATAATGATTGATGTTATACATACACTCTGGACAGAAATGGAATCTGCTCTTTTCCTTGTTTTTCTTTTGGTAGGTCCCCTACTCCATTGCCAATGACCTTCACATGGACTAAGAAACGTACTGCAACGTTGTCCAACGGAATAATTTCATGCTTTGTGTACCAAAGAAGCAAGACTATCTCCTCATCCAAATTCTAATTTATTACATCCTAACATCATCTAAATCTGTGCATAAAATTCAGAACCCATGATTGCCAAGGCAATTAAAGCTAAGAGGCAGGTAGGATCAAAATTCTACACTAGTTAGCCATTAAATCTCCCCTTCTGTGGTGTGAGGAACTTGAATCTCTCTTCAGAGATATTCAATCCTCTTAATAATGGGAAATTCCCACCATCACCATAAACACCCAACTGATCCGCCACCTTCTCCCGCCTTCCTCTCACCTTCTCCCTCTCCGAGCGCAGCTCCATCACCGCTCAAATTCGCCCCTGATGTTGCCCCCTCGCTCATTTCCGCTCCTCCGCCTCGGCGTTTGGTTGCGCCGCCTCAAATAGGCCCGAGCTACGCTCCCGCTCCGCTTATTCTTCCGCCCGCCATTGCTCTGCAAACAAAGGCCGTCCGCCACCACTACGCCGTCATTGCGGGAGCCGCCGCCGCCGTTTTCTTGGCGTTGCTTGTGTTGGGTGTGTTGGTGTTGAAGAAAAAGAAGCTTCCAGAGTGCATCAGAGCTGGTAAAAATGGACGGCCACAACAGTCTTCAGCAGGAGCAAAACCAGAGGTGGCGGCGGCGGCATCAGAAAATGCAAAGAAAGACATGGGTAACAATGGGAACTCAAATAATGAAGACTATGTGATTACTCTGAATGTATACAGTAGCCCTGGACATGGACGGCGCCGGGCACATTCACCTTCAACCTTACCAGTTGATTTTAGGTCTGATCATACTGATTCTTTAGAGAAACAGGATGCAGCAGCTGCATCAGCAGCGGGAGGAGCTGATGAGCTTCGAATCGATGAGCTGAGTAAGTCTGGGAGAGCGTTGGGAGAACGCAGTCGTGATGCCAGGAGTGTGAGAACCAGGAATTTTGCGGCTGCACGAACAAACTGATGGAATTGCAGTTAAGCCCATTTGGGATTCCTTTTGTTTGAGTTGCTGTGTGTAATCTCAAGATGATTTTACTCTGTGCAAAGCTCATATTGATGTAGCAATCCTGTTCTTTCATCGATTTTACTTGTATATTCTCAACATTAGATGTAATTTGGATAATTTTCTTGTGACATATTTCAGAAATCGAAAAAGTCATTGTACTGGGGGTTAAAAACTTTCACTGACAAGACAGAAATATTTGTTAATAATTAAGCATCAGCTTTTAGGCAGGGTGTTGTCTTTTAGCTTACACGGGTTTCTTGCCTTGAAGGAGCAGATGGCACTTTGTATAATCAGTTTTCTGCCATGTGCCTGTGCTTTAGTCGACTGTTTATGGTTTTGTGAAACTCTTAAAAGGCAAAGGCTCTTCAATGTGGAGGATGAATGAGAGCCTTGTGTGGAAGCTTTTAAGGCATATGCTTTCCTATTTAATATGTGGAAATCAATTTTTTTTTTAATCAATTAAAATAATATAATTATAATGGTGAAATTTGCATACCCATGTCAATTCTTATACAGTTTTGTGTCTATTTTGAGAGAATGTGTTAATGTAATTACATGATAATATGTGGCACACATTTGTACTAAAGTCCCATGTCTTCCTTTATCCTATTCATTACGCCTAGAGGCATTCCTACATTCACACAGGAGTGGAGTTAAAAGAGCTCAAAGATTCCAAAATTCCGTGTAATTTTATAAGATTCCAATCTAAAAATTAAAATAAATAAGATTCCAATCTAAAAACAAAACAAAAAATTAAAATTTTGTTTTTATTTTTTATTTTGTTTTGGTTCTATAGTTTTTGTGATTTTCTTATTTTCAATTTCTTTTTTGGTTTTTTTTTTTTACTTTTTTCCTTTTTTTTGTTTTTATTTTTATTTTTTTCCAATTTCTTTTTTGGTTCCATAGTTTTTGTGATTTTTTTTTTTTTTTTTAAATTTTGGCTTTTATTTTTTATTTTTTCCAATTTCTTTTTTGGTTCCATAGTTTTTATGATTTTCTTATTATTAAATTCTTTTTAAATCACCAAAAAATATCAAACAAAAAAAAAATAAAAAAAATAAAAAATAAAAACAATGGAAAAAAATAAACTATGGAAAAGAGATATCCCTCGGCATACTTTAGATATATTTTTTAAATATAAATATATTAGTTTGTACTTGCATACATTCACATATATCCATCCTTATCCCTAGCTATCTACACTTATTCTCATATATTTACATCATTTATTAGCCTTGATTCTAGTACACTCATCATTGGTCCCCATATTCCATATTTTCTATCTTGGGTCATTTTTACATCACGCATGATTGATCTCACATGGTGTGGATTTGACTTGAAATTTAAACTTTTAAAATTCAAAGGATTGACTCCTGCCTTTTCCTCATTGTCACGGGTGTTATGACATATCCCAACATGCCCCATTTTGGCTGAGCAAAATGGGGCCCCCCTTGAAATTTGGATGATCTCCCTTTATATGCCTTGATCTGTCTTTTCTTTTCTTTTCATTTTATGTCCTATCGGACTTTTGGGGTTTGTTATTTTAGCATGACAATAGAAGCGTCCCCAAAGGTCTGATGTTTTCCTTTGCATTTACCTCTATTCTACCATGGCATTTTTCATCAGGTGTCAGGGTTGGTCCTCTTGGCACAACCGTAGAATTATCCCTGACTTCCTGATCCCGAGGACACTAACATAAGGGTTGTGCATCACCTTCGTCAGACTTTCGGTGGTTAGCCTTCCAACATGCCCAAAAGGTCGACTCCGATGGCATAGGATATGACCTAACCCTAGCTACCCTCAGTCCTGCATTAATTGAAAGTCTCCCACGCATGTGCAAGAATGGGGATTTTATTGTGATTTAGGTTTGGTTTGCATTCATTTACATTTTGTTGAGTTGCATTTTTTTCTAAGCTCCAGCTTTTGAAACCATCGGCATCTATTGATTTTGGCGACTGGAGTGCACGGGGTGATTGATTTAGCGCTGCAAAGTCAAACCTACAACTTTCCAGTCTTTATTGCCATTTTTCCAAGTTGTTCCTTTGATTTGACCTTGATTTTGTCGTATTTTAGTTGTTTGAATGGCTGCTTGAGCATGTTTTTGGTCTTTAGTGTTTAGATGTTGGGCTTTTCATTTTGTTTTGTTGATTTCCATCTTTTTGTTTGGGTTTTTGTTTTGGGGTTTCTCTTTTCTTTCTTTGTCGAGCCCTTGTGATTCGATCTGTTTTTGGGTATGGAGCACTTTTCGAAGCTATTTTTGTGCAGAATCTTTTCATCTTTTCTATTCTTCATTTGAGAAGCAATAAAGGGTTTTTCTTGATTCCCTGATCTCGCCACTTTATTGATCTTTATCTTTCAAATCATGGGGATCGAGCTTTTAGGCTTACACCTTCCATTTTAGAAGGTGGTAAAGGTTACCCCCGACATCCCCTTGATTTGTAATATCTACGAGACCTCAACATCAGATATACTTGTCTGACCCTTCTATTTTGGAAGCACCTAGAAATCCTTCCCGACCCTCAGTCCTACCAATTTTCATTTATACACTTCTCAAGACTTCACTGTCGGGACTTCCACTCTAACCCTTCTAGTTTGAAGTAGTGAATGACCAACTCAATTCCTCACTCAGACTCTTGCCACTTTTCATACCTCATTCTATTGGGGTTGTGGCATCGGGCCTTCCATTTCAATCCTTCCATGTTGTAGGCACTAAGGATCCTTCCCAAATCTTGGTCCCGACATCTTCCATACTCATATCCTAATCAGGGTGGCGGTGTCAGGTCTTCTCCTCTAACCATTCCATTCTTAAGATAGTAGAGGTCAAGCTCGACCCCATCCCCGATGACTTACATAGATTTACATTCTTAGGACTATGGCGTCGGGCCTTCCCACTTAGGCTTTCACTTTTTTCAGACCATAGAAGTCAAGTCTAACTCCTAACTCCTGATATGTTGCACAAAATAGTATGTTTCCTTTCATGCTTGTTATATATTGGGTTCACTCCTCATGCTTTCACCTAAAGGTTTATGATGTACTAACCATGGCATACTGACTATCAACTTGTCTTAACAAATGACTTGGTTTCTTGTTTTGTAGAAATGGAGGAGCCTGCACCTGCTAAAGAAACCAAACATGAGTTCAAAGGTATCTCCCACCATCAAAGATATTCTCTACCCATCCAAAGATTGGAGATACGGATTTGGGTCATCCTGATGTCAAAGCTTACCTGCAAAATGTGTGTGGAGAAGATAAAAATTCATTTCAGACTTAGTGCATGGAGATTACAGGGTTGCTCCAAGTAGTAGCTTTCACTATCTCCTTATAGTCCCCTGAGTTGGTGTTGGAATGCACCTAAAGATACAAGGTGAGAACTAAGAAGATCATAGGTCTTGCAAGACAGGTGATCTTAGATATCACCTCAAACATGATTGATAAGGTCTTCAGACTTCCCACGTATGTAGCCTATGAAAAGATAACACATAACACTACCTTGACCTATTACATTACCATGACAGGAGCATCCACAAGACATGAACCAACAACTTCTTGTGACACAAAGGAAACACCCACTAAAAATGGCCCCTATCCAACCAAGGGGTGAATTAAAGGCGGATGGGAAGAGATTCATCACTTTCCCCAGCAGAGTGTTTGGCTTGCCCACAACAGAGAGATGGCACACCTCGATGTGCCAATTTTGTATGAAGATAGTGGATGGGAAGAGGTTTGACGGGGGCTCGTTTATCAGTAGTAAATTGGATGAGCAATTATCTAAGGTTATGAAGAGGTCAAGGAATTCTACATGATCTCCTATCTGGTGTATCTCCTAGCTTACCAAGCTAGTTTCCCTAGGCTACAACAAGTAGGTTCTCTCCAACAGGGGAAAACCTTGGTGTATGCCCACTACCCTCAATCAGAGCTCAGTGAGAGCTTCAGGAACTTTTGCATTGTCAATAATGCATTTGTTTATGTGGTCATCAAAGGACTGGAGAATGAATACTCACAAAGATTGTCTATGGAGGATGCCAATGAGTTGGTGCACTCAGGTAGCTGGTTCATCTAGTTAAAGATGTTCACTTACATAAGGGTAGTTGGCTTCCATAAAGCTCCATACAAGCTTTCCAAATACCCCAGTGATATGATTATTCTATTGGAGATATGTAGATAGGTGGAGGAGGTCTACAAATTTATAGTGAGTAAGCATAAGTCTAGCTTCTAGTTACCCATCAAGATTGGATAATACTCCTGCCAAAATATAATAAATGCTAGGCATGCGGAGGTAGATATGGCCTCCTTCTCTATGACCTTGTATGATAACATCAGAATTAGGTTTGATCCCCTCGGTTGGGTTATCCCATTAACTGGAACCTAGTATCAACATTCAAGTTGGCGGTGGAGGATCACTGAGACAATTATATGGATGACCATGAAGTCTGGAAGAGGGACTATTTTAGATTAACCTTGGGCATGGTGAAGGCACTGAACATCAATGGTCTGCCCAAGATCCCTAAGGGACTAAAGGAGGATGAAAAGGTCCTTGATCCTTCTTATGAGAAGAATAAGGTGTTCAACCAACCACCAAATGTCATCAAATGGGATGAATAAGAGGATACTTCAATAGACTATAGGGCTAGGTTAGTGATCAGGATAACAAAGGAATGGCTTAGGAGGCCATATGCCATGTTTGACCCCTATCCCCCCAAAGGTACCAAGGAAAAGAAGAAGAAAAATGAAAAGGGAGAATCCTTTGTAGCCCCTAAGGGCAAGGTAGTAGAAGCATCCATAGCCCAAAGGGAGACAAGAGCTACCACTATAGCCAAGGAGAAAGAAAAGATAAAGGTTGTGGAGGTGGAAACCAATGAGGAGGAAGACACAGTGCCATTGGTATGAAATCTCAAAAGGACAATTGTGCCTCCTACCTCTACTGCTCTTCCCACCGGTGAAGGTGTTGCATTATCACTTCCTCCCTCTACCATCACTCCTTCCTCTACTCAGTCAGTCCCAACCATTCTATCATCTACCACTCCCTCCACCACATCCATTAGGGAAACTAACATAACCCCTTCCATCACCTCTACCCAAGCTCCAACACCTCCAACCTTATTATCCTCACTTCATCAAGCTCCATCTTCTCTAACCCATCCACAACAAACTCCTCCTCCATCAACTTCATCCCCACCAGTTTCACAATAGCCTCCACAGTCAACCTCCCCTCCATCTCCATATCATGCCACCATCCCACTGCAACAACCATCATCATTCCTTCCTCGAGGCCCTGCAGTAGAGGAACCCCTAGCCAAGCAATCACCAGTAGAAGAGTTCCTAACCAAAGAACAATAGGCAGTGGAGCAATGAGCAACAATAGAGTTAGTTGAAGGGGAGCATATGAAGGAAGTTCAAGAGGAGGAACCTCAAGATACTCAGGACTTGGGTGGTTTTGTAGGCTCTATCTCCTCTCCTCCACTAGAGCAGGGTGAGGGATTCAAAGAATCACGAAGAACTATGGTATTGACTCCCTCACCAGATCTACTTCTCCTCCCCATGAGGGATCTCCACCTTAGTCATCCCCTCCAAAGGTAGTGGTAGAAGAGTTAGGTCTTTGTACTTGGCTCAATAGAATAGTAGAGAAGAGAAAGAGGTCATATGTTGAGGAGGATGACATTGCCATTGTGGTGGAAGTGATGAAGGCTTAGCCAAAACAAAAAAAGGGCAAGGACATTGTCCCATATCACCACTAACTCACAAGGGATCTAGATTGCCCAAGTTTCTACCCCATTGGTAGACAAGGAGGAAGTGATAATGACCCTTGTAGACTACAACATCTAGCAGATTGTCTTAGGCCATCAGACCAGAGAGAGACAAAAATGTGTTAACTGAGTCAGTCACTGCCATCTTAGAAAGAATGAAAAAGGATGAAATCACAAAAGAAGAACTTAAGAAGTAGGTGGTTCAATTGTCAGCATATGTTACACACTTAGTCGAGCCCATGGACTCTAGCACTCCTACACCAGCCTTGTTAGAGACATTGAACAAGGATAGCCAACCTTCAAATCTCCTTGGTATTCTCCTTGCTACAACTTCATGGAAAGCTTCGCTGGAGACCTTTGGAAGTGGAACCATTAGGGAAGCACTGAGGACTTTCCATTCCATCAATGGGGAGGTAGAAAATGCATATAACTTGAAGTAATCCATTGATGATGAGTTGTTGGTTTGGGAAGAGTACCTCCTAGTTTTGCAGAGGATGGAGGCAACATCTCTAAGTGATCTCTTTCGACTGAGATTCTTGGACAAAGGTGACCTGGGACTGACTAGGGAGTTGTTGTAGGCCAAAAAATTGATGGTCAAAGTGTTGCAAAAGTACAAGGAAAATCTTCAAATGATGGTTGAAGTTGCTAATCAAGGCTTGAGCAAGGTGGAAACCTTCATTGGATCAATTCCCTGCATTTTCAAGGATAGCTCTTTCATAGTTCTCCCAGCAACTAGGATCATCAGAGAGTTCTTTGCTATCTTCCAATAGTAGATGATCAAGCAAGGTAGAGATAACTTGATGAGGCTAAAGGCCACATTCACATAATTTTAGGGGCAGTTGATTGATCTGGTAGACCTTTAAGCTAAAATCAAACAGTCGGTCTACTCACAACAAGTTAAAGTGAAGTACCATAGTGGGTTGAATGTGAACACCATAAATGAGGTTATTTTGAGTTTCCAATCCCAGTTTCTAGAGGGAGCATAATAACCTTGGTCTTCACTCTCCTTCAAATTTTGCTTTTTGTTGAAAACTCACCCTTATGGGTCCAATGTGTAATGTGTAATCTAAAAGATGTAACTTGTGCAATTTTTGAATTTTTTGATCTAAGGTGCCAAATTAAGGCAAGGCCGACATGACATCAAAAATTTGTATCTTGGATGCTTAGGATAGGTATAAAAGTACAATCCTCCCTTTTGGAGAAAACGGGGGGAATACATACTCTTCACAAGAAGGCTAGACTACTGTGATTTCGTCAAGGCATGTAAGGGCAAACATTCATACATTTGAGGTGTGGGAATCCTGCTGTCATTTGTAATCTGCCAATTTGGTGCCAATTAATGGAAAATTATCAATATTCTTGGTATTCCTGCCTTTGGTGGTAATGTATTTGCATCTTTTGTGTGCATTTGTTTTGATGAGATATCGTGTATGATTGCTTTGTTTAAGAGATTGATGAATAAGGTTTGATTACTGTGCATGAAATATGGTATTTTCTTACTTATTATTCTGATATCTCAAATTATCCCTAGACTCTTGCATCTGTGGTGTGTATGGTTGTGTGAAATACTAGTCAACACATTGCAAGTTATTATAGGTCTTGTCCTCACTGAATGAAGTTAAAATTCAGATACAGATGTTGTCCATCTCTCATCAATATAGGAAGATAGAAATTCTCTTACCCTATTCCCTTTTATATTTCTTTGATAGGTAAGTTAGGTTAGATTTAGGGTTTGAACTCAAAATAATATCAATCTATTTTGGAGACCAACCCATCTTGATCCAGAAGTCATTTAACCAGCATAGGCCCCTTGAATAAACAAGACACATTGACCACTAAGCTGATCCAACAAAGCTATGACCCAGCTAATAGGGGCCTTGGGGTAATCTGAGCATTTCATATGTTACCTTTCAGGAGAAGTAGAGTGATGATTGTTCTACTTACTGTTGATGTGCATAAAACACCCCTCAACAATTAGGAGCCATCTAAGTACACACTTGTGTGACAATTCATTTTTTCTTCATACTTAAGTACATTCATTTGAGCATTAAAATATTTTCACAATTTTAGGGCATACAAGGAGCACTCAATGGGAACATTTGATTTTGGAGCTTTAAAAGGAATAATACTTTGCACTACAATCAACATCTAGATTACTCGCATGCTTGTCTATTATTTTTTTTAATCTTTGTCATGATTTCAAATTTGGTTCAATCAAGGGGGCCAACTTAGGAGAACTTGGTCATTTTAATCTAGAAATCTCCCCATGGTATTTTTAATTATTTCTAGTCCTTAACTATCAATGAGGAGTAGAGAGTACAAAGAATTAGATAGTAGAAGTGTATAGTGTGTCAAATTAGGAGAATATGCCAAAGATCAAATCTATAATTGATCTATAGTCATAGAATCATCTCCCAGTGAGTTGTAGTTGTGCATAGAATTATAAACAATGAGCATACCCAAATTACCTATTTTATGGACCTAGGTGAGTGGGATATGTGTTACATCAAGTCTTTATCTCCATTATTGTTCCACGACTTGAGTACACCTATCTCTATGCATTCAATTTCCTAAATTAGTATTGATTCGCATGATTTATCATTTTTAGCTATCATTTATTAAATATAGGTTAATTTTGCATGATTTGCTTGCATTTATTTAACTAGACTAGATTAACTAGAAGGGAATGGTTATTTACCTTAATATTTTTGGTGAAATTGTTCAATCTTACATGCCCTAGGGTTTGACCTTAGGGTTTATACCTTCATCATTTTAGGGTTTTAGATTGGTCATTTCTTATTCATTATTATGTTTTAAATCTTCATAGAGTTTATGTTCCTACACTATTGCTATTTTAGTGTTATATCTCTTTCTAAGATTTGTTCCTCACTTTATGAGCTTTATTTTTGTCCACCCTACCCACCCTTTGATACCTTATTAGGGATTCATTTTTAAATTTGAAAGTGTTTGACACATTATTTATATCAAGTCACAAGACCTAGAAGTCTTACAAACTATAGGTGCTAAAATTGCTTCATCCACCATTTTCCCATCTTCTAGCATTACTCCTACTACCATTGTTCAACCCCATAGTGTTACCTCTACCTCCACTAGTATACCAACACATAGTTTCTATCCTTTCAACACCTTCACTGCTCTTTACAACCTTCCTCCTAGCTACACCCCCTAGAGACACCCACATTACACATCATGTTTTTGTTGCAAGTATGGGCCTAACCGGTGTTGTCATTGATGTCAACATACTCTTGTTGCATTGATGCCAAGATTTGGATGAGTTATGTGCTGAGGATATTGAGAAAATTAGTCCTATCAGAAACAAAGAAAATTAGTGTAAACAGTGAAGCTCTATAAAGTGAATATCCCAGATAGATGAAGATCAGAGGATGTACATCAAAGGGTTTGTAGCTATGTGTCTAAAGATGATTCAGTCAAGATCTAAGAGGTCGGCATAAAGATTTGGAGAAGTTATGGCCATATGAGTAAAACCCGTTCTGGTAGCTATTCAAAGGTGATAGAGTGACACAAACAGGTCCGAAGAGATCTAGAAATGCAATATCATGTTCTACAGATTTGGTGGCATGTTTGGGAAGCTAATGTGCATTGACAATTCAATTGGTTCATGATTTGGAGGTCCGCAAGCAATCCTTCTATTATGACAGTGATGATTGACTATGTTCTTGAGGTTCCAAGTGAAGATGTGATTGATTACAGTAAGCAGAAGTGGTACAGATGTTCTTTGTGATTCAAGAAATCTTATGGTGATCTCTAGGTTGTGTCCAGTTCATGTTGGCGGTCCGCATTGAAGATTAAGCTCGCAAATGAAGATTTACTTTCGAACGTTGGTGTTCTTCCCAGTTTTGGCTGACCAGATGATTCGTGCATGGTGTGGATGATCTTGAAGATGTTTTGTGAAGCATGGCGTGTTCCTCGAAGTTGATTGAAGTCCCAGCTATATATGGCCGACAGTGTAGTGATGCGCATGAAGTTTTTGTAATAAGTCAAGTTGTATTTTTGTAATTGCTCTGTAAATAAAATAAGTGTATGTTGTGCCGACTTTGATGATCATTCCAAAGTTGATGTCATGTATAAATAAGAGTTGTGAAGTCATTCAAAAGTATCTCTGTGGTCATGATGAGAAAGTGGTAGAGAAGAGGAGAGAAAAGTAGAGTAGAGGTATTGAGCTTAATCAAACTTACTCAAGCATAATGAAGATGATAATCTCCAGTTTAAGTATGTAATATTTATATTATTCTGTAGATATTGTGTCACCTATAGGCAGTGGGTCTCTTGTGAGCAGTGTGCTCGGGTAGTGAGCCCTAACTGGCAAGTGCCATTTTATTCATTCTTATTCTTCTAACAAAGAATATAATCTTGGGTTAATCACCCCATGATTTTTCCCTTAACCGGCTTTTCCACGTCAAAATCTTGGTGTTATATGTGTTAAATTTGTTTCTACTCTTGAATTATTGCATTATGTTTCCTTGATTAACATTTATGCTGTTGAAATACAAGAAGTCTTAAAGTAAACTGAGATTTTGGTGACAACTGATTCACCCCCCCTCTTAGTTGTCTGTCCTAAATCTAACAATTGGTATGAGAGCTAAGTTCCTCTAGAAGAAGCTTAACCACTTGAGGAGATCCAGAATGTCGACCTACAAGGACAGTCCAAGGTTTGATGGTTCAAACTTCACTGCCTGGAAAAGCCGCATGGAATGTCACATACAATGCATGGGATATCAGTATTGGAACATAACCTCAACTAAATATGTTCCCCCAACAAATGGCCCCACAACTCTAAATGAAATCAGAGATGCAGAGAATAATCTTCGAGCTAAAGAAGCCCTACTAAGTGCCTTGTCTGATATAGAGCTGACAAATGTTATGGGATTGAAGACTACCTATGAAATTTGGACAAAGCTTGAAAATCTATATGAAGGAGACAAATATGTTAAGTGTGCCAAGCTACAAAGTCTGAAAGGAAAGTTTGGAAACTTAAAGATGAGTGAAGATGAGAATATCACTTCTTACATGACAAAAGTAAATGAGCTTGTTTGTGGCATCAGATGTGCTAGTGGAGTACTGGATGAAGATGAAATTGTTGCTAAAGTTCTCAAATCCTTACCTCCTGCTTATAAACACAAAGTTGCTGCTATTGAGGAAATTAGATCCTTAACAACTATCAGAAGGGATCAATTGGTTGGCAAGATATTTGCATTTGAGTTGGCTAAGTTTGGTGATGCACTTCCCAAGATTGAATCTACTTTCAAAGCTAGTGCTTTTGCTAAAGGAAAACAGAGATATGATCTAGGAGAAAGTTCCTCAAGAAAATCAACTTGGTATGAGAAAGCAAGAAAAGATTTGGAAGAGGATGAATTAGAAGCTAAACAACTTGAATCCCTCATTGCAAAGAGACTACCAAGAGGATCCGGTAAGTATGAAGAAAATTGCCTTTCAAATGTTTCAACTGCAACAATGTTGGTCATTTTGCCTCAAGGTGTCCGGAAAGATTCTCAAGGCCAATCCTTGATAGATCAAGATTTCAAAATAAGTATTACTATGTTCAAGAAGATGATGATGAAGGAGTAACAGATGATGAATCTGAGACAGGAAATAAATCTGGAAGTGACTGGGTGTTTATTGTCATCAAGGAAGAAGATCCAGTGTCTATTGAATCTATCAATCAAAAAGTGATAGAAAGGGCTCTAGCTGCTTAAGTTGAAGAAAAGGATGAATGGGTCATTGACAGTGGATGCTCTCACCATATGATTAGTGACAAGAATAAGTTCATAAACTTGGAAAGATATGAAGGTGGAATTGTAAAGTTTGGAGACAATTTAGCTAGCAGAATTATAGGCAGAGGAACCATTTCCTTTGATGGAAAGAACAAAACCAGTGATGTTTTGTGTGTTGAAGGTCTGAAGCATAATCTTCTCAGTGTTGGACAGTTGGTGGACAAAGGCTATGATCTCCGTTTCAAAAATGGAAAATGCAAAATATTTGATAACTCTGGAACTAAGATTGCATCTGGTACACAGACAAAAGGTAACATCTTCCAATTAGTTGGTATAGGCAAAAGTTGCTTATTTGTTCAAACTGATCAGAGTTGGTTATGGCATAGGAGAATGTGTCATGTAAATTTTGATAATATCATCAAGATAAGCAACACACAGGCTATAAGAGATCTTCCAAGACTGGTGAAACCTACTAACAGTTTGTGTAAAGAATGTCAGTTGGGCAAATAGAACAGAGTCACATTCAAAAGTAAGGAACAATCTTTAACTAGATTGTTAGACTTCATACACACTGATCTCTGTGGTCCGGCAAGAATCAGGAGTTTGCAAGGAGATAGGTATTTCATGTTGCTAATTGATGACCACTCCTGGATGATGTGGGTAACTTTCTCAAAGGAGAAATCTGAAGCACTTGAGAAGTTCAAAATATTCAAAGCTATGGTAAAAAATGAAACTGGCATGAACATAAAATGCCTCAGGTCTGATAGAGGTGGAGAATTCACATCCAGTGAGTTCATATCATTCTATGAGAAGCATGGGATAAAGAGACAATTATCCACTCTAAGGACTCCATAGCAGAATGGGGTAGTGGAGAGAAAGAACTGGACCATCCAGGAAGCATCTAGAACCATGATGATGGAAGCAAATGTTCTTCACATCTATTGGAGAGAAGCAGTAAGCACTGCTGTCTATACTCTTAATCGAGTACAAATCAAAGGCAATACTGGTAAGACTCCTTATGAACTGTGGTTTGGCATCACTCCTACTGTGAAGTATTTTAGAGTATTTGGTAGTAAATACTATATCAAAAGAGATGAAGATCTTGGCAAGTTTGATGCTAGAAGTGATGAAAGAATTTTCTTGGGATATTCTACTCAAAGAAAAGCATACCAGTGTTACAACAAGCAATTGAGAAAGATTGTAGAAAGTACAAATGTAAAGGTTGATGAAGGCATGGAAAATCCCTCAAGGTACTATGAATATGAAGCAGATGATCAAGATAATGTCTCAAATCAAGGAGAACCAATCCCCACTCCAGTTCAGATTCAGACTGATCTAGAGAATCCTAACTTACAAGAGGTAGAGACATGCTTGGAAGAACCTGTCCAAGAATTAGAAGTGCAAGAAAATCCCAAAACTCCCAGATATGTAAGGTTGAATCATTCTAAAGATCAGATTATAGGAGACAGAAACAAAGGTGTTCAAACAAGAAGAAATATTGCTCAAGATTCAGTAAAATACTGTCTGATTTCAAAAATTGAACCAAAAACTATAAGTGAAGCTTGCAATGATGAGAGTTGGGATAAAGCAATGGAGGAAGAATTGATTTAGATTGAAAAGAATAACACTTGGGATCTTGTCCCTAGACCTAAGGACAAAAATGTGATTGGGACTAAGTGGGTCTTTCGAAATAAACTAAATGATGAAGGCGAAGTAGTAAGAAACAAAGCCAGATTGGTCTATAAGGGTTATTCTCAAGTAGAAGGAATTGACTTTGAAGAGACTTTTGCTTCGGTGACTAGAATTGAAGTAGTAGATTATTTCTTGCCTTTGCTGCCTTCAAGGATTTCAAAGTATATCAGATGGATGTCAAGTCTGCCTTCCTAAATGGTGATTTGGAAGAAGAGGTATACATTGAGCAACTAGATGGATTTCAATTGTTTGATCATGGTGATATGGTCTGCAAGTTAAAGAAAGCATTGTATGGACTCAAACAAGCTCCTAGAGCCTGGTATGAAAGATTGGACAAACATCTTCTGAAGATTGGTTTCAACAAAGGCACTGTTGACAGTAATCCATATTTTAAGATTGACCATGAAAGTATCTTGATTGTTGAAGTATTTGTTGATGACATCATTTTTGGAGGGAAAGATAGTATGTGCAA
This sequence comes from Cunninghamia lanceolata, assembly GCA_027924645.1. Taxonomy (NCBI): domain Eukaryota; kingdom Viridiplantae; phylum Streptophyta; class Pinopsida; order Cupressales; family Cupressaceae; genus Cunninghamia; species Cunninghamia lanceolata. Next base: position 4,913,543 of record BSBN01000430.1, on the reverse strand, counting down.
GACTTTTGCAAATCAAATGAAAAGTGAATTTGAGATGTCTATGTTTGGGGAAATGAATTTCTTCTTGGGTCTACAAATCACTCAATCAAAGAAAGGAATCTTCATATCTCAAACCAAATATGTGAAAGAATTGTTGAAGAAAATTTGGGATGGAAGATTCAAAGCCAATGAATACTCCCATGGCAACTAGATGTAAGCTGAGTAAAGATGATGAATCTCCTAAGACTGATTAGAAAAAGTACAGGTCAATGATTGGAGGACTGCTCTACCTCACTCAAACTAGACATGATATTATGAATGTTGTTGGTCTGGTTGCCAGATACCAAGCTGACCCTAGAGAGTCTCATGTCATGACAATTAAGAGAATTCTCAGATATCTGAAAGGAACAGTTGAGTATGGTTTATGGTATCCTAAGGATCATGATTTCTCTCTTCATGCATATACAGATGCTGATTGGACAGGAGATGTGGATGACTGGAAGAGTACCAGTGGTGGTGCATTCTTTTTGGGGAAAAGATTGGTTTCCTGGCTGAGCAAAAAATAAGAGGCAATATCTCTGTACACTACGGAAGTAGAATATATTGCAGTAGTAAGCAGTTGCACTCAAGTATTATGGATGAAGCAAATGCTAAGAGACATCAGAGTGGAGTATGAAGAACCTATCACAATCTTTTGTGATAATTCAAGTGCAATAAATATATCAAAAAATCTAGTGTTGCATTCAAAGATAAAACATATATCCATTAAGTTCCACTTTTTGAGAGAGCAAGTGAACAAGAATGAAGTCATACTAGAATTCATACCTTTGAAGGATCAGATTGTAGATATTTTTACTAAACCTCTACCTAAGGACTCTTTTGAGTATCTCAGGCATAAGCTAGGGGTTATTATCCCTCCAATTCTTGATTAAGGTGCACTGATGTGCATCAGTCTGGTGGACCCCTCAGTCATATCTTGTGATCTGGATTGATGTTAAGAGGCTGCTACTCAGGGGGAGTACTTAGTATGATTTTGAAGTATGAAAAGTGGTTGCAAGTATGTGCCCTTCGCCATTGATGTCAAAGGGGGAGAAAAGGCATGTGAAGAACAAAAAGTGATTGTTGATCAAAGGGGGAGTATTAAAAGGAAGAGAAGACATGTGAATGGCTACTATTGATAGGAGGAGCTATGTCAATCAGTAAGGAGAAGTTCTTGTCTTGATGGTTATAACAATTTTTCACATTGTATGTTGCCATCAATGACAAAGGGGGAGATTGTTGCAAGTATGAGCCTAACCGATGTTGTCATTGATGTCAACATACTCTTGTTGCATTGATGTCAATATTTGGATGAGTTATGTGCTAAGGATATTGAGAAAATTAGTCCTATCAGAAATAGAGAAAATTAATGTAAATAGTGAAGCTCTATAAAGTGAATATCCCAGATAGATGAAGATCAAAGGATGTGCATCAAAGGGTTTGTAGCTATGTGTCTAAAGATGATTCAATCAAGATCTGAGAGGTCCGCATAAATATTTGGAGAAGTTATGGCCATATGCGTAAAACTGGTTCTAGCAGCTATTCAGAGGTGATAGAGTGACACAAATAGGTTTGGAGAGATCCAGAAATGCACTATCATGTTCTATGGATTTGGTGGCATGTTTGGGAAGCTCATGTTCATTGATAATTCAATTGGTTCATGATTTGGAGGTCCGCAAGCAATCCTTCTAATATGACAGTGATGATTGACTGTGTTCTTGAGGTTCCAGGTGAAGATGTGATTGATTACAGTAAGCAGAAGTGGTGCAGATGTTCTTTGTGATTCAAGCAAGCTTGTGGTGATCTCTAGATTGTGTCCAGTTAATGTTGGTGGTCCGCATTGAAGACTGAGCTCGCAAATGAAGATTTACTTTCAAACGTTGGTATTCTTCCTAGTTTTGGCTGACCGGATGATTTGTGCATGGTGCAGATGATCTTGAAGATGTTTTGTGAAGCGTGGTGTGCTCCTCAAAGTTGATTGAAGTCCCAGTTGTATATGGCTGACAGTGTAGTGATGCGCATGAAGTTTTTGTAATAAGTCAAGTTGTACTTTTGTAATTGCTCTGTAAATAAAATAAGTGTATGTTGTGCCGACTTTGATGATCATTCCAAAGTTGATGTCATGTATAAATAAGAGTTACGAATTCATTCAAAAGTATCTCTATGGTCATGATGAGAAAGTGGTAGAGAAGAGGAGCAAAAAGTAAAGCAGAGGTATTGAGATTAATGGAACTAACTCAAGCATAGTGAAGATGCTAATCTCCAGTTCAAGTATGTAATATTTATATTATTCTATAGACAGTGTGTCTCCTATAGGCAGTGAGCCTCTTGTGAGTAGTGTGCTCAGGCAGTGAGCCCTAACTGGCAAGTGCCATTTTATTCATTCTTATTCTTCTAACAGAGAATACAATATTGGGTTAATCACCCTGTGGTTTTTCCCTTAATTGGGTTTTCCATGTCAAAATCTTGGTGTTATATGTGTTAAATTTGTTTCTACTCTTGAATTATTACATTATGTTTCCTTGATTAACATTTATGTTGTTGAAATACAAGAAGTCTTAAAGTAAATTGAGATTTTGGTGACAACTGATTCACCCCCCCTCTTAGTTGTCTGTCCTAAATCCAACAGTTTTGTGCCTCTATTCCTATTTCATCTACCAGTACCCAACATATCATATCAAATACCCCTCTCACTTGTGCCATTCCTACTTCCACCACTCACTCCTCTACCATGTCCACTCCTCATTCTATAGTGTCATAAATTGTGCTCCTTGATAGTACAAGCACAATTTCACACTAACTTAGCACCTGCCTTGGTATCCACTCCATTAGTCCATTTTTAGGATCATTTTCTAGCCTTGGCCTTACCCTTGATTTGAGAGAAGTGCTTCACTTTCCTAAACTTTCCTAAACATTCCTAAACCTTCCTAAATCTTCCTAAACCTTAGTAAATTGTAACCATTAACCAAATGTCAGAACATAGGACAGTGCTTGATCTTGGCAATGTCCTGAATCAATGCTAACTTGTCAGGAGGATTTAGCCAAGACCCTAGCACCCAAGCGCTAGTGTCCTCCTATATCTTGAGGAGTTTTAAATCCCCCAAACAGTGTTAGCCTTGCCTTGTGTGATGTGACATCGATTTTTACATTTCGGTCCCACGCTTTGTTAGTCTCTAATATTCAAAGATTTTCCCTCCTTAGGCTTCATATTTAAAGACAAGACTTTGAAAGGACTTAGGGATCTAAAACTCTTGACTATATTTATGTTATGGTACACTTATGAATTATTGAAGGATATTTACTATTGGAATATTGATTTGCATGTTCTTAGAAAGGATTTTGGCAAATTTGGAAGCAAGATCTTGAGCCTACCTTGTTCTCCTAGGTTGAAACTCCTTGCATGTTTGAGAGAAGGGTTGGAACCACCATCTTGAGATTGGATTGAGTACCTATATCATCGTGATTGGGTATGGTTGCAGTGCCTTCTTATTCTGTAGATTCAATCAGTTCACCTTCCTTGAGTCGAAGGTTAGTGTTTCCTTGAGTGAGACACTTCTCTTTCAGAGTTAATCATTATATATGCTCGAGTCATATATGGTTAGGGTTTTGTGATAAATCCTTTTGGTTTGCTACTCATTACAATCTTATATGCACATAAGATTAGGAGCACACACTCTTTGATCTTCACTGATATGGCTATCCATGAGGTAGGAATACCAAAATAGGGGTTTGAATGAGACAAAATCCTATATAGTCACAACCCTTCTACCTTGTGTTGTTTTGTAGGTTAGTGACGATCGAAAATAAGTATCACGAATCAAAGAGCAGACATACGATCATAGATCCTAACACTCAGAAACCACTTTCAGAAGACCCTGAAGACCTGGACTACAACGCCCAAGCACCATAGTCCTTACCAGTTTGGCCTAGATCTCAGTGAAAGGTTCCAGTCTGCATCTTGTTTACTATTCTGCTTCAATTTCCTATTTTCTATAACTGCACTCTGTATCTTAGATCAGATTCTTCATTTTAGTCTATTATTGCATGATATAATTAAATCTTTAGTAATCAATCCTCATTCATATGACAAAGGGATAGAACCCCTATAGCTTGGCTCTCCTTTCAGGACTATAGACAAGCTCGGTTTGTGTTCGAATGTTTATGTGGAGGAAGGTTGACCTAGTTTTGATGTATTAGACTAGATCCCCTTTTTCCCATATAACATTTTTATGAATCCAACGAGCTTACACCACTTCTTAGATCTGATTTGTGTTTAATTAGCTTATTAAGTGGTTAATTATTTAGACATTTCTATTTTCATATATCATCTACTTCATATTAAATATTTGTGTTTGTAAAAGTAAGGTATGCAATAATGTCTGATCTTTTTACTCAAGATTTTAATGCATTTGATGAGCTATTTAGTAGTGATGATTTTGATATGTTAGATGAAGCCCTAGATGACTTCATCTCAATGGAATCACCCTCTATGACTCCTAAACTATCTATCTTTCAAATATTAATCAACACAATTTATGTTTCTGGTGTTGAAAGAACACTAATACACTGAGAGGGGGGGCAAATCAGTGTATGTTAAAACTTTAAAATGCTACAACAAACAAAATGGAAGGCACATATAAAAACCACACACACATAAGAAAACACTAGATTTATGTGGAAAACTGAGAATGGGAAAAACCACGATGAGAATGTTGCTTGAGTCTACTGCTGAAATCCAACCTCACAATAACCACTGATTACATAGGTTTTGTAGGCACCAACCCACAGGTACATCAATACCCAAGGTAATGTTTTGAGGCTACCACCTATAGGTACATCACACACCTACAATGAGCTTCAACTCAATACAATGAGGCTTTAACCCTAATCTAAAATAGAGAGGCTACAACCTGAAATGCACCTTGTCACCACACACTCACTCTGTGTTTTGCATCAACATAGTCATCTCCTTCCTCTATGCACTTTGCATTCTCTACTCTCTTTCAAAAGCTTCTTCCTTCAACACACTCTGTCTATAAACATCAAAATGTTCATGCAAACTCTCCCCTCAATGCCTGCAAACAAAAATATTCAATTCGGTGAGTAACCCTTTCACAACTGATTCAATGTGTATAAAAACACATTCATTTGAACAGGTGAACTACCAGCAACCACTCCAAAATTGAACAACAATTGCTCCAAAATTGAATATCAACAGTTTCACATCATTTCATAATAGACCAAAGTTAGTTAAACTATTGTGCACCTGATTCAAACTTCAGGCTTAGAAAATATATATAGTATCAATAATTCTCGTTGAGATCATATAACTTCAGAATAAATGTTCACCACAATTTGTAAGACAACTTCAAGTGCATCCACATTGAAATTCAAATAAATGTTGATATGGATCTGCAGGTGTGGACACTGGGCATTCTATTTATCAACAAAAAATAAATCACCTTAGCCTTTTGATACTATCATCGACAAAAATTGTCAATTCCTTTATATGCCTTTTATCGACAATGATCAATTTTCTAGAACTAGGCTTTAATCGCTCTTTGTCAGCGAAAACACAATTTTCCAAACTAAGACTCCTTCCTTCTATTGACAACAATATAGTTTTCCAAACTTAAGTCTTTTAAGCCTTTGTGACACTTATCGACAAAAAGACACTTTTCAGAACTTCCCTTTTTAATGCTTTATCAGAAAAATTACACTATCCCAAACTTACCTTTATTTCCAAGTTAGCATTGGTGAAATCACAAGTATAAGAACTTTATCTTTATCGGCAAATGTTACTTTTTCAAAACTATGTCTTTTGTGCCTTCTATTGGTGAACTGCTGATAACTTGTTCTAACACTTCTAATGCCTTTATCAGCAAATTTAATGTTTCACGAACTTAACATACAATCCTTTTATCGGTGAAAGTGCACTATTTCAAACTTATCTTTATTTCCTTTGTTATCAACAAGTATAAATTTTTTGAAACTTAGGCCTTTAGCACACTTTATTGCCTTTGTCATTAAAATCAACTTTTACGAAATTTTCTTATTTCTACCTTCTATCGGCAAATCTATGCTAGCTCAAACTATTGCCTTATCAGTGAAAGTAGAAACTTTAGAACTTGGCCAACTCATCAATTCATCTTTGTCGGTAAAAAGACCATTTCACAAATTTGATTCATTGTATCGATTTATTGGCAAAAATATAAAGTCTCAAACTTGCACCTTATTTCCAACTTGCCCATTTCTCTTTATCAACAATTCTCAACTATCACAAACTACTTTTCATACTTAGCCAATATATCACCTAGTCGACGAATCAGCTAAATTGCAAACTTCCTAACTTGTTAGACTTTATCTCATTTTTCTGACAACACTAGAAACACTTAGTTTCTCTTCAAAACATCGAAGGACTTAGCCTATTCAAATTGTTGATGTTTCTCATTGATGTCAAAAGTTGGAGTTTATTGTTTGAGTTGTTGTTTGTCATTGATGTCAATATGGTGTTCATGGTTCACATAATTGGAGTTTTGCTTCAGGATCATTGATGTCAATATGGTGTTCATAGTTCACAGAGTTGCTTCAAAGTGTTGCTCCAAGAGTTGCTTCAGGACAAAGTCATTGTTGATACTTGATGGTGTTCATCATCTCATGATGCTTGTACTGTGTTGATACTCATCTCATGGATTAATATGTCAGTTGTTGATGTCAAAGGTAATGAAGTTTGTTATTGATGCAAAGGAAATGAAGTTTGTTATTGATGAAAAGGAAATGAAGTTTTTTATTGATGCAAAGGAAATGAAGTTTGTCATTGATGCAATATGCAAAGAGTTGCAGTGATGTTTGTTCTTTGTTGTCATCTTTATGACAGGGTTGATTCATTACAAGGTGATTGTGTCCTTTGATGTGTTCATGTTCATGATGCAAAAGAAAGTACTTAGTTAATGAAAAAGTGATGGAGATGTTAAAGGTACTGTGGTCATAGTGTTGATGCTCATTTCTCATTTTCAGTTCATGGTGTGGATATTGATAAGTACTTGTCAAAGGTACTTGTTTGGTGATCTTCATTGTTGTTGATTCCTAACAAAGTCAGAGGTTTATTGACTTGGTGTACAGTGGAAGGGGTTTGGATAAAGGCATGGTTGGTAAAGTTAGTGATATGGGCAGAGTTTGTTGTTGAGATCTTCACTTAGTGTTCTTATAAGGATCTAAATCCTAGTGCTTTTACTTCATTAAGGATTACCTTCTTTGTCAATGTCAAAGGCACTATACTTTGCATCAGAGACATATGGTGACTAGCAGATATCATAGAACAAGGTCACATGTGTTTAGTCCATAGAGGTTTTGAATTTGATTAGGGTTTCTTCATTATTTGAGATCTTGCTCTAAAACCCTAATGTTCCTTTTCTTCATGAAGTTCATTATGCAAGGTTAATAACAGGGTTACTTTTCTTATAATTTGAAGGTGAATTGCTATATCCGGTGAACATATCACTTAAATGACATCTTAAGGGAGTCTAAGTCATGAGACCATCAGCCCCATCTCCTAGTCGACACTGGTGTCTTAGGTGAACAATTTATATCTGAGTGGGAAACCCTTGATCAATGGTGAGTATTTAAGTTGTCTCAGGCACGAAAAGATGAATCAATGCTGGAGGTTTAAAATTCATAATGATCATGCTCTATGAGTAAGTTTGATGAGTATATGGGTGTCATTGCCCTAGTTTTAGTTACACACAATTTTGTAATTGTTTTCAAGACAACGATAGTATTTATGGCTCTATGAGTGCTTTGAGTATTTTTTGATAGAGGTTTTGAATACTGTGTAGTGTGATTCGAAGACTATGATACCATGATTTTGTGAAGACAATGCATAGTGAGGGAGAACTGTTTGTAAAAAAGCAATGTCATGTCACTGTATGACTGCATTCATGAAGTGTATGTTTCTTTGCATAGGTGAATGTATTCTGAATGAGGTCACATATTTATGGTGTTTGATTTTAAGTCAAGGTGTGTGCAGAGAATGTGCAAATGTCCATATGATTGAAGTCTAACATTGTCTAAGGTTGACCATCATGACAGGGGATATGGTTGTGTAAGAGTCACTTTGTGTTTTCTATTTGATCATTCAAAGAAGGTTACAATCAAGATGTATGCATAGGTTTAGTTAGTTCATTGTCCATATGTATATCAATTAAGTTGATCTGTTTCTTGTAGAGACAAAGAAAGCAGAAGGTATAATGATCATGACAGGGGTAAAAGATTTGTTGCTCACAGTATGATAATCTTTATTTGTGTTGGCTTTCTTTAGTTTTATTAATACTGTAATGACATAAGCACATGTGTATAGAGTGAATGTTTGAGAGGTTTTATGACAGAAAGATAATGTATCATGCAAAGAAGAGATTTCTTGATGTAGGTGTGGATGACTTTTGAGTTCAGGTGATTTTGCATTTTCTCATGATGCCATTGTAAACAAAGCAATTTATTTTGGTGATTGGATGTATGATGGTTAAGCCAACAAAGGAAGAGTGAGTTATTGTTTTGAATATCTTCACATAGAGGAGATGCTTGAGTAAAAGAGTTATAGAACTCATCTATAACCTTTGATATCAATGTAAATAGAGTAGTACTCTGTATTTTCAGTTCTAATGTGATTCGAGTTGGTGCTCCTGATTTGATTGGAGTTGGTCATCCTGATTTGATTGGAGTTGGTGCTCCTAAACTTGCAAGGGGTTGGTGCTCCTAGGTTTGGTGCCCTAAATTGTAATCAGTGAGATTTTGGTCAGTGAGACCTAATGAAGAATTTGGTGAGGTTGGATAATGGTTTTTCCCTGTTTAGGGTTTTCCACTTTAAATTTTGTGTCATGGTTTCAATTTTGTGATTCTACTGCTTTCTATGTCTTTTACATGTTGGTATTAGTAATTGCTTTTACAAAGTTGATAAATGAACTAGTTTCATTAGATCATTGATTCACCCCCCTCTCAGTGATCCAATGTATTCCAACAATTGGTATCAGAGTAGCAGGTTCCTTGCAGAAGTCTAATAAACTTGGATTGATCTTGGTAGTGGAATACTATGGCAAAAAGAAAAGGAAACAAGGGAAAAAGAAATACCTAGAAAAATATTGATCAACCAGCACCAATCAAATCAAACAATGTGTTGTTGCATGAAACACCCCTCTTAATTGACACAAGATGTGAAGAAGAGGTCAAGTCTAATCTAGAGGATGATAAAGAGGCAAGCAAAAGTTATGTCATGACAAATGTAGACAACATTGTGAGTGATAATGAAAAATAATATGATGAAGGGGTGCTGCCATAATAATGGGTTACACTTTCTAGAACATCCTGATTTTTGCTAAAATCACATATTTTTAGAAAATATAATGATTTAAGCCTTGAAAGGTTCCATTTAAAGGATTTTAATTGAAGAGGGTTTAATCAAACCCCCTTAGATTCAAACCCCCTTGGATAGAACCCTACTAGTTTTAAACCATACCTATAATGGAGTCTCCTCTACACCTATCAAAATGCTGATAAAAAAACACTTTTGATTTACCTTTTGGGGGATCAAATGAATTTATTTAAAATTTATGTTTTGTAAGTATGTAGTCCTTATTATAAGCTTCCCAAAAAGTATAATTTTAAATATATTTAATTTGATTATTATATATTTTTTTTTTCTTGTGAATGTAGATTTTTCACCGAACATCAAGTTCTTTGTTCTACACACATGGAAAATTAGTAAATTAGTGAAAAAAAATTCTAAAAAATATCTATGCCCTAGGTATTAATGTCCTTGTTTCAACAAAAAAAGAAAAATTGAATTTTGATATATACAGAAAAAGTTATGTTTTACAGAATACGCCTATGTCTAAATTATAATTGGATTGACTTCAAAACTTAATTAAAAAAAATATTCAACAAAACATTATAAAACCAAATGCATACCCTATATATCGGTGTTACGAATCTAAATTCAAAAGAATTAGAATTTTATCCTTTGTAGAAAAAAAGTTATGTGCTACAGAATACACATCACTTTAAAAAAATGTTGTTTACTATTAAAAACTAGTTATCAAAGGATAAGCAAAAAAAATTACAATTTAACTCCAATTTTTTTTTTTAAATATATTTAGAATCTACAATCAAAATCTCACAAATCACTAGTTCACATCATCTTCAAATCCCTAACAGTTTAGCGGCTATAGGTGTTAGAAAGTGAATATTTAGTTCAAAATGTTGATTTCAATGTCAAGTTTGGCCAAAAAGTGTAACCCATTATTGTGGGATGACCCAAAGATGAGTATGAAATTGATTTTGAAGGTGAACGTATTTTTGTCCTAGATTGGATCAAGAAACTTAGAAAGGAGAACCAGAAACTAAAGTTACAACTTCAAGAAGAAATGGAATCCAAGTCCAAAGCACTTTCAATTCTTGAAGAAGTAGAGAAACTGATCATAGATCTGAAAGTTAAAATTGAAGAGGCAAAGAAAATGGAGGAAGAGGTATGAATCCAATTGAAAGCAAAAGAGGAAAATGGTGAAAGGATAGAATCTGAGATTGTCTCTTTGAAGATAAAATTGGAGAAAACAAGTGCTCAATTGAATAAAGACTTGAAGAATGAGAAGAGTACAGAAATGTTAGATAATATTCTCAATTCCCAAATGGTGCAGGAGCACCTAGTTGACTTCATGCCTGCATGAGGCAAATTGTTCATTTTTTATTTAGTTTTGTGTTTTTGATGTAATAAGGTCAATTAAGACCATTTTATATGTGTTTGAGTCCATTTATAGGTTATTAGGTGATTTAAGTTGTTAAGTTGTCAATATTGCACAATATTGTTATAGTTGCAAAAGTGCAAAACATGGAATATGAAGAGTCATAAGTTGTAAATGAGGGAATTTGAATGGTTGTAAGTTGAAAAGTTGATGGAGAACCATTGGAAAATGGTTATAAATGTTTCAAAAAGGCTTGGTAAGGTAGAAGACATGGTGAGAGGTTGTGGTGGTTGAAACTTTGGAAGTTGAAGCAATAAAAATACCTCTATTTTCTGCATTTCTAAACGTTTCCTTGTTGTTCTTTGATGTAGTACGGATATGTACGATCCCATAATGACTCCAAATCAATTTTTTTTGGTAAATCTATAATCTAGTTTCTTTTAGCATTGGTTTCATGCAATTTCATCAAGTTTCAAGAAAGTTATGTCCATTTTACTAAAATAGGTCTAAAACCCTAGTAAGCCTAATTTGAGGGAAAATAGTCAAAATTTGAGGGTTTCCGTACAAAATAACCTACCCTGATTTTGAGATATGTTAAATAAGGGCAAAATAGGTATTTTAATCAAGTCTTATTTCTTGGATATCAATTCAGGTTTGAAAATTATGGTCGGAAAACCCTATTTGCTGCTCCACTTCAAAACCTAGGCAAAAGTAGAACAGTCAAGTTTTGAATCTTTTATTCCAAAGTAACCATATCTAATTTCTTCATATGTTGAATAAAGCCATAAAGGGTATCTGAAATGGTGATTTGTTTCTAGGTTTGAGGCCTGAGCATGTATTATGCAATATTTTCATCATGTTTCATCTTTAAAGCCTCAAATTTGCTTCTACGTGTTTGCAGTTTCGCTTGCTTGACTTGATTATCACCTTCATAGATATTATGCAACATATCCCATATGTCTTTGGTAGATTTACAATGCATAACTTTTACAAATTATGTATTGGTGAGACCATACAGTATAGCATTCTTCACTTTGGCATTATTCTGACATGCTTTCTTCTCATCAACAATGAGAGTAGATGATGGTGATAGTGGTTTGTAACCATTTAAAATAGATTGTCAAATATCATATCCAAGAGAGGTTAAGTAAGTCTCCATTCTGATGCTCCAGAAAGTATAATTGGATCCATCAAATAATGGTCCTTTATTTGAAGAAGAACCCTCTTGTCCTGCCATAGTGTTTTTGAGACCGGATCTTCCTTAAGTGGTTTAACTTTTCTTCAAGGAACCTAGGCTCTAATACTAATTGTTGAAAGAACACTAATACACTGAGAGGGAGTGAATCAATGTATGTTAAAACTTTAAAATGCTACCAACAAACAAAAATGGAAGGCACGTATAAAAACCACACACACAAGAAAACACTTAGATTTACGTGGAAAACCCAGAATGGGAAAAATCACGGCGAGAATGTTGCTTGAGTCTACTACTCAAATCCAACCTCACAATAAACACTGATTACATATGTTTTGCAGGCACCAACCCATAGGTACATCAACACCCAAGGTAATGTTTTGAGGCTACCACCTACAGGTATATCACACACCTACAATGAGCTTCAACTCAATACAATGAGGCTTTAACCCCAATCTCCAACATGGTGAGAATGTTGCTTGAGTCTACTGCTCAAATCCAACCTCAAAATAAGCATTGATTACATATGTTTTGCAGGCACCAACCCATAGGTACATTAACACCCAAGGTAATGTTTTGAGGCTACCACCTACAGGTACATCACACACCGACAATGAGCTTCAACTCAATACAACGAGGCTTCAACCCCAATCTAAAATAGAGAGGCTACAACTCCTAAATTTTACAGTTTCATAAATGCAATAATGGTTCTTCTATAACTTGAAATGCACCTTGTCACCACACACTCACTTTGTTTTTTGCATCAACACAGTCGTCTCCTTTCTCTATGCACTTTCCACTCTCTGCTCTCTTTCAAAATCTTCTTCCTTCAACACACTCTGTCTATGAACATCATAATGTTCATGCAAACTCTCCCCTCAATGCTTGTGGACAAAAATATTTAATTTAGTGAGTAACCCATTCACAATTGATTCAATGTGTATTAAAACACATTCATTTCTATAGGTGAACTGCCAGCAACCGCTCCAAAACTGAACAACAACCGCTCCAAAACTAAATATTGACAGTTTCACATCCTTTCATAACAGACCAAAATTAGTCAAACTGTCACACACCTGATCAAACTTCGGGCTTAGAAATATATAGTAGTAATATTTCTCATCAACTTCACAGAACTTCAGAGTAAATGTTCACAATTCGTAAGACCACTTCAAGTGCATCCACATTGAAATTCAAATAAATATTGATATGGCTCTGCAGGTGCGACACTGAGCATTATGTTTATCAGAAAAAACTTAATTAGCTTAGCATTTTGATACTATCATCGACAATAGTTGTCAATGCCTTTATATTCCTTTTATCAGCAAATGTCAATTTTCTAGAACTAGTCTTTAGTCGCTCTTTATCAGCAAAAACATAGTTTCCCAAACTAAGGCGCCTTCCTTCTATCTACAATAGTATAATTTTCCAAACTTAAGTGTTTTAAGCCTTTGTGACACTTATCGACAAAAGGACACTTTTCAGAACTTCCTTTTTTAATGCTTTATCGGCGAAATTACACTATCTTGAACTTACCTTTATTTCGTTTGTCATTGGCGAAATCGCAAGTATAAGAACTTTATCTTTGTTGGCAAATCTTACTTTTTCAAAACTTTATCTTTTGTCCCTTCTATCGACGATGTTGATAACTCAAACTAACGCCTCTAATGCCTTTATCATCAAGTTTAATGTTTCACGAACTTAACATATACAATCATTTTATCGACGAAAGTGCACTATTTCAAACTTATCTTTATTTCCTTTGTTATTGGCAAATATAACTTTTTTAGAACTTAGGCCTTTAGCTCACTTTATTGCCTTTGTCGGTAAAAATCAACTTTTTTGAACTTTTCTTATTTCTACCTTCTATCAACAAATCCATGCTGCCTCGAACTATCACCTTATTGGTGAAAATAGAAACTTCAGAACTTAGCCAAGTCATCAATTCCTCTTTGTTGGTAAAAAGACCATTTCACGAATGTGATTCATTGTATCAGTTTATTAGCAAAAATATAAATTCTCAAACTTTCACTTTATTACCAAGTTGCCCATTTCTCTTTATCGATGATTCTCAACTATCACAAACTACTTTTCATACTTAGCCAATATATCGCCTAGTCAGCGAATTGGCTAAATTGCAAAATTCCTAACTAGTTAGCCTTTATCTCATTTTCCTGACAACACTAGAAACACTTAGTTTCTCTTCAAAACTTCGAAGGACTTATCCTATTCAAATAAGTCATGGTGGCTAGTCCGCAAATCAGCTAAGAGCCGAACTTGCTAATTATTTCAGGAAATTAAAAGTTTCCCGATAGTGTTGTTTTTACGAACTACAAACACTTTGGTTCTCCTGCCTTCATAAGCCATATCAGCTAATCAGCATATCAGCTAAACACCAAACTTTCAAACTAGTTCGAGAATTGAAAAGTTTCCTGACTGTGCCTTTTTGACTTAAGGTTTGAGCTTTAAGCTACCTTCTACGTTGTCGGTAAATCGGTGAAAACCCAAACTTTAAAAGAAGTTCGCAATTGAAGAACTTTGCCAATATAACACTTGACTTCTCTTTTCTTCAAAATTGCTGATTCAAAAATAAAAACATCTCTTCACTTGACTTTGCTTTTCTTCAAAGTTTCCGATAGGCCAATAGAGGATAGTTTTGGACTGAGGCCATTTTTTCGATAATGTGATTTCTTGTTTCATTTCTTCCAAATTTCTGATAGGCTTCCACTTCTTGTTTTTTCCAAATTATCGATAGACACTCTTTGATACAAGTTTGAACTGAGGACTTTTTTCCTACACGACAACTTTGACATCAATGACAACAATTTCAACATTCGATTCCCAAAAATTGTTGTGCATCTTAATTTTGATGCACCTCAACCACAATCAAAACTTGTGCTAACTACAGGAGATGTGCCAAAACTATCTAGATCTCCTGGATACATTCTAAACTTTACAAAAACAAATCACTAAAAACAATAAACCTAATCAAAATGTGTCGCAACAACCCATTCACCATGAGGTTTATCACATGTATAACACTAGAAACAATAAACAAAGAAAACAAATAACATTTGTTCGATCTTCTTTAGCACCTACTGCACCTGTTCTTCCTCAGGCTCCTCGTATTCCTCAATAGGTTGGTAGAGAATATGATCTTGTTGAGCAACTTCATGCTACTCCAACAAAAATCTCACTGTGGGAGTTAATACAAACATCACCTACATACCATGGGATGCTCCAAGAAGCTCTATAGAAGGTTATTGTATCACATTCTATTAAGCTAAGTGATGTAGCAGCCCTATTAGATTTTATGCATGTGACAAATTTGGAATTATCTTTCAACAACATGAATTACCTCCCATAGAAGTTCAAAACCAAAATGATCCTCTTATGATATTTGTCATCATTAATATAAGTGGAGTAAAATGCACTATGATTGATAATGGATCAGGTCTTAATGTTTGTGGCATAGATCTATTACATAAAATTGGTGCAGCTACATCTCTCATAAAACCTGATACACTTAATATCATGGCTTTGATAATGTTGGTAGACAATCACTGGGTACAATCAAACTACCTATTACGGTTGGACCTATCACATTACTTACACTTATCCATGTCATGCGTAGATGTCTTACATATAATCTTCTCCTAGGTAGACCGTGGATCCATGCCATGGGGGCAGTCCCATCTACCCTTTATCATTCAATAAAGTTTGTTTATGATAAAAAAATCTCCATACGATTGAGGTTGATCTAAATTTAGACAGTTGATTACAAGCTAAAGCCATGAATCGACCTTTTCTTTCTAAACCTCTATACACATTAATTCCATCTTTATCAAAAATAGATTCATTAGTCCCTCCTACAGCAGATAATGCTGAGAAAGAGAGCTCTAGTATCATCTTCAAACAAGTTTTTCGGTAATGATTGAGGTTCGTTAGATTTTACACCTACCTTCATGGGTGAGTATAAAGTCTTACTATCAAAGCCTAAAAACTCAAATGTATCTATAGTATCATCTACACAATATATTCCTTCTCCTAAAATCACTTTAACAAGCTATGATGATTACACTTATAATATTGACTATGCGACTAATGGTGAGCCACCTTCTTCCATAGAAATGGTGTCCGTTTATGGTTTAGGTTTTCAAATATTATCTCAAGTGGGATATAGAGGCAATGGTTGTGGTGTAAAGGAACAAGGTATCAAGATCCCCTTAGAATATAATCCACATAGCTCTTCATTTGGTCTTTAATACCACCCTTTGAAACCCACTAAAGCTTCTCGTTGTCCTTCTCTTAATGTAAAAATGATTTCAATAGATTCTACATTAATACGATCTATCCTGAATTAATTGACACATGTTATAGTGATATTAATTTGGATAGTTTCCCAATGAATGAGGCTTTAGCCAAATTTCTAGGAGTCTATGATCATTTTCCTCATTACCATCATGATCGTGGATTTCCCTATTGTTTAAATGTGAAAGCATACTTTGGGAAAAATTTTGGTTTATCTGATGATACCTCAGCATCTCATCAAACACCTATATAATCCCCTCTTTCCCCTAATGTCCTAGACCACAGTACTCTCTTTAATGGGAAAACTATTGATGCCTCGATGGACCCTAACAACCTTGAGAAGGTTACCCCAATTGGAAAATGTCTCAATTTGGAAGAACAACACAAACATACTTCTTTGTTACATGGTTATCTTGAGCTTTTTTCTTGGACATATTTTGATATGCCTAGCATTGATTCAAAGGTTGTAACACATAATATTGTATTGAATCCTAATACCAAGCCTGCAAAACAAAATTTTGAAAGATGAATCCCAAAGTGGCATTGTTAGTTAAGGCTGAGATTGAGAAGCTTCTACAAGATGGCTTTATCTGCCCTATTGATTATTCACCTTAGATCTCAAATATCGTGGTTGTTGCTAAACATGACAACCATATTTGAATTTGTATTGACTTTTGAGATTTAAAGAAATCATCTTTAAAAGATGATTTTCCTCTTCCTGACATTGATATGATTGTTGATTCCACTGCTGCACACACATTACTCTTATTCATGGATGGATTCTATGGAATAACCAAATCTTCATCAATCCTCAGGATCAATATAAAACAACTTTTATAACTCCTTGGGGAATATTTTGTTGGGTTGTCATGACATTTGGATTGAAGAATGCTGGTACGACTTACCAATGCGCTATGACCCTCATCTTCCATGATTTTATGCACAATATCTTAGAGGACTATGTCGATGACATTCTAGCTAAGTCTATCTTACACCAAGATCACGCCAAAATCCTCCATCAAATCTTTGAGCGTATATGCAAATACAATATGCGCTTGAATCCCCATAAATGCGTCTTTAGTGTTGATAGTGGTAAGCTATTGGGATTCATTGTTTTGCATGGTATTGAGGTGGATACGAAAAAGATTGATGCTATTGTCAACATGCCACCTCCTATAAATATTTCACAACTTTGTAGTTTACAGGGGAAGACACAGGCCATTCGTCGATTTGTCTCACAACTCATGGATAGGACTCTCCCTTTCACACAACTTCTTAAGAAAGGTTATCATTTTTTTTTGGAACAAGGATTGCCAAAAAGCTTTTGATGACTTAAAGAGCTATTTAGCAAATCCTCCCATATTATATCTTACCGTCTCTGGATGACATTTTATTCTTTACACTTCCACTTCTCCTAACACTCATGCAGCTCTATTGGCACAACATGATGACAATGGCAAAGAACATGTTGTATACTACTTCAGCTAAAATTTGCTCAATTATGAAATATGATATTCTACAATTGAAAAGCAATGTCTCGCTCTTGTATTTGCAACACAAAAGCTGAGACACTTTCTTCTAAACATTGAAACTAATGTCATTGTAAAATTTGATCCCTTGAAGCATCTCTTTTCTAAAATGGATCTCTCAAGACCTTTAGTTGATGGCCACTTATATGGTTCAAGAAATTAGTCTCAAAATGAAGAGTTTGTTGGAAACAATGTAGATAACTGAGAGGGGGGGTGAATCAGTTATCTTAAAACTTTCCTTCTCTTTACTTTCTTATCTTATCTTATCATTTAGTGCTATATCAAAACAATGCAATCATATGAACTGAAAATGAATTAACACATAACACAAGGATTTTTCCGTGGAAACCCTACTAAGGGAAAAAACCACGGGGTGACTAACCCAACATTGTATTCTTTGTTAAATGAATAAAGAGTACAGATTTGGCACTTGCCAATTAGGGCTCACTACCCAAGCACACTGCTCACAAGAGGCTCACTGTCTATTGGTTTTTTCCCAGACTGGATGCTTACTCCCAGATTTCCCTACAAGGTAGCCATCAATGATCAACAGGATCTCTGGGCCAGGGGCCAATAGTATAGGAGATAGACTCTATTTTTATCTCCTCTTCTTCTTCAGGCTCTGCAAAACCTAGGGGGGTATTCCCTACTCAACATCCATGAGAATATGCATACAAAGGCTAGGATGCTGACATGAAGCAGATAAGTCCTCCTATAAGTAGACCAAAACTGCAAGATAAGAGCAAAGGGGCTAGCTTTGGGCCTATTTTTAGTTGTAGACAGAGGACTTGGGATCCTAAAACTAATTCTACTATCCTAATGGTTGTTTTGGAGTTTGATTATGATGTTGTGTTTGGATTCAGAGCTGGACCTAGTGTATAACCTCAACACAGAGCTAGATTGGTGCCTATCCAAGGCTTGGAGTCAGTAGACATACCCATGCAAATGTTCAGCATAAACATAACAAGACTGGATTTCAAGGGGATTTCATCATATTTGCCTTACAAATATATCCCAGAACAGAGTGTTTATACATCTCTACTTATGATATCCTTACTGCAATATACTCTCCTTAATACTTAACCTAAAAATAGTTTAATCTATCCCTTGAACAAAAGTTAAGAGATCAAGCATTCAATATAGTAAACCTATATCCTAGAACCCAAGACACCCCTTAGATATCCAGATTCAAAAGGAAAGCATATTCAATACAGGAGACAGAAAACAAAACACATGCAATATAGCATTACTCATCTAAATCAGAATGAAACTAATGAATTTATGCACAAAACATAAGACATGAGACTCATAAACTCACAAAATCTACTGCACGGAGCAACCAGGTCAGTTGTATTGTATTACAGAGCCAGAAAAATATCTAACTTTCAACAACCACTAAATGGGTCACACAGTCCTCCTTAAATAGCAGGAAGATGCACCCTCCTAACATTAATTGCAGGGCAACCCCCCAAAGATATGACTAGATACAATGCACTGCTAGGGGGCGCCAGAAACATTCAATGCAGCCGCATAGACAGGAAGGAAGGGGCAGGTGAAATCTTGACCTGCATCGCCTTGTCATGATTTTCAATCTAAATCGAGTAGCTGACGTGTCCTTTTGACCCATACCTCTATGCAATTTCACCATTAATGGCATACCAGCTCACAGCATCGGGATGCAGCAGTTGCGTGCCTTGCAAACCACTCCTGCCAAGATGCAAACGTAGGGTCACAGAAGAAACTATTTGCTTAAGTGTAGCTGTTAAAACCTTTCTTCCCGCTGAGACTCATGGCATAAATCACGCTGCAAGACTGGCGCCAATA
Organism: Cunninghamia lanceolata; assembly: GCA_027924645.1. Lineage (NCBI taxonomy): Eukaryota > Viridiplantae > Streptophyta > Pinopsida > Cupressales > Cupressaceae > Cunninghamia > Cunninghamia lanceolata. The sequence continues at coordinate 4,893,936 of BSBN01000430.1, read as the reverse complement.
ATACTGTGCCACGTAGACACTTGAAGATTCAACTGTTGACTCCGCCTTTCCTCTATCTTTCCCACCTAGAAGCTCCTCCCAGAAACTGGTGCGGAAACAGACATGTGGCACCTTCCGTGGCACACTTGAAATGTTAGAGACTCTTTAGCAGAAACATATGCAGAAGCTGACAAGTGGCAAGTTTCGCCTCACTATTGAGGGACATAAAAGGGACCCATTGAAACTTGGTAGAAGCCGACACTTGGCAAGTTCCGCATTAACCTTGAAACATATAGAAACTTAAGAGAAACAGTCCCTAAGTTTCAGGACCCTCTGCCACATGTCAGCTTCCAACACATTAGATACATACGCTGGGGCCCACCTCGTCTGTTTCGTTTAACAATGCAACATAAAGAAAAGTCTCGCAAAAGCTGACACGTGTCACGCTCCGCGGGAAGCATAAGGGACAGATGGCGCATTCTGCACGCCCGTTGAAACAAATAAAGAATTCCCCCACAGTTCAACACTTGGCGCCTTCCGCGCTTGCAGAAACACTAGAGAAGAGGGGCTCCTTGAAACTCAGGTAGAAGTTGCCACTTGGCACCATCCATGGTAGCAACTGTTAACTGGGACCTGCCTCATCTGTGCCACACTATGAAACAAATAGAAACTACGTAGAGGCTGACACGTGTCAGCTTCCACAGTCACAACCAGGGGCACGTGGCAACTTCCGCTACGACTTAGAAACTTTTAGAACCATGCCTCCACAAGTGACATGCGGCACTTTCTGCGCAAAGTAACTAGAAACTACGTCGAAAACATTCATGTCACATGAGAATCTTCACTGGGACCCACCCCCATCTTCACTTAGCACCGAAACAAATATGAAACATAATGCAGATGCCGACACTTGTCACACTCCTCAGCAACCTTGAGAAACATTAAGGATCTTCGAAACACTAGCAGAAGCTGTGAAACCTTTAGGGTCTTTTGGGTGCCTCCACATGGTGCCTTCCACGCCACTCTCAGAAACATTTAGAAACTCTATTGAAACTTTGGCAGAAGCCAACATGTGGTGCCATTCGTAGCAAGTAGCTTGAAACACAAAGGAAACACTTAAAGGGTCATGAAACACAAGCGGATATTGACACATGTCGAGTTTCGTGGGAAGCATAAGCAACGGCGTGGTTCTAAACTAGGGCTTAACCCTTGGTGGTCCCACGGCTGTGGCACAAATTGACCCTTCTAGCCACACTTAGAAACATTTAAGACATAGGAAACTGTAGCTAGGTATGCATTCAGGAATGCATACGACTCATTTTATCATTTTTCAGGGGCCGATAGCGATTCAGCAACAAAACAAGATCTCGCAACTTGGAAATTTTAGGGTTTGAAGGAGAAAATTAGCAAACATTCAAGTTTAAAACCCTAGACATAAATAATTACCAACATAGGCTCCGATTGGGGATGTACAGGCGCAAGACTGCAACGAGGACCAGACAACTCCGGGTAGACCAGACAAAAACCAAAACTCAAAACACGACCGGCCACACAAGGTATGTACAAAATATTTACAACTATTTTACATTGTGCACACAAGTTACTCATTTATGTGAAAAATGCTTTAAGGAATTTGTTGTGCACCAGCAATTCCATTAATTCACCACTTAGGGTTTGGAGAAAGTAGGAGTCTCCTCCATAGATATTGCTAATTTGGTATGGGCATGTCCACAAGGGTTCAAATTTGCCATGTTTACCCTTATCCTGGTTCCTTGCATTCCACATAAGGACCATATCACCTATCTGAAAACCTCTCTGTAACCCTTTTATCAAACAGGTACTTCACCTTTTGCTATTTCTTGATGTTTATTTTTTGTGCCTCTACCTTGATTTCATCTAGCTCAACTAGTTGATTGATCCTTTCAGTCATTGAATCATTAACCTCCCCATCATTCTCTTGTATGAACCTATAAACTGGCAGGAGGTTATTCACAGGCAATCTAGCTACTATACCATACACTAATTCATAAGGTGACCTTCCAGTGGCTCTTTTCACTATCACCCTATCAGCCCATAATGCCAACTTCAGTTTTGAATCCCAGGGTTTCTTATTTTTATCCAGTATCCTCTTGATGATTTTCATTAGGCTTTTGTTGCTTCATTCTGCTTGACCATTTCCTTGTGGGTGGTATGGTGATGCATATGATAAATTTATCCCATATTTGTTGCAAAAATCAACAAACTCACCAGATCTGAAGCACATAGCATTATCTGTGACTATCTTGAATGGTGTTCCAAACCTGATGATTATATTCTCTAGGATAAAATCCATCACTATCTTACTTGTAGCTCTTTTAGTTGGAATAGCCTCAATCCACTTGGTGAAGTAATCAGTAGCTACCAAAATCCAACTATGTCCTCCACTAGATTTCTCTGAAATTTCCCCTATGAAGTCAATTCCCCATTGCTGAAATGGAGCCTCCACAGACACAGTTTTAAGGGGCAATGCACCTTCATACCTTAACCTTCCTGAGAACCTTTGGCAAGGGTCGCATTTCCTTACCAACCTTTGTGCATCTAAAAAGAGAGTGGGCCACCAATATCCTGCCCTAAGGATCTTATGAGCTATTGTTTGGGCAGTATAATGTCCACCACACAATCCTTTATGCATGTTATTCAAAACATTGTTAGCTTCATCTTCATCCACACATCTCAGCAACACACCATCAGGGTTCTTCCAGTACAACTCACCTTGAACAATAACATCCCTGATTGCATGTAGTTTTAAGGTCCTCTTTTGACTGTCACTGAAATGAGAAGGACAATTCAGATTTTGCAAGTAATATATGATGTCCTTATACCATTCAGATTTTGATACATTAACATTCTCATTCTGGACTGCATTCACTTGGCATGCTTCCAAGTTTGATTGTGCCATCATCTTGGCTAATCCTTGTACTCTTACCAACTTGGTAATTTGCATCTCTATATTAAACTCCTGTAGTTTGTTTATCCATCTGCACCTTCTTCCAGTTACTTCCTGCTGAGTGAAGATATCCTTGACTGTAGCATGAGGCACATATGCAACTATCTGGGATCCTACCAGATATGGCCTGAAACTCTTGACTGCTCTGACTAGTGCATATGTCTGCTTCTCCATGATGTCATACTTTAATTCAGTAGCCTGCAATGACATGCTGAAAAAAGCAATGGGCTGGTCAAATCCATCTTCATTTTTCTGTAGTAAACATGCAGCAACAGTGTGGAAAGAAGCAAATGAAAACAATTGAAATGGCTTGGAAAATCAGGAGATTTCAGCACAGGAGCCAGCTTTATAGCCTCTTTTATGTTCTGGAATGATTCAGTTGCTTCATCCTCCCATTTGACAGTTTCACCCTTCTTCAGCATTTTAGAAATGTTCCTTGTGGTTTGTGCAAAGTTGGGAACAAATCTTCTAACAAAGTTAATTTGTCCAAAGAAGGACTAGACTCCTTTCACTGTTTTTGGCATCTGGATCCTGTCAATTGCAGCTACTCTTTCAGGATCAATCCTAACTCCATCTTTGGAAACAATGTGCCCCAAGAGTTTTCCTTCAACTACACCCAAAGCACATTTCTTGGGATTAAGAGAGATGCCATACTCCAGTGCTCTAATGAAAATCTACTCCAAGTGCATACAATGCCGCTCTTCCTTCTTAAAATAGGCAGTTAGATCATCCTGATAGACAGCCAAGATTGAATCAATCAACCCTACAAAAGCAACATCCATTGCTCTTTGAAATGTAGCACCTGCATTTGTCAGTCCAAATGGCATTCTCACATACACATAGGTTCCCCATGGAGTGGTGAAGGCAGTCTTGTATTGTTCTGATTCCTTTACCTTCACCTGATTGTAACCTAAGAATCCATCCATCATGGATAGGAGTTCACAACCAGTCACTTTCTGCAACATAGCTTCCATATTAGGCAATGGGTAATTATCCTTTAAGGAGGATACATTCAAATTTCTAAAATCAACACAAAGCCTAATATCACCATTCTTTTTTCTAACTGGGACAAGGTTAGACACCCAGGTTGAATGTCTAATTGGCACAATTATTCCAGCCTCCCTAAGCTTTTTGAGTTCTTCTTGCATTTTTGGAGCCAAGGTAGGATTAATAGGCCTTTGCTTCTGTCTAAATGGCTTAGCTCCAGGCTTCAATGGGATCTCATGCTGAAATAAATCCTCTCTATAGGCCTTTAGGTCCTCATATGACCAAGCAAAAACATGCTTATACTTTTTTAGTAATGCAATTAGCATACTCTTAATGTGTGGTTTGAGCTGTTTGCCAATGTATACTTCTTGGGGGCCTAAGATGTCCCTAAATTTATCTCTTCTAAATCATCTTTATTTGTTGGAGATGTCTTTGTGACCAGTTGGTCTCTATTGTCAAAAGCTCTTCCTAAAGCTACCAACCCTCTAGGGATTTTGTTAGTCTTCAGCTGAATTACTTCTTTCCCCATAAGAGTTTCTTTTCCATCTACAATTTCTACAAAGTTTTAAAAATCAATTTCTTGGTTCTCATATTCATCTATGCAGTGCAAAAATCTTAACAAGTCCTTGTCATCATCAAACACTTGCGAACTGCATATGTTTTCTGGTACTACAGGTCTGATTTTAACTTCAACATTTGTAACCCCAGACAAAGTGATATCATCTGGTCTTATTGCTACATTAGCTAAGAAATCAGCCATGACATTTTTTGATCTCTCTACCCAACCTATTGAAAATGCATCAAATAGCTCAATGGTATCCCAGACAGCATGCTTGTATTGTTTTAATCTTTTATTCTTTGAGGCATACTTATCTCTAACTTGGGAAACAATTAACTCAGAATCCCCAAATACCCTTAACATCTTGATTCCATGTTTAAGAGCTATATTTAAGCCTAAGAGTAAGGCTTCATACTCTGCAATGTTATTTGTACAGGCAAACTTCAGCAAGAAAGAGAATTTTAGAAGCTTACCAGTTGGAGACAGGAATACAACTCCAGCTCTAGAGCCTTCCTTTGCACAAGCTCCATCAAAATACATGGTCCATAGACCCTGCTGGTCCAACTCTTGAATGCAAAGGTCTTCCTTTTGTCTTTCTTGATTACTTCAGACAACTCTGAAATTCTCACAGTCAGTGTCTACAAAACATATGTGTTCTTCTGAATCTTCATCTTCAACTGACTCCTGTGATCTTTCTTCTCTGATTAGCTTGACATCCCTGCCATTCATTAGGATCATGGCATATGATAGGTCCAATTGCATACTCCCATCAATGAGTGCTACCCATCTCCTTGATAACAGCATACCATATTGTGGCTTTATGTCAACCACTGTTATGTTCATTTTGTAGGTCTTTTCAGGATATGCTACCAGTCTAAAATCTAGATCCTTTATGATTCCAATCACTGGTACCTCTCTAGCATCCATGGCATAGCATTTTTCACATGCCTTGTCTATTTTTAATCCTGCTTGTTGCATAATGGCTAGAGGCATGATGTTTGTTGATGCTCCTGAGTCAAGCATACAATTCCTGATTATTTTCCCATTGACAACAAGGGAGACATAGAATGGTTCCACTTGTGAAGGATATTTAGTCATAGTCACCCCCAGATATACTTCAGGGACCTCATCCTCTTCATTGCACAAGGCATGCTTCTTACCTTGGGCTTCATCATTTTGCTTAGCTTGACAAGGCACTCCAGAGATTAGAGATAGTGTCCTATTCTTGATTTCTTCAACCTTCATAAGTTCCATCAATGGGACAGAAACCTTAACTTGAGAGAGGACTTGAGCTATATCAAAAGGAGCATAATCTTGTACCACAGTTGTAGCTTATGTTGTGGCTTTGTTTTTATCTTGAGATGATCCAGCTTTTATCTTCATAGTCCTCTGATAATCATTTCTGATTTGGGAACTCTTGTTTTGATCTTCAACATGGGGAGTTCTATTTTCTGGTCTTTGAGAATCATGACCTGTTTTCTGCTTAAAATTTTGCTTGTTGTTGCCCCACTGTTTCTTTTGCAATTCAACCCCTTTATGACTATGCATTGGCTGACTTGTGAAAGTACTCTCTGGTTGGTGTGAGTTACTTACTTGAGCTTTGCCTCTGAGGTTATAGTTGCTCCTGACTTGGGCCACTGTTGCAGCTGTGAGAGCCCTAATCTCTTCATCAGAAGGTCTCTGCAGCTTACTCAAAAAACTGTGTGAATTCTAAGCAAATGCATAGCTATCTTCATTATCTTCATCATAGAAAACCTGCTGACAGGCCTAAATCTCATTATCTGTACTCTCATCTGCATCATGAGAAGGATGCTCCCTACTTATGGACAGCATATTAACATCATCATCCTGTACACAATGTAGCTCATTGCATTCATTACAGGACACAGCATTATCATACAAAGATTGAGCAATCATGCATTGGGACTGCGAATGTGGCATTTGACAGATTATGCACCATGGAGTATCATCAGCAATATTTACAGTCTTCTTCAAAGGATCAGGAGTTTCCTTGGTATGTTGAGCTCTTTGATTTGTGTTGTTATGTGGCAATACAGGCCTACCATTATGCCAATTGGTATTATATGGCATATCATGCAATCATGGTCTCTTTTCCTGTCTTTGATAAGCTTGCCTATCGGGACCTATTCCCTTTTCATTCCTAGCCAGTCTATAGCTTAGATCCTTAACAACATTTGCCAATTTGTCTATTTTATCTTCAGGGGCAGATGTACTACCTTGAGTGTTTTGAGGTTTGTTTGGATTCTGCATAATTTTCACATCATCCCTTTTGTTTGTCTTGCCTGATGCTTTCCTATTATTCTCAATATTTATTGCTATCTTGAAAGCATCCCTAAGAGTAGCAGGACCCTTATCTCTTAACCCATATGTTGTTTTGGCATCAAAAGCATTAATATATAATATTATGCACATTGGTTCATTTGGCCTCATGTGATGTGGCAATTTGTTCAACACTTTAGTAAATCTTGCATTAAAATCTGTAACCTGCTCATTTGACCCTTTAGTGATACTAGTGAACTCATTTACAAAAATGCTAGGGTTAGTTTTGTCACCATACTGCTCCTTACACATCCTTTTGAAATCATCCCATGATGAAATGCTCCGATCAGGCAGATTTTTGTACCATTCTCTAGCTTCATCAACCAAAGATTGCATGAATGACTTCATAAAGACATCTTCATGCTCAACCTCAAAGTTATCCATGACATTTTGAAAAGCTTTCAAAAGATCCTCCCCTGACACAGTGTTATTTCCTAAAAATTTTGGCACTTGAAGCCTTACATGCTTGTCAATGGGGTTAGGATAACCAGGGATACCATCAAAAACAAGCTGTCTAAATCTATCTAGCTGCATAGGTTGTCTACCAAACTAATTTGCATTAACATTTCTATCAGCATTATGTTGTCTCACATTATTTAATGGAGCTCTTGCATCATTTACATTCTGTCTTTGATCATTATGCTGATGTTGTACCTCATTTCTTTGTTGATTTCTCTGCATATTTACATTGTGGAGGGTAGGAATTGAATCATTCTAGGCAGTTCTCAGTGCTTGCACTTTCTGTCTCATGTCATCTCTGATTTTCATGGCTTGCAGATATTCTACTTCTGCTCTTAAACTTTTGATTTCTTCAGCTAATTGTTCCTCTCTCGGCATAGAAGAGGATGGTTTCATTATATTCTAATCATCTTCAGAATCTCTTGGGGATTCAGTCTCCTCAAATCTATCACTGGGATCCAAGAAAGGGCATTCTTGGAACACTTCTGACCTTATTCTCAAACCATTACCCTGCTGTCTTTCATACACATTCTGGATTTTAGCCTCAGTGTTTGAAAAATAAGGTATTGTCCTCTCTAAAGATCCAGGGTTGTCTTGAACATTATCACTTCTGGGAGAACCCCCCTGACTAGCTAGAACAGTCCCCTTTTCTCTATACATCATTTTTATGGGTAGTTCTTTAGACAGAGGATTACGTTGGGATCTTCTCCCCTGCATATAAATTACACTTTGACTAGTTGGGAGATTACTCGGAGTCGCCACCTATAACTAGGAATTAGTTTACTTTAAATCAGGGTTCTTTCACAAGTTCCCCAGTAGAGTCGCCAATTTCTGTTGATTTTTTCCCAGACTGGATGCTTACTCCCAGATTTTCCTACAAGGTAGCCATCAATGATCAACAGGATCTCTGGGCCAGGGGCCAACAGTATAGGAGATAGACTCTATTTTTATCTCCTCTTCTTCTTTAGGCTCTGCAAAACCTAGGGGGGTATTCCCTACTCAACATCCATGAGAATATGCATACAAAGGCTGGGATGCTGACATGAAGCAGATAAGTCCTCCTATAAGTAGACCAAAACTGCAAGATAAGAGCAAAGGGGATAGCTTTGGGCCTATTTTCAGTTGTAGATAGAGGACTTGGGATCTTAAAACTAATTCTACTCTCCTAATGGTTGTTTTGGAGTTTGATTATGATGTTGTCTTTGGATGCAGAGCTGGACCTGGTGTATAACCTCAACACAGAGCTAGATTGGTGCCTATCCAGGGCTTGGAGTCAGTAGACATACCCATGCAAATGTTCAGCATAAACATAACAAGACTGGATTTCAAGGGGATTTCATCATATTTGCCTTAAAAATATATCCCAGAACAGAGTGTTTATACATCTCTACTTATGATATCCTTACTGCAATATACTCTCCTCAATACTTAACCTAAAAATAATTTAATCTATCCCTTGAACAAAAGTTAAGAGATCAAGCATTCAATATAGTAAACCTATATCCTAGAACCCAAGACACCCCTTAGATATCCAGATTCAAAAGGAAAGCATATTTAATACAGGAGACAGGCAACAAAACACATGCAATATAGCATTACTCATCTAAATCAGCATGAAACCAATGAATTTATGCACAAAACATAAGACATGAGACTCATAAACTCACAAAATCCACTGCACGGAGCAACCAGGTCAGTTGTAGTGTATTACAGAGCCAGAAAAATATCCAACTTTCAACAACCACTAAATGGGTCACACAATCCTCCTTAAATAGCAGGAAGATGCACCATCCTAACATTAATTGTAGGGAAACCCCCCAAAGATATGACCAGATACAATGCACTGCCAGGGGGTGCCAGAAACATTCAATGCAACCACACAGACAGGAAGGAAGGGGTAGGCGAAATCTTGACCTGCATCGCCTTGTCATGATTTTCAATCTAAATCAAGTAGCTAACGTGTCCTTTCGACCCATACCTTTGTGCAATTTCACCATTAATGGCATACCAGCTCGCAGCATTGGGATGCAGTAGTTGCATGCCTTGCAAACCACTCCGGCCAAGATGCAAATGCAGGGTCATAGAAGAAACTATTTGCTTAAGTGTAGCTATTAAAACCTTTCTTCCTACCGAGACTCATGGCATAAATCGCACTGCAAGACTGGTGCCAATAATACTATGCCACATAGACACTTGAAGATTCAACTGTTGACTCCCCCTTTCCTCTATCTTTCCCACCTAGAAGCCCCTCCCAGAAACTGGTGCGGAAACAGACATGTGGCACCTTCCATGGTGCACTTGAAATGTTAGAGACTCTTTAGCAGAAACATATGCGGAAACTGACAAGTGGCAGGTTCTGCCTCACTGTTGAGGGACATAAAAGGGACCCATTGAAACTTGGCAGAAGCTGACACTTGGCAGGTTTCGCGTTAACCTTGAAACATATAGAAACTTAAGAGAAATAGTCCCTAAGTTTCGGGACCCTCTGCCACGCGTCACCTTCCGACACATTAGATACATATGCTGGGGCCCACCTCGTCTGTTTCGTTTAACAATGCAACATAAAGAAAAGTCCCGCGGAAGCTGACACGTGTCACGCTCCATGAGAAGCATAATGGATAGATCGCGCATTCTGCGCGCCTGTTGAAACAAATAAAGAATGCCCCTGCAGTTTGACACTTGGCGCCTTTCGTGCTTGTAGAAACACTAGAGAAGAGGGGCTCCTTGAAACTCAGGCGGAAGTTGCCACTTGGCACCATCTGCGGCAGCAACTGTTAACTGGGACCCACCTTGTCTGTGCCACACTATGAAACAAATAGAAACTATGCGAAGGTCGACACGTGTTGGCTTCCGCAGTCACAACCAGGGGCACGTGGCAGCTCCCGCAGTGACTTAGAAACTTTTAGAACCATGCCTCCGCAAGTGACACACGGCACTTTCCATGTGAAGTAACTAGAAACTGTGTCGGAAACATTCATGTCACATGAGAATCTTCACTGGGACCCACCCCCATCTTCACTTAGGACCGAAACGAATATGAAATGTAACACGGATGCTAACACTTGTCACGCTCCGCAGCAACCTTGAGAAACATTAAGGATCTTCGAAACACCGACGGAAGCTATGAAACCTTTAGGGTCTTTCAGGTGCCTCCACGTGGTGCCTTCTGCGCCACTCTCAGAAACATTTAGAAACTCTATTGAAACTTCAGCGGAAGCTGACACGTGGCGCCATACGCAGCGATCAGCTTGAAACACAAAGGAAACACTTAAAGGGTCATGAAACACAAGCGGATATTGACACATGTCGAGTTCCACGGGAAGCATAAGCAACGGCGTGGTTCTAAACTAGGGCTTAACCCTTGGTGGTCCCGCGGCTGTGGCACAAATTGACCCTTCTAGCCACACTTAGAAACATTTAAGACATAGGAAACCGTAGCTAGGTATGCATTCAGGAATGCATACGACTCATTTTATCATTTTTCAAGGGCCGACAACGATTCAACAACAGAACAAGATCCCGCAACTCAGAAATTTCAGGGTTTAAAGGAGAAAATTAGCAAACATTCAAGTTTAAAACCCTAGACATAAATAATTACCAACACTATCTACAAGAGACTTACAGTCTACAAATGCTTACAGATGATACCAAGGTGTTTGAACTGGTAAACAACATCTATACACGTAGGAATTCAGTTCCGGTTAGGCACAGTATACTAATCTGGCACATTTCATTCGTCCTCTGCCAAATAGTACTTACTGTTGCAAGTATGAAGGCGAACCAGTGTTGTCATTGATGTCAACATACTCATATTGCATTGACAAGAAGGATTGGATGAGCAGTGTGCTGAGGATATTGAGAAAATTAGCCTCAGTCAGAAACAGTGAAGAACAGTGATGAGAAGAAGGCATATGTATTGAATAGGTTGAGAACCGGAGGATGCGGATCAAAGGGTTTGTAGATATGTGTCCTGAGATGTTTCAGTTAAGATTTCAGAGGTCCGCATGAAGATCTGAAGAAGTTATGGCTGTCTGTGTGGAACCAGTTCCGGCAAGTGTTCAGAGGTGACAGAGGATCACAGAAAGGTCTGGTGAGGTCCAGAATTGTATAATCCTAATCTATAGATTGGAAGGTATGTTTGGGATGTCCTTGTGATGTGTCATCTTGAGTTGTGTATGATTTTGAGGTCTGGAAGTACCCTTTGCATTATGACAGTGACGACAGACTGTGTTCTTGAAGTTCCAGATGAGGAAGAGAAGAGATTCCAGTATGTAGAGAAAGTGCGGATGTACCTAGTCATTCAGGCAGGCTTGTGAAGGTTCTTGGATCATGTTGAGGTTGTGTTTTTGGTCCGCATTGATGGTAGAGCTTGGAATTGAAGATATTCTTCCGGATGAAGTTCTTGTTCTGACTAGCTGACCGGATGAGTTGTTCATCCTGCGAATGTTCTTATGGTGGCCAACCGGATGTGTGATTCATCTTGCGGATACTCTTATGGTTGATTACCAACTTAGATGATTGTTCCTAAGTTGATGTCTTGTATAAATAAAGGTTTGTGAGTTCATTTCGGAGTGTGGATTATGTGGATGAGTGGAGTATAGCAAAGAGAAGTGTGAAGGGCAGAGCAAAGACTTTTGGGCTTAAATGGAACTGATCCAGACATGGTAGAGATGTCATTCTCCAGTTCAAGAATTGTGATTCTTATCACCTTGTAGACAGTGTGTCTCCTTGTAGGCAGTGGGCCTCTTTGTGAGTAGTGTGCTCAGGCAGTGAGCCCTAATTGGCAAGTGCCATTCTTTTTCTTATTCTTCTAATAGAGAATAATCCTTGGGTTAATCACCTCGTGGTTTTTCCCTTAACCGGGTTTTCCACGTCAAAATCGTGGTGTTCAATGTGTTGATGTTTATCTGCTCTTGTGTTTGTACATTATGCTTTCATGGATGATTAATTGATATACTATTAACTAACAAAGAAGAATCAAGTGTTTAAAGTAGAGCAGGTTTTTATACAACTGATTCACCCCCCCTCTCAGTTGTATGCCCTAGATCCAACACTTTCTTGTCACATTCTGGGCTTAAATTACTGCCTCTGCACTTTTTCTCTACTTTTCTTCGCACTTAATCATTCATACCATCACCTCCTCTCTTTCACAAGCTTGAATCCATCGGGTATATATATCCGCATCAAGGATTTCCAACAAATTCTTAGTCAGAAACAAGAATACCTGAGATATTTGTAAGTGATTGATCTGTCAGCTGAATCCATGCTTGATTAGTGATGCACATCAAAAACGTAGGCATAGAAGTCATTAACCCTGTCAGCCAATGATGTATAATGCCACAAATTGCTTGATCAATGCCTTTTGCACATCCAGATTGAGGTCTAATACTCTGTCGGTTAGTTCTTCCTTTGTCTGCTCTGCCTGACTGGAACCCAACACTCATATGCTCATATCTTTTTCATGCTTTATCACCGGAGGCTAAATCTCTAGAATACAATACTCATGTTACCCCTCTTGACTTGTCCAAGTTCGTAACTTACTGAGTTACACCATCTGAGAGATCCAGACCTAATTGTCAGACCTTGATACATACTTTATTCTTGTTCACCGGACCAAAACAATCTTCAATCTGACTTCCGCTATAGGCATATTATGTACTACGAATGTGTAGAATAGACTTTCTTGCCATTAATGACAACACTTATGAAGCCACATAGTGTCTCTTGCCAACAATCTCCCCCTTTGGCATTGATGGCAACACTTAATGAAAAATGGCTAAGTGTCGCAGTGACTCCCCCTTTGCTTGTGCTCTATTTCTTTGCACTATTTTACCGAAGCTCCCCCTTTGCTAGATTCCTTATTTTTCACTTCTCTTCACTCCCCCTTTGACATCAATGGCAAAGGGTGGAATCCACATACAAAATTGTGCAAAAACTATTATATATATAGCCGCATAAGTATATACAAATCATATGCTATACTTACATATACTTAAGTATATCCGCAAAGGTTGTCTTCAACTGTACAGTTTCTATGGCCCAGCTCCTCTTCATTCTATCAAAAATGGAGATGTGTCCACTTAACAAAAACGCATATGCTTCTGCCCTCTTTAAGTCAGTTGGATCACTGGTCCAAACTATACTTTGTGCCTCTAACTTAGGATGATTATCCCTCTGAGCTCACCCATTCTATCCACTATGTTCTTTTTCTTTTTAACCAGTTCTTTAATTTCATTTATTATAGCAATAGATTGACATTCATGATTCATGAGAGAGGTAGTGAGGGGATCAAAATTCTGAGATAAACTTGACAGTTTTCTTTCTTGTTCTTTCACTTTCTTCTCAATGTCCTCTGTCACTTTGGGCCAAGTTAAACAAAATTTATATATGTCCCCACCATCCTTGAGAGCATTTTCAAGGCTCTTTATGTCAATGCCTAAGGTTCTTCTATCATTAGCAATTAGCCCTTGTACTTCACTAAACCTCTTTCCCAAGAACTCCTTCCAAACCTTAGTTTCTACCAATTTCTCTAAGGATTCAAAATGAGTGTTAACAGAATTGACTAAGTTTTTCAGATTACCGAATAGAGAGGCAGAAGGATCCTTTTGATAGGTTGGCATAATCTTCTCCAGCATCCCAGATGCAATCTCCAATAGCTCACAATCCTCCATGTGTGATTTTAGAAGTTTCTCTTTTGCTTTGGCCTAAGCAAAAGATGCTACTTTCATTATTTATATTGAAGAGAGAGAATTGAAGTTTAGTGGCCCTTGGATTAACTCAGGCTCATCTAGCTCCATTATTTCTTTGTCCAGGAAATTCTGCACTATCTCTGCAGTCTCTCTTGCTGACTCTACTTCCTTCCTTTTGGGGGCATCCAAACTAGCTGGCTTATTGATATTTGTTTCTTGTACCTATCCTTCCTCTTGTAGAACAGAGGAGTCTAATGCCTCAGATGGCTCTTCATCATTTTTCTTTAATCCTTTGACATCCCTGTCAGAAAATGTTTCTTCTTTTTGTCCTTCTTCTTTCAGAATAGAGGAATCTAGTACCTTAGATGACTCTTCATCATTTTTCTTTAATCCTTCAACATCCATGTTAGAAGGCTCTTCATCTATTTCCTCTATAATGGGAAGGTTAAATATTTTCAAGGCATTCCAGAGAATTTCTTTTGTTTCATTTTCTATTTGGTCAGTTTCTCCAACCATGAGTTTATTCATTCGGGACTTGCTTCGGAAATCATCTTTGCAATCCTTAAAAACCATGTTCATTTGTTTTGGAGTGATAGAGGGACATAGCTGTATCACTATCTGCTCCCGAATCTCCAAGTCTTTTGCCTTTGCATCCTCTTTTCTTTGCTCCAATACATCTTCTAGGCTCTTTGGAATTAATGAAATTATTTCAATGAATGCTTTGTTATAGATATTCAAATACATTATAGTAGCTTCCTCCAGAATTCTCTTGTCAGCATCATTGTATTCATCATAGAACTCTGTCATCGACTGCAGGTTCCCATCCACAGTAACTGCCTTGATGATATCATCAATAGAAAGTGTAGGCTTCTTAACATACTCTGTTGACTTCTACTCCACATCAATCTTGGGGGATTTTACTTCTGCTTTCTTCAACTCTCTAATCTCTACATCTGACTCAGTCTAATCATCATCCTTGAGACTCACATAGGCTCTTTTGGCCTTGGATTTCTTTCTCTTTTCTTTTGCAGATGAATGGACTTCTGGATTTATAGCTTTAGATCTCTTAGAGGTAGAACTCTTGGTAGTTCTAGTCCAGGTGGAAGTTTCTATCGGAACCTGTTCTTTCTTTGCTTCCTCTTTTTCTTTTTCAATTTTCTCAATTCTTTCTTTGTTGGCAATTATAGCTTCTCTGGTGATGCCAAATTTCTTAGCCAGTGCTTCAACTTCTTTTCTCACTTTTCTCTTTATCTCAGGCCTTCTTAGTTCAACATGCAGTTTTATGTTTAATTCTTTAAAAGTGCCAAACCTCTCTACTTTGGGGTCTTTGGGTTGACTCAGTAAATGTTGAATATGAGTCTCCAATATGTTTCCATCAACCTCATAGCCCATGGGCAATATCCATATTGTCCTTGGCTCAACTGCCTCTATTAGGCACTAATCAATGTCTACCATAAAGCAGACTATGTCTTGGTACTTCTCCGCTATTGTTTTGTGAATTCTTTCTCTTGCTTGCATCATGCTTTGGAAGTTTTTAAAGTAACCCCAGAGAGTTGTCTTCCAGGTTTGAGTGTCACCAAGTTCATACAAGTAATCCCTGATCTATATAGCAACCGGTTTGTCACTTTCCCAAGTCAGACCTTTTGAGCTTGGTAACTCATTCATGAAGTAGAAAAACAAGCATAACACCAAACCACCATATTTGAAAGAGTTCTTTTTATCTTTCTTGATCTTTTGTAGGTTCTCCATCAGCGGATTCAGTAGGAGTTCACACACGTCATAATCTGCATTCTCTCTTAGCATCTAGTATGCGGTGTAGATGGCAGTACCAGATACAGAGTTTTCTTTACTTGAATGGTAAATCTTGTATCCAATCACAATTGAGGCAAACTTGACATCTAGATCAGTGATGTCATCAATGGTCATTGCCCTCTTATCATATTTTGAACATGTGGCTTCAGATACTGTTTGATTCTTCACAGACTTAAGAGTAGGCAACCCACCAATGGAGTGCAAACCAGTTACTGCTTTGATGGCATCTTTGGTTATTTTGAAAGGCCTCATTAACCACATGAAGTTATCATGGATCCTGCTTAAGATATACCAGATACATTCCTCCTCTCCAAAATACAGAAAATGTATGCAATGTGCAAAATGCTTATCTTTTAGGGTCTGGAACTCTAGTTTTAGATCAAAGTTCTCACTGGTTAACTGATTGCGGTATAGATTCATCAATTTCAGGTCTCCAAAGTCCTTAATGTTTGCATGTATATAAACCCTAATGTCTTCTTCATGGAGAATGTCATACGGGGTACAGGAAAATGCACCTAAAGGATCAACCTCAATAGATTTATGAGGATGTTTCTTGAAAGATGGCCTTGGTCTCTCAGAAACATTTACAACCATAGGAGGAGCCATTCTAATCAATGAAGATTGGAGAGATTAAAAGAAATACCTCTTCACGCCTTACGGTTTGGAGCAACTACCAGAACAGATTGCACTTGGATTCGATCTTTAACTGGGTTTGAGTGTTTTGCTAGAATTCTTCTGAGAGCTCTTCTCCTTCTTCAAAAGTGCAAAGTGTTGCAAATTATGGATGAGGAAACCTTTTAACCTTGCCCAAAAACCAAATTTCCTTTTGTAATAATGCACAACTTAAGTCATCCGATTACCCTGTTTTGAGTGGGATTTTCTTGAATCACTGCACGGATATTTAAAATCATTATCTATGAGTGTTGATAACATATCTTCACCTTTTTCAAACATGCCATAGGTCCACGGATTAAAACATTTCAAATCTAGATCATACCAGATCTGTTTGTGAAATTCTGCTTTACCGGATAGCAACAGATACAGGAGTTCCTCATAGCTTCCTCAAATTTGCATGCGAATTTGTCAAATTTTGACTGGACGAGTTTTAAATGAATCTCCTCAAACCCTTTAAACTGCAACCTCTTATTCTGACTCAATGTGCCGAACTCAGGCACTCACTAGCTGGCTGGGGGAAAAATGACCTTCTCTGTAGCTCCCCCTAAGCCAGAGCTCACTTTTTAGTTTCCAGAACGATTATTAGCACTGGATTCCGGTGTGAATCCATCTCCAATATTCATTATGCTCTTCTTCACCCAAATCTTACTCATCTCCTCTTGAACTTCATCCATATATACTTTACCTTTGCCTTTATCTTATTTCTGATCATGTTTTACCAGACCCCTTTCATCATGATTTTTGCTTCTGCAGAATCTGGCTATATGACCAGATTTATTGCAATTGTAACACACAACATTTCTTTGCTTATTTGGTTGAAATCCTTTTGATCTACACTGATTAGCCATATGTCCCATTCTATTGCAAGTAAAGCATCTACCATTGAAAGAATTGTTTATTTGCATATTTCTACATTCATGAGATTTGTGACCATACCTTTTGCAACTAAAACATTGACTGGAGAAGGATGAATTGTTCTGATTCATTTTGTTCCTGCACTAATTTGCTTTATGACCGAACTTGTTGCAATTGAAGCAATTGCCATTAAAGGTGGATATCTTTGGGCATTTGGTTGCCTTACCAGAGGTCTTCTAGGCATGTTCCTTTGACTTCCTAATCCAAAGTTCCTTTGACCAGATCCAGAGCTTTCACCTTTCTCATACCCCAAGACACACTTATCATCAACCCTCTTTTGACTTGCAAGAAGAACTTCAAGTTGGGCTAAGCTTATCTTGAATTTTTCTTTGTATTCATTTGCAGATTGAAGATCTTGTTTGAGAGTGTCTATTTGATTCTCAAGTTGTTCTTCATTGTCTCTGGCTTCTTCAAGATTAGATTCAAGATGCCTAATTATTCTATCCATTTTTTTGTAGTCCTCTATTTTCTCTCTGAGGGATTGTTTTAGATTATCTTCAGTCTTTCTCTTTTCTTCAATTTCTTGGGTGAATTTCATAACCCCTGATTCCATTTCATGTCTTATCATAATCACTTCTTTTGACAACTTCTCACATAGCTTAGTTTTCTCATTTAGATCCTCATCAGTATTATTGGCTCCATTCTGATTTGCTAATCTTTGGAGTAGTTCCTTTCTCTTTTTCACAGAAATACTAAGTTTTTCTTTCAGCTCATTGATGAAATCATCAGCTTCCTTAAGTTTTTCTCTCAAATCATTGACTTCAGAGTGGGATTGTTCAAGATCATCTAGGACAGACTGAAGTTATTCTTTCATACCATATGCATCCATTGAGATTCCCAGATCTTCCTCAAGCTGTTAGGCTTGTTCAGAAGAACTAGGCTCTGATACCAATTGTTGGAAACAATGTAGATAATTGAGAGGGGGGGTGAATCAATTATCTTAAAACTTTTCTTCTTTTTACTTTCTTATCTTATCTTATCATTTAGTGCTATATCAAAACAATGCAATCATAAGAACTGAAAATGAATTAACACATAACACAAGGATTTTTACGTGGAAACCCTGCTAAGGGAAAAAACCATGGGATGACTAACCCAACATTGTATTCTCTGTTAAAAGAATAAAGAATACAAATTTGGCACTTTCCAATTAGGGCTCACTACTCGAGCACACTACTCACAAGAGGCTCATTGCCTACAAGAGACTTATAGTCTACAAATGCTTACAGATGATACCAAGGTGTTTAAACTAGTAAACACCATCTATACATGCAGGAATTCAGTTTCGGTTAGGCACAGTATACTGATATGGCACATTTCATTCTTCCTTTGCCCAATATTACTTTCCTGTCACATTCTAGGCTTAAATTACTACCTCTACACTTTTTCTCTTCTTTTCTTTGCACTTAATCATTCATATCATCACCTCCTCTCTTTCACAAGCTTGAAACCATCTGGTATATATATCCACATCAAGGATTTCCAACAACTTCTTAGTCGGCAACAAGAATACCTGAGATATTTGCAAGTTATTGATCTGTCAGCTAAATCCATACTTGATTAGTGATGTACATCAAAAACGTAGGTATAGAAGTCATTAATGATGTTAGCCAATGATGTATAATGCCACAAATTGCTTGATCAATGCCTTTTGCACATCCGGATTGAGGTCTGATACTCTACCGGTCAGTTCTACCTTTGTCTACTTTGCCTGACTGGAACCCAACACTCAGATGCTCATATGTTTTTCATGCTTTATCACCGGAGGCTAAATCTCTGGAATACAATAGTCATGATAGCCCTCTTAACTTGTCCAAGTCCGCAACTTACTGAGTTACACCATCTAAGAGATCCGGACCTGATTGTTGGACCTTGATACATACTCTATTCTTGTTCACCAGACCAAAATAATCTTCAATCTGACTTTCGGTATTGGCATATTATGTACTGCAGATGTGTAGAATAGACTTTGTTGCCATCAATGACAACACTTATGAAGCCACATA
This sequence comes from Cunninghamia lanceolata, assembly GCA_027924645.1. Lineage (NCBI taxonomy): Eukaryota > Viridiplantae > Streptophyta > Pinopsida > Cupressales > Cupressaceae > Cunninghamia > Cunninghamia lanceolata. Next base: position 4,874,529 of record BSBN01000430.1, on the reverse strand, counting down.
GTGTCTCTTGCCAACAGAGTTGAGGTATGTATATTGACCATGGTAGTGAGCAAAAAATATTTTACTAAGCATTTGATTTTGAATGAAGACCATTGCTGAACTTTTATTAGTGCCAACAAAGTATATGTTTTGTGTTCTAAAGTAAATAGTGGTTAACCTATTGAAAAATTTAGAAACTTAAAAACTTTTATGGGCGTGTTAAGTATTGCCCAAATATTTTATTTCACCAAGTACAATAAATTTCTTATATGCAAAGGAAAACATTGGAGCCTAATACTTGTGTGTGAAAATTAAAGATTATTCACATGCTTTTTGGAAGCATGAATACACATATTTATAATGTCATAAAACAAATAAATATGTTAACATGGAAAACAAGTCTTCTTCTTGGCATCAAACTCGTGCAATGCTGGAGATTTGAAATTTTCATTTATCTTATTAATCTAGGTATTTCTTTTAATATATAGGGAATGTTCCTCCAAATGAAGGGGCATAATCTTTTTGGTTGGGTTTGTGTACAAGGAAACTTAGAAAATATTCTTAGGTGATCAAATGAAGTATGCTAGAGCTACGAAATGATGTTGTAAGGGTTTTTGTTAGTCTTGGTAAATTATTTACAAGAAAATACCACACTAGGGGAAATTTTGCCACAATTAGTGTAGTAATTCTAGAAGTAGACCTTAGTTTTACAATGTTTCAACCATATTTTTCTAACTTCTTGCATGTTCTTATTAGTCTCTAGTGTCAAGTAGTGATAGGATTCTTAATATTTAGGTTTAAATATGCTTATCCAAACATGTATAAGGGATACTGTGGATTATTTAAGTTTTAGAACAAATCCTACTTCAGTTGATGTATTTTGAGTTCAATGAATTTTAGTTTGAATTTATTTATACGTATGTTGACTAGATTCTAAACTTAAATTCTAGTTTACATGAAAAGGCTTTGCATAAATGTTTTACCCCATTTTCTAGTTTTTTTACTTTATTTCTTATTAGAGTAGGCATTGATCACAAATGATCAATTGGTCATATATTTAAAATTCTATTGGTTTTGATAAATTATTATAAATAAATTTGACTAGTTTGAACAATTTCATATAGATTTACTTTTTTGAAATATGTAGAGAGCTTGCACTTGTTTGCCTATCTTTAGAGAGTTTTACATCTTTTGAGTTTTTATAGGTTGCATATGAATTAAGTGTTAATTTTCAAATCATAATGTAATTGTTTCTTACTTCATATTAACTCCCTTTCCATCTCCTTTTTATATCTCCTCAAATGCCTCTTCACCCAAGAGAGGCGATCCTCCAAGGAGAGGTGACTATTCACAAAGGGAGGTCGGCCTTTTATTAATTGACTCTTCTTGGCCGACTTGACTTTAGGCTTACCTCCTGAAGCTACCAAAACATCAAAACTCCCTCTTAGCTAGGGAGGTATAACAAAGTCTCCACCGAGTCCTTATGTGCCTTGAAGGGTTGCTTTCTTACCATCAGCCACTACCCTTTCAAAAGGTGCCATTTCATGGAATCGATTTGTTTATCTTTAGTTTATTTGACTGATTGCTTTCCCAAATCAATTTTCCATAATCAATAATAGTTATTATCATTAACTATTGTCATTAGAGTGCATAAGGAGGGAGTTGGCCAATGGATGTATTGTTTTCTTTAGCGCTAGAACCATTCGGCCATGAAATTTGTAACCTTCCTAAGCTACAAACATTAACACTCCCTCTTAGCTAGGGAGGTATAGCAAAAGTCTGATAGAAGTCCTTGAGTCCTACTCAAGGGTATCATGTCTTGTCATGGATTCTCTCAACATGACATCCACAATGGCTACACCCAATTGTAGGAAGCACATCTTAGTTTCAGATATGTGTCATATGTTTTGTCATGGATTCTCTCAACATGACATCCACAATGGCTACTCCCATGTGTGGAAAGAAACATGTGCACAAGTGCCCATCACAGAGTCTCTCAACGTGATGTTGTCATGGAGTCTCTCAACATGATGTCCACCATGGCTACTCCCATGTGTGGAAAAAACACAAGTATAAAGGATTCATCACAGAGTCTCTCAACGTGATGTTGTCATGGAGTCTCTCAACATGACGTCCACCATGGCTACTCCCATGTGTGGAAAGGAAAATGTGCACAAGTGCCCATCATGGAGTCACTCAATGTGACGTCGTCATGGAGTCTCTCAACATGACATCCACCATGGCTACTCCCAGAGGGTGGATAAACACAAGTACAAGAGAATCATCACGGAGTCTCTCAACGTGATGTCCATAATGACTACTCCCATTAGTGGAAAAAATACATCGTCATGGAGTCACTCAACATGATGTCCACCATGGCTACTCCCAGAGGGTAGAAAGAACCACATCTCCGTCTCAGAGATGGACAAGGGCTTTCACCTCAAATTTCTCCGTCTCAGAGAAAATTGCATTATATCAGATAAAACAAATCAAGTTGATGCTGAGTCTCCCTCTCAGCAAGGGCATCATTCTCCCCCACACCAAGCTTGTCTTGGAAGTATGCAAACTCTACCCTGGAAAGAGGCTTGGTGAGGATATCAGTTATCTAATCATCAGTGAAAATATACTTGGATTGTTTTCCTTACCACTATTTCTAACCCTGTCATACTTGATGCACCCAATGTACCAAACACTGGCTCTCCCTCTTAGCTATGAGTCCCAGACTTCACAACCCCTTGCAAGATCCCTACCTTGACTTAACCTGATTTGATTAGGTCTTTGCCATACTTCCAGTCCTAGGAAGTAATTCATAAGGCCAAGGTCCTTCATCTCAAACTCAGAGGTTAACTATTTCTTATATGTGATAATGAGGTTCTCCTTTCCAGTGAGAAATAGATCATCAACATGAAGGACCAAGATCAAGACCTCACCATCAACTATCTTGAAATAAAGGTTAGAATCTACATCATTCTTGGAGAAACCCAAACTCATCAAGTAACTATCAATCCTTTCATACCATGCACAAGGTGCTTGTTTAAGACCGTACAAGGCCTTCTTCAATCTGCATACATGAGACTCCTTCCCATGAATCACAAAACTATCTAGCTGCTTGATATACACTTCTTCCTCAATCACACCATTAGGAAATGCAGTCTTTACGTCCATTTGATGTAACTTCCAGCCCTTTGTAGGGGCAATAGCAATAATCATCCTAATGGAGGTGTATCGAGCAACATGAGCAAATGTCTCCTAATAATCTATTCCCTCCTTCTGAGAGAATCCTCTTGCCATGAATCTCGCTTTGTGTTTCTCAATGATGCCATCAACTGCATGTTTGATTTTGTAGAGCTATTTGGAAGTCACTACTAACTTCCCTTCAGGTCTCAGAACAACATCCCATACATTATTACGTAAAATGAGATGACCTCTCTTTGAGGTGGGCTGGCACGTAGTTCACGCACAGTGTCTATATTTCCACATTTTGCATTGATGTCTACCAAAGCATTTCAAATTACACTGGCACTTATACCCATAGGAGACTCAAGCAATACGCGGCTAGGAACAACCGACAGTGTGAGAAAATTTTCTGAGCATTCTAATACTCACATATAAAGCCCATCAGCTAAAGAACATTGAGGCATTCTGTCAAATAGTAGTGTATGAACAATATCAAATGCCATCCTGTCATCTACACCCTCAATAGTGTAATGGGTTATTTTCTTTCCTTCATCATCTACATCATGAGGATCGGCTCCTTCATTCAACAGCTTTAGAACGAGATTCAGATAGCCCATTCGCAAAGACTCACATAGATATAATGACAGTGGCAGCTCTTTAAAATAAGATTGTTGTTGGTTGGACAGTGACAGCAGCTACGCCACCATTCTGACATTGGAATGTTGACACTCAACAACAAAATGCAAAGGCATCTTTCCATTCTTGTCCTTGGCATCCAACAAGCAACCGCTCCCTTCAATGCTATCCTCTGCTTTCGAGGAAATCAGAACGTGAATAACTTCTTCATTTTGTTTCTCTCGCTGAAGTGCATAGTGAAGTAGAGTCTGATCATTCTCATCTTTGGAAGTCACATTTGCATTGTACTGGAGGAGTTTGCACATTTTAGTGTGGCCGCTACAAAAGGTAGCTTTGTGTAGAGGAGTCCTCATTTTATAGTCAACTACGTTTGCAAGGATTTTCTCTTTAAGCAACATTTTTACAATTTTAAGTCCTTTGGATTCATCGTCCAGTTTTGCTACATGGACAAGAAAGGTGTTTAAAACATCACTTGCCATTATATCCGGATATTTCATACCCTTGATCACAAAAAATCTCATTAAACAACTTGCAATTGCCCTTGGCCTCTGTTGCCACTACTTTTACTAACTTCCATAAACTATCGGTGCCATAAAAGGTTCCATCTAAGAGCTCGTGGGTGTAGGTAATTAGGGATGTGAGAATTGCGTGATCGACCATGCTCTTTCTCCCTGCTAGTTGACACATCACCAATCGATTATAGCATCTGCAACACATTCTTATGATCACCATAGCCATGGCGTCTGCCGTAACATACTAGACTGTATCAACAACGGCCTCCCAAATCAAGGGCATGCTTGTGTCGAATCCAAACTCTTGAAACCTCTCCAAATTCTCCATCAAACCCATTTGCTTCCAACACTGATAACCAATTCCCGTGTGCTCTGTCGATAATAATGCCCTTGAGAAAATGCTATTTCTAGTTAAATGCTTCCCTCAGACTCTTGACTGTCAATCGTCAAGGCTTTCATAGACTCTAGAATGTCATAGAAGTGCAGGAAAATTTTGTTTTCAGCACTCTCCTCTTTGGGCACACACCGTGCAACTTCTTGACCACTACACTTACTAGTTTGCTCACTGCTTCATCACCTACACTTATAGCAACCTTGGTCATGTGATCCTCTTCTTTCTTGCCCTTAATCAACCAATGGAAAACCTCATAATTCCAGTCTTCATAGCACAAGCACAAAGCAGCACCCCTTCCTTCTTTACTCAAGTGAACCTTGGAATATAGGGCCGTATCCCTGTCATCTTTGTTGGATATTTTGGGGTTTGGTGACTCGACAGCTAACATGTATCCAAGAAAACTTCTTAAGACCACTTGGACATGGAAGTCATAACCATCGCCTCGAGATCCAGCCATCTAGAAGACTTTCCTAAACAAGGATTTGTATTCCACACACTGTTTTAGCCAAATCTGATCAGATTTTCCTAAACCTGCTCTAATACCATGTTAATTTTTAGATCAGGATGTAATTGTTTCTTACTTCATATTAACTCCCTTTCCATCTCCTTTTTATATCTCCTCAAATGCCTCTTCACCCAAGAGAGGTGATCCTCCAAGGATGGGTGACTATTCACAAAGGGAGGTCAGCCTTTTATTAATTGACTCTTCTTGGCTGACTTGACTTTAGGCTTACCTCTCGAAGCTACCAAAACATCAACATTAAGAAACTATGAATGACATTATATTTGGGGAGATTAGTCTATTTTTGTATCTTTAGTCATATGGCAACTTGGTTATAATATTCTATTTTGAGATATCCTTTGTCTAAAAGACCAATAAGCTAGGACAAGGGGTGATTAGTGTTAATATTTTGGGCTATTCTTGTGCATCGGGTATAGTAAATCCCTATGACCATGCTCTTTCCATTTCTCTTTAATTGTCCTATGAGATCTATGGGAATACCTACCCTAGCCTAGTAAAGATAAAACTATAGAGGAGTCACTCACTTCTATTAATTGGCCTAGATTCACTTGTAATTTGTTAATAAACATTTGCTTAGTGTTGTGCTTGAAATGTCTAAAGGAGTGTTTTTCTTTAATATAATATTAGAGAATCTACATATGGTCCCCCCTACTAATTATTAACAAAAAATCTCTACATAACAAATAAAACAACCTACACAGATATTTTAGGAAACTACACAAGTTTCCTTTCTTACTTCTTAAAATTTGTCACAATATGCTTGGCTAGCTAAAACTTAATAAATTTTTTCCTTGGTTTAACCCATTTCCAAGCATTTGAAGCCTCCTCTTCTTCATAATCCATATGGGAGGAATCAGTTAGTGATTGATTGATCATTGCTAGCAATGACTCTTGAGAGTAAGCAACAACTCCCCATTCTTCCTCATTCAATAGGGCTATAGGCTAACCTTGCACCCATAGCTAGCCACCATCAATTTAGGAGATAGAGGATGAAACACCATTTGACTCTCTGTACCTAAATGGTAAGTGCATTGAAATGGGGGACAATTTAGTGGCCAAACTTGATTTTTTGGTAAAACACATACGCACTATGCAAACCACGAATGAGCCATAATGTGTATGCGTAATAAAATGTACATGGTATATAACATGTATGCATTATATAACATGTACTTGTTATAGTTTTTAAAGTAAATGCAAACATAATGCAAGCGTGTTATGTTTGCATTGACTTTTTATAAAAAAATGAATGCAAACATAATGTGAGCCATTATGTTTGCATTATTTTTTTGTAAAATTCAATGAAAACATAATGTGCTTGTATTATGTTTGCATTGATTTTTTACAAAATTCAATGCAAACATAATGCACTCACATTATGTTTGCATTGATTTTGCAAAGTATAACACGTATGCATTTTCATGACTTGAATTTAAATTTTTTATGATCCTATCCATTTAGGCTTGGATTCCCAAGCCTAAGGGTTGGAGATCTCTTTTAGTACCTAAATTCCTATTTTCAATATAAAACAAAGAATTTAAACTTCAACCTCATCATTTTTACACATTTTATATCAAAATTTAGGAAACTACCACCAAAATGATGAGCTACCTCTTAGCTTTCTATCCATATAACTTTTTTAATTTGAATAAGTTAAGGTATTTGATTTTATTTTATTTGAAGAGTGTCTTCATATTCCTCCAATACATAAGTATTGATTTTTCTTTATAACTTTTGACCCGCTTATCCAAATTTGAAAAATTTATGTAGAATTATTCTACACTTCATTCTCTACCCATTAAAAAAAATTACATTTTCAATCAGTTTTGTGCAAGTTATGTGACACTCACACTTAGTGATGCAATTTTTCAAATGCATCCACTTCAAAAAATCACAAAAAAAAATTAAATAAAAAATTATGAAAAATACACAACTTGTAGTACTCACTCGAATATATTTCTACCAATTAGTTTCTAAAAATAACTTATGCAACAAAAAATAGGGGGCACACACCAAACACTATGTTATATTTTAGTGATAAAAATAGGAACACTTTTGTGTGTGCTTCGCATTTCACCCTCTTAAACTTAACCATTTTTAAAAATCTTTAGTAGGTTAGAAACTAGATTGGGAGTACTACAATTCTTGTTCTTACCATGTCTTCAAAATTTGAGTGTAATTTTTTTTGAATTGCTTTCCCAAGTTCAAGTTTAGTTGATTTCAGGAAAAAAGTGGCCACTTTTGACCCCTTTTTTGTCCCCCATTTCCATGCACTTACACTAAAACTAGTTTTTATTACTTGCCTTTAAAATCTACAATGCTAATAAAGGCTTACCCTTGAGGCTAAGAAAGACTAACAATATCAAAATACTTAGGAGGCAACAAAGGCCACAAGGAATCTTGCATCTATACCAAATCAAGTACTATAATAAAACTATAGCCTCTCCTCTACATTATCTACATACCTATCATTTTCATCTTCACTAGATGATTCTAGATTTTCTCTTTTTACAGATAAATTTGTGAAAACCTAGCCCCCTACCACCATGTCACTTATTTAACCTTATTTGGCTTCTCTTTTGAGCATTTTTCTACTATATGGCCCACTTGAAAGTAGTGACAACAATAAAATAGGATACTTTTGTAGTCCAAAACCTACTTCGAAATATGATCACCTATATGTAACCACACTTTTTTTTGGCAAGCCCTTTGAAATGTCCAACTCAACTTGAATCATAGATGATATAGAATGGATCAAGCCATTATTTTTAGGACCAATCAACAAAAAGTAGCCTAATAAAGTACCTATCTCATGAAAATAAGAATCTACCTAGAATTTAAATAACAAATATGATAACCTAATCCACACTAACATAATAAAAAATGACTTGGTTATTGGATTAAATGCCAAAAATCATTATTTTATTGATAACTCTAACTTATCCTAGAACTAGGGCCCATTAGCTAGTATATAATCTCTATCTTCCACACATTGATGTAATAACACAAAAAATCACTCAGCATTTTGATAAATATCTAAAGACTCTTTTAAATATTCAGACCAACTCTTCAATAACCAAGCATACAAATTAGCTAGCCTAGGCCATAATGCATTAAATCTACAAATCAACCCTCTAGTCAATTTTTTCACTTTCTCATGTTTAAACTACTTATTGACCTAGGGAGAGAATCGAAAACTTTCTAGTACAAGGGATGAGATTCAATCACCAGATTTGTGATATAATCCCTTCTTTCATATCATTCCTTTCCCCCATGAATTCTTCCCGATCCTTCTCATGCTTATGCAAAAAAGATATTGACTACCTATGTTTTCCACTTAACCCTACATTCTCCTTATCTCCCATAACAATGCACACATCTTACTAGGAGTGATAGGTTCCTCAAACATGAGTTCACCTAATAGCTTAGGGCCCAACATTGTCTCATTAGCATCCATTGTCAACCCAATGTCCACCTTGCCCACCTCTTCTTGAATATTGCATTGATCTTGTCCACCTTGCCCACCGAGCTTCTTGAATCTTGCATTGATCCTCTTCTTGAAACTACAACACTCCCTAAACCCTACAAACTAGGGCAGATAAACATTTGAGCTGGAGACATATTTTTAATTTCCATCCCCTCCCTGTTACACTCTTCATTGAATATATAGAATTCCTATGTTCACTAAAGGCCTACATTCATTAATTGAGTGAGTGGCATGTCTCTAGGAGTGTTTCTTTGAGTAGGTTTTAAAATTACAAGAAGTGAGCCTAAAGCACCAACAAAATGGTGGCATTGCCAAGGACATTTTTCATTGGGGTTCAATGTCATTATGTTACCTTTAATGTCAGTTGTTCTACTTACTTGTGTTAGTTTTCTCTATGTCTAATGTTAGCATCTCATCAACATGCACCAAGAGAATTTTAAATGTTCACTAAATTAGTTTATCAAGCTTAACTTCCTACAAATATTATTGAACTAGTTTATGGTTGAACTCATAATTGTTAGTTCCCTAGGCCATGGTTTTTGTGTCTCTATTGGTTGTATGGACCTAGATCATTTTATCTCTGAGAATTGGTCAAATTGATCAAGATTTTATCCTTTTTCTAAGAGGTGTTGATTATTCTCTTATACCCATTTGCAATTCAATATGCATGATGTAGTGTGAGGAAAGAATGCCATAGTATTTCAAGTGGCACCACAAAATCCTTTGACCAATATTATTATCATATTGGGCTGTAATCTAAAACATAATAGTAATAGATAAAGATATATACAATTTAAGCATGAAGTCAATTTATTATTAATAGGAACAAAGTATACCATGTGAATGGCCAGTTAATTAATAAAACAATGGAAAAGCTTGTTAATCTTGTTCATTTCTTAGTCTAAAATATATCAAGTTAGAAATCAAAAGATACAAACCTTTGTAGAATCTCTTCAGTTTTTTATTGCAAATCCTCCTTCTTTCTTTAGATTTCTAGATGTTTTAGATTTTTGGATGTTAGTTCTATTTACTTTCTAATTTTTATGTCACTAATTTTGAGCACAGGAAGGACTTCTAGATTAATTTTCTTAACTTATTATAAATTTGCAGAGTTTTACAGAAAAAATAAATAAATAAATAAAATAAAATAAAATTTGCATCATGGGCACACATCATAGAGCCCATACTTTTCTATACACATCAAGATCATTGAGCAGTGTCACTATGTTTCACTATGGGTTGCAAGAAATATTATGTGACTTTAGGACATTGAGTTGATTTGATTTGATGTTGGGTATGAGGCATATCGATTGTGGTATTTAATGTGTGCATACTATAATAAGAGGGTAAACTCAACAACCAATCACTTTTTTTTCAACATTGCAAACTATATTGATGAGAAAAAATGACATACACATCAAGATCATTGAATAATTGCATGTTGATTTATGAATAAATCTACACTTTAACGTTTCCTCAAAGCCATACCTCACGAGAGGCTCCAATAAATATTATTTGACTTCTAAAAGACTGATTTGCTTGTGGGTACAGTGTATATTGATTGTAGTATTTAATATGTGCATCCATTGGCATAAAAGCTACAACAAGAAGATAAACTCAACAACCAATCATTTTTGTAAACAAATTGGAAAATATAGTCATAAGAAAATTTCAAAGAAATGATCATACTTGATAAAATCAACCACCAATCATTTTTTTAAACATTAGAAATTATAGTCGTAAGAAAATTTCAAAGAAATGATCATACTTGATAAACTCAACAACCAATCATTTTTATAAACATTAGAAACTATAATTAATAAGAAAATTTCAAAGAAATGATCATACTTGATGAACTAATTGAAAAGCTTTGCGAATATGCAATACTATAATATTTGCCATGGCAGGTACTAATAATTCGATAACCAACGATTTGAGTCAACTATTACTTTAATTTGAGACGGGATACCCAATTCCATGGCGCGTGGTGGGGAAGGCAACGAATAACATAGAGCAGACTGTTCCGATGACCACAGGCAGCAAACTAAGAATCTCCTCGGTCTCCTCATTCGGGGCTGGGGAGAAGCAGCCCACAACGTTCTTGTCGTACAGAGCTATGGCTGCAAACACCAGCAGAGACAGAAACGCGTGCACGAAATCCACAAACCGCAGTTTATACTTAGCCGGTTCGGGTGTTTCGCTACCCGGACTTATGTATTCGAAAGTGTAGAGCCCTTTCAGCGTGGCCAAACCGTAGTATACCTTCCCGTCGGAGCCTCTAAAACTGTCTGTAAAACTGGCCAGGAATCCCGCAAGCCCGCAGCAGACAAGCAGGATTGCCGTCATGTAACGGTTGGTGTGGTCGCAGTGGCCGTTGTTGGAGAGCAGCGGGCAGAGCACTTCGAAAAGGAGGAGAGTTCCCGTGGGAAGAAGCTTTACTAGGTTGGCCGCGCCGGCTCCCGTCTGTGTTAATACAGAGGAATTTGAACTTGCTCTGCCATTTCTAGGCTTGTTATCCGGCAGAAGTGAGGCATTCAAATGATCTGTTTCCTCCTGTGAAATCGTCGAATTGGACATGCTGATTACTATTTCTTTATCTTTACTTTCTAAGCATTGTTTGTATGTTTGTACTTAGGATTTATGTAATTATAGGAGAAAAGTATTGGGCGTCTGCCTCTATCCTACGATCAATGATGGTGATTACGGAAAGATATACGTCACTTGGGCCCTCGGAGACCTTTTCCTGCAAGCTGATTCCATTGACATAGGAAGGCAATCCAATAGGCATTGTGTTAGGAAGGAATTTAAATTCGTCCGAGCAACTTCTACGGAGATGATTCCCCAACGTACCACTTACTATACTTCCATAGATGCCAAAATATGAGGAACATTCAACTGGCCAGTGTCTATCCAGCATAATGATGCACATTTGACCAAAATAATACGTAATTAAAATTCAGAAATAGATTGTTGGGATTTTTTAATTATTTATTATTTTGGTTGAAGTTCTTTTGATAGACATGGTTTTGACTAGTCATTCATGTAAATATTTATAATTGTTTTTGTATATATATAGATAACCAATTAGGGGTGAGGACTTAGTAGCTATCGCATACCTCAAGTTCTTAAATGGTACATTAGATTTTCACAAAAATGTTAGCACACCTCCGTATGTGAGTTAAGAGCTTCTTTGGGGTTTTGGGTAGTAACAATGACTATGGGATGCATCGTTATGTGGACCTAGGTCCTTAAGGGGTCACTTAAAAATGGTGATTGAAACCCATGCACGAAGGGCCCCAATAACCATGCACTATGTCTACCAATAAAACTTTAACAAATCCTCTAATTGACACTTATAGTTGACATAAATGGATTCATACACGAACTACCCTTGTTTATCACATGACAAAGTATATTTTTAATACCCTCATTAGAAGTTTATAATGTCAAGTTATTTCAACTTTCAATCATGTTTTATAAGTTGTTGAGGTCCGCTAAATTAGTTTTAGAGAGTTGAGAGAGAGAGAGAGAGAGAGAGAGAGAGAGAGAGAGAGAGAGAGAGAGAGAGAGAGAGAGAGAGAGAGAGAGAGAGAGAGAGAGAGAGAGAGAGAGAGAGAGAGAGAGAGAGAGAGAGAGAGAAATAGAAGAGATAGAGAGAGAGTATTAGAGAGAGATAGAGATAGAGATAGAGATAGAGATAGAGATAGAGATAGAGATAGAGATAGAGATAGAGATAGAGATAGAGATAGAGATAGAGAGAGATAGAGATGGAGAGAGAGAGAGAGAGGGAGAGGGAGAAATAGACAAAGAGGGGGAGAGAGAAACAATGAGAGAGAGTATATATAGATAAAAAGATAGAGGGAGAGATAGATAGAGATATAGATAGGAGATAGAGAGGGAGAGAGTGATTGATAGAGATAGAGGGAGAGATGGATAAAGGTAGGTGAGTGCAGAATCATGATGGTCCAAACAATACCCCTAAGTGGCAATGAAAATGCTAAAAACAAATTTAAATAACTTCACATCAAAAATTGAATGAGTTATTTACACAATATGAAAATAAGGTAATAACAAAAGTTGTAGGAAATTGAATGTAGTTTATGGGATCTATGACATTTTTTTAAAAAATTTAAAATAAATTTGGTGAAAATTGGATATTTCAAAGAGGCACTGCTAATTTTTTTAGAAACATGTAAAAAGCAGGTGTCATTCCAGTGAATCTAAGTATAGAAAAAGAAAATAAATGTCCTCCAAGCTCTGGATTTAAGTAAAGGACACATGAGTAGATGTGATGCATATTTTTTATTTTTTAATAAAAAATATTTATTTATGAATTTTTATTGACTTTTTAAAAGTATTAAGAAATAAGTTTCTAGCCAACCTAACTTGATCAAAAAAATATTAAATTCAAAGAATTCTTTAGCCTATAGCCAATAAAGCCTAGAATGTGACACATCTTTTGGATTTAAAAAAGGATAAATAGTTTGAAAGTTATGAATGCTTTTCAATATGTATATCTATTAGGAAATTAGACAGTGTATGTAGAAAATTACTAATAATTACCTGTTAAAATTATAATGAGGCATATATTATATTTTTAGAATCTTGATAGTTTCCTCTACAAACCCTTTTCATTTTATTTAATTTAGTTACAAAAAGTTTGTCAGCTTCAAGGATGAAGTCATGGAAAATTTTAGGATAACATTAAACATGTGATTTTGTAAGTTTCTTTGGCAAGTTTTAGGACTCCCACATGCCTAAATCTAAGGTAACCCTAATGCATTTTTGGAGGGAATCCATAATTTAAGGTAAAAATATTAACAGTTTTTCCATCTAAATCTAAATATAAATTTAAACATTTGCACTTTTACATCCAACAATTTTTTTTCCATTGCCACTATTTGGCACATCATGATCTCACACTCTCCTAGATATAGAGAGGGAGAGAGAAAAATGGAGAGATAGAAAGGGATAGATAGAGAGAAAGGGAGAGAGAAAAATGGAGAGATAGAAAGGGATAGATAGAGAGAAAGGGAGAGAGAGAGAGAGAGAGAGAGAGAGAGAGAGAGAGAGAGAGAGAGAGAGAGAGAGAGATTCTAAGCTAGAGAGAGATAATGATGAGAACTTGGTTCTACATGGTATATACCAAGTCACGGCCTTAAAGGTTCTAACATACATAGTGATGAGAACTTGGTTCTACATGATGTAGAGAGAGGGAGAGAGAAAGAGATAGAGATGGGGGAGAGTTCGAAAGAGATAGAGAGAGGGAGGGAGAATAGAGAGATACATGGAGAGATAGATAGAGATATAGAGGTAGAGAGAGTGAGAGATAGAGGGAGAGGGGGAGAGGGGGAGAGATAGACAGATAGAGCTAGATAGACATAGAGAGAGTGAGAGAAATAGATATGAAGAGGGAGAGAGGGAGAAATAAAGAGAGAGAGGGAGAGATAGATAGATAGATAGTGATTAGAACTTGGTTCTACATGATGTAGAGAGGGATAACAAGATAGAGAGAGGGACATATAGAGGGATCTAGAGAGAGAGAGAGAGAGAGGCCAAATCATAGTTTACCAAAGCATGTACAAAGTTGTAAGTGGGACTGTATCATAGATTACCATGTTTCTTTCTTGTTTATCTCACTTTTAGGTGATGCACATAATCTGAGCACATTACATAACATGCTCGCATTACACATAATGCGAGCATGTTATGTAATGCACGCTCAGATTATGTGCATCACCTAAAAGTGAGATAAACAAGAAAGAAACATGGTAATCTATGATACAATCCCACTTACAACTTTTTACATGTTATGTGACACAATCATGTTATGTGATGTACTCACATTATATACCACTAGCACATTACATAACATGCTCACATTATTTATTCAAAATTTGGTCCTACCCTTTTAGGATTAGAACAATTTTGGATGAACAAGCCTAAGGATTGGACCTCTTTGATACCTCCTAAAGATATGTTTTCATATTCAATAACATTTTTAAACTTCAACGTCGTCAAATTTATTCATTTTATAATAAAATTTGATGAAACCACCACAAAAAAATGAGCTACTTCTTATCTTTCTAACTTATAATTTTTTTAATATTTTGAATAAGTTAAGGTATTTATTTTTATTTTCTTTAAACAATGTCTTCATATTCCTCAAATACAAATGTATTGATTTTTCCTTATAACTTTTGACTTGCTTATCCATTTTTTTTAAAAAATTATATAGGATTGTTCTAGACTTCATTCTATACACATTCAGAAAAAGGATTTACATTTTTTATTATTTTTGTACCAATTATATGATGTACACACTTAATGATGTAGTTTTTAGGATGCATTCACTTAAAAAATTTATTTAAAAAATATTCAATAGAAAATACACAACTTGTAGCACACACTCTTGGGTATATTTCTACCAACTAGTTTTGGAAAATACCTAATGAAACAAAAAATAGGGGGTGCACACCAAACACTATGTTATATTTTAATGATAAAAATAGAAACACTTGTGTGTACTAAATATTTCACTCTCTTAACATTAACCATTTGTTAAAATCTTTAGTATTTTAGAAAATAGATTCAGAGTACTACAATTTTTGTTCTTATCATATCTTCAAATTTTGAGTGTACATATCTTGAATTACTTGTCCAAGTTTAGGTATATCTAATTATAGGAAAAAAGTGGTCACTTTTAACCCCCTTTTGTCCCTCATTTCCATGATAGAGAGTGATCCAGTTATGGGCAACTCATCCTCTTGAGTGCATGACATAAATTGAATGTCATGTTTAGAATTACCAGTCCCATCATCAAAATTTCCCTCATTTTTTATGTATTAGTTTGTTAGATTTCTAAAGTAATAAAACACCTCCCTTGTATCACCATGTGGTAGGGATGGCATGGAAATACTTACATCATCTCTACTAAAATATATCTACACTCCCAAATTAGTAGTAACTTCTTTCAACAAATTTGGTTGCCTAGCTTGTGTGGGCAAACTAAAGTCGTCTTTGCTCTCTCCATCTTGAAGTGTTTGACTTACATGATCTATTGGCATTTGACTTTCTATAGCTTCATTACAAGTAGATTATTGTGCACAATCCTTCATTCCTATGTCTAGCAGTTATGTGCCTTCATAATTATGCTCTTTGTCTCAATTTGTACACTCACATTATTACTTCCAAGCATTCTTGTATTTCATCTTTGCTAACACCAAAAAATGATAAAATATTTTACATTGCTATAATATGTCCTTCCTCATGAAATTTGAAGGCCACTTAGCCTCATGTCCTTGCAAAGAGTAGTGTCATCTAAAGGCCAAATGCTTATTCTTCAAAAACTACTAATAATATTGGAAGGAGAAAGTGTTAGTTTTAAGGCATTTCTAGCAAGAGCTTCCAACTCTTCTCTTTCAATCTTGATTTAGGTATGGCTTTTCATCCATGTTGTCATTTGGTGTATGAATTAAGTCTTGACTAGGGAGAAGATACTCACATCTAAGGGTTCCAAATTGTGGTTGGTATGTGCAAGGAGGCTGAGAAGATCAATTTCCAACTATCATGCTTCATCAATTATTTTCAATGCAACATGGCTATCATGGTTGTCAAAAATGAGAAGAGACATGATTATTAGTGATACCCCTCTTAGGATAGATGTAATAAAATGTTATATATAATTTAGAATAAACTCCTTCATCATCTAGGCATGTTCTTGGGCTACCATGCACACCCTTGGTTCATAGTTGGAAATGTAGTTCTCAATGTGCCTTTTAGACTTGAAAAAATAAAACCTAGGAATACTATGTCATACTACACTTATGCATGATAGTACTATGATCTATTACCTTCTTTTCAAGATAATATGAGGGATACATCTAGAACCTAATTTGGAAATTATGTGTATGTTATAGTTTCTTCTAGCTTTTACTCTAGTTTCATCACAATTATAAATTATTCTAGACCCATATTAATGCTCATTATATGGCTTCTTCAAGTTATCATAGAACATTGCAACAATGTATGGCCTTAGCATTATTTCTCTATCTATGTTTACTTGATTTACAATTTTGATAATTAAATTTGAGTGTCACTTTTGAAACATAGCCCACCACGACCTTCCTAGCATCCCATTTTTTAAGGGGTTTGGCCTTGGTTGACTTATTTGAACCATAGATGATCTTAACTAAACAACTTGAAGTCCATAGCCAATATTATCTGTCTTTACACTGCTACACAATTTTAACTCCTCATCTATTAATATTATTTGTGGTCCCTTTCATTTGGTGCTAGTAAGCCCTAGCAACCACAACCACAAACTAGAATAAAAAATTCCCCATTTCTTTGACACAACCCTAATGGACATATGTTTTTCCTCTATAAATCTATAATAGAGTTTTTAATGTCTTCTATGATGTGGGAAAAGAGGATCATAATCAACAATGAAGTAATTAGATCAATCTCTCCTCATATCACATTGGAACACAAGCCACCAAGGGCTATATGCTTGGCTACTGTCTCTAGAGAAGAGCCAAGATACAGGTTGGTGGGTACTTTGTTCCTTTTTTTCTACGATTAAGGATTGATGATGAATGTATTGACTAAACTATGCAAATGAGAAGACCTATCAAGCACGTTGAGTAACAGTGTAGACAATAGTAACAAAAAACAAGAAACAAGAGTAGAAATGGAATCAACAAATAGAAAGGAACCTGTCACTAGAAATGGAATCAATGAATAGAAAGGAACATGTCACTAGAAGCAGAGCTTGTCGAGGCAGGACACGGGTGTTGGGCACCCTAGTCCTAGGGTTTTAGGGTATATCAACTTCTGTGTGAAGATCTTCATCTCTATATCCTTCATTCATCTGTCATTCATTGGTATCAGATGTCACACCCAAAATTTTGAAGTTATGATTTACTTTTTACTTGCACATAATTAGTAGTTGATTATGCATGAATTAATGATTTGACGTTATGTGAAAATGTCAAGATAAATCAATGATATCATGAGTTTATGTTTATGTAATTTGAAATTAGACATGTGATTATAAGATGTCATGATTATTTATTCATAAGGTTTATCTTGCTTCATCAATTATTTTCAATGCAATGTGGCTATCATGGCTGTAAAAAATGAGAAGAGACATTCTTATTAGTGATACCCTCTTAGGATAGATGTAACAAAATGTTATATATAATTTAGAATAAACTCCTTTGTCATCTAGGCATGTTCTTGGGCTACCATGCACACCCTTGGTTCATAGTTGGAAATGTAGTTCTCAATGTGCCTTTTAGACTTGAAAAGATAAAACCTAGGAATACTATGTCATACTACACTTATGCATGATAGTACTATGATCTACTACCTTCCTTTCAAGATAATATGAGCCTGATACATCTAGAGCCTAATTTAGAAATTATGTGTATGTTATAGTTTCTTCTAGATTTTACTCTAGTTTCATCACAATTATAAATTATTCTAGACCCATATTAATGCTTATTGTATGGCTTCTTCAAGTTATCATAGAATACTGCAACAATGTATGACCTTAGCATTATTTCTCTATATGTGTTTACTTGATTTACAATTCTAATAGTTAAATTTGAGTGTCACTTTTGAAACATAGCCCACCACGACCTTCCTAGCATCCCATTTTTGAAGGGGTTTGGCCTTGATTGACTTATTTGAACCATAGATGATCTTAGCTAAACAACTTGAAGTCTATAGCCAATATTATCTATCTTTACACTGCTACATAATTTTAAACTCCTCATCTATTAAGATTATTTGTGGTCCCTTTCATTTGGTGCTATTAAGCCCTAGGAACTACAAGCACAAACTAGAAGCAAGCATTCCCCACTTCTTTGACACAACCCTAATGGACATGTGCTTGTCCTCTACATGTCTATAATAATGTCTTTGATGTCTTCTGTGATGTGAGAAAAGAGGATCCAAATCAACAATAAAGCAATTAGATCAATCTCTCCTCATATCACATTGGAACACAAGCCACCAATGGCTATAGGCTTGGCTACTATCTCTAGAGAAGAGCCAAGATACAGGTTGATGGGGACTTTGTTCCTTTGTTGCTATGATTAAGGATTGATAATGAATGTATTGACTAAACTATGCAATGAGAAGACCTACCGAGCAACCTAAGTAACAGTATAGACAACAGTAATAGAAAACCAGAAACATGAGTAGAAATGGAATCAACAAATAGAGAGGAACCTATCACTAGATGTAGAGCTTGTCGAGGTAGGACATGGGTGTTGGGCACCCTAGTCCTAGGGTTTCAGGGCAGATCAACTTATGTGCAAAGATCTTCATCTTTGTAACCTTCATTTGTTTGGTGTTCATCAATATTAGATGTCACACCCCAAATTATGACTGATTTACTTTTTACTTGCACGCAATTAGTAGGTAATTATGCATGAATTAATGATTTGATGTTATGTGAAAATGTTAGGATAAATCAATGATATCATGAGTTTATGTTTATACGATTTTAAATTAGACATGTGATTATAAGATGTCATGATTATTTATTCATAAGGTTTATCTTGTTTCATCAATTATTTTCAATGCAACGTGGCTATCATGGCTGTCAAAAATGAGAAGAGACATGCTTATTAGTGATACCCCTCTTAGGATAGATGTAACAAAATGTTATATATAATTTATAATAAACTCCTTCATCATCTAGGCATGTTCTTGGGCTACCATGCACACCCTTGGTTCATAGTTGGAAATTCGTAGTTCTCATTGTGCCTTTTAGACTTGAAAAGATAAAACCTAGGAATACTATGTCATACTGAACTTTTACATGATAGTACTATGATCTACTACCTTCTTTTCAAGGTAGTATGAGGGATACATCTAGAACCTAATTTGGAAATTATGTGTATATTATAGTTTCTTCTAGATTTTACTCTAGTTTCATCACAATTATAAATTATTCTAGACCCATATTAATGCTTATTATATGGCTTCTTCAAGTTATCATAGAGTACTGCAACAATGTATGACCTTAGCATTATTTCTCTATATGTGTTTACTTGATTTACAATTCTAATAGTTAAATTTGAGTGTCACTTTTGAAACATAGCCCACCAGGACCTTCCTAGCATCCCATTTTTCAAAGGGTTTGGCCTTGATTGACTTATTTGAGCCATAGATGGTCTTAGCTAAACAACTTGAAGTCTATAGCCAATATTATCTATCTTTACCCTGCTACACAATTTTAAACTCCTCATCTATTAAGATTATTTGTGGTCCCTTTCATTTGGTGCTAGTAATCCCTAGCAACCATAACCACAAACTAGAAGCAAGCATTCGCCACTTCTTTGACACAACCCTAATGGACATATGTTTGTCCTCTATATATCTATAATAGTGTCTTTGATGTCTTCTATGATGTGGGAAAAGAGGATCCTAATCAACAATGAAGCAATTAGATCAATCTCTCCTCATATCACATTGGAAGACAAGCCATGAATGGCTATAGGCTTGGCTACTATCTCTAGAGAAGAGCCAAGATACAGGTTGGCAGGGACTTTGTTCCTTTGTTGCTATGATTAAAGATTGATGATGAATGTATTGACTAAACTATGCAAACGAGAAGACGTAGCAAGCAAGCTAAGTAATAGTGCAGACAATAGAACAAAAAACAAGAAACTAGAGTAGAAATATAATCAACAAATAGAGAAGAACCTATCACTAAAAGCAAAGCTTGTTGAGGTAGGACATGGGTGTTGGGCACCCTAGTCCTAGGGTTTCGGGGTAGATCAACTTCTATGCAAAGATCTTCATCTCTGTAACCATCATTTGTTTTTCGTTCGTCGATATCAGGTGTCACACCCCAAATTTTGACTATGATTTACTTTTTACTTGCACGTAATTAGTAGTTAATTATACATGAATTAATGATTTGACGTTATGTGAAAATGTCAAGATAAATCAATGATATCATGAGTTTATGTTTATATGATTTGAAATTACACATGTGATTATAAGATGTCATGATTTTTTATTCATAAGGTTTATGGATTGACTAACAATGCACTAATCCCAGTTTAGTGATTGCAAGTTGTAACCAGGAAACAAGTTTTTCCACCCTCCAAGAAAGAGAGGGAGAGCATCATTAGAGAGAAGAGAATAAACGTATGGATAGAATGGATTTTTTGCCATCTAAGTCTCGTGCCTTCATAGTTTAGTGAACCTTCGTCGACTATGGTAAGTTATGTTTGACCAATTGGTCTATGTTTGGTTTTGACTCAACAAATCGTCGATTATCAACTAGATCCATTAAGCTGAGGTTTTTGTCGAAAACTAAGTTAGGTTTGAACATGACCGTCAACAAAGAAATGGTCGATAGTCATTATTTATTTGTGTGAAGTAATATATTTTTATATTACTAGAACAAATAAATACTAGTAGTTAAACTACTTTATTATTGGAAATTCCTGTTTGGAATTATATTATGTTAATTTATCTTTTTTTTTTACGTTTAAACAATTTTAAGAGGGGGAGAATACCTCGAGCCCATTCTCATATCATATCGTGTGTTAGAGACAATGTAAGTATACGTTGTATACAATGATATTATGTTGTTAAATATCTATTTGGTATGAACTATTAGTTAAACCCATAGTATAAAGTCGTGGAACTTTTTAGGGAATGTGGTGTTGTTGCAACTTAATGCAAAAACCACTTCATGTTCTTGTGGACACTCGACTCCTTTCCTCCATGTTAGTTATGGAGAGAAAGGAGGAGCTTTTTGAATAGTTTGGGAGTGGTCTTAATGACCAGTTACTCCATCTTTTTTGCATGCCATTTGAGAGTGAATATAGGCGTAAACACGGGCAGGGTCTCTACGGTTATGGAGGATTGTAGTGGGACCCAAACTTCTTGAGATCAGATCTTAGCCGAGTTGGTAGATATGGTAGGAGACTATAGGTTAGGCAATACTTCGTAAAAGGCAGAGAGCTTGGTTCTCATTAGGAATCCTAAGGGATACGAACAAGGGGCAAAAGACTAGGTGAACACAAAGCTTTGTGATCATCAAGCATCTATGGAAAAGAGAGAAAACATAGAGGAAGGCATAAGATAGCTGGGGTAGTAGAGGGAGTATGGAAGAAACTAGCTCAGGTTGGAAAACCTTCGACACTTAAGGTAAGAATATCCCTTATAAACAATTATTTCCATTATTAAACTGAGATATAACAAAGAATACAAAGATATACAAAGCAATCATCCTATGGTCATAACAACTATGTAAATATACATACGTAGGAAATAGAGAAATTATCTTGTTAAGCTATGAAACTGCACTCAGAGTGTTTGTGATAATGGAGTCGAATTTATGAGGGTGACACAATAAAAATGTCATGGTATAGCAGTATAAAACCATAGAGCATAAACAATAGAACGTTATAGTTTATAGCAGGAATACTATGGTAGATAACTTTTTATGCCATTGTTTTGTATCATCGAACCCATAGAGAACTTTGTTGCTATATTAGACACAGGGTTAAATGGAAGAATGTATTGAATAACATTGTGACTAAACTTTTTGAGAACTCTGATATAAACCAATGAGTTGTGAGGAGTACGATTGTAGAAAGTTTAGACATAAATAGATTTACATTTCACAATGATTTATATGTATAAGTTTTATTGTTTACACTCAAAAGATTTTGTGATAGATATTCACTTATATTAGAATATATATAAATGATATTGATATTAGTAAGAACACCTAAGTATAGTGATTCAATATCACATATGCATTATTCAAATAATGATAAGCATTATCATGATATTCAAAGGATGTTATATATGAGTTCATAACCTATCCTATATCAATAATCGGTGGACTTAAGAAGACCAAAAGGTTGAAAATATTATATTATCTTTTAGACTCAAACCTATTTAGGTTGTGTTGATGTGGGTTTTAGCACACAGCAACGCAAATGAAATACAAAGTACCTCACCTCTCTTGAAAAGTATCCTATCCTAGATAAGACTACTCCAAGGTTTATACAGCTAGGTCTTAGCTTGCAGAAATAACTTCAGTGGAATGTATCAGCTGTACCAACAAGGGGACTTACATGCAATTGATAGGGTTTGATAAAACTATGATAGCAAGATGAACAAAACCCTATGCTATCTTCAGCAGATTTTGCAAATGTGATTGCTGCTCAGAAACCTAAATCTAACAACTGCTTATAATTAAACTACAAAAGGATAAGGGTTTATAGAGAAATGTTCAAAGCCTAAGTGACAAACATAATGAAGAGAATGCTGCTGGTAGACAAACACTTTCATTAATCACTTTCTGTTTTACCAGGCTAGAGAAACCACAATGGTGTAGAAAATGATGCAATCTTCAATGGAGGCTTAATACTTTCAAATTGCATTCATTCATTAAATACCTAGATGATGGCACAATTTAACTTATGAGATGCAATCGAACTAAGCTTAATGTAAAGGCCCAAGCTAACTATGCACAGTAACTTACAATCAACAATCACTAATAGTATGGACCAAAGTGTTCATCAAATACCTTCAATATTCATTCAACATTGCAATAGGACATCTAATTAATCTAGATTTGGAGTGAACCATGAAAACCAAAATAGACAACACAACATGCAAATTTCCAGAAACTTGCAAAGCTTTCTTTGTATTAATCAAAATTTTGGCATAGTCTCAGCAATTCACTATCAAGAGTCTGTTACAAATGAGAGAATGGGTTGGCCCTTTTATAGAGGAAGCACCATACTGAGTTTTTGATGGACGGTGGAGATTAACTCAACACCAATGGCCCAAATTTACATTGCATTTAATGTAGTACAACAGTTTGTTACAATTTTCTGTTTACATTTGTCCCTTACGAAAAAGACAAAATACAGCTATTAAATACATTGAATTTGGACAAAATGACTACCCATTTATCTGTATATGATGAAAAGCCTGTTTACAAGACAAAATAAAGTCAAAACAAGGTCACATGACCCTTGAAATCTGGAGCTAACATGGAGTGATAGGATTTCAAAATTTAGCTGGAATATTCTATTGGCCATCATCATCCAAATTGACTTTATTTTTTTCTACTTTTCTGTTGTTATATGTTGTAAGAGCTGACAGTGTTGGATTTATGTTTGCTAGATTGGGATCCTTGATATAATCTATTCTAAATTTTAGTTGATCAACTTCCTATGAAAATTTCTAGTAGATAACATCCCTTGACCTTCTATTCCTCCAGAATTCCATAAACATAGCCCGAAGATCACTAAATTTTTCTAACTTCCCGATCATATTAAGAGGTGACTCTCCATGAATAACATGATGCAGTTTATCTTTACATTCCTACATATCAGCCGGGGCCATATTATCAAGATCAGAATTGGTATAGTCTCTTAATACATCATTTATTTTATAAATTACTTCCATGATTTTGGCTTTAGCTATGCCGAAAGAATCTTTGGCCTTATCAAAAACTTCTTTTCTCAATGCAAATCAATTCTAACCATTGCTCAGCCTTATCCAATCTATCCTAGGTTAGAATGCCTTCTTCTAACAAAACTTCATCAGGAAGATTAGCCATGGCTAGAACTCTAGGATGTATGTGGGAGTAGTAATCTTCATATGTAGTACAATCATTATTGACTTCCTCTCATTCAAACTTCAATATG
This sequence comes from Cunninghamia lanceolata, assembly GCA_027924645.1. Classification (NCBI taxonomy): domain Eukaryota; kingdom Viridiplantae; phylum Streptophyta; class Pinopsida; order Cupressales; family Cupressaceae; genus Cunninghamia; species Cunninghamia lanceolata. The sequence goes on along the minus strand of BSBN01000430.1, from coordinate 4,850,114 downwards.
CATAAAACCTTATGTAATTCAGTTGCAAAAAGAATCACCTCACATCCTTTTGCATAAACCTTATGGAACCATTAATCAATAGCTACTGCAGTGGTCTTAATCTTATCAAAATTTGTCAACTCCTCTTTGGAAAGAAGAGAGGGTGTTGCCTCAGGTTCTCCATCAACATTCATAGGCTTCATCAAAAATTTAAAACAAGCTTGAAGCTCTTCATTTTGCGGTTTCAGCTGCTGCTTTGTTAGCTCATCTTTATTTAGTCAGTCCAGGATGCTAAGCACAGACCCTTTAAGCTCATCAATTTTTTTCTCTCTTGATGCAAGCCCCAAATTTATTGTCGTGACTGTATAGTCTTCAGGTCTTACATCCTCCTTATTGCCTTGTTCCAGAGGGGCAACCACTTCTACAATACGGGATCCAGCTGTATCCTTGTAGATCCTTGATTGAATCTTGGCCCTCTTCTATTTCTTTGGTTTTTCTAATCTAGCTAAGAATGCATCCAAATCTAATGACATTACCTCTACTTCTGGAGGTTTATTGCCTAGTCTCTGTTGCAACCAATCTAGTGTAATGGAAGTGTCCTCGGGAGAGTCAATATGACTATCTCCTTTATTGAAATAATCTTGATGAATATCCTCCATTCCCTCTATTAGGTCTCAAAAATGCAAGTTTTTATCTTTAAGAGGTTGCCAAGCTCTCTTAACTCTTTTGGCTAGCAACACAGGGCAAATATGGCTAAAACACCCTTCATTTCAGGCTCTACCAGACCTAGGTGGGTATACCTTAACTATTAATGTAGATTTGTATGACCTTCACAATGGCATATGGGTGTGAAGTAGATGTGAGGCTGTGAATTAATCTTACTCCTAATATGTGAGCTTTTAAATGTGTGAATAAAGTTGCAGAATGTAAAAGGATTGTTGTAAAATAGTCGTGACCAGTGCCTAATGCTATTGGGTAAAGGGTCAAGATTTATATAATTTGTAGATCTACTTGGCTTAACTCTGATTATTTAGCACTTTTTAAATGTTTACACCTTATGTAAATGTGCAAGATTGTTGGTTGTTTAGACTCTTCTTTAAGATCCAGTTGATATTTCCCAAGTTACTGTGGTTATTTGAAAGGATTTAATTCTATTTTGAAGGAAACCAACTCAACTGATTTACTCAAAGGATTTTAACTCAGGGCAAAGACCAATAAATATAAATCATTTAGAAGGACTTAAATCAACTTCAAATAGAAACCAATCACAAACACACCACACAGAGACAACAAATGTGCCTTGATAAATCTAAATGACTTAAATAACTGGAAAGGATCAAGATGGAGACAGTCAAGCAACTCATAAACTTGTATATCAATAGAATATCAGAACACCATTAATATATCCACAAATGCAATCATTCTTGCCCATTATAATATTAAAATATCATAGACATTTAGTAACTTATGCTTGAAATATGACTGGAAATAATAATATTGAGTATATAAATTGTCTTGCTGCAAATTGATTTCCATTTTTTATGGCCTTGGCTTCCCTTATATAGCTGGGAAGCGAACAAGCTTTAGGCCTGAAATGACATAACTATTCTTGAATTATACCTTCTCATAACTAAGCATAATTAAGAAATAGATTATTGGCATAAGCAACTTGATTAGAATCTAGATCCAATAATCTTCATGGAGTACCCGTGACTACTAGCCTGGCAAGGTACTCTTCTCCATGTTGCAGTTTCTATTTAGGGTTCTCATTCTCAATTTCCATTGTGTTTATGTGTTTATGAATCAACAAATTTAGGTGTATTCTATAATTTAGACTTGGGCCCGAGGTACTTACTTGAATGGATTTTCACTAGTTTTCAACTTGCCTCTTTTAGTCACTCATGTCCTCGATTTTCTATGATTGTTCAATGATTTCCAAATTTTTTAGGAGATTAGTTTTGTCTATACTCGGCTCTGGTTCATTGATGGTGTTTTGTGTCAAATTGAATATCAATGTAGGAGTAATTAATTCATTTGAATATGAGCCATCTAATCTATGTCAATAACTCATCGGGATGATTGCATTTTCTTTCCACGATCTCATTTTATTTCTTTCAGTATATCATAATAACCCCTGATAGCATTATACTGATATCGTTATGTCCTCCCAATATCTCCTTTATGCTTTATTACTTTGATTTTGCACTACTCCTCTTAATTTATCACATGGTTTCATCTTTATCAGGGGGATTAGAGATTGACTTATTTTGATATCCCTAATTCTGTTCAAAATGCCCTTTTTCATATGATATCGGTGTATTGGCAGGACTAAGAATTGTATCACTCTGACATCCTAGAGTCCCTTCAAAATGCTCATCATTAATAGATATCGTTGTATCAGTGGGACACATTTTAGTGTCACACTGATATGCATCAATCCCTTCAAAATGTTTTGGTGCTATCTGGATATTGAAGAGACATATAATTGAGTTGCCCTGATACCTCCAGTCTCTTCAAAATCTTTTATCCCTTTGATTTTTTGATGTCAACCCGATACAAAATAAGTTGTATGTTTGAAACTTGTACCACTTCAGGCTATCGAAGAGACTCTAAATTGAGTCCTCCTGATATAGTAGTCTCCCACTGATATCTCTTTATATGCTTTTATTAGCAAGACCTTAGGGTTAAATTTTAATAATATGGAAGTGACTTCATTCTTTTGGGTAGATGTGACATGTCATGGACTTGCTAGGGTTAGGATTGAAAGTAGAGCAGATGTATTATTCAGAGGGAAAAATTTAAGATGACCTTTTGGGGATAGAAATATGGCGGGAAATAGATTATTTCAAACTAAATTTTGTGGGTCAAAATTTAGTTCCAATAGTGGCTCTGATTGGGGATGAATGGCCGTGAGGTCATTGCAAGAATTTAGAAGATATTTCTCTAGGACACAAACTAATGGTGGTGGAGGGTGGGAAATGGAAACCCTAATCTACTGTGCATGGAAAAAAAATCTTTTAAGAGAAGAAATATTTCAGGAACCATCCATGCACTGGCAGTTCCTGTTCTTCACCAATCATATTTTGTATGTAATAAGAATCTTGTCCAAATTTACTAGTGATGATAAATGGGCCCAACCATAATGCCTCAAACTTACCATGTTTTCCTTTATCCTATCCTCTGGTATTCCACATTAGTACCATATCATCTATCTTGAATTTTCTTTCCTTAGCTCTTTTATCAAACAAGTATTTCATTTGTAACTACATTTTTTCATTTTGTTCCTGAGCTTGGGCCCTCATTTCATCCAGTTCAGCCAACTGTTCCATTCTCTCTTCCATGGGCTTAGGAACATCTATGTCTTCTTGAAGAATAAATTTGTAAACTAGCAAGAGATTATGTATAGGTAGCCTGGCCTGTGCACCATATACTAGTTCAAATGGGGATTTTCCTGTTCTCTTCTTTATGGTAACCCTATCTACCACAAATCTGTTTTTAGTTTTGAGTCCTAGGCCTTGTTATTTTCTAACATTCTTTTGATTATTTTCAAGATGCTTTTGTTGCTTGACTCTGCCTGTCCATTAGCGTGAGGATGATATGGGGAGGCATATGAAATTGTTATGCCATGACTCACAAAATGTTTTGAACTCTATTGATCTGAAACACATTGCCATTATCTGTAATGAATCTTACTGGAACTCCAAACCTAGTGATGATATTTTCTATTAGAAAATTAACCACCACCTTGCTAGTGTCCTGTCTGGTAGGGATTGCTTCTATCCACTTTGTAAAGTAATATGTTGCTACCAAAATCCATCTATGTCCACCACTAGATTTTTCTGTGATTTCACCTACAAAGTCAATTCCCCGTTGATGAAATGGAGCTTCAACCTGCATTGGCCTCAGTGGTACAGCTCCTTGATAGTTCAGTTTCCCAGAGAACTTTTGATAAGCTTCACACTTCCTCGCATATTGGTGGGCATCCTTAAAAACTTCAGGCTAGTAGTAACTTGCTCTCATTATCTTATGGGTAGTAGTCCTTGCTGAAAAGTGCCCTCCACACACATCTTCATGCATGTCTTGTAACATCTTCTTAGCTTGTGTCTTATCCAAGCATAAAAGTAAAACACCATCTCTATTTTTCCAATATAAATCCCCATCCATGAAGACATATTTAGATGCAACAAGCTTTAAAGTCCTTTGATTTTCATTCAGGCCCTGAGGACATTTCATGTTTTTGAGATAATACATTACATTGGTGTACCAAGGTGTATGCTCAATGCTTACAATAATGTTATTTTTTTCTTGTATGTTGCAAACTTGTGCAGCCTCTAAGCTTGATTCAGCCATTAATTTGGCTAAACCCTGACCTCTAACAAGTTTGGTGATTTGGATGTCAATGTTAAATTCTTGGATTCTATTGATCCATCTACATCTTCATCCTATAACTTCATTCTGGACAAAAACATCTTTTACTGCATCATTTAGTACATATGCTATTACAGGGGCTCCAACCAAATATGGCTTGAATGCTTTTGGGTAAGTGCAAGAAGATGGGGGGCCAAAAAGTGGCCAAAATAATTTCAAAAAAATTTAAGTCATAACGTGAGCGCATTATAATATGCTCATGTTATGACCTAGTATAAATAAAAAAAAGCAATCGAATTTCATTTCATTTTGATTTTCTCCTCTGCCCGCAGCTTCCAAACCCTCAAAAACGTGCTCGCGTTCTACAAAACACCAATCAACACAAAAAACTTATCGATTCATCGCCAAAATGCCACCGTGACGTCGAGCACGCCAAAGGGGTGAGTTATCTTTGTTTTTTTGTTTGAATTTCTTTCTAAATGGGTAGGTTTTTATTGATTTTTGATGTATATTTTGTTAATTGTCAGGAAATGTTAATGCACCTCCTCCTCCTCCTCCTCCTCCTTCTCCTCCTCAAAATCCACAAAATCCTTAGGAGGAAATACCTGCAGAACAACAACCTCCTCCATTCATTCCTCGACATGCCCCTGGAACACAAGATAATATAATGGGGCAAATTGAAAACAACAAAAAACAAAATGAAGATATAATTGCAAGGTTGAAAGATCCTTCCACTTCAACCTTGCATAGGTCCACGCTTGCTGAATCTCTTGAGTCTATGTTATCAAATGTAAATTCAATTAGCAAGCAAATAACTAGTTGGACCGATAAAAAGAGAGAGTTTAGAGATTACTATGCAGACAAGTTGTCATACCAAGATGTCAAAAAATTACAAATTACAAAATTAGACTTGTGTTCAATTTTCACAAACCCACAAACAAATCAACCTCCACCCATTACATGCAAGAGGTTCCCTATCCATTGGTGCAACAACCAAGCGATAAGGGACAATTTTGGGCAAAGGTGGTGGATGGTTTTTGACCATCCTCCATGCAATAATAATGAGGTCCCGCAATACTTTTTGAGGAAACTCTACTGTGAGTTTGTCCTCAATAAAGTGCCAAACTATTTTGATATGCGAGACTTCCAAGGTAGAGGTGGGGGCTCAACACAGGATAGACCAGGGGCACGTCTTAACCCACAGCAGGTAGTGAGACGAGTAATCAACAGACCAGCCCACGAGCATGTTTCTATCCCTTCCATTGTGAAGGAGAGTGTTGAGGTCGATACACTGAGGTCGATTAGTGCCTTGACCCAGAGCATCATAGAGCATGCCAATCCTGCAACACAGAGTGGGTTGGGAGATAGTGCGAGGAGTAGGGCCCCACTGCATACTTGCCAGGCTTGTGGGTCAGCCTGTGGTTATGACCCCATGGACAGTCAGGACGTAGGTGCACAGGCTACATCTGCAGCTGAGCAGATGGTGATGACAGATACCCTCTTGAGTGAGACTTTCGGCCTTGATACTCAGGTAAATATTAGCAAGTTTATTGAATTTAATTTATTAAATTTCATTTTTGAAATACAAGATTAACTAATTTAAATTGATGATTTTAATGAAATTTCAGGGTCATAGTGTCGATGCAGTTTTCAGTGGTTCTCCACCTGCATTTTTCACTAGATCATCTACTGTCGAGGTATGTAACTAGTAAACAATTATAAATATTACATGTGAATAGCATCATTATATGAATGGTATTCTAATTTTTGATTTTGGATGTTGTATAGGTTAATACTATAGATTTCATGGCAACACCTGCCAGCGGTGGTGGACTTCAAAGCTTTACGGAGGTAATAAAATAAATAGTTTAATGAATGAATTGTACTTACTAAATTTTTGTATGTGATTTGTGTGTTTTATTGTGTGTACTTCCATGTTTAGATGAACATGTGTGTATGTTGGGAGCCATGATTTGCATCACTATTATAGTTTTCGTAATTGAATAATGTTGTTTTATTTCCAGATGATGCAGGCTGCGGAGACACCTCCCCATGTTCATAGGGCAATGGAGTAGGGTGTGGCCTCTGCAATTCATAGCTCCATGGCATTGATAGGGGTATGAGGCAGATTAGTAAATTTCAATTTACATTCATTGTTATAGTTGTCTATTTATGAAAAATCAAAAGATTATTGATTTGAAATTTAATTTCTATCTAGATGGTTTCTATAGGACATGACATCACCAGGGCCTATTCCTGCTACTGAGGCAAGTGAGGAGACAGATTATATGTTAGCAGTAAGTGATTATTTTGTTAAATGTTTCATTTTTTTATAACATGTAATTTCTATATATTAATGTCTATACTTTTTATTGTAACAGGTAAAGGTGCAGGAAGAACTAAATAGGAGGAGTAGCCCTCGGGTTCGTAGTAGACCACCCACATGCATGTCTCCATCCCCTAGAAGATCAAAGGTTGCTTGTGATTTATTCTCTTCACCAGCCAGAGGGGAATGACTTTTTATTGTGTTCCTTTGTTGTATGCCTATATGGCATTTGTGGACATATATTTTGTATTGTACATAGTTGACATTGTATGCCTATATGGCATTCTTGTAAGCCTATATGGCTATTTTGTATATATGTTATACTTATATCGATAGATATTGATGTATGCCTATATGGATAATTGGTTAATACAAATCTTTTTTATTGATGGCGTCCATACTTGCATTATAAATCCACTTTTGAATGTATATTTGTAGATGGCTACTTCAAATATTTAAAGTCCGATTGTATTACATAGGATGTTTGCATTTTCTTTGATAGGCTTGATAGGCCATGGATTACATGATGGTGTTTGATGGAAAAGTATGGTACTAGAAGACTCTAGTTCATTATTAATAGGCTTGTGATTGATAATATCTTTGCATGATTGCACTTGATCTTGGATCATGGGCATGTTGTTAGGATTTTGATTGCATTGTGGTGTTTGATGGATAGGCATGGTGTTAGATACCCAACTAGTTCTACGAAAATTTTTCCTTAAACAATTTTACTTGCTATCAATTAATCAACTACTTCAACAACACAAAGATATACATCAAAGATAACTACTTGAATGAATCAACCTTAGAGTTGGGTACTTGTCTAGTTATTTGACTCAATCAACTTGCAATGTCTTATTACATGGATAATGCTTTCAATAGCATGAAGTTACAACTTATTCAATGGAGATACAAAAGAAAGGCCTTGAAGCCTTGATGTTTACAATGGCGTCTACACTTGATCAACTCAATCAAACTCAATGATGTCAACTGAATGTCAACACCTGACAATATCACAAGGGAGCATCACCCCAACACTTGAAACTCACATACCTCAAGATCACAAGCTAAATAGCTTTGCAGAGAAAATTCTGTCAAAATGATTAGATAACAAATGAATGAGAGGGCTCCTCCTTTTATAGGCCTTCCAAAGGCAATGAAGGCACATTTTTCAATGCACAAAGAGGAACTGAGGCATGTTTCCCAAGAAGCATATACAAGGGAATATTCCATAGTTGCAAGACTCTTAGGGTTAGGCACCAATATGATGTCATAGTTGCAAGACTTTTAGGGTTAGGCGCCAACTAAAGGTAGTAGAGACCAGACTAGGCACCATCCTAAGCTGGGCGCTTCCTTGAGGTGGCAAAGACATGGATGAACGTCTGGTGGGGTTTGATGACTCTATATTGACACTCAAATTCACTTAGGTGTAATATTAGTGTTCTTCTGACTAGGTGCCAGATAGGAGGATTCTCAGGGGTTTTGGCACCTAGGTTACAACTTGTCAATTTCTCAAAGAATCTTTGAAACACTTGACTTCCAAGGATTATCATTTTACCCTCTGATGGAGCGCCTTGTTCCAAAATTGGTCTTGGGGACTTGCATCTCTCTTAGGTGCATGTTTGGAGTAATGTCAACTGGTATCAGCGCCTATTATCTCAATTCACACTTGACATCAAACTTTTGAAGCTCTTTTACCCTAGCGCCTTTATCTTCTATCAAGCGCCTAACATTCTAGAGGTGAATTCCATCTTAATCCAAGTCTTCAAGGTACTTCCAAGTTTAGGCACCAAAACAGGGTTATGGAGGAGCAGAACCACGACTTAGGAGGATGACTGAACCCTAGGCGCCAATTTGAGGTTGCAAGAGCATAGATATGCGCCAAGCAGAGTTTGATGCTCAAAACATTAACATTATTTAGTGAAATCCTTTTTTGACTCTAGGCGCCATTTGGAGGGTAGAAAGAGGGAAGTTGACACCAATTGCATTAGGCACATTTCTGAGGTGATGGAGACCAATAAGTGCGCCTTGTCCTCTGGCTCTATTCCTTGTTAACTTTACAACTTAGATTATCTGAACAACACTGAGAATTCTTCCCTTCTTCCTAATACAAGTTGAAAGATCCACTAGGTGCCATTTCAAGTGTCTGGAGAGATCATCAACCAAGGGTGCTAATAGAGCCTTTGGCAAATGGAAAGAGCGCCTTACTTAGATTTGATTTCTGGATGCCAGAATTGAGGAATTTTGTGCCTTGGCTAGGAGTTTCTCATTTCAATCTTGATTATTCATCTAAGTGACTTTCCTTAACTCCCAAGCCTTCAATCTATCCATTACCCCCTACTAGGCGCTCAAAATAGAGTGTTAACGCCTTATGAAGGTTAGGCGCATTCTGAGGGTGGGGTAGGCAAGTGAGGGTGCCAAACCAGGCCTTGAGACTTCCTTCCTCATCAAAGGCTTTCAATCCTAGGTGCCAGATCCAAGGAGTTCCAACCAACACGTGCGCCTAGTGCTGTGAGTTCACCCAAAGGACATCTTTAACTTGAAAACTTTCAATCTTCATCCATCTATGCTAGGCGCTCAATTGGAGGATCCCTAGAAACATGTATAGTTGCCTTGAGGTTCTTAGGCACTTAATTTGGATGATCCTTGTGTTAGGCGCTTAGTAAGGAAAACTGGAGTGAAATGGGTGCCTAGGCTCCCAAGCTTCCATACATAGTCAAATTTTAGGGTTCTGACCTTGTTCCTGCAAAACAAATAGATAGAGTTAGTCTGAAACCAATTCATTCCCTCATCATTTGGAATTAGCCTCCAGGAATGAGGAATAGGCTAATCCATTATACACTTGATGAACAAGCCAGGAACGGGGACATGACACATGGTACTAGGCTAATCATTTTGGGTTTTGCATGAGCCTCGGACAAGGTAATAGGCATAGGGTTTTTATCTTGCATAATGATTTTTTCAAACCAAGGGTCCATGATGGAAATGATTAAGGACGATAGAATGTTTGGATTTTGGACTTTGAGATGTTTATGGTTGTAAATGTTTATTGTTTGGACTCAAATTTTGTTAAATTTTTGTTTGAAAAAGGACACATCAAACACAACAATAAGATTGGTTTAAGTATGGATGCAAATGATGTTTACTAGTTTACTAATGGGATGATGATTTTGCATGTTTTCAATGGTTGGGATCTACAAGTTATGCATTTTTTTGGGCTGCACACCTCATTGATTGTAGTGGGATGACTTGAATGCATATTGCCTATATCCACGGGATGACTTTGTTATTTTTCATTGTCTATGCTCATTTGCGCATTGGTATGTTGCATTGGGATGAGAGGATGGATGTTGCTTTGATAGTGATGTGTATTCGTCACCTAGTGATGGATGATCTTATATAGTGGTTGGGTGTAATGGACAAACTCTTGGATTATGATTATTATTTGTAGTGAGAGTGCTTTGACATCTTGGCTACTATTTTTAGGAGATGGTTATCTTCATGTGGTTGTAGATGTTGATCCTTGGTTTAGAGGTGTTTGGTAGTGTGTCTTGGTGGACTCTTGATTCTAGATTAGAGTATTAGCATGATACAAGTTCTCTTGAGACTAGGATGTTTGTATTGGTGCATGTGATCTTCTAGGAGGAGATGTTAGATCATGATGTCATCTTTGGATACCTAATTTTGTAGTTGGAGTTTTGACAGTGGTCTTGTTGGTTCTCTTGGTATTGAGTACATTGGTCATGTGCTTGGGAGCTTGATGATAATGTGGTGTTGCATTTGGAGCTTAACATGGATTGATTGGTTGTAGGTTCTCATACATACTTCGAGACTTGGGTGAGGCTAGAGTTCTCTTGGGATTAGAGACACTTGTTGAGATGGTTACCCTTTCGAAGTTTTATCAAGAAGACACAAGTGCACCTCCCTCAATGAAGTTCATTTTGTTAACTTAGTTCATCCTAGTGACTTAAGGGGTTGTTATATTCTTTAGGTGCAATCTTTCATAGACTAAAACATTCACTCCATATTAAGGCGCTCAAAGGAGACTCTGGAGATGGAAAATGGTGCCTTAACTCACTTATGTAAATTTTGGACTTTTAGGCAATTGCAAGATGTCTTGGAGGGCTCAATTCTTCAAGTAACATCTTGTCAAAGATTGCTGCCTTTTTGCACTTTGGACTCTTCAGGGATATCGTCAATACAATGTAGCTCCGACTGTTTCGACATGTTTGGGTGAAAAATAGGACCATGCCTAGCGTAAATGCACTCATTCAGACGCATTGGAATAGTTAGTTTGGTCGCATTAGGAGTAGGACGAAAGTTACACCCCTTTGCAACTTTACACTACCTCCTGACAATTTTTGGGGCAGCAGAAAACCTTTCACCATGGGCAAATGCCTCAGAGCTATAAAAAACTGAGAGAGGTTATTGTAGAGGCACTCTACGTGATTGCGTTGCCTTAGACAAAATGTTTATAAGTGACACAGTTTTCAAGTAACATCTCGTCAAAGATTGCTGCCTTTTTGCACTTTGGACTCTTCAGGGATATTGTCGGTACAATGTAGCTCCGACTGTTTCGACATGTTTAGGTGAAAAATAGGACCATGCCTAGCGTAAATATACCCATTCAGACGTGTTGGAATAGTCAGTTTGGTCGCATCAGGAGCAGGACAAAAGTTACACCCCTTTGCAACTTTACACTGCCTCCTTCTGACGATTTTTGGGGCAGCAGAAAACCTTTCACCATGGGCAAATGCCTCAGAGCTATAAAAAACCAAGAGAGGTTATTGTAGAGGCACCCTACGTGATCGCGTTGCCTTAGATGGAATGTTTCTAAGCGACATGGTTTTTGAGTAACATCTCGTCAAAGATTGCTGCCTTTTTGCACTTTAGACTCTTCAGGGATATCGTCAGTACAATGTAGCTCCGACTGTTTCGACATGTTTGGGTGAAAAATAGGACCATGCCTAGCGTAAATGTACCCATTCGAATGCATTGGAATAGTCAGTTTGGTTGCATCAGGAGCAGGACAAAAGTTACACCCCTTTGCAACTTTACATTGCCTCCTTCTGACGATTTTTGGGGCAGCAGAAAACCTTTCACCACGGGCAAATGCCTCAGAGCTATAAAAAACTGAGAGAGGTTATTGTAGAGGCACTCTACATGATCATGTTGCCTAGACAGAACGTTTCTAAGTGATACAATTTTTGAGTAACATCTTGTCAAAGATTGCTGCCTTTTTGCACTTTAGACTCTTCAGGGATATCGTCGGTACAATGTAGCTCCGACTGTTTCGACATGTTTGGGTGAAAAATAGGACCATGCCTAGTGTAAATGTACCCATTTGGATACATTGGAATAGTCAGTTTGGTCATATCAGGAGCAGGACAAAAGTTACACCCCTTTGCAACTTTACACTACCTCCTTCTGACGATTTTTGGGGCAGCAGAAAACTTTTCACCACGGGTAAATGCCTCAGAGCTATAAAAAACCAAGAGAGGTTATTGTAGAGGCACTCTACATGATCGCGTTGCCTCAGACGGAATGTTTCTAAGTGACACGGTTTTTGAGTAACATCTCATCAAAGATTGTAGCCTTTTTGCACTTTGGACTCTTTAGGGATATCGTGGGTACAATGTAGCTCGGACTATTTCGACATGTTTGGGTGAAAAACAGGACTATGCCTAGCATAAATGTACCCATTCAGACGCGTTGGAACAGTCAATTTGGTCGCATCAGGAGCAGGATAAAAGTTACACCCCTTTGCAACTTTACACTGCCTCCTTCTGACGATTTTTAGGGCAAAAGAAAACCTTTCACCACAGGCAAATGCCTCAGAGATATAAAAAATTGAGAGAGGTTATTGTAGAGGCACTTTACATGATCGTGTTGCCTTAGACAGAATGTTTCTAAGTGACACAATTTTCAGGTAACATCTCTTCAAAGATTGTAGCGTTTTTGCACTTTGGACTGTTCAGGGATATCGTCGGTACAATGTAGCTCAGACTGTTTCGACATGTTTGGGTGAAAAACAGGACCATGCCTAGCATAAATGTACCCATCCAGATGCGTTGGAATAGTCAGTTTGGTCACATCATGAGCAGGACACCAAAAATGCAAAAGTTGCTTTGTGCAACTTGACAACATTGACACCTTTTTGTAACATGACTCAAAAACTCAAACTGACCCAAATGACTCAAAGTGACTTAAAATCACCTTGATTTTGGTGCCCAATGTACAATAAAGAGGTCGAGGCACTCCTTATCATTCAAACATCTTAGATGAGCGCATAGGAAAGGAAAAAGCTCTAAGTTTCATCATCATGAATGCCTAATATCAAGAGACTTTAATGGCTCAAACCTTAGCATGGAGTCCTAAGGTGCATTTCATGTCTCCTTTCATCTAGTTTGGCGCCCTTATGTAGATTGTTCAACTTGATTTGGCACCCTATATGTGAAGGAAGATCTAAAGGCATGAAAGTGGATGTCATATTGCAAGAGTTTGGATCATCAAAATTGAAAGAAATAAGTCTATTAAGCTTGGGTGCCCTTGGTCTTCTTTTCATTCATTATGAGCACCTTGGGAGAATGGTATATAGGTCATCATCATGATTGGGCACCCTAGATCCAGAGTGTTGGAGAGATCATCAAATGGTGTCTAGAGGAAGTAGGGTGAGTTATGAGTTTGGTCGCATCAGGAGCAGGAAACCAAAAATGCATAACACGATGATGTAAAAATGTGTACATATGTGTAAAAATGCAGGAGGAAATAAAAAAAGACAAACCTTACAAATTAATGTGCATACTTACAACTCAATGTAACATAACTTTACAAAATCAATGTGAATACTTACAAATTAATCCAATGAACCATCCGAGTCTGCTCTACTCTTTATTGTGTCAAGTATTGCTTCATGGTTAGACTCACGCACCTTCCACAATATTTTGTTCAAAGGTCTACCCCGATACTTTATCAAATGAACATTGGATGCCACGACAATGTTCGAGTAATGAAGAATCTTCCGATGCATGTCAAAGTCCTGAAATAGCCAAATATTAACACTCTTATGTGGGTACCTTCTAAGTCATGTTCTAGTAATAACCACTGATCCTGTAGGGTATTCGATGTTTTCTCCATCTGTAACAGGGGCCTCCAATTTCTTTTTGGCCTCAACACAACGACATAAGTAATAATATGTTCCCTCTTCATTATCTTCATCTGCAATAACTGCATATACGTGCCCTACATTGATATGTGTAGCAAATTAGATGAAATTAGTCAACATTACAAAAACACTACAAAGTAAGATGACATTACCTGGTTGAACTAGATGAAATTAGATGCATATACATGCCCTATATTACCTGGTTGAACTAAATATGATATGTGGTCAAAGTCAACTGACGATTCCATCTATGTTAGTTCTAGTGCCGTCGGGAGTCAATACGTGTCAAGTGGGCTAAGATAACTTAACTCCCATTCGTCAACCCACTCCTTTGACTCGCACTCATCCCAGACTTGAATTGTACAGGAAGAACAAAAGCATGACATCTTTCGTGTATGGATACTCCATGAACCTGCAATTGAGCTTCTGAAAGAGTGCATCTCATTTGATCCTGTCAGTGTACAACAATCCTCATATGGTGCAATGTTAGTATCATCTATCAACCAAAAAAATCTACGAACTAAAGACTTACCTTCATTATCTGGACCCATGGAAGCATTACACCACTCGACAATCGATTTTGCATCTATCAACTTTGCATTGTCTTTATACTTTAACTCTTCTCATCCTATGGCTCTTTTGATACATGCTCCTGCACCATTATACTCCCCCTTTCCATGCCCGGCCTCACAAAAGTTCCACATATGTTGAATACCTATAAAATTATGCCTCCTACTCAGCCAATAGAAATTCTACGAGTTCTTGAATTGTGACGCACAGTTATCTGACCATATGATATGCTGACTGAACGATATGCCCCTTCTAGCCAAATCATTGTAGAACACCTGAAAGCAACCTTGCACGAACTCTGTAGAATGCGTGCAATCATCACTAATATAGAAATATACTCCCTTATGATCTTTCTGTCATCCTCTGTACTATCATTTGCATGAATGAATGCGATGTGCACAAATATAGAAACCTATGTGGAGTTGTAATATTGTGATTGCACCTCACGTTGTGGCTATAGACTGTAGTTCTCTGCAAAGTTGACGACTGAAACAATGCTACCAACTAGAAATGTGTCCTTGCATAACTTGAATTGCAAGTCCAACCATCGAGCTCTATGGGCATGTCTTGCATACTCATACACTATGCTGTCACGAAATATAGGCATAAACTGATACACTAGAATCTTTTCAATAACTAATTCACACCTCTTTGCTTCTTTACCATCTTTTGTATTGTATGCCATTGTTTTATACTTGCCAAACTCTACTAGTTCGTTTCCAACCGCATGTGTTATTTCTATATGTTCACATATTGGCAAATGTTGCAAGCCGCAACGATGACATGTGCCATCCAAGCATAATTTCTTGTAGAATATTTGACCTTCCTCTCTTTCACATAAAATTCTTGATATGAAGTCTCTTGAAGATGTTGGTGGGGCATATATGGCACAACCCTGCAAATCATTGTTAGTATGCATATCTAAACATATAGACCTATAAGCATCAAAATGGTTAGAAAATTCAATATGTAATCTACAACAACAATTAGTGCGTGTGTGATTTATCTTAACATAGAAAGGTTTTAGCAATTCAAAATATCTTTGACAAATTTTAATTTAAGGATAATTTTCTAGAAATTTACCATAAAACTGTGTTTGAGTCTCATCCAAAAAATGCTTTGGATGTGGCTCGCGGTTCTGACTACCGATTCTCCTTCTTACCACATCCCTTTGATTCAGAGATACCCTTGTGTAGTTCTTCCAAAAGTCTTCAATTAGTGATCTCAATGCTTCAACAATTGGTTTATCTTTTTGTGGTAGTCTCCCTGAGAATGCCCATAATTCATTGGCATTAGTGTCCTCAATTCTTTGGCGTCTTCCAACAGCTCTTGATAAAGTTTTCCTATTAATTCTCAATTCTTGACTTGTCTTTCTAATGAGACAAGCTTTCCTTGTTTGACTACTTACTATAGTCGATGTAATCACACACCATGTTGCATTACTATCTTTTGTGTGTGAGGTGTTACCCACACTCTTATACGAACTCATTAGATTCTTGACAATAGATTTTTCACTTGAAGCCTCTGATGTTCTCAACCCAAGAATCTTCATGACAGACCTATACTTTATACTTCGCATCATTTCAACGAATAGTTGACATCTTGCAGTCTCATTTAACTTTTCAAAGAACAATCTCCAAATCTTATTAGCATATCTTCTACAAGTGCATTTTGGAATCTTACCTTCCATTGGCTGCAAAATATTCTCATCAATATCAATCAAATACTTTGACTTTCCATGCAAAATTCTAGGTGGTGTCAAGTTAGGTAAATTCATCTCAACATTAGGAATTTCATCAATATTTAAATGAGATGGGTTAGATGGCATGCCTTCGATCGAAGATGGAATAGATGACATACCTTGAGGTTGAGGTGGGAACAATGGCATACCTCCTTCATCACATGTGAGTGATGATGTACTCTCAACTTGAGATGTGGTAGATGGTGTCCCTACATGTTGACTTACGGTAAAGGATGTGTCTCCAACTATAGTATTCAAATCTCTCGTACCACAAAGTTTTTACATTCGTTCTCTTTGTGCCGCCAATACCATATCTCTTTGTGATGGTTGTGGTTCCTCTTCAATTGGTATGTCTTCATTTATCGTGTCTAATTTCCTCTTCTCATGAAGTTCCCTCATAGCCACTGCTTTCTTTGCATTCTTATCTTCTATCTCTTCCTGTGTTGGTTTAATTCTTGATCGTTTCCTCGGCATGATGGAGAATTTGTCTGTAGCATGATAAAGAGACCAATATTAGTTCCTAAGAAATGAACACAAGATAATAGTGGGATTGTATTTTTTTTATGTTGTAAGGATTTATTCTTGTATAGTTTGACATCATGGTATGTTAAGGTTTGTTTATTACACATAATTATTAAAGAGCCCAAGTGTAGAAAATATACATGGCATCATGTGAGATTGTAGGCTGCTTTCTTGATTGGGAATGTGTCTATTTTAAACATGTATGATAAAGCATAATAAAGTAATTCAATCCAAAATAAGGAAAATGTAAAGAACATGCATGTAAAGACTTGACATACCTAAAAAATAAAGATTTGAATGGAGAGAGTACCTAATTATGTAGTGTTTTTATCTTCTTGCATCAAACTCCTCAACAATTTGAGTTTTTCACCACTTGCTTCCTTTTCAATGTTAAATTCCTAAAATTGAATCACAATTAACATTGTAACACTACAAAAATTGAAACTTGAATAGATATATATCAAACTTGGTGTGAAAACTATGTTATTTCCTCCTTCTCAAGTTGGCAAAGCAGAAAAGGTGGTGGAAAGATCATGCAAAGGTGGTACAATGTGTCAAATGTGCATGTGAATTTCCTAATAGCATGAAAGCACTTCTTTTTTGTCAGAGCACACGTAGAATCAGTAAGAAAACAAAGCATGTGGGCCTGGATCACGAGGGTAACCACTTTTTTACTGTTTCAATAGAAATACAAAAGGCGAGCGCATTATAACGTGAGCACGTTATAACGCGCTCGTGCTATAACGCGCTCACGTTTTGTCCTACTATAGATTCATCACATCCTTTGCATTGATCACATCTTTTTGCTGCAAGGGCTTGCCAGATGCTTCGCCATATGATAGGCATAACAATGAAGGGGCAAGCCCTCATAATCAAGTTCTTGATAGAAAATGCCCTCAACCCTCAACGTCAAACCCTAATCCCTCAACCCTTAACTCTGATCCCTCGACCCTCGACCCTTGACCCTCAACCCTTAATGTCAAATCCTAATCCCTCAACCCTATCCCTAAACCCTCAACCCTCAACGTCAAATCCTAATCCCCCAACCCTCAACTCTATCTGTAAACCCTCAACCCTCAATGTCAAATCCTAATCCCTCAACCCTAATCCATCATCCCTCAACTCTAATCCCTCATCCCTAAACCCTAAATGCTATCCATAATCCTACACCCTCAACAGACTCAATACTATACCTTAAACTCTAATCCCTTATCCCTAAACCCTCCAACCCTATCCCTAATCCTTACACCCTCCACACTCTACTTTAACACTAATCCCTTGAACCTCAACCCCATCCCTAAAACCTTGACCCTCAAACCTCAACCCTCAACCCTCAACGTCAAACCCTAATCCCTCAACCCTTAACTCTAATCCATCAACCCTCAACACTATACCTTAAACCCTAATCCCTTTAACCTCAACCCTATCCCTAAACCCTTGACCCTCAAACCTCAACCCTCAACCCTCGACGTCAAACCCTAATCGCTCAACCCTTAACTCTGATCCCTCATCTCTCAACCCTAAACCCTAAACCCTCAACCCTCAACCCTCAACCCTCAACATCAAATCCTAATCCCTCAACCCTTCACTCTAATCCCTCAACCCTAAACCCTATCCCTAAACCCTCAACACTATACCTTAAACCCTAATCCCTCAGCTCTCAACCCTAAACCTTATCCCTAAACCCTAATCCCTCAACCCTAATCCATCATCCCTCAACTCTAATCCCTCATCCCTAAACCCTAAATGCTATCCTTATTCCTACACCCTCAACATAATCGATACTATACCTTAAACCCTAATCCCTTATCCCTAAACCCTCCAACCCTATCCCTAATCCTTATACCCTCCACACTCTACTTTAACCCTAATTCCTTGACCCTCGACCCTATCCCTAAACCCTTGACCCTCGAACCTTAACCCTCAACCCTCAACGTCAAACCCTAATGCCTCAACCCTTAACTCTGATCCTCGACCCTCAACACTATACCTTCAACCCTAATCCCTATCCCTCAACCCTTAACCCTTAAAACTTAAACCCTATCCCTACACCCTCAACACTTGACACTATATCTTAAGCCTTAAACCCTCATCCCTAAAGCCTCAACCCTCAATCCTTAAACCTTCAACCCTAAACCCTATCCCTAATCCCTCTACCCTTGACACTCTAACCCTAACCTTGACATTAAATGCTAATCCGTCAACCCTAAACCCTAATCCTAAACCCTCAACCCTCAACCCTCAACACTATACCTTAAACCCTAATCCCTCAACCCTCAACCCTAAACATTATCCCTAAACCCTAATCCCTCAACCCTCAACCCTAATCCATCATCCCTCAACTCTAATCCCTCATCCCTAAACCCTAACTGCTATCCCTATTCCTAAACTCTCAATAGACTCGATACTATACCTTAAACTCTAATCCCTTATCCCTAAACCCTCCAACCCTATCCCTAATCCTTACACCCTCCACACTCTACTTTAACTCTAATCCCTTGAACCTCAACCCTATCCCTAAACCCTTGACCCTCGAACCTCAACCCTCAACCCTCAACGTCAAACCCTAATCCCTCAACCCTTAACTCTGATCCATCAACCCTCAACACTATACCTTAAACCCTAATCCCTATCCCTCAACCCTTAACCCTTAAAATTTAAACCCTATCCCTACACCCTCAACACTTGACACTATATCTTAAGCCTTAAACCCTCATCCCTAAAGCCTCAACCCTCAACCCTATACCTTAAACCCTAATCCCTCAACCCTCAACCCTAAACCTTATCCCTAAACCCTAATCCCTCAACCCTCAACCCTAATCCATCATCCCTGAACTCTAATCCCTCATCCCTAAACCCTAAATGCTATCCCTATTCCTAAACCCTCAACAGACTTGATACTATACCTTAAACTCTAATCCCTTATCCCTAAACCCTCCAACCCTATCCCTAATCCTTATACCCTCCACACTCTACTTTAACCCTAATTCCTCAACCCTCAACCCTATCCCTAAACCCTTGACCCTCAACCCTCAACATCAAACCCTAATCCCTCAACCCTTAACTCTGATCCCTCGACCCTCAACCCTATCCCTAAACCCTCAACCCTCAACCCTCAACCCTCAATGTCAAATTCTAATCCCTCAACCCTAAACCCTTAACCCTCAACATCAAATTCTAATCCCTCAAACTTCACTTTAATCCCTCAACCCTAAACCCTATCCCTAAACCCTTAACACTATACCTTAAACCCTAAACCCTCAACCCTAACCCTAAACCTTGTCCCTAAACCCTAATCCCTCAACCCTCAACCCTAATCTGTCATCCGTCATCCCTCAACTCTAATCCCTCATCCCTAAACCCTAAATGCTATCCCTATTCCTATACCCTCAACAGGCTCGATACTATACCTTAAACTCTAATCCCTTATCCCTAAACCCTCCAACCCTATCCCTAATCCTTATACCCTCCACACTCTACTTTAACCCTAATTCCTTGACCCTCAACCCTATCCCTAAACCCTTGACCCTCGAACCTCAACCCTCAACCCTCAACATCAAACCCTAATCCCTCAACCCTTAACTCTGATCCCTCGACCTTCAACCCTATCCCTAAACCCTCAACCCTCAACATCAAATTCTAATCCGTCAACCCTTCACTCTAATCCCTTAACCCTAAACCCTATCCCTAAACCCTCAACACTATACCTTAAACCCTAATCCCTCAACCCTAACCCTAAACCTTGTCCCTAAACCCTAATCCCTCAACCCTCAACCCTAATCTATCATCCGTCATCCCTCAACTCTAATCCCTCATTCCTAAACCCTAAATGCTATCCCTATTCATAGACCCTCAACAGGCTCGATACTATACCTTAAACCCTAATCCCTCTACCCTCGACACTCTTATTTAACCCTAGTCCCTTGACCATTAACCCTATCCCTCAACCTCAACCCTCAACCCTCAACCCTCAACCCTCAACTCTCAACATTAAACCCTAATTCATCAACCCTCAAACCTAAACCCTATCCCTAAACCATCAACCCTCAACACTATACCTTAAACCCTAATCCCACAACCCTCAACCCTAAACCCTAATCCCTCAACCCTCAACCCTAATCCCTCATCCCTCAACTCTAATCCCTCATCGCTAAACCCTAAATGCTATCCCTATTCCTAAACCCTCAACAGACACGATACTATACCTTAAACTCTAATCCCTTATCCCTAAACCCTCCAACCCTATCCCTAATCCTTACACCCTCCACACTCTACTTTAACCCTAATCCCTTCAACCTCAACCCTATCCTTAAACCCTTGACCCTCGAACCTCAACCCTCAACCCTCGACGTCAAACCCTAATCCCTCAACCCTTAACTCTGATCCCTCATCTCTCAACCCTAACCCTAAACCCTAAACCCTTAACCCTTAACCCTCAACGTCAAATCCTAATCCCTCAACCCTTCACTCTAATCCCTCAACCCTAAACCCTATCCCTAAACCCTCAACACTCTACCTTAAAACCTAATCCCTCAGCCCTCAACCCTAAACCTTATCCCTAAACCTTAATCCCTCAACCCTCAACCCTAATCCGTCATCCCTCAACTCTAATCCCTCATCCCTAAACCCTAAATGCTATCCCTATTCCTACACCCTCAACAGAATCGATACTATACCTTAAACCCTAATCCCTTATCCCTAAACCCTGCAACCCTATCCCTAATCCTTATACCCTCCACACTCTACTTTAACCCTAATTCCTTGACCCTCAACCCTATCCCTAAACCCTTGACCCTCAAACCTCAACCCTCAACCCTCAACGTCAAACCCTAATCCCTCAACCCTTAACTCTGATCCCTCAACCCTCAACACTATACCTTAAACCCTAATCCCTATCCCTCAACCCTTAACCCTTAAAACTTAAACCCTATCCCTACACCCTCGACACTTGACACTATATCTTAAGCCTTAAACCCTCATCCCTAAAGCCTCAACCCTCAATCCTTAAACCTTCAACCCTAAACCCTATCCCTAATCCCTCTACCCTCGACACTCTAACCCTAACCTCGATATTAAATGCTAATCCGTCAACCCTAAACCCTAATCCTAAACCCTCAACCCTCAACACTATACCTTAAACCCTAATCCCTCAACCCTCAACCCTAAACCTTATCCCTAAACCCTAATCCCTCAACCCTCAACCCTAATCCATCATCCCTCAACTATAATCCCTCATCCATAAACCCTAAATGCTATCCCTATTCCTAAACCCTCAACAGACTCGATACTATACCTTAAACCCTAATCCCTTATCCCTAATCCTTACACCCTCCACACTCTACTTTAACCCTAATCCCTCGACCCTAAACCCTATCCCTAAACCCTTGACCCTTGAACCTCAACCCTCAACCCTCAATGTCAAACCCTAATCCCTCAACCCTTAACTCTGATCCCTCGACCCTCAACCCTATCCCTAAACCCTAAACCCTCAACCCTAATTTATCATCCCTCATCCCTAAACCCTAAATGCTATCCCTATTCCTAGACCCTCAACGGGCTCGATACTATACCTTAAATGCTAATCCCTTATCCCTAAACCCTCCAACTCTATCCCTTATCCCTTAACCCTCATGATTAATAGCCTTGAATGTAAAAAAATTTGAGGAGAACATAACGCGAGCGCATTATAACACGCTCGCATTATGTCAAACATGACAAACAATAGACTTGCGGGAAAGAAAAATGCAAGGCAAAACATAACACGCTCACGTTATTTCTTGCTTTGGGAATCCCAAGCCTTGGGCTTGGGATTTGCTTTGGGTTTCCAACCGAAAGGCTTGGAGTGCCTTATGAACAGTCACAGACATGTTTTTCTATATTCTTCAAAATTTCACATAATTTCGTTTGTGCTAACCCTTAGATTTGCACGTGTTTCAAGGTCAAACAAATCAAACACATGGGTAATGTTAGGCTTTCTCTTAGCTATTTGACGATGTGATTTTTTTCACATTTTAACAATGTTAAGCCTTTCATCTTTAATTTCTTTTGTTTGTGTGTCTATTTTTAGGCAAAAACCACTATTTGGTCTTTTTTTCATTGTAAAATAACTATTCATTCAAATTTCAAAAAAGTTACATATTTAGAAACTAGACTCCATTCTACAAATATTAAAAAAATAAAAAAATGATTTTCAATTAGTTTTCAAAATTTATAGGGGTAGCACGGCCAAAATTCTATTTTTTAGGATGTGTCCACTTTGAAAATTAGTAAAAAATCAAATATTCATCAAAAAATTATCAAAAAAATCAGGCATAAACTACATGCTATTGGCTAATTTCTCACTGAAGCGATTTTAAAAATACCAAAAAAAATTTGACCTTTTGAGGGAGCCACAAAACATGCTATGTTATGTTTTTTTGACAGAAACAACACCAATTTCTTTGGCTCCCTCTTTTGAACCCCTTAATCTAGGCCATTTTCAAAAATAAATAGTAGTTTAGAAAGTAGACTCGGAGCACTACGAACATTGTTTTGGTTGCATCTCCAAATTTTGAGTGTAGCTATGCTCAATTTCTCATCCAAGGCCAACATTTCCTGATTTCAGAAAAAAAGTGGCCACTTAAGACCCCTTTTTGGCCCCCCATCTTCCTGCACTTACCCTTTTACTACTTTTACTAGGGCATAGTCTTGTTTTTCAGTAATGTTGTGTTTCAATTTTGCCCCCCTGAAGTGATTTAGTGAAAAATGATATAGGTTGTTCATATCCTTCATTATTTTTCTGCAACATTACAGCTACCACTGTATGAAAAGATGCAAAAGAGAATACCTAGAATGGCTTACCAAAATTTGGGGATTTCAATACAGGAGCCTCTTTAATAGATTTCTTGATGGATGTAAATGCATCAATGGCCTCTTTAGTCCAATCCACCTTTGTGCCCTTCTTCAACATTTTAGAGACTGGTTTGACAATTTTTACAAAGTTTGATAGAAACCTTCTGACAAAATTTGTTTGGCCAAAGAAAGATTGAATGGATTTCACACTTCTTGGAATAGGAATCTTTTCAATAGCCTCTACCCTTTCAGAATCAATGCTTACACCATGTTTTGAGACTATGTACTGATGCAGAAGCATCCAGTGGTGTAAAGGCAATCTTGCATCACCCAAAAAGAAGTTAATTCAAAATCATTGTAGTTGTTTTCATTTCTTTCCATAATTAGTGTTTTTGGTTCCATAATATCCAGAATAATGATGTAGGACTTTTAATTTTTCCAAAACTGCTAAAAATAGCAACCTGCCTATTTTGGAAAGTGTACCTGCCATTTTAGGAAAGTTTGCATTTGGGCATGGATTGAACTGAAAACTTACAGAAAGTTACATAATAGAAATATAAGACCTTTGGCGAAGGAATTAGGAAAAGATCATTTGTGAGCTAAACGATATTAAAGTTTTTATTTTCTGAAAAGCCCCTAAAAATTTTTGAAACGAGATATGAAGCACTAAAACATCCCATAACATCCTAAAAAGTTGATAGAAATCTGTTTACAAATTTCCAGCATGATAGTTCACATCACGAGATTTCCAGTGCTTAAAAACAGTTCATCAATCGGACACACGGATCAAAAGTTATGCTTCCTGGAAGTTGACCTACTTTTGGAGGGAGTTGCAAATTTTGAAATTTAGCCGGAGGCCGCCAAAAAGTGCTATTTATGACTGTTTTGGGAACCCTGGGCGGTAGTAGAGTTAAGTGGGCAAGTGTAGAGTCAAGAATAGGTGTGAAAATAGAAACCCTAGCTGAGTTGGGGTTGCAAAAGGCCGAAGATTCCAGAGCCTAGTGATGTGTAGTTGTAGTGCGTTGCAGCATGTGGAGGATTGATTCCTCTATTTGTAATTGAGCTTCTATAATGTAATGAGTTGCCCAGATCAATAAAGAAATATTCTATTTTTTGTGTTTTGTTTCTGTTGTTATGTGTTTTATGATTTACCCCCTTCATCAAGTGGTATTAGAGCAAGGGTTCCTAAGTGTGTAGACAGATCACCGACCGTGAGGCAATTTGCACCAGGACCTGAGGTTGTGGGTTTGCTGTGGAGATCAAGATGCCTCCATGAAGAAATCATATTGGGAGGAATGCTTTGATAGAAGATGGTTTTAAAGCCCTGCAAAGGCAAATCGATGCATTGCAAGAGGAGCTACGAAGAGGGTTTGATCTGAGAACAAGAGAAGAAAGTGAGGATGAAGCTGAAGAAGAGCTATCCGAGGATGAACAAGAAGCTGGAGGAATCCTGCAGAAGTTAGGTTGTTGAGGGCTATTTCAAAGATAGGAAAGAGGCCTAGGATCAAAGTTTCCACATATTCTAGAGACTTGAATCCAGAACAGCTTATTAATTGGATCAATGACATGGAGGAGTATTTCAAATATGAAGATGTGGAGGACCTAGATCGGGTCAAGTTTGCAAAAACAAAGTTGAAGGGCCACGCCAGTATTTGGTGGAAGGAGGTCCAATTAGAGAGGAACAGAAGAGGAAAAGGAAAGATCGCCAGATGGGATCAGATGGTGGAGAAACTGAAGAAGCAGTTCATTCCTATGGACTATGAGATGGAGTTGTTAAAGAAGTTGCAAGGATTGAAGCAAGGCAACAAGTCTGTTAAGGAGTATACAGAAGAATTTTATAAAATACTATTAGGACAGGTCATGTAAAGCCCAACAAGGAGAAGGTAGCCCATTACATTAATGGGTTGATGCCGAGTATTCAAGAGGAGCTAAGCCTAGTCAGAATGACCACCATAGAAGATGCATACCAGCTTTCCCTAAAGGTGGAAGAGAAGCTAAATAAAAGATTTGACAGCAAGCAAAGGGGAAGAGGTTAAGGCAGAAGTACTGGTGGAAGACCCTATGGGGGCCAAAAAGATTCAAAGAAAAGTGAAGCTAGAACCAGTCGCAATCAGAGAGGAGATAATACCTACCACCCTCATGACTAGAACAATGATGAACAAAGAGGAAGAGGAATAGGCAGACCTAGGTAAGGACCCGGAAGAGGAGGTTTTAGAGGAACCTATTTGCAATGTGGAGAAGAAGGGCATCGAGCATACGAGTGTCTGCAACATCAAGGAAGGACAAATAGAAGACCTGAAGGTAATGCACGAGTTGCACATGTAGATGAAGATGCACATTTTGAGCATTCTGAAGATGCTGAAAGGGGAGAAACCCTAGTTGTCAGAAGAACCCTGCTGAATGAGGAGAAAGAACCAAATCAGAGGAAGAGTTTATTCCGCACAAGGTGCAAATGTGAAGGTAAGTGTTGTGATATTATTATTGACAGTAGAAGCACTAATAATCTTGTTTCAAAGGAGATGGTTGCCAAGTTGAAGTTGACAAGAAGAAAGCATCTGCATCCATATCGGATTGCATGGTTGCAGAAGGACCATAGAGCTTTGGTCAACAAGCAGTGTTTAGTGAAGTTCAAGATTGGGGACTACCATGATGAGGTGTTGTGTGATATCATACCAATGGATGCATGTCATATGTTGTTGGGGAGGCCATGGCAGTATGATAGGAGCATTGTCCATGATGGTCATGCAAACACATATTCCCTAACAAAAGATGGAGTTCGTCATAAATTGAAGCCCTTAAAGGAGGTGGAAGAAAAGGTATGTAGTACCACCATAATCTACTTGGTACATGGTAGGAAATTTTTGGACGGTATAAAGCATGAGCGTCATTGTTTTGCATTGATTCCTAAGATTAGTCAAGAGAAATGTGAAGATGTACCAACAGAAGTTTCCAATATGTTGAAAGAATTTTAGGACATTATCTCTGATAATGTACCAGAAGATTTGCCACTAGTGAGGAAGATAACTCATAAAATGGATTTGATACTAGGAGCCAGTTTGCCAAATAAGGCAGCCCATAGAATGACTCTAGCCGAGAGTGAAGAGTTGAATAGACAAGTTCAGGAGTTGTTGAGGAAGGGATTGATAAGAGAGACCCTAAGTCTATGTGATGTACTTGTAGTACTAGCACCAAAGAAAGATGGAGAGTGGAGAATGTGTACAGACTCTGGAGCCATCAATAAGATCATGATCAAGTACAGATTTCCATTACCCAAAATGGATGACATAATGGACTATTTGAGTGGAGTCAAGTACTTCACGAAGATTGACCTGAAGAGTGGGTATCACCAGATCTGTATCAGAGAAAGAGATGAGTAAGACTTGGGATGAGCATCTGATGCATATCAGAAGAGTTTTAGAGAAGCTGATGGAGGAGAAGTTGTTGATTAATCTGAAGAAATGTAGTTTTGTAAAGGAGTTGGTATACCTAGGATTTGTTGTCTCAGAGGAAAGTCTTAAGATGGACCCAGAAAAAGTAAGGGCTATCATTCAATGGCCTACACCAAGGAGTACAACGGAGGTAAGATCTTTTCATGGTTTGGCAAGTTTTTACAAAAAGTTTATCAGGAATTTCAGTAGCATTTGTGCTCCCCTAACTAAAACAATGAGAGGGGATAGAAAAGAGTTTAGATGGACTAAAGGAGTAGACAAGAGCTTTGATACATTGAAGCAGAAAGTCGTAGAACAACCTATTTTTGGCACTTCCCGATTTCAATAAGGTATTTCAGATAGATTGTGATGCTAGTGGTAGTGGTATAGGAGTTGTTTTGAGCCAAGAAGGTAATCCCATTGCCTATTTTAGTGAGAAGCTCAATGATGCCAAGAAAAAGTATTTTGTTTATGATTAGGAGTTTTATGCAATAGTTCAAGTTTTAAAGAAATGGAGACATTATTTGTTACGAAAGGAGTTTGTTTTATATACTGATCATCAGGCTTTGTAGTATCTTAATAGTCAAGGAGAGTTGAATCAAAGGCAATTTAAATGGGTTGAGTTTTTGCAGAGCTATACTTTTGTTTTGAAGCACAGGAGTGGGAAGTCCAACAGAGTTGCAAATGCCTTGAGCAGAAGGAAAAATTTGTTGACAGAAATGAAGATAGAGGTTTTTGGGTTCGAAAAGCTCAAAAGTTTGTATCCTGAAGATCCAGATTTTGTAGAGGCCTAGAAAGCTTGTTTGGAACCTATTACTTTGGACAGGACAAAATGGTTGGATTTCATAATCCAAGATGGCATGTTGTTTAGAGGAAGCCAGTTGTGCATTCCAAGGAGTTCCATTAAGGAGAACCTGATTAAGGAGAAGCATAGTGGAGGATTGGCTGGACACTTTGGTCGAGATAAGACCATTGCTATTGTTGGTGAAAATTATTATTGGCCACAGTTGTAGCAAGATGTGAGGAAATTTGTGCAGAGTATGTCAAATGGCAAAAGGAGCAAGTCAGAATACAGGTCTATCAGCCACTACCTATACCAGAGAAGCCATGGGATGATATTAGTATGGATTTTGTTCTTGGTTTACCAAGGACATAGAAAGGACATGATTCCATTTTTGTGGTGGTGGATAGATTCTCGAAGATGGCAAATTTCATTCCTTGTAAGAAGACTAATGATGATGTTCATATTGCTGAATTATTTTTCAGGGAGGTGGTGAGATTACACGATCTACCAAAGAGCATAGTTTCAGATCGAGATACCAAGTTTGTTGGTTATTTTTGGAGGACATTGTGGAAGAAGTTGAAGACAAACTTGAAGTTCAATTCTGCGCACCATCCACAGACTGATGGATAGACCGAAGTGGTGAATAGGAGTTTGGGTAACCTGCTACAATGCTTAGTAGGAGATAAGCCCAAGGGATGGGATTTGATTTTACCACAGGCAAAATTTTATTACAATTCTGTCAATAGGAGTACTGGTAAATCACCATTCCAAATTGTATATAGGAATAGTCCAAGAAATGCTTCAGAGTTAAGGAAGCTGGACAAAGGAGAAAAGACAAGTGCTGAAGCTGAAGACTTTGCAGAACACATGAAGAATTTGCATGAAGAGGTGAGAAGGCACATTAATAAGATGAATGTTTAGTACAAGGCTAAGGTAGATCAAAAGAGGAGATCTAAGGAGTTCCAGGAAGGAGATGAAGTCATGGTTTACTTGAGAAAAGAAAGGTTCCCAATTGGAACATACAATAAGCTGAAAATGAAGAAATTTGGACCATGTAGAATCCTGAAGAAGCATGATTCAGGGAATGCATATGAGGTTAGAGTTGCCGAGTGGGATCAATATTTCCCCTATTTTTAACATTGTTGATTTATTAGAATATCATGAAGGTGGAACAGAGGATGGACCAACAGAAGCACAGTGGAGTATTCTGGCATCTACTTCAATGGAGGAGATAGAAGAGATCTTGGATAGCCGTGTGGGAAGAAGTACTCGGAACAAGCAATATGAAGAATATCTGGTAAAATAGAAAGGAAGGCATGTTAAAGATTCTTCTTGGTTGTCTAAGGCAGAGGTTGACCATTTGGGTTTTCCTCACACAAACATCGGACACGTGACAGGGTCACTTCTCAAATTACCCTGGGTGTCTAATGCAGGAGCATCCAGTGGTGTAAGGGCAATCTTGCATCACCCAAAAAGAAGTTAATTCAAAATCACTGTAGTTGTTTTCATTTCTTTTCATAATTAGTGTTTTTGGTTCCATAATATCTAGAATAATGATGTAGGACTTTTAGTTTTTCCAAAACTGCTAAAAATAGCAACCTGCCTATTTTGGAAAGTGTACCTACCATTTTAGGAAAGTTTGCATTTGGGCATGGATTGAAGCAAAAACTTACAAAAAGTTACATAACAAAAATATAAGACCTTTGGCAAAGGAATCAGGGAAAGATCATTTGTGAGCTAAAAGATATTAAAGTTTTTGTTTTTCAAAAAGCCCCTGAAAATTTTTGAAATGAGATATGAGGCACTAAAACATCCCATAACATCCCAAAAAGTTGACAAAAATCTCTTTAAAAATTTTTGGCATGATAGTTCACATTGCAAGCTTTCCAGCGCTTAAAACGGTTGGTCAATCAGACACCCAGATCAAAAGTTATGCTTCCCGGAAGTTGACCTACTTTTGGAGGGAGTTGCAAATTTAGCTGGAGGCCACCAAAAAGTGTTATTTATGACTGTTTTGGGAACCCTAGGCGGTAGTAGAGTTAAGGGGGCAAGTGTAGAGTCAAGAATAAGTGGGAAAATAGAAACCCTAGCTAATTTGGGGTTGCAGAAGGCTACAGATTCCAGAGCCTGGTGATGTGTAGCTAGTGTGTTACAGCCTGTGGAGGATTGATTCCTTTATTTGTAATTGAGCTTCTGTAATGTAATGAGTTTCCCAAATCAATAAAGAAATATTCTATTTTCTATGTTCTATTTTTGTTGTTATGTGTTTTATGATTTACCCCCTTCATCATGTACCCTAGTAGTTTTCCTTCTGTCATAGCAAAAAGGCACTTCTTTGGATTTAAAGAAATACCATATTCCAATGCCCTGATAAAAATTTTATCCAATTGTGAACAATGATCTTCTGCTCTTTTAGAATACTCTATAAGATCATCCTGGTAAACTACCATTATTGTGTTAATCAGATCAGAAAAAGCTACATCCATGGCCCTTTGAAATGTTGCCCCCGCATTTGTAAGACCAAATGACATTCTCACATAAACATAGGTACCCCAAGGTGTTGTAAAAGCAGTTTTATATTGTTCTAATTCTTTAACCTTTACTTGGTTGTATCCAGAGAAACCATCCATAATGGACAACAATTCACATCCTGTCACTTGTTGCAACATTGTCTCCATATTTGGAAGAGGATAGTTATCTTTTACTGATGAGATGTTTAAATTTCTAAATTCTACACACAATCTTATATCACCATTCTTTTTTCTTACAGGCACCAGGTTGGATACCAGGGAGCAATGGCTAATCGATTTGATAATACCTCCTTCTCTGAGCTTCATGAGTTCTTCTTGCATCTTGGGTGCTAATGTAGGGTTTATAGGCCTTTGTCTTTGTCTGAATGGTTTGGCATCATATTTCAATGGTATTTCATGCTGAAATAAATCTTCTCTGTATACCTTTAGATCATCGTAGGACCAGGCAAACACATGTTTATATTTTTTGAGTAAGATTATAAGCATTTCTCTGATCTTTGGACTAATCTTTCTCCCAATATAAACCTTTTTAGGAGCTATCTCTGTTCCCAAGTTGATCTCTTCAACATCCTTAAGATCAACGGTTGCAGGCTTGAGATTATATCTATCTTGTCCATCAAACACTCTTTCTAGGGCTACAAGACCCTTGGGCATTTTATTCATTTTGAGTTGGACCACTTCTTTTCCAAAAAGGGTCTCTTTGCCATCTACCTTTTCCACAAATGCATTCAAGTCAATTTCTTGAGATTCATATTGGTCCACACAATGGAGGAATTTAATGAGATCTTGGTCATCATTAAAAACTTGCCAGTTATAAATATTATTAGGGATTGCTGGTCTAGTCTAGAATTCTACCTCAATTATTCTTGACAATGTAATATCATCTTTTCTAGGGCCACATTTCCCAGGAAATCAGCCATTATGTTTTTGGACCTCTCTATCCAGTCTATAAGGAATGCATCGAATAGTTCAATTGTATCCCACATAGCATTTCTATATTGCTTCAACCTCTTATTCTTTGATGAATATTTTGCCCTAATTTGTGAAACAACTAACTCGAAGTCGCCATATACTGCTAGTAACTTGATTCCATGTTTTAAGGCGATGTTCAATCCCAACAATAATGCCTCATACTCACCAATATTATTGGTGCATTCAAAGGTCAGCAAGAATGAGTGTTTGAATGTTTTTCCTACAGGACCCCTACCCCATTTCCTCCTTTATTGCATGCACCATCAAAATACATCCTCCATACACCATGTGCATCTGTTTGAGCTTCTCTTTTTATTGGATTTGTGTTTTGTAATTCAGGTTGTGATTTTTTAACCCTAAAACTCCCAAGATCTATATCACAGAAACAATTCATTTGGTTTGGATCCAATCGTTCTATTATGTTCACATATCTTGGCTCTCTATATAACTTAACTTCCTTCCCATTCACTTGTATTGTTGCATATGATAGGTCTAGCTGGATATTCCCTCCTGCTGCAACAGTCCATTGTCTAGATAATAACATTCCATAGTATGGTGGAGTATCTGCTATAGTAATATTAGTTATATAAATGGCTTCAGGGTATGAGGCCAATTTTAGTTCCACATCCTTCATAACTCCTACAATAGGGATGGCCCTATTATCCATTGCATAGCATTTGCCATATATTGTGTCTACACACAAACCTAACTCTTTCATAACAGCTATTGGCATAATATTTATAGAAGCTCCAGAGTCGATCATACAATTTCTTACCAGTTTATTGTTGATCAGTAGTGTTATATAGAATGGGTCTACTTGGGAAGGATTTTTTGTTATAGCATCACCAAGATAAATTTTAGGAGTCATCATAACTTCCTCTCCAAGATTGCTCACCTTATTTCTATCACACCTTTGTTTTTGTTGTGATCTTGTTGATTTGGTATATTAGATATCAACTTGAGGGCACTGTCCCTGTATTCATCTATTTTCATCATTTCCATCAATGGTACTAATATCTTGATTTGGGATAATGCCTATGTTATGTCAAATGAAGGAGTAGCAGTAATCCATTCTAATTTTTCTTTATTGGAACCTTTCTCCTCAGATTGTTGCTTATTACTATCCTTCATCTTATTCTACTCAACCTTGGATGTTTCTTTATGCGAAATTTTTTGGTTTTCTCCTTTCTTATGGTTATCCAATGTTCCCTTCTTATGATATGGTTCTTTGACAAACAAAACTCTAGGTGTTCCTTGGTCTGCATTCACAGTCCTATTCCTTAGGTTGTAGTTGTTTCTGGCCTGAGCCACAATAGCAATTGTAAGAGCTCTCCTTTCTTCCTCAGTGGGCTTTCTTAATTGGACATGTGGGACCATATTGGATACATGATTGGTTTCTTCATAATTATCTTCTTGATCAGAGAAAACTTCTTGTCTACCCATGTTAATATTTTACCTCTGATTGCTTACATTATATTCAAATCCATCTTCTTCATATGATGAGTATTCTTCATCGATTGACTGAGGTCTCATTCCTAACATATTTATGGTATGATCATCCCTATTTTAATTATAATATGTTTCATTTTCTTTCAATGATTGGGCTACCAGACAATAATCAAGTGAATGAGGCAAGTTGCATGCAATAGACCATGGGTTGTTGTCCAATACATGTGTCCCATGTTTCTTTAAGGGATCAGGAGTATCCTTATAATTCTACCTCTGGCTGTTATCTACTAGCTTCCCATCCTTCCAGTTTGTGTTGTAAGGCATATCATATAGTATAGGCCTTTCATTTATATAATAATTTGCTTGCCTAGTTTGTTGGTTACTTGGATTTTGTGGAATCCTGATATTTCCCTTTTACCAAATTTTCTAGCAGCTTTTCTATTGTTTTCAGTACTCACATCTACTTTTTGAGCTTCTATAAGAGTCATAGGAGCTCTATTTTGTAGTTCATATATGGTTTTAGGATCGAAATCTTTCAAGTATAAAGCTAGGGCCATGCCATCAGGAGGTTTCATTTCAGGAGAAATCTTGTGATATATCTTTGAAAACCTTTGGTTAAAATCCACTACTATCTCATTATAATTCTTTTGAATGCTTGTTAATTCATGAATAGAAAAATTTGGATTAGCATGACTCCCATACTGTTCTTTAAATTGATCTTTAAAATCTTCAAAAGAACTGATTGAGGCATCAGGTAAATTCTTATACCAATCTCTAGCATCTTCAATCAGAGATAACATAAATAATTTCATCTGAATATCTTCATATTGCACTTCATAGTTATCCATGACTGTCTCAAAGTTTCTGATATGTTCTTCTGCTTAAACAACATTATTCCCAATAAACTTTGGGAGTGCATTTATCAAATCTTTGTCAATGGGATCAGGACAGATTTGGTACCTAGATAAATCCAGTTGCATGTATCTATTTATATTTAAGGGTCCTTGCAAATTCTGATTTGGTTGATATTGTTGGTTTTAATGGTGAGGTGGGTGGTTTTGTACATTATGGTGGAGATTCATATTTGTATTTTGTTGGCGGGGTGGAATATGCTAATGACTAGGAGGTCAATAAGTATTAGTCATACGTTGGGAAGGATTATGAACATTATGTGTTTTTGGATTTTGTGGTGGAATGTTCTATTGGACATGGCTAACATTAGTTGGATTGTGTGGTACTCTTGAAGCATTTGAACCACTTGGATTCTGATGTGACCCCTGTGGGTTGCTTGTAAGAATATACCCACCTTGCTTATAGGGAGGTACATACTTTGAGCTACTTGTAGTTTTAGACCTTATTTGCTGCAATTCTTGTTTTATCCTCTCCTCTTCTTCTTTTAATTTGGCTATCTCAAGTTCCTCTTGTAACTTATGTAAATCTTGTTGTACCTCACTCTTATTTCTTATGTCTTTTGGTGGATTATCATGAGCTTATGTAGATGTTATTTGATCAATAGACTCATATTGAATCTCTTCACCCCGCTACAATGACATCTTATAATCATATTCTGCCTAGTTTTACATTATTTCCCTTTCAATCTGAGCCTCATATTTAAGTTGCTTCTGAGGGTCAGGTCTGTACTAGTCTAGAATATCATCAATTTTGTTATAATCAGACTAGGCATGATAGCTCTTGGATTGGAATTCCTCTTATTCATGCATGGGAGTGAAGTTGTTATGTGTTATTATAGGTTGTTTTGAAGTATTCTCTCAGGTATTCTAGTTATTAGTGCGTTCAGACTAACTTGATATCCTAGTTTTCTTAGTAGGGGCCCTCAAAGCTGGGGATGATTGCAACTTTTTACCATCATTTTTGGATCTCCTACCATCCATGTTGTATGAAAATATAATATTTCAGCACAAAATATATCTGAATTTTGAATAGAGTCACCACCTCTCTTTGGAGAGGAATGATTTTATCTTCTGGGTCTTGTCCACCAACAAAGTTATGATTTTAACTTCCTAACTCTATTGATATGGTCTCCTACAAAGTTCCTTTTTATTGTCCCCAGTAGAGTTGCCAATTCTGTTAGGTCTAAAAAATGTAGGTTTTTATCCTTAAGAGATTTCCAAGCTTTCTTAATTCTTTTGGCTAACGACATGGGGCAAATATGACTAAAACCCCCTTTATTTCAGGCTCTACCAGACCTAGGTGGCTATTCCTTAACTATTAATGTAAATTTGTATGACCTTCACAATGGCATATGGGTGTGAATTAGATGTGAGGCTATGAATTACTCTTACTCCTAATATGTGAGCTTTTAAATGTGTGAATAAAGTTGTGGAATGTAAAAGGATTGTTGTAAAATAGTCGTGACCAATGCCTAATGCTATTGGGTAAAGGGTTAAGATTTATATAATTTGTAGATCTACTTGGCTTAACTCTAAATATTTGGCACTTTTTAAATGTTTACACCTTGTGTAAACGTGCAAGATTGTTGGTTGTTTAGACTCTTCTTTAAGATCCAGTTGATATTTCCCAAGTTACTGTGGTTATTTGAAAGGTTTTAATTCTATTTTGAAGGAAACCAACTAAACTAATTTACTCAAAGGATTTTAACTCAGGGTAGAGACCAATAAATATAAATCATTTAGAAGGACTTAAATCAACTTCAAATAGAAACCAATCACAAACACACCACACAGAGACAACAAATGTGCCTTGATAAATCTAAATGACTTAAATAACTGGAAAGGATCAAGATGGAGATAGTCAAGCAACTCATAAACTTGTATATCAATAGAATTTTAGAACACCATTAATATATCCATAGATGAAATCATTCTTGCTCATTATAATATTAAAATATCATAGGCATTTAGTATCTTATGCTTGAAATATGACTAGAAATAACAATATTGAGAATATAAATTGTCTTGCTACAAATTGATTTCCATTTTTTATGGCCTTGGTTTCCCTTATATAGATGGGAAGTAAACAAGCTTCAGGCCTAAAATGACACAACTATTCTCGAATTACACCTTCTCATAACTAAGCATAATCAAGAAATAGATTATGGGCGTAAGAAACTTGATTAGAATCTGGACCTGTTAATCTTCGTGGAGCACCCGTGACCGTAGGCCCAGTAAGGTACTCTTCTCCATGTTGTAGTTTCTATTTAGGGTTCTCATTCTCAATTTCCATTGTATTTATGGGTTTATGAATCAACAAATTTAGATGTATTCTATAAATTCAGACTTGGGCCTGAGGTACTTACTTGAATGGACTTTCATTCGTTTTCGACTTGCCTCTTTTAGTCACTTGTCTCCTTGATTTTTTCCTACTGTTCAATGATTTTCAAAATCTTTTGGAGATTAATTTTTTCTATACTTGGATCTAGTTCATTGATGGCATTTTGTGTCAAATTGACTATCAATGCAGGAGTAATTAATTCATTTGAATATGAGTTGTCTAATATGTGTCAAATAGTAATGTCAATAACTGATTAGGATTATTGCATTTTCTTTCCACGATCTCATTTTATTTCTTTCGTTATATCAGAATGACCCCCGATAGCATCATACCAATATCATTCTGTCCTCCCAATATCTCATTTATGCTTCATTGTACTTTCATTTTGCATTACTCCTCTTAATTTATCATGTGGTTTCATCTTTATCGGGGGGATTAGAGATTGACTTATTTTGATATCCCTAATTATGTTCAAAATGCCCTTTTTCATATGATATCGGTGTATCGACAAGACTGGGAATTGTATCACTCCAACATCCTGGAGCCCCTTTGAAATGCTCGTCATTAATAGATATCATTGTATCGGTGGGACACATTTTAGTGTCACACCGATATGCATCAGTCCCTTCCAAATGTTTTGGTGCTATTGGGATATCAAAGAGACATATAATTGAGTTACCCTGATAACCTCCAATCTCTTCGAAATTGTTTATCCCTTTGATTTTCTGATGTCATCTCGATACAATATAAGTTGTATGCTTGAAACTTCTACCACTTCAAGCTATCGAAAAGACTCTAAATTGAGTCCTCCCGATATAGTAGTCTCCCACCGATATCTCTTTATATGCTTTTATTAGAGGGACCTTAGGGTTAAATTTTAATAATACGGAAGTGACTTCATTATTTTGGGTAGATGTGACATGTCGTGGACTTGCTAGGCTTAGGATTTAAAGTAGAGCAGATGTATGATTTGGAGGGAAAAAATTAAGATGATATTTTGGGGATAGAAATATGGCGGGAAATAGATTATTTCAAACTAAATTTTATGGTCAAAATTTAGTTCCAACACCCTCCTATGTCCCTTTGTCCTATTGATGAGAGTTTTTACACACTCATAGCATAGTTAAAATTCATAGAAGAACCTTAGCTGTCTTGAAAGATATGCAAAATTAACTAGTAATTCTCAATCTCAAGTTTATGGATGGTCAGTTCTTGACCTTGTGGGATAGATCAACAATTCGTTGTGAAGCTATTATAATCAAGGGGCCTTACTTAATCTAAGGGATTTGTCACTGGCAACTGTCATTCATACTATGCAAATATCTCAAAATATATCTCAATTTAATGATCCTTTGCAACCATTTATCACTTTCAAGTCAAACTTTAAATGAACTTCACAAAAATAGACTTGGTATTTAAAACTTTATGAAAATCATTAAAAATTGTCAACATTTTCATGTATTTAATAAGATTTTCAACAAGTTCCTTTAGATAACTGTGTTCTAGCTAATTATTTAAAGATTGTTTTGGGAAAAGTTAGAAAAAATAGGATTAGAAAACTAGATTTTATCCACATACAGTTCTCTATTACTCATGCATATAAATCTGTTTACCCTGATCAATTCAAAAGAAAATAAATCCTCATACATAAATCCTGAGTAGTATCATGAATCAACATATGGAATTGCAATCTTCAAGGGAAAATACATTAAAAAAATACCTAAATCAATTAACACTCTGTGATAGATACAGAAAATTGATGCTTACATTCATTAATATATGACAACCATTTCAAATTTACAATGTTGTTATGACTTCAATCCTTTGAATTACCAACAATAAACAAGACTTACAGACACTTCTGCGTACTCTTAACCATAGACAACAGGTGAATTCGTACTATTAGCTATGCTCACAGCACTATTCTTCAGTCACCTCTCTTGCATACTCTGTCCACTTTTGAAACCTTTGTGTATTCCTGTGTGTCCTTAATTACAAGTAAAGGGGCTCAATATATATATTAAATTCCCTAATACGATTACAAATTATTGGTCAATCAATGGTCCACACTCTAAATGTAGCATCAACGGTAGAAAAGCAATTCTGTCCAAAATTTCTAAGAAGCATATTCCAACCTAACTACAAAGATGCCCTCACTATTCCATTACTAACATGTTCCTCCGTATCCTTCATAAATTTCATCTTTCTTTGTAGTCCTTTCTAGCCTTCATCTTCGCATATCATCTGGATACCCTTTATTTTCATCATTGCATTTCATTTCCTGTGTTTATGAGGTCATCACCCTGCATATGGCTTTGTATACCCTTTTAATGCTGCTGCTACACCTCACCTGTCGCATATCATGACCTCCAAATCTGGTCCTGATTAGATCTCATATTGTAAGTTTATCGGCCTTTGTAATTTTCCTCACTTGTGCCCTATAGATTTCTCTTTTTGGGATGCCATCACCACTTTATCACTTTCCTCTGTATACCTACAAATGGACATTAGTCAACTTATAAAATGGATTAGAATTCTCATTGATTTCGCCATTTTATACTCTTCCTATATAACATTCCCCATATAACGAATATATCACATACAAAATGGAATTAAAAGAAAATCAAAAGCATTCTATAGACTTTCAATTCCAATGCCTACATCATCTCTTATGTATGTCACTTCATATATACCAAATAAAATCAATACACAAATGAAACCAATAGATAATAAAATGCATTTAACTCCCTTTTCAATTCCATCAATGTATATTAGCTCCTTCCATTGTATTGCCCCTTTTGCATATCCATTTAGTATATCAAAGGCAAAACACACACATACAAAATGAAAACAACAGTTTATAAATTGCATTTGACATTGCCTTTCAGTCCCATATTGTATGTATAGTAACAGGCATATCATTCTTGTATATTCATCTGTATTTCACATTGTATCCTTCATTGTATATTGATTTGTATAATGCATTCTATCTCGCCTTGTACATTACGCTGCATTCTCACATACAACTCTAGACATAAGAATTTTATAAAATGAAATAAAACCCTCTCCCTGCTCTAGCAGTGTATGCACTCTCATTTACATCAATTCGATGCATGCACATAATAATGACAAACCTTATACAAAAATAGAAATATTTACCCTCAATTCTGCCCCATAAGCCTATAAAATTGAACTGAGCATGTTTTTAGTTCCTTCTCTGTATGATATCATCTGTATGCACGTTGCATACACCAGATATAAAATAAACTCATATACATAAAACCACATTTAGTTTTGACTTTATCCTACCCTCTTTGTTTACGCATCGATGGATATTTAGGTTCAATTTAAACTTTATTTGAAATATGAAATTATATTTCTGCCTTGTATACCTCATGTGTGCCATGCACTCCATTTACCAAATTTGTAATTTATTTGCATTTTGGCCATGTATTATGTGAATTTTGTATATCAAATACATGCACAACCATATACATGTAAATATAAAAAAAATAATCCCATGCACCCTTTATGTTTGATTTTAATTTGTTCTCATGTTCGGGATTGCATTATACGAAATTGCATAATAGATACAAACAAGATGCACACACACTTGGACTTCAATTGTTATAAAAAATGCACCACAAAGGTACCGGGTCTGATATGTATATCATATATACGGAAATGTAAAGTGTACACCATACAATTGCATATAAACTGAATTAAATATGCCCTAATGTCCGCGCATGCACTCAAGATTTGCATATCTAATGCAAGGGTTCGTACATGCCCAAAATATACAAACCCAATCAAGTCATGGAGCTCAAATGCTATGCACCCTAACGCAAAGTGTTTGTTTGACCTATATGTATAAATCTATAATGTGACCTAACAAACACTTTACCAAAACACTGCATTCGCCATACAAATAAAATTTGCATATAAAGTACAACTTTATCAAACAATTGAATTTTCTCAAAAAATTCATAACCTTCAACATATGAGGAATTTTCAAATGACACAAAAGGCAACCTCAGCACATTTTCAACATAGAATACATGGATCCCATTGGTTTTACCATGTGTTATGTCCATTATGACTTTCAAGAATCAAAGATATTTTTCCTACACCGCCCCTACACACAGAACCACACCAAAAGTAAAAGCAAACAAAGGGGTCCTCATTTTACCTCCAGGTAAAAATGGGGTGTGTTGTGAACATCACAACAACTAGCACTGAAAGAAAACAACAAAATTCCAATAATTCAAGAGGTGAGGATAAGCCAAAACATAATGTTTAGACTCTGGTTCAGCATGAGTATCCTAACCCTTCCTGAATGATATAATGTTCATCAATATAACAATGTAATGATAAGGGATCAAGTGTGTGCATGTGATTAATATACTCATCTTGAAGATAAGTTGAATAAACCAGTGACTGGTGTTAAACTACATAGTTGATTTCATCCCTTATAGCCAACCGGATAGAGCCTTGCTGCCAATAGGTGTTCATAGCCCCGGCAAGGTTATCATTGCAATTCTCCTAAGTAGAACCCCACTGTCAGCAAGCATCCATAGCCCCGGTAGAGATACTTAGATGACTTAATTTGTATTTTTAGTATAATCCTTCTTCTTCTTCTTTTTCTGTATAGCATATAAATTCATGAGATATTATCATTGTAAATTCATGATGCAAGGTGTAGTCACTTGCTAAAATTAAGTTGAGAATTGCAATGGTAGCAAGGGTGACCTCTGATTTTTCACTTAACACCTACACTGATCTGTTCAACAAACCCAAGGATTTTAGGTGTGTCATTGTGAAGATCTCCTTGACTCAAGAAAAAGTAGTGCTGATGAAAAGGATACCACAGACCTGATCAAGAATACCTATACTAACCTGAATCTCAACCTATGTAAGAACTTATATTCAACACTTGAATTCTAACAATTTTAGTGGCTTTCTAGAGTAACTAGGTGCCTCACCTTTGCCCAATCAAAACAAGGACCCAACAATGCAAATCAAAAACAAAGAGACCAAGTAGACTATACAAACAGCTAACTATGAAAGGAAACAACACAAAACAAGACAAGAAAGCAAAGAAAAGAAACAAAAACATTTACCCTTCCAAAATATACATGACACCACTAGGAAAAACAACTTATAACCACACCCAAAAATAC
Organism: Cunninghamia lanceolata; assembly: GCA_027924645.1. Lineage (NCBI taxonomy): Eukaryota > Viridiplantae > Streptophyta > Pinopsida > Cupressales > Cupressaceae > Cunninghamia > Cunninghamia lanceolata. The sequence goes on along the minus strand of BSBN01000430.1, from coordinate 4,809,016 downwards.
CCATATTTACCTACCTCTTCAGAATATGCCAGAACATCATGACATTAGTTATAGTTCTCAGCTTAGCAAATTTATCTTTGAATTCTGAAAAGTATTCATTTATTCTAAATTCACTGTATTTAACAGAATAATCCCTAATGATCAGTAATTGAGAAAACTCATTATGTTCATGATTAATCCATATGCAATTCCTATCCCTTGAATCTCCATAATCAAAACAATATTTAATATCATTCACTAAGGAAACGAAAGAGACAACCTGATGTATTTCTGGGTCTGCGAGACATATTTGTTTACTACCAGCCAGTTCCTCATTTAACTTTGCATTTTCATCACTCCACTCAATGTTCTGTCCTACTTCAACCTTGATGACATGTGACTCCTAAAGTATTACTTTTGCATCTTCATTCAACTTCATCTCTTCATCATGCAAGCTTATCAGATTTTTAAACTCCGGCAATGCCTCAATGTCCTCTTTAATTTTTTGTACATCAGCACATGAATGAGTATCACTATCATCACAATCTGACATATACAAATTTATTATTTCTAAATCATTTGAATGTGAATGTCAAACAATATTTGATTGATAAAAATACTTCCCTGTTTCATTTTCAAAACAGTGCTGAATTGACGACTGATCATGCACAACAACTACAAGTATTTCTATGTCTTCTATTTTCACCAAGTGTTTTTTAAATAATTTAGTCTTATCATTCCACAAAGCGTCTGATTCCATTATCCTACAACAATCCTAGATTTGCTCATTCAATTTAAAGAAATCAAATAATAAATCAAGATTTACTTCCTTTCCTATGATTCCTTTAGTTGTTGGTACATAAACCTACATAAACCTCTTTATTTTCAGTGCATTTTAATTCTTTCACCACTTGTTTACACTTCTTTATCGAATCATTTTCATCAAAACTTTTCAAATCAAATCTAGACATTTTTGATTGATAAGTATTTCTTAATAGTCCAATATATTTATTAAATGCATCAAGATTAATTTCACTTTTCCTGTCCTTCTCATTAAATCTTCTTTGCTTATTATCTAATGACTAAAAATGAGGTATAATTTCTTCTCTGTATTTTTCAAAATATTTATACCTAGAGTCAGTTTTAATCACATTCTGGCATTGGTTCAGCTTTTGTATTCTCTAGACAACTAATGACTGTGGACACTGCCTCCTCTTGTTGTTCCATAATTCCTTCATTTTCCTGCCAATCATGAGCCCTATATACATCTGAAAAGGAGATCAATCATTTTAAAGCCAAATCTAACCTTGTAAGTAAAGTCAGAGAATTAATTTCTCCATATTTTGTAGACTTATGTATCCTGCACCTTCCAAATAAACCAAAGTTAGATAATCTTACAGGATAAAGTTTTTTATTTAAAATTCCTTGAAAGATAGGAATATTAACTTGGAAATTGTCTTCATATGAGTTCATTGAAAATGGCACTCTATTTTCAACTGTTTAGATTTTTTTGAAATTTTAATGAGATCTGACATATCTCACAATAAAACATTAAAACTCAGAGGATCAGAATAAAGTTTGAAGTTTAAGTTGTATCTTTGCAAGAAACACATTCAAACTCTCTCAAACAAAATATATTTGCAATCAAAACATTCAAATTGCAAAGAATGGATATGATCATATTAGCCAGTCTACACAAAACTTACCTTAAATTCCATCAAGCCCTCCTTCTAGCACCAAATTACTATTGATGAGATTTTTTACACACTCACAGCATAGTTAAAATTCACAGAAGAACCTTAGTTGTCTTGAAAGATATGCAAAATTAACTAGTAATTCCCAATCTCAAGTTTCTAGATGGTCAGTTCTTGACCTTGTGGGATAGATCAGCAGTTTGTTGTGAAGCTGTTATAATCAAGGGGCCTTACTTAATTTAAGGGATTTGTCACTGGCAACTGTCATTCATACTATGCAAATATCTCAAAATGTATCTCAATTTAATGATCCTTTGCAACCATTTATCACTTTCAAGTCAAACTTTAAATGAACTTCACAAAAAAAGACTTGATATTTAAAACTTTATGAAAATCATTAAAAATTGTTAGTATTTTCATGTATTTAATAAGATTTTCAACAACTTCCTTTAGATAAATGTGTTCTGGCTAATTATTTAAAGATTGTTTTGGGAAAAGTTAAAAAAGATAGGATTAGAAAACTAGATTTTATCCACATACAGTTCTCTGTTACTCATGCATATAAATCTGTTTACCCTGATCAATTCAAAAGAAAATAAATCCTCATACATAAATCCTGAGCAGTATCATGAATTGACATATGGAATTGCAATCTTCAAGGGAAAATACATTAAAAAATACCTAAATCAATTAACAGTCTGTGATAGATGCAAAAAATTGACACTTGCATTCATTAATTTATGACAGCCATTTCAAATTTACAATGTTGTTATGACTTCAATCCTTTGAATTACCAGCAATAAACAAGACTTACAAACACTTTCACACATGCAACAAAGAGACCAGACACTTCTATGTACTCTTAACCACAGACAACAGGCGAATTCCTAATGTTAGTTCTGCTCATGACACTATTCTTCAGTCACCTCTCTTGCATACTCTGTCCACTTTTAAAACCTTCGTGTATTCCTATGTGTCCTTAATTACAAGTAAAGGGGCTCAATATATATATTTTAAATTCCCCAATATGATTACAAATTCTTGGTCAATCAATGGTCCGCACTCCAAATGTAGCATCAACGGTAGAAAAGCAAATCCGGCCAAAATTTATGAGAAGCATATTTCAACCTAACCACAAAGATGCCCTCATGATTCCATTTCTAACATGTTCCTCTGTATCCTTCATAAATTTCACCTTTATTTGTTATCCTTTCCGGCCTTCATCTTCGCATATCATCTAGATACCCTTTATTTTTGTCGTTGCATTTCATTTCCTATCTTTATGAGGTTGTCACCCTGCATATGCCTCTGTATACCCTTTTAATGTTCTCACTGCACCTCACCTGTCGCATATGATGACCTCCAAATCTGGTCTTGATTAGATCTCATATTGTAAGTTTATCGGCCTTTGTAATTTTCCTCACTTGTGCCCTGTAGATTTCACCTTTTGGGATGCCATCACCACTTTGTCACTTTCCTCTGTATACCTGCAAACAGACATCAATTAACTTATAAAATAGATTAGAATTCTCATCGATTTCACCATTTTATACTCCTCCTGTATAACATTCCCTATATAATGAATATATCACATACAAAATGGAATTAAAAGCAAATGAAATGCATTCTATAGACTTTCAATTCTGACGCCTACATCATCTCTTCCGTATGTCGCTTCATATATACCAAATAAAATCAATACACAAATGGAGCCAATAGATAATGAAATGCATTTAACTCCCTTTTAAATTCCATCGATATATATTAGCTCCTTCCATTGTATTACTCCTTTTACATATCCATTTAGTATATTGAAAGCAAAACACACACTTACAAAATAGACACCACATTTTATAAATTGCATTTGACATTGCCTTTCGGTCCCGTATTGTATGTATACTAACAGGTATATCAGTCTTGTATATTCCTCTGTATTTCACATTGTATCCTTCATTGTATATTGTTTTGTATAATGCACTGTATCTTGCCTTGTACATTACGCTACATTCTCACATACAACTTCAGACATAAGAATTTTATAAAATGAAATAAAAACCTCTCCCTGCTCCAGTGGTGTATGCACCCTCATTTACATCAATTCGATGCATGTACATAATAATGACAAACCTTATACAAAAATGAAAATCAAAAGACAATGAAATGTACTTTATTTACCTTCAATTCCGCCCCATAAGCCTATAAAATTGAACTGAACATGTTTTTAGTTCCTTCTTTGTATGACATCATCTGTATGCACATTGCATACACCAGATATAAAACAAACTTAGATACATTAAACCACATTTGGTTTTGACTATATCCTACCCTCTTTGTTTACACATCGATGGATATTTAGGTTTGATTTAAACTTTATTTGAAATTTACCAAATTTGTAATTTATTTGCAGTTTGGCCATGTATTATGCCAATTTTGTATATCAAATACATGCACAACCATATACATGTAAATATAAAAAAAAAATCCCATGCACCCTTTATGTTTGATTTTAATTTGTTCTCATGTTCGGGATTGCATTCTACGAAATTACATACTAGATACAAATAGGATGCACACACACTTGGACTTCAACTGTTATAAAAAATGCCCCATAAAGGTACCAGGTCCGGTATGGATATCATATATACAGAAATACAAAGTGTACGCCATACAATTGCATATAAACTGAATTAAATATGCCCTGATGTCCGCGCATGCACTCAAGATTTGCATATCTAATGCAAGGGTTCCTACATGCCCAAAATATACAAACCCAATCAAATCATGGAGCTCAAATGCTATGCACCCTAATGCAAAGTGTTTGTTTGACATATATGCATAAATCTATAATGTGACCTAACAAACACTTTACCAAAACACTGGATCCACCATACAAATAAAATTTGCATATAAAGTACAACTTTATCAAACAATTGAATTTTCTCGAAAAAATCATAACCTTCAACATATGAGGAATTTTTAAATGACACAAAAGGCAACCTTAGCGCATTTTCAACATAGAATACATGGATCCCATTAGTTTTACCATGTGTTATGTCCATTATGACTTTTAAGCATCAAAGATATTTTGCCTACACCGCCCCTACACACAGAATCACACCAAAAGCAAAAGAAAATAAAGGGGTCCTCAATTTACCTCCAGGTAAAAATGGGGTGTGTTGTGAACATCACAACATGTCCTCACTTACTTCCTAATCATTATCTATTGTATCATCATGGGGAGACTCTGCCTGCCCTATATTCTACAAATTTTCTGAATTGGCCTTTTGTGCCATTTACAAAATGGAATCTTTTACTGCCCCCTCCATTGGACTATCTATTATTTCAACTACCTCGATGGTGTTAGAGTCAGGAAAAGGGTTCATTTGTCATATCTTCAATAATTTCCTTCTCCTAAGACTCTAATTCTACATATACTTTTTCTATATGAGGTAATTGGGGGACAACTAAAGGTACTTGGGCAGAATCTTTAGTAATAGTAATAGGATGGGAGAAAGAACTACTAACCATAGCAAAAGAATTGGTGGCAATTGGTGGCAAATAAACATGAGAGAAGTTGGAAAATGGGACAAAGCCTAAAGATGGTGGCACTGAAGGGGAAGAAAGCATGGAGGAGATAGAGATGGGTGAAGAAAGGCTGAGTGATGGCAAAGAGAAGCATGGTGTGAGGATGGTAGAAATGGGTGACTATGAAAGTGTGGAAAAAGAGGTGGAGGAGATGGAGTGAGTGGAAGATGAAATGGATAGAGGTGTGGAGGTGGATATGGAAGAGATAGATTGTAGATACATGGCAGAAATGGAGGGTAATGAAGAGATGGAAGAAATGATAGAAGAAGTGGCAGGTGGGGAGAGGGAACTGGGTGAACTTGAGTCTACTGCCAAAGGAGAGGATGTTGTGGCAATGGTGGATGAAGAAACAAGTGATGAAGTGTCAAGAGTAGTGGAGGAAGAGGCTATTGTGTCCAATGGTAGTGGAGAAACAATAGGTGCAGTGGGAAGAGGAGTTGTAGAGGTCATCACCTTTAATTTCTTAATTTTGGATGTCTCCCCTTTTCCATTGGGTCTATCCTTTCTTTTAGCAGTCCTAGTCCTAGGAGCATTATCTTTCTTCTGTACCTTAAGAGGGGTTTTCTTGGCTTTCCCCTTTTCTGCTATAGGAATATTCTCTTCATCATCTTCCTCAAGTATATCTTTAGCAGCAGTATCTTTAATTACCTCCTTTCTTGTGTCAGAAATTTCCGTGGGATCATCTTTTTCATCACTACTGACCTTTTCTTGAACATATTATGTATAAGTTAGGGTTGTACCTACTTGTTCCAGAGTTACAATCTGATTTCTAACCCAGTTCTTGCTCAACTTTATTGTATTTTTCATGGCCTCATCCAGTGAGCTGTCTTATGAGTTGGCCCAGTTAGGGAAAGGAATAGGCTGATTAAATAATGCTTCCCATGACCCCCTTTGTATCAAGTTATCATCTTCTACTACTTGATCTTGGACTTGCATTATGTGAAACCTCTTAGTAAAATCTAGCGACAATATGGAGTAATTCCTTCTCAGCACTTCATAATCATCTCCACAATTTGCCCAGAAATCTTCGAGGTGTTCTTTGTGGAATAGTTTTTTGCTCACATGCTTCTCCATCACTCTAAATGGATCAAAATGCCTCCTCCTGACATGCAAATGGAGATTCAGCAACTGTAATTCTATATTAGAGTGTTCTAGTACTCCGAGAGTGGTACAAGAGTAATTGCCCTTTCCTAACAAGATTGGGAACTTGATGGAGGCTCTATGTAAGTGTTTAAATTTCTCTGCACACGGAAGGAGTTGTCTTGTCAATTCAAGGACCACTACCTTGTCAATAGGGTAGCGTGGCAACTTGTATGGTGCTCCTGTGAAACCTTGAACTCTCAGATAAGTAATTTTTTTGAACTGAATATACCATCTCCCATAAAGTTGGACAACATTTGCAACTTTAGGGGTCAATCTCATTGCAGTGTTATTTTGAAGGATTTGAATAATGTGCATGGTGTCATGCCCACATTTCCCATGTGGTCACAACACACAAAGCATGTGTCATGTCCACATTTTCCATGTGGTCATGACACGAAAAACTAAAAAACTTGTCCATGTATCCCTAGAAACCCCCTCACATGCATCAACGTGCTCGATGGCAATACGCATAGGGCGTAAACCTGTCAATCAAACGATGGGGTATTGTGAAGACCTTTCACAACCCCTGCGAGATGTAAGCTGACTAGGGCGTTATGCGACATGAGAAGCATCGCCAATAGGTTTAGGTTCAAAATTGACACTAACCCTAAGATTCCAAAGTGAAGTGGCAGGATTTTGACATGCGTCAAAATCCAAACCCTAATACTAAAGCTAATCAAATGAAATAAAATTTCATCTAAAACTTAATTACAAAGCATAAACAATTAAAATATTAGTAAACCGCGTGATAAGATCACTAAATTAAATAACCCTAAATCCTAGAAAAATTCAACAGCACAACGCCTTATTGGCGTACAAGGAAATTAATTTAAAAATAATAATCTAGCTAACTTTAAGAAAAAAAATAAAATTAAAATAAATAATAAATCTATTTTCTTACAACTAGGTTTTCTCTAGTCTCTATAAGTCCCAAAAGAATTAAAATGATAATTTAATTAAAGTATTTAAGCCAACGTTTAAAAACTCATCCTTTAAATTCAATAATACAATTAATATAAAAAAGGGTCACATTAATAAAATTACCCTAATCCAATCTCCTCTATATCCCATAGGAGTAAATAAATAAATAAAATCTAGTTTAATTATACAACCCTCTAACAAAATATTCAAGGCAACTAAATGAGGGCTCAAATCAAAAACAATACCTCATAATAAAAGCAACTTAAAAGAGAGAGGGAAAGAGATTTTCCTGTGCACCAAAGAAAATAAGAATAATAAAACATAAATAAAACAATCACTCATTATAACCAAGAAAACCCTAAAGGCCTCTCAAATAAAAAAAATCATTTCCTTATCACATGGAAACCATAACTCTTTTCCCTATTCTATTGTTTTCTATCATTTCTCTATTATTTTCTTCTCTATTCTTTTCCCCTCTTTCTCTTCTCTCCCCATTTCTTCATCTTTCATTTTTGTTGCAAGTTGGGAAATGGGGAAGCCATGGAAGAATTTACAGAGGGGTATAAATAGAGGTATACCCCCCTTACTTTTGTATCTTCCATTATATATATATATATATATATATATATATATATATATATATATATATATATATATATATATATATATATATATATATATATATATATATATATATATATATATATATATATATATATATTTTCAAAGCATAGAATGTTTAAAAAAATTGCAGAGTCTCTGTGCACGGCCGAGGTGAGGTTTGGCGGCACTGTCGAATGGTGCGGCTTTTTTTTTTAAGGCAGAGTAACAAGTAAAGAGTGGGAGGGGTGGGCTGTGGTTAACACAATCCGTAGGGCAGACTGTGTTAACCATAGTTCGTCCAAAGGAAGATGTCACTGAGGGGGTGGGGTGGGGCTCCGCCGCCCCCTCTAAACTCCTACAACTCACTGCTTGTGGCGGCGGCCATCCGCCCAAGCACAGTGATCAAACACTTTTTTTTTGTTTAATATATATATAAAAGGATATACTCACTACTGTTATATTATTTTAATATTCCTTTTATCAGCAATTTGCTCAAGAGTACAAATATAAATATATACATTATATATATAAACACTCACTTAGTTGAACACATAACTTTTGTAAGTAATTACAAACATGATATTTCCACAGTCCATGATTTGTGAGTATGAGCTTCTAGAAAAGTCTGCGTGTTCCTTTTCTGGATCGACGTTTCGAATCACCCTTTGTGATTCATCATCAAAATGAGAAGAAGAGAATACATAATTATAACACTCAGATCTATATGAGGGAAAAGTATGTGCGATTTTTTTTAATAAGGAAATCATACAACTATTTCTCTGCTATATTTTGTTTGAAAATGAACAACAAACTACAATGATAATATATTTTTCTTTTAACAACTAAAATACATTCAAAACACCAATTCCCTTTCATGCACAAATATGTTTTTTCTTCCTTTTAATAAATAAAATCAGACAACTATATTATCTTTTTTCTTTCTTTTTTTTAAAAACAACAATATGGATTTTCTTTTGCATAGTCCCAATATAAATAGCAACTTAATAATTTTTCTTTTGCAACTTAAAAACAGCAACATGCATTTATAAGACAATATGAAAAGTCACATAATTTCTAACTTTCACTTCTTGAACATCAATAATAATAAGGAGAACTTCAGCAGTACATTTAAATGGAAAAAAAATACATGATGAGTGTCTTCCTTTACCTACAACAACAATAGTGAGCTCAAACTCACAAAACCATTACAATGAGGCCTCTTGGCCAAGGCTTTCACATAGCCCAAATATATAACAACATTAAAAATGAATAGCCCTCATCCAAGCTTTAAATGACACCAACTTTAAACCTACAAAAACTAAACCAATGGGGAATTTTCAATCCACCAAAATGCTCTCCACCCTTCCATAGACCCGCAAGAGGGTCACCCCCGAGCTTGGAGATCGATCCAACATGGGTGCACTCCACATAAAACATAATGTAAACATGAAAAACATGAAAAACAACATCCACCAAGGTTTAACAACACAAAATCCATAAAAATGGATTTCATGGGGTAGGAGAGTGGACTCTCTCTACTCAAGAGGTTCACTCCTACAAAACCCAAATCTCATGATACTCCAAAACAAGGCCTCAAGCCTAAAAAACTCCTCAATCAAATATATCACTCCAAGGCACTCATGCCATAAAAATAATCACCAAGACTTCTCCAAATTTCCATCAATGCCACAATATGCCAATACAAAGAGGGTGACCTCAAGGAGGTTCACTCCTCTCCCACCCCTCACATGAATGGACACACCAAGAATGGTAGTCTCTTTCAAACACCTATAAAATAAAAACCCAACAATACCAACAAATGAAAACACACAAAATGCTCTCAAACACACATAGAAAATTAAATACATGGGAAAGGCTTCATGCCTTGAGGCTTACCTATGATAGCCCAATAATGGAAGAAAAGTTGTAGAAGAGATCTCCAACCTCCTGCTTCAAGCCTTCCTTCCAAGATCTCCAAACTCACTCACTCTCCAAAAACACCTCCAAAAATAGCAAAAGAATAGGTAAACTAAAAGAACCCCCTTCCTCTCTCAAAGAGGAAGTAATATAGGCTTCATTCTAAAGCCTTGAGGAATGAGAAGATGACAAATGTCACCTTCTCCTTCCTCCTCCCAATCCACTTGCAAGGATCATGGAATGTGGAGGTGACATGTGTCACTCTCCCATCCATCTAGGCCTCACCCTCTCCACATGTTCTCTCACACGTGTGAGAGCAAAGGTGGAGAGGTGGCATCTCTCAAGGTGGACTCCAAGAGGATAAGGAATGACACATGTCATTACCTTATTCTCTAAAGGAAGTCAACTAACTCCAAGATACTCTCACACATGTGTGAGAACATTGGAGGTGGGTTCACACACTTGGGAGTCTTGAAGACTCCCCAAGTCTTCAAGGTGATGGGAATCCATGCCTTGGAAAGAGGAGTGAGTCATGTTTCAAAGCATGACTCATCCTCCACTCCATTTCAAATTTGAATTTCGTCACTTTACTTTAGGCTAAAGTCAAAGTGACTAGACAGAGGTCACCCTAAGGTTTGGCATGCTCCAATGGGCCCTAGACCCTAGGGGTACTAGCTAGGATTAATTTTAGCCCATAATAAACACTTTAGGAAGTAGAAAATCACATAAAATGGCCATCAAAATAAAAGACACCAAGTAGTGTATATTAACTCTCATATTTTTACAACACTTCAAGTAAACAATATAAAAGAGGTGGAACCTAAACCAAATATTTAAAATGTAGACATTTATGAAAGCATCATACATTTCACACATGATCTTGGTCCCTCCTGGGACTAGATCAGTCTAACATGGGATTCAAATTAGGTGTGGGATCAATCTCTAATTTTCCATGGCATGGAAAATCACCTGCATATTGAACAAACAGATTAATCCAACATATACATCATAGCCGAAGCAAGGAAATGCATACACTCACGATATCGCATAATCATCAAAAAATATTATTAAATCACATAACATCATTAATAAAATTTATAATTTCACTAAATTTCTAAACACTATCTCAAGATCAAAATCACATAAAAATTCCATTAATTAATTTCACAACTAATGACTCTAATAACATAAAATGAATGTCACATGTCAATAATCATCAATGAAATATAAAGTCAGGATATAGTCACACCATAGCATACTAAATATAACCAATCAAAATAAGGGGATAGAGTCCAGAAAATCTGCATATCGGATCGACAGTCCCAAATGTCCAAATGTCATCAAACTATAAGTGCGATACAGGCAAAATAAGGGAGTAAAATAATTAGGCCTCACATCCTCCCCCCCTAAGACTAAACTTCCTCCTGGATGTCATCAAAGAGGTGCAGATAAAGTGTCCTCAATCTAGCTGCATCCTCCCAAGTCACCGTGACCTCATCATATCTATCCCACTGCACCTTAACCTGGTCTAGCTCTCGACCTTTAAGGCCTAGCGTCTGACAATCCAATATGCGAATTCGATCCAAAGCCAACTATATGTCTACCTCTACCTGTAGAGCACTCCAGTCCAAGACATGAGATAAATTAGATATATATCGTCACAAAATAGACACATGGAACACATTGTGGATGCACGACAAGCTAGGTGGCAAGGCTAGAAGGTAAGCTATGGGTCCTATCCGCTCTAGAATCTCAAAAGGCCCATCAAACCATGGTGCGAGCTTAAAGCCCTAGGTAAATGCAAGAAGTTGTGTCCACTTAAGGTGGAAGTTTCAGAGTTAGAAAAAAATCTGAAATCGGGTAACTAAAAATGGGATCCCATTTTAGAACGTAATCCCGTGCCTAAAATCCAAAATAGGATCTCGTTTCACAAAACAGGATCCCATTTAGAACGGGATCATGTTTTATGAAATGGGTTCCCTTTTTTAAAAAGTATTAATTTTTTTTTAAAAAGGGTACAACCCCATTTTTCCCAGCGACAGGCAACAGGTGATAACGGGATCCCAAGTTGAGGAAGGATGATTTTCACCATCAAAAACATCAGGTAAGTGGATTTTTCCACTTCTACAATTTGGCAATGAATGTTTTGAAGTTTCCTTTTTTTTTTGGTGTAAAATACAATCAAAATTGAAATTGTAGAGTGTTATTTAGGGTTTCTGTTTATGAATTCAATAGCTATATTTTGACATTTTAGTTGTAAAATACAATTGAAATTTTGAAAGACTATATCATATAAAAGGATAGAATTTGAACAAACTGTCAAAATTTTGTTTAAATTTGAGAATTGAATAGCTGTATTTAGACATTTTAGCTGTAAAATACAATTGAAATTTTGAAAACACTGTATCATATGAAAGTAGAGATTTTGAACAAATTGTCAAATTTTGATTTCAATTTGAGTGTTGAATAGCTATATTTAAACATTTTAGCTGTAAAATACAATTGAAATTTTGAAACGACTGTATCATATGAAAGGAGAGATTTTGAACAAGCTGTCAAAATTTATATAGCATTGGGATGATATATTTATATTTGGTTTTTATAAAATTTACTTATATCAATGTATGTCATTGTATTTTAAAAGCATTATTGAATAGGTAACTGTCATGTAAAAAAATTACAACAAACCATAATAAAACCTTTATCACTTCCTTCATAATCAAACCTTTAGAGACAACCAACTAATCAAGAATTAAGAAGATTTTACAGTTTGTGTGATCTAGCCAACTAATCAAGAATGAAATCAAGCCAACAAATGTAACTTTAGAGACACTTGTAGTTGTCCTCACTAGCTAGGTTATACCCCTGGGATGAACATCGTGATGTTAATTGTGATACGAGCCTAACCTCATTGGTAATGTTTCCCCTAATCTTAATGACATTGATGTAGGCCCCACTCATGATCCTTACGAAGATCTTACCACCACTAACCTCTTTCATGATAGGTCACTATATCTACACCATCTCCTTAGACCTATAATACCTTGAGCTTATCGATTAGGACCAACACGACCCTTTATGATTTGATGTTTTCCAAAATGATGAAGCCATCATGAAACTTATGAAGTGTCAAGACCACATCCCCATGGTAATCATAAGAAAGACTTTTCCACCATACTTAACACCTATGCTTATTTTGGAGAGAAAGAAGAACCCTTTAGTCCTAAGGCACCCTAGTAGGTAGAATAGCAATAAGATATAAGAAGAAACTTGTGATCAATTAAAATGGTACAATAAAAATGGACACTTACCAAGAGCTCCTCAATGACAAACTTCACCTTCCATTAGATACTACTCAGATACAAGATGACTCCCCTCTCCTTGTTGAGGATGCTATAGACATCAACTTGTGAATAGAAGAGGACCCTAAACTCTCTAAGATAGCAAATCCACTGGACCTTGACATCAAAAAGGAATAACCATCACCCTTAAAGATTATGTTGATTTCTTCATGTGGTCTTATGGTGATATGCCTTGAGACTCCATCTTTAGTCATGCATCATCTTGTGGTTCACCTCAATGCCAAACCTATTCAATAAAAGCTACACAAAATGCACCCCCAAGTAGCCCTCTTGGTGAAAGAAGAATTGTATAAACTCTTGGATGTGGGGTTCATTCAGACTATTACTTATCCTAAATGGGTCTCTAATGTGGTCTTAGTTAGTAAGAAAACTAAGGGAATTCATGTTTTCACTAACTTTTGAGACATGAAAAAAGGATACCCTAAAGATAACTTTTCTTTACCAAACATTGATATGATCATGGATCTCATAGCCATATATATAAAATGTTATCATTAATCTAGATATAATATCCCTTGAAACATTTGAGTTAGACATGGAGACACCTAGATTATGGAGATGTCTATGTAAGAAAACACCTCCTGTAGACTCAACACAAACTTATCCCTCAACCCTCTAAATTGTGACTTACATCATTTGATTACCCTAGAACACAATATAGATAAATCTATACAAATTTGGCAAAAGATATTTTCTCCTAATAGAAACTTGTATATGTAGAAGTAGACTACTACATAGAGTTTTAAATTGTTCTTAAGGTTTGGGACAATCATAGTGTTAAGATAGTGCAAATTTTAAGACTATTTAGACTAATTAAATGGGCTTAGTCTCAAGCTAAATAACACACATAAGAGTTGGGACTAACAACTAAATAGAAAATAATAATTTTGCAAATATGTACGAATAGGAAACAAAATCAAGCTAGAACCATCAACTAATTTATCTTTTTCTAGCTAGATTGAATCCCTACAATCACAAGTTAATCAAAGCATCAAATTCTTCATTAAATTTAAATGACAAATTATCATAATATATTCATCTTCATACTCACATTAGTCCTAGGCAACTAGTAGTCAATCCTAGATCTCCATTATCAAATTTGGTTGCCATAGGCAACTTCACCAAATTTAGGTTTTCAGATCATGTGGCATGCACAAGATATCCACCTCAAGGTAGTCTTCCAAGTCTAGTTATATTCTCAAGAAGATGTTCATTATGATTCTACCTAGGTGGTATGATAGTCCATTGGTTTCTATGACATCATTCAATAGCATAGATGCATCTGTTCTAATTCATTTCTTTTGTCCAAAATGGTTGTGATAATAAAAAAGAAGCTTATTGAACTCATAATCAATAGGAAACCCCCGGTCATAATAGGATGTCTTGAATTTGGTACCAATAATTGTGAGGTCCTTGTACAATATGATGAACCTTTTGAACAAGAGAACCTTGTAGACCATGATGCATATATAGATAAACTTGAACATTATCGTCATGTGAATGCTTTTAGCCATACTACAACCTCCTATCACCCTTCATCCTCTTATAGGGATATGCCACACAACCTCTCCAAGTTGACCATGCCAAACCCAAAGTCACAATCCTAAGAGGTCCCCAATTTCCTCCCAATGATCATGAAAACCTTGTAGATCATGATGCATATTTTAAACAACAAGATGAAATACAAAGACTTCAACATATGTGGAAATCCATCCCAACACAAGAGACAAAGATCCTAGCCCAACAACAATTTCGAGCACAACAACAAGCCCTCATTCAACAACTCCTAGCCACCCACCAATCCCAAACCCAACAAACACAACCACAACATCAACAAATTCCACCTCAATCCTATGTGTCACCTCCATCATCATACCAACCTAGTCCATCCACATATCACATGTCAATTCTACATCAACCTATCACACTTATTTCAATATCAACCAATATCCATATCAATCCATACCCAAAGATCATCCAACTACTTATTCCAACATTTCAGCTCATCATCAAATCCATTTACAAGACTATCAAGTTCCTTCACAACAAGAACGTGCAAGTCCAAGTTACCCTTTTCACCAAGATCAAGTGTCCTTAAGTCCTTATGTTACCTTTGACAAGGGGAACACCACTCTAGATTATGCATCCTATGGGTATCCTTCATCATCATCCAATCGAATGCCTATCCAAGAGCCTACTAGTCCTATCCCAACACCACCATGTAATCCCAGTCCTAATTCATTGGTCCATCCATCTTCTAATCCATCAATCCCTTCATTACCCTCACCACCATCTAATCCTCCAACTTCACATCCTAAATTTAAATCACCTCTCTTAAATGACCTCTAAAGATGTACTATGAACTATATTACAAAGACAAACCTATATGCCATCCCTCTCTAGTAAGTTTAATCACTCCCAATCCTAATCCATTTCCTCCTATTATCCATCCACCTAATCTTAGGCATTCACCCTTCATTGATATATATTGATAGTAAAATAGAGTTTTAAATTGTTCTTAAGGTTTGGGACAATCATCTAGTGTTAAGATCTAGTACAAATTAAGACTATTTAGACTAATTAAATGGGCTTAGTCTGAAGCTAAATAACACACATAAGAGTCAAGTGACTAACAACTAAATAGAAAACAACAATTGCAAATAGGAAATAGGAAATAAAATCAAGCTAGTTCACCAAATCAACTAATATCTTTTTTCTAGCTAGATCATCCCTACAAGCACAAGTTAAACAAAACATCCTAACCTTCTTACCTCATCATCTATCTTAAAAGTGGAAGATTTAATCATTACCACATGGTTATGTCTCTTTGATTATCTAGATAATGCAATTGAATCTCTAGAGGAGTCTTACATCTTAACAACAATTTCATTGTCCCTTTGTAGTTCATTGTCCCTCATGACAAGTCTATTATTGTTTTAAGGCTATCTTAAAGGTCCATATAACAATCTAGGAATTTAATAACAATTAATGTTCAGTCCTTAATGGTCATGACAACATTATACAAGATACTAAAGTTCACATTCAATGATTTCCTCTTTCCTATTAAATGGTAAGGATTCACTCAAATTTTCACATACTCTTGAACACATATCCAATTTATGAATTTATGATTGATCCAATGCTCAAACCAATGCAAGCATGACTATTGTTTGTTGACCAAGCTTATTAGTAATATTTAGTTAGATAAATTCATCCAAAACCATTACAAACTATTTGTAGCTTTGCCATAGGAAATGTTGGGTCTCCTAGAATGAGTACTTAACATCAAACCAATAGCCAACTCCATAGAAAAATTAACAAAATTGAAACCTTGGACCTAATATATGATAACAAACCTTGAGAACAAATTCATTATGGTAGTCCTAATAGCCCTACTATTAAATTGATCTGTACAGTATTAAATTGATCTTTCTTGTCTCCCTCACTATAAGAATCAAAATTTATCTCTCGAATGAAAATCCCTTGATTTCAATTTGAAAATTACATCTAATTCACTATATAATAGCTCTCTTGCATTTTGAAATTTGTACATGCATGTATGTATCTGTATGTTTAATTTAAATTTATTTCAAGTGTAATTTCTTGAAACATACATATAATTTATAATTTTTGAACATGTACATTATATATATTTATTTATAATTTATATATATATATATATATATATATATATTCAAGTGATTTAATTTTAAATTTGTACTCAAGTGTAATTTCCTGGAATAGAGGATGCACAACAAGTTCCTCTTACGGTATAATAATTTAAATATGATAAATTATAAATTAAATTGAATTAAATCATTTTTAAAATCATCTTACATCTAATTTCAACTTGAACTTTCTCTTGTATTAAATAGATTGATTCAGAGCATGTAGAGATAGGTCCAGGTGCACCAAAGCATGCCTCTCAGCCTCACACAGTAATTTAATTTTATGATAAATTATAAATTTAAAAATTGTCATTAAATCATTTTTAATCATCTTACATCTGATTTCATATAAATCTTTCTCTTCTACAGAGTGATTCAGGTCATCTGAGTAGTTCACATGGTGTGAAGAGGACTCTTGATTACAGAGATAGTATGTGAGAGGTTATTTCATGGGCTACATAATTTGACTATTTCATGGACTATGTTATATACTGTTTGTCATGGACTTTATATATATATACATATACATATACATACATATATATATATATATATATATATATTGTTGAACATGGACTTTATATTTTAAATGTATGGGACTTTGTATATTTTTTGAACATGGACCTGGAGTTTATACAACCTGACCTTCCTCTATTTGTTCTTGTGTGGGTTATTTGGATAAACAATTGAATACAAAAATAAGAAACCTTATTGATCATCATCTATGGCATCTTCTTGCTTAATGATAAGAATTATAATGCAACTTTTCTTCTTGGATACTTGTGTGACCTCATCTCCTTTAAAGAACATATGACATACTTCTGTAACATTGAGATCTTCCATTGAAACAATCCTTTCTTGATCTCAAAGAATTTGACCAAAGTAGGCATTGTTTTCTTCTTGTGGATATTGTTGTTTTATTTATAGTTTATAATTATGTGAACACATGACATCAACTAGTGCTTCTAGTGGTTATTCAAGTTTAAAGTTGAAAGAAATTCAACAAGTTTTGATACAATTACCGAAGAACATTTTTTGAATGAAAATGATCAATATCTGCTTTACTTGCCATCGAGTGTAGATTTCCCTATAATTGGTCATCGATTGCCATTTTTGAGTAGTCACGAAAATTGTTAGTATTTTAATTTGCACCTTTTTAATGCAACACAATAAAATAGTGTGTATGATAAAATTGTTCTTTAAATTAGAAGGGGAAGCTCCATACAAAAAAACTAACATAAGCCCTAACTTACACTATACATACTTTATATTTGTGAATTGTACTTGTGTGTTTTCTAGGGTGGTTCTCTCATAGTATGCCAGACAAACAAACTTAAAATATTAAACCCTACAATGACTACCACACTTATGTTGTTCAACTAAAAGCATAGATTGAAGAGATTCCTTGTGTTAGAAGGAACAATCTTGAGCTTGGGGATTTTGTAAGGTTATATATTTGTGATCTTCCCCTTGTGACTTTATATAAAGGAAGTTGTAAATGAATAATTTATGTACATTTTAAGCAATGGTGAAATTAGAATTTTATTTTCAAAAATATTGTTTTTAAATTTTGAAAATTAAATCTTATTGTTGGGTTAATTTGTGTTCCAATAGACTGTAGCATAGGTTTTTAATCATTCCTAGCCAAAAGGTATGGTCTCTAAGTTTTAGTTTTAGTAGTATCCTTGCAAAAACTCCTTTCATTAGGTGGTAGGACCAATTGTGGGTCCCTCTGCATGTTAATAGTGGTTCTTTAACAATGCAGAGAGGTTGTAAAGGTAAAATTTAGATATGGAAGGTTAGTATGTAATGGTAGAAAACATATGTGAAAGTCTCATCTTTCTTTATAGTTTAGAAGAAATTGTAGAATTATAGTGGTATCTTGGGTTTTGTGTTAGATTCATGGGTTTTGTGGTGGCATCTACTCCCCTATGGTAGGATCCTCATGTTGAATTTTCTAGAACCCTTTGGGGGTCTGGTAGTTTCCTCTGTACTCTTTTGTTTGGTTGAAAAGTATTTCATTGTAACAAATTTATGAGTAGTTCTTTCCAAAACTTGTATATGCAAAAAAAACCACTTGAAAAAACATGTTTTGAAGGTCTTATTTGATTTGAATCCTAGGAGGATTAGAGGATGTCCAAACTAGTAATTTAGTGTGTTATGTTATAGAATTTGTAGAATATCCATAAAAAACTCTAGATTAGTATGCAAATACACATTCAAAATGAGCATAAGACTTTTGTAATATAATTGTATTGGATGAAAGAAGAATTGTATAGTGTTATACATGCCACAATTTAATGGTATGAACTTCTCTATCTATACATTATATAGTACATGTATTTATACAAGTGATTGTCTAGCTAGGCCTTCAAGAATATGCTAACATATGTTATGCATATACATGTGATTCACAAGTAGACATGAGTGAAAGAGGTTTCAAACCTTGAAGGCCAAAGTAATGGTGGTTAGAGTGGGTAAAAGACTAGATATATCAATGATCTATGAAAACCTAAATAAAGATATAACTACATAGTACAATAGAATAGAGCATATAAACCCTAACAAGATATCCAAATATGATAAACTAATTAGAAATTATTGATCTAAAAAACCCTAATGAAAGAGAAACCCTAAGGGGGAACCTTAAGTCATGTAAGCAATGTTGGGTTCACTAATAAATGTAAATAAATAAATGATTTACATAAATTATCTAGGCTAATTAATCTAATGCAAATAATTAAGCATTATTAAACCAGATAAAATCTAGAGTCAAGTTGATAAATTGATAGTAATGATATGATAATTAAATGAGGAATTAATTACTTAGTTCTAATATCAACAATAGAAGAATAATGTTGATGATGTGCAAAATTGATTCACCACTTGTTGATGCATATTTTGACACAATAATATATGAAACTAGTTGTTCCCTACTTGAAAGGGAACTTCTTCCCCCAAGGTTCTTTATCAGAAAATTTGGTTTGTGTGAATAACATAGTGGTAGATGTCGATTGTCCCATATGAGGGGCTCTAATGAAATCAAAGGAATGAAACACAAGGCATTGCTTGCAATTATTCTTGTTACTTAGCAAGAAAGATAAAGCAAACATGTATGTATGTTTAGTTTTAGACATTCATTAATAATTTCATACATGAATACATACAAGTCCTACCAAGGAATTTTAACAATTTCAAACATGGTAAAAATTTAACATCTTAGACTAGATACTAATCTAGAATACTAAGTTTAATCCCAATCTAATAGATTTTATAAGAAAATTGCAAAATAAAGGTGAGAAGGAGAAGGGTGAGAATATTAGTGAGGACCAATACTAATCAATTACATCATTCTACATATATGATGTATATTATTAGACTTGATGAAGGTATATGAGGTGATATCCATGTAGTTTTGAGTACCTCTCTTAGATGTAGTGACATATGTTAATTTCATATCATTGCTAACATAGAGAGGACATATACATGCATGATTCACATCATGGACATATAATAGTTCATCTTCATTATTGAGCATGTCAAATAAAGAAGAAATTTTAAGGATAGAATAAAGATGATAGTGTAATGGTTGGATTGAGAGATATATGGTTATTGAAACATGTCAAATTGGCCATGTTAATTAACCTACAAAGATGCTAACTTTTTGTATGTCTTAAGGGGTCCTAATTTACGATGTCTTAAGGGGACGTCTTAAGTTCTCAAAATTTGGTGAAGTTGCCCTAGGCAGCCAAATTTAACAATATAACAAAATCAAATTTAAAGTAAATTCAAAGTAGAAAAACATGTGCATTTAACAAATAAAATATATAGAATAATAATTTTGATATATAAAAGTGTAGAGTATAAAATTGTGTACATACACATGTATACAAATTTGTGTACAAAATGTGTAATAATGTAATTGTGTATGTACATATATGCCAACTCAAAATAATGTTTACAAAATGTGGTTATGCCATCTCAAGAAAATCCAAAACTTGTGGGGAATGTAGTAGGTCTTCACGCCACCTGATATAAAAATAATACAAGCAATTTATCAATATTTCATCAAAACATGTATTTTAATTTATATAAAACTATCTAGATATACACAATTTGTACCTGTATTTACAAGTGCCTCACACATGTGTAGATATAGGTTTAATTTGCATCCTCTCAAGTTTTTGTTTCAAAGTATTTGATGAATTTGTGATGATGACCTAAGGATATAAAAGGACAATTTAAATCAATTTCAACTAATACCGCACAAGAAATATCAAAACATGTATTTAATTTATTTAAAAGAACAATATAAATCTATTTAACTATATTTACCTATATTTACTTATTCCATTGTACCATCTCCATCCTCTCTTTTTTCCAATGCATCGATGATTGTCTCATGGTCTTCCATAGAAATTATCCATAGCTCTTTATTTGTAGGTTTTCCACGATACCTCTCCAATTTTATATTTGTTGCCAACACAAAATGTGAGTAGTGTATAATCTTCTTATGTGTTTCATAATCTTTAGATGCAGGCAAACCATTCTTCCTTATTAGGTATTTCCATAGCCAAGTGCCAACAACCACCACCGAACCTATTGGATAATGATAGCCATCATCAAAGAAATTCTTAAAATTTGCTTAAGGGGATCAAAGAAGTTCTTAAAATTTGCTTAAGGGGATCAAAGACTTGTTATCAAAATTTACTTAAGGGGCTGTCTTAAGGGGTTCGCCAAACCTATTGGATAAGGAAAGCCATCATCATCTTCTCGAGGTGATGTTAACTTATGTTTAGTCTCCACACAATGAGCCAACTAATATTTTGTTTCCTCTTCATTCGTCTTTGGTGCAACAACAACATACATGTCCTGCAAACAAATTTTGATTCAATAATTTGCACATGTCCATAAAATTTGACCAATCAACATACATGCATTAATATGTACACATATAAATAAATAAAAGCACTACAAATTAGTAATGAAGTGAAATAAAATGAAATAATTTAAATTAAATTACCTTCTTGTATAAGGTCTGAAACACGGTCATTATCGTCTGATGCAAACAGTTGATCATTGTCTTCAATTGTTGTGTCACTTTGATCATGTGCTTGTGCAAGTGTCAATGGTCTTTTCTTCCACTCTTCAACCCATTCTATATTCTCACATGCTTCCCAATCTCCTGAAATACAAAACTAACAAAAACATGCAAGCTCCCTTGTCCAGATAGTCCATGTACTTGCATTCGAACTCCTAAATGAATGCCATTTAGTAGATCCATTAATTGTCTGGCAATTAAGTCTAGGTAGAATGTTTTCTTCTTCAACCAACCAAAAGAATCGATGAACTGTAGAGTACTCGCTTGATCCAGGTGTACATAATCTTGTATTGCACCAATCTACAATCCCACGTGCATCTTTAAATTTTACTGTATCCTCAAATTTCAATTGTTGTCTAGCAAGAATTCTTTTAACACACACACCAGCTCCATCATGTTCTCCTTTACCATGTCCAGCTTCAAAAAAATTCCACATATGTTGGACATTACTCTCCTTGTGAACCCTACTTAACCAATAGAACATTCGAGCATTCTTGAACTACCCCATACAATTATCTAACCATATAAGATGTTCAATCATCTGGATTCCTCTTTCTCTTAAATTTGTATAAAATATATTGAAATAATATTGAACAAACTCTGATGAGTGTAACCGGTTGTCACTTAAATAGAAATGATACTACCTCAAAACTTTTCTATCATTCTCTATACTATCATCTGTGTTGGTTTTTCTTCTGAATCAACATCAGGGTTTGCCAGTTCCTATGCACGTGCAGATTTAGCCAACTAATATAGGAGGTTGCGTGAGCTCTTCCCCTTCACTTCTGGTTCTGCCGCACCAAGGGGGTATCCCTATAGCTAAAGATGTAACCTTGACTAGCTCAATGATAGAAAGATCTAACTTGACAACAATAGGCAGAATACTCTCATGTATGGACCAAGATCTGCATGATAGATCACGAGGTTGGCAACATTCTTCGACATATGTGTTTGGTTGGGTATGAGAGTATGGAGAGGTCCTAATCCTACTCCTACAGCTAATAGGTGGAGGTGTTGAAATGGTTGGACATGATGTCCTAGATGCAAGACATGGGGTTTTGGCTCATAACTACTGACCCAAGAACAGACCAATGCCTATCTCAGGGCAAGGAGTCAACTAGACGTATACAGCAGATGGTTTGCAACTAGCATTCAAGTTTCAAGGGGTTGGATTTGATGCTTGCCTTACAAACATCACCCAAGGACAGGTATTTAGCTGCCTCTATTTACAGATATCCCTGCTAGCATGCAACCTTCTCCATACATTGACCTAAAATAGTTTAATCCACTCCTTGAATGGAAGTTACAGATCAAGCATGCAGTATAGATATCTATACCCTAGAATCTATGAAACCCTTAGCAACCAGATTCAAAAGAAGGATGACATGCAGCAAATGGAGACAAGCAAATAGACACATGCAATAAGCATTTTTCATATAAATCAACATGAAACTGAACATATGTGCAAAATACACTCATGCTGCAACACATAAACTCCAAAATGGGATAAAACAACTAGGATCATGCCCTGTCTTTCGTTATTTACACAAAAATGCCCCAGGCCTTCAACAACCAACAAATGAGCAACACAGCTTGCTATATACAACAAGGCAGGTACTCAGCATTAATCACTGGGTGACTCAAAAGTCTGCCAGATACAGTTCATTCTGAGCAAATGGTACTCAAACATTTAATGCAGCAGGTGGAAGAGGAGACAGGGAAAGGTCTCGAGCCTTGTGCCACCACCCGTGGATGTACAACTTCAATCAGGTACCTGATCTGTCCATGCCAACGCCCATACCCTGTAACATCCACCATTAATGTCCACCTACTCGCGGCCTTGGGAAAAATAGTTAACTGTGCGCTCTTGAAACTTTCCCGCCAAGATATATCATCCTAATATTTCAAATTTATGTGGGAACTAATTATCCCACATGCACCCCGCGGTGACCTCTCTAATACTTTATATACTAGGTCATGAGCATATATGATGTCAGTGATTTTGCTCCCGATGGCACCAGTATAAAACTTTGTCATCATCCTCCTGCATGATAATTCCCATCGGCCAGATCCTCCTCATTAGCAAACCTCATCTTTGTCCTCCCGACATCACATATCATGCCGATGGAAAGATATCACCCCCATCATCCAAACCTTCGTCGGGAAGACCCAACACATCGGAAGAATACATTCCGAATATGCCAATGACCAAAGTCATGCCGACGGCCTTCCTTGCATACATCCTTCAATATGCAAAATATCACACTGATATTTCACATCACCCCGATGTGTAATATCACCCCGCGGGAAATATCACCCCACAGGAAATATCACCCCGCGGGAAAGTATATCTATCCGCATCACCTAATAAAAGATATCACCCTAATGTATGAATATCAGCCTAATGACCAACCTTGCCTTCATGTGAAATATCACCCTGATATTTCACCCTCATCGGCATAACTAGATGCATCGGAGGAAGATCCTTCTGCTTTGCCGATACCATATGTCTAGCCGATGAACTTACCTATATGTTCACTAACATCCTGATGATGTCACTGTCATATTGCAATATCAGGTCAGATTGAAAACTAGAAATATGACCCCCTCGGATCTGGATGACGTCATTGGGATGTTGGCACTGGGGTGATATTCAGAAGATCACCGGATATTTTGGAATATCACCCCCCAGAAAAGATCATGATGCACTGTAGCTCCATTGTAAGATCGGGGTGACGTATGAATATGACTAATACTTGGGAATATCACCCCTTCCTCTGGAAAATGATGAAGCCGGAAGACAAGCGAATATCACCCTGACAAGAATATGACGTCAGCAGCATCGGGTGATGAAAGAACATGAAGGGATAAAGTAACATCAGGATGATCTTAACCAAGATCACCTGATGTTCAAATATGATGACCCTGCAGAAGATCAGGTCATACTTGGAACTTTGCAATAACAACATCAGGATAATCTTAACTAAGATCACCCGGTATTAAAATATCACCCGTCGGGCAGAAGATCGGGTTGGTATGAAAAATGAGCCTCGCAAGAATAATCAGGGTGATGAAAATATGATGATGATGACCTCTCCGAAGAAAATATGATACTGATGCTGAAACATGCTGAGGAGGCCCATGGACTTAGAATTTTTTAGATTTTTTGGGAAGGTGCCTGCATATACATATTCAGGTACCAACATAGGCTCTGTCTGGGGATGCATGCTTCTTGCAGGCATGGCGAGAACCTCAGATCTCTAGGATGCAGACCAGTCCCCTATCCATTGGGCAACAGAGTCATGAAGCTACAATGATCTACATCGCCAAACACACTTGATGGCCTAAGGCCACCAAGAAAAGAAAAACCTGTATCTCCCCTTGTCAAACACCTTGTTTTCATCTGCATTCACTGGATCAAGCCTGGAGATACTGTCATGACCTACCCACAAACAAACCTGGTCATTTGCATTTTCAACTCTCTTATTTGGCTTGTCACTGTCAGCCCTATGCAAACAACCCTCAGGATCATGTAACATGTGGGTGCAATGTTTATCAGGCAATGCATATTCATATGGCATATAGCACTTATCATCACTATGCATTGCAAAATGATCTCCTAGCTAGACTGAAACTAGGAAACACACAGAGTCCACCACACAACTAGGAAGATCAGGGCTCATTTCATTAGCTGGCCTATCAAAAGAAAAGCTTTCAAATTCACAATTGTGCACACTTTGTACACAATCATCAGGTACACCAAGCTGGAAAAGATCAAGCTCTGGCACCTCTTTACAATTAGGCACATTTTTACAATCACTTACCTGATGTATGTTGGTTGCTCCTTCATCAGGATGAGAAATAGAATCCAAGTCAAAAACAATGTTTAGATCCTCACCATACTCAAATGGATCCTCATCACCATATGTGTCAAAAATGGGTGAACCAGGTGCATCAGTTTGATCATAATATGCCATTTGTTCATGGGCAGCAAAGCATGTATCTTCATCACCAATGGATTCCTTTTGTGGAGGAGTATCAGCTTGTGTGTCATAAGTAAAACAGGCATCAATTAAAGGACAATCATGCTCTGTACCAGCACTTGTTTCAATCTCTAATTGCTCTTCATCATCTCCATGTGTCTAAATATAAGGCAGTGATTCACACAACTACATCTCTGTTTGCTTACCTCATCTTTGTCTTGAGTGCAATACTCACAATCATCTCCACAAATCCATTCAAAAAGATGCTCATTGCTATCCATGTCCACATCATTATTTTCATGGCCAGTTGCCTCAACATTCCAATGGGAGTCCTCATTAGCCCTTTCCTTGGCATCTTTAGTATCTATCTTTTCATCTTCATTTGATGCCATGATCACTTGGTCATTTACAGCTTCGCAACTGTCATTCACACCAAAGCCTGGGGATAGGGAATTCAGCAAGTGCAGAGTTCTCATTTCTTCTATGTTTTCCAAAAACTTGTATGCCATCTACATACTTGTCACCTTGAATTCCCTCAATATTGCACTAGAGCCCTCCTCAAAAGCTTCAAATATATGCCAACACAGGCTGAAATATCAGGTCTGAAGACTTCTAGGATTTATGAAAGGGCTAGTGCAAATCTATGACTGAAATCAATAATGGGCTCTTGATCTTGTCTTTTGATTTCCATTAGTCTTGTAACAAGATTAGCAAGTTCTCTTGCAAATGCTTTTTTGAAACAGTCAGCAAGTTCATCCCAACATGCAAAGGATCTCTTTGGAAAGCCCAAATACCAATCTCTAGCTTTTGCGTCAAAGGATCTAACAAAAAACCTCATCCACATATTCTCATCTCTAAATGAATATATCTCCATAAAGTTATGAAAATATTGGATATGTGCACTCCCATCACACACATTGTGTCCACTAAACCTAGGCATCTGTCTGTATATCTGGGCAGGCATACTTTCAACTTGATAGTCAACCCATGACAAGTCTAGTTGGTCATACAAAGGATCAAAAGGGCTGACAAGAGGTTTAGCTTTCTGACTGGTGAAGACAACAGGGTTATCATTATTTAACTAAGCCTGCCTAGCCTCTAAGAATATCAACCTATTTCTTATCTCTTCTATTCTTTTAGTCAACATTTTCTCCCCCTTTTGACTGAGTATGGGTGAATACATATTTGGATTCATATAAATTTCACTCTTAGACATCCTTTGTCTGCCTAAGACCTAGGACTTCCCCTGGCATCTAACTTATGTAGTAAAATAATAAATACAAAGGGGAAGAAGCTAGGTACCTTTTCTCATCCAAATGCAGAAATATGAACATCTCTTATCACATAATATACATCTACCTTTCATGTGCACTTAAATCTTTTTGCAAAGTCGCCACCTCTCCAGAGAGGACAAAATTTTTAACAATTGAAAGCTACTTTTCCAGGTTCATTCCACCAGCAGAGCAGAACTTCACCAGAGACTGTAGGATATCACTTTACATCAACATTCCCTAGTAGAGTCATCATTTTGTTGGTGACTTAGATGGATAAAATATATTCTATTTTCATCAAATCGTCCCCAACAGAGTCGCCATTTTGTTGGTTTTTCTTCTGAATCAACATCAGGGTTTGCCAATTCCTATGCACGTGCAGATTCAACCAACTAATACATAAGGTTGCGTGAGCTCCTCCCCTTCACTTCTGGTTCTACCGCACCAAGGGGGGTATCCCTATAGCTAAAGATGTAACCTTGACTAGCTCAATGATAGAAAGATCTAGCTTGACAACAACAGGCAGATTACTCTCGTGTATGGACCAAGATCTTCATGATAGATCACAAGGTTGGCAACATTCTTCGACATATGTGTCTAGTTGGGTATGAGAGTATGTAGGGGTCCTAATCCTACTCCTACAGCTAACAGGTGGAGGTGTTGAAATGGTTGGACATGATGTTTTGGATGTAAGACATGGGGTTTTGGCTCATAACTACTGACCCAGGAACAGACCAGTGCCTATCTCAGGGCAAGGAGTCAACTAGACGTATACAGCAGATGGTTTGCAACAAGCATTCAAGTTTCAAGGGGTTGGATTTGATGCTTGCCTTACAAACATCACCCAAGGATGGGTATTTAGCTGCCTCTACTTACAGATATCCCTACTGGCATGCAACCTTCTCCATACATTGACCTAAAATAGTTTAATCCACTCCTTGAATTGAAGTTACAGATCAAGCATGCAGTATAGATATCTATACCCTAGAATCTATGAAACCCTTAGCAACCAGATTCAAAAGAAGGATGATATGCAGCAAATGGAGACAAGCAGATAGACACATGCAATAAGCATTTTTCATATAAATCAACATGAAACTAAACATATGTGCAAAATACACTCATGCTACAACACATAAACTCCAAAATGGGATAAAACAACCAAGATCATGCCCTGTCTTTCATTATTTACATAAAAAATACCCCAGGCCTTCAACAACCAACAAATGAGCAACACAGCTTGCTATATACAGCAAGGTAGGTACTTTGCATTAATCACTGGGTGACTCAAAAGTCTGCCAAATACAGTTCATTTTGAGGAAATGGAACTCAAACATTCAATGTAGCAGGTGGAAGAGGAGATAGGGAAAGGTCTCAAGCCTTACGTCACCACCTGTGGATGTACAACTTCAATCGGGTACCTGATCTGTCCACGCCAACGGCCATACCCTGTAACATCCGCCATTAATGTCCACCTACTCGCGGCCTTGGGAAAAATAGTTAATTGTGCGCTCTTGAAACTTTCCCACCAAGATATATCATCTTGATATTTCAAATTTATGTGGGAACTAATTATCCCACATGCACCCCGCGGTGACCTCTCTAATACTTTATATACTAGGTCGTGAGCATATATG
The DNA here is from genome assembly GCA_027924645.1 of Cunninghamia lanceolata. Lineage (NCBI taxonomy): Eukaryota > Viridiplantae > Streptophyta > Pinopsida > Cupressales > Cupressaceae > Cunninghamia > Cunninghamia lanceolata. The sequence goes on along the minus strand of BSBN01000430.1, from coordinate 4,780,152 downwards.
ATGTCGGTGATTTTGCTCCCGACAGCACCAGTATAAAACTTCGTCATCATCCTCCTGCATGATAATTCCCATCGGCCAGATCCTCCTCATCGGCAAACCTCATCTTTGTCCTCCTGACATCACATATCACACCGATGGAAAGATATCACCCCCATCATCCAAACCTTCGTCGGGAAGACCCAACACATGGGAAGAATACATTTCGAACACGCCAATGACCAAAGTCATGCCGACGGCCTTCCTTGCATACATCCTTCAGTATGCAAAATATCACGCCAATATTTCACATCACCCCGATGTGTAATATCACCCCGCAGGAAATATCACCCCACGGGAAAGTATATCTGTCCACATCACCTGATAAAAGATATCACCCTGATGTATGAATATCAGCCTAATGACCAACCTTGCCTTCATGTGAAATATCGCCCTGATATTTCACCCTCATCGGCATAACCAGATGCATCGAAGGAAGATCCTCCTGCTTTGCCGATACCATATGTCTGGCCGATGAACTTACTAGTATGTTCACTAACATCCTGATGACATCACCATTATATTGCAATATCGGGTCGGATTGAAAACTTGAAATATGACCCCCTCGGGTCTGGATGACGTCATCAGGATGTTGGCACCGAGGTGATATTCAAAAGATCACCGGATATTTCAGAATATCACCCCCCTCAGAAAAGATCATGATGCACTGTAGCTCCATTGTAAGATCGGGGTGATGTATGAATATGACTAATACTTGGGAATATCACCCCTTCCTCTGAAAAATGATGAAGCCGGCAGATAAGCAGATATCACCCTGACAAGAATATGACGTCAGCAGCATCAGGTGATGAAAGAACATGAAGTGATAAAGTAACATCAGGATGATCTTAACCAAGATCACCCGATATTCAAATATGATGACCCTGCAGAAGATCGGGTCATACTTGGAACTTTGCAATAACAACATCAGGATGATCTTAACTAAGATCACCCGATATTAAAATATCACCCGCCGGGCAGAAGATCAGGTTGGTATGAAAAATGACCCTCGCAAGAATAATTAGGGTGATGGAAATATGGTGATGATGACCTCCTCTCCGAAGAAAATATGATGCTGATGCTGAAACATGCTGAGGAGGTCCATGGACTTAGAATTTTTTAGACTTTTTGGGAAAATGCCTGCATATACATATTCAGGTACCAACAATCTGCATGTCTATAAACAATATGAACAAACATAGCAACCTGCACTGAATTGTAATATTGTGATTGAATTTCCTCTTGCAAAGCTAAATTATAGTTTTCCACAAAATCAACCACTGATAGTATAGTACCAACTAGAAATGTGTTTCTACATTCACGAAATTATCCATCAAGCCATCGAGCTTGTTGAGAGTGCTTGACATATTTGGTACAATTTTACTCTTAAATTCTGATATGAATGCATACACACTAACCTTTTCTGTAATTAAATCACAATGCTTTCCAAATTTTCCATCTTTTAAAGAATATTCAACATTCTTAAATCTTTTAACATCCACTAATTGTTGTCCAAAATCATTTTTAACACTTTCATGCATACAAACTCTTAACAAAGAAAGATTGCCACAACTAGTGCATTGTCTAGAAATACATGAACTTAAATAAAATAATTTTTCATTAGATCTTTCACAGAACAAACTTGATATAAACTCTTTTATTGCTTCAATTGGCATATTAATATCACATTCCTGTATAATCATGTTACTATATAAAGTACAATGTATATATTGAAACACATCATAATAATAATGAAATCGAACATGCGTTTTACAACAACAAGATATTCGTTGCTTATTAATCTTTACATACCATGGTTTGCATTTTTTAAAAGATCTTTGACTTATTTTAATATTACCAGGTAACACTAATTCATCACAAATTTTTCTATAAAATTCAATTTGCGTTGTATCTAATAGGTGTTTTGGATGAGGATTACAAACTTTGGACCCCACTCTTAATTTTAAAACATCTCTAGCATTAGATGATACCCTAGTATTATCATGCCAATATTTTTCGATCAAAGATCTGATTTCAACATTTAGTTTCATGTCAGATCTCAAGAGTCAACCACTAAAACTCCAATATTGGTTAATTGGATCATTTTCTATACTTTCTCTTCTTTTTGTCATTCTTACTAATGTTTTAGGATGTATTTTTAGAATTCCACTAATGTTGCTTACCATTCTTCTATTCAAAGTTGTTTTATTCACTATAGCAATTTTTATAGCTCGTCTTGCTGCATTCTTATCTTTGGATCGACTATTACTTCCAATAGACTCAATGGCACTAGCAACAGTAAACATAGCATGTTTTAGTGATTGATCTTTTCTTCTTGGTTTAATAAAAATGCCTAACATTTTCGTTACTTTTCTCATTTTCCACATTCTCATTAATTGCATCATTAGTTGACATTGAAATGATAGTTTTTTACGATAAAAAATTTCCTTGTATAATCTATTGGCATGTGTTCTTATTTGTCTCCAAGAAATTTTACCAGGAAGATTATCCAAAACATCTCTTTCAATTTTGAAAAAAAAATCTCATTTTCAACATCACATCCTGGATTTTCATTTTCATTTTCAACTTCAAAACAATTTTCATTTTCAACAACAAAACGGTTTTCATTTTCATTTTCAACAAAAGGATTTTCGATTTCATTTTCAACAGCAAAACGGTTTTCATTTTCATTTTCAACAAAAGGATTTTTGTTTTCATTTTCAACAACAAAATAGTTTTCATTTTCATTTTCAACAACAAAATGGTTTTCATTTTCATTTTTAACAAAAGGATTTTCATTTTCAACAATAATTTGTTTCAAATTTTGATCTCTACGAATATTATCAATCTCAACATTGTTATATCCAGCTTGTTTTAAATCTCCTATCAACACTATTTCCATTTCATTCAAAAGTGGATTTGAAGAAGTACCTGGATTTGTGCCTATTGAAACATTTTCCATAGCATTGACAGATGGATTTGAAGACATACCAGGAGTAGTTTGTATAATTGTATTAGTTTCCACATTCACCTCTTGCAACTTTGCATTGTCTACATCCATGGTCTCCTCAATGTTTTTATCTTCAATAGTTGTGGAATTGGATGCTTCAGCATTATTCATTGATTGAATCTTTATTCTTCTATCTCTTTGTCTTTTTGCCTCCTCTCTCTTTTCTTCAATTTCTTCAGGGCTTAATAGCTTCCTATCTTTCCTCTTATTATGACTTTGTGATCTCATGATTAAAAAATTTATGAAGCATGTACAAATGAATGTCAAAAACTTGAAAGCCTTTCTTCTTTGTTCAAGTCCTTCAAACAAGTACCAATTCAACAAAATTTCACTTAAACAATGTCTCAATGATGGCTTCTATCAAAATTCAAACAATATTCCAAGTTGATGAACCTGCAAAAGAAAAAAAGATGGTAGAGAATGCTGCAAATGTTGTTGTCGGCCGTACTATAGAGTAAGTTGTAGGGCTAATAGTCATAGTACAGTCTTATTAAAAAAATAGACAAATAATAAACGGGATCCCGTTTATTTTTGCACCGGTGGAGTAAGAAACGGGATCTAGTTATTTAAAATTTGAATTTTAAGCTCGGGTTTTACTTTGTAACCCGATTCGAGAAATGCTTTGAGGACCTGAACCTGACCTCTGGACCTGGTTTGACCTACAACTTGAAGGTCCTTGAAGGTCCTGTCAATGTCACAACAAAATAGTGACTTTGGGCATATCTCTGAAGGTCTATTTTGCAGAATATTTTGACGAAATTAAAACCCATTATAGATGAGATTGTGTAGATTCCAAATATGTAATTTTTTTTACAATTGGATTAATTTTTCTATTTTTTAATCAATTTCTGATAAATAGGTCCATAAACTTGAATTATCAGGGTTTTTTAGTATTTTAATAACTTTTTATTAAAATATTTTTTTGTAAAAAAAATTGTACGAAAATGTACTTTAGACAATTCTTTTCAATTTTTAAAAAAAATTTAAAAAATGTTAAGTTTAGGTCATCTTATGCATGACGTACATGATGATTTTTTAAGAGACCAAAAATGGCTAATAAAAATTTAATTAAAAAAAAATATTCAATAAAAAATTACAAAAAAATATGGAAAACGTGCTTTAGTGAGTTACAAATCTTTTCCCAAAAAGATTTTGAAAAATATGATTATTTAGGTCAAAATATGGATGACGTACACGTACATGGTATAGTAAAAAAAAGTGACTTTTAAACAGTGGTTTTTAGAAACACCTATTCAAAATCAATTTCTATCATCTGTGTATTGAAACAAATTACATATTTGGAAACTAGACTCTAAGTACTACATTTCATATTTAGTAACTTTTTCCAAGATTCTGCCTTTAAGTGCTTCAAATTTTTAGGTCAAATGTGACAAATTCTGAAAATCAGGGAAAACACTTCCACTTTTTGGCCAAAAAGTGGACACAACTTCTTGCACACACCCAAGGCTACAGCCAATGTAATTCTGATCATTGTGTTTATTTTAAGAGGTTGGATTATGACAGCTACATTATTCTATGTTTATATGTTGATGACATGCTTGTAGCAGGGTCTAACATGGATCACATAAGAGAGTTAAAACAACAGTTAGCACAATCATTTGCTATGAAGGATTTGGGGCAGCAAAACAAATCCTTGGTATGAAAATTTGCAGAGATAGGAAGAACAAAAAATTGACTCTATCTCAGGTTGATTATGTTGAAAAGGTGTTGCAGAGATTCCATATGGAGAATACAAACGCTGTCAGCACACCTTTGCCTAGTCATTTGAAATTGACTAAGGAGATGTGTCCAAAGACACAAGAGGAGGAAGAAAAAATGTCCAAGGTACCATATGCTTCAGCTGTAGGAAGTTTAATGTACGCCATGGTATACAAAAGACTAGATATTGCACATGTTGTAGGAGTCGTAAGAAGGTATATGAGTCATCTTGGATTGGAGCATTGGAATGCAATAAAATAGATTCTCAGATATTTGAGAGGTACATCTAATAAACACTTATGTTTTGGGGGCTGTAATACTGATCTAGCAGGCTATGTAGACTCAGATTTGATAGGGGATATTGATACCAGGCGGAGTACTACATGTTATGTCTTTATTGTAGGTGGGACAGCGGTGAGTTGGATCTCCAGGTTGCAAAAGGTGGTTGCTTTATCCACCAAGGAGGCAGAGTATGTAGCTACAACAGAGGCAAGCAAGGAGATGATATGGTTACAATCTTTCATGGAAGAATTGGGCAAACAATAGGCTAATAGTTATTTGTTTACAGACAGCCAGAGTGCCATACATCTTGCAAAGCATTTTGCCTTGCATTCAAAGACCAAACACATACAGTTGAGGTATCACTTCATTCAATCAGTGTTGGATGATGGACAGTTATGGCTGAAAAAGATACATACAGATGAAAATCCTACGGATATGTTTATGAAGCCAGTGACAAAGGAGAAGTTGAGCTCCTCTGCAACTTCAGTTGGTCTTCAAGACTCAAAACAAAAATTGAGAATAGTAAAGTCCAGGGTGTTTATTTCCAGTGGGAGCTACAAGGTTAGCAATGTTATGATCAGTCTCCAAGTGGGAGATGATATGGTGTAGAGTCTGATCAGTCTCCAAGTGGGAGATTGTTGTTATATGGAGCCTAATTAGACTCGGAGGTTAAATTTACCCCACTTTTATCGGCACGGTTTCCCCCCAGATTATTTAACGGGGTCAAGGGGCAGTACCCTTTGCAGGGGTTTGGGGGCAGCGCCCCTAGTGCACTCCTTATCACGATATAGGGTGGGGTCGAGGGGTAGCACCTCCGAAACCTCCAATGATTTTTTATTATTTTATAAGGGCGTCGGGAGTTATTTTTCTATTGCTCGACATAAAAAAACCCTATTTTTGTAACCAACATAAGGCTTGATAAAAGCAGCTAAGGGTTATGGTTTCCATTGATGTATTGTAGCATTTTGTAGTGGTATTGAGTTGCAAGGATTACTGGTTGTAATCAATTTGATTTACTGGATAATAATATTAGACTCTCTGTTGGTGGATGTAGCCCAGGTTTGGTTGAACCACGTTAAAACTTGTTCTCGTTGTTATTATTTCTGTGTATTTTCATTCCTTTGTTTAATCTTTATTTGCATTTAATTGATATCTTCTGCCAGCTAACCCTAACACATGGTTATTATGGACACCCTTGTGAATTATCAAAATGCAGCTCATGTCTATGCTTTGATTCTTAATGTCTATATGTGGATGTGAAAAGAGATTGTTATGAGTGTTTGATAATAATGTGACACTCTTTTTGATGACAGCCCTATACTTCTTCCTGGTCTCCACTTGAGGTTCTACATGCTTCCTTACATGAGAATGATGATTTTGCTTCTTTTGTTGATACACCCTATTCTCCTTCCAGACAGTTGTTCCAATGGTGGATTTGAATGATTTTGGAGTACTTACTTTATGATAACATATAATGCCATTATCCTCTACAGGTTCTTCATTGCATGATTGTTCTTTACTTGCCCAAGATGATCCTCACTATTAGAGTAGATGATATTTAAGGCTGCTCATTGATATTGTAATAGTTATTTATATTCTTGGCAAATACTTCTCTTTGTTGTTCTTTTCTTAACTATCTATGTTGTTACAGCATATAGACTGATGTCATGGACATATAACCTACCATTATAGCATATAGAACCTGTTGTTACAATTGGTATACTGTTGTATATCATTCATTTTAATAGTCAAACAACTTTAACACACAATTTATTACCTCATTCACAAAAAAGTGGTAAATATTTATCTTATTTTATTTGCTCAGACTGGGTTTGACTATTAGAGTGGATGCTATTCAGGAGGGTGCACCTAAGACAGTCATTCATATAATTGTATGGCATTCATTTGACTATTCATTAATTGATTTCAGTCATGCTTGGGCTATCTTAACTAATCTTTGCATGTTATACTATCATGCTTCTCATTTGATACTGATGTTCCTCTAGAAGGTCTATCTCCTTCAGGTAACTAGCAGAGACTGTTGTGATATGACTATCTTGGTTATCTAATGAACATGACTACAGCAAAAATGTCTTGAAAATGATGGGAAGAATGTTTGTCTGCTATCTTCTTGTTCTTTATCTATCATCAAAGCATGCTTTCTTTGCTTTAAAATGCTGACTCATGATAGTCTTGATATATCTCTTGTATGGTCATTGTGACAGTCATGCATTGTATTTGATTGTCAGCTGCTTTGTGAGTACTTGACATGATTATTTCTATCTTTTGAGGTGACTGTACTTATCAACATGCTCATGATTGCCTTCAATATAAACAATAAATGTCTTATCCATGGCTATGCTTGTAATGCTAAGGCATCATTTACAGTAGCCTTCAGCATGTCGAGCTCAACCCTTGTGGGAGCCTATTTTCTTCCACATGTTGTGATGTCAAACAAGATGGAATATGAAATGATAAATCAACCTGTACCTGCACAATGGACAAACAAGTTAGCAAAATAATGAAGTTGAAAGCTTCCAATAATGATTTGAATCTTCTGCTCTTGAATGCTTGTGAAATCTGCATATTTGATCAAATGTTTCATAGGAGTAGATTATATATATGTTGATGTATGCATATGAAGAGAAATTTGATTTTGAGATCTAACACAATCTATTACTGTAGGTATCTCCAGAGCATCCAATGAAGGAGCTGGAGCTAGAGCTGAAGACACAACCGACAACCTTGTGATTCGTCATTCAGGCAATGACGAATCAAATTTCCTTTCATGTTCTTTACCTCTTCAGTTGTATAGTCTATGTTTATGTTGCATTTCATCATGTATGATCAGTTACTCCCACTTCTTGTGTGGGACATCATGTTTTGTTGTGAAATGAATAAAGACAACAATACTATACAAATTTATGTAATTTCTTCTGTTGTAAAATATTGCATAATAAAATTGAATTTCACTTGAAAGCAATCATATGCAATGTTTAAGCTTTAGCAAAAATTTGTTAGAGCACCTTTCACCTTTGAAGTAATTAGCTATTTCAGCTCTACCAAATTGAGCTGTAAGTGAAATTTTGGTAACAATTATAACTATTCCACTAGTAGAGTTTGGCAAATAAATGACTAGGTGACTAAAACTTTTAGTCACGACAACTAAAAATGACTAAATTCTACTAATTTTTTGTAACACAGCTATAAATGACTAAATAAATGACTAATTTGATCATTGGGTAAAAAACACAACTAATTAGTCACACAAATAAAAATTAGACAATATGATTTAAGGCAAGAGGTACTTTTACCCTTACAAACTAAAAACCTAGGAAAATGAAATCCAAATTTAAGATTTTCCCGTGTCACATAAAAGGGACTATGTAGAGAGTCAAAACATTATTTTTCTTTATACAGTAAAAGGGATGCTGCAAAATTTGAAGTAGGAAAGGGAACAAGAGGAGGGTGAGTTCAATAGTTTTGGTATATAGTCTATGTGTTACTTTGCAAAGAAGCATTTGTAGGCACTGAAAAGGGAAGAGGGTTTTCAATGGTTGTGTGATGGAGTGTGTGTTTGGACTGGTTGGGGATGGGTTTTCTCTGGTTGTGGCTGATATGTCTGTCATGTAGAGCATTGTAGTGTAGAAGATGTTCAAGGACAAAATAATGCTCCTCGATTCTCACAAGCTCATGGGTGCCAGTGGCGAGGGTGGAGATAGGTACACATTCATCACACTTTAAAAAAAATACTATAATCCTTTTCATTTTTTTTTTATTTCTAGGGTTTTTTTTCAACGTGTGATTAGTAGTCATATTTCTAACTATGATTTACAGAGTGCAATTCATAGAATACATTTAGAAGAATGTTCATCTTTATCAATTTCACAATGGCATTCTGATATTTGGTTTTGTTTTTATTCCATATTCCATATTCCATATTCCATAAATTGTTTTGAGGATCCATCAATTTTCCTTGCTATATGGCTTCTTCTACCTACATTACGTCTTCTACAGCAGTAGATCCAAGCAATAATAATCCTAGAGAAACCAAGCTAGAAATTGTGGCTACTATTACAATAAGCGCATGGCTTCTATGTGCTCCTTTGTGTTGATCAGCATGTGGCTTACCCCATAATCTTAGTATGTTTGCAACAATTTGCATGGGTAATACTCAAATTGTTTTATTTTCTAATTTAATGTTTCTTTATGAATTGATTTTCATGGTATGAATTGAGCTCATAAGATTTGATTTATCAATTTTGTGAGGTTTTCCGTCTTTTAGGGTTTTGATCAGTATCTTCTTACATTTTGGATTATTCAAGATTAGTTACATATTTGCACTTTATGCTATTACTATTCAACATTGGCTACATCTGTGCTCTAATTTGTGCTACTAGAAATGACAAATAGGAAATGAGATGGCATTGGCAACATGATGGGAAATTGGAACAGGTTCAGGTTGATTTTTTCTTAGGCACAATAAATGCTTGTACATTTAAACACCTATTTAAATATGCAATTTATGGTGCAAATTACAACTACAAACAAAAGACATAACACATCGTCACCTCCAAGCACACCCTGCCATCTACCCCAACAATGTTTGGCTCCATCAATGTTCCAAACATTACATGCAATCCTCATAATCATTCAGTAGTCTGCATTTGCAATTGAAGGAGGCAGTACCATCACCTTTTAAGGTTGATGGGTTTCAATCTAGAGACTTAAATCCTTACTACAACCCTACCACATGGACTCCCGCCTATAATTCTTTCCCTATTTGTACATATCAACAACCTTCTACCTCAACACTTAGCTCTTTGTGAAAGCCACCTCAAATGCCTAGGTCAATTTACTCTGCTGATGTTGATGTTAGAAAAGACAACAAACCTTCTATGGAATCAATGCAGAGTAAACAATCTCAATTTCACCCCCCTAAAATAGAAGACACACTCACAATGGACAAGTGGCTCAAAGGAAGAAAAAGCATTTGATTTAAACCAACAACTCTCCACCCTAAAAACAAGACCCTGCAGCAATTAGTTACCAAACCGTTGGCCTTTATATATGTTGTCATGAAATTTTCTAATTCCAATTTTTAGCTTTGTTTGTAATCCTACATCCTTACATCAAAAATCTGAAACTTTGCTTACTAAAATCCTCTATGGAATTGTGAGCTTTCAAAGCACTCTTGTAATTGTTAGATCATTACATGAAAAGTCTAAAACTCTGTCAAAGGCTAAGATCCAAACATTTTGGCCTTCTTGGTAATTACAAACTTACATCAAAAGTCTGAAAGCCCGCCAAAGCATAATTTCAACTATTTTTCTCTAGTCTTTTCAAAACCAAGGGAATTTGGGGCATATGTCATCTCTAGCCAAGATGAAATATGAATTCAAAGAGGTGGTTCCTCCTTTTAAGATCATCTCAGAACTTGCACAAATTTTAGATATAGATTTAGGCCATGTGAGCCTAGAAGAATTCCACAAAAGGATAGAGCAAATGAAGAAAACAAAGTGCCTGGATAGACACCTCGTAGAAAGTGGTATCATACAAGTAGCTACCTTTCCCATTTGTGTTCAATCCTTGGAGATTGTCATGACTTTTGCAAACTTTTATAATCAATATACTAGGGAAATTAGGAACTCTTCAAACCAAGCAGTTCATCAGATCATGCTTGACTATATAGAGGAAATGTTGGAGATGGCCAAAGTTGATTTCAACACTCTTGTCTTCGAAGAAATTATTGATGGGAAAGATCTCCATTTTCATAAAGAATGGAAAGAGGCTTATAAATACAAGGTTAAAAACTTAGGAGGAAAAGATAAATTCAAGGAGGCTTATGCTTTAACCCCAAATACCTTAGACGATTTTCATGAATTCATAGAAAAGATTTCATGCAAGTTTTATGGTGAAAACAATTCAATCAGCTCAGTAGATGTCTTGAGAGAACAATTGGAAAAGGTGATAAAGGAGGAATCATCTAAAGAGTCAAAATTTAAGGCAACATCAACTGGCAAGCTCATGAAACTGAAAGTCTTGTGTGAAGATTTTGACATGACATTGAATGAGTACTACAAAGTACCTGATAAGATGCTAGATATTTGCATAGCAAGAAATGTGTGCTATAGGTACTTTGATGGCTTAGATCAAGAAGCAGCCTCATGCCACGTGTCGACACCTTACTCGTCAGTCAATCACCATTAACCTTTCTCACGATTCTATCTTTGTCTGTTGTTCCCAGGCTTAACCACCATACTGCAGACCCCATTGCATGACTGTCATGGTGTTGCAAGTTATACACTGCACCACCGCAAGGCCATTCCATTAACCATCGCAGGACGGTAGTATGTTTACCGTACTACTACAAGGCCATTCCATTAACCATCATGGGGTGGCGATATGTGTACCGCACTACCACAAGGCCATTTCATTGACCATCACGGGACGACGGTACGTATACTGCACCACCGTAAGGCCATTCCCTTGACCATCACGGGACGGTGGTATGTATACCATACTACCGTAGGCTATTCCATTGACCATCGTAGGATGGCAAGTTCCTAACTGTACTACCACACAGACTATCAAAAGACTCCCACAGGATGGTTGTTAATACCGCCAGCCCGCACCTCTCTTATTTGTACTCAGCGGTACTACGGTAAACACTAGATTTGATCAAAATGATGGGACTTTAGGGTTTGATAGACCTTATTAGGGTTTAATAGAGCTCTTAGGGTTCAATAGAGCTCTTAGGGTTTACAAAGACCTTGAAAATATTATGCAGACCTTCCTAGGTTATACATATCCCTAAAACTCTTCACAAACCTTCTTAGGGCTATAAAAACTTTGAATGCTTGAAATACCTCATGGTGATGGGGACCTTATCCCTGTATGCATTGCCAACATTACCTATTATTTTTGGGAATGAAGATCATTTTGGTGATTGATTTTTCTTCATTACTTCTCACTTGATAAGCTTTTGGTACAACATCCTACACTTTACCCTTCCACTGTCTTTGATCCCTTTGTATGGTCACTCTCTACCTAGTTGACATTTATTTCTCCATATGATGCCACAAGTACTCCAAAGATAATCACATACACCAAATGCTTCACAAACCCTTCATAAAAGTTTGACAAACCTAGAAATGTTTGGTAGACCTTTTAATAGCTTTAAAGACTCTTCATGGCTTAACAAACCTAATGAATGACTACAAACCTTTCTATTCTTGTCTTGATTGGGCCATGTGCAGGCCTGTTATGGGTTCCATAGGGTTTATAGAAGTCTATCTATATAGACCTTACAAATGTCTCATAAACCCTTAGAAAACTTCACAGACCCTTAAAAAGCTTGTGCATACCTTTAATGACTTGATAGAGTTCCTAATGATCATGTAGAATTTCTCATGGTTTATGCAAGGTCTTCAAGGTTTTATAATATGTATTTTAGACAATCTCATGCTTTGCAATAAATCATAGACTCTTAATGATTTCATAAAGTCTTTCAAGGTTTAACAAGGTCTTAAGATTATATAGAGCTTTAATAACATCTGCATGCTTTTAAGACTCTTTACAAACATGTTACAATGGTTTTCACATATCCTAAGAGAACTTCACAGACCCTTAATGGTTATACAGAGATTCTTTGAACTACATAGACCCTAACATGATTTGATAGACTTGACATGGCTTAAAAAGACTTCTTAATAGTTATATAGGCCTCTTTACACTTTGTAGAACTCCTTTAAGCTTTCATAGTCTCCTTAATGCTTGATGGACCTCTGATCTCTAATGATTTTCATAGTGTTTCTAGGTTTGACAGAGCTCTCACCTTGATTTAATACCATGTACAAGCATGTATGGCTTTGTTGGTCTTGTAGAACTTCTGCAGATCTCCTCCATGAGCATATAATCTTGAAATAGACCTTCTAATTCTCTACAGACCTTCTAGGATTTTGATACTTCTATCATAATGTATGTATACATGTGTATCACCTATAGAACATTCTAGGAGAATCACTGTAGAAGATGAATAACTACTCTATCACTGGATAATTACTAGAATTGATGTTTGTTTGAGATTTACATAGTGGTCTAACACAAACATGGTATAATATGAAAATAATTTCATTGTCTCATTTATTGACTTTGTTAAGAGGGTCTTATGCCTTGCTCATTTCAAAACATGAGGTGATTATGTCTAAAGTCTTTTGTTTGGATTTCATGCTTTCTCAATCACTTATTGAAAGTTGAAACAATTGTATCTATTATATTTGTTTTTAATACTGAGATTAGTCATGCTTCTGGGTTTAAATTAGTTTGGTGTTTGAAATTATTGTACAGTTTCCAAGCATGGGATCAATGCAAGCAGCTTTGCCAAATTTTAGTGGTCCTCCACTAGCAAGACCTAGTCTTGCTTTAGGACCTCTTAATGGCCAATGGACATCACCTTTACAATCACCAGTTCCTTATCCAGTTGTTGCTCCAGGTAAATAATCTCCTTGTTGATGGTGAACTTTTAGTTGTATTTCACCTATTATGAAACCATACATACTTAAGTTTGTCATGCTATTCAAAGGTAAAATTTTAAATCCTAAATGAAACATTATGGGCTAATCTGTAACTTATATAATTATTGAAAGATTGGAGTTAAATATAAGACCTTAGTTGCTTTTGGACTTTTTCTTTTGGTTGAATCAGTATCCAACAAAAGCAGTGCATGCTTGCTGAAGCAATGAAGTATTTTTTGAAAATTTAGGTCATTTCTTTTGGGTTGAGTGCTTTTGTAGAGTTTGTAGCCCAGGGCCCAGGCTAAAAGCTTGAGTTTGGGAAAATCAAATCAAAATCTTATGGATTTGATTATTTTTGTGATAAGGTACCATTAACCTTGCAAATCGCAATATTGTATTTATTCCATTTATAATATGTAATTTGTAATTATCCATGAGGAGATGTACTAGTTTCATTGGCATGGGTAATTTTAGAGTAACCAGAGGTAATTACGAAGTGACTTTTACTGTTGGCAAATGTAAAAACTCAAAGTAAATGAGGGTAGGTTTTTTCCCTTAAGGAATCTACTATATTTGGCATGTATGACAACTGTCATAATGTTTGGTAAGTGAATCTATGACAACTACAAGTTGTCATAAGATTATGAGATTCTATGACGCATATGACGGATATGTTAGTTGTATATTTGTTATATTTAGCCCAAGATTCCTATCTTGGAAAGATACTCTTTTGTGGAATCTATGATGGTTATGACGCATCATAAGATGTTGTAAGAGGCCAGATTTAGTCTTGGGCGCCCAACCTTTGCATGGTTGTTTTTGGACAAGTGCAAGATGCTTGTAAGATGGTAATTAATATTTACAGGTTGGAGAATCTTAGTAGAGAGAAGATGAATGCCTAGGAAGAGTTGGAAGACATTTATATAAGTATTTTCCATGTATTTTTTTCTACAAATATTTTAGGTACTTAGGTGCTGTAGGAATGTTGTTGGATTGAAGACTGAAGGAGAGATTGGTGGTGTTGTTGTATTGTACAATCTTTTGCAAATTAATACAAACATTGGGCTTCTTTCTTGTGTAGAGTTTTTTTACCTGCAAGGGTTTTCTCCATGTTAAACACTATGTCATTGTGTCTTTGGTTGAGTTCTTCATGTTTGGTATTTTCTATGTAGTGGGTTTTATGTTTTGTTATAATCTCCATTGTTAATGCACACTTAAAGATTGCTGAAATTTATTTTAAATTAGATTTCCATTGAAGTCGTGTTGCTTTCATTTCTAACATTTGGTATCAGAGCCTAGCTAGCTTTGACTCTTGGGTGGTAGTGTGGAAGTTGTAGCTACAATGGGAGATTTGGTTGTGTTTGTTTTGTAGATCTTGTGTTGTTATGGCTGCATCCACCATTGTATCAACCTCTCAATTGGACATTGAGAAGTTCAATGGAATGGGGTATGAGTTGTGGAAGCTGAAAATGGAAGATTTGTTGGAAGAAATAAACCAATGGTTATCTGTTCAAAAAGAGAAGAAACTTGATGATGTCTCTCTGAATGAGTGGGCAAAACTAGAGAAGAAGGCACGGGGAACCATCTGTTTGTGTCCTTCAGATTCTGTACTACTAAATGTCGCAAAGGAAGAGACTGCACACAAGTTGTGGAAATGGTTGGGTGAGATCTATCAAGCCAAAATTATGGTAAATAAACTTTACTTAAAAATAAAATTGTTTTCCTTGAAAATGAAAGAGGATGAGTCAGTTGCAGAGCATTTAAATTTATTTAATTTGTTGATGAGTCAGCTTGCTGTAGTAGATGTTGAGGTTGATGAGGAAGATAAATGTATCTTACTTCTTTGTTCTTTACCTAAGTCTTGGGAGAATTTTATCCTTACTATCACTACTAACCTCAAAGATCCGAAGTTGGATGCCCTTGTTGCAGTTTTACTATCACAGGAATTGAGGAAGAAGAGTTCAGATAGTTTAGGGGATGCTCTCAGTATTAGCGGAAGGTCTAAGGAAAGGGGACCTAAAGGAGATTAGAAAGGGGCTAAGGACAAGTCCAAGGGCCAGTCTAAGACTCCTATTAAAAAGAATAGAGTTAAGTGTTGGAACTAAGGTAAAAGGGGACATGTAAAGGAGTGCAGAAACCCCAAGAAATAGTGGGAGAGTGCTTTGGATAAGTCCTCGAATGCAGGTGAAGATGTTTTACTTTCTGCATGTAATGTTGTTTCTAATGATCACCAGTTGGTTGACTTAGGATGCTCATTTCATATGACCCCGCATAAGGAATGGTTCTCCACATATGAAGAATATGATGGAGGTAATATCTACCTTGATGACAACTCTTCATATCTGATTGTCGGTAAAGGAAAGGTATTGTTGTGTTTAAGTGATGGGAGGATTAAAACCCTCCTTGGTGTTTTACATGTTCCTAGATTAGCTAGAAATCTGATTTTAGTTTCAAAGTTGAATGATTTGGGAATGCATGTGACATTTGACAAGCATGGCTGCAGATTGGTGAGATGGAACTTGGTGGTAGCGAAAGGGAAGAGATTCAGGAACTTGTTTAAGCTTGAAGTCACTATAGTTTTTAATGCCTCTTATGTTTTTGAGGCTTCTGAAAACATTTGTATGTTATAGCACCGCAAATTGGGCCACACAAGTAATAATGTACTAAAAACTATTAAGAATAAAGAATTGTTGGATGGTTTCTCTTATTCTAATGAGCACTTTGATTTCTGTGAGCATTATGTGTTTGGTAAACAAAACACAAAATCATTTCCTTCAAGAAGTAATAGAGCAAAAGAGAAATTATAAATTATTCATACTGATGTGTTTGGACCTGTGGATAATGAATCTATTGGAAAATCTTGTTATTTTGTTACCTTCATTGATGATGTATCCAGATGTACATGGATTTATTTTATGAAACATAAATCTGAAGTTTTCACTAAGTTTAAGGAATTCAAGGTCTTAGTAGAGAACCAATCAGGTTTAAAGATAAAAAAATACTAAGATCTGACAATGGAGGAGAATATTGCTCTAAAAAATTTGATGAGTTTTGCAAGCATGCAGGTATAATCAAACAAATGACAACTCCATATACACCACAACAAAATGGTGTTGCAGAAAGGATGAACTGAACAATTATGGAAAGGGCTAGAAGTATGCTTAGTGATGCACAATTGGATAAATGCTTTTGGGTAGAGGTTGTGTACTTCTTGCAACTTGATAAATAGATCTCTGTGTAAGGCTCTTGATTTGACACCTTATGAAGTGTGGACAAGTAAGAAACCTTCTATTTCACATTTATGGGTTTTTGGCTATGAGGCTTTCGTTCATGTGCCTAAGGAAAAGCAATTTAAGTTGGATCCAAAGGTTGAAAAGTGTACATTCATTGGATATTGTGATAATGTCAAAGGTTATAAGTTTTGGAATCTACTAACCCACAGGATTATCTTTTCTAGAGATGTTATTTTCAAGGAACTTAGAGCTATTTATGAACCTGAGTAGCCAAAAGAAAAAGAAGAAAAGGTAAAGAAGGTGCACTTTGATTTAGAGCAGCAAGATGCACCTTAGGAAGAATGGAATGATGGATTGGGGGGTGAAGAAGAAGAAGCAGATTCGAGTAGTTCTGATGAAGATGAATCTGTTGTGATAGAAGAAGTTGGTGCAGATGATCATGCAAAGGAATGAGTAGAGTCTCTTACTCCACCCTTGAGGAGATCCACAAGACAAAGAAATCTAGTTGACAGGTATAGCCCACTAGATTTCCATTGTGCATATGCTTTATTGAGTACTAACGATGAACCTAGATCCTACAGGGAAGCTATTTCTATAGATGATAGTGAGTCTTGGCAATTAGCCATGCATGAGGCGATGATGGCTTTAGACTCTTGTAACACCTGGGATCTTGTTCATTTACCCAAAGGAAGAAAGGCCATAGGTTGTAAGTGGGTCTTCAAGAAGAAGTTTGAAGTAGATGGGTCCTTGGAGAAGTACAAGGCTAGACTGGTAGCCAAGGGCTACTCCCAGAGAGAGGGAGTTGATTTTGGTGAGATATTCTCTCCTATTGCTAAATTGACTTATATTAGATTTATCTTATCCATTACTGCAGCTTATGATTGGGAGCTTGAGCAAATGGATATTAAGACTGTGTTCTTGCATGGAGATCTTGAGAAAGAAATTTATATCCAACAACCTAAAGGTTTTGAGGTAAAAGGAAAGGAAAATGGGTTTGCAAGTTAAAGACGTCTCTCTATAGTTTAAAATAGTCCCCCAAAATGTGGTATCAAAGGTTTGATTCATTTGTGTTGAAATTAGGTTTTGTTAGAAGCGAGGAGGATCATTGTGTTTACAATATTCATTATATTGATGATTCTATAATAGTTATTGCTTTGTATGTTGATGACATGTTATTTTTCAGCAATGCTAAGGGTATGATCAGTGAGTTTAAAGCCCAACTTTCAGGTACATTTGATATGAAGGATCTTGGAGTTGCTAGGTATATTCTAGGAATGGAGATCAGGAGGGACAGAGTTAACAGAAAGCTTTGGTTGTCACAAAGGAGTTTGATGTATGCAATGGTTTGCACTAGACCAGATATTGCCCAAGCAGTGGGAGTTTTGAGTAGATTTATGTCTAACCCTAGTAGACAACATTGGAACTATGTGAAGATGGTGTTTAAATATCTTGCAGGTACTCCTGATCATTGTTTGGTTTATTCTGGTACTGATAGTGCTGATAAATCTTTGGGCATACATGGTTTTGTTGATGCAAATTGGGTAGGTGACTTGGATAGTCGAAGGTCCACTAGTGGCTATGTGTTTATTCTATTTGGAGGTGCAGTGAGTTGGATGAGTAAGAGGCATCCCACAGTTGCTTTGTCCACCACAGAAGCGGAGTATATGGCTGCTACACATGTCTCTAAGGAGGCAGTTTGGTTGAGGAGACTATGTACAGGTATTGGTTTTGATTGCAAGATCATTCAAATTGGTTGTGATAGCCAGAGTGCTATCTGTTTGGCCAAGAATCATATGTATCATGCTTGGACTAAGCATGTTGATGTTCAATATCATTTTTTTTAGAGTTGGTTGCAAATGGAGACATTGATATGAAGAAGATAGATAATGAGGAGATTGTTGCAAATTCATTTACCAAACCTGTGAGCACAGAGAAGTTCGTACGGTGCAGAGAGGCCATGGGCCTTGTTTCTAGTGCCTGATTATTTTTTGTTTGACTTGGTTAATTTACAATGTATAATGTCAAGTGGGAGAATATTGGGATAAGGTGCCATTAACCTTGTAAATCCCAATATTGTATCTATTCTATTTATTATATGTAATTTGTAATTATCCATGAGGAGATGTACTAGTTTCACTAGCAGGGGTATTTTTGGAGTAACCGGAGGTAATTACGGAGTGACTTTTATTGTTGACAAATGTAAAAACTCAAAGTAAATAAAGGTAGGCATTTTCCCTTGAGGAATCTACTATATTTGGCATGTATGACAACTATCATAATGTTTGGTAAGTGAATCTATGACAGTTGCAAGTTGTCATAAGATTCTGAGATTCTATGACACATATGACGGATATGTTAGTTGTATATTTCCTATATTTAACCCAAGGTTCCTATCTTGGAAAGATACTCTTTTGTGGAATCTATGATAGTTATGGCATGTCATAAGATGTTGTAAGAGGCTAGATTTAGTCTTAGGTGCCCAACCTTTGCATGGTTGTTTTTGGACAAGTGCAAGATGCTTGTAAGATGGTAATTAATGTTTATAGGTTGGAGAATCTTAGAAGAGAGAAGGTGAACACCTAGGATGAGTTGGAAAACATTTCTATAAGTATTTTCCATGTATTTGTTGCTGCAATACAGATTTTAAGTACTCAGGTGCTGCAGGAATGCTGTCGGATTGAAGACTGAAGGAGAGATTGGTGGTGTTGTTGTATTGTATGATCTGTTGTAGATTAATACAAACATTGGACCTCTTTCCTGTTTGGAGTTTTTTATCTTCAAGGGTTTTCTCCATGTTAAACACTGTGTCATTATGTCTTGTGTTGAGTTCTTCATGTTTGACATTTTTGTGAAGTGGGTTTTATGTTTTGTTACAATCTCCATTGTTAATGCACACTTAAAGATTGCTGAAATTTATTTTGAATCAGATTTCCATTGAAGTAGTGTTTCTTTCATTTCTAACAATTATTGCATTGGGGGTTGTATATATGTAGCTAAATCTAAGTCTTAGTGACATTTTTTGATGTCTGCAGCTGGAACTATGTGAGGTATCAGTCTCCAAATGTTCTTTTATCAAATGTATGTATAGATGTGTATCACCTATAGAACATTGTAGGAGAATCACTATAGAAGATGAATTGACTCCACATGCTTCTTAACTAACCCTATTTCATTTCATGAATACTTGAACCTTCGCAAATGGATAAGCCATCTTTCCATAAGAAATACATTTTTCTTGTTTCCAAGAAACATAGTTGAGACTCTGTTGGGTGACAACTTCAGATATGGTAGTCTTTTTATTTTAATTTGAATCTTTATTGTAGGTTATTTTCCCTATATCATTTATTCTTGGTTTGAACTCCTTGATTTTGTGGTTTTTTGTTAGGACCTAGAGCTTTCATATGCAGGACCACCTATAAGGCACCAAAGGAGTCATCTAGATCATGACTTAGGAGTTGGTTAGTATTCATTGAGTGGTATAATGGTGGTTGAACTATCCTGGTCTATACAACTAAGAGATGTACTTGTGTGCTTTGTAGTTTATTTGTTTAATTTTTTGATGCTTAGAAAACATCATAAATAGATAGGATGATATTTTGTAATTTATTCCTTCAATCACTTGTCATAGGCCCAGTTGGAGGTGTAAAGCTGGTGAAATGGAGGGTGTACCTTATCTACCTATTTATTCAAGCAGAAATGTTGTAAGTTCCACTTCAGATCACCAAAGCCTTCACAAAAACTTCTACACAAAATTCAATAATGAAGAATTTATGCACAAATTCTCTTTTGAATGATGCACAAAGCCTCCACCGCAACACTGCATGGCTTGTTGATGGGCCTTGCGGTGATGCGGGTGATTCCCACATCACCGCAAGGCCCAGCAACAAACTGTGTGGTGTTGCGGTGGAGGCTTTGTGCATCATTCAAAAGAGAATTTGTGCATAAATTCTTCATTATTGAATTTTGTGCAGAAGTTTTTGTGAAGGCTTTGGTTATTTGAAGTGTAACTTGGAACTACAATATTTGATAAAAATCTACTTCCAAATATGCTTTTGATGGATGTTCATATCCTCATCCAAAGCTCCAATTCACACACGGGAAGGAAGGACACTTTCAAAGGTTGAGGAGTTGGGCTTTACACCCACTAGTTGCATTTTCTTAAAATTCTCTAAGGACTTTTTAGAAAAGTACATTTTAAACATATCCTTTAATCATGGCATTCCATGATATCACATTTCTTTGAGGCATTTTTTGAAACAGTTCACTTGCCTTATCTATGCTTCCACATTTTCATGTATGTCTAGTAGGGCACTTGTAACTACAACATATGACCAAAAATCCCTGTTGTTATGCTTTGATGGATGTCCCTTCATTATTACTGGATATCTGATATAGTGCACATTATTATAGTGCAAGCCAATTTTTTAGATTGTTTCATTTAGCATCACCAATATTCTCCACAAGAATATTGTCCCTGTTTAAAATGATGGAAATGGTTCACATCTCTCAGAATAATTTCTCTTGCAACAATCTTGGAGATGAATTTAGATGCAATGTGAAAATCAGAACATACTTGAAGGTTCTTAACAACTCTAATGGTTGTACCAAGGTCCATGTTTAACAAACCAAATGTAATTGCTAACTTTTCACTATGGTGGCAGATAAATGATTCTTTTTTCTTATATTCCCCAGCATTAAGTATAAGTCTTAAATCTAGAAATATCGTACTACCTTCATTTTCCAAGCTAATTTCTCCAATTTTTCATAGCTCTCACATGTTTGTGGATGTGATCTATCTCCTACACAAAAAAGCATGTACCATTTTATGCCCTTCAATCCAACTACATGCAGGTATCTTTTTAATTCCTCTATCTTTCATCAATCTCCTTACTATTTGAACCTCACCACACCCGCTCACTTCTGCACAGATGTTTAAGAGAAGAACATAAGTTGTAGCATTTTTAGGATCCAACTAAAAAAGCAATGTTGTTGGAATACTCAACCTACATTCAAATTCTACATTTTGGGAAATTATATACAGTATAGATTAATGGATTTTTGGATAGTGAAATTAGCTTTCTTAGAAATTAACTGAAATATCTTGTCTTGAAATATCTAGAAGGATTATTTTAATTAAAAAGGATTTTGTGGTTATTTTTGTAACAATAATTTTATAGTGCAGCTAGCTTGCTATTTTCATTCAAGATACAAGTCATCAAAGTCAAGCACATACCAAGAAGATGGTACTCTACTTCAAACCCTCAACCTCACTTAGTTTAGTCTACTTACATGGGGATATTAAGGAAGTTGCTAAACAATTAATATATATCATTTGTTGTTTGTGAAGGAGAATCCTGTGAGATCCAATATGGCAGTGGATTAATATCTGGTTTCTTAAGTAAAGATGAAGTCACAGTTGGGAAACTTGTTGTGAAACATTAGGTTAGTAATTTTTGGATGTTAAGGCTTCCCAATTGGATATCAAAAATCTTTTCTCATCAACTTAATTTTGAATTTATGTATAAATGGATTCTTTCATGGTGCAGGTCTTTACTGAGAATACACATGAACCAGGGTTGCAATTTTTGTTGTCTAAGTCTGATGGCATTCTTGGGCTTGGTTTCCAGGAAATTTTTGTTGATAATGTTGTTCCAGTCTGGTTAGTGTCAATAGCCTTCATTCTATAATGTCGACTTAATTCTATAATCTGAGTGTATCACCTTTCTTAAACTTTGAACAAGGTTCTAAAATCAAGGGTTCAATATGCATATTTCAGGCCTATGTTGAACACTTTGTTTAAGGCATTTGTTGACAAGGCTACAGTTTTTTAATTGATTTATCTTTCTGCTATGTTTGGACTTTTGTAAACTTGTAATATACAATGCACTTTTATTCTTTCTGAATTGAGACTAATAGTACTTTTGTTGGTTGTATTGAGGCACAGCTTCATTCATGGCAAAAAAAGGTAGCACCATGTTGCTCGTATCAGATGGCATGTTGCATATAAAGGAGGAATGATTCTAGGGTTATTGTTGGCTGCATTGAAGGAGAGAGCTTCATATATGGGACACTATCAACACTCTCCTTCTTGGATTCTACACGCTACAGCTTGCTCTAGGAAGATTGCCCACGTTGCAGAAGTTTTAAGAGATGAAAGGGGCATGTGCTTGCATTGAAGGGCTCCAAGCATGCATTTCCATCATTGCAAAAGTTTTTTGGAGAAGTTTCTTTCTTGTCATTTTTGTGCATTGTAACTCAGATTTTTAGTCTTGTGACTAAAAATAAATGTTGTAATACTCTATTTCTAAGTATTTTTCAAGCAAGATAGATATTTTAGACTTGTGCAATTTATAATAACACCTTTCTTTTAATAAATTTTAGTGATTTTGCCTTCTCAATGGTTGTCTTATTGTGTGCAATTGATGATTGATGTGTATTTTTGTGTTTTATGTTTAAATCCTCAAATATCAATCAATTAAAATGACTAAATATACTACTAATTGATGTCAATTAATAATTAAATTGACTAAATGTAATACCAATTGACAGAAATTAGTGAACAGTGAATAAAAATGACTAAATATGCTACCAAATTGATCAAAATGATGATTAAATACACTACCAATGGACAAAAATCAGTGAACAAAAATGACCAAATAAGTGACCAGTAAACAACAATCAGTGACTAAATTAATGACTAAATATATCAGTGAATAAATAATGACTTAATAAGTGACCAAATTACAGCAATCAATGACTAAATATACTACCAAATTGATCAATCAAAACAGCCAATAAATGACTAAAAATGGTTTAGTCATGAATTTGGTCGCGTTATAAATGACTGACAATAAACTACTAATGGTCACGTGATCATGTTTGGTCATTTATATGTAGTTTTTAGTAGTTTTTTTAATCATATATTGTTGTTTTTGTACTAGTGTTCCTTGTCTGACTTTTACATTCACTAGCTCTATGACCAACTTTCTTGCATGTAAAGCATGTTGACCAAAGAAAGATGGAACATTTTGATTCACTCTGCTCCTACATTGAGTAGCCTTAAGACTGAACTTATTGCATGAATTATAATAACCATTGAAAGATGGGTACCTTTGAGCATTTGGTTGCCTAACTGGTGGTTTTCTAGATCCATTCCTTTGATGCCAGATATGCTTTCCTTTTTCCTTCTTGTTCTCAGCATTCATTTCTTGACCTATTTTAGAACTTTCACCTTTCTCAAATCCCAAGCCTTCTTTGTCATCAGAGTTCTTCTAGCTAGCAAGCATCTCATCAAGTTTTGCAGAACTTATCTTGAACTTTTCTTCATAACTCTTTGTCTTCTCCAAATCTAACTTCAGGTTCACAACTTCTTTTTCAAGCTTTGCACATTCTTCTGAATTTCCTTTCACCAATTGATTTAGGTCTTCTACTTTTTCCTTATCTTCAATTTGTACTTTTAGATCATCCAAGATTTCATTTGTTGATCTCAATTGTTCACTAACTTCCTTATGATTTTCTTTAAACTTATTGACTTGCTCCCTTAACTTCCATATGCACACATCTGCTTCCTTGACATTTTCTTTCAGATCCCTATTTTCCTCTTCAATCCTCTCAAGATCTTCAAGAACAACTTTTAGTTCTTCTTCATTGGCATATATGCACTCTTCTTCTGTAATTCTAGTTGAATGAATTTCTTCAGGAGGAGTAGGATACCTTCTACCTGCCATGTGTTCAATTTCCAAGATCTTCCTCAAGCTTTTAAACTTCTTCTAAGGAAACAAGCTCTGATACCAATTGTTGAACACCTAGAATACTGAGAGGGGGGTGAATCAATATTCTCTTAAACCATTCACTTATTAAACCATTAATCCATTTGCCCACTCAACAGCATTAAAGAAAATTAAATATAGAATGAACAACCACAAAACATAACACATAGATACCAAGATTTTTACGTGGAAAACCCAAAATGAGAAAAACCATGGTGAGTGTTATCTCACAATATATTATGTAGTTAACAATACCAAATTACAAGAGGCTCACTGCCCTTAAGGACTCACTGTCCAAAGAAAGATGTTCACTGCATACAAGCTCATTACCAAGAGAAAAGAAAGAGAAAGAAGGGTGGCTCACTACCAAAATGAACTGCTAAAATTGCATCTACAAATGCATGGATACAACTCCAATGATGCTCAGAAAAATCTCAAAACTCTTCATCCTAAACTGCTATGTTATACTGCTCTGCTCTTACATGAAAATAAGATCTCTCTTCTTCTGCACTTGTCGCCCTTACTAAATCATAAAACTTTGCATGTCACACATACACACATTCATATTCACACATCCATACATCAAACATTGAAATGGATCTCATATACATCCGCAACATTTGCAATCTACAAATTAGGTCAGCCTCCAAAGATGAAGCATGTAGTTATCTCTTGAGTAACTTGTCAGCCTAATCCTTTCACCAAAATACTTTATGAACCAATTCAACACTTGAAACATATTCATACATGTCAGATTTAACTATGGAACCACTTAGGATATGATTCCAATCAATAGATCTTGCCACACATAGATCAAAGTATCAGGTCAGCCTCATACATAGTCTATCACAGGTTCATTCTAACTATCAGAACACAACTTTCTATATCTTGAGTAACTTGTCATCCTAATCCTTTCACCAAAATACTTTGTGAACCAATTCAACACTTGAAACATATTCATACATGTCAGATTTAACTATAGAACCACTTAGGATATGATTCCAATCAATAGATCTTGCCACACACAGATCAAAGTATCAGGTCAGCCTCATACACAGACTATCACAAGTTCATTCTAACTGTCAAAACATAACTTTCGATGCGGAGCACAAACCTTGCTCAAAATCATAGTTAAGACTCTTTAAGTATTCCCAAGCTTACCTTCAGAACTATGTAGCATAATATAATCATGCGGTGAAATGTAGACCATCAGAAGTTGCACTGTGCTACTGTCAAACATTGTCTAAGCAAGTAGCGATAATCAAAAGCTTATAACTACTTTACCGATGGACTTAAAGTTTTGCAATTTTAGATTTAGATACTTCATACATGTGTTTAAAACACCTCAAAACCACAGGAGAAAATACCTATTACCAAAGGAATGCGGACCAAAGAAAACTAGTATTTTGTCATGTTTAAGTCTATTCTCTACTAAGCCGGACTTATGCTTCTTAACACTATACTTCCGGAGATGATCAGGAGATAAAACTTTGGATTTAAGATCATCTAAGGTTTAGCAATAACTCACTAGAAGTGCAATATAGGATCTTCAACTACAGACCAATACTGATCATAATACTATCTCTCTATAGTCATCTCAGTACTCTGCGAAAACTTAGCCAAAATGTCTAAGTCTTCTTTCCAGACCAGATTTCTCTATATACCTGACTTCATGAGGATTACTAGATAACCTCACAACCCTTCTAAGTCCTTGTTGCCATCAATGACAACACTAATCAAACATCATGCTCAGTCAATCATACCAGTAGTGTCTTCATCAAAGATGTTTTCCAAATTGCCAACAATTGCTAACTCCATTAGGGAGCAGTTGACTTTAAGGTAGAGTGAGGAAGAAATATAAAACAAGCACGAGAGCTTTGACCAAAAAGCACATGCCCAAATGATATGTGTTTTCAGAAGCTACATCGCGACAAGGGATTACCCCCAAGATGAGCAAACCAAGGCGATGCCTATAGGCATGATACATGATGGCTTTTGTAGTCATGGTATGATGTCAAGCATTGTAACAAGGTGCCACATACATAAAACATCATAACTTATGAAGATGATGGAGGAAAGATCACGCAAAAGTAGAGTACACATAAATTGGATTATGAAAGGATGCTTAATTATCCAAGGAAAAATAACAAAAATTTTAATTATGACATATAGAAGAATGAAGATACATATAGAGGAATGACATAACATGTTCTTACTCCTTGTACCTTTGTGCTAACAAGGGTGCCAAGGGAGAACTAACAATCAACAAAACATCACAATACAGGGATAACAATACATACAAACATAACACCAATGAGGAGTGACCACACTTGTGAGTTGGTCTATAACAAGTTATCCTCCCCCAACTTGATTACAAAATGGATTGAGGACAAGATGCTCTAGGAACTACATCAAGCATGGTGAGGAGTGCTAGAGCCAAACCTTGTTCGAAGTTGTTGAATTTTGTCACCCAAGTCTTTGTTGAATCTTTGTGTGTTTTGGAGTAGGAAGAGTGATTAAGCGGTCTTTGAGTAGACTCAGCAAAATACACTCTTGTTGAGATAGAAGAGAAGATTTAGGTGGAGTAGGAAGCAACCCTTTTTTGTAAATATGGTGGAGAGAACATACGAGAAGGTGGAAACCTAAACCTACTTTACACAAGTGTGGTTTTGGTTCCACAGGTTCCTTAATTCATTGTTCTTTACATCTTAACCCATTTCCATTGTATCCTTGTTTTGAAAGAATTTTGAATCCACGCCCATAACACATCTCCAAATTTGAAGGAAGAGGAGAGGTCATATGATTGTCTTTGTTGAAATGTGTTGAAGAAGAAGGATCATTCTTTTCATTATCATAAAGAGGGTCAACCTTTGTTTCAACCATCCTATAGGGGTTAAAATCTAAAGAGACCTCATCACTACCAAGACATGTATTAGATGGTCCTTTATCACAAATGGCCATCATTTCTATAGAAGAAGGTGGATCTTCATATATTTTAAAGGTTCCATCATCATTAATCTTGAGTTTAAACTTTGTAGGAATAGAAAATTATGTTGAAGAAATTTCATTTACCTTCAATATTTTTGGGTGTGAGGGTGAGACTTCATATTCACCCACAAAGGAGGGTGTAAAATCTAACAAACCCCAATCATCACCAAAAAATACATTTGAAGGACTGACACTATCATGACTGATACTATTGTTAGCAACGAAGAATAGTGGTTTTGCTTTTGTTGAAGATGGGATTAAATTACTTAGAGGAATTTGATATCTTGCTTCCATTTGTAAGCAACTTTCCAGAATCAAATTGTCTTTAATTGTATGTAATTTATTTTCAAAGATGAACTTTATTGAACGATGAAGGGTAGATGGAACTGCTCCCATGGCATGAATCCATGGTCTACCAAGAAGAATATTGTATGAAAGTGAATTAGGCATGACATGGATAATGGTAGGAAATATCACAGGTCCAGCCTCAATATCTAAGGTGATTGTACCTAGTGATTGCTTACCTACATTATCAAAGCCACGAATGTTGATTTTATCTAGTTTGATGAGAGATGTATCAACATTGAGTTTATGTAACAAGTTTATTCCACAAACATTGAGACCTAATCCACCATCAATCAAAGTGTGTCTTACTCTCATTCTACTAATAAAGATGAATATCATAAGAGGTTCATATTGGTTTTGAACTTCTATGGGAGGTAATTCATGTTGTTTAAATGATATATCAAATGTTGTCATATGCATACAACTAAACAGAGATGCTACATCATTTGGTCTAACAGAAGGTGGAACAACTACCTTTTGTAGAGCCTCTTGGAGCATTTCATGGTATGTAGGTGATGTTTCTATTAAATCCCATATAGAGATCTTAGTTGGAGTAGCACAGAGCTACTCAACAAGATCATATTATTTGCCAATATGTGGAGGAAGACGAGGTGCTTGAGGTAGGATAGGTTGGGAAGGTAGAAGAGAAATGGGCACACTCAGTGCATGCTTTCTCTACTTGTTATTACAAGTGTTGTATTTGTGAGCAACCGCATCATAATGAGATTACTGCGACACACTTTGAACACCTTGATTCCCTTGAGTAATTTGTTTTACAATATTGAGAAAGTAACCCAGGGGTCAAGGCAGTGTTGGAACACATCAAACCATAATCACTAGTTTAGAGAGAGGAGGCGAATTGGGTGCCTCATGCACAATGATTTTAGGAACATTAGTACACTTATTCACTACCACCTTAGTGGGCAGAATAAGTTTATTAATGATAATTGAATTGACATTATTTTCCTTTTGAGTAAGCTCAACATCCATCCCTGATGGATTTAATGTGAGAGATTGCTCCTCATCAACTAATACTTCATTCTTTTGAAGGGAGAGCATTGGAATGAAGGGAGGGTAAAGTGTTGTTAAGAAAATTGTTGATGATGGTATCCTTAGTGATGTCAAAGGGGTTTGAACATGCAACCACAAGAGAAATATCAAGGGTCTTCACATCCTTAGTGATATCCAAGGTACTTGAGCATTTAATCCAAGGAGGAAGATCAAGGATCTTCATGTCCTTAGTGATATCCAATGTACTTGAACATTCAATCAAGGGAGAAAGATCCATGGGATTAGCCATAGAAACCTCATGTACTATGGTAGAAATAGAAGTAATATGCTCAACATCATCTAATTCAACATCTCTGGAAGAGAGACTAAGGAGTGCATCAATGATCCCATCTTCTTGCACCAAAATGTCTTCATTTTTGGGAGATGGGTCCAAAGCATAGGGTGAAGTAGGCAAAACTAAGTCACCATCACATGCCTTAGAGATGATGTCAATGGTGTCATCATGAATTGTAGTAGAAGTAGAAGAATATCTATCATCATCATTAGATATATCATACATGGATGATATGTTATCTAAAATGTGAGGATGCATATTAATGAATTTGGAAAAAATTTCAAAATCTATGATATATGCATGCAAAGATTCCAAAGAGGAATAACAAGAAGATGCCATAATGAAATACCTTGTCTACTATATACAAATATGATATGGAGCAGAAATGCACAATTCATTAATCAAGTACAACCAATATCAAAATAAGGTTGTAATCAAAGACCTACAAGTGCTAGAGAAGCGGGGTCTTCCAAAAATGTGATATCCTTGGTAACCACAACAACTAAGTCTTGAAAATGTAAGATGTGTAGCATGTGCAAACTAAGTGCCTAAATAATTTATCCACTTAAATGCAACAAATATTGAGAGAACTTTGTTTTGATGAAGGTGCACTAAATGCAAGACTAGCTAGGGTTTATCATCAAACCCTAGATCTTAAATGCTTACTTCCTAAACCACAATTTTTCAATACAAGAATTATTTTTCAACACAAATGATATTTATGACATGCTATAGAAATGTAAGATCAGATTTGAAATGTAAATGACAGCAGACAAATCTGAAACAAGATCTTAATTACAAAACCTAGGTTTTGATTTGACTAGGTTTTCCAAAAATGCCACTTGTTTGACAAAACCCTAGCAAACAAGAGTTTTAAATGCAAGATGCAACACCATAAAATGATTAACTACTGTATTACCAATCAGATCTAATGAAAAAATTAGAAATTTAAATCTTTCTATGATGACCTAAAACATATGCAATGAAAATAATGCATAAATATGTCTTTTTCTAAGCCTAAAATGCTTGATTTTTCCCTTTTCAATGCAAATATGCAAGAATGTCTTTTCTTAAACACAAAGATGATATGGTACAAAAAATGAAATCAATTTAATCAATCTAACAATGCAACAAGATCTGAAACAACACACTAATCTACAAACCCTAGTAAGACTAGCTAGATTTTCTAAAAATGCAACGTTTTTGCAAACCCTAACAATGAAATAATGCAAAATCAAGCCATATAACTATGTAAAATGATGAATGGATGTAATCTAATCAGATCTAGGAAAGAAAATGACTTATATCTAAAGCAAGAAGGATGCCAAAGTGTAAGAAACGTTGGGTTCACCAAAATGTTAGATAGAAAAGAGAGACTAGCTCAATAGATCAAACTAGGTCAAACTCTCTTTTATCCAACATTAGGGCACAAGACAAGCTTGGATAATACCCAAGAAGGAGAACCAAAATATATGGGCTTTGTCCCTTTGTTGTATAGAGAATAATTAACCAAATCCAAGCAATCAAACTAGGGCAAAACAAGAAACCCTAATTGAGCAAGATCGGAGCATAACAAACTGTCGAAAGCAGAAACCTAGAATCTAAATAGATAGAAGAGATCAGGGGATCAAGAAAAACATGGATCCTAATTTGAGAGGCCAAAGAACTAGGGCACTTGGGTGTCGTAGTCCCTGATTACAATTTTTCATACTGTGATATTTTATGTGTCTTTGCCCTTCGATGTTCTTGTCTCCTATAGCTTGATTTCTATAAATTCCTCCAGATCTGACCTGTACACACACACATACAAGAAGGAAAATGGTTGGGTGCTATTTAGGAGGTTGCCTAAGTCAAGCTACGTAAATGGTGTTTCTACCTCCACAATAGCAAAGATGATAGATAAAAATTGTGTGCCCTAAGAGGGCAGAGGCAAATCTGAAGTAGAATGGAATGCTAGAACAAAGCATGAAGGAAAGAAGTCACCATGAGCATGGAAACCCTAGCATGCTTGATGCGATGTCACAACTTGACTCAAGAAGTTGGTGTAGCCCAAAGAAGTAGAAAGATCTTCACAAGACCTACAATAAGTTAGTGTCATAGCAATAATTCACCATAGAGAGCTTTAGAGAACAATAGAGAGCATGAGAGAAAAGAAGAGAAAGTGCAAGAGTGCCTAGATTGCTTAGGTGTTCAAATGAATGACTTAACTTGATTTTATATGCATTCCCGTTGATTTACAGAGAATTAAACTAAATGAGGTCAACATTAGGAATCATTTAAGATGTCTTAAGCCAACAATCCACCAATTCAGGTTAGGGCTAAAGGAGGGCCTAGGGCTTGGGCACCTTGCTCCTTTAGCCCCAAAACTCCCAAGACAAGGCACTTTAAGTGTCATTAGCCCCACCTTATAATTATTTTCTAGGTTTTGTGCATCGGGATCAAGAATTACACACTTAATGTTTAAAAAGGTGTTAAAATAGGTCCTGATTAACAAGTGTAAACATTTTAGGTCCACCCAGATGCTAAACTAAGTGTAAAATGCTAGTGTACACATTTTACAATGTAGCAATACTTAGCTATAAATACCATTCATTTTATTGAAAATGGTTGAGCAAACACAAAGATAGTTATTCAAACCATGAATGCACAGCAAAACATAAAATAATATATATTAATGACTTTGAATGATTATTACAATGTAGTACAATGGCTTTTAAAGCCTTATTTTCCTATGTATAACTCCTTACGGTAAATAACTTCTCAAATCCCAAAAGTAACATTATTTACATAAACTATAAACTAACTAAATTATTTAATCTAACTATAAACTATTTAAACCTTATTATTCTGACGCCCCCCCTTAAGGTTTACATGTAATAAAACCAACATTCTCCCCCTTATTACATTATCTCAAATAAAGGGCGGAGCACTGCAAGAGTTGATCACAGCAAGCCTTCTGGAGACTTTGATGAAGCACCTTCATCAATCCTCCTTGCTCACCCAGGAAACACAAAACTGACACCATCAATCTCCTAATTGTAGAACCTGCAACCTCTACACAACATGAGAGAACATAAAGTGCCTCCAACCTCCTTGCACAATGAGACAACAACTTTCCTCTGAAAGTCCACATCTCCTCTGAGTGTGTCAAAATACCTCCTCAAGTGTTGTACATGAGAGAATAACTCTCCTCTAAGAGTCCACATCTCCTCTAAGTGTGTCAATATCCCTCTAGTGTTATGGAAACAATCCCTCTATTATATAGAACCACTATGAATACACTAATCCCACCTATTTCAGATATTACACTATCCACAAATTGAGTAAATGTAGATACACTAACTCCACCTATTTCAGAAGTTACACTATCCACACATACTATCACAAATTGCCAAGCCCCCCTTGCTCCATGAAGGGACATAGATAGAAAATGGGTATTCCTCATGCAATGAATCATCCTTGAGCGAGAAGCTAGCTCAGGATGACAAAAAACCTCCTGCCTCCAATTGTCTTAACTTCTAATAAAGATATTCCTCCTCACTATTAGGTTGTGAAGATTCTCCTTTATGCATTGAAAAGTCACATTTTTCTTCCTTGGCTTCATCGACAGTCAAAGCGTTATTTGTTTTTATATTGCCATCAATAAGATCTCTACCACACTTAATACAATTCATTTGGATATGTCCACTTTTCTAACAATAATAGCATTTCAATCCTTTCCCTATTGAAATGTTAAATTTCTTCTTAACAAGCAAAGCAGTTTCCTCAACAATTGAATGACCTTTAGTAACTCTACTTTCTTTATCAATCAAAGAAGAAATCACAGTTTCCAAACTAGGATTAATTTTGTTTAATGTAAAAACAATATGATCAAAACTTGAAGGCATGCTATTCAGTAAGATTGCTTTAGCATCACCATTATCAACTATAGTTTTTACATATGCAAGTTGATTAAGAAGTGAGTGAAATGTACTAATATGGTGTACAACACTTTCACCCTCTTTCATATTTAGCCCAAAAAAATTTTGTTTGAGTGTCATCTTGGTGCTTGAAGTTTGTGACAGAAATAAGGAATTAAGACCATCCAATATGTCCTTTGAAGTTTTTGAAAGATCAATATGATGCAAGTATGCATCAGACAACCCTAGACCAATTAATGTTGTGGCTTTACAGTCTTTTGATGTCCATTTCACTGCTTCATCAATGTCTTGTGGTTTTTTGATAATTCCACTCACAATATCAAACAAATCTTTTTCTATTAAAACAAGTTGTACCTTGACTTGTCATGTATGAAATTCATGACCCTCAAATTTAGGGAGAACATATGATTTCTCCATAAAAAAAAACTTATGTCTCCCTAAAATATTCCATAGTTTTTTATTTTTTATTTTAAATTCTTATGCCTCCTTAATTTTGAAAAAAAAAATCATATATCTCCAAAATGGTTTAAAAGAATATATCTTTTTATAAAAATAAAAATAAAACCCTTATATCGCCTAATGCCTTTTTAAAAGTTTTTTTAGTTTCACTTTGTTTTACTCCAACTTTTAAAACTTTTCACGTGGCCTCTTTTTTGGTTTGTTTTTAAACTTCATAAAATCAAAAGGGAAATAAAGTATAATGCACCTTTGTAACTTTTGATGGATTTCTTAATTTTTCATGTTTCATGAATCTCACATCTCATTTCAAATGGCTTACCTTCTCTTTCCACACTTCTTCCATTCTTCCACCTCTAAAATTTATGGTAATATACCTCTAATACTTCAATGCTGATTCTTATTCACTAAAACAACTTTGACTGATCTACAGCTTCCTCTCCACCCATACAGTGTCAACAAGGTAAATTTGTTGTAGCAGCAACAAATGTGAAAATGGCAACAGCATCAAAGTATATGGACGCTAATCTAAAAATGGCAGCAACAACAAAAATAGGGTGATGCTGGTAGTTTCTACTTCATAAATTAATCCTTCATGTAGTGCCTCCCTTACGCATAGCAACAAATTGCAACCAATTTCTAATTTCTACATTGCAAAATATATATTTTTTACATAGCAGTTATTCTTTGTTTAACTTGATTTCGGACAACTCCTCTACAAATTGGCTCCAGTATGCACACAGGCACAAAAATTATTTGAAATCTCTTATACCACATTGAAAATGGTTGAGAAAACACAAAGATAGTTATTCAAACCATGAATGCACAACAAAACATAAAATAATATATATTAATGTCTTTGAATGATTATTACAATGCAACAAATGGCTTTTTACAGCCTTATTTTCCCATGTATAACTCCTTACAAGAAATAACTTCCCAAATCCCAAAACTAACATTATTTACATAAACTATAAACTAACTAAATTATTTAATCTAACTATAAACTAACTATGTAAACCTTATTATTCTAACACATCTTCCTCAGGTGAGTGGCCAGCTCTCTAGAGGTTTAGAACTTAATGTTAGACACACAAGTATATTAAGAGGGGTGTGAATTAGTATACAACCAAATTTCTTTTAACAAATTCAACTTATCTGGAGAAGATTAAACCTTAAATATTATAGCATTTACATGAGCATGAAATAAAAACACAATGCACATCAACACATAACAATAGATATATGTGGAAAACCCTAGAAGGGAAAAACCGCGGTGAGGATTAACTCACAATAAATGAAGCTCAAATAATAACTTTGTTTTAGGGGCTTTAACCAAAGGAAGCTACTACTCCCTAAGTAACTTTGGTTTAGGGTTACACCTAAGGAAGATTCTACTCCTTGATGACTTTGTTTTAAGGTCACTCCCATGGAAGCATCTACTCCCTGAAATAAGAATACAAAAGATTACAGTATAACAATCTTTTCTTACTGTCTGAAAACTGACATTGAAGTTCACATCTTTGATGATTACACTTCTATCTCCACACACTTTCTTCTAAATATCTGATCAATTAGGCACACTTATTACTTTTTCAAACACCAAGGAATTACATCCGCACACTCCACTCATTTGGAAATAGGACAGCTTTAAGAAAAACTCATGAAGACTTGAAGAATAATGGCCACATCAACTTGAAAACCTTATGCAATATAGGAAACAAGAAAGATCTTCATGAACCTTTTCCAGATGAGTTCACATGACTCATGAAACATCCCATACACTCCTTTGCCACCGCACATCAAAGAATTGTGTCGCACAGCTTCAAACATTTACTCTGCAAATACTCTGTTATCTGGAACACACTCCATCATGCTATCAATTGAAAACTTGAGTTGCGGACCACCAAGAAGCCTTAAATAGAGAAGAGGCATGCCATGCACATCCATGAACATGTTCACAAAACTGCAAGGTCAATCATTCACTTCCGGAGGAAGGCAGAGCATTCCAGTGGGTCTTCAATGCTGCACCATTCTGCCAGAGCACATTCCGATGTTTCACAATGGAGGGAAATATGATTTGAGACTTTGGAAATACCACCTTCACTACCTTTTTGACACAATCTCATAACCACATAGCCAAATATACAACTGTAGAGGAATGCAGAGCATTCCATTATCATGCTAGAAACATTTTCATTGAACCAACTTTATCCTCAAGATGTCAGCAAAAAAACATCCTTCCGATGATCAAAACATCATGAAACTTGGAACATACATAAAATGACACTGTATGAAGCTATGTTCAAAACTGCAGAAGCTCAATAGTACTAAGATGAAAATGTGGAGCAATAATTAAGATAATCTTCAAAGAGCAAATATTCTGAAACAAAGACTATCACCTACTTTCGCAGGCCAAGCCTTCATTGCATTACCACATACAACTTAGGATCAGTAGGATAGATCATACAACATGCTTCAAGCCATCAAGAATCCTTCCATGACATCTAATTCTCTTAGTGCTTCTAATTCCCATATTGATAAGGCTTCAAAGTCAACTCTGCTTTGATTAGAAATGTAGCTTTTATGACCTCCAATCAGTGTATGCATCAATCTATGCTATGTTGACATCAATGACAACACATATGGCCAACACTTAAAACTTAAACTATCATCCACATACATAGATTTGCTAGAAATTATGCAGATAAACAATATAAAACTTTGTGTCAATTTATATGTAAAAATAAATATTACAATCCTATATATTTTATCTCCTAGATACTTAATTATAAGATCATGCCTATAATATAGCTTTGTGTAGTACATGCACTACCGTTGTTTTAGATTCTTTCTACTGAAAATCATAAATATTATAGAGTTTAGTTTGTAAACAATAACAAAGAAATTAAAGGAACTATTGAAGTTAAATCCCAACTGGAGTCTTCTCATGTAGGATGCTTTCAAAACATTTATGTACCATATTTCCAAATAACTTCCATTGCTGCAAAACAGGGAGAATAGGTACATTGATTTAGGTGACAAGTGTGTGTGATAGGAAATCCTTTTATGTTGCCATGACTCTTCTAGAGTTGTTTATGGAGCATGGCTTTCAACGAAATGATTATTCTAGAGAACCTTTCTTTCCAGAGTCTCCTCTTCCTTCCTTTCTTTCCGAATCTATCCTTATGGTGTTGTATGAGTCTTGTTTGACAAAAATAGATCTTTGTAGCCACATAACATTAGTATTGGAGTTCTTTTTAACACATGATAGAAAACAAAAGTATGTACAGAATTTCTAATTACGTTAGACAATAATTTATCATAAAATCAGTCAAATCCTAGCATGACAAGATTATTAGGTTGCAAAGGATGGTGATTTAGTTAAAATATGATGAGGTTAATTTTCACCCCATCAACCACTTTTTTGGATTATCTTACAATCACTTTTAAAAACTTGCTAGTGATCTTGGTTGTCAGGTATTGATGGGTAGATTATCATTTTTACATGAACCTTATTATGAAGCAAACCTTAGTTGGATCAAATTGGGATTCAATCATATCCATATAGTTAGCTTCTATATTTTGAGCTCGAGGAATGAGCTAAAAGTTGATTGCCTCAAAACCTTCAAGAAGGTCCCACACTCTATGTCTATAGGATCTTCTTAGGATATTTTTATTATCATAAAAATCCTAACCTAATTTATGACCAATTTAGAGTCTCCAAAAGCTTGTAGATACTTAACACCCATTGTTTTAACAAGTAGGAGTCCATGAACAAGTGACTCATACTAGGCTTCATTATTTGTATAGCTAAATTGGAGCTTGTACAAGTAGAGGAACTTCCTTCCATTTAAGATTGATTCATTATTACACCTTGTGCCATCAAAGATCTTCCACAATTCAAACTGATTCTTTTCTTTCTCTTGGGTAGTCTCTTCGTATGTGTTGAGTTTAGACACAGGTTAGTTCTCATCACATATTACACATGTTCCCAAACTAGTAGAGTCATAATTGACATATATCCCATTCAAAGATTTCTATTGTCCATAAGTTCATTTGATCGACTAATAGAAGGATTGATCTTCTCCCTCAATAATTTCAAGGTTACATTGTTCTTCTTGAGAAAACATGGTATGAGTAGGCTCAAAATTTACCAAGAATTCATGATTATATGCTCCTTTGCTATTAGTTTAGAAAGAATTTCATTTTAGAGCCATGTTTTGTCTTAAAGAACATATGGATATAGTCCAAAGATAGATGACTTCTTATCTTATTAATGAAATCTCTTGACAAGCATAGGCCAAAAGTAGGAGGGATTTCAATGACTATTACATGTTGAGGTCCTATTACTTTTGGACATGCATGGAGGGTGAGGGGTGAGTTCTTAATAAATCATATAGTTTGGACTCTTTAAATATCTAACTACATGACACTCCTTTCTATAAGTTGATAAACTAGCCTTGATGGATCAACTATTTTCTTAGACATGACTATAGTATTTCTCCTTGAGTCTATCATAGAGTTATGTAGAAATGTTTAGCCAACAATCAATGTTAAATAAAATGGCATGGGTTTACTTTTACTCATCTATGCACTAGCATTATGAAGAGTGGTAGGCTAACCTACTTGTATGGCTTTGGATTGACTAGTAATTAGCTTAAATGCTTCAATTTTTTGGCTTAGATGCAAGTACCACATCCTCTTGAATCTTTAGAGCTTCCTACAAAAAACTCCTTTTCTTAAGGATAGAAAACACATCCAATATAGATACATTAGAAATGGTCTTCATCTATTCTAACACTTTGAAATGACTGGATGACTATGGATTTGGTGGAATTCAAGGATTCACTTGATGTCTTTTTCTCCAAAATAAGATAATGGTGATTTTGGGTGGATCTTTCTTTGGAATACTTCAAACTACTTATAAGCTACTAGTATGTTCTAGTTTAGGACCAAAGGAGCACTTTGATTGGCAGTCACCAATTCTTGAATCACTAGAATAGCCTGAGGTTCTTGATTATATCTTTCCAATTTCTCTTTTTTTAATTCTTATGAAGTAGTCATATTACACCTATGGATTTGTAGACGTAGATGCAACATTGTTGAACAATACATCTTCTTCCTCTATCCATGAGAATAGAGCATGATAAAAAATAATTTTGTACTTAGTTTCAATGAATGTCTCATGCATCTAGGTAGTGGCATGGTACCTTGTAGGGTTGTAAACTAGAGTGAAGATTTCATCTATTGAGCACCATGAGACAATAATTTTTTATTGAGTGGCAGTAGCTTATTGTAAATTGCCCCTTGGACAATATTTGGGCGCATGTAGGGCATTACACCCTAGAAACACCACTACTATAATCTTCAATGAAATAATTTTATCATAGGGCAATGTCTCTAATAGGATTATTAGGCACTTGCTAAAGTAGTAATCATTGGTTTGTGGTTGACCCTAAATTTAGTTTTGAAACTAGCCCTGATTTTGATGGGGGGATAACCTTGATATCTATCAGGTTGATATGTAGGCAGAGGACCCTGATTATCTAGTAGGGAAGCTTAGGAATCTAATTGACCTATTATCTCTTCAATTTTATGATCTCATTTTAAAATATCCTTAACATGTTCTTTACATCATCCATCTTAGAGGAAGATTAAGAAGCGGGTGTGGGATTTGATGGATATACGTGTACATAGAAGGAGGAACTTGAAGGGTTGCTAATATTGGGTTTACAAATAGAGTATCAATCTAGATGGGAGGGGATACCTCTATAAAAATTAGCAAGCGAAGTCTAGGAGGTAACCTCTCCACATTTATTGGGTTATTTTTATCTTGGAAAGCTATCTCATAGGTTGCAGATAAGGACTATCATCCTATGTACTGAATCATTATAGATATATCTTAATTGAACACTTTCAAATAAAACACAAAGGCCATGTTAGTAGGACATTCAGTAGGTGTAGGTATCATTGTCCACATTTTATCAAATGAGGTATTAAAATTAAAGATTGCTTCATGGGGATCCCTCTTAATTGTTATTAACTGCTAAAGTGAGGAAGATCTACCTCCCTTTTCTTTAGAATGGTCAAAAAAGGCATTGCCAATCTAATCCCAAGTTGTTATCAAATTGGGAGTAAGTGATATGTACCAATCACGTGCCTTACCTATAAAATAAGTAGCCTAAGGGCCACATTATATTCAATGACATTATGCACAATGCACAAATTAGCTAAATCTTGTAAATATTCAATTAAGGTGGTAAAATCTTCTCCCATGAAGCAAGGGACAACTTTTAGAGAATTAGGTTGACTAGGATTCTAAACTATTGGTGCTATAGGGGCCGTCAAGAGACTTCCATTATTCTAGTTTACAAAGATTCTAAGTTGTTGTTGTGCTACCATTATAGGGAGGAATTCTTCTTCTAGTGACAACAAGTAATGGTTGAACTAGAATATGGGGATTAGCAATTATAATGGACCTAGTGATAGGTTTCCTACTCCTAAAACACTAGATATCAAGCTAGGTTGGTGCTTTATGTCCTACTAGGCATGTCAAAAATTGTTGATATCTATGTTTACACTCTCACTATAAACTTGCACTCATATAGATATCAAGCATGAGAATTGTGTGAGTGTGGGATGTGGCTCATAGAATAACCTCTAAGATTAAAAGGCTAGCTCCTTTTATAATATTCAATGAGCACTTTCTATCTACTTTTTTGAATTGAGGTAAAGAGAGAAAATTGTTGAATCAAAATCTTTAAATCTAAGTGAACAATAGATCATTCATTGGGTAAAGTCATTACTTCTCTTTCCCAAAATTTGCATAGTAATAATTGATAGATTTGTGACTTAAGCTTCCACAACATAAGAAAAAGGCTAGCTCATGAATAAAAAGAAGAGAGATGAGATTTATCATGACTTCTTTATATTAATCATTTGATTGGGCACATTTAGAGGATTCTAGATCACTAGAACTTTTTGGATACATAAAGGCTATTCAAATTAAAAATACTTGAGAAAATAACAAGTCTACAGAGCTCCATGAGTATAAGCATATCTAGTATCATCTCCTCTATAAATGAGCACCCAAATTTTATTTATAGAAAGTAAGATAACTAATTGAAAAGCTAATAGAATATTAGGTAGTTAATTCCATGAATGTGCAAGGTGTTTTGCATGTAACTATTCACTAAAATCATACATAAACTAATCCATCTACTTAACATATAAATTCTCACCATGCTAATATAAAGTGGAGA
Source organism: Cunninghamia lanceolata (assembly GCA_027924645.1). Taxonomy (NCBI): domain Eukaryota; kingdom Viridiplantae; phylum Streptophyta; class Pinopsida; order Cupressales; family Cupressaceae; genus Cunninghamia; species Cunninghamia lanceolata. Next base: position 4,739,268 of record BSBN01000430.1, on the reverse strand, counting down.
AGTAATTGCATGATTTTATTGCATCTTTAAGTGGATGCACATTCTTTGGAGTGCTTTTAAAATTCAAAATCATGGTGACTAGGGTTTGTAGATGATAATTGTTTATTTCTTTTAAGCGTATAAAAACATAATGGAGAATTATACAAAATGCTTATATAGGAACTCAAATAATCGCCATGATTAAATTACATTAAATTCTCAATTAAGCTACTTTGACACTTTCAAGAAAGAAATGAAGCTTTTTGAACCATCAAATGATCCAACTCAGTGTAAGATCACATAGTTGCCACTTGCCTTGCAAAACTTTGTGACTAGATATTCCTACACTAGAAAACACATTCTAGGAAGCCTCAAGCCCGTCTTTCTTCAAAAATGGATCCTCCAACTAACGATGCACTAGACTATTAACAATTTCAATGACAACTCAAAAGGAGTACATGAACTATTTGAGGGGAAGGTGATCCCATAGTTGGTGCATTGTTGGGAGCCTCAAGACTATAGTGCCTTATTCAAGATATGAGGGCTCACTACATAGTGTTGCTAATCTCATTCTTACCAAGATCTAAAGAGGGACCCACAAAAATACTAAAATGTAAGGTGCAACATTTATCTAAAAACATTGATAATAACATGGAATCATGATGATCTACCACATGTCTTTGTTGATGTCACTATTTTCTATGCTCATTTCTCAAGAACTATGCAGAAAAAAGAAAAGGGACCCACCACAACTTTGTCAACTTATACATTCACCAATCAATGCCACATTTTAAACTCTAATGAATCTCTACCACCCTTATATAGTTGCATGGACCATAGGATTAATGAAAGGAAGCTAGGTGTGCAGAAATCGCTTCCTACACTAATCTAATGAGAGGAGAGCTATACAAATTCAATTTAATCCTTATCACTAAAGAAACATACAACATCTAACAGAGTTATTACGGCAATACACAAGAACCAGAAAGAAGACAGAAGAAGAGAGACAAAGATATACAGTGGGGAAAACCCTTATTGGGTGAAAAACCCCACACTCAGAAACCTACACAATGTATTAACAAATCTGAAAGTTGTTTACAATACACTTGTAATGCAAGCTTCAATGGTCTTCGACACTCATGTATGGAGTCAATCTGGAAACATAACAATACTTGTAAACCTGTGATGTAAACTCCATCTCCAAGCACCTATTTATATAGAAAATACAAGGCAATATTGGACCTATCTTGGGATGGGCATCCAACATGGCTTCATGGACCAAAACCCATGCCTAAGGACACTTGGACAACATTGTAGAATGTGTCTGACACTTGTCCACAGCTCTCATCCCAAAGAGGTTGCCTATTTCCAAAATGAACTATGACAGATGCTCTTACGACACTTACGACCATCATAGAATCTGTCATAGCGGTTACAACTTACAGCTATAAGAGAATCTATCATACACCTACTATAAATAGAATATTCTCTTACAACATATCATAGTCCACCTTGGGGCACCTAAATATGGCTTATTCAAAGATGCTTCATGACACATGTCCTTACTTGTCTTACAAACTTCTATTTCTGACTCTTACATGTCATAGATTCTGTCATCGAAATCCATCATAACCGTTTCGGTCAATATTCCCTTACACAACATGGAAGATGTTGACACATGGCAAAATGCTCCTACCACAAAGTGGGACAACCATCTCCTCGTGTGAGGACAAAATTACAAGTTGTCATATTCTATGTAGGATCGACACATCACCGTGCCACATCCCATAATATGACAATATGGAATTTACAAATATTTACAACATAGGCTTTTAAATAATAAATACAAAATTATTAATGTAAGGAATTACCAAGGTTGAGTCACCTTAATTCCCAACATTCTCCCACTTGTCGAGCACCTTGTAAGAGCCAATAGAAAAACAAGATTTAATTGCTATAGGCCGAGAGGCCCATAGGCTCCGAACACCATCTGAACTTCTCTGTACCCACTGGTTTCGTTAATGCATCTACAACATTCTTCAAAGTGTCTACCTTCTCCAAATTTACCTTTCCATCCTCAACCATGTCTCATACGAAGTGAAACTAAACATCAATGTGCTTTGTTCTAGCATGGAAAGTTAGATTCTTCACAAGGCAAATTGCACTCTGACTGTCACAACTGATCATGATCTGACCTACATCAACACCAATATCTAAACATAATCTCTTAAGCCATATGGCTTCCTTACAAGCATGAGTTTCTACCATATACTCAGCTTCTGTCATGGACAAAGCAACCATAGGTTTCCACTTACTCATCTAACTAATGGCACCACCAAACATTGTAAACACATAAGCACTAGTGGATCTCCTACTGTCAATGTCACCTACCCAATCTGAATCCACAAATCCATGAATATCAACAGAATGCAGAGGTTCTGAAACATTACCATGATAGCAAATGGAATACTCAGAAGTACCCCTCAGATATCTGAACACTCGCTTAACTGCATCCCAATGAACTCATCCAGGATTAGCCATAAATCGACAAAGGACTCCCACTGCTTGGGCAATGTTTGGTCTTGTGTAGACCATAGCATACATCAAACTGCCAATAGCACTAGCATAAGGTACTTTGCTCATGTCCACCTCACTAGGAGATTTTGGACAATCCTCAATAGACAACTTTGTCCCCAAAGAAATGGAAACACACAATGGTCTACAATCTGCCATGCTGAACCTGTCCAACACGGTCTTCACATACTTACTCTGGCTTAACCAAAGTTTTCTGTTGCTTCTGTCTCTTCTTATTTCCATTCCTAGAATGTACTTGGCTGCCCCTAAATCTTTCATTTCAAACTATGCTGACAACTGAGATTTAAAATTAGAAATCATATTTTTACCCTTCCCAATGAGCAACATATCATCACCATATAGTGCAACAATGAGAATATGATCACCCTTCAAATTTATAATACACATAGTGATCCAATTTTGATCTCACAAATCTAATTGACAACACAAAGGCATCAAACTTCAAGTACCATCTCCTAGGGGATTGCTTCAAACCATACAAAGACTTCTTAAGTTTTCAAACCAAATTTTCTTTACCTTTCACCATGTAATGCTCTGGCTGTGACATGTAGATTTCTTCCTCCAAGTCACCATGAAGGAAAGTTATCTTCACATCGATTTGTTCTACCTCCAAGTCATAAGCTGCTGCAAGAGACAATAGGAATCGAATGGATGTCAGCTTTGCAACAGGAGAGGAGATCTCACCATAATCTATACCCTCCACTTGTGAATACCCCTTCGCAACCAATCTGGCCTTATACTTCTCAACACTACCATCTGCACCAAATTTCTTCTTGAACACCCATTTCCATCCAACGGGTTTCCGTCTAGGAGGCAAAGGCACCAAATCCCAAGTTTGATTCTTTTCCAAAGAAGCCATTTCATCCTCCATGGCCTCCTTCCAGGAACCTGCATCTTTCATGTCCATAGCCTTTGATACAGTTCTAGGTTCATCACTATTAGTAACCAAAGCATAAGCACAACTAGAATCAAGCACTATAAAAACAAACCTTTCAGGTTGCTTTCTTATCCATGTAGACCTCCTCAAGAGTTGAGGTTGAGGTTCAGCTTCTTCATCTAAGCTTTTAGAGCTGCCAGAGCTCTCCTCATCATCAGGTCCAACATTGTCTTTATGTTCAGTCTTCTCAAGGGTAGCAGGAAACTGAACAACATCCTCTTTCTTTACTATTTCTTCTGGTTGCAAAATAGTGGAAGAAGGTGTAAGCTCTCTGAAGATGACACTTCTGCTATACAACACTTTTTCAGCCACATGGTCCCAAATCTTGTATCCTTTCACACTGACACCATAGCCAATGAAGATACACTTAACAGCCTTGTTCTCCAACTTTGACCGCTTCTCCCTAGGCACATGTGCATATGCCTCACAACCAAAAATGCGAAGATGCCTTATTGAAGGATTTCTACCAAACCACACCTCCATGGGTGTCTTTCCAACAAGAGTTGATGTAGGAGATCGATTTACCAGATAGCAAGTAGTGGCAACAGCTTCAGCCCAAAACTTTTGTTCTAGGCCAACTCCACTAAGCATACTCCTAGCCTTCTCCATCAGTGTCCTGTTCATCCTCTCTACAACTCCATTTTGTTGCAAGGTGTATGGAGTTTTCTTTTGTCTTTCAATCCCAAGCTCCTTGCAATATTTATCAAATTCTGTAGAATAGAACTCACCACCGTTGTCAATTTTCAAACATTTAATCTTTTTACCAGTCTAATTTTTAGCAAAGGCCCTAAACTCCTTAAACTTACTATAGACTTTAGATTTGCTTCTGAGAAAATAAATCCATGTCCTTCTACTGTAATCATCTATAAAAGATACAAAATATATAGACTTTGATAATGAAGGAACATTAACAGGACCGAACACATCATAATGAATAAGGTCCAACACACTAGAAGACTTATGAGAACTTGAGTAAAACTGAACACGGTTTTGTTTTCCATAAATGTAATGTTCGCAAAAGTCAAACTCAAGATAAGAATCATCTAACCCCTCAACGAGGTTCTTATTTTTTAGGGTACACAGACCCTTCTCACCAAAGTGGCCAAATCTCTTATGCCATAACATTGTCTTTTCAGCAAGAAGTTTAACTTCCAATGCACGACTACAACCATCAAGACTAGAAACAACAGATTTCTCCACTACTCGTTCAGATGGTGGGGATGAAGTGACTGCTGCCCTCTTCCTTGAGTCAGAAGACCTATTGCATTGTGAAATGCATGCCTCCATCTGAAATAGAGTACCTCTCCTAGTACCCTTAGCAAGCACCATAGCTCCTCTAGTCATCTTGCATCCTTCTTTCAAAAAGACAACCTGCACACCTGTATCATTCAAACTACTTACAGAAAGTAGGTTCTGTGCTAAGCCTAGGATGTACATAACCCCAGAGATCCCCTTCACTTGACCATCAAGGAATCAGATAGAGACTCTTCCATGACCAACAATCTTCAGATGAGAGTCGTCACCTAGATACACCTTTCCACCATCAAACTCCTCATACTTAGTGAAACAGTCTCGATGCAAGGTCATGTGGAATGATGCACCAAAGTCAATTATCCACACATCATCAAATGCATGGGTTGCCAGGGCTGTGATGAAAGCATCACCATCATCTTGTGACTTATCAGAATCTCAATTAGGTGCTTTCTTCTTCTTCTTCTTCTCCTCTTTGCATTCCTTTCAAAAATGCCTAGTTTTGCCACAGTTCCAACAAAGAGGATTCAAATTTTTAGGAGATTTGGATCTCCCACGGGATTTGGATCTACCCTTCTCAGCTTTCTTGTCCTTCTTCTTCCCTTTCTCCTTGGGTCTTCCACGAACTGCAAGGGCCTTTTTAGCTGCCTCAAAAGACTTTCTCCGCATCTCTTCAAACAACAACGAAGAAACCACTTCTTCCATTTTGAATGTGGATGTGGTGCTTCCAATAGCCATGACAAGATGATCCCATGAGTCTGGTAAAGAACAAATCAAGGTCATACATCGATCCTCCTCTTCCATCTTTACACCAATAGATGTCAATTGTGTAACTAGCATGTTAAAAGCATTCATATGTTTAGCAATGGATCCTCCATCCTCCATTCGTAGAGAATACGACTTCTTTCTTAGAAAAAGTTTATTAACCAGGGATTTTGCTTGATACATAACTCCCAACTTCTTCCAAAGTAGTTTTGCAGTAGTCTCCTCATGGACATTTAACAACACAGAATCAGCAAGACTAAGTCTTATGAGACCCTTAGCCTTCCGATCCTTGAGATCCCAGTCAACTTGTAACATTGCAGCTAGTTTAGTTCCATTAATACCTTCCCAAAGGTCTCAGTCAACAAGCATGTCTTCCATCTTGAGCTTCCACAGCTCAAAATTATTGCCATTAAACTTCTCCACTTCAAACCTTCCTGATATGCTTGCCATCTCCTTGCTACAATAGAAATTAGAATACTCTACACAAACTCCCACACAACTTAAGATTAGCTCAAAAAACCCCTACCCAACAGCTAAGACCAAAACTGGCTAGGCTCTGATACCAATTGAAAGGAAGCTAGGTGTGCGGAAATCACTTCCTACACTAATCTAATGAGGGGATAGCTATACAAATTCAATTTAATCCTTATCACTACAGCAACATACAACATCTAACAGAGTTATTACAGCAATACACAAGAACTAGAAAGAAGACAAAAGAAGAGAGACAAAGATATACGGTGGGGAAAACCCTTATCGGGTGAAAAACTCCACACTCAGAAACCTACACAATGTATTAACAAATATGAAAGTTCTTTACAATACACTTGCAATGCAAGCTTCAATGGTCTTCAACACTCATGTCTAGAGTCAATCCGGCAGCATAATAGTACCTGTAAACCTGTGATGTAAACTCCATCTCCAAGCACCTATTTATATAGAAAATACAAGGCAATATTGGACCTATCTTGGGATGGGCATCCAACATGGCTTCATGGACCAAAACCCATGCCTAAGGACACTTGGTCAACATTGTAGAATGTACCTGACACTTGTCCACAACTCTCATCCCAAAGAGGTTGCCTATTTCCAAAATGGGATATGACAGATGCTCTTACAACTTACAACCTATAGCTATAAGAAAATATATCATACACATGCTATAAATAGCATATTCTCTTACAACATGTCATAGTGCACCTTGGGGCGCCCAAATATGCCTTATTCAGAGATGGTTCATGACACATGTCCTTACCTGTCTTACAAACTTCTATTTTCGACTCTTACATGTCATAGATTCTGTCATAGGAATCCATCATAACCATTTCGGTCAATATTCCCTTACACAACATGGAAGATGCTGACACATGGAAACATGCTCCTACCACAAAGTGGGATGCCTATCTCCTCATGTGAGGACAAAATTACAAGTTGTCATATTCCATGTAGGATTGACACATCACCGTGCCACATCCCACAATATGACAATATGGAATTTAGAAATATTTACAATGTAGGCAATTAAATAATAAATACAAACATTAGTAATGTAAGGAATTACCAAGGTTGAGACACCTTAATTCCCAACAATTAAGATACAACCATTTCTCATTCAAATTGACAATAAATATTGACAACCCCCACAAGTGCACAAGTCATTGGATTAAACTAAAATCAATAGGCTTAAATCCCTGTCAACATTATAATCAACCAATAACATAACATAATAAAAGAAGTTATAATGGACATCAAAATTTAAATACCACCTAAGCTCAGACATAAGAAAATACATAAACATAGGACACTACCCAGATCAAAACAACATCACCTCTAAAAGGAAAGCTCCACAATGACCAAAAGAATGTATCCTTTCTACAAAATGGAGAGAAAAGACTCTACATTTGTATATCCTTTTTTACATATATCATAATATTTCATATGTATGCAGTTTACTTTCAACATTTATTTTTTGTATTTTAATATAGATATATCACCTAGTGACATCATCCTGCCAAAGTGGGGGCAAAATGTAAAGTCAAAACTTGCATGTAACTTGTAATTTCTAATCTATGATTGAGACTCACTTTAGTGTCCATTTCAAATAGCATATAATCATTGATTGTACTTAACCTATTATCCAAGCCTTTTCCCTCACTGAGTTGCCAAATTCCAACACTTCATCGTAGGATTACTTCTATTCTCCTTCTTACATTTATACTTAGGCATGATCACCTTGATGTCAACATGGGCACAAATGTTTCCATGATAGCCAAAAATTAAAATGCATGTAATTTCCCTTTCTAATTATCAAAACCATAATCCCATGACTTCTCTTATTAACAACTATTATTCTATCAATAAAAGGCCCTATTTGGAGCCATTATAGGGGTTAACAACATTCATTGTTCACTCTCTCATTCTCTTATTGCCTTCTTTCTTCAAGAAATAATTTTTCCTCTGCCTCCATTCTTCTCAAAAACTCCACATAGGTTTCCAGTATCTTTTGAGCAAATTTTTCCATGATTTTACATTTGGCCATTCATTCCAAACTCCAAAACTCCTCCAAAACTCTCATCACAACTTGTAAATCTACTCATATTTTAATTAGTTGTTGTATTCATTTGGGATTATATGAAATTTGCATGTACTGATATCAATTTGTCTTTAATATTGGATTTCTAGGTTAATTCCCTACCCTTAGCCTCCCCATTATCATTTGGGGATTTCTTTTATTATCCCTTTTCTATTTCTATGTTACCAAAATCTCTTCTATCCTTTACAAATTCATGTGATTGGGTTGCAACTTCTCTCTAGGATCCCCAAGAATATTCTAGGATTTTCTATTGTTGCTTCCCCTCTTTATAAAACAATAATATTTTCTTTCCCATTTATTTTAAATATTGTGAATATATTATTTTTCCTTGAGCCTCTATCTTGTGACCAACCTCTCTTAGAGAAAGTCTCTTCAAGATTTGTGTTATGCCTCTTATATCTAGTCTAAGAGCCCTTTTTCCTAATCTCTCTCTGCTCTCTAAAAATCCCAAGAATATTATCCCTTCTTCTTTTACAATACTTAGGATTTTTTTTTATTGTTCTTATTTTCTTCCTAGGATCAACAATCCTTCCTTTCTTTTATTTTTAGTAGTATTTAATATTTTTGTAGTTATTACATGTTCAAAGTTACTTGAAATCCTTATTACCTCTTCCTATTAGTAATATAGGTGATTTCATTTCTCTATTTCTCTCTACACAAATAGTGCTACAAAATATTTTATTACAATTTACAATATTTACATGTTTTATTATGCTCTAAATCCTAGACACACTTAGCCTAAGTGTGTACACACACATTAAAAATCTATTTGACTACTCATGGAGATCAAAAGATCAAAATAGAGGCTTGACCACCTTGGCAAGCTCCTATGCAATCACACCCTCTCCCTATCTCAAACCTAGGTACAAAATTTGGTTTGCTTCATACATTGAGGATATCTCCTAGCATTACACTATTTGGTTCATTTAATATTGGTTATCGTATTTTAAGAAAAATTAATTTCTACATATTCTTGGTAGTCCATTCATTTTTGTTTATGTTATTTAGTAGATTCCTATTCATTGTGTTGTCATTTTTATTTTTGTGCACAGTCGACTAGAAAAAGACCACACTAATGTCTTTGTTGGTGCACTAGCATCCTAGTGTCAAAATCTATCCCTAGTACTCTTGATAGTAGTCTAAATTCATTAATTAGCATATGCATCAATACCCAAGTTCCATCTTTCTATTTCCAATTCCTTCTAGCGTAATTATTCTTTATCTAATATCCTAGTTCCTTAATTCATTTATCTCTTTTTATTTTCTATTAGTCTTACTTAAACTAGGAATCTAGACTAAGTAGGACAAATTTTAATATTCTAAGTAAAGGATGTTAGAATTTTCAAAGCAGAGATTAACCCAAAACCTATACAAGAGTAAAACAACATACACTTAAATCAATAAAGGATCAAAATAGTGGAGAGGGGAGTGTTTCAAGAAAGAGAGAACAAACACAATACTCAAGAGACTAGAATAGCTCCAAGCAAGAAATGCATAAAGGAAAGCTTACAGTTACATGACTAAAACATGCAAGGTGAGTGGATACAAATAGAGAATAGTGGAGGAAAAACTAACTAATGAAAGATGTAACTCAAACTAACAAAAAATAGGTGGGATTTACATTCAAGGAAGATGCCTTATACCCTCATAATGACCCACTCTATCTACCTATGAAAGATAAAATAAATATGTAATAAAATACAATAATATCCAAATAAGGAAAATAAAATACCTACACTAACAACCCTCCTTAAGCGTAACTTAGGTGGGAAAAAAGATGGCTCCCAACAACTACATCCTGATGGGCACCTAGGTACACAGAAATCTCCTCTAAAGAGAAGAACCCCCCAATAAAAAAGAGAATAGCCCCTCCAAATAGAGAGATAAAAGAGACCCCAAAGAGATGGAGAGAAGAGAGGACTATCTATCCCCCCAAGATGTAGCCTAGAGCATGCCCAACAAAGCTCATAAATAAAGGAACTTGCTTTCTATAAATGGTTTGGTGAATATGTTAGCTACCTACTCAGTAGTCAAGAAATAATAGAGATTAACGACATGTCCATGAATGAGATCCTAAATGTAGTGCATGTGGACCTCAATGTGTTTGGTCCACTGATGATGGACTAAGTTTTGAGAGATTGAGATAGCACTCTAATTATCACAAAATATGATATATGGCCTACAAAACTAGATAATGAACTTGATGCTCGAACATGTTGAATCCAAAGGGCCTCAATGGTGGCATTCATAACCTCCTAATACTCTACCTCTATGGAATAAAGTGAAATAGTATTCTACTTTCTCAACCAACATATAGGACCAAAACCAAGTGAGAAGCTATAACTAGAAGTGGAATTGTGATCCTAAGAATTGCCTAGCCAATAAAAATTAGTGTACCCAACCAAGTCAATATCGATTCCTATTGCATAGTGAATCCCATGTCTATGAGTTCCCTAAGTGTAGTGGAGGATCTGATTAGTTACCTTCTAGTGTAGCTCATGAGGCTCCTATACAAAATAAGAGACAAAGCTAACAATATATGAAATGTTGGGCCTAGTATGAGTCAAATAAATGAGGCTACCAATAAGTTGGTGATACAAAGTAGCATCAACCAATGGTGAAGAACACTCTGTATCAATCTTGACTCTAGAAAAAAGGAGTTGAAGTGGGTTTGTAGTCAACCATATGGAACCACTAGATAAAATCAAGTTCATACTTGGACTGTGTAATGTTAATCCCAAAAGAAGAATAATAGATCTTAATCCCATGAAAATAGTTTAATAAACCCAAGTCAATCATCAAAATCCTGTAATGTAGGGTGTTTTCACTGCCACAATGTAGGATGAAGAGCTCCTTATGATCATTGAAGTAAGAGAGACTCATCCTATTACAAGTTGTAGATGTTTGGATCATAATGGCATTGAGTAAATCCAACTAAGAGAGTGAAAGAATCTATCTTGGAATACCATGCCTAAGGGGCTTGTTTCAAGCCATAAATAGATTTCCTTAAGTTCATAGACCAAGGAAGAGTCCTATAGAAAATCCTTTGGCTACTCCATGTATATCTCCTCAAGGTCCATATGAAAAAAGGAACTCTTCACATGCATCTAACAAGCCTCCTAGTGATGTGTAATGACAATATTGCGCATGAGTTGGATAGAGTTCATCATTGCAATAGGTGCAAAGGTCTTAGTGTAGTCAATGTCAAGAACTTGTGAAAAACCATTAGTGAATAAGCAAACTTTGAATTTATCAACTAACCCACTTGTAACAAATTTAGTCTGATATATCCACTTACATTAAAAAAAGTTTCCTTCCCTTATGAAGGGGGACTAAATCCCAAGTATGTTTCTTTATCAAGGAACTATACTCCTCCTACATAGCTACATCCCACTAAGTAATGCCAAATGCCTCATGAAAATACTATGGATCTAAGAGAAAGGTGATAAAAACATGAGGTGGTTCCTAGAACTATGACCGAGTCTTCCTAGTATTCAAAGGATCCTCAAACAGATCACCTTTAGACTACAATATTTATCTATCTCAAGGTGGACCAAAGAAAGGAGAGTCAACATGTGAGGCCCACCTTTCCTCCTTATGATCATAATTTATTTTGATAAACTTGTTTTGCTTATGACAGTCATGGATATGACATTTTATTATGTTAAGATTATATACTATGTTGACACTATTATCATGTTAGAGTAGTAGTGTTAATTGTGGATGCTGACTTGGTTAAGTAATAATTATGGACTTGTTCATATTTGTTAAATTAGAGTTTGCAAATTCTAACTAGTTATCTCTATGGATCGATTTTGGAATGAACACAATTGTGTATGATAAATCTAAATTATATTTGGTTAAATTCTATGTGTTTATGCGATTTTAAATTAATATCATTTGAATGATGGATTAAACATGTTAATTATATTTTTATTTAATCATGATAATGTTATTAATTATGAAGTATTTATGTTCTGTATATAAATTTAATTATAAATATTACTTCAGTTATTATCTTGGATATACTGACATTTGTGTGCAAGTGCGCAAGTTAAATTCCATGACCAATGGAAAAAAATCGTGGAGATTCTCAAGAAACCACTATTGTGATTCCCCAATGTACCTAGGCCTTATCCTAAGAGAGGATTAACGTCTTCTTGTGTAAATGTGTTGTGGGCATGATTTTGTTGATTAATTTTCTAATTATATTTTTATTATTCTAAGTTGGGTTAATCAAGTTCCCTTAGGTGTCAAATCTCATATTTGAACCTAAGAGAAAATTTGTGGGGTCATTTAATGTTATTTTCTTTATTATTTGTATAAAATTAAACCCCTAAAGTGATAACCTATAAGATGTGTCCATATTTGAGTGTTTAAAAAGTGTTTTGGAAGTGTCTAGATCCTAAAAAAGTGTCTTGGAAGATAAGTAATGAGTTTTTGGAGGAAAATCTATTTTTGGGTTGTAAATTCAAACTTAACCCTAGGTTCATTACATCTAGACATTTGTATTTTATTTAATCCATTCTTGAAGCTTTGTGGAGGGTGGGCCTTTCTACTTTTGGCATGGTTGTTTTAGATATCAAGTGACTTGGAGAAGGAAGGAGATTGGGAGAAAGAGATTGAGAGCTTGAGGAACTTGGATCAAGGGATTTATCAAATTTGATTGAAGCATTGAGGTAGGCTTTTAAGGTACTTTTAAAATGTTTGTAGTGTTGTTTGTTGTTAAAATGATTAGTGATAGTTGCTGACTTCTATGAACCCTCTTTCTTTTGTTTATAAAATACCATCGTGTATAGTTTATTTTGTGTATTATTTATTTTTAGATAGGGTTGTGTTGGGTGTGGATCTTCCCATGTGGGTTAAGAGTCACCCATGTATTGAGGTTGAGAGAGAGGTGGACCCTCTCTTGGAGAAACTTTCTATTGTATGGATTTGGCATGAGTGTCTATGTGTATAGTGGTTGGGTTGTGGAGAGAAGTTAAAATATTGTGGGTTATTTCTGTTGATGTGGATATATTTGGGTGAAGGAGTATTATGATGTTGTGAAGAGTTTTGGGTTCTTTGATGATGAAAAGATTGAGATTGCATTTCTATTCTTTCCCCAAGAGGTTAGTGATGTTAGATTTTAGGGCACACAACTGAGAGGGGGGGTGAATCAGTTGTGAAAAATTTTCTCCTTTTTATATACTTAACTCCACATTGTTAATTAGCAGCATAATAGAAGATCAACCATGAAAGCACAATGTAACAAATCAAGAGCAGAAACACATCAACACATGAGACACCAAGATTTTGACGTGGAAAACCCGGTTAAGGGATAAACCACGGGGTGATTAACCCAAGAAAGTATTCTTTGTTAGAAGAATAGAATGAACAAAATGGCACGTGCCAATTAGGGCTCACTGCCCAAGCACACTACTCACAAGAGGCTCACTACCTACAAGAGACTCATTGTCTACAAAAGAATAAGTATTACATACTTGAACTGGTAAATAGCATCTTCACCATGCTTGAGTCAATTCCATTTAAGCCCAAACCTTCTGCTCTACTTTTCACTCTTCTCCTCGCTACCACACACTCATCTCCACAAGTCTGCTTCTGAAATGACTTCACAATCCCTTATTTATACATGACATCGACTTAGGAACAAACATCTAAGTCGGCAACCACCTACAAAAGCATCTGCAAGATGTGTAATCCATCTGATCGGCTAGTCATAGAAGGAACACCATCATCCAAAAGTTATTCTTCATTTCTGGGACCCCAATTCTAATGTGGACCATAAACACAAACTAAGCATGATCTAAGGACCTCCACAAACTTACCTGAAACACCAAGAACATCCGCACTTCCTCTACTTACTAAAATCCTTCTCTCCTTCATCTGAAACCTCAAGAACACAGTCTGCCATTACTGTCACAAAGGAATAGATACTTGCGGACCTTCAAACCATGAACCAAATGAGTTAACACACCACACAGACTTCCCCAACACTTCCTTAAATCCACAGAATGGGATAATGCATTACCGGACCTCACCGGACCTATCTGTGTCATTCTGTCACCTTTGGACACCTACCGGAGCTGGTTCTTCTTGAGCGACCATAACTTCTTCAGATCTTCATGCGGACCTTTGAAAACTTGACTAGAGCATCTCAAGACTTATATCTATAAACCCTTTAAACCGCATCCTATGATTCGGAACCTATCTTGGACTTTCACCTTGTTGTCATCATTATTCTTCACTGTTCCTGATTGAGACTAATTTTCTCAATATCCTCAGCACACAACTCATCCAATCCTTCTCATTAATGCAACATGAGTATGTTGACATCAATGACAACACCGGTTAAACCCATACTTACAACAATCTCCCCCTTTGTCATTGATGGCAACATATGATGTGAAAAACCATCAAGACAAGAACTTCTCCTTACTGTCACAACTCCCCCTATCAACAACAACTATTCACATGTCTTCTCTTCCTATACTGCTCCCCCTTTGATCATCAACCACTTATTTTTCACATATCTTCTCTCCCCCTTTGACATCAATGGCAAAGGGCTTATACTTGCAACTTCAAAATCACACCTGCTGCTCCCCCTGAGTAGCAGCTCCCCATCATCAATCCAGATCACAAGATATGACTGTGATATCCACCAGACTAATGCACATCAGTGCATCCTAGTTCATCACTGGAGGGGCAATAACCCCTAACTTCTCCCTGAGATACTCAAAAGTGTCCTTGGGAAGAGGTTTAGTAAAGATATCTGCAATCTGATCCTTGGAGGGCACATACTCCAATCTGACTTCATCCTTGTTCACTTTCTCTCTCAGAAAGTGAAACTTGATAGATATATGCTTAGTCTTAGAATGCAACACCGGATTCTTAGAAATATTTATTGCACTTGAATTATCACAGAAAATTGTGATAGGCTTCTCATATTCTACTTTAATATCTCTTAGCATCTGCTTCATCCATAAAACTTGAGTGCAACTACCTGTTGCTGCAATGTATTCTACTTCAGTTGTAGACAGAGATATTGCCTCTTGTTTCTTTCTTAGCCAAGAAACCAATCTTTTTCCCAAAAAGAATGCTCCACCACTGGTACTCTTCCGGTCATCCACATCTCCTGCCCAATCTGCTTCTGTATATGCATGAAGAGAGAAATCATGATCTCTAGGATACCACAGAGCATACTCAACTGTTCCTTTTAGATACCTAAAAATCCTTTTGATTGCCATGACATGAGATTCTCTAAGATCAGCCTAGAATCTCGCAACAAGACCAACAGCCTACATTATATCTGGTCTAGTTTGAGTGAGATACAGTAATCCTCCAATCATTGATCTGTACTTTGTCTGGTCTACCTTAGGAGAGTCATCATCTTTGCTCAACTTACATCCGATTACCATGGGAGTATGCATTGGCTTTGAATCTTCCATTCCAAATTTCCTCAACAATTCTTTCACATATTTTGTCTAGGAAATAAAGATTCATTTCTTTGTTTGAGTAATTTGCAGACCCAAGAAGAAATTCATTTCACCAAGCATTGACATCTCAAACTTACTTTTCATTTGATTTGCAAAGGTTTTACACATACTGTCTCTTCCTCCAAAGATGATATCATCAACAAATACTTCAACAATCAAAATGTTTTCATGATCAATTTTGAAATATAAGTTACTGTCAGCAGTACCTTTGTTGAAGCCAATCTTCAAGAGATGTTTGTCCAATCTTTCATACCATGCCCTTGGGGCTTGCTTTAGTCCATACAGTGCCTTCTTCAACTTGCAGACCATATCACCATGTTTAGATAATTGAAATCCATCCGGTTGTTCAATGTACACTTCTTCTAAATCACCATTTAGGAAGGCAGACTTGACATCCATCTGATACACTTTGAAATCTTTGAAGGAAGCAAATGCAAGAAATAATCTAACTGCTTCAATTCTTGTCACCAGAGAAAAAGTTTCTTCAAAATCAACTCCTTCTATTTGAGAGTAACCTTTGTATACTAATCTAGCCTTATTTCTAATCACTTCACTAGCTTCATTCAATTTGTTTCAGAAGACCCATTTGGTTCCAATCACATTTTTATTTCTAGGTCTAAGAACAAGATCCCAAGTGTGATTCTTCTCAATTTGCATCAGTTCTTCCTCCATTGCCTTAGTCCAGTTTTCATCATTGCAGGCTTCATTTACTGTCTTAGGTTCAATCTTTGAAATTAGACAATACTCATCTAAATTTTGAGCAATTCTCCTCCTTGTTTGCACTCCTTTGCTTTTGTCACCTATGATCCGATCTTCAGAGTGGTTTAGAGTTACATACCTTGGAATTTTGGGAGTTTCTTGCACCTCTAACTCTTGATCAGTCTCATTGAGACTTATCTCTTCTTCCTATCTTATCGGATCAACTTGACTTTGTTTCTCAAAAGAGGCTTGGATACTTTGAATCTGAACACCATTCTGATCATCTTCATCATAATCATGAATTCTTGAGGTTCTTTCAATTTCTTCATCAACCTTCACATTTACACTTTCTACAATCTTTCTCAGTCTCTTGTTGTAACACAGGTATGCTTTGCTTTGAGTAGAGTAACCCAAGAATATTCCTTCATCGCTTCTAGCATCAAACTTTCCTAGATCTTCATCCCTTTTAATGTAACATCTACTACCAAAAACTCTGAAGTATCTCACAGTGGGAGTAATGCCAAACTAGAGTTCATAAGGAGTCTTACCCGTATTGTTTCTAATTTGAACTTGATTGAGAGTGTAGACTGCAGTGCTGACAACTTCTCTCCAATAGATTTGAGGAACATTTTCTTCCATCATCATGGTCCTAGATGCTTCCTGGATGGTCCGGTTCTTCCTCTCAACTACTCCATTCTGGTGTGGAGTTCTAGGGGCAGACAACTGTCTCTTTATTCCATGTTTCTCATAGAAGTCTATGAACTCACCGAATGTGAATTCTCCACCTCTATCAGACCTCAGACACTTCAATTTTAATCTGGTTTCATTCTCCATCATGGTCTTGAATATTTTGAATTTCTCAAGAGCTTCTAATTTTTCTTTCAGAAAGGTTACCCACATCATCCGGGAATAGTCATCAATTAGCAACATGAAGTATCTATCACCTTGCACACTGCTGATTCTTGTCAGACCACATAAGTCAGTATGAACCAAGTCTAATAATCCGGTAGAAGATTGTTCCTTGCTTTTGAATGAGATTCTACTTTGTTTTCCCAACTGACATTCTTTGCACAAACTATTTGTAGGTTTTACCAATTTTGGAAGGTCTCTTATAGCCTGAGTATTGCTTATCTTGATGATATTATCAAAGTTCACATGACACATTCTTCTATGCCATAACCAACTCTAATCAACTTGAACAAATAAACAACTTTTATCAGTACCAGCCAAGTGAAAGATGTTACCTTTTGTTTGGGTACCGGATGCAATCTCTGTTCCAGAACTTTCAAAAATTATGCACTTTCCATTCTTGAATCTGAGATCATAGCCTT
This sequence comes from Cunninghamia lanceolata, assembly GCA_027924645.1. Lineage (NCBI taxonomy): Eukaryota > Viridiplantae > Streptophyta > Pinopsida > Cupressales > Cupressaceae > Cunninghamia > Cunninghamia lanceolata. Next base: position 4,721,622 of record BSBN01000430.1, on the reverse strand, counting down.
TGTCCACCAATTGTCCAACACTGAGAAGATTGTGCTTTAGTCCTTCAACATACAGTACATTACCAATTTTGTTCTTTCCATCAAGAGAAATAGTTCCTCTACCTCTGATTTTGCCAGCAGAATTATCTCCAAACTTTACAATTCCTCCTTCATACTTTTCCAAATTTAAGAACTTATTCTTGTCACCTGTCATATGGTGAGAGCATCCACTATCAATGACCCAATCATCCTTTGCTTCAACTTGGGCAGCTAGAGCTCTTTCAACTTTATGATTAACAGATACAAAGGATATTGGTTCCTCTTCTTTGATGGCAATAAACACCCATTCATTAACGGATTTGTTTCCTGTCTCTGATTCATCATCTATTACTCCTTCATTATCATCTTCTTCACGAACATAGTAACAATTCTTTTGAAACCTTGGTTTGTTAGGATTTGGTCTTGAAAATATTTCCGGACATCTTGAGGCAAAATGACCAATTTTATTGCAGTTAAAACACTTAAAAGGTAATTTCCCTTCATACTTACCGGATCCTCTTGGCAGTCTTTTTGCAATAAGAGCTTCAAGATGAGTAGTTTCAGCTTCTTCTTCTTCCAAGTCTTTTCTTGCTTTTTCATACCATGAAAGGTTCCTTGAAGAGTTTTCTCCCTAATCAAACCTTTGTTTCCCTTTTACAGAGGCACTGGCTTTGAATGCAAATTCAGTCTTTGGAGGATCATCTCCAAACTCGGCCATTTCAAAAGCAGCCAACTTACCAACCAATTGATCTCTTGTGACTGTTGTGTGAGCTCTGAATTCCTTGATTGCAAAAGCCTTGATTTTATAAGAGGCAGGAAGGGATCTGAGAACTTTGCCAATGATCTCTTCTTCACTCAGGGTTCCACCTGCATTTCTAATTCCACAAACCAGCTCATTCACTCTTGGCATAAAAGAGGTAATATTTTCATCATCTCTCATCTTCAATTTTTTAAATTTCCCTTTTAGACTTTGTAACCTTGCACATTTAACAAACTAATCTCCTTCATGCAAAAGTTCTAGTTTATTCCAAATCTCAAAGGCAATTGGTAGATCAATAACATTTGAGAGCTCTAAGTTAGATAATGCGCTTAGAAGAGCCTCTTTGGTCCACAGATTATTTTTAGCATCTGTGATTTCATTTAGGGTTGTCGGACCACCCTGTGGAGGTACATATGCTTTTGTAACCATGGACCAGTATGCAAATCCCATACACTGTAAGTGACATTTCATGCAACCTTTCCAAAGAGCAAAGTTGGTTCCATCAAACTTCAGACTATCATTCTTGTAAGATGACATCCTGGATCTCCTCAAGCGGTTAAGCTCCTTTTAGAGGAACTTAGCTCTGATACCAATTCTTAGATTTAGGGCACACAACTGAGAGGGGGGGTGAATCAGTTGTGAAAAACTTTCTCCTTTTTATATACTTAACTCCACATTGTTAATTAGCAGCATAATAGAAGATCAACCATGAAAGCACAATGTAACAAATCAAGAGCAAAAACACATCAACACATGAGACACCAAGATTTTGACGTGGAAAACCCGGTTAAGGGAAAAACCATGGGGTGATTAACCCAAGAAAGTATTCTTTGTTAGAAGAATAGAATGAACAAAATGGCACATGCCAATTAGGGCTCCAAGCACACTTCTCACAAGAGGCTCATTGCCTACAAGAGACTCACTATCTACAAAAGAATAAGTATTACATACTTGAACTGGTAAATAGCATCTTCACCATGCTTGAGTCAGTTCCATTTAAGCCCAAACCTTCTGCTATGCTTTTTGCTCTTCTCCTCGCTACCACACACTCATCTCCACAAGTTCGCTTCTAAAATGACTTCGCAATCCCTTGTTTATACACAACATCGACTTAGGAACAAACATCTAAGTCGGCAACCACCTACAAAAGCATCCACAAGACGTGTAATCCATCTGGTCGGCCAGTCACAGAAGGAACACCATCATCCAAAAGTTATTCTTCATTTCTGGGACCCCAATTCTAATGCGGACCATAAACATAAACTGAGCACGATCCAAGGACCTCCACAAACTTGCCTGAAACACCAAGAACATCCGCACTTCCTCTACTTACTGAAATCCTTCTCTTCTTCATCCAGAACCTCATGAGCACAGTCTGCCATTACTGTTACAAAGGAATATATACTTGCGAACCTTCAAACCATGAACCAAATGAGTTAACACACCACACAGACTTCCCCAACACTTCCTTAAATCCACAGAATGGGATAATGCATTACTGGACCTCACCGGACCTATCTGTGTCACTCTGTCACCTTTGGACACCTGTTGGAGCCGGTTCTTCTTGAGTGACCATAACTTCTTCAAATCTTCATGCGGACCTCTAAAAACTTGACTAGAGCATCTCAAGACTTATATCTACAAACCCTTTAAACTGTATCCTCTGATTTGCAACCTATCTTGGACTTTTACCTTGTTGTCATCACTATTCTTCACTGTCCCTGATTGAGACTAATTTTCTCAATATCCTCAGCACACAGCTCATCCAATCCTTCTCATTAATGCAACATGAGTATGTTGACATCAATGACAACACTGGTTAAACCCATACTTGGAACAAGTGAGTCCCCTTGACTCCTTATTATGGATCTTGTGAAGATCCATTTATGTGTATTAGTCATTGGGTAGTTTTCATATATGTGTGAGTTTGTATGATCTTGTGTAGTGAAAATCAGTTTCTTAGGAGCCTCCTAGCTTTGGGGTGGACTTGCTTACAAGTCCTATAGTTGGGAGGTGTTCTATCCTTAGTCATGTGAGGCCTTGTAATTATTTATGTTGTAGATTTAAATTTAGCTTGGAGGGAATCTACATGTTGAAGAAACAGAATAGTATTCTTTTATGTTATTTAAAAACCCTTATTGATAATGGGTTGTGTAATCTTGCCTCTTTGGGTTGACACATTTGATAGTCATCAAGGGGTTGAGTATAGTATGTAGCTAGAAATCTTGTTCCATTGGGATATTGTAATTTTGTTGGTATTGGGAAAGTAAGTTCTCATATTTGGTTACTTTTAGAAATTGAAATGCATTACTTCCATTCTTCATTTATGTTCAATATGGTTGTGTGAAACAAAAGAATATGAATGGAGAAAGTAAGTTGATATTACATGTTTTCTGATTGTATAATCTATTGTGTTAATGTGAATAGGGATATTTTCTATCTAGTTTCCCTTATTGTGAGAATAATTCATATTATTTAACTATTTATTAGTTAAATAATATTCTCCAACATAATTCACATGTTAAGTTGACTTAGTGAGTCTTCTAGATGTTTCTAGTTGTGTCTAGTTGTTGCTAGTTGTTGATAGTTGTCTTATCCTACACATGTGCTATAGTTGTCACATATCATAGGATTAAGACACTTGTCACATGACTACAACATCTTGGCTCTCATCCTTGTCTTTATAAGCAAGGCTCTTCATGTACATTGTAACATAACATAGAGGAACAATTTTGGATTCATTGATAGAATAGTATTATTCTCTCATTGTGCTTTCATGAAGTTCTAGATCTTGGGCGGCTCCTATCTAGCCAACTCTTACATGGTATTATAGCTCTCTAGGTGGAATTTCTTCTTGTTAGCCAATTTTTTTAGAGAATTGAATGCAAATTCATGGTGGATCTTGATAGTTTAGTACGCTCTTCTCTTGCATCGAATGATGACCTGGAGAATCAGAAAGACTTGATGGAAATACCAGATTTGTGAGGGTTTCCTCTTTGTACCTTATATTGCAGGTTCATTTAGAAACATGCTGCTGCAAATCTAAGCATACCATTGTGTTCAAGAGGTCCGAGATAGTCAAGATCACCTTCTATTTTGTCCAGATTGGACATCGGAGGCCAAATCTATAAGGTTTTCAATTCAGGGAATGGATACTTGATCCAGGAGGTAGCTGCAATTTCAAAGTAGTTTGGGCAAAAGTTGACCTTGCCATCACGCTCAGGACACCCAAAACCCTATAGATCAACTATCAAATCACCCAAATCGGACAAAGTTGGAACAAAAGGCAATTATTTTTTGCAATTCGGTTGTACAGAATATTCTACGAAATATTATGTAAGCGTCATTATTGTAGGCAAAATCTTCTACACACTGGTTAAGCAGGTGCCTGCATTAGCATACGCGAGGTAATTCTATTTTTTTACTAGTTTTTTTGCAAAATTAAAAATTGATAAAAAAAATAACTTAAAAATCTGCAGAGATTTTTTAGGGTACCAGGTACCCTACGTGGTAGCTGGTCCACAGACTTAGCCACGTGGGCCCCTGTACCCGTAGGAAGCCTTGCTATGAGAGCTCAATTGGCTGGGGTTTACAACCCCTGCCAGACACCTGCCAAAGGGGCCACGTGGAGGGGTTACCCCATGTGAGGGGGAAATTTGGTTATTCAAATTAATGAAAAATAATCCCAAACATCTACAGAATAATAAAGATAAAAGAGATTTAAAATAAAGAACAGACAATACCTTCACCTTTTACCTTTTTGCCTTCTGTAGTTCGCCTATCTTCGTTTGATCTTGATTGTGAAGCCCTCAGAAGATGTTGCTTGCTTGCTTGTTTGAAGATGACAAATGAAGAATGGCTAGGATACTTTGGTATTTGAAGATGAGCTTCAAATACAGAAATGGAGGATGCTATGAAGTGCTCAAATATAATGGGGGTGCCAAAGGCGCGCTTAGATTCCTGCAACATAAGTTTACACAAACTCCAGATATTGAAATGAAGAGAAGAAGGTTATATTTATAGAAGAGAGTGAGGGAAGATCAATGGTTGAGAAGAAAAGAATGAATCAACGGAGGAGGATTGTTGAGGAACATGCAACAAATGGAAGAAAGACATGTGTCATTCAAAAAGAAGCTTTGTTGAGTTAAAAGCTTTCTTGATGAGTTTTCATTTTCTTTAAATTAGAATTTATTTTTCTAATTTAAGAGCAAAGTTGCTTTAAAGTTGCTTTAACTCAACTTTTACTTTTGTATGACAAGAGGAATTTATTTTTAGAAAATATTGAAGATAAGAAAAAGAATTAAATAAATAAATTTATTTAATTTAGAAGATAAGAAAACAAATTAAATAAATAAATTTATTTAATTCATTTTTAGAAGATTTGGAAGATAAGAAAGCAAATTAAATAAATAAATTTATTTAATTCATTTTTAGAAGATTTGGAAGATAAGAAAGCAAATTAAATAAATAAATTTATTTATTCATTTTTAGAAGATTTGGAAGATAAGAAAGCAAATTAAATAAATAAATTTATTTAATTTATTTTTAGAAGATTTGGAAGATAAGAAAGCATAATAAATAAATTTATTTATTTAATTTACTTGCACATGATTTTGGAAGAATAAATAAAATATTTAATTATATTTTATTTTTGGGGATTTAATTTTATTTAAATTAGGAAGAATGAAAGATTTAATTAAATAATTAAAATTATTTAATTACTTTGAAGAATGGGTGTTTTAATTAAATAATTGAAATTATTTAATTATTTAGAAGAATAAAGTTAATGTAGATGAAATTAATTAAATAAACGAAATTTATTTAATTAAATGGAAGGAAGTGAATCAAATAAATAAATAAATTTATTTATTTATTGATAGAGGACTATGAAGATGAAATAAATATTTAAAATATTTATTTAAGTAGAGTCATGTCATTTTTAGGTGTATACATTTTGCCCCTCTTTGATGCAATGTGTTTTATCACGTTGTTTCAAAGAATAAGATTTTCAACAATGATACATGCCCCAGTTTTGCCCCCGGTACAATTTGAACGACAGGATGCCCCCTCAGGAGATTGGACGAGGAGACGGCAGAAGGCATGAGACGGACAATCTCACGATGAGAAGAAATGGCTGGATGCAGAAGAAAGAGGTGAATGATACGAGATGCAAGATAAAAAGATAACTCACACAAGCAAGAAGCAAGTAAGCACAAATGATACAAAAATAGGCAAGGTATTGCCCCAGTCAAGTGGTAAACCAAGGATATAGATTGATGATGTCTGGTTTCAAGAATGAAACATGTCGTATAAGACTCCGGGTCTGGTTTCGACAATGCAACATCCTATCTAAGACACTATGATATGATAACGATATACGATAGTGTTGTCATGGTGGGGAACAATATATCCCTAGAGCAACACGAAGGATAGTTACGACTGATTGATATGGTTTACGACAAGATTAGGATCAAGACCACTGAGTGTGATTGGATCATTCGACAAGATTGGCTTGACTCGATTGGTATGGATTAAGGATAGACTTGCATTTTGATCACTGCTCAGATTGACAGGTAGAACTGTTGATGAGCGATATGAGGACAAATAGAAATTTGATCGATAGAAGAATGACTCGATAGAAGAAATTTGATTGAAGGACTGACAAGCTGCTGCAGGATTTTCTTATTGCATGGGATATGGATATGGATATGGAATGGAATTGGATACGGTATGGATATGGATATGGAATGGAATGGAATTGGATACGGTATGGATATGGATATGGAATGGACGTGGATTTGTCATCGTGATATTTGCAAGGCTTTTTGCTTTCATCATTGGGCTTTATTATGTTGTAAGAAAATACAAGCATCTAAGTATAATTAGACCGAGATGACCTGAGTATCGCTTCCCTGGATTTTGATATAGCAAGTTGATACAAGCATCTAGTCAAACTTGAAGCTAGATGACCTGAGTACTTCTTGCATTTCAACAGACAAGGATTTCCCCTTTTCATGTTTAGACCTCAGAGTCCTCGATGATCTTTTGCTGATCATGTCGTTAGATAGAAGTCGTCACATTACTAAAGTTTAATCCACAAGCAGCAGACAAGAAAAATTATGCCCCCATCATAGCATCTCTAGCTTTTGGCATCCTTGAGTAGCATAGGAAGACATAATGACAAAAATCTAAGACCTTGTAAATTAACCCATTAACAAAACTACTTTGCATTAGATGTGTCTTTTGCCATAATTGATACAGAATTAGTCTCAGTGTCTTTGGTATGGTGCCGCGCTTTGGACAGGTGGATGTTTTGAGTCAAGGACCTTTGTTTAAGGAACGCATTGTGCTGCACTTGCTTGCCTGGTGAAAGGTATCACAATCCTTATCGGTATCCTCTTAGAACAGTGGCATTCAAGAATCCAAATCCACAACTAGGTCGAGGAGTTGCCCCCAGTTTAGACAAGGATCGACTTATTGTGAGTGAGACGACAGACAAACACGGAGAGACGGACCCTAAGGGACTGACCTAGTGCCTCGGGGGCTCATTGCTAAATGGCCTTGCCTACATGACGACGCAGAGGCAACATAGTTCGGGGTAAACCCTAGCGGACCTAAGACCTAGGCGATGGCAAAGGACTCAAATTGACAGAAGGACTAGATATGGGACCGACGGGACAGTGGAGTGGAGAGAAGAGGAGCGAAGTGAAGTGAAGCGAAGCCTCGGGGGTGCATTGAGAATGGCCTTGCCTACGTGATAACTCAGAGGTGATGTAGTTCGACAATGGTTCGGAGGACGGGGTCAAGACGGACGATATGATGGACATAAGAGATATGAAGTCAGAACGGATGGAGGAAGTGGTTTGTCGCAGATAGCGCCTGTTTACCAGGTTTTCACCACTTGCTTTTATGTGCACAAGAAGCTAAAAGTACACATGATGCCTGTTTGCCAGGTTTTCACCATGGTACCTATCCTAGGCGCCTGTTTGCCAGGTTTTCACCGTAGGATGATTTTTTTTTTTTTATTATTATCACTTTTTCAATTTTTTTTTGGATTTTTGCAGGACTCCCTTACATTGGGGTTTTCAGGCATAGAACTTGCGAAGGTGCATGCTGTTGATAGGATCATCAAACAGTTCACCTTCGGATGTAGCCAATTGATATGCCTTCGATCCATAAGCTATGATGACGACATAGGGACCCAGCCAGTTAGGTTCAAACTTTCCTTTCTTTTCTCTGTCTTGCTGATTTCTGGGATTTTCTCTTAGGACTAGGTCACTGACTTGGAATATCTGGGGTTTAACTTTGTGATTGTAGCTTCTGGACATGCGTTGCTGATATGCTTTCAAGTGATTGAAGGCATGTTGCCTTCACTCTTCAAGCAGCTCTAATTCTTGGAGTCTGGTTACTCTGTACTCTTCATCTGATATGAGGCCTTTTAATGAGACTCGCAATGATGGGATCTCGACTTCAATGGGCAAGATAGCTTCAGATCCATAAACTAGGGAGTATGGTGTTACACCTGTGGGTGTGCGGATGCTTGTGCGGTAGGCCCACAGCGCGGGATTTAGTTGGACATGCCAGTCACGGCCAGCATCATTGACAGTTTTCTTCAGGATTTTTAGAATGGTTTTATTTGATGCCTCAACTTGGCCATTACCTTGTGGGTAGTAAGGAGTGGAGAAGCGGTGCTGAATGTGGAATTTATTGCATAGTTCCTTGACATCTTGATTTTTGAAGGGTCGTCCATTATCCGTGATAATGGACGAAGGGACACCATAACGACAAATGATATAGTTCAGGATAAATGAGGCAATCTGTTTGCCTGTGATGTTGGCTAGAGGCACGGCTTCAATCCACTTTGTGAAGTACTCTGTGGCAGTGATAATGAATTTATGGCCGCTTGAGGAAGAAGGGTGGATCTTTCCCACTAAGTCGAGTCCCCACTGACAGAAAGGCCAAGGAGTCGTCAATGGTTGTAGCTCTTGTGCTGGCGCATGTATTAGGTTCTCATGGATTTGGCACTTTTTGCATTTCTTGACAAACTGATAGGAGTCGTGTTCCATTGTTGGCCAATAGTATCCCATGCGTATGAGTTTCTTGGCCAGGGTAGGGCCACTAGAGTGAGCCCCACATATTCCATCGTGTATTTCACTTAGAGCGGTTTGATATTCCTCTCTATCTAGACACCTAAGGAGAGTACCATCTAGACCTCGGCGATATAGGGTGTTAGCGACAATGGCATACCGGGATGCCTACCGGATGAAGGTTCCTTTCTGGTTATGGGAGAGGTTGGGTGGGAGGGTATTCTCTTTTAGATAAGCAAAGGTTTTACCATAGAGAGGGGAATCAGTTCCTACGATGTGGCATATGATATGGGAATCTGGAGTGTCATAAGCAGAACAGGAGACTGGCTCTACTAAGAACTCATATCGTGTTTGATTGCCTGGAATGTCGAGAAGAGATGCGATTGTAGCCATTGCATCTGCAGCTTTATTCTCGATCCTTGGTATCTGTGCAAATGATATCTTGACAAAATACTCCTTGAAGTCATCTACCATGCGTCTATAAGGAATCAGTTTCTCATCCTTCATTTGGTAGTTATCATTTACTTGGTTGATGACCAGTTGTGAGTCACCATAGACTTGAAGTTCCTTGATGTTCCACTCAACTGCTAGTTTGATGCCGATGACCAGAGCCTCGTATTCTGCTACGTTGTTAGTGCATGGGAACATTAATCTGTATGACTTTGGAATAGTGTCACCATTGGGTGTGATTAATAAGATACCTACCCCCTATCCATGTTGAGTGTAGGAGCCATCGAAGTACATTTTCCAGTTTGCTGTGTTGACGTGAAAGATAGACTCATCTAGAAATTCAAATCTCAAGGGGTTGTCATCTGTTAAAGGTGCCTCTGCTAGTTGATCTGCAAGCACTTGTCCTTTTATCGCTTTTCTATCCACATATTCTATGTCGAACTCACTAAGAAGCATGACCCATTTTGATAATCTACCTGTTAAGGCAGCCTTGTTGAGTAAGTATTTCAGTGGGTCAATCTTTGCCACCAGTTTAACAGAGTGTGACAGCATGTAATGTCTCCATTTTTGTGAGGCAAATACAATAGCTAGACATGCTCTTTCTATTGGTGTGTATTGCAATTCGTATCCGACGAGTGTTCGACTAATGTAGTAGATAGCCTGTTCTTTTCCATCATAGTTTTGTTGAGCAAGGAGAGCTCCCAAAGCCGTTGGTGTAGCTGAGATATATAATAATAGAGGCTTGCCCTGAATTGGTGGCATTAATACTGGTGGCTTCATTAGGTATTCCTTTAGTTGCTGAAATGCCTGTTCGAATGACTCGTTCCATTTGAAGGGTACATTTTTGTGTAGCAGATGAGAGAATGGGTGGCACTTGTCTGCCAGTTGGGAAATGAACCGTCTTATAGACTGTAGTTTACCAAGTAGGGATCTCAATTGAGTCAAATTTTTAGGAGGTGGCATCTCCATTATGGCCTTCACCTTAGCAGGATCAACTTCAATACCATTTGCAGATACTATGTAGCCCAGTAGTTTTCCTGACGTAACTCCGAACACACACTTTTTTGGATTAAGTCGCACATTGAACTGTTCCAGTCTGTTAAAGATCTTGTCTAGTACTGCTAGATGCCCTTCTCTTGTGAGAGACTTTGCTAGAATGTCATCGACGTAGTCTTCCATTATAATATGCATCATATCGTGGAAGATCGTTGTCATGGCTCTCTGATATGTTGCCCCAGCATTTTTCAGACCAAACGGCATAACACACCAGCAGTAAGTGCCCCAAGGACATGTGAAGGCAGTTTGTGTTGGTCCTCAGGTGCTATCTTTATTTGGTTATATCCCAAGAATCCGTCCATGAGTGACAGCATAGTGTGTCCTGCCGTAAGATCAACAATCATGTCTATGTTGGGCAAGGGGAAGTCATCTTTGGGACAAGGCTTGTTCAAGTCTCTGAAATCATTGCATATTCTGACCCTGCCATCTGGTTTAGCCACCAGTACTATATTCGAAACCCATTCAGGATAGTCTATAGGCCTGATAAATCTAACGTCTAACAGCTTCTTTAGTTCCTCTTTTACCATGAGGGCCACATGCGGATGCATCTTTCTAAGTTTTTGTTTGACCGGTTTAGCTCCTGGAGCTAGAGATAAATGATGCATGATAAGATTTGGATCTAGTCCTGGCATGTCGGTGTATGTCCATGCAAAGTTGATCTATTTTCTTTTGAAGAAATCTGTAAATGTTGGTTTTTCATGTTCTGTTAGAGCCTTGGCCATGTGAACCATCCTCGGATTATCACCTGTGTTGACATTGATTGCTTCTACTGGTTCGATTGAGATCAACGATCTCTCCTAATGTGTAAGATTGGGGAGAGGGTCAAGCCTTCCATCCTTCGGTGCCTCAGAGAGGTTTTCACTGTTGGATACGTCTTTATTTTTACTATTTTGATGATCTAACACTGCCGCGGAGCGGTTTTCACTGTTAGATCATTCTTTCATTTTGATGTTTTTATGACTGAAAGGCTTGGCACTCTCTCCAAAATAGGCCTTCTCGTTGAGTTCAATAGCATAGCCAGCTCTGTGGTCACCTGCAGGTATGTGATCTCTAATCTCAAGGTAATCGATGATCGCGTCATCGTTTTTGAAGGTGTCAAGTTCAGGGGTGGTACCTTCTAGGTCCCAGTCGATAAGTTCAGGGTGTACCAAAGGTAAGGGATCATTAGGTTGGTCTAGTTCAGTGGCATTGATGGTTAGGACAGAGTTATTGAAGAAGTGGACAAAGTCTGCGATGGTACTCTCTATTAGTGGGTCCGTCAAGGGGGGAAACATTCCTTCCTCATGATTTTCACTATTGTTGCTATGCAGGTCAGACTCTAATGGCCTAGCCCTTGGACCTTGTCCCTCGTTGTCATGGGTTGGGTGATACTCATGGACAACGTCAATATCCTTTTCATCACAAGACATTTCAGAGAGGCTATCCCATTCATACTCGTTAGAATCAGTTTCGCTCCCCATTTGCATTCTCTGAATTTGTTCAACCAGGTTGCTAGTGGATGCCTCTGTTTGTTTGCCTTTGTTCTTGTTGGTTCCGTTGTTTCTTGGGGCTCCAGTGTATCCTAGCCCTGTAGTGTCTTGGGCTATTAAGGTATGAGGTTGGATGGGCTCAGTGATGCCATCCTTTCTTAACCCGAGAGGACCATGTCCTTCATATCCCATTCTCTGTAACATTTGGAAGCCTTGACCGTATTGTGCTGTTTGTATAATGGGATGGTCATGTTGCATTGAGGAGCTAGCTTCATCCTTGTATAGCCACTGTAGGATATCTTTTTCGTCACTTTCATCTTCTAGGCTCCCCCATTTCACAAATGGCTCGTTGGTTGGCTTCTCTGCTGTTGGTGTTTTTAAGATAGGTCTCCCATAGGATCGAGGAGATAGAGGTAGTTGTGCCAAGTAGAGGGATTGGGATATTGTGTATTCACCCAAGCCTTTATCTTTGAGTTGGAGTTTAGGTTGAGAGGCCCCTGAAGAAGAAGCAAGTGTAGCTGGGTCAACATGAGAGGAGGAAGAAGCATAGGCACGGTTATTGGGGATCACAACTTCTGGTTTGGGATGAATGGAGTTGCAGTATTGATAGGGGTTAGGATCACCTTGGATGGTGATCTCTTGTCCTTCATGTGGGAACTTGATACATTGATGGTATGTAGAAGGTACTGCTTTCAAAGCGTGGATCCATGGTCGCCCAAGAAGAATGTTGTACGCTAGCTCCATGTCAAGGACTTGACAAGCTACATCTTTCACTATGGGGCCCACCCTGATTGGTAAGGTAACAATTCCTTTAGACATTCTTTCTTCCTCATCATAGGCTTTTATGGTGATCTTTGTTTTCAGATCTATAGCCTTCTCTGAAAACCCCAATGTAAGGATTAGTTTCAATGTACAAATATTCAAACCAGCCCCTCCATCTATTAGGACTCTTTTGATCTTGTGCTTGTGTATGAAAGCTTCAATGTGAAGGGAGGCATTATGGGGTTGAGTGATAGACATATCATCCTTCTCAGTGAATGATAGGGAGTGTGGTGATGTGATGTGACCGACCATAGTTTGGAATTGCTCTTCAGCTGGTTCGTGGGAACAGAGGTTTCTGCTAAGGCTTTGTCAAGTATGGACCTATGAGAAGGAGACAGACGCAAAAGTTCTAACATGGAGATGTGTGCAGGTGTTTTGTGGAGTTGATCCACGATACTATATTGACCGGACGGGGGAGCGGAAGCTCCTCTAAGGGTGACCTTGTTACTATGGGTAGTAACGTTGCAATTTGGATCCTTGTTGATAGTGATCACATTAATGTGTGAATCACCTTCTGAGATATGGTAAACAACATAGTCAAAGCTGACATTTGTGTAGTTCACGTTGTTAGAGCCATTGTTATTTCTATTGGAAGGTCCTCCCTGCTCGTAGTTAGGAAGAGGATCCTTGAATGCCCGATGATCGTTGTTGGAAGTATGTCCGTGAGATTGTCTGTTAACGGATATTTTGTTTTTCTCTATTAAGTCTTGGATTATATGCTTGAGTGCAATACAATCATTTGTCTTGTGCCCCCTGTTTCGGTGGTATTCGCAAAAATCATTGTCATTCCACCAACGGGGTTTGACCTTTGGTTCGTACTCTCGTGCTGAGGGAAGCGTTATGAGATTGTTGGTGATTAGCTTCCGTAGGGCAGTTTCTAGTGACTCATCCAAAGGTGTGAATGTTCTCCTAGGTCGAAAGTTGGTAAACCTAGATTCGGTATTGCGTGGTTTATCTTGTGGGGGGTTATTTTGAGGCGTTGATAGATTGAAAATCAGTTGCTTAGGTGCCGTATTTTTGGCATCCACCACCCTGTCATTCACAACATTCTTGTTTTTCATCCAGAATCTAGGTTTTTCGTTGTTGGAGTTGGTATTGGGAGAGTCTTTATAGAGCTTGATTTGACCTTTTGCGATTAGGGCTTTTTCTATGATGAGGCCCATTTCAATGACCTTGATAAAAGATGTAGGACATCGGATTTGGATTTGGATTTGGTAACTTAGGTCTGTTTGCAGATTGTGGACAAACATTTCTAGCATCTATTTCTCTAGTATTTGGTGTGGGCACTTGCTTGCCAGTTGTCTTCATCTTTGTAAGAAGGCAGCGAAAGATTCTCCTCCTTTCTGTTTGGTGTTACAGAGATCCAATATTGAGATGTCGTGCTCAATATTGTATGAGAAGTGGGTGACAAATTGGTTGACAAGTTCATTGAATGTTTTAATACCAGTTGGCAGTCTAGAGAACCAATCCATGGCTTGTCCTCCCAAGCTCCGTGGAAATAGTCGCATAAGGTAAGTATCGTTATGTGCGACCTCTAGACAAGCAGCATTAAACTCTCTGATATGATCTCTTGGATCGCCCTTCCCTCGATATTTATCAAATTTAGGCACCTCAAATCTTGAGGGGAAGGGAATCATGATTAAAAACCTATCAAAAGGATACGGTGAAATATCCTCTAGGGTGTAGTTTTTAGTCGATGTTCCCATTTTCATGTCTGACATTTGTTGTTGGAGAGCTTCGACTTTTTGGTTTATTAGGCTTAGGGCATCCAAGGAGTCAATTGTTGTTTTGCTCTTATCCATGGGTATTTCACCTTGTCTACTTCCTTCAGGGATTCTCTCTTCATCAGTTTCTTTGAGAGCCTCCACGTCATAATCCTTAGGGAGTTTGGCTCCTAGACTTGCTAGATGTAAAATGTACTTTGATGGGTCTTGGGCAAGCACCCCTTCTAATAGGCATAGAAATTTTGGGTCATGCTGCATTTGGAGGATCTCATCTATGGAAGGTTCTTCATTATTTTCATGACCGTCAAAAATACTTTTCTCTGCCATTTCTAACTGCTTTTGTTTTTGTAATCTTGTCAAGACCATGCAAGGTAGTAAAGAGATGGGATGAGGTGAGATTGGAATTTTGAACAAAGTGCTAGGGTGAAACAAGGTTTTAGCAAGGTTCTTCTTAGATCTAGGTGGTATCAAACAAAGTGGGATATACAAAAGTGATAGTCAAAAGCTAGGATGTTAGGAATCCGTTGCTTGATGTTGACTAGCATTTACAACCCCTACCAGACACCTGCCAAAGGAATCCCCTTATAAAGGCTTCGGCCTTAAAAACATAAATCCGTAGGTTTTTAAAAAAATTACAACTGGTCGACAATGAAACTTTCCGCCCAGCGCAGTAGGAATGTAGTATATTCTGCTTTTATACACTAATCAAAATTAGTTTCAAGTTGTAAAACTATCAGCAGTTTCAGTGATTACACAGTGATTTTGTAGCATTCAATCAACAGTTTCAAATTTTTCTAGGTGGTTTTTGTTGAATATAAGGAATACTGAGAGGGGGGGTGAATCAGTATTCTGCAAAACCACTTCATAACAAGTTTATTTTTATTCAATTTCTAAAATCAATAACATGAAAGCAGAATAAGCATAAGAACAGCAACCATAAAGACAACACATGGACACTAGGATTTTTACGTAGAAAACCCAAAGAGGGAAAATCCATGGTGTGTGTTAGCTCATAATATATTATGATAGCACAATCCCAAATTACAAGAAGGCTCACTGCCTTAGGGCTCACTGCCCTATGAAGAAGTGCTCACTGCACAAAAGGCTCACTGCCAAGAGAAAAAGAAGATAGAAGAAGAATTGGCTCACTGCCAGGAGATGAACTACTATAAATGCATCTATCATATGTTGGATCACAATTCCATTGAAGGCTCAATATATAGATTCAAAGGTCTTCATCTATTCTGCTCTGCTTCTCAACTCAACTACATGTACTCTATTTTTCTTTCTCTTCTCATAATCTTTCACACTTCAAATTTGCACTTTACACCACACACCACTACACCTTCAATACATTGATCCATCAAGTATTTATACCCGCAACAAGATTCATCTCATAATCAGGTAGGCAAGCTAGACATGAAGCATGTATACAATGTACTCTACCTTGTCGGCCTGATCAAGTGTACAAATAGTAATGCGGACCCAAACAATCATCGAATAATCTTCATACAAGTCGGCACCAAACATACAACCACTTAGATTTAATATTCAAGAAATACATCTTCTTTGCATATGGATTATACATGCCTGTCAATCTATATCTTAAGAACATGCTTGGCCAATTCAGCGATCACATCAAAACTCTCATTGCAGACCACAAGAGACTCAAGGATTCATAACCAACATTCATTCTTGACCTCTAAGCATACCTCCAGAACCGCAAGACAAAATATACAACTGCGAAGAAATGCGGGCCCTTTTTCTCAGGCACTGTGCACTATTCCTATCTTAGTTCTGTTTACCCAGACTTAGACATTTCATAGTATGACTTTCAGAGGAAGTCAGGTCTTGATCATTGGAACATATCATCATGAAATAGCTATGAATAACATACCTGAACCACATATAATGATCTTCTATTGTGGTGGCATACTGACCCAATCTCTGTCACTTGCTCTATATACTGTCCATACTTAGTCATTTTATCCTTTTGGACCAGAATACTTTTGTGCCTTGTTGCCAAACCAAGTTAGTCTTCTGGAGTAATGTCTCTTTGTCATGCAAGTGAAAATACTTTGCCTTGTTGCCATCAATGACAACATGCAATCCTTCATCAGAGCAGTGTCTCTTGCCAACGGTTGTACCACAAACAGGTTGTTTTTAGCTCCTCCAAAGGAGGTTTTTCCTATAATGAAGGTGGTTTTGCCACACAAACCAGCAGTTTTTGTTGACCTTAAGCAATTTTCCTACAAGGCGCTTTTCAGCCTTCTAACAGTGGTTTCAAACCTGGAGGGTGGTTTCCATCAAACAAGCAGTTTTTTTTTTGCAAAGTAGCTTTCCATCCAAACAGTGGTTTGAAAGGAATATTTCGCTGACATCAACATAGGGCCCCCTTTGGCCCCCTTCTAGCCCTAGGAGGGCATTTTGTTCCGGGTGGCATAACTTTTCACCATAGTGTCAAATTTTTGCAAATGAAATATCATTAGAAAGCTAGTTTCAAGAACTTCGCATTGGTGTAGGTATTTTTCTAAGATTTTGTAGTTTGATGCCAGATTTTTTTGTTTGAAGCCAGAACCTATGTTTTACACTCTCAAGCTCATAACTTGCATCCACTTCATCAAAATTTCAACTTCTTATAGGCGTTGGAAAGGTAATTATGTGTTCTTCAGTTCTATCCATGCCATTTTTCCATATTTTACCTTTTACATCATATTTTTAGCTTGAAGCTATTTGGGTACATGCACTCATTAATTGGAGAAAGAGTTGAAATTGGCGATTATTTTTGCTTGGGGGGGCTTCATTTTTAGTCTTGATTCAGATTTTGGGAGGTTTCATATTAGATTAAATTTTAATTTTGCTCTATTGGGGTTGTTTTACTCATGACTAATGCAAATTCATTTGAGCTACTCACACCTCACAACTATCATTTAGGGAAACAAAAGATATGTCATTTGCTTCAATCGAAGGGTTTATGGTTAGCATTGGATGATGAACAACCTGAATTCACAAAAGAATATGAGAAATTTGAATTTAGGAACAAATTGATCAAGCCATAGGATTTATTGTCTTACATGTTTCTAAAAGTTTGTTATTTCATATTGAGGGATGTGAGACACCTAAGCAAGCATGGAAAAAGTACTATGATCTATTTGGAAAAATTAGTGAATTTTGTGCTTTGCAAATAGATGCATAATTGACTTCTCTTTCTCCTGATACATTTCCTTCCATGGAGGATTATTTCGTTAAGTTCAAAGGGTTAAGATCTCAATTGGCAGGCTGTGGGAAAGATAAATCTGATAAGGAATGTGTATTCTTGATTTTGTCTAAGTTGAAAGGCCCATATGTAGTTTTCTCTTCTACCTTTTATGCAACTATGGATGCCTTAGGTGATGCATTTACTATACCTTCTCTTGAGGTGTTTTGTGAATGATTGACTAGAAAGCATACTAAGCTAGTTGAATTCAATGCACTCTCCAAGAATCATGCATTAGTAGCTCAATCATCAAAAGGAAAACGTAAGAAGAAATCTTCACCTAAGATAGAATCAAAATCACCTAATGAGACTCCCACCTCTTCCAAATAGGATAATTCTAAGAAGGAGAAAGTTGTTTGTACTTATAGTTAGAAAACAAGACATGATGAACATAATTGTTATAAGAAACACATTAACGAGTTGAAGAATCTTCTTCAAAGGAACCATATTCAGTTGCCTTCAAACATAACATCTAGTTCATTTTCTCCTTCTACTCCATCACCATCTACACAGCTAGAATTTTCTGAACCAATTTATGCAAGGAAAACTAAGTAAACCAAACATAAAGGTAAAGCACTTTGTGCAAGTACAAGTTTAGGATCAGGTAAATGGCTTCTTGATTCAGGTGCTTCTCATCATATGGCTTCTTCCATGGATATGTTTTCTTCAATTGAGCCATGTAATATGC
Source organism: Cunninghamia lanceolata (assembly GCA_027924645.1). Classification (NCBI taxonomy): domain Eukaryota; kingdom Viridiplantae; phylum Streptophyta; class Pinopsida; order Cupressales; family Cupressaceae; genus Cunninghamia; species Cunninghamia lanceolata. Next base: position 4,703,292 of record BSBN01000430.1, on the reverse strand, counting down.
CGCCTATTTTAATGGGTAATAACACATACATGAATGTAATTGGAAGGGAACTATTGATATTAGTGAAGTTACCTTCAATGATGTCCTTTGTGTGCCTTCTTTGACCAATAATCTTCTTTCCATATATCATATTACTCATAGCGGTACAGAGAAGACAGTGGAGTTCACACCTAATTTAGTTATTATTAGAGACTTGGAAAGTGCAAAGATTATTGCTACTAGGGTGGCTAATCATGCATCTCGACTATACACCTTTTATTGTTTCACTCCTGATGATGATTCAGATCCTTTGGTTGGCATTTACACTCCTTGTGTGAATCACATTTCTGAGAAGTTTGGTCACTTGAACCTTGGTATTCTTGCCTCTTCATTGATTCTTGAGACTTGTGCTACACTTCCATCTTCTCCACCTCATGCTTCTTAAGAGTTTGTTAATTCAGTTCAGCAAGATGCTTCTTTCAGATACAACTTTGTGGGATGAGTACTTGACAGGTGTTTCAGACTTGTTTGTGGAGTCTCACATTAATGATTTGGAGGACACATTTGAGGGGTTATCTCTCCTCTTTGATGATAGTCATAGCACAACCGTTTTCAACCCATCTTTGTCTTTGGAGCTTGATGATTTTCAGTTTTCACTAGATCCTAGATTGTCACTTTCATCAGTGAGGCCTGAGACTCCTGATTTGATTGTGGTATCATTCGACATTGATATGGAGATACATGAAGAAATTTCAGAAACATCATGTTTCATGAGACTGACTTCCTCATCTCTTGGTTTGGAGTTGGATTTTCTTCATGCACTAGTAGATTGGTTTCTTCCCAAGGGAAGACATGTTTGCAAGTTTTGGATCATCTTTGGTCTTCTTCTTCAAACATTCACCATTGACACAGGAGCTACTTCATTATGGGGGGGACATCTTGTCTCATTCTTTCTCTCTTATGGGGGGCTATTCATTATATATTTGTGATGGGTGTTGTATTTGAGGGCTCTTGATTATTCCATCATTCAATCACTTGTATGTATGTTTTGTTTGTATGCATTCTCACTTTTGGAGAGGAGTTTTTTCCCATGAGGTTCTCCTTTACTCCACTTGGGACTTGTTTGTACATGGGTACCTAACATGGCTTAGTAGCCGAGACCCATCCATCTTTGCTTTAGTCAGCTACTCCCTAAGTTGCACTTAAGGGGGGGTGTTAGTGTGAATAGGGATATTTTCTATCTGGTTTCCCTTGTTGTGAGAATAATCCATATTATTTAACTATTTATTAGTTAAATAATATTATCCAACATAATTCACATGTTAAGTTGACTTAGTGAGTCTTCTAGATGTTTCTAGTTGTGTCTAGTTGTTGCTAATTGTTGATAGTTGTCGTATAGTTGTCTTATCCTACACATGTGTTATAGTTGTCACATATCATAGGATTAAGACACTTATCACATGACTACAACATCTTGGCTCTCATCCTTGTCTTAATAAGCAAGGCTCTTTATGTACATTGTAACATAACATAGAGGAACAATTTTGCATTCATTGATAGAATAGTATTATTCTCTTATTGTCTCTCATATGATTTCATGAAGTCCTAGATCTTGGGTGGCTCCTATCAAGCCAACTCTTACATATTGCACATATGGAATAATAAATTGTTGGAATTCAGATTTATGAAACAATAAAATTTAATTATTTTTCAATGTAGACATAAAATTATAAACAAAAATATAAACTGCATATATTCTTATCTCTGTGGGAATGATTTTACAGGAAAATGCTTATCCAAAAAAAAAATTGTATAATCATTTATTTTTGTATCATCTCTTATTTTTATACATTTACTTTTTTATGTATAATCCTTTATTTATGTATAATCCTTTATATTTTTGTATATTGGTTTGTTTATATATGTTCAATTGTTTTCTTCTTATATTTTATATAATTACAATTTTTTCGTATGATTATTTGGATCTATATATACATGCAGAGAAATGATTCCACGTATATATATACATGTTCCATGTTTGTTTAAATTTATTCTCTTTAGAATTAGATTATGTATACAAACAAAAGAGATCAAAGGTCCATTGTATTGTTTTTGTTTACACATACAGATTGTCTTGCTAAATCATATATATAATTTTATTTTCTCAGCGAAATGTGAAAGAAAAAGAGTTGTTATTTTTTTTAAGAAAAATAAATAAATATATGAGTATGCAGCTTTGATTGTACCTTCACATAAAAAAAAAAATTTACATTGTTCTTAAAACAAAAAATAAAAATTTCATACTTAATTTTATATCATAAGATATCTAAAAACAAAACAAAAAATGTTGAAACCCCTATCTTTTAAAAGGGAATGTATGATATTAATTATTTAAATGTATGATATAAATCTGGAATGCTTGTGTGCACAAGGAGAACGCATAAGTTTGATTTTGTAACATGCATGACCATAAAACCTCGCAGTGTAATTCAAACCAAGTAAACACGAGTTAGGGTTTCAAAAAATAAAAATAAATAAATAAACAGATATATATATAATTAATTTATTTAGAGAAGGTGGTAATGGAAGGGTATTCCCTAGCTTTTCCATGGCTTCTTCATCTTAGGTTCTCCCCATTCTTGCATTAGAGAAATAAAAGAAAACACAAGAATAAAAAGAGAAATGAGAAAATTATTGAGTTAAGGAAAAAGAGTAGGCTTTTATATGCTATTTTAAAATATGTTTTAAATTTTTCTTTTTCCTTTTATTAGTACCTACCTTCGGTAGTACTATTGCATCCGTTGAGGCTTATCTAGTTATTAATCTATTAACAGTAAACCAATCAAGACACAGGATTATTTTCTTGTTGAGCAAATTTGATATAAAAATGAACTTTTCCTATGTCAAGATGATAAAATTTTAACAAAAAATCATTCAAAAATGATTTATGTGATTGGCTCAAAAAAATGACCTCTTCTCTACAGATTGTTAGAGAGTGAAACAAACACCTATAAATATGGAGAGAAATTCAGTTTGAGGGGAGGATGTGGCAAGTAAACAAATTATGAACATTAATCTTACCTCCCACGAGTTAAATCATGCCTAAACTGATGGTGATAAAGAGTAGTTTTTTAGAATTTAATTTTTTACTTCATTACCTAAACTTCAAAATTACTTTTTGTCAAAGGTACAAAATCATTATTATTGATAGTTATAATATTAATAATTCTATTAATAATATTATTTATATCCATTATTAACACTTCTTCATATATTATCTTAATTGATATCATAATATTATATAATATTGTATAAAAATATAATAATAAGCATAAACATAAATATAATATAATATAGCTTTAATTGTAAAATTAAAATTAAGCAAAATAATATTATTTATGCAATGAATTTAATTAAATAAGAAGAAAGAAGAATTAGTTATAAATTATATATAATTGCCAAAAGAGATAATTGCTAATTTATTTATCTTCGAAATTAGATAAAATAAAGTATATGTTATTTATTTTTTTCTAGTTTTTAATAAGGAAAAATGTGCTTCATTAATTATCAATTTGTATTACCTAAATTAACAGAATTAACTATAATGTTATAAATTATCTCAATTAATTTTTTCCATTTAAAATTTAAATGTGGTCAATTTTACTATGCCATTAGATTTTAAATTGTGAAATGAGTTTAGGTAGCCATTAAAATAAATATAGATGCATGGTTGAGTTCTTTGATTAAATTTTGAAATACCTTGGTATTTAGAGTTATTGTTTCATCATTGTAAGGCGGCAGTGTTTTTTCTTCCACATTGGAAACATGGGGGAAAATCATTCATGCAAGCTTTCCCTTCACAACACCTTACATAACAATGTCGATTCCTTCATAGACGACCTTCACTTTTGCTCTAGGGTGACGCGATAGAAATTCTATCACTTACATTTATATAAGTCTATTCACCTTAAGCGGCATGCCCTCATTCATTGCACATGCAACAATGTTGAGTGCAAATCAATCACTACTCTAGGAGTAGTGTCGACCATAGTTTTATTAAGTTGTAAATCAAAAAGATGGTTGCATTATGTTTATGCCTAATTTTAAATGTGTGTTCGAGTGGGAATGACACAAGAAGAGATTTTACATCCTCAGAATGATGACTAGAAAAGGAGGGAGAATGATCTTCATCATCACTTTCCTCATCGAAAGTAGAAGAAGAATAGTCTTCATCATTAGAAATGTGCTCAAGTGGATCTACCTCATCTAAATAACTACCATCTATCCCAGGTGTACCCCAAGTGACTAAAGAAGAAGAAGTGTCAAGAGTTAGATTCAAATATCCCTCTTCAAATAAATACTCCTCTTAATGAACATCTCATGAGTAATTAGAGATGGAGTTGATATCCCTTTACATTGTCTAGCTAACCCATAAAGATACAAGGCTTTCCATGAGGATCCATAGTCTTTTATTTATATACAAGAATGTGGGACCATGTTGGACATTTGAAGACCTTGAAATGTTTCACTATGGGTTTCCCACCACTCTAAGCTTCAAAAGGAGTAACTCCTTCCAAGGCTTTATGAGGAACAAGTTATGGATATAGTTCACGTAGTTAATAGCCTCTACCAAGAATTATGGTGCAAGGGATCTATAGTGGATCATGCCAACTTCAATTTCCTTCAATGATTTGTTCTTACATTTTACTACTCTATTATGTTAAGAATTGTACAGAACTATACAATGCAAGTCAATCCCCTCCAAAGTATAGAACTACTCAAATTGATATTTGACATACTCACCACCATTATCAGTGCATAGAACCCTGATGGCCTTCCTAGATTGTTTCTCTACAAGTACTTTGAAATTATGAAAGTGCTCAAAGACCTATACCTTCTATTAAACAAATTATACCCAACAAAATCAAGAGTAGTCATCAATAAGGTAAGGATATATTTGGCCCTACTAAAAGAAGGATTTAGAAATGGACTAGACAAATCATTATGAACTAGTTATAGAATATAAGTATCCCTCCATGATTTTTCTTTGTCATACTTCTCATCTAGATGTTTACCAAGAATACATCCCTGGCAAAATCCATCAAAAAAATGAACAAAAGGTAACCCTATAACCATGCTCTATTGGCTAATATGTTGTAAGTAGTGATAGTTCAAATGACCAAACCACTCATTCCACAACTTACTCCATAAAAATAAGTAATGCAATGGAAGGAGAATTAATAAAAAAGTGTGAAAGGGCATACAATTGAGACTGATGATCTACCTTCTCGAGTACTACTATGGAGCCACTATGCAACTCATTAATGACCACTAAATTTGGAGTAAACTCAACCCGTTTACCTAAACTTATGTATGATCTGGCAGACTAATAGGAGATTAGTTGACAAAGAAGGAACATAGAGAACATCTTGAAATGTTTTGTCACCTACATCAACAAACCCTCTCCTACAAACCTCAACTAAATTATCATCACCCATAAAAATATGCAACATGGGACTTGGCTCCAAGGATGTGAAATCATTCTAATTTGAAGTCATATGGTGTGAAGTGCACAAGTTAACAATCCATATGGAAGGTAGAGATGTAATAGCAACAAGGGTCTTTCCCTTTCCTTTCTCCTTACTATTTTCTTCTTAGAGGACTCCTTTTGTGATCAACTTAGCTTGATTGAATCAGGTACCCCAATGTTGTTTTTCTCAAGAAGATAAATATGGTTTTCAATTTGCTTCTTCATGTACTTGTGTTTATCATTTTCAATCATCTTGCAATTACAAAATCTATGTTTCTTAGTCTTGGTGCCTTTCTAAGAGGATGAATCTATTTTAGGAGTATTGGAAGATTTTTATTCTTATCCTTAGGACCATCTTTCTTGCCCTTGTTCTTCTATTTCTACTCCTTATTGTAGGTAGTCTTCTATTATTTTGTGTTTTGGTAAGTCACCAAGGCATGTGACTTAAAAGACTTAAGGGCTCCCAACTGAATGAGCTTATCTTGCTTCATTATGAGAGAAACAAAAAACTCGCCAAAGGTAGGAATGTGAAATGTTACACCAAGAGAAATTTTTGTAGCATGAAAAGTAGAGACAGATAAAATAATCAAGACCTAATTTAGATAGAATGGAAAGAATCATCTATTTGTACTCTTTCTCTATGCCACACTACTACAAAGGCCTTTGAACTTAGTAAAGAAACCTTGAATTGTTTCAAAATTGTAGGGATTAAGACTTATGAGTTCATTCTCTAAGAGACGACCTTGCACTACATCTTGTTTCCCAAATAAATTAGATAAAGTATTCCAAACTTCAACAAGTGTGTTTAAGGATTCAACATGAAGTAGTAAATTTGGAGACATTGCAAGACATCAAAATCCAACTTTGTCATGTCTTATAGCCCACTTAATGTTTTTTGCTATATCAATACACTCAAGTACTATTCCCATTGCATACTTATGGTATCCTTTACCTTTTAGAAAAATTGGTATTTAATACTTTCATTCAAAGTAATTGTAAGGTGTAAAAATTAGAAATAGAACTAAAGTTGTAGGATCCATAATGTAGAAGAGAAAGAAATAAGCAACAAGACAAGAAGAACACACACAAACCCCTTGATACTATGTGCAAAATGACCCCCTAGAGATTACACTATTTGGCACTTTATTTTAGTGCATGTTACAATGAAAAATACCAAATTAATAGAGCTTATAAAGCCCAAAAGTGGCCAAAATCCTAAAAGTAATATGTGATTACGAATAGGAACAAAAAACACTGCCATGTAGAGCTCAAAAAAACAAAACTTCCAAAAAATCACACTCAAAAAAGATATTGTGAAAGTTATAAGCATTTTAAGTTCTAAAAAGCATGACTGGACAACAAAATATCTGATAAAACTTAAATTTTAAAAAATAGAGGAATCAAATATGAAAACTAACTACTCAAGAACATACATAGTGAAAAAATATGTAAAATCAAAAAACATTGCACCTAAAAAACCCTCTATATGAGCAAGATATGGTTGTTAAAGTATACCCTCAAAATAGAAAAGCTTAATTATGTAGCCTCCTCCAAAAGATAATTTAGCAATATCGTTAAATTTTGAAAGCTTCGCCAGATTTATAAAATCTACCAAAATTAATAGTCCAACTAAAGATCTTTCCAAATGTCTAGAAAACTACCAACTAACTTTAGAGGATCACTAGATTCAAGGAGGAGCTACCAAATATAGTAGAATTGCTAAATTTTCTACCAAACTTGTGGTTACTAGACATCTAGTATGACTATAATACTATACGATGGTATGATAGTATGGCCATACAGATGAATAGTTCCAAGCCAAAAAAACTCAAACCATGATCTCTAATTTTGAAAACTTTTATATCAATTTATAGGTTTTGATGTCTTTTGAATGTAATGGAAGGGTCCATTTGGCACCAAAATGCCTCAAAAAATGTGCTACCTATAAAACCAAGCATGTAAACACAAACAAAACTTAGTTGTAGATTAACTTCCTAGAGTCTAATTTGGGCCAAATGAAAGCTTAAATATTGAATTTCTTAAACCTCTTGAATGCAATGGCACAACCATAATGTTGCATGGTGTGCCAAAAATTAGCTCACACCCAAAATCACAAAACCCAATATCTCTCAAAATCTAGAAACTAATTTGAACTTTCCTAACACCAATGGCTCTAATACCATGTTATATTTTGTAAATTTAAGTGAGAAACTATCTAAGACCTAGTATAGGAATAGATACAATAGAACTATTTAAAAGATTATCCTAGAATAAAAATAGAAAAATAGAGTTATTTTCTAGCAATATAAGAGCCATGCAAAATAGCATAAATAAAGCTCACTTTGCATCATCAAAAATGAGGGATGAGTGTTGTGTATATAGCTAGAAGTGAAGCAAATACATGCAATATGACTAACTCCAACTACTCTAAATAGGCAAGAGTTACACCTCCTTGGAAGATGCTAAACAAATGTAGAAAAGAAAGAGATAAGTAGAAAGATAAGAAGCACACAAGCAACCCCCTGATACTATATGTGAAATGACCCTCTAGAGAGTACAATGTTTGGCATTTTGTTTGAATGCATGGTAAATACAAAATATTAGAACTAATAGAGGTTTAAGGGGCACAAAAGTGGCTAAAATATTAAAATTAATGTGTGATTACATAATAGGAACAATTAAATTGCATTATTGTGTAGAACTTACAAAAATATCAAATTTTAAAAAGGGCTTAAAAAGGAGCATGTTTGAGAGAGTTTGGAGCATTAGAAGTTCCAAAAAGCATGACTCAATAGAAAAATACCTAATAAAACTCAAATTCTAAAAATTTAGGGAATCAAATCTAAAAATTAATCACACTACTATGAATAATGTGAAATTCTACCTCATTTCAAATAAATTATACCAAATATACTTCCATATGGATAAGAACAAGCCTCCAGAAGTTCACCTCCATAACTGAAAAGTATAATGGAGAGGGGAGCAAGGGGCTTGATGGCAGGTTGGTAGCACCTAGGAAATGTAGCCAATAGAGGTAGTACTCAATATAAGAGACGGTGCCTGTGCAGGAAACAAAGAGAGTGGCACTATTGGAGGGGCGCTCAAGTAACAAATGGGCAACACTTTGTTGGTGGTGGCGACATGTGGAGTGAGTTCTAGTGGCCACAACGTGGTGTGGTAGTTAAGGTTAGTTGGGGCCAGTAGGACCAAGCCTTGCATACCCTTTTTGAGCAACAAATAACCAAAGAGGGTCACACCTAATTCATGGTCCCTTTTACAAGGGGTTTGTATGCCAACCAAGGTTCGTAGACCCAAAACTATTTTGTATTTCTATTTATAAATTTTGAATTTTCAAAAAAGACAAACTTGCATATAGTTGTTGCTTGAGGCCTAAAAAAATTGCCTCGAATTGACCTACTTCGATTTTGATGAAATTTATATAGATCCTAGGGTTTTGGTGGCTTCAAAATGTAATGGCACTGTCCATTTGGTCACAAAATGCACAAAAAAATAATCATCAATGAGCATGTTCAAACACTTTGATGTAAAATAAATTTGTAACGCCCCACCAAGGAACCCAGAGGATAACACAACTAAGCTTACAAAAAGGTCAAATATTTTTTTTTAAACAAAAGAAAAAACAACAATCATATATTTATTCATAACATTTAAATTAAGCTTTATCCTCTAGGATTCCACGGCTGCATTACTAATGAACTAAAACAAGATCTAACCAACGTTATGAATTAACTAACAAACACAGTTCATTCTAAGTCTAATTGCATCAAATAAACACATACATTTCCATATTATATATCATCAAATAAGTAATCATCAAGATCCTACATATAAGATTACAAGTACATATACAATTCCCTTTACATGAGGGTACACCATTACATTGGAGTACATACATCAAGATAACAGTACATGATTCAACTGATATATGAGACTGGAACATGATCATAAGTATCTGTCTCCTCAAGCTAGAGCGAGATCTGAAATCTGTCATATAAGGTGCATCCTTCTCGTGCATGAACAACATCAAGGGAAACCAATGGAGATAAAAGCACAACCACCTGACCATGTGGAACCCTAAGGTCCACCCCCCCATGCTAGGAGATAACAATAAGGTCCCACAACATGAAACAGTTAATAAGACAGGAACACAACACAAAAAGCTAACATGACTCCAACATACAAATACACATGACATTCACAACAGAGTCACCACTTCCTTCAACAGTCAAAAAGATAATAGACTAACAGGTGCAAGGACTACACATGACTCCAAAACAACACTAGTCAATAAGGACATCACAAGTAACTCAAACATCACTTCCAGAGGCATTCACAAAACAAAGGGGAGAACACAACTAGAGAATGCTAGACTACAGTAGGGATGAGTGTCATCGCATGGTCCTAGCATGGATTACCCTGACAGTCTCTACTAGACGTCGGTCCCCATCCATGGGTTACCCTAACTGTCTCTCACTAGGCGCCGGCCCCCATCTATGGTTACCCTGACAGTCTCTCACTAGACGCCGGCCCCATAGGGTGACACATACGGAACCAACATTCCTTTCATAAGGACAAAGAAGTTGATTTTGCCAGCCACAGCCTTCTCATCTCATCCTTAGCCTGAACAAGCACTACAGGCATGGGTGAGGCATCCAATTATCTTAATTAGTGGGAAAACTACCTAACCCTCTAAATTTATTATTAAGTTATCACTGGATTAACAACTTCCAATGGGTTACCTTGACAAGCAACTTTGGGCGCCGACCCCACATTAAAAGCCACTCTCCCTTCACTGCATCTAGATTCACCAAGTCCAAAACATAAACCAAGCATGAACTATCACATTTCTCATCATGATGTGTTTACAACACAAAATATACATCATTTCACATTACATAGAGCAAGGCATTACCCATCTTGCATAGTCATCATAACCACATGAATAGGTACACTGAGCAAGGCATTATCCATCTTGCACAGTCATCATAACCAGATGAATAGGTACACTGAGCAAGGCATTATCCATCTTACATAGTCATCATAACCACATGAATCCATAAACAGAGTGGAGTCAACTTATAACCAATACATATTCATCCATTAGCAAGATTACATAATCACAGGAGTCGTACACACGACTACCCCTCTTGGCCTCTAGAATCAACTTTCCCAAATGACACAAACACTTGACACACTAAACACTATGGTCTCACATCACATTCACTCTCAAATGCACATCATCACCTAATAGACCAAACTAATATCCTTCATCAATAATTCAAATACAACACTACAATTGCGACATATGGCATAATGCACTAATTATGGGTCTTGAAGAATGTAACATTAATTGAATCATGATCAATCATCTAACAATCATAAAGTGAATCTTCCTCAACAATATAAAACTATCATATTCCAACCACTAGTAATAGTTACTTTTAGGATCATAAGATATAAGAGTCGACAAGTAACAATATTTAACTAATAGTTCCCAAGACTTATGTTAATTTCATTTAATTAAACTAACTACGAACAAACTACAAATAACTCTAAGGGATACAAATTAATCACAACAATTATTTACACTGATGTAGATTTCATAAATAATTTAGACAATTGTAAATACTATTAAATATAACTATATAAGCAAGGCTAAAAGCCTATAATATTAGAATGCTATAAATATCTTACACTAGTTAGAATCACAAGATACAAAACCCGAAGCTACAATGAAAGAACCTTGTTCTAAGGTTAGCTTGAGAGGAAAGGAATACAGAACAGCAAAACATTCCTATAGATCTAACATCTTCATCAAATCTACCACACTTTTAAGCACATGCATATGATAGGATCAGCACAAAATAAATTTGTTGAGAAGGCTTTAGAAGCTACCAACAATGCAAAATGTGAAAGCATAGACAGGGCACGCAGACTGATTGGTAGAATGCCTCAAAGAGAGTCATATGATAGAAAGCAATGATCGTAGGATATGCACAAAATGAATTTGTTGAAAAATCTCACAGAAACCCAGTTCAAAAATATAGAGTTATTGGTGACGCAACTAACTATTTTAACAGAGATGAAATGGGTGAGAGGTAGACAGTCACAAAATATTCATATCTTAAAAATGACAAACTGGGTATGGCTGATTTTTAGATATAATTTAGATATCCAGGTCGTGCACCATAAATAAAAAATTATAGAAACCCAGTTTGTAAAAATAAAGTTATGGCTAACGCAACAGACTGCTAAAACAGAGATGAAATGGGTGAGAGGTAGACAGTCACAAAATATTCATATCTCAAAAATAAAAAACTGGGTATGGCTGATTTTAGGATATAATTTAAATTTCTAAGTCGTGCACCATATATAAAAAAATTAGAGAAACCCAGTTCGTAAAAATAAAGTTATGGCTAACGTAACAGACTGCTAAAATAGAGATGAAATGGGTGAGAGGTAGATAGCAAAAAAATATTTATATCTCAAAAATGACAAATTAGGTATGGCTGATTTTCATATATGATTTAAATATCCAGGTCATACACCATATATAAAAAAATTAGAGAAACCCAGTTCGTTAAAATAAAGTTATGGCTAACGGAACAGACTACTAAAATAGAGACGAAATGGGTGAGAGGTAGACAGACACAAAATATTCATAACTCAAAAATGACAAACTGGGTATGGCTAATTTTCGGATATGATTTAGATATTTAGGCCATGCACCATATATAAAAAAATTCAAGAAACTTAGTTCGTAAAAAAAAAGTTATGGCTAACGCAATAGACTGGGTTTAGAAAATGTAGAAGATAATTCACTGAATATTTTACTAAATCTAATGCAACAATAAATTAGATTCATATCTCAGTCCATACCTGGAATATTGCTTCTATCACATCTTCACAAAATTTCCCATCTCGCATCCATTTTCCCCAAGTCTTTTCTTCTGGAAGCTATGGTTTACGGTGCCAAAAGAAAAATGAAAACTTCTTGAGAGAGAGAGCTCCCCAAAACATAAAACATATTCTCTATTTGAAATGCACGCTCCTCCCCAAATTATGTCTTAAGGTTTCAAAAATAAAGTTGAGCATGCATAACCACCCTCATAATTTCTTCCAGAAGATTCTCCTTTATTACTTTCTTACAATTTGCTATTTTTAACCAAACAATAATTTCTATCTGATTTTATTTATTTTAGAATTTGCTATTTATTTCATTTACAACCCAACAAAAATAGTTTCTTTCTACTTTTCTAAAATTAGTCTCTTACACAAAGGAAACAATTATTTTTAAGATTCCCTCTTGAGGTGCGTAACTGCCACTTCTTCCAAGTGGCCAAAATAGAAAATAATTACTCAAGGCAATAATAATAAAGGAAGAGAATATTTTTCAGACATAATAATGCATATTTCCACACAACTATAATTTACATAAAAGCATCTATATTTATTTATCAAAGTGCCCTCTTAACTTAATAATTTTATTGTAATGAAGCAATTAACCAAAACATTAATCAAATAATTCTAAATAAAATAACCCAAATGCCAAACAATACCTAACATAATGCACAATCGAAAGCATGACCACAATGACAATGACTGACCATTACGCCCATACAGACAACACTGACTGGGTACAAAACTGGATACTTATCCTTTTCTAGGATGATGGCTAACTAGGGGACCACATGTTATCTCTGTTCAACAATTTCCATTGGGTTTAAGGCACGCTCAAACCTATCAATTCAGGTGGAGTCGATGTCTGGTACCTGCATCCTGCAACAACCAAACAGTCAAACAAATATATATATATAATCGTATAGTCAAATACACCGTCAAAGGGAATTACAGCGTAGCAGGGTACTCACACATGAGTAATGCGACACTATCCCTTTCACCATCACATCAAACACATAATCACAACACACATAGCAATCATTTACTGAACGACTAAATAAGAACCATCATCAGATAATCGCATGATACACATAATAAGATTAATCCACATAAAACATCACAATATAACATCCTATGATATAGAATCAAACGCATAAAAATCAATTCTAACATATGACAATCATAGTAAGATCAACATCATAATCACCTGAATGTAAAACAATGTCAGAGCATATAAATTATCAGTGTCGCAACAAAGATTATTGATAAAACATACTAACTGTCATATGAAACCACACGTGAGCATAGTCAAGAAAGTCATCAACATGAATGTAGCATCTACCAACATCATATAATGCACAACATCAATTGTCTACCATACCCTAAATATTCCTATTATTTTACCTTCATCTTCATGCTCCTTAGCCAGACCATCTGCACATCCAAGATGAGAATGGAGGGGCATTACAAAATTTCTGGCCTCCGACTCAAGCAAAATAAAAGCCAAACTAACTTTTCTGAGCCTCTCAAACACAATGCAAGAACTAAAAATGTTGCCTAGGTTACTAAAAATTCGCTCACACCTAGAATGTAGAATACCAAAAAAAAACCCTAAAGACTTTATTTTTCCTATCAAACTATTTTGGTTCTCCAAATCATCTGAAAGTGCAAGAGAAAAGCATATTGGATTTTAAGCAAAATGCATGCAACATGATTAATCCCCCTCAATTCTCTAAAACATATGAAACAAAGTGCTCTACTCTAAAAAACAAAATGGCTCTAATACCATGTTAGAATTTGTAAAGAAAAGATTATCCCAAAACTTGTGCAAGAGAAAAGCACATACAATTGAATTGATAAAGGATCAAAGGATCAAAATATTAGAAAGGAGAGTGTTTCAAGAATGAGAGAACAAACATAATACTCAAGAGACTAGAATAGCTTCAAGAAATAAAATACAAGGAAAGATCACAATGGTATGAATAAAACATGGAAGGTGAGTGGATACATATATAGAGAAGAGAGGAGGCAAAACCAACCAATGAGAGATGTAACTCTGACTTACTAAAAATAGGTGGGAGTTACATTCATGAAAGATGTCTTCTACCCTCATAATGACCCACTCTATATACCTAAGCAAGCTAAAATAAATGTGTAAGAAAATATAATAATATCCAACTAAGGAAAATAAAAAACCTACACTCACAAAGAAAACAAATAACTTAAATATAGTTGATAAATAGTTGTTTGTGCTTACCTTATCTAAGATAAAATAAAGTAGGTTCTTCTGCATTAGAATACTAATGGAGATTAAGGTAGATAAATGAAAAAGAATTTACCTTAGTAAACCAAAGCAAGTTATTGATTCCTTATCCACAAGTATGAGAAACATTAGTGTATCTCTTTCCAAATACAATATCCTTTTATGAGTGTTTGAATATTTACTTTTCATGTTGGTTGAGAATGTCCATATACTTTCAATACATTCTCATGTTAGATTCACACAAGCATCAAAGTAAGGGAAAAATGTAATGGTGAAATTAGCATACCCATGCCATTTCTCATTTATTATTGTGCCCATGTTGATGACAATATCTTAATACAATAACATATTGACAAGTTGCATACTCTTGTGTTAGACTCAACCAATGCCCCCATACTTATCCATCCATATTTTACCCTCATTGGTATCAATCTCTATACATTCACTCCCTACTTGAAGATCACCACCTTATCCCCACATATCACTTTTACATGGCTCAAAATTGATCCTATTCAATCCTAAGGAGCATAAGAATGGTCCCTAAATCCCAAGACATCAAATTCAAATTTAAATTCAAACTTTCCTACCCTTTTAGTAGTCATTATGGGCCAACTTAGCATACATTTTATGCAGCATGTTGTTATGTCATAGAGAAGAATTATAAGAGAGTTGGAGCATTATTAGAGCATTTATTTTTAAATTCAATAGCATTAAAGGAATCAAATCTGCATCATCATATAGGCCACTTGCATGTCTATGAATGTTGGCTTTGATCTTTCCCATCACTTTTAATTCAATTTATTGACTTGTCTGACCTAGGAGAACCCATTCAACTATCAAGTTAGTAACCTCCTCAACAAAGACTTTAGACACCACCTTGACAGATTTAATTATCTAGGAGGTGAAAGTGATTAACTTTTTAGGAAAACATTCTATCATATCATTTCCATGCATCTTAGATTAATCTTGATTGGAAAATTAGGTTCACAACAATTAGGATCAACGCCATAGGGCTCATAATCAATCCATGTAGTTTTTTTGTGATAGTTTAGACTTTAAGACATTCATCAAAGTGAGACAAATAATTTCATGAAAATGATGAATTAATTTGAAATAATTTCAACAACACTTATCCATCATCAATCCTAGAACTAAACCCATCTATCCTCTTATTTAATTATTATATTTATTTCATTTTGATTGTCAAATCCCAACTCTATTTTCTAAATTAATTAGGCCAAGAGGCATCCTATAATGGTAGCAAGGCATGGAGTCTAATGTCATGATTGTGTACATAAAAACCCAAACACAACCGACATATATTTAAATAACTAAAACTATAAAATTAAAATATAGCCGACATAATTAAATATAGAAATAAGACATAAATATAAAACTAAAAAAAAATCATTTTACTTTGTCAACTATAAGAATAAATATATATTATAAACTAATTAATTTTTATTTAGTAGAAAAGTTATTATTTATTTTTTAAATATAAAGACATCAAAATTTTAAAATATATACCAATGAAACTATTAAAAAATAACATATCAGTATATAATATTTATAATATATAATATTTATTACACTTTTCAAAGTTTGGCAAAGTAAAATTAAAAGTTACATATAAAATAAAATAACTTTTCACATCTATCTAAAATATGTCAAGCCATATCACTTAAGAGTTATTTTATTTAGTTAATTGTTAATTTATTTATTTAGGAGCTATTTTATTTTACTTTAAAACTATTTAATAATTATTTTATTTTATTCACATTAATCTATAACTCACATATAACACATATAAATATAGAAAAAAATATAGAAATAAAATAAATCAAAATAAAAAATGTACAATAAAATAATTTTAAACTATATTTCTCCATATTTTTTAAATAAATATATTTAAAATATCTTATACTAATTTATATAGTTATTAATTACATGAAATTGTCATTGTCTTTTCATTACAATAGTGTTAAACATGAAATGCATTTCATTCAAAAGTGATTTGTACATACTAGGCAATTCAAGAGGAAAACTACTTTGCAAGAGAAAAGTGTAGCAAAATAGGATAACATTTCTTTCCAGTGGTTAGATAGTGAAAGTTGGACTTTACTTTAAGGTACCACCTTATTATTTTATTATTTTTAATTCTAGTGTAACATATTTAATATTTTATAATGGAGGAAAAGAATGATAAGCATTACGTTCCCATGTGATGTTGTTTGAATAGAAAGGGAATCCTCTTCCTTTGTCCCATGCTTACTTTTAACCTCTCTAAGCTTGTCCCCACCCCACCTATTTAATGTCTATTAAAAATGAATATTTAAAGTTTTTAAATAAAATTGTAGTAAATTTTGTTTTGAAAAATTGTATATTTATGTTATTTTTATATAGTTTTATGTTTGTTTTTAGAATAGTATTTTGATATATTGATATATTGACAAATGATGTAATTTTGTACAAAGTCGAGTCCCTTACCCTATGTCACGTACCTACCTCATGCACATATCCATGTGCATTTATCCCCTATTTCATTCCTATGTTCATACATTCACTCTATCTATAATCTAATTATACCTATCTATGCACATATTTCTAGACACACATTTCCCATTTTGATCACCAAAGTTTTGGTCCTCAATTAGTCTCTAGTTACAAGGTCAACCCAAGGAACCCCAGTCTTGACCCTTTCAAATTTAGAAGTTTAAATTCAAATTTAGTTGATTCCTAACAAAACTTTTCCCTCCAAGGGCTAACTAAACACAAAGTGTGAATTATTGCTATGTCCTTGTATTTAAAGACATTCAATGCATTCATTTTAGACATCCAAGATTTTTAAGCTATATTTGCATATCCTTTGTCATTCACACTTCAATTAGAGCACTAAAATGAATCTAGATCTACACTAGCATCCTTAGGAGCATATGCATGACTAAAGCATGTTTTTAATCTTAGTGTACAGTATTAATATTGTTATGCATATGATTGTGAACTCGACCTTGATCCCTATTATGACAATATTAATGTTTTTAATATTGTTATTTTATTTCATATGCATGAATAAAGCATGATGTTCCTTATTGCATGACTATGATTGTAAACTCAACCTTGATCCCTATACTTGGCCCCACATAAAGCAAAAATAATATTTTGATCTTGAGGCAAATATTACACTAAGATTATTTGTTCTAGATCCCTAGACATTACAAATTTTAAAGCATTCATTTGAATAATTCTTTCTCTAATTATATACCTAAGTACCATTATTTCTATTTACATTCTTATATTTAATTATTGCAAATAATCAAAAAATATTGGTCCACAAATATTTTGTTGTCATTTATTAGTCTATGTTAATTATACTTATGTGTATGCATAAGCCTAGGCTACACTTAAAGAAAGATTATTTTCCTTTATAATTAGATAGAATATAAGTATATCTAAAACACTCTATGATCTATTATTATAATGACAAACAAAAAAATGCCACAAAGCACGAGGAAGAGGTAGCATTCACGAACAACAAGGCATGTTCAAAGTTACTTGTGTCAACATGCACCTCTAAAGTTACCTTTGTGTCACCCATATGCTAACTAGGAAGATGGAAACATTTAAATCCAAGAAAAGAAAGCAAAAGCATAAAATATGGCAAGTAATAACAAGGATATCTAAGCAATGTGTTCATTTCTCATGTATCGAGTGGTTTCTCTTTTGTGTCATGTGTAACTTTAAAATAGGATGTTTTATGATGAAAGAAGGTTGTATGTGTGTATAAGCCATGTGGACAATCTGAGAATAGGGATCAAAAGATAAATCAATAATGATCATTGCTAAGTCCATAATATTCTCATGTGAACTTAAGTTAAAGAAATATGTAATTAAAGCATTGGCCAAACTAGAAAATGAAGTATAGAGCAAGCAAGAAGAATCAAACCATTCTAAAGCTCTACCACTTATATACAATCTAAACTCACTAATCAATAAAGTGTCATCATCTACGTGCATATAATGAGCAAGTAAGAATGATTTCACATGTAAGGATGCATTACCAGACCCATCATAATAATTAAGCATTAATGAAATCAACATGAGAATATAATAAAGTATCATTAAAGAATAATCTATCATCATGCAAAGAAAGATAATGTGAAGGTCAAATATGCATACCCTCAACATGAGATGTAGACGAATGATCATCTTGTATCACATTGTCATGTATAAAGGAGGTAATTCATGTAAAGCATTTGAATCCATAGAATTATCATGACATGTAAGAGATGTGTCGTCAATAAGTACACTAATGTCAAGCATAGGTAAATCACCTAATAGATCCTTAATTACTCTGAGAGGCGTTCTACAATGGCATTATGGAGTCTCATGTTGTGACCATGTAAACATAAAATTTTACCTTTTACCTTAAATTTGATAGCCATTTACATGTCAAATGATTAATAAATAAGATAATGTATATTTTGATAGATCGGAATTGAAAAATAAAATTAAGCTTTGTGATAGAAATATTGATTTGGCCTCCATTGCGGATCCAAAGGAAATTAAGTCTTAGCGAACTCAATTAATATTTTGCTACATCTAGCCCATTATGGCGTGGTTGGGTGGTCAAGTTGATTGGTTGTAGTGGCAGCCACCTAGGTTCAAACCCCCATCGGGCCAAAGAGCTTGCAGGTCATGTACCTTCACTGGGCCAACAAGCTCGCGGGTTTGAACCACCGATTCATAGCTCCGGTTAAAAGCGCTATATATATATTGCTACATCTAGCCATCATTTTTACAAAATCAAGTTTTCTTCTCAATTAAGAGAATAGAATTGCATGGTTGCAAGGAGTATCTCATTCTTCTTTTGACTGTTGAATTAGGTTAAATATATACTACTCATTCATGGTTATAGAATCTTAGTAAATGCAATCCATTGTAAAATCGAAACAAAAAAAATAAATAAAGAACATAAAAGGTTACAAATTAAGTCTAAAAAATATATCTACTATGAATTTGATCTTTAAGGTTTGTTTTTTTTAATTTTATAACTTTAAATTATTATAATAGATAATATGTATATATTATATAATAATATGAATTTATTTTTTTATTATTACTAAAATAATTTTTAGAATATTGTATAAATAGTTTAATTTTAGAGTTATGGTGTAAAATAAATTTATCCTTAAATAAATGCTATGACTCACAATAACAATTATAAGTTACTAATGTTTACCGTGAAGGATTTGTGAAATTTAAAATTTTATTGTTTTCTATTTTTGTGGTGGATCGCATTGTAAAATTAGCATTACTAAGTAAATAAAATAACTCTTAAGTAAATAAAACTATAAAACAAACTAGCATACCTGTCTTTAGAAAAATCTAGGTACCTTTGATATTTATTTCAAGATTCAACTACATAGTACTCATTGACCCATATTTCATGAGCAGTGGTTCATAGGTACCCATCTCTCATGAGAATGAATGGTCCACTTAGCACTCATTGCATCTAGGTGATGCTCACAAGGGTGAAGCATCGGAACTTCCCAGGAGGTCACCCATCCTAGTACTACTTTGACTCAAGCACGCTTAACTATCGAGTTTCCCCCAAGATCAAGCCCACTTAACTTGCTACCTCATTTGCAAGCTCTATAATGAATGGTTCATAAGGCACGACACTTGTTGAAGGTTTTGCAAATGGGGTAGCTAGCTAAGTGGGCTTGATCATGGGGGAGACTCCATAGTTAAGCACACTTGAGTCAAAGTAGTACCGAGATGGGTGACCTCTCGGGAAGTCCCGATGCTTCACCCATGTGAGCATCGCCTAGATGCAATGAGTGCTAAGTGGACCATTCATTCTCATGAGAGATGGGTTACTGTGAACCACTACTCATGAAATATGGGTCAATGAGTTTGACTCAAAAAACTAAGCAATTGAATCCTGAAATAAATATCATAATTTAACACAATGCAAAAAACATCTCCTACTTATCAATCTAGGTACCTGTGATTTCAAGTGAAATTCGAAATATCTTTTACATATATTTTTCTGAAAATAGGTATAGTATATGATCATCATTGTTACAAGACAAAGAATCATCATTCTTATTTAATTATCATGTTTATTTCATTTCCATTATCAAATTCCAACTTTATTATCAGCCAATAATTTATACTTAATTAATTAAATTTACTCAACTAACCTATATTATCTTTTCTTTACCTAAAAACATGAAATGCATTTCGTTCAAAAGTGATTTGTACACGAGGAAAACTACTATGCAAGAGAAAAGTATAGGAAAATAGGATAACATTTCCAATGGTTTGAAATTTTCCGTGGACATGAGGCCCTCTTATCCAAGTTAGATAGCGAAAGAAAAGGTTGCGACTTTACTTTCAGGTACCACCTTATTACTTTATTATTTTTAATTCTAAATGTTACGTATTTAATACTGCGTAACGGAGGAAAGGGATAATAAGCATTGCGTGCCCATGTGACGTACTTCGAATAGAAATGGAATCCTCTTCCGTTTTCCTATGCTTACTTTTAATCTCCCTAAGCTTGTCCCCTCCCTACCTATTTAATGTCCATTAAAAATGAATATGTAAATTTTACAATATTTTTATATAGTTTTTGTTTGAGGATAATGTTTTGATATATTGACAAATAATCTAATTTTATATAAAGTTAGGTTCCTTGTCTTATGTCATGTGTCTACCTCTTACATGTGTACTTATCCCTTATTTCATTCTTATGTTCACGCATTCCCATTCATTGAATTATTGCAAATAAGTACAAATCATCCTAGGGTAATAAATGATGAGTTGGACATTGATATTCTAATAATTTATAATAATTGAATGCAAATAGAAAATAAATTTACTTAGCTTGATAACCAAAGAATGCAATAGCTCTGACATGGACCTAAATATGATGCACCTTGTGATCAACAATAGTCTATGACATTCTGCTAATCACCTTGGAATTAAAATATTCTATTGATATTGTGTAGAAACAAATTCAAGGATTAAGTATGAATTCGTGACTATGAACTAGTCCTACACCCGTGAACTTTTCTTGTGTGATCTATAGACTGCTTTTGTTCATGTTGCATGATGTACCTTAATTTCCTTTGTGCTTCCTGATATCTATAGACTAGTGGTATTTATAAATATCTTTGTGGGGTTGTCAATATGTCACAAAGGGACATGTTCTCCTAGATCAACCCGCAAAAATTAAATAATACTTGAAAACAATCTTCAATCATGAAAATGCTCCTACAATGATTGTGCAAAACTTGATTTCTTTTAGTGCACCAATTAAAGTGTAAATGATAATGAATTCCATGATTCTTTGATGCTTGTTTGATTCTCTTACATCCTAGAATGAATGCATTAAATACCTATAAATACAAGGACAAGGCAACACATTATGCAAATCTGTGTTTAGTTAGCCTTAGGCAGGAAGGGTGAAGGTGGAAATTCAATCACATTTGAATTTAAAAATTTAAATTAGGTTGGGACAAGTCTGCAACTTTAAGGATGATCATGTGACTGTAAACTAGTCCTAGGAGTGAAAAGATGTTAAATCAAAGTAGATAGCATGTGTGCGGAAATAAATGCAAGCATAGGTAATGAGTAGATAGGATAAATGTATAAGGGTGTGTGAACATGGGAATGGGGATCAGTGGTATGTGCATAGGAATATGTATAAATGGTAGGTGGACAGTGTAGGACAAAGGACCCAACTTTGCACAAAAAGATGTCATTTGTCAATATGTATATGTATTAAAGCACTCCCCTCAAAATAGGCACACAACTAAATGGGAAATGGCATCGGTATGCAATTTCACCATTACATTTTACCCTCACTTTGAGGTGTATGTGAGCCCTAGAATGATCATGAATCTAAAAGTATGTACCATTCACAAGCATGCATGTAAAGTAAATAACTTAGAAACTCAAAGGATATTGCCATGGGGCCCATATCAAGTATGGACCTTGTGAGAATATGACCATGTGTGTTTTCCTTTTGTGTATGTATACTCCATAAGATGGCTCTTTATAAGCACCTCTAATTATCTAAGTATCTAAACATGGAAACGTTAATGAAAATATATGCCAACACCCCCCGACAATTGGTTATATCTATAAGGCATAAGGAATTGTTAGAAAAGAAAATATGATCTAAGCATGTAAACATGTAATCATATAATCATGTAAGCATGGAATCATGGAATCATGTAATCATATAATCACGTAAGCATGGAATCATTTAATCATATAATCATGTAAGCATGGAATCATGTAATCATATAGGCATGTAATGATGACCATAAAGAATATATCATGTAAGAACATGGTTTAGAGATGACATTGATTAATAATAATGTTGCCACCAACATGGGCAAAGTATGGTGGTGTGGCCGTTAGTGGCTGTTAGTGGCCAATAACACCCATTTAAGTACAATGGCATTATGTTTTGATAATGGGGGGTGCTTAGTACAATGCCCTTAAATGAGATAGAGAGGGGAGCACGTAGCACAATCCAAACACATTGCACCCAAATGGGATAGAAAAGGGAGTGCTTAGCATAATGTCCTTAAATGTAATTGAAAGGGGAGCACTTAGCATACTACCCCCAAATGTAATAGAAAGGGGAGCACATAGCACAATGCCCCCAAATGTAATAGAGATGGGAACACTTAACACAATGCCCCCAAATGTGATTAAATGGATCAAGTGAGTGCAACAATGTAAGATTAAGTGTGAAAGCTTGTATTGAATAAGAGGTCCCGTATGGGAAAGATAATGCAATAAAGTGTAAAGATGTGCAAAAGAGGAAGGCTTGATGGCCCCCACGTCAAAAGATATGGAAATAATAACTCAAATCTAAAAAGGAGGAAGCATGACACCCCCTAATGTGTAATTCAAAAGGTGTATTGATATAAACTCAAACTATGATAATTGAATACTTGATAGACCTAAATGGTTGAATAAACACCATTTGATAAGTGATAATTATCAGGGTGTATAATATATTTACATATCTATTTTATTATCCTAGGTTTATTATGCATAGGATAAGCTTTCTTAGGTATTGACTAGTACATGTGTTACATTGTGAGAGGCATCTTCTCTCACCCACATGTGTCACGTTCATAGGAAACATCTTCTATAATTATCAAGTCATCTTTTACTTGGTATCCTTTATACTGACTCACTTGGTGACTCACCTAGTTATCATGTGATAGGACTAGACTCTTGAGTATTTCTTATAAATAGTCCTTTCATGCTCACTTTTGAGTAATGAGCCTACATCATTGTAATATTGCGTGCTTGTGGAATACAATATCATATAATTCCACATATTTGTGCTCATGTTTTCTTTTTACTGGAATAGTGCATTCGCTATTGTAACTTGATTTTCTCATCTAGCTCATGGTCTTCTAATTTCATCTCCACCATAGGTGAATCGTACATGGTATCAAATCCATAGGGTGACAAGGAGCTTGTCTCTGTCCAAAGAAGAACAAAGGTTTCAAGAGGATTGAGTTGTTCAAAGGCATATTTAGGGCATCCTAGTACAAATTTGATGCCTCCATTGTGTCTACAGCATGGGTATATGCACAAAGATGAGGGACCAAAAATTTGCCACATGACTTTTTGGTCCCATACAATTCATAACGCGAGCGCGTTATAACGTGCTAGCATTATGGCTCAGTATTACCGAGCCTAAAATGTGAGCACGTTATAACGCACTCACATTTTAGGCTTGATAATACTGAGCCATAATGCTAGCACAAGAAAAACTCTCTCTCCCTCCCTCTCTCTAGAGAGAGATAGAGAGAGAGAGAGAGAGAGAGAGTTTTCTTCTTTCCATTTCCTTCGTCGAGGGAGAGGGAGCGATAGAGGGGAGATAGAGGGAGATAGAGGAATGATAGGGGAGAGAGAGAGAGAGGTAAGAGATAGGGAGATAAGGAGAGATAGATAGGTAGAGAGAGAGGAGACATATAGGGAGAGATAGAGGAGAAAGAGGGGAGAGATAGGGTGATAGAGAGTGAGTGAGATGTCTAGAGAGATAGGCAAATAAGGGAGAGATAGGGAGATAGAGGTTTAGGGTTGCTCAGGTTTAGGGTTTAGGGGTTAGAGGTTAGGGGATACGATTTAGGAGCATTATTTAGGGTTTAGGGGTTTAGAGAGAGAGGTTTAGGCTTTAGGGGTTATGGGTCAGGGTTTAGGGGCATTATTTAGGGTTTATGAGTTTAGGGTTGCTCAAGTTTAGGGTTTAGGGTTTAGGGATTAGGGGTTAGGGTTTAGGGGTTTAGGGTTACTCAGGTTTAGGGTTTAGGGTTTAGGGGTTAGGGGTTAGGGGTTTAGGGTTTAGGGTTTAGGTGTTAGGGGTTAAGGTTTAGAGAGAGATAGAGAGAGGGGATGATAGAGATTGGGATAGATAGAGGAGACGGAGGGGAGAGCTAGGGAGATCGAGAGTGAGGGACATGTCCAAAGACATAGGGGGAGAGAGTGAGAGATAGATAGACAATAGAGATAGGGAGATAAGGGAGAGATAGGGAGATAGAGGTTTAGGGCTGCTCAGATTTAGGGGAATTTTTTTAGGTTTAGGGGTTTAGGGGGAGAGAGAGAGAGAGAGAGAGAGAGAGAGAGAGAGAGAGAGAGAGAGAGAGAGAGAGAGAGAGAGAGAGAGAGAGAGAGAGAGAGAGAGAGAGAGAGAGAGAGAGAGAGAGAGAGAGAGAGAGAGAGAGAGAGAGAGAGAGAGAGAGAGAGAGAGAGAGAGAGAGAGAGAGAGAGAGAGAGAGAGAGAGAGAGAGAGAGAGAGAGAGAGAGAGAGAGAGAGAGAGAGAGAGACTACTTTTGACATGCAACCATAAACCCCTAAACCCTAAATAATTCCCCTAAACCCTAAACCTGAGCAACCCTAAACCTCTAAAGCCTAAATAATGCCCCTAAATCCTAACCCCTAAACCCTAAACCCTAAATCCAAACAACCCTAAATCTCTATCTCTCTATCTCTATCATCCCTCTACCTCTCAATCTCTCTCCCTATGTCTTTGGCCATGTCTCTCACTCTCTATGTCCCTATCTCTCCCCTTGGTCTCCTCTATATCTCCCTATCATTCCACTCTCTCTCTCTAAACCCTAAACCCGATACCTCTAAACCTTAACTCCTAAAATATAGTCCCTAAATAATGCCCTTAAACCTTAACCCATAACCCCTAAACCCTAAACCCATAAACCATAATCCCCTAAACCCTAAACCCCAAACCCAAGCAACCCTAAACCTCTATCTCCCTATCTCTATCATCCCTCTACCTCTCAGTCTCTCCCCCTATGTCTCTGGCCATGTCCCTCACTCTATATCTCCTTATCTCTCCCCTCACTCTCAATATCTCCCTATCAGTCCTCTCTCTCTCTCTAAACCCTAAACCCTATACCTATAAACCTTAACCCCTAAACCCTAAACCCTAAATAATGCCCCTAAAGCTTAACTCCTAACCCCTAAACCCTAAACCTGAGCAATCCTAAACCTCTAAACCCTAAACCCCTAAACCCTAAACCCAAGCAACCCTAAACCTCTATCTCCCTATATCTCTCCCCTATCTCCCTATCTCTATCATCCCTCTACCTCTCAATCTCTCTCCCTATGTCTCTGGCCATGTCCCTCACTCTTTATCTCCCTATCTCTCCCCTAAGTCTCCTATATATCTCCCTATCAGTCCTCTCTCTCTAAACCCTAAACCTTATACCTCTAAACCTTAACCCCTAACCCCTAAACCATAAACCCTAAACCCTAAATAATGCCCCTAAACCTTAACCCCTAAACCGTAAACTTGAGCAACCCTAAACCCCTAAACCCTAAACCCTAAACCCAAGTGACCCTAAACCTCTATCTCCCAATATCTCCCCTATCTCCCTATCTCTACCATCCCTCTACCTCTCAATCTCTCTCCCTATGTCTCTAGACATGTCCCTCACTCTTTATCTCCCTATCTCTTCCCTCTATCTCCTCTATCTCTCCCAATCTCTATCAGTCTCATCTCTCTATCTCTCTCTAAAACCTAAACCCTAAACCCCAACCCCTAACCCCTAACCCCTAAATCCTAAACCCGAGCAACCCCAAACCTCTAAACCCTAAATAATTCCCCTAAACTTGAACAACCCTAAACACCTCTCTCTCTCTCTCTCTCTCTCTCTCTCTCTCTCTCTCTCTCTCTCTCTCTCTCTCTCTCTCTCTCTCTCTCTCTCTCTCTCTCTCTCTCTCTCTCTCTCTCTCTCTCTCTCTCTCTCTCTCTCATCAACAAAGCAAATGGAAACAAGAAAACTAGGACATGCAAAGAGGGATCAGGATATAAATTGGGAGGATGAAATGGAAACAAGATAAAACTAAAGTTCATTGGATGGGAAGAATTATGAGAGGAGAGGTGGAAAATAGTAAAATAGGGAAATTGGAAAGGAAGAGGAAAACTAGGAGGTAGATAGGTCAAAGAGAGAGAGGGGGGGAGGGGGAGAGAGATAGAGAGAGATGTTTTAGTTCACCATAACGTGCTCATGTTATGATTTGCCTTGGTAATTTCCAAGCCTTTGGCTTGGATTTGCCTTGGGCTTCCAACCCAAAGGCTTGGACTATGTTTAGGACGTCCAAAGACGTGTTTTCCAGATTGTAACAAAAATCACATAATCTAGAGCATGCTCCACATCAGGTTTACAATTATTTCAATGACAAGTCAAAAAAATACCACCATAATCTTAAGCTCTTTGTTAGCTTTCTAACCATATAATTTTTTTCACATTTTGAGTATGTTAAGGATTTCATCTTTAATTTCTTTCGTTAGTGTATCCCTTTTTTGTCAAAAACCAGTGTCTAGTATTTTTGACTTTTTTTTAACCGTTCATCAAAATTTCAAATAAATTACATTTTTAGAAACTAGACTCTATATGCAAAAAATCGTGACTCTAGTTGCCTAGGCCTGTCGGGTCAGATTTCGGCACCCACACGGACCCTTCCGTCCTTGCCACGAGGTGATCTGCCATGTCACTCTCGCTCATGTGGAAGTAGCTAGTCGAGAGGAGGTGAGACACAGCAGGGGTCTAGCTCGTTGGAGAGCTGGACTTCGCAGAGAGGGGTCGGCAAGTATTGCGGCCTTAGTTTTTGTGTGCTTAGTTGAATGTTTCACTCGATTGAAGTTGTAGTTGAGATAACCCTATGACCCGAAGGGTCACTGGTTTCTCTTCTTCTATTGGGGTTTCTTAGATTCCACATGTGTGTGGGTAAATGGTTTTGTTCGTTTATGTCCTCTTGTCTTTGTATGTGTTGGACGAGTTCTTGTTGTATCTAGTGTTGTCTACTTTCTTCTAACAATAAGAGGACAAATTGGTCTCCTTGTGGTGGAACAAATGTTTCTTGTTGTGGTATTGGATGGATCTCTTGGATCTCGTCACAGATAGCCCTCACCCACTCTCCTCTCACTCCTAAGCACATTCGTGAATCAGGATAGAGGTAGTTTGTGTGATTGCTAACCTTAACTAGATCTAGGGTTTTGACCTACGGTTTAACTGACCTAGGGTTTGACTTTTGAGTTTTGACTTATTTTCACCTTGTGATGGTATCGAGGGTTTGTCTGGATCATTTTAACCGTGGTTACCTTGTGATGGTATCGAGGGTTTGCTAGTTTGTCTATGTTAGGGCTTCTATATGCATGCAAACTAAATGATATGCAAAACATTTTTTTTGTGCTTTTTTAGTATTTTAGAAATAAAAAGGCTTTTAATCTACGAAAGGGAAATATGTATGCAATGTAATATGATTAATGCAAAGTTAATCTATGTTTTTTGTGTTTTTGATGATTTAGAAGTAATCTAATCTAAAGAAAAGGAAAAATGCTTCTTCTAATAATCAAGATCTAGAAATATGAAAACAACTAATCTAACATGCAAGATCTAATTATCAAGGAAAAAGTAATATTTTACTGTTCCCAAGAGCAAATTTGGTTTTCTAATTACTATTAAATTGAACAAAACAATGAAGGAACCTAAGAGAAATGAAGATTTGTGTGACTCCACTACCCTCAGAAATCCTTGATATTAGCAACCTCAAGTTCTTTTGTGGTAGTGGGAGATCCTCTTGATGACAAATGACACAAAGAAGTAAAAAGAAGCTTTGATGAAGCTTGTATGAGCTCAATGAGAGCTTTGGTTGAGCACAATGGCATAGAATGAAGTAGCGTAACATTGCTTGATTGAACAAATAAAGCAAAAGGCACCTTCATCCTGTAAGAGCATTTGAATGCTAAGTTGAAGAGGAAAAAATGACCTATGTGCACAATGAATTTACCTCCCTTTATGCTTGAGAGAGGGGTGTATTTATAGGTTTGAGGAATGGAATTGATTGAGAAGTTAACACATTTGATTGATGAGTTAACAAGGATTGATTGGGGAGTTCACTGGATTGATTACCCAGTGAACTCAATTGATTAGAGAGTGATGAAGCAAAGATAGCTTATCAATGAAGGGGAATTGGAGATGAGGGAATGATTGAGATTGATTGAAGAGTTAACTTAAGATCAAATAGAGCTAATTATGCATGTGTGGGTGCATGAAATAGTTAACTCTATATTAGGCATCAAAAACCATGCAAATTGGAAGAAAAATGGGCGAAAATAGAGCAAAAACGAGTGAGAAACTCAAGTTTTTCCGCGGCTGGAAAAATGGCAAGGTTGCCCCTTTTGCCAGTAGGGTCGCCCAGGGGAGATCCAGACTAGACAGGGTCTGATGCAGAAAAATAGATTAGGAGATGAAAGAAGAGAAGAAAAGGAGGGGTTTTGTCTCCGAAAACAGGTCAGTCATGTACAAGAATCCAAATCTCCACTTGCACCTGCAGGATCTCCTAGGGGAGGTCTGGAAATAATAAGGGGAGATTTGGATTGGTTAGGCAAAACTGAAAACCAAAAGTGGGAGATGGATAGGGAGACCTCTAGAAGGCTTCTAGGAAGTGCATAGGATGAAAAACATAGGGGAGAGTTGAAAACTCACCTACAATACACTCACAAGGCTTAGGAGCAAGGTCGAAAGCTTAGAAAATGCAAGTTGACAAATGTCGCAACAAGTGTCGCAAATGGGGAGAGAGAGAGAAATCGACAAAGAAGAAAACATCACAAGACAAGCAAGAGGACACATCATCAAGAGGTTTGCTGCTTAAAGGACATTATTTCATGCTTACATGTATGTGACAAGGACTTGAATCATCATAGGGGTCCTCGTGGATGCTGTGCATGATTTTTGTGCTTACAGACTCCATTCTACATGTATTAAAAAAAATTGATTTTCGATTAGTTTTCAAAAAAATTAGGGGGGAACATGTTTAATTTTCTATTTTTCAGGATGTGTCCACTTTGAAAATTAGTAAAAAATTAATTATTCATGAAAAAATTATCAGAAAAATCAGGGATAAACTACATGGTGTTAGCTAATTTCTCACTGAAGCGATTTTTGAAATACTTAAAAAAAAGTTAACATTTTAGGGGGAGCACACTAGACGCTATGTTATGTTTTTTTGAAAAAAATAGGACCAATTTGTGTGCTCCACCTTTTTGAACCCCTTAATCTCAACCATTTTTGAAAAAAATTAGTAGTTTAGAAACTAGATTCGAAGCACTACGACTCTTGTTTTTGTTGTATCTTTAAATTTTGAGTGTAACTATCTTCAATTTCTCATCAACATTGATCTTTCCTAATTTTAGAAAAAAAGTGGCATCTTAAGACCCCCTTTTGGTCCCCCATCTTTGTGCACTTACCCGCATCTAAAACACCTAAGAGGCATCTTTGATTTGTCAATTCTTGTTTTTGTTTGCATTTATTTTCAAAAAGTTTGTTTAAGGGTTTTATGATAGCTCAAGATGAAAAAGCTGGTCTCGAATCTTTCTAGCCCAAAAACGGATAGTGTCATTGCATCAGGGATAGCCAAAAACCCCTAAATTGACTATCAAAATATTGAAATTGGAGCTGGTGCAACAAAGGCCAAAAAATTAGCATAGGAACATCATAGGCCTCCCTATACAGTATTGTATTATGTAAAAAATATATATAGTTAAATTTTTCTTGTATTTTTTATTAAAAAAAATCAAAAGGGGCATTTGTATAGTGCAACCTAGTGCTAAAATCTTTTAAATTACAAAAAAGAATTTTAACAAGGGTGTCGGGTACCCTATACCCTCTACCTTGGCAGGGAGGTGACAGGGTGGGGCCCCACACACCACCATCTCCCTCTTTTAAGGGGGGCATGGGGGCTACTACCCCCGCAACCTGCTTTGGGAGCCACATGGGGGGTTACCCTTCCACCAAACCTCTCTTTACAAATTAAAACAAAAAAAATCATTTTTTTAAGTTTTTTATTAAAACAAAAAAATAATAAAGATTTACTGCCCCGCCTCTTCCCTCATCTCCACCCAGCTACCACCTTCACCAATGGCACTACTCATCAGCCATCTACTTGCCACCAAGGGCAAATCTCCCTCACTAATGCATTTTTTAGAATAAATTTTCAACTTTGGGAGGCCATATCTCAATCATACAAAGAGATTTTTTCAAGCATTTTTATTAAATAAGGTACAATCTTGTGCTCTTCATAGTGGTATAAGTGGGTTTTGGTCAAGATTCTTGGTTTTTCCAAAAACATAATTTATCAGATATTTAGTTGTATTTTTCTAACTTTTGTAACTTCAAACACCCATATATTTCACATATGAACTCCAATCAACTAGCCATTTTTTTCAAAAGTGTGCAATTTTTAGAGCACTACATCATGGTGCTAATTGTTTGATCTAATTTTTCTTTGAGACTATAATTTCATCTTTCTCTCATATTCTTGAAATTAACTAGAAAATATATACACATTTTGTAATTGCACTGAATTATAAAGTGCCACAAAATAAACTTGTTAAGGATGTCTAAATTGATCTATTTTGGGGGGGCTGTAAATCCAGTCGCACTTAACTTATAAGGTTCCATCACACATGTACTTGCTTTTGGGGGGACTAAGACATGGGTGTTTAGTTATCATGAACTTTAATAAAGTTCCATCCTAAGAGGTAGAATGTGAAGGAAATCTATCTTAGTCAAAATGAGTATTAAGGGCTAATAGGAGGATCATGTCCTAGGATTAATCAGTTCTAGTGTTAATGGTCACACATCATGGACTAAATTTTAGATATATGTGGAGATCCCAATCAACCTCCATTCTCATATGACCCTTTAATGGATAGTTCTATACTGCTTCATGATGACAATCATATAGATAATGAGCTTGATGCTTGGGAAGATCTTAAACAATAATACTTCACATAATGCTCCTTCTCCTTCATGTTCACCCATTTCTTCAAACTTCAAACTCACTTCATCAAGGGATTCTAATACTTATTTAGTAGGTTCACACTCCTATTTTGGATGTATTTAGTAGGGTCATCTTTAACCTTCTCTTCTTTTTCTCTCTTTTAGGGGGGAATTTTTCTCTATGATTTTTCTCCTTTTCTCTATTTATGAAAGGTCATTGTACATGAGTACCTAACATGTCCTCATAGTTAGGACCCGTCATCATCATCACTAGGTATTAGAGTGCATAATATATTTGTGTGTACATCTATTTTATTTTACTAGGTTTATTATGCATAGGATAAGATTGTTTAGGTGTTAAATAGTATATGTGTCACATTGTGAGAAGCATCTTCTCTTTCCCACATGTGTCACATTCATCGGAATCATTTTCTATAACTAGCAATTCATCTATTCCGTGGTCTCCTTTATAGTGACTCACTTGGTGACTCACCTAGTTGTCATGTGATAGGACTCCTCTTGAGTATTTCTTATAGATACTCCTCTCATGCTTACATTTGAGTAATGAGCCTACATTATTGTAATCTTGCACTTGTGGAATACAATATCATATTAATCTAGATATTTGTGTTTATGTTTTTTGTTTATTGGAATAACACATCCCCTATTGTAGCTTCCTTCACTCATCTAGATTGTGGTCTTGTGATTTCATTTCCATCATAGGAAAATATTACAATAATGTGAATGATGATATATATAGACATAAAAGTACAAAGAAGTAATATGTAAGGATGTGATTGTCAAAGCACATGTATATAGCTAAATAACCCTAGCTAGGCAAAGTAGCTCAATAAAGCACATAAATTGTGGGGAAGGTGTGATGCCCCCAATTTAATAGGATAGATCTAGAAGTGTTATTGTACCATGAAAGGATAGTAAAGTATGTGGGGAAGAATGGTTCCCAACAATGTAATTATAAGGAAATGAACGTGTATGGTGTATCCATGAAGGTACAAAGTACATATAGGGAAGGAATGATGCATCCAATATAAATATGTAACCATGAAGGTTCAAAGTATAAAGAGAGAAGGTATGATGCCCCTAATGTAAAGATACAACCATGAAGGTGCAAAATATAAAGAGGGAATACATGATGCCTCCCAATATAAGGATGACATGACAAAAGGAATACACAAGGTGGGGAAATTCATGATGACCCCAAATATAATGATAAAGCAATAGAAATTTAATGTATAATGAAGGAAGGCATGATGACCAAAAAAAGTAAGAATAACTCTAGAAGTGTGATATGACAATGTAGGATCAAAAGTATAGGCTCTAAAAGTATGATGTATCAATGTAGCGCTCCCTATGTAGGCTCTAAAAATCATAATGTATCAATGTGTATGATCAATATGTAATCTCTAGTAAGCATGATGTATCAATGTAGAAGATCAATTATAAATATAGGCTCTAATAAGCATGATACATAACAATATGAGATCAATAAAAAAAGAGTCAATGACTACTTAAGGAACAAGCATGGGCATAAGAATAGGATGTAAAACAAGAAGCAATATTATAAAAGTGGGGAAAAGTTATGGAAGCAAAAGATGAGTAAAGGAAAGTGGGCAGCCCAAGTGGGAAATAAAACTAAAAGAAAACTATGAGTAAAACGCAGGCATAAAGAGGATGTAAATAGTAAAAGGAAAAAGGAAAACAAAGCATGACTCCCCAAGTGGGGAAGATAAGCATGGAATTAAAGATAGAAAGTATATGAGTGTGAAAATAACCACAAACAAAGCATAAACAAGAAGGGAAAAATGTAAGGACGCACAAGGTGAATGGAAGAATGGGCAAGAGGGATGACATAAGCAAAATGACCCAAATAGAAATACCATAAAGCACAAGGAGGAGGTGGCATTCATGAATAACACAACACACATTCAAATTCACTTGTGTCAGCATGCACCACTAAAGTTATCTTTTTGTCACCCATATGCTAACTAGGAAGATAAAACATATAGCCAAGAAAAGAAAGCAAAAGTGAAAAACATGGCAAGTAATGACAAGGATATCGAAGTAATGTATTCATTTCTCATATCAAGTGATTTCTATTTTTTTTCATGTGTAACCTTAATATCAGATGTTTTATGATGAAAAGTAGGTTTAATGTGTGTATAAGCCATGTCAACAATAAGAGAATAGGGATCAAAAGATAAGTTACTATTGATCATTGCTAAGTCCATACTATTCTCATGTAAATATGGGCTAGAGAAATATGCAATAAAAGAATTGGCCAAACTAGGATAAGAAGTATAGAGAAAGCAAAAAGAATCAAATCATTCTAAATCTCTACTACGTATATACAATCTAAACTCACTGATCAATAAAATGTCATCATCTATGTGCATATAATTAGCAAGCAAGAATGATTTTAGATGTAAGGATACATTACTAGACTATCATAATCATCATGCCAAAGTTCCTCATTAAGTCTCATAATGTCATCATGTAGTGTAGGATAAAGAGATGAAGTACCAATGAAATCAACATGAAAAGCTAATAAATTATCATCAAAGCATAAGCTATCATCATGTGAAGGAAGATAATGTGAAGGATAAATATCCATACACTCAACATGAGATGTAGAAAAATGATCATCATGTATCACATAATCATGTATACAAAAAGGTTATTCATGTAAAGCATGTGAAAATATAGAATTATCTTGACATGTAAGAGATATGTTTGTCACTAGGTACACTAATGTCAAGTACAGGTAAATCACATGATAGATCCTTGCTTAATATATGAACATCATTGTTACAAGTCATAAGATCATCATGGGATTTATGAACAAATGAACTTTAAACATCTCTAATAACATAGGATAGGCACTAATCAACTCAATGAGAGAGAGTAAAGATAGTACATGATAGAACGACACCTCTATAGAAAAACATGCATATCCATAGCATAAAAGTCCATAAGTGTATCAAGGAAGATGTGTCATATGAAATGAAAGATAAAAATGTGTCATAATCTAAAATAAATAAATGTAAATCATCCATAGAATAAACCCCAATAGATTCCATAATGATAGTAGAAAACTGGGGTGGGAGTTTGGAATAAAATATAATTCACTATGTATACCCAAACCCTAATCAAAAGCTATAATAAATATAATGATCAAACCTTAGGCAAGGTTAAAAATATGCGACAATTAGAATAATCTCATTTATGAAAATATGAATTAGATACCCTAAAGGCAAGATAAGATTGTGTAGGATTAATCGGATTCACCAAAATGTAAAGAAAAGTAAGCTTTCCTTATGTGTAACCTAGGAAAACTGAATGAAATGCATACAAATAAGAAACAATCAATTAAGGTTAATAATGATTATATGGATATTGATATTCTAATAATTTGTAATATAACTAAATGCAAATAGAAAACAAATGTACTTATCTTGATATCCAAAGAATGTAATAAGTCTAACATGTATCTAAAAATGATGTGCCTTGGGATTTGTTGCAGCCCTACTCCACAAAACTCAAAAATTGAAAAAAACCCTAAGTCTTGTGCCTTATTGTTATCTTGAAAACAGTTTTCACATCACTAATAACTGATGTGAGAGATCGTAAATGGGTTCCTCTTGGTCAAAATTTTGTGTTGAAATAGTTCATTTCTAGATCCCCATGCCTTCAAGTTCCCAAAAGGTCCAAAAATTTTTGAAGTGTTAGGAGTTATAGGTTGTTTTCTAGTATTTTGGTGTTTTGTCAATTTTCCCTCTGCTACCAGATGTGGGTTTCCTATAGGATACTACATATATTTTGTCTTCTCCATGTCTGGTACCCACATCCTTTTTCACATAGATTCTCCACATCCTTCATCTCCCTTCATTCTTTTCACATTTATCCATCTTACACTTTTGTAGAATCTCGTCCAGATGCTGGACCTTCTTCCCCATTCCAAGTCTACATTCATTTCTTTTCTCTATTCCTCCATTTTGTAGGATTTCTAATTCCTTCTAGAATGGATGACATTTTCAAATCCAGTCCTTCATCTCCTTTCTGCCTCCAATTCTACTTCCCTTTCTTGCAAATCTTTTCATTCTCTTTCTTCATGTCACTTTGGTACGTGGCACATGCCTATTGAATTGCACACACCCTTTACCATGTAGTTTATGTTATGGCCTCGATTCTAAGGTTACATGTTGTCATATGTTGCCACGTGTCCCTCTTCACCTCCCATTCTGCAAGAATTCGACGCCTTTTTTCCCATCCATATATCCCATCCTAGGTTATTTTCTTGCATTTCTTTCATATGCCTAAATCACTTGCCTCCTTCATTTTGCAGGAACCCAATGAACTTCAAGTTTTCATATCATTCCTCCCTTCCTTTCATCCACTTCTCACATGCAATCCTGCATGGTTTTCCCATGAAAGTTCATTAATCTCATCTTATCTTAGGCTGAATTCCTGTAAACTTCTCCTAGCAACTCCACCTACCTCAACATCCCCTACACATCTTTGGATCACCATTAATGACCTCTTCTAGAAGAAATAAGATGGAGGATGGCTTTCATATGCCTCCTAACACTAGTGGACCCCTCAATAATGTTTTTTTTTTGTACAAAAGCATCTACAAACAATCCAAATGAGCATGATTCTAGGTGTGATCCATGTAAACATGATGTGAGTAGGCATGGGTGATCTAAAAGTCTGTTGACCTCTCCAAGGTTCTTGTCCAAGCAACAACATGGAAATGAAATACTATATATACATGTAAAAAGAATGTAATAAGGGTTGGTTGTTTGAGCTAGTCGAGAGCTAAAAATGTATTTTAGGGTTTAATTGATGTGTTTCCAAATTTGTATATGATGGAACATGTTTTTTAATTTAGGGGAAGGTGTAGTCTCATAGGGTTTTATCTATAGATGTATGTCTCCATGACAAGTGATTATATTTCAGGAGAACCTTCAAACCTAGTTGTTGGTTCTCTCTTGCCACATTTGCTAGCATAAACGTAATGAAGAATTGATTAATGTCATAGCATTCTAATGCATTAAAAACTCTTTTGTAATGGTCTTCTCTCTATTGCATGTGGAATATTTTTGATATTTCTCTAGATAATTAAGAATGTCATTTGCAAGTTTCCTTATCTCTAAGGGTTGTACATACAATCCTTGTTCCAATGTTGAATTGCAAACATGTTTCCATCCTCTTTGCAAGTTTGGACTATGTTTCCCAATGGAGTAGACACCGGTCAAATTGATGAGAGGAAAAACATCTCATTCTAATAAATTCACTTATTATTTGAAGGATTAGTTTAGTTTCCTACTCTTCCTATATATGCAAACTAGTATTATACATTGGGTGTATCTTGAGAGAGCTCGTGTCAAATAGATGTTCATAGGTTTGTGTAGGTAGGAGTTTGGATCATCATTATAGTCCATTATGTTGTGATTGCAAATCTTTAGTAAATTGGTGTCAGATAAATGTATAGAGGATTGTAATAATGAGAGTGTAGGTTGTGTGTAAGTAAATGAAGGGGATTCATCTTTAGTGATTAGAAGTTTAATTACATCTGTCAACACACTTATATGCTTTCTTGTGATATGATGTTAGTGAGGTCCTGTAGGCTTGTTTCTGACTACCACTAAGTCATGGTGGTCAAAGCCTTATTCAAATTGTTGCATCATGTTAAGACCTCAAAGGAATACCCCCTCGGTTTTGCAAAGCTTGAAGAAGAAGAGGATCTTCCCTAATCCTATGCATTGGTCCAAAACCACCCTCTCTTTGTTGATATATCACTTTCCATACTAATGATACTTTGTTTCCCTTTTGTCTCTCTTGGTGGTGGTGCTAGAGGATGGGGCTATAGTTTTAGGATCCAACAGAATGGTGACTCTACTCAGGAATAGCTCCAGTAGTCTTATCCCGGGTCAAAACAAATTGAAGACTCTACTAGTGAGAAAATCTAGAATTAATTCTAACCTAGGTGGTTCTTCTTGCTCCAAGGATTTCCTCATTTTATGAGGTGGCAACTCTAAAACATAGATCCAAAGTTTCTACTATTGATACATGTTTGTCAGTGGTGCAACAAAATCTTCTTTCATTTAGGTGAAATAGCAGGTTAAAGGTACTTATAGTGTTTCTTCTTTTTCTCTCCTAAAACAAGGTTTAATATGCAAAGAAATATTTTTGGATGAGGATGTAGTTATATTTCAGCATAATGTATGTTGTGTAGTCATGGATCATTGGATTAAAGAAGAGTTAAAGTCAAAGCATTCATATGACTTATACTGGATCAATGGCTCACACTACCATTCTAATGAATATGATCCTAACTACTATAGTGATACCTCATCTGAATGCACAAATAATTATGAACTGAAATTCCAAAATGATAGACCAGTTGTGCATTCCCTAGACCCATCCAAACAAGAGCTTGTTGATTTGGTGAGCCACATAAACATGATTGACTCAAGCACCAAGCAATCCCATAGTTAATATGCATCTTCAAGTGCATAACAGATTACAATATAGCAATGTTTGATGATGAACGTGATGATTTTAGTATTGATCTCAATGAGTTAGATGCACATGTCTATGCCCCCACCTCTCTTTCCCAAGATTTAGATAACCTCAAAAGGCGGGATGGTGAGTCAATTTTAGACTTTCATAATAGGTTTTTTGCTATAATTAGTAACCTCCCAAATTAATACAAACTTGATGAAAGTGTATGCATAGACTTGTATTACGAGACTTTCTATCCTAGTGCACGCCAACTCCCCCCTAAATATAAACCAAGAAGTATGAAGGTGGCTTTTGGGTGGGACAATGATGTTCAGTCATCACTTGATATTAGCATTCCACCTCAAGATGTTAAAGGGGACAAACTTGCAACTCCTATTGTTTAGGCCAGTGGGTCAAATCAAGAAGATGGTGGTGTTGGTAATGTGGATACAACATCAAATCAGTTTGATAGTGTGGACAGAAGGATAGAAATTGATGATGCAACACCAAGTGATAGCAATGAAGATAGTGGAGGTAGTGTTTGCACTGATTTATGCTTAGACGGCTCGGTTCATAGTTTTAAAAATGATGATAACTATTTTTTGGATGAACTCCCATGTTTTGTCCCTCCTAACAATGACCTTGATGTTGTTGAGGTAAGGAAGTTGAAATGTAAGAGCTCTGTTATGCATTAGATGTGCTTCCATACTTTATTGATTTTTAAGATGATGCTCACACCTTCCTTGTTGTAAATGAGGAGGAATATGAAGGTGTGCATGATCTAGCTATTCCAAGTCATGAAGTTTTCAACCTAGATGAATTTTTAGAGCTTGGGTTAGAGTAGTTGTCTTCTGCTAATGAGGATTGTATTGTCGACACATTTCTAAACTTGTTGATTAAGCATTCTCATGTTGAAGTTGTGTCTCAAAAGGGTTAAGATGCTTGTTTGTGGGAAGGTGAAGAAAGATCATAGATTAGTTTCTTAGTAGCAATGTTCTTGTGACATATTGTAGTGAAGGATATGAAATAGAGAGGCAATTTAAAGATGGTGATTCTTCACATTAAGTACCTCAAAAGTGTAATATATATGATGATGATGTGGAATTGGATTTGAATCAAGTATTTGATTCAATCATGGAAGAGTATGTCAGCATTTGTGGTGTAGTTGGGTTGCAAGATTTAGATAAACCTAAGCAGTCACATGATACAACCCAGCTTGAAGTTACACCTAAACTGGACACTTTTTAACTTGGTATTCAAGAGGATATTTTTCTTCATGTTGATTTGTGTTCTAATCTAGATATGTATCATACTACCAAGGACCAAATAGGTATATGCTATTATATGGTGGAGCATGATTATAATCTTTACTACTTATGGTTGTCATGCCAGGATGAAAGTCACTTCAAGTTTCAGCATGGTGATCTCAACATTGGCATTGCATGTGCATGCATGCAAGAAACATCATTTGTTGCAGCTGAGTGATGGATGCAATTTTAGTTTAAGGATGCTCAGTTCATTCTTCAAGCATGTCTTTGACAAAGGCAAGGGATTTTCAATAATTTGTCCATGGCCCAGTACCATGGATCCTCTTTGCAAGGGTTGGTCTGCATGTGTTTGAAGTTTTTATTGTAGCCATACTTTCATTTCCTTCATGTCTCCATGTCATTGGTTATAGGTGTTCTTATACATAGTTTCCTTTTTGTGTCTTTTCCTTGTACATATTGGTTTGTTTGGTTTCCCCTCCCTCCTCATCCCTTTTTCCTTTGGTTTACTCCTAAAGATAGCTAGATTTTTGTTATGCCTACAAGAGACACATGTCCCCAACTAGAGAAATGTTGGAGCCCTACTCCACAAGACTCAAAACTTGAAAAAACCCTAAGTCTTATGCCTCATTGTTATCTTGAAAACATTTTTCCCATCACTGATAATTGATCTAAGAGATCTTAAATGGGTTCCCCTTGTTTAAAATTTTGTGTTGAAATAGTGCTTTTCTCTCCTCATGCCTCTATCATGCCTTGAAGTTGCTAAAAGGTCCAATTTAGAACTTTTTAACTATGTTGGGAGTTATAGGTATTTTTTCTGACATTTTAGTGTTTTA
The DNA here is from genome assembly GCA_027924645.1 of Cunninghamia lanceolata. Taxonomy (NCBI): domain Eukaryota; kingdom Viridiplantae; phylum Streptophyta; class Pinopsida; order Cupressales; family Cupressaceae; genus Cunninghamia; species Cunninghamia lanceolata. Next base: position 4,662,627 of record BSBN01000430.1, on the reverse strand, counting down.
CAAGTTTTCCCTTTGCTACCATATGCAGGTTTCCTATAGGATACTACATATATATTATATCTTCTCCATGCTTGGTACCCACATCCTTTTCTACATAGATTTCCCGCAGCCTTCATCTCCCTTCATTCTTTTCATATTTATCTATTATCCACTTTCACTGAATCCTAACTAGATACTAGACCTTCTTCCTCATTCCAAGTTTGTATTCCTTTTCCTAATTCCTCTATTTCATGGGATTTCTAATACTTTGGGACTAGATAATAATTCCATGTCTGGTCCTCCATCTCCTTTCCACCTCTAGTTCCACTCGTACCCTTTCCCACAAATCTTTTCATTCACTTTCTTCTTGTCACTTTGATATGTGGCTCATGAGGCCTATTACATCGTGCGCACCCTTTACTGTATAGTTTCTGTTGTAGGCCCTGGTTCCAAGGTTACAGGTTCTGATATGTTGCCACATGTCCATCTTCACCTCTTGTTTCACAAGAATTCCCCACCTTATTTCGCTTCCATATATCTCATCCTAGGTCATTTTCCTACATTTCTTCCAAGCACCTAAACCACTCACCTCCATCATTTTGTAGGAACTTGATGACCTTTAGGTTGTCATCTCCTTCCTCCCTTTCTTCCATCCACTTCTCACATGCAGTCCCGCATGGTTTTCTCGTGAAAGTTCATCAAGCTCACATCTCATCCTAGGTTGAATTCCTACAAACTTCTCCTAGCAACTCCACCTACCTCTAGATCACCTTTAATGATCTCTTCTAGAAGTGATAAGATGGAGGATGGCTCCCATACACCCTTGACACCAATGGACCCCTCAATGATGAAATCTTTGTGCAATATCATGTGAAAACAATCTGAATGAGCATGATTTCAGGTGCAATCCATGTGAACATGATGTGAGTGAGCATGGACAATCTAAAAATCCATTGATCTCTCCAAGGTTCTCATCCAAGCAACAACATGGAAATGAAATACTATATATATACATGTGTAAAAAGATGTAATAAGGGTTGGTCATTTGAGCCAAATGGGAGTCAAAATGTATTCTAGGGTTTCAATTGATGTATTTTCAGATCTATAAATGATGGAACATGCTTTGTAATTTAGGGGAAGGTGTGGTCTCATAGGGTTTTATTTGTAGATGTATGTCTCCATGAGAAGTGGTTGTATTTCAAAAGAACCTTTGAACCTAGTTGTTGGTTCTCTCTTGCCACATTTGTTGGCACATGGATGTAATGAAGAATTGATTAATGTTGTAACATTATAATGCATTACAAACTTTTTGTAATGGTCTTCTCTCCATTGCATGTGCAATATTGCTGATCTTTCTCTAGATAATTAAGAATGTCATTTGTAGGTTTCCTTATCATGATGGGCAAAACACTAACCCTAAGTGGCAATGTAAATGTGAAAAACAGACTTAAGTAACGTCATGTCAAAAATTGAATGAGTTATCTACACAATCTAGAAATAAGGTAGTAATAAAAGTTGTAATAAATTGAATGTAGTTTATGGGCTAGTATGTTTTTTTTTTTAAATTTTAAAAATATTTTGGTGAAAATTAGATATTTCAATAAAGCACTACTAAAATTTTAAGAAAAATGTAAAAAGTATGTGTCATTCCGGCCAACCTAAGTATGAGAAAAATATAATATTTTTTCTCCATGATTTGGATTTAAGCAGAGGACACATGGACGGATGTGATGCATACTTTTTTGAATTTTTAAGTAAAATAATTGTTTATGAATTTTTTACTATGACTTTTTTAAAATATTAAAAATTAATTTTCTAGCCAACCTAACTTGATCAAAAATATATAAAAAAAAAAAAAAAAAAATTTATGTATACCCAATAAATCCTAGAATGTGACGCATCTTTTGGATTTTAAAAAGGATTAATATGTTGAAAGTTATGGATGTTTTCAACATGTATATATATCACGAAATCAAACATAGCGTATGTAGAAAATTAATAATAATTACTTATTAAAATTATTATGAGGTGTATATTATGTTTTTAGAATCTTAATAGCTTCCTCTATAAACCCTTTTCATTTGATTAAATTTAGTTACCAAAAAATCTGTCAGCTTCAAGGATGAAATTGTGGAAAATTTTAGGATAACACTAAATTGGTGGTTTTGCAAGTTTCTTTGACAAGTTTTGGGACTCCCACTTGCCTAAATATGAGGTAATCCCAAGGCATTTTTGGAGGGAATCCATATTTGAGCTAGAAATATTAACACCCTTTCCGTCCAAATCTGAATATTAGTCTAAATGTTAGCACTTTTTCATCCAGCAAGTTTTTTCTTTATTGCCATTGTTTGGCCCATCATGATCTCGCACTCACCCACCCAGTTGTTGGTTCTCTCTTGCCACATTTGTTAGCATGGATGTAATGAAGAATTGATTAATGTTGTAACAGTATAATGTATTAAAAACTATTTTGTAATGGTCTTCTCTCCATTGCATGTGCAATATTGCTTATCTTTCTCTAGATAATTAAGAATGTCATTTGTAGGTTTCCTTATCTCTTAGGGTTTTGCATACAATTCTTGTTCCGGTTTTGAATTGCAAACATGCTTCCATCCTCTTTGTAAGTTTGGACTCTATTTCCCAATGGAGTAGGCACTGGTCAAATTGGTGAGAGGCCAAACATCTCATTCTAATAACTTCACTTGTTAGCTAAAGGATTAGTTTAATTTCCTACTCTACCTATCTATGCAAACCATTATTATACCTTGGGTATATCTTGAGAGAGACCATGTTAAATAGACGTTCATAGATTTGTGTAGGTAGGAGTTTGGCTCATCATTACAGTCTATTGTGTTGTAATTGCAAATATTCAGTGAATTGGTGTTAGATAAATGTATAGAGGATTGTAATAATGAGAGTGCACGCTATAAGTGTGTAAGTAAATTAAAGATATTCATCTTTAGTGATTAGAACTGATTACATCTGTCGGTGCACTTATATGCTTGCTCGTGATCTATTGTTAGTGAGGTCTTGTAGGCTTGTTCTTGACTACCATTAAGGTGTGGTGGTCAAAGCCTTATTCAAATTGTTGCATTATGTTAAGACCTCAAGGGAATACCCCCCTAGGTTTTGCAGATCCTGAAGAAGAAGAGGATCTACCCTAATCCTATGCATTGGTCCAAAACCACCCTCTCTTTGTCGATGTATCACTTTCCCTGCTAGTGATACTTTGTTCCCCTTTTGTCCCACTCTTGATGGTGGTGCTAGAGGAGGGAGGTATGGTTTTAGAACCCAATAGGATCTAGAATAGTGTATGATGGTCTAATAATTGTTGGAATTAGGGCAAACAACTGAGAGGGCGGGTGAATCAGTTGTCTTAAAACCTTAATACTTGCAGCAATTAATTCTTCTTCTTTATTCAAACTAGATTAATGATGAAATTATTAAAGCATGAATCAACAACATATGAGCAGAAACAAATGAATCACACTTGACACCAAGATTTTTGACGTGGAAACCTGATTAAGGGAAAAACCACGGTGGGAGTTAACCCACAAAGATTATACTCTGTTAAAAGTATTACAAAAGGGGAAGGCACATGCCTTCGGGCTCATTGCTTAAAAAGAGGCTCACTGCTTACAAGAAAGATTACAAAATGATTACAAATTATTTAAACTGATGAATAGCATCTGCCAATGCAAGAATTCAGTTCTGATTAAGCATAGAATACTGATCTTACACACTTCATCTTTACTCTACCCTATTTACTGCTCTGCCATAATCCAGACCTTAGATCTCTTCTCTTTTGCTCTTAAATCTACCTTTTTTTCGCACTAATACATCATCACACCTCTACCTCACACAAATCACTCGAATCCATTGGCTATATATATCCGCATCATGAATTTCAATAATTTTCCAGTCGGCTTCAAGAACACTTAGAACTTTTATTGAGGACTCTGCTCTGTCGGCCAAATCCATGCACAACTTGTAACGCAAACCAAAAACTTGTATTCATAAATCATCAATCATGTCGGCCACTATCATTGATCATCACAAATTGCCAAACTAGTAACTTTCATAAATCCGGAACCAAGATCAATTACAAAGTCAACTTGTTCTTCTTTTGTCTGCACTGACAAACTGGAACCTGATACTCAGATGCTAATAACTTTTGAATCCTTCATCACCGGAGGCTAAAATTCTAGATTTAGATTGTCCTGACAATCCTTATGACTCCCTCAGATCTACAGCACACTATGATTTACCACCAAAGAGATCCGGACCAAGATACCGAACCCTGTCACATGCCCTGTTTCTAGCTACCCGGACTTAGATAAATTCTTGTTCTGACTTCCGGTATGAACAACTTATGTTATGTGGATGTGTGGAATAATCTTAGTTGCCATCAATGACAACACTTGTCAGGCGTAGAAGTGTCTCTTGCCAACAATCTCCCCCTTTGGCATTGATGGCAACACTTAGTGAAAAATGACTAAGTGTCAAAGCTACTCCCCCTTACTTTGTATACTTGTGCTCTCCACTATTTCCAAAGCTCCCCCTTTGCTAGATTCCTCATTTTTCACTGCTCCTCACTCCACCTTTAACATCAATGGCAAAGGATGGAATCCGCAAACCAAAATTCACCCAAAAATTCTGTATACAATGTCACATATGTACAACCAATCCTTAAGTTATATTTACATATGCTTAAGTATATCTCCAAAAATATTCTTTAGCAGGGACAACTCTGTATCCCAACTCTTCTTCATACTATTCAAAGTTGAAATGTGGCCATTGAACAAAAATACTTGTGCTTCAACCTTCCAAAGGTCAATGGGATCACTTGTTTGTGTAGCGGTTTGGGCTTCTGTTACAGTATTGAACATTGCTTCTATCTTAGGGGAAATCAATCCCTGGAGCTCACCCATTCTTGCTTCAATGTTCTCCTTTTCTCTTGTCAACTTCTTTATTTCTTCCATCAGGTTGATTGTTTGACACTCCTTACTTGCCACTGATACTATCAATGGATCAAAAGCTTGGGACATACTTGACAATTTCTATTTGGAGTCCTTTATTTTATCTTCTATATCCTCTATGACTTTAGAAGTAGATAAACTAAACTTATATATACTGCCTCCTTCTGAAAGAACATTTTATATACTCTTTATACTATTATCTAGCACCAATCTATCTATCCCAATCATGCCTTTAAGTGCAACAAATCTTTTGCAATTAAATTCATTATGAACTTTAATCTCTGCAGACTTCTCAAAGGACTCAAAGTGTGTACTTACAAATTTTATAAGGTTCTTCAGATTTCCAAAGGGAGAATCAGATGGATTCTTCTAGAAAGTTGGCATTATCTTCTCCAATATACCAGATGCAAGGCCTAACAGCTCACTGTCCTCTATGTGAGATTTCAATATCTTTTCTCTTGCCTTGGCTTGTGTGAAAGATGTTATCTTCATCATTTGGACCAGAGAGAGACTATCCAGGTTGAGTGGTCCTTGAATTAGTTCTAGTTCATCAAACTCTAGCATTTCTTTACTCAGGAAATTCTTCACTACATCTGTAGTATCTCTTGCCACAATTTTTGCACCACCTTCCTTTCCTTGAGTTTTCTCAGTGTTAGTATTAGGACTATTTTCTTTGGGTACATCAACATTTGCACCATCTTCTTCTGCTCTATCTTCCTTACCCTTGACTTCTTCTTCTTCTTGGTTCTTATGTTCTTCAAATTTTAATGAATCATCTTCAATTTGATCATCTGCTTTTGTATTCATCTATGTATCTTCTTTGTCAGAATGATCCAAAGGGGTTAGAATACTTCCTACATCAGCAGTTCCATCTGTCCTTTTTACTTCTTCCCTGCTTATGCTTCCTCTTCTGGGACAGAGGAATCATCCATTCCAAAAAGTTGCTCATCCTTCTGATGCTCTTTTTCATCCAAGACTAGTGTTTTATCAGCAGGCTCATCTGACACAAAAAAGAACTTGTTCTTGTCCAATGCTTTTCTCAAAATTTGTTCAGTTTCTTGGACTATTTCATCTATCTCTCTAATCATCAGTTTGTTCATTCTTGTCTTACTTTTGAATTCACCTCTTTAAAGATTTTATCTGCTTCTCTACTGGAGATTACCAGACATAGAGTGGTTAACACATGTTCCCTCAGCTCCATATCTTTTGACTTGGCATCTTCTTTTCTTATTTCCAAGATGTCTCTTAAGCCTTTTGGAACTGCTGACAGAATTTCTACTAGAGCTCTATTGAATACATTCAAGTACTTGATAGTGGCTTCTTCCAAAAGTCTCTTGTCAGCGTCATTGTAAAAGTTATAGAATTTAGTTAATGGTTTTAAATTCCCATCAACAGTGATTGTCTTGACAATGCTTTTCACAGAGGGAATTTGCTCCTTATCATCAGCCTCTAATCTCTACCTCTTATTTGTCTTCTTGCTTCTGGAAGACTTCTCTTCAGATACTTTAACAGCTTTAGTACATGTGGCTTTTAGCTCCTTAATCCCATCATCTAAGTCTGTCTTTTCTTCATCCTCCTTTTCCAAACAGTCATGTGATCTCTTTGCCTTTATTTTAGTTCTCTTCATCTCCTTACCAGATGATATGTCTTCTGGTTTCTTAGGATTGGCAGATTTTGGTAAAATAGGGGTAGCAACAGAGCTCCTAATAGTCCTTAGAGTGGAGGAGAATCCTACTGGAGTACTTCCTTGTTTCTTATCCTGCTTCTCCTTCTCAACTTTTTCTATTCTTTCTTTGTTCTGCCTTACAGCTTCCTTTGTTATCCCAATGCTTTCAGCATACATTTCAACTTACCTCTAAACTTTTCTCTTGGTCTCTGGTTGCCTAAGCTCAACATGCAATTTTAGACTTAGCTCCTTATACACTCCAAACCTTTCAACAGAGGTGTCTTTTGATTTGCTCAAGAGATGTTGAGCATACATGTCCAAGATCTTCTCATCAACCTCATAGCCCATAGGCATAATCCATACAGTTCTAGGTTCCACGGCCTCCATTAGGCACTGATCAGTGTCTACCATAAAGAAAATTTCATCCTTATATTTCTCAACTATTGATTTGGGAATTCTTTCCCTAGAATGCATAATATTCTAAAAAAATTTAAAGTAACCCCAGATTGCAGTCTTCTGTGCACTTGAGTCTCCAATACTGAGTAGATGATCTCTTATTTGCCATGCAACTGGCTTGTCATTTGTCCAATGCACACCTTGTACTCTAGGCACTTCATTCATAAAATAGAAGAACAAACATATAACTAGGGAACCATATTTGAAGGTGTTTTTCTTATCCTTTTTTATTTTGCTCAAATTTTCAATCAGTTGGTTCTATAACAGCTCACATAGGTCATAATCTGCATTCTCCTTCAACATTTGATATGCTGCATATATGGCAGTTCCGAAGACAGAATTCTCCCTATTGGAGTGATAAATCTTGTAGCTAATCACCATGGAAGCAAACTTAACATCCGGTTCTATAATGTCATTGATGGTCATTGCCCTCTTGTCGAACTTGGCACCGGTTGCATCAGTAACAGTCTAGTTTTTCACAGATTTCAACATGGGTAATCCACCGGTTGAATTCAACCCAGTCACAATTCTGATAACATCATTTGTAATCTTAAAAGGTTTCAATATCCATATGAACTCATCATGCATTCGGCTCAAGATGTAACGAACCCATTCACTCTCATCAAATGTCAAAAATTCAATAACTTGTAGAAAATGTTTGCTCTCTAGAGTTTTGAATTCTGGTTTCAAGTCATGGTTATCATCTTTTAGATGGTTCTTAAATAGTTCCAGCAATCTCATATTTCCAAATTCATCCATGTTGCAATGGATGTATGCCCTAATATCTTCTACAAGTAGTACTCTATATGGGACACCAGAAAATGCACCTAATGGTTCAACTTCGACTGACTTGTAAGGATTCTTCTTAAATTTTGGATGGGGCCTTTCAGTAATATCAATGACAAGAGGAATAGCCATCTCAACAAATTATAGATTCAAATTTTCACAGAAAAGTACCTTTTTTCTTCCGCAGAGTTAGGGTTGATCAATTGCCATTTGAATTCATTCTTCGTGCTTCAATCTCTGGATTTTTAGTTCAAATACTCTTCTTCTTGTTCCTTTCGAATGCAAAGTGATTCAAATGCTTGAGCGAGTGACCTTTTATCCTCCACAAAATCCTAATTTGTCATTGTAATAAATGTGTTACCCTAACTTCATCTGGTTACTCTGTTTCTTGATGCAGTTTCTCATTAATTGCTCTGCAAATTACCATATCCACTTATTTTCTTCTAAAAATTCTTTCAGAAGATCCATAATAGCCCATTTTACCTTTACTCATCGTGCCAGATTCAAGCACCCACTTACTGGCTAGGGGAATTAGATTTTTATTGCAGCTTCCCCTGAGCTAGAGCTCCTAGTTTAATTACTGGAAGGATTATCAACACTTGATTCTAGTGCGGATCCATCACCACTGTTCATTACACCCTTCTTCACCCAAATTTTGTTCAGTTTACTCTGAATCTCATCCGCATCCACTTTGCCCTTTCCTTTGTCTTGTTTCTGATCTCTGTTTACAGACCTTTTCCATCATTGTTCCTACTTCTGCAGAATCTTGCAATATGACCAGATATATTGCAATTAAAGCATACAACATTTCTTTGTTTATTTACTCTTGATCTGTACTGATTTGCCATGTGTCCAAATCCATTGCATGCAAAGCAGTAGCTATTAAAAGAATTGCCATTTCCTTATTGTTAGGGTTATTCATTATCATACTTCTGCATTCATTGGATCTATGACCATATCTTTTACAATTGAAGCATTGACTGGAGAAGGATGGGCTACTTTGATTCACTCTACTTCTGCATTGAGTAGCTCTATGACCAAATTTATTGCACTTGAAACAATTTCCATTAAAAGATGGATACCTTTGAGCATTAGGCTATCTTACCGGAGGTCTTCTAGGTCTATTTCTTCCATTCCTTGGTTGAAAATTTCTTTGTCCAGATCCAAAGCTTTCACCTTTCTCATACCCAAGACCATGATTGTCACCAGCCTTCTTCTGACTTTCAAGCAGTGCTTCAAGTTTAGTTGAGCTTATCTTGAACTTCTCCTTGTATTCATTTGCAACTTCTAGGTCATGTTTGAGAATGACAATTTGCTTTTCAAGTTCTCTCTCATTGTCTCTGCTTTCTTGTAGATCAGACTCTAGATGACAGCTATTCTATCCAATCTGCAACATTCTTCAATTATTTCTTTTAGAGTTTAATTCAGGTCTTCTTCAGTTTTCTTCCTTGCTCAATTTCTTTGGTTAGTCTCATCACCCCAGATTCCATCTCATGTTTTAGAACAGAAACTTCTTTTATCAGCTTTTCACATTCCTTTATTTTTTCTTCCAAATCTTCATTCATGCCATTTTCTTCAGTAAAATTAGCTAGCTGGAGAAGTAGCTCCTTCTTCTTTGCCATAGATTTCTTTAGTTTATCTTTTTAACATCTCAATGCAATCATCAGCATCTTTAATATTTGCTTTTAGGTCCTCTATTGCTTTGCACTGATTAAGATCTTCTAAAGTCATTTGTAGTTGATCTTTGAGTGAACCCATTGAAACTCCTTCCCAGATCTTCCTCAAGCTGTTAAGCTTCTTCCAAGGAACTTGGCTCTGATACCAAATCTTCTGTATGTGGAAGGATTGAAGCATAATCTTCTTAGTGTTGGACAGTTGGTTGACAAGGGTTATGATCTCCGATTCAAGGATGGAAAATGCAGAATCTTGGAAAGTCCTAGAACTAAAATTGCATCTAGTACTTAGACTAGAGGTAACATTTTTTATTTAAGTAGTTCTGGTAAAAGTTGTTTGATTGCGTAGATTAATCAGAGTTGGTTATGGCATAGGAGAATGTGTCATGTAAATTTTGATAACATTGTCAAAATAAGTTCTACTCAGGCTATGAGAGATCTTCCAAAACTTGTGAAACCTATTGATAGAATGTGTAGAGAATGTCAATTGGGTAAATAGAACAAAATTTCATTCAAGAGAAAAGAACAATTTTCAAATGGATAGTTGGAACTTGTGCATATTGATCTATGTGGTCCTACTAGAATTAGGAGTGTGCAAGGTGACAGATATTTTATGTTGTTGATTGATTATTACTCCTGGATGATGTGGGTAACCTTCTTAAAAGAAAAATCAAAAGCTCTTGACAAGTTTAAGGTGTTCAAGGTTATGATGGAAAATGAGATTGGTGAGACAATAAAGTGTCTGAGATCCGACAGAGCTGGAGAGTTTACCTCCAGTGAGTTTGATACATTCTGTGAAAAGTATGGAATAAAAAGACAATTATCTACTCCTAGAACTCCTCAGCAGAATGGAGTTGTGGAAAGAAAGAACCGGACCATTCAAGAAACTACCAGGACCATGATGATGGAGGCAAATGTTCCACAAGTCTATTGGAGAGAAGCTGTGAGTATTGTTGTCTATACTCTTAACCGGGTGCAGATCAAAGGCAATTCTGGTAAGACCCCTTATGAGCTATGGTTTGGTCATCCTCCCACTGTGAGATACTTCAGAGTTTTTGGTAGTAAGTGTTATATCAAAAGAGATGAGGATCTAGGCAAGTTTGAAGCAAGAAGTGATGAAGGGTTATTTCTAGGCTACTCTACTCAAAGCAAGGCATACCAGTGCTTTAACAAAAGATTAAAAAAGATTGTTGAAAGTGCAAATGTTAGAGTTGATGAGAGCAAAGAAGGACATTCCAGGTCTTGCGGATATGAATCAGATGATCAAGATGAAAGTCAAAGTCAAGGAAGACAAGTTCAAACTTAGACTCAGATTCAGATTGATTCAGTAACTCAAGAGGTTAGTATAGATGTTGAAGAACAAGCTCAAGAAACAGAGGTTCAAATAAATACCAAAACTCTTAGGTATGTAAGACTGAATCATCTTGAAGATCATATCATAGGAGATAGATATAAAGGTGTTCAAACTAGGAAAAGAATTGCAGAAGATCAAGAGGAATTTATTTGATTTCAAAGATTGAACCAAATTCAGTAAGTGAAACTTGCAATGACGAAAATTAGGTAAAAGCCATGGAAGAAGAATTAATGCAAATTGAAAAGAATCACACTTGGGATCTTGTTCCTAGACCTGAAGACAAAAATGTGATTGGAACTAAATGGGTCTTCTGGAATAAACTAAATGAAGATGGTGAAGTTGTAATAAGCAAAGCAAGGTTACTCTGCAAAGGATATTCTCAAGTGGAAGGAATTGATTTTGAAGAAACTTTTGCTCCGGTGGCAAGAATAGAGGCAGTAGGATTATTTCTTGCATTTGATGCTTCTAAAGATTTCAAGGTCTATCAAATGGATGTCAAGTCAGCTTTCCTAAATGGAAAATTAGAAGAAGAAGTCTACATTGAGCAACCGGAAGGATTTCAATTGTCTGATCAGAGAGATATGGTCTGCAGGTTGAGAAAAGCATTGTATGAACTCAAACAAGCCCCAAGAGCCTAGTATGCAAGATTAGATAAGTATCTGCTAAAGCTAGGATATAGCAAAGCAACTGCTAATAGTAATCTTTACTTCAAGATTGATCATGAGCACATTCTGATTGTTGAGGTATTTTTTAATGATATCATTTTTGGTGGAAATGAGAGTATGTGCAAAACATTTGTTGATCAAATGCAGAGTGAATTTGAGATGTCCATGTTTGGTGAAATGAATTTCTTCTTAGGTCTGCAAATCATTCAGTCAGATAAAGGTATCTTCATATCTCAATCTAAGTATGTGAGAGAATTGTTGAAAAGGTTTGGAATGGAAGATTCAAAGTCGGTGGGTACACCCATGGTAACTAGATGTAAGCTGAGTAAATATGATGACTCCCTTAATGCAAATCAAAAAAGGTATAGATCAATGATTGGAGGACTACTCTATCTGACTCAGACTAGACCTAATATCATGAATGCAGTTGGACTTGTTGCTAGATTTCAAGCTGGTCCTAGAGAATCCCATGTTGCAATAGTCAAAAGAATTTTTAGATATCTCAAGGGGACACTTAATTATGGTTTATGGTATCCAAAGGATAATGACTTCACTCTTCATGCATATACAGATGTTGATTGGGCAGGAGATGTGGATGATAGAAAAAGTACTAGTGGTGGTGCATTCTTCTTAGGAAGTAGATTGGTTTCTTGGTTGAGAAAAAAGTAGGAGGCAATATCCCTATCTACAACAGAGGCAGAGTATATAGCAGCAGCAAACAATTGTACTCAAGTTTTGTGGATGAAGCAAATGTTGAAGGACATCAGAATTGTGTTTGAGGACCCTGTCACAATCTTCTATGATAATTGGAGTGCAATAAACATGTCAAAGAATCCAGTGTTGTATTCAAAAACAAAGCACATATCAATCAAGTTTCACTTTTTGAGAGAGAAGGTTAATGAGAATGAAGTCAGATTAGAGTTTATTTCTTCAAAGGATCAGATTGTGGATATTTTCACCAAGCCTATACCCAAGGATACTTTTGAGTATCTCACATAGAAGTTAGGGGTTATTACCCCTCCTAATCAGAACTAAGATGCACTAGGGTGCATCAATCCGATGGAATTCACAGTCATATCTTGTGATCCAGATTGATGTTAAGGAAATACTACTCAGGAGGAGTCATCAGTATGCAAATTTTGATATCAGTCTGAAACAAAAAGGGGAAGAAAAGATTGCAAATATGTGCCCTTTTCCATTGATGTCAAAGGGGGAGAGAAGTCATGTGAAAAATTAGTTGCTAATGAAAGGGGGAGCAGTAAAGAAAGTAGTTGCAGAAGTGATAAGAGAAAGGGGGAGAAGTTCTTGTCTTGATGGTTGAATCAATTTTTCACATCATATGTTTCCATCAATGACAAAGGGGGAGATTGTTGTAAATATGTGCCTAATTGGTGTTGTCATTGATGTCAACATATCCTTGTTGCCATTGGTGTCAACTATATCCTATTTTGTTGCCTATTTAGAAGACTGGAATGTTGAGGATATTGAAAAAATTAATGAACATCAATGTATGCGGACCATATGGTTGTGTAGAGGATTGTCTAAAGTAGCTCCAGTTAAGTTTTGAGAGGTCCGCATGAAGATTTGAAGAAACTATGGCCATCTGAGTAGAACCGGATTTTGATGTGTTCAAAAGATACAGAGTGACAGTAAATTGGTCTGAATTGCTTCGCATTGAAGTATTATGATCTGTGGTTCTAGAGGCATGTTTGAGAAGTCAATGTGTATCATCAACTCAAGTGGTTCGTGGTTTAGAGGTCCGCAAGCAATCTTTCTAGTGTGACAGTCATGGCAGATAGTGTTCTTGAGGTTCCAGGAGAAGATGAAGCGATTCTGATAATTTGGAGGAGTGCGGATGTCTTTGTTAAATTCAATGTGCTTGTGGAGGTCTATGGATCGTGTGCCTACTGTTTTGGAGGTCCGCATTAAAGATTGAGCTTGTTGTTGAAGATTTCTTCTCTGGTGTTGCTATTTTTCCCAGTCTTGGCTGACCGGATGATTCAAGAGTGTTGTGGATGATCTATGAGCAATTCTATGGAGCGTGGCATATTGATCAAGGAAGATTTGAGTCCCAGTTATGTTTGGTCGACAGCTTAGTGATTCGCATTAAGTCAGATGTTTGGAGTGTCGACCTTGATGTTTATTCCAAAGTTGATGAAGCATATAAAGGCATGTAGTTGAGTTGTTGAAAATCATCCTTGTGTGAAATAATCAAATCCCAAGAAAGGATTAGAAGCAGAGCAGAGAAGAGGAGCAAAGGAGCAAAAATAATAAAGGATGAGGTGATAGTGAAGAAGTATTTGGGAGAAGAGCAGAAGTTTTATGAACACTCAATGAGACTGAACCAGGCATGAAGAAGATGCTATTCTCAGTTAATTCCTTCTGTATTAAACATAAATTCTGTAGGCAGTGAGCCTCTTTTTGAGCAGTGAGATTTGGGCAATGCGCCCGAAGGCAAGTGCCTTCCCCTTTTTAAGTACTTTTAACAGGGTACGAATCTTGTGGGTTAACCCCCACCGTGGTTTTCCCTTAACCGGATTTCCACGTCAAAAATCTTGGTGTCAATTGTGTTAACTGTGTTTCTGCTCATGTGTTATTGTTTCATGTTTTAATGTTTGCATCATTAATCTGTTTGTAAGTTGTGAAAGAAGATTAAGGACAAGAAAAGGTTAATATTGTGGGACTGATTCACCCCCCCCCTCCTCTCTCAGTTGTCTATCCTACTTCCAACAATAATCACCTCAAAATTAAAATATTCTATTGACATTGTGAAGAGATGAGTCCATGGATTAAGTATGAATTCATGATCGTAAACTAGTCTTGCACCTACGAACATATCATGTGCGATTTGCATATTGTTTTTCTTCACATCACCCAATGTACCTTGATTTCCTTTGTGCTCCCTGATATCTAAAGATTGATAATATTTATAAATACCTTTGTGGGGTTGTTGATATGTCACAAGGGGACATGCTCTAGATCAGCCCCCAAAAATTAAACAATAATTGAAAACAACAATCTTTAGTCATATAAAAGCTCTTACAAATGCTTGTGCAAAACTAGATTCCTATTAGTGCACCAATTGAAGTGTGCCAATGAGAACAGATTATTGATTCTTTGATGCTTGCTTGATTCTCTTGTATCCTAAAATGATCCATTGAATGTCTTTAAATACATGGACATAGCAACACATCGTGTAAATTTGTGTTTAGTTGGCCTTAGGTGGGAAGTCAGTTAGATTTGAATTTTAAATTTTAAATTAGGGTGGGATGAGTTGGTGATCGCAAGGACAACCTCACAACCACAAACTAGTTCCAAGACTAAAAAGGTGCAAGATCATGGTAGATAGCACATGCATGGAAATAAGTGCAAACATAGATGTGATAAATGAGTTAATATGGGGAATGTATAAGGGTATGTGAATATAGAAATGGGGATGAGTGGTAGGTACATACAAATATGTATAAATAGTAGGTGGATAGCATAATATAAGGGACTCAACTTCACATAAAATTATATGTTTGTCAATGGACATCATTGGTTTGATAGAGAGGGTGGGGATTTAGAGCTTGCTTTTGGTGATGCCATCAAACATTTCTCCTATGGTATGAGTGTAATGGTGAAATTTGCGTACCCATATCATTTTCCATTTTAATTTTGTATTCATTTTGAGGGGACCATTACACTCATACCACAGAAGAAAAAATGTTTGATGGCATCACCAAAAGCAAGCTCTAAATCCCCGCCCTCGCTATCAAACCAATGATGTCCATTGTTCATATGGGCCCCAAAAAGATAGTACAACGTTGTGCAAATTTTCATATTTTGTTAATAATGAGAGTTATCAATCCAGACATTTCTTTTCACCAAAAACAATACTCCAATCTTTATACATCTGCTTAAAATTCAGTACCTATGATTGTGATGACGAAAAAATGCTGAAGGACAAAGAAAACTTGTTTTAGAAATTGCTCATTTCTGTAAAGCATATCAGGCCCTTTCAATAATGGGCAATTCTTTCAGTAAACATTAGTAAATATTCATGAAATTAATGGAGGCCTAAGTTTATGGATGCCAACTTCAATTCTTTAATAAAACTGTTCAATTTTCTTACACAAAAACTTCAATTGTGATTTAACTTTGATCAATATATCTTTTAAAAAAAAAAAACTTTTGCATCCCATTCGTCTAAATCTGCAGTCTGAGATCCCGAGACGGTTGCATCAGCAACGGCCTGTGAAATCTGCTAAAAAGCTGATATTTGTTTGATATTTGTGTAGATTGTTTTTGACAAATAAATTAGTAGGTCACATTTCATTATTAAATTCAGAGGCGTGTAAGGTATTTCAATCAGACCAGCCCACTGCCCCCACAAACTGCTTTTTTTCTTCATATCTCACTGAATTTGGATTTAATGGAGACCGTCCCGTACGCCAGTTATTTGAGCCGCTTTAGGGATGGTTTCTTTACTTTATTGGAAAAGGCATAGCCACGTGAATTCATGAGCAGTCTTGTGAAAAGAAGCGCCATATAATAATTCGAATCTGGAAAGGCTTACATTGGAAGATTTTATATTTCTACAGCGTAGGATAGACGTACAAATCACTCAAAACCATCAACATGGAGAATTATACTCAGTTTTCATATTGCTGTGGAAAATCACAACCTGCATTACTTATATAATTAGCTCAATAATTGATGAATTTGTTCTTTTAAATTTGATATAATGAAGATTTCATATGTTTAAAATTTCACTCTAATTTGTGTAAAATTTGTGAATCAGTTGAGCTGCAAATTACACTTGTACAAATTAGAATGAAGAATAAACTATGAATAATTACATTGATTGCATTGATAGCATTAATTTGCATTACAAATAGCTTAGGAATTAGTACAATATATATAGCAGAAGATAAGCCATCTAGAAAAGCAACTGCCAACTAGAAAAAAAGGCATGAAGCTCCATGCAAGATTGCACAACTAAACAATCAGCTGTATGCAAGATTCCACAACTAAGCAATCATTATTTTAGCAACTAACAACTAGCAAACTTATCTAGAGGAATATCCTAGAATAGAAATTCTACACTAACACCCCCCCTTAAGTGTAGCTAGGTGAAAAGAGAGATATGGGTCCCAGCAACTAACCCTGATCAGGGACCCAATTACAAAGAGGCAAGGAGAAAACCCATGTGGAAACACTCCTAACAATTTATTTAAATTTAGAAAGAAGAAAGCTACAACTGCCGATGAAGAATTGCAAATAGATCCAACGACATGATATAGATCAGAGTCATAGAAACCACTGCACGAGTACCTCCAGGATACTCTTGAATGCTCGAAATTATAGTTCAATATTTTAGTCTACACTTTTCAACTGAATGGGGTTGAATAGACAAACACCTGGTCTCTGAATACAGAAGCTGATCGTCGAAAGATTTGATGTTTGCAGAGATGTGCTCCGACGGTTAATTAACAACTTTTATCTTTTATTTATTCAGAAGCATAATGAAAGAAACCTATACTAGATACTTTAAGTAGAAACCCCCATATGGAACTTTATATAAGTTTGATTTTTACAATGCCCCAAATTTTCCCAGATCTTTATCATGTGGTGCTCGCAAAGCACACACAATTTTTAAAGAATCAAACTAGGAAAAAAAAGCAAGGAGCATGCAAAAAAAAAGGAGAAGTAACATGCATGCATCTAGAAACAAAGGTTTACATCTACCTCCATGGTTGTGAAAATCTTCACAGAAATCTGTCTACGTCTAGAAGCAAAGGTTTACATCTGCCTCCATGGTAATAAATTCACACAATATAAAACAAATTTGCACTGAAACTAATCTAGCTCTGATACCATTGATGAATGCTTGTAGACAAAAAAAAATCCATTGTATGCAAACAATATTTCTCCCCTTCGGAAGAAATAGATCCACTGGTGATTGTAGAAGCCATTCCCAAATCCTAGATGAATAGGGAATCCAAATCCTGGATGAATAGGGAATCCAAATCCAAATGTGTGCCTCAAAATGCAACTCAAGTAACCTCATACTGGGAAAATATGTCTTCTCCAAAATAGAAATTGTCTGCCTAATCAAAGAAGAAGAACTAAGAGAGGATATGATCTAAACTACATCTGGAAACATAGAATAAGATGGTGATATAAAGCCACCTAAGATAGCCTCAAACAAGGGAGATAAACCCTCAAATGTGTCCTTCAAATCAGCAACGTGAGACTCCACAAACAAGGATGAGATGTCTGCAAGATAAGAGTCCCAATGAGGTGGATCTGAAAGACTAATATTGACCTGTTGCAGATAATCACTAGAAGCCATGAAAGAAACAACACTGGACTCTGAAGAAGCAACGGGTGAAGAAGAAGATGTGATCTCAATAGGAGGAGAAGAGGGAGCAAGAGAGGTCTCTGTCTCTGAACATTCAAAACATGCCATTTACTCAAGCTCCTCTAAAGTATCATCATCATAAAGTATATTATCTGCATCATCAATGGGTATGAGGCAATCCATTGCAGGATCATCTGGGAATGGAGAAATATGTGGGTCTCCAAAGATCTCCTAAATCTTAGTCCAAAGTGTGCATGGACAATCAATGTCCAAAATAGCCCACATAGTGTTAGAATCAACACTAGAACCAATCAATCCTACAATATGATCATTCCTATTTGCCCATGCATTTTTCTTCTGAGGTGAATCTAGTTCAGGTATGAGGCCATAAAGATAAGGCAAAAGATTGAGCCACCTGCAATGTGTGACAATGCCTTTTTGCCAAGACTCATAATTATCCTTGTTCAAATTTCACATAAGGATGAGTAGCAAAACCCATGATACCTCCTCAAAATGATAGAGATCAAAACATGCAAATAAATTTATGCTGATAATAGAAGCCCATAGAAGCAAACATAGCTTCTCCAAAAGCCAAGGTGTCCAGGATATCACACAGAATGTATGAAATTGAAAAACTAAATAAAAGATACCTGGGGCTAAATCTGAAAAAGATTACATGGGTGGCTATGTAGAGCTCACTGATAGCTTTACAACGCCTATTCATTTTTGAAAAACATAGATTCTGAGTGCAGGAACGAAGCTTGGAAGCCTAAAAAGATGCTTGGACTTCACACAGAACAAACAGATTACCAGTAGCAAAATTTGAGATAACTACCAACATCACTGGATTGTTATAACCATGAGGTTTGTTTTGTACCAGGAAGCACTGATCATGACCTCATGACTAAAACCCTCTCAAATTCAAGAAGAAGCTGACAAGTCTGGAGCTTTGATACCATGTAAAATTTGTGAGCCAGTTGAGCTGCAAATTACACTTGCACAAATTAGAATGAAGAATAAACTGTGAATAAATACATTGATTGCATTGATAGCATTAATTTGCATTACAAATAGCTTAGGAATTAATACAATAAATATAGCAAAAGATGAGCCATCTATAAAAGCAATTGCCAACTAGAAAAAATGCATGCAGCTCCATGCAAGATTGCACAACTAAGCAATCATTATTTTAGCAACCTAATAACTAGAAAACTTATCTAGAGGAATATCGTAGAATAGAAATTCTACACTAACAATTTGATCTCTACGAGTGTAGATCTAATTTGACATATAGATCTGATCCTATAATTCATAGGTCTAATTTGGTTGAATGTGTTTTGTTGCAATTTGCTTTGTTGTGACGGGATGGAGAGACAGGAATCTAACTAGTCATGTTGATAAAAATGTGGCAAACTTCTTTAACCCAAGACAAATTACTAATCTATTTCCTCAACAAGATGCATAGAAAAGATAAAAGGCGCATGTTTGCATTGTGATAGAAAATGGTCTAGAGGTCATAAGTGTGCCAGTTGTGAGAAAAGATTAATGATTATTGTGAATGAGATTGAAGAAGTGGGAAAAGTAGCTACAAAAGAATCAAATGTGAAACTTGAGCATGCAAATTTTGAGGAAGAAAGCCTTGCTATCTCCCTACAAACACTTAAAGTGGTTGGTTACATCAAAAAGTGAAAGGTGATAGTGTTGGTTGATATAGGTAGTAAACACAACTTCATTAATAGAAGATTGGCTAATGAACTCAATTGTTTCATGTATCCAATCTCTAATTTTTAGGTCATGATAGCTAATGGGAAAAACTCCCTTGTGCTAAATACCATCAAATAAAACTTTCAATGGGTGACTATCAACTAGATTTAGAAATGTTTGTCATCCCAACAAAGGGGAGCAAATGTAGTTTTGGGTTTGCAATGGCTTAACAATTGGGAACATTATCCTTTAATTTTAGGACATGTTCATGGTTTTCAATACAAATAGACAAAAGTATAAACTTGTAGAATGAAATCACCACCAAGCCAAATTATCAACTCTCATAGAATGGAGAAATTACTTAAGAAATGATCTTATAGCATAGTTGCACAACTATAATTTTTAAAAGCATAAGACTTGAAAACTCAAGATCCTCCATAGATTCAAGAGACTAAAGGAGGCGATATACATAAGACTTCCTTTAGAACACTTGAGGATCATTATGAATTGTTAGTTATGTCATTTGGTCTCACTAATGCTCCATCAATTTTTTAAAGCCTCATGAACGCAATGTTCCACTCATTTCTTTAGAAATTTGTGTTGGTATTATTTGATGACATCCTCATTTCTAGTAAAACATGGGAAGAACATTTACGACATGTAGAGAACGTATTATAGGTATCAGAAAATAATCAACTCTATGCAAAAAAAATCCAAATGTGTCTTTGGGGTGAAAGAAGTGGAATACTTAGGACATGTGGTGTCACACGAAGGGTTAAGGTGGATCCTAAGAAGATTGTAGAAGTAAAAGAGTGGCCAAAACCTAAAAATATCAAAGGTTTGAAAGGATTCTTAGGTCTAATATGATACTATAGAAGATATGTTCACAACTATGCTTCCATAGTAGCACCCTTAACGACATTGTTGAAGAAGGATTAGTTTACATGGTTAGAGCAAGCCACCCAAGCATTTCAACAACTAAAAGAAGCTCTTACTTCCACTCATGTGTTAGCTACCCTAGACTTCTGTAAGACATTCATAGTAGAATGTGATGCTTTTGGACATGGCATTGTGGTAGTACTAATGCAAGAAGGGCATCCCTTGACATTTGAGAGTTGACAACTCAAAGGAAAGAACTTTGTAAGGCCCACATATGAGAAAGAAATGTTAGTTATAATTCACGCAATCAAATAATGACACCAATATCTAATAGGAAGACATTTCAAGGTCAAGATAAATCATGAGAATATAAAATATATTTTGGAGCAACAATTGTCTTTGAAGGCAACCAAAATGGGTCACAAAAATGCTAGGGTATGACTTTGAAAAATTGTTTACAAAAAGGTAAGGAGAATAATGCAATTGATGCCCTTTCTCAATGAGAAAAAGAGGAAGCAACAATTTACATGCCATTTATTTATTGCAACTTGAATGGGCAGAAGTTGCACGAGAAGAGTGGCAACATGATCTTCTAACAAAGAAGCTCATTCAACAACTTCAACAAGACCCATCTTCTTTAGATAAGTATGTTTGGAAAGGAGACTCCTTATGGTACAAAGATAGGCTCTTTTTATGTATAAATTCTCAGTTGAAAGATATCATATTGTTTCAAATGCATGACTCACCAATAGGACGACATTCAGGGTTCTTAAAGACCTATCACCGTACAAAGAAAGATCTTTTTTGGGAAGGTCTTAAGGGGGTGTAAAGAAATTTGTGGTTGAATGTTTGATATGCCAACAAAATAAAGGTGAAATGATGAAGACCCAAGGCCTCTTACAACCATTAGGAATGCTAGCACTATATTGGGAGGAAATACCAATGGACTTCATTGCTAGGTTGCCAAAGTCAAATAATCTTGATGTCATTTCGTGGTTGTGGATAGACTCACTAAGTATGCACATTTCTATGGACTCTCTCATCCATTTGAAGCTAGTATTGTGGTAGGAGTATTCATAGAAAAGGTACAAAGACTCCATAGTATTCCCAAGATTATTATGAGTGATTGTGATGCTATCCTCGCTGGAATCTTTTGAACAACTTTATTTGCAGCATGGGGCACAAAACTTGCATATAGCTCATCTTATCATCGGTAATCAGATGGCCAAACAACAATTGTGAATAAATGTTTGGAAGGATATTGACATTGCTTTTCCTTCAACAAACAAGCATAATGGTCCAAATGAATGTCATTAGCAAAGTGGTGGTATAACACATCGTTTCACACATCATTGACTCCATTTGAGGCTCTTTATGGAAACCCCCCACCTACTTATTTACAGGGTCATTCCAAAGCTCATGTAGTATAGGATTATATTCAACACCAACAAGAAATACTTCAAATCCTTAAGGAGAATTTAATTGTGGCTCAAAATAGGATAAAACAAGTAGATCAAAATCACAGGGAGAGGCATTTTGAGTAGGGAGATTGGGTATTCCTTTGATTATAGCCTTACAAACAAATGTCACTTAAGAAACATAAGAACATCGAGCTTGCACCCAAATTTGATGGTCCCTATAATGTTCTCCACTTGGAATTGACAGTGTAGCTTATAAGTTGAAACTTCCACCCTCTTCTAAATTTCATCCTATATTTCACATCTCCTACCTAAAGAAAGTAATAGGTAACAAGCTTCCAATCCAATTAGGATTGTCTGAGTTAGATGAAGGGAAGTTTATTTTAGAATCTAGGGCAGTCATAAAGAAACAAGTGAAACAGTTGTGAAATCAATCAATTTCCAAATTCCTAATCAAGTGGAAGAATCTATCAGCTGAAGATGCAACATGGGAAGACAAACAATTCATACAAAAGCATCCAAAGTTGCTAAGCATTGAGAACAATGCATTTTTAAAGGGGATGGGCATGTTATGCCTCTAATATTTATCTTCCTAAGTGTAATAAGGTTAATGAGTTAAACACTTATGGCACGCTTAACCTTAATATTTTCATTTATTAGCTCTAGTTAATTCCTTGGATTGACCTAATTAGGATGAAGGGGTGTATCCCTACATAATTATGTGTATAAGCAAGGAAGAGAAAGGCTCTTCCAAACCATCATAAGCTATAAGATGAAATACATATTCTCATATTCTAATTTTTGGAGGTCACCCCCTCAAAGTAGTCTAATATTTTTATCTTTATCTCTTAAAAATATTTAACCTATTAAACATATTTACTTCTTGTAAAGATTGTTTTTATCTATGTTTAAATTATAAATTAAAAGAAACTTTTAAAATTATATATATATTGAATACCTAACATAGAATATATATATATATATATAGTGAATACATAAATTTGTTTAATTCTTCGTAATATTCTATGTTAGGTATTCTTTTTTATTCATTGTCTTTTTCATTTAGAAGTCTTATGATGGGTCCCCTCTAGTTTTACAATGTAATTACAATGAATGTTTTGTTTTCAATATTGAGTTATTTGGCGTGGATAATAACAGGGAGCCTAGCTTAGAGTTATGATTTTACATATTATTTTATCATTAATCTAAATGTTGTACTCTTTTTTCCACCCTCTTTTTAGATGAAAACGGGTTGACTTTTTTTCTCAATTTGCAAAATGCTTAGCAAGAAAGATCATATCCTAGACATTAATTTAGTAATATAATGTAATCTATTAGTAATGTAATGTAATCTATGCGTTATCATTCTAAGAGGATAAGAGAATTCTTCAAATATCTCCTCTCTATACAATTTTAAGTGGGGGGAGAATATCTAAGCATGCCACACGTTTCCAAATAACTTTTATTGAGATAATATCAAATAATTTTGTAAAACAATATCATATAAATATATGTTATATATGTGAATTTCTAATAACAATATTTAATTAATGTAAGAATGTGGTTGAGTGTAAAATGTTTACACTCCTTGAACTCAACTCAACTTTTAAATTATAGTTTACTTTCATCAAAATATTAATTGATTTTCTTTTTACAAATGGTGTCTTGTTTTACAAGTAATTAAAAATCGTCATTATATTTAGTCAAAATAATTTTCCATATACAATGAGAGTTATTTGGACATAAGTATATATAAAGTTTATTCTATTGTATGTATGTGTGTATGTATGTATGTATGGATGGATGGATGGATGGATGGATAGATGGATGGATATAAGATAAAGCTTTAGAAATCTTGTTTAATTATAATTTTAAATCGGGTTTAAATATAGAGAACATGAGAAATACTTTTCATTTAAGGAATTTCAACTTGATAACCTCTAATATTGAAAAATATTTTTGGAAAACTTGTGATATAATTATTTACATTGATGTTGTATATGTCACTACATGATCCACCATTAGCATCATATTACAACCTTTCCATCATAATAATAGATCACATGGTTCTGATCCAAAATTTGACATAAAAATTTATATGGACTATTTCATCCATTTGAAGCTAGTACTATGGAAAAAGTGTTCATGGAAAAGGTACAAAAACTCCATGCTATTCTAAAAATTATTGTGAGTGATCATGACCCTATCCTCACTAGCATCTTTTGGACAAATTCATCTCCAGCATGGGGCACAAAACTCGTATATAGCTCATCTTATCATCCATAATCATATGGCCAAACAACAATTGTGAATAAATGTTTGGGAGGATATTTACATTGATTTGCCTTCGACAGACAAGCATAATGGTCCAAATGGCTTTCATTAGCATAGTGATGGTATAACACATCATCAAAGATGACTCCATTTGAGGCTCTTTATGGAAACCCCCCACCATCCACTACTTATTTATAGGGTCATTCCAAAGATCATGTACTAGAGGATTATATTCAACACCAACAAGAAATACTTCAAATCCTTAAGGAGAATTTAATTGTTAGATCAACATTGCAGTGAGAGGCATTCTAAGGAGGGAAATTGGGTATTCCTTCGATTGCAACCTTACAACAAGTAGAACAACATTATTTTGAAGGGGGTGGGCATGTTATGCCCCTAATATTTATCTTCCTAAATGTAATAAGGTTAATTAAACACTTGTGGCATGCTTAACCTTAATATTTCCATTTATTAGCTCTAGTTAGTTCCTTGGGCTAACCTAATTAGGATGAAGGGGTGTGTCCCTACCTAATTATGTCTATAAATAAGGAGATAAAGGCTCTTCCAAACCATCATAAGCTGTAAGATTAAATTCATATTCTCATATTCTAATTTTTGGAGGCCACCCTTTCAAAGTAATCTAATATTTTATTAATTTTTACCTTTATCTTCAAGAAATGTCCAAACAACCTATTAAACATATTTACTTCTTGTAAAAATTATTTTTATCTATATTTAAATTATAAATTAAAATAAACTTTTAAAGTTTAAAATTATATATATATATATATTGAATCCATAAATTTGTTTAATTCCTCCTATAATATTATATGTTAGGTATTCCAAAAAGAAATGCTCCTCATTGTCTTTTTCATTTAGAAGTCTTATGATGGGTCCCCACTAGTTTTACAATGTAATTACAATGAATGTTTTGTTTTCAATATTGGGTTATTTGGCGTGGTTAATAAGAGGAGCCTAGCTTAGGGTTATGATTTCACAAACTATTTTATCATTAATCTAAATGTTGTATTGTCTTTTCCACCCTCTTTTTTTTTTTCTCAAATTGCAAAAATGCTTAGCAAGAAGGATGATATCTTATACATAAATTAGTAATATAATGTAATCTATGCGTTATCATTCTAAGAGAATGGAAAATTCAAATTTCTCCTCTCTTTAGAATTTTAAGTGTGTGGAGAACATCTCTACATGTCACACGTTCCCAAAAAACTTTTCTTGAGATAATATCAAAGAATTTTGTAAAACAAAATCATATAAATATATTTTAATATATGTGAATTTTTAGCCGATAGGCTATTAGTGGGAGCTTTTTGCTCCCAGAAAAATCAGACACCGGAAAATGTCATCCTGTGTGTGCCTGCTTAGCACCAGAAAACTCTGCGATTTTTTTCTTTTTCGTCGTTTCTCTAATCCCGGAAACCATCGGACGCCAGGAAATTGTCATCCTATGTGTGTGCCTGTTTAGCGCTGGAAAACTCTATCGTTTTTTTCTTTTTCGCCATTTCTTTGTGCTCTTTTGCCACTGGACCTTGGTACTCAATTCTCTTTATATATTTTTGCAAAATGTAATGCACTGGTATCCAAGAATATGGTGAACTTTCTTTATCTTAAGCTATGTCTTCTCGGGACAGTGCACAGAAGATTTGAGCCATTCACCTCTTCTAGAAATTAATGTCGATATATGTGCCAATTTGTGATGATGTATTTGCAAAATGTGATGTACTAGAATCCATGAATATGGATAGCTTCCTTCATATTCATCTCCATTGAAACACAATTGCAGCTTCACAAGAATGTTATTTTTAAAACATTCTATAGGTACTATATATTAGAGATAGAAAAATATATTGTTTATCTCAATACAGGCATACAATAGATGCAACAGAACCCTTACCATTGAAGTTGACCTTTTCTTCTGTTCAGAAAACTTGTAAGGTTTCTCAAACATAGTTCTCTAATTTGCAACTCTAAGAAACCCAGGGAATGAAAGATCACAAGATTGTTATTTTATTAGATAGACGTGAAGATTTGGGGAAACTCCAGACATGGCACCATATTTTTTTAAAGCACAAATTGTGAGATAATTTTCTAATGGATTTTATTTTCCCCCTTTCAGAAAAAGTGTAATCATATATTACAGAAAGAAAAAATGGTATTAGGCATCCATATCATAAGGATACAATATGCTCCCTGAGCAGCTGGATCTTAGCACAGAAATGGATTCCTAGGTTATTTAATTTTCAATGAAAATTTAAAAGTAATTCTACCTCACTTTCCTTGGAGCTTTTAATAGTAATGTCACATGGCACCGTTCAAAGGAAAGATAAGGCAGTAAGACAAAGCACACAAGTAACTGCTAGAAGCCTTGGATAGCACTCTCTATTACTTCATGGAATAAGCTGTAGATTATCTTACTCTCCAGAGCATCAATATTCAGTGGCATATTCATATTTAGCTCCTGTAGTTTTGCATACATGCTTATGTTTTCTTAAGATATGCATGCAGCAGAAGCTCAAATACATAATAATGTTTTTAGAATTCCACAAGTTGAAATTAGTGGCAAAAATTTTGGAATAAACGTGTACTTTTAAAGGCAATACACGAGTATCCCCTAAAATTTGTATCTCATGTTTATTTGTTTAAAATTTCTATTATTAACACAAGATGTGCTTTAGCTATGGGTGAGCTCAAGCATTCATTTTACTCATCTTTATTAGAGAAAGATGAATGAACACTGACACATATATAATATACATTGCAGTTGTTGCCGCGATCACAATGACACTATTTTTGCAACGAACATTATTGATGTAAATCTATACCATTCTACTTAAATATCATCCACTTTAATGGTCAAATAACTAATAGTAATTTTACACCTCATTCACAACAAAAAATGGTAAATATTTGTCCTATTTTTATAAAATTGTTCAACAATTGAAAATAAATTGTTGCCAATAAGTCTAAAATAAAACAATGTGTCAGGATTGTGTTTTAATTTTTTATTTTTGTTTCGCTAGAATATCCAGCTCAATGGAAGAAACACATTAAAAAGGGCACTAGAAGCCATGCCAGTCAAACCTAAGACATTCTAGTACAAAGCCAGTAATGACCATGCTCTTTCCAAGAGCTTGTTTAAAATGTAGAATAATTTATCCATTTGTTCATGTATCCTTGAAATTTAATTTTTAGATACACCAAAATCTTCAAGATGTACGTTGCACTGCAATTCCTAGATATGGTACTAAAATTAAGAGAATAATTAGATCAATGAGAATAATTCATGCCGAGTCTTGTGAAAATCATCATAACGTGCACACCAATACAAATTAAAACCAATACAATCGATGAAAGTGACATATCAAATCCATATCTACAATTCTCAACCTTAACTAAAACTCAAAATAGGATCAGTTCATCTTGCCCTCACTAATTCTAAATCGATTGCTATACTCATGTTGGAGATACAACTGTGAAGTTTAATAAAGCATTGGTGTTTTAACTGATGCGTGTAGTTTTAAAAAAGAAACAAATAGTTTAAATCAAGCTACGAATATGTGAAACTGATAAACATAAAAATATTAAAAAAATCTCATAATCAATACCTAGCTATAAAATTATAAGAATTGAGGCAATTCTCTATTCTATTTTTTCCTACCTTTATGTTT
Organism: Cunninghamia lanceolata; assembly: GCA_027924645.1. NCBI lineage: Eukaryota > Viridiplantae > Streptophyta > Pinopsida > Cupressales > Cupressaceae > Cunninghamia > Cunninghamia lanceolata. Next base: position 4,634,762 of record BSBN01000430.1, on the reverse strand, counting down.
CAAATGAATTTTCCTTAGCTTTTCAAATGTAGATCATTGACCAAAAAAACCAAAAACCCATTACTATAGCATGATCATACTTTTAATCTTATTTGAAATAAACTTATGTAACATTTCACCCTATTGGCTATTTCATTGCGCATAAATTATGTACAACTGCTAGTTAATAATAATGTGGTTGAGTGTAAAATGTTTACACTTTTAAATTCAGTGTAACTTTAAGTTATAGTTTATTTTCATCAAATTATTAATTGATTTTTTTAATAAATGGTGTCTTGTTTTACAAGTAATTAAAAAATCATCATTATATTTAGTCAAAATAATTTTCTATATATCAAGGGAATTATTTGGACATAAGTATACATAAAGATTAATTTATTTTATGTATGTATGGATGGATGTCTATAAGATGAAGCTTTAGAATCTTGTTTAATTGTAATTTTAAATTAGGTTTAACTATAGAGAACATGAGAAATACTTTTCATTTAAGGAATTTTAACTTGATAACCTCTAATATTGAAAAATACATTTGGAAAACTTGTGATAGAATTATTTATATTGATGTTACATTTCTCACTACATTATCCACCATTAGCATCATATTACAACCTTTCCATCATAATAATAGATCACATGGTTGTGATCCAAAATTTGACATAAAAATTTATATCATAGTTTCTTAGAGGATTTTTTCAAATTAGAATGGATTTGTGGAAGATTAAAGACTAACCTTCAACATATTTTCCTTTCCCATTTAAAAGTGTATTTATTCTATTTTTTGGATCATCAACCAAGAATGTTTTTCAATATGTAAGAAAATGGTTGCATAAGTGGCATTATTATGTTAATGTAAACAATCATTATAATTAACCAATCATTCTAACTAATTGATCTATTTAATATATTTTTATGAGAGAACTCTGCTAATTGACAAACACTAACAAGAGAGGACTCCCCTGATAAAAGGCTTGAACATTGAAAGAGGAAAGATGACCCCCCCACCAAATGGCTTAGCCAATTGGAGATGGGAGAGAACACACCCACACACCCCAATATTCTTATTGTTTATTTATGAATATGATCATAAGATACTAACCTTTATATATGGTCATGTAGAGACAACCTCCACCTTGTAATGAATGAAAAATATAAGTCTAAGCAATCCTGACTTTGCAATGAATGAATGATGATAAGCCCAAAAAAATCACTCAATGTGTCTAAAACTAGTTTATGATGGACCCTGCCTCCATAAAATGTTATAATGAGAAGCTATTATCAAAAAACATGCATCAAGTGTAAGAACTTGTTAATGTACCATCAAAGAGTTATTAACATCACCAAAAATCTTGTCTTGCAATATTACAATACCATTTAATAGTTTTCAACCAATGCATTGGAGTGTCTAGAGTCCAACCATTACATGGAAATTATTTATGAGTCAAAGATAAAAACCACACAACCCTAAGGTTAAGATGACACTACTAAACCCCTAATAATAGCGTTAAAATATAAAACATAGGAATGATAAATATATCCTTATTCTTGTAAAAGCCTTGTCCATTTGACATTGTCTTGAGATGGCTAGATACCATCACTCCTCACATATCATGGTCAAAACAGACACATGTATTTTGGGAATCAATATCCATTCAACAAGGGATTTGTAGGATTGACAACTTTAAAGAATGATTGAAGATATCTATAATTTTCAAGGCTCTTTCATTTTTTTCTTATAACTATGGAAAAAAAACAAATCCATTGTATAAGCAACGAAGCAAACCTCTACTCTTCTCCTTATTTCCATTCACACTTAAATAATGTTGAAGTGGTTTCAAGGGTCCAAGTAGGGCTGAATGTTATTTTTGATAAATAATGACCCCACTTGGCCTTAGGGGTTGGAGTGCTAGGAGCAATGGTGATCATAGGTCCATAGGCCACATTAAAGATGAATTTTAAAAACTTTGGTCTGAATTTCCTCTTTATCCTTTCTCAAAGGTAAGGGTGGCGATTATTTTGCCAAGACTATGCCACCTCTATTGATGATTTCTCCACACAATCATACTTATCAAGGACTAAAGAGAAGGCATGTTGCAAACATTGGGAATATAGAATGAATTTATAGTTACCCCTCCGTGTTTCCATTATTACGCCTTGTTCTTATGTTTAATGATTTGGTTTAATAACTTCTCTTTGGATTTTACTTTGGTTGTGATCAATTTGACTCTATATGTGTAAACTTGATCTCTCTCCTCTCATGTCCTTGACATCTAAAGGTGACATAATGAATGGTGGGCTTTTTGTTTGGGCAATTAATGGGAAAGGGTTTGAAATTGGTTTCAACTCTAATAATTCTTGTAAGTAGATAAAGGCTAGTCATATTATTTCTCTTTTTTAGGATTTTCCCCCTACACAAGCTCTTGTGGATTTTGCTATTCATTACCAATTGTAGCTTTTTGAGTTCTTTTAGTGGCTTCATTGGTTATTTGTCTTTCCCTTGTGGGAGTATATGGTGTGGTTTCTATAGATCCTAAGAAGTTTGTCATTCTACATGTCCCTTTAGTAGTTATACTCCCTTGATGAGTGACTTCCTTTGGAATATTAAAAATTATGATCTCTATGATCAAATTGGAAATCCAATTGTGGCTCAATTGTCACCAACCCTTTCCCTCTCGACCCTAAATGAGCATGGCCTCATTAAACTATTAGGAATAAAGTTTTGTTTTCAAATTATCTTTTCTATAGCATGCAATGTTGTTTAAGGTTTTTAGAATCAACTTGTACAATAATGTTGTCTTTTCTATGAATTCGGCAAAAGCCATAGATTATAAACTTTCTGAAAGATATTCATGATGAAATTCAACCTATATTAGTGGAATTAGTAGCCATTAATGATCAATTGGTCTTTCTGGATACCCCTACTCTTACACTTGCAATTTCTAAAGAAACCCTTGGCAATGACAAGCACCTTGCCATGAGATCATCTTTTGTCTATAAGGGGAAGAAAGATTATGAGAAATTGGTGAAAGATGTGGATTTCTATAATGTAGTTGACGCACAATAGGCTCAGTTTTGTACCCTCACTAGCAACCCTTGCAAGGGTAAGTGGCTCGAAAAAATCTAAGAAATCATGACTTTGAAATCTATGACTAACATAAGGAGAATATTGAAAATCTTAATAAGGCTCTTAGCCACATGACAAGGGTGAATAAGGAAAATGAAATGGATTTTAAAACCCTTATAAGTATAAAGGAGTTACAATGATAAGATGACCTACACTCACCTTCTTTGTGGCATAAGATTTACAAAAATATAAGTGTTGTTGATTTATAATAGATTCTCAAGAAAATTATGTATATTTAAATTAGTTTTTCTACACCCTCTAAAAATGCCTTGGTTTTTGTGCATTTCATATTTTATTGGGCTAACATGTAAATCTTACACCCTCTCATTATGTCTTTGTTTCCATGCATATCATGTTTTATTAGACTAGCATGTAATCCTCTTGTGTGTCTATGTGCACATGTGCATGTGTGTGCGCGAGTGTGTTTGCGAGTGTGGGTGTGTGTTATGTGGATGTGTGTGTGTGATGTGTGCACTTATGCGTGTTGTGTGGATGTGTGTGTGCGATGTGTGCACTTATGTGTTGTGTGGATGCGTGTGTGATATGTGCACTTATGTGTATGCAAGCGTGTGTGTGCTCAACAAGTGAACTTAAGACAAGAAAATTATTCAAATTTTCAAGCTGCATCTCTCCACCATCCATTCTATGGGATTGAGTAAAGAAAGACAACGAATAAGATGAAGTTTGATACCTTGTATAAGCATATACAAGAGCCTAAGGTAACAAGTGTGAATAAGGTAGTCCGCTTTGTGGTAGATATATGTTTTCTTTGGGTGAACTTAAGCCAAGGAAATCACTCAAATTATAAGCTACATCGCTTTGTGGTAGATATATGTTTTTTTTGGGTGAACTTAAGCCAAGGAAATCACTCAAATTTATAAGCTACATCTCTTCACCAATCAATTTATGTAGGATTTGGTGATCAATGAAGGAGGGTAAAGTTTGACACCTTGTATACGCATGTGCAAGAATGACACCTTGTATAATATTTTTATCACAAAACTTTAGCTAAAGAAACCATTCAAAATTTCAAGGTACACTTGTCAAAGAATCCATTTACAAAAGATTTAACAAACAAGATTAAACCTATCATCAAAACTTGATAAAATATAAATCAATAAAAATATAATTCAAAACTAGACAATTAAATTTCAAAAAAACATTATATCATAAATATTTGATGTTATTCTAGAAAATTCCAATAAAATATTATATAATAAACACTTGATGTTAATCTTAAGAAAAATTCAACAAAGTTTTTATTTTTTTTTTTAAAACTTGAGGTTAATCTTCTATAAAAATTCAACAAAGTTTTTTTTTTAAAAAAAAACTTGATGTTAATCTTCTAGAAAAATTCAACAGAAGTTTGAAGGAGGGAAACACTTGATGTTAGTCTTATAGAAAAATTCAACAAAGTTTTAAAAAAAAAAAAAAAACTTGATGTTAATCTTCTAGAAAAATTCAACAAAAGTTTGGAGGGCGCCCTATGACCCTAACGACTAGTCTTTTGCCATGCTAATATTACCGACTTCATTTGATAAGGAAGGATAGAAAAAGACTGGAGTCTCTTAAAAGACTACCATTTAACTTTTAATTTTCATGTTGCTTTAGCTTTCGGTTGATAATGTTCGTAATTTAGTTAATTACGGCGGAATCTTAGACTGGGAATGTACCTAGCGTCCCTCTCAAGGCTTTTTATTTTATTTTATTTTCCTTTGATATAAATATAGAAAAATCAAACGTTTCGGCATTTAAAAAAAAGTGACGCTACTAAGGTACAAATGGCAACTATTCGATACAATTATTGTGAAGACGATGCTACTAGTAGTGAGGTACAAGCGCCAGAAATTCCTGTATATTTAAGACTATTATTGCCAACAGGAAATGATTGGTGAGAGAACGGCAAGGCAAATCCAAACTTCGTGGTAAAGCACATAACATTGCAATGAACTAAATTTCCGAGTCATATATGACCGAGTAAATTTGAAAGTTTCTGGTAAAAGCTTTGGTGTATCATCGTTTCAAATCATACTGTGATTAACCAGTGTGAAACAAAAAAAAGAATGCATATCAGACAATACCATTACCACCTACAAACTTTCTCATTCTTGCTTAATGAAAAGACGGTATTACCACAAATTCTCATTACTTCAGTAAAAATAATGCATCAAAACCGCTTTTTGCAGATAAGCTTGTATAGGTATCCTAAGAGCCGTTTAGATCGGAGACAGGAGATAGGAGATAAGAGATACTGTTTTTAATAGTTATCTATCTATCTATCTACTCCCATTAACGTTTTCAGTTGAGAGCCTTTCTTTTCTAAGAATGTCAACACGCACTTCAAAAATAGGAGGAAAGAAAAGCACTAGTTTATTGCTGGCCCATTTGGTGCGCCATCACATCATTAGTTACAGCAAACAAAGCGTGAGTGTGAAGTTGGTTGCAATTGTCACGTTAAAAACACTTTTTCTCGACAACCCAAATCATGAAAAATCTCTAATTTTAGTGCCTCTTTTAACTTTCATGGAAAAAAACAAGACCTGGTTTCCCACAAATTACGAGTCCCAACGGAAAAATCGGTGTGAAAATGGCTCCGTTAAACACTGCGATAGGTAGATTGTCAACCATGAACAAGAATCGTAGGCCAACAAAGCCATGAAAATGGGAACATTTTGTCAAAAACAAGTCATAAAATTAGAAAAATGAAGCCCTATTATCCTGCACGAACAATGCTTTTAACTGCGAGTAATAATAAAATTAGAAAAATGAAGCCGTAATGTCCTGATTCCTGCATGAACAATGCTTTTAACTGCGAGTATTAATAAAATTAGAGAAATAATTTATCTAGGGCTAAAAACAAAAATAAAAGTATTAAAACATCGCACAAATAAGTGTTATCCTGCCCGAACACTGCTTTTTAACTGCGAGTAATAATAAAATTAGAAAAATGAAGCCGTAATGTCCTGATTCCTGCATGAACAATGCTTTTAACTGCGAGCAATAATAAAATTAGGGAAATAATGACACATATTTATCGAGGGCTAAAAACAAAAATTATAGTATTAAAACATGGCACAAATACTATGGATATTAAAATATGGGAAAGAAACTTATCTACAACAGATTCCGAAACCCGTGAACAGGTAAGAATAGAATGCAGTTTACGTTTCGTTGGGTAGGAAAAACAGTGTTTTACAATGTTCTCAGACCGCACAAGACCCACAAAGCCACGAATGATGAATTTCATTATACATGATAAGCCGAGCTGAGCTGCTGAGCTAAAAGCAGGCTGCCGCATCCGAACAAGCGTCAAATAATTCCTACCAAAACAAAAAGAAATGGAATACTTTACACAGAAGAGTAAGCATGAGCTCTGCATTACAGAGCACACAGGACGGGCGCCGCAGTGTGAGTTAGAAGACGAGAATAAATGGAAACACCAAGCCATTCCGCAAATTGCTCTGCTCTCTCAAATTAGCTGATTAATAATACGGTTTTCTTTCGACTAGGCAACTATTTGCGGTTCAGTTTCCTTCTGGCGCCTGATTTCTATGACTTTTCTATGGCAATTAGAATGAATATCACTGGAAAAAGTCGGACTGAGTGCCGGTCTATACTCCGGTAAAAGCCGCCCGGACTTATAACGCACACCACAGGCGTTACACAGCGTCTTAGGGCCCAGCGGCCCCGTCCGCCATTGCGGCGTCTTCTGCACTAAACAGTGGCTACAACGCCTGTTAACAGGCGAACCGTCCTCATGAGACGACCTAAACAACGCCGCCTTCTTTGCCTTTTTAGCCGGCGCCGGCGCCGGCGGCCTCGAACATACCGAAGCTTCCGCCTCCGCCCGGCCGAGGAAAGCATTGACGAACACAGTCGACTGCGAAGACGAAACAGAAACACTACGTGACGCCCGACGTTTACTCCGCGCCCGTCCCAGCAACCACGTCTTCGTAACTTCAACAGGCCGCGTCGCCTTCTGCTGAACCGCGGAGGCGGCCGCGGTAACCGCGACGGGCTCAAACTCGACCGCCGACGGCTCAAAACTGTCGTCTACAAAGGTCGAGAGCCATTCCAGCTCCTCCAGTGCGTCCGTCTGTCAAAACAAGAAACAAAACCTCAAAGCTCCGCCATTAACAAAACCTCAAAGCTCCGGCAATGAGTCCGACTAAAGAAAACAATTAGGGTTTCGGTTTCGACACATACCGGCACAAAAAGCTCCGCCGCCACAAGCCCGGCGTCGGCCTCGACCACGTTGGGCGTCGGCCTGGACGCCACTTCGCAGGTGGCGGCGGCTTCCGTTTCCGTTACGGACGAATCTTCCGAGTTCCGTTCCTCCGCCTCCGCTTCATCATTTTCGTCGCAGCTTCCTATCGGGCCGCCGATTTCTTCATTCGAAAAGTCCAACAGGTCATCAATTCGAAACGCGACCTCGCCCTCAGAACTCTCATTACCATAACAATCCATAACACCTGCAAAACCCACAGTCAAAATCCTTAAAACCAGAGAACCAAAATCGTTAAACCAAACCTTATCTATTCTAACTTTACTACTCCGCTCCGCAGCTCAGCTCACCTGCTCGGGTGTGCGCAGCGCTGAATCCTTTTCCTTGGAATGTTAGTTTTACTTTGGTGAAGAGGTAGCTTCCGTTTAGTAAAGGCGATTAAAGACTCGTACTGCAGCAGCCACGGTAAGGTAAGAAATCTGTGCACCTCTGGCACTGCCAAGTAATTATGCCGCCCAGTAAATACTTTATTTTTTACGCCCAAGTACACCGTATTCTCCAAAACAAAGAAAAAACCTCCCCACAATACACCTGTCAATCCATCATTCGACGCCTAATGCCAAAACCACCTCGTACGCCATGTGACTTTTAACCTTTTATAACCTTCACCGTTTACATCTACCTCGACTTCGACGACGCTCTCTTACTTACTTCCTCCCCGCTCCACGTCGCACAGCCAATCATAACACCGCACAAAACCCCTCCACCAATCCCGTTCTGCCAGCGCATGCGCGAAACCCCATTATTAATTCCCGCCCTTAATAGTTAAAAATCGAATCTAACTACTTTTGACTTAAATAACAATTAATATTTATTATTATTACCATTATCCGATCACACGTTTAATCCGCGCGGTCGCTGTCCTTCGCAGGAAAACGTTAACTCCTCGGGGAATATTCATAACAGCGAATGCGTCTTTTTTTCTTTCCTGCGCCGGGCCCACCCGACTACCTTACCTACCATATTTTTCTTATCCGCCTCCTTAATTAGCAGGCGCGCTTATTAATAAAGCGTTTGAACTTTGAACCAAGTTATGACACCCTTCCTGCCACGATTCAAACCGTTTGCATTAAACAAGGCGCCAAGTGTGACATGTGACCGCGTAGTTTCGCCGCTCTTTCCTTTATTTAGTCTGCTAATCTAATATTTTGAAACTAAATTAGGTTTGCTGTGTTTGTCTGGTTCCAATTCCCATGCCCACTTCTCGTTTTGCCACCTAACAATGGATAAGCCTGAGTTATTTCCACATGCCTCTCACCACTTTGGACATTTTCGAATCTCCGTTTCTCCAGTCTATTGCGCGGCCACCATTTTTAAATACGAATTTTAAAAGTTGGTACACGTAATTGATTTTATCCTCGCCCGCCATTTCTTATTAGCTGGTCAAATCTGGTGCAGGTTGAGTTGTCATGCATTACTGTACACTGTAAATTCAACTCAGTTGTTGCTTTAGTGCCATTCATATCTCCATGACGTCTCTGTCTATTCAACATCCAATGAAGAGACCATCTTAAGACTTGCAGATATTTTAGCCCTCCGTGTGAGGCATGCCACGTTACTTCATTAATTACACTAATAATAATGTTTCACCACTTAACACACACCCACAGCTTTTAATTATTTAAAGGTTTGTCCATTCAATTTAAAACTTAGGTCAACAGGCCGAAAGGCTTATTGAAACAGTAAAAGCAATGATGGTTTTTTTTGGTGGAGGTTTAATTTGAGTAGAGCTTGAATTTGTTTGTAGTAGTAGGTGAAGTATTAAAGATAAAGGTTAATTATTTTAGTACGGTTATTAATTATTTGGTAGTTGTTTGGACTCGTTTTGGTCGTGTTGTTCTTAATGTAATGACTAGTATGTAAGTGATGTGTTTTTGCATAAAAGTTGGCAAATTATCTTAATCGGATTTTATTCCATCTATACACATCCTAAGGGACCGGTCTTGATTTTCACTTTATCCATTCACTTACTCAAATCAACTCTGTGAGCATTAAGAATAAAAGTTAGCAAATTATCTTAATCTAATTTTATTCCATCTATACACATCCTAAGGGACAGGGCTTGATTTTCACTTTATCCATTCACTTACTCAAATCAACTGTGTGAGCATTAAGAATGAACTTGGTTCATTTTCAATGCCAAAGATTTTAAATTCAAATTTAATTATGGGCCCAAGCTAAACCCTTCCCAATTAGTTGTTACCTACCAACTTGAGTGCAAAACATTTCAAATTGCATGTTAAGGTGTGGTGTCAAAGGATAAACCCTAATACACTTATCCATAAAAGAAGATCCATATGAGTATCACATTGCATTATCATTCATTAATTCATCAACACCTACACTAACTGACAAATTAGGGCATCTTACATGGTTGCTTGTTGTCTTTGATCCTTGTTCCAAAATTCTTGAATCGAAATACAAGGATTGACCAAGGAGAAAATCTTTGTTTAGCAAACTCCCAAAAGTGTTTGTCAAGGATGCCTTTTTGTAGACACAAATTCCAAAAAATGAGGTGAACAAATTCTAAACATCCAGAAGAGTGCACTTCAATTCTACAAACAAGTTTCATTATTGCAAGCACAGATTTGACCCAAGATAGAGAATAGTCCAATCAATTGTCTGACAAAGTTTATTATTTTCAAAGCACAGGTTTGGATCAATAACATTATATACAACAAAAAGTCTTCAAACCATAAAGTAAGCTAGGTCCTAATCCCTCTTTGTCATTTTGAAAAGCATGCTTGCATATCAATTACTATCTCAACTAATTAATTTGGGACCTTTTGCTTACTTTTGTTGAGTTTATTGATTTAACCCCTAAGGGATTCACTTAGTAAACTTATCATATATCACCTTTGTTCATGGAATTTTAAATAATACCCCTAATTTTCATTTCCACCTCTATATCTTGAATTTTTATACCCCTCATAATACACCATTCCTATTAAAATATCTCCTATATTTATTGTATGTCCTAGGTACCATTTCTTAATGACCTTTTTATACCCATCATATGTTCAATTGAGCATTTTATTTCCACCACTATTAAACCCAACTCCAAATAAAAATTCTTGAATGAATTTTGATTGGAAATTATGAAAATAAAATACATTAAAAAATTACAGTATATAATAATTTTACAAACTAGAAATATGATTGTTCATCCAAAAAATGAGGAAAACAAATTCCAAACATCTAGAAGAGTGTAGTTTATTTCTATTCACATAATTCAATTCTTCGGACAAGGTTCATTTCTACAAGTGTATATTTTATCCAAGATAGAGAACAGTCCAATAGGTCATCTAACAAAGTTTACAATTTCAAATCTAATTCCAAAGCATAGGTTTGGATCACAAAACATTGTCAACAACTAAAAGTCTTCAAACCATAAAGGAAGCTAGGTCCTAGTCCCTCTTTTTCATTTTGTAAAGCATGCTTGCATATGAATTACTGTCTCAACTAATTAATCTTGGACTTATTGCTTACTTGTGTTGAGTTTATTGCTTTAACCCCCAAGTGATTCACTTAGTAAACTTATCCTATATCCCCTTCATTCATGGAATCTTAAATAATAGCCCTAATTTTCATTTCCACCTCTATATCTTTAATTTTATACGCCTCATAATACACCATTCATATTAAAATACCCCCTATTTTTATTATATCCTAGGTATTATTTCTTAATGACATTTTTATACCCCTCATATGTTCAATTGATCATTTTATTTCCACCACTATTAAACCCAACTCCAAATGAAAATTTTTGATTGAATTTTGATTAGAAATTATATAAATAAAATACATTAAAAAATTACAATATAATAATTTAACATTGATCCTAATGAAAAATATAATAAAAAATTTAAGGTTACTATTTGATGTGAATACGTGGCCATTTTTTACTTCCTTTACATGTTTGGATAAAGAAAATAAAGTAATACTTGTGCATAGGGTAAGTCACAAGAAACTAGAAATATGATAAAGAAAATAAATTAATAGTTTTGGGTAAAAAACCACCAAAGAGGAGTAGAGATGAAGAGGATCAACAATGGAATAAGCAAAGTTGAGCTGAGTTCAAAAGAATCCTTAGTATAGTTGGTCCTTGACTTATTTTAAGTTAGATTTCTTCTTCTTGCACTTAGACTCATAGTGCCCAAAACATTGACAATCCATGCATTTCATGCTTCTACAATCCAAAGAACTTCTTTCTCTTCCTCTATAATTTCATCTTCCCCTTCTTCTTCTATGACGTCCTCTACTAGTAGAAGGCTCCCCTTATAGTTTATTTTGATGAGAAAGAAGAGTTGTAGATAATTGTAAACTAGCAAGTTTGCACCAAGGGTAAGTGCAAAAAGATGGGGGGCCAAAAAGTGGCCAAAAAATTTTGAAAAAAAATTTAGGCATAACGCGAGCGCGTTATAACGCGCTCGCGTTATGGCTTGGCAATGACAAGCCTAAGGCTCGTCATTGCCGAGCCATAACGCGAGCGCGTTATAAAGCGCTTTATATATATAAAAAAAACGCTGTCATTTCATTTTATTTTATTTCATTGTGAGTTTTTCCTCCGCCCGCGGCTTAAAACCCTTCAAAAACGCGCTCGCGTTCTATAAAACACCGTTCAACACAAAAGATTTGTCGATTCATCGCCGAAATACCGCCGCGACGTCGAGCACGCCAAAGGGGTGAGTTATCTTTGTTTTTTTGTTTGAATTTCTTCCTAAATAGGTAGGTTTTGTGTTGATTTTTGATGCATATTTTATTAATTATAGGAAATGTTAATGCACCTCCTCCTCCTCCTCAAAATCCACAAAATCTTGAGGAAGAAATACCTACAGAACAACAACCTCCTCCATTCATTCCTCGACATGCCCCTGGAACACAAGATAATATAATGGGGGAAATTGAAAACAACAAAAAACAAATTGAAGATATAATTGCAAGGTTGAAAGATCCTTCCACTTCAACCTTGCATAGGTCCACGCTTGCCGAATCTCTTGAGTCTATGTTATCAAATGTAAATTCAATTAGCAAGCAAATAACTAGTTGGACCGATAAAAAGAGAGAGTTTAGAGATTACTATGCAGATAAATTGTCATACCAAGATGTCAAAAAATTACAAATTACAAAAGTAGACTTGTGTTCAATTTTCACAAACCCACAAACAAATCAACCTCCACCCATTACATGCAAGAGGTTCCCTATCCATTGGTGCAACAACCAAGCGATAAGGGACAATTTCAGGCAGAGGTGGTGGATGGTTTTTGACCATCCTCCATGCAATAACAATGAGGTCCCGCAATACTTTTTGAGGAAACTCTACTCCGAGTTTGTCCTCAATAAAGTGCCAAACTATTTTGATATGCGGGACTTCCAGGGTAGAGGTGGGGGCTCAGCACAGGATAGACCAGGGGCACGTCTTGACCCACAGCGGGTAGTGAGACGAGTAATCAGCAGACCAGCCCACGAGCATGTTTCTATTCCTTCCATTGTGAAGGAGAGTGTTGAGGTCGATACACTGAGGTCGATTAGTGCCTTGACCCAGAGCATCATAGAGCATGCCGATCCTGCAACACAGAGTGGGTTGGGAGATAGTGCGAGGAGTAGGGTCCCACCGCATACTTGCCAGGCTTGCGGGTCAGCCTGTGGTTATGACCCCATGGACAGTCAGGACGCAGGTGCACAGGCTACATCTGCAGCTGAGCAGATGGCGATGACAGATACCCTCCTGAGTGAGACTTTCGGCCTTGATACTCAGGTAAATATTAGCAAGTTTATTGAATTTAATTTATTAAATTTTATTTTTGAAATACAAGATTAACTAATTTAAATTGATGATTTTAATGAAATTTCAGGGTCATAGCGTCGATGCAGTTTTCAGTGGTTCTCCACCTACATTTTTCACTAGATCATCTACTGTCGAGGTATGTAACTAGTAAACAATTATAAATATTACATGTGAATAGCATCGTTATATGAATGGTATTCTAATTTCTGATTTTGGATGTTGAATAGGTTAACACTATAGATTTCATGGCAACACCTGCCAGCGATGGTGGACTTCAAAGCTTTATGGAGGTAATAAAATAAATAGTTTAATGAATGAATTGTACTTACTAAATTTTTGTATGTGATTTGTGTGTTTTATTGTGTGTACTTCCATGTTTAGATGAGCGTGTGTGTATGTTAGGAGTCATGATTTGCATCACTATTATAGTTTTCGTAATTGAATAATGTTGTTTTATTTCCAGATGATGCAGGCTGCGGATACACCTCCCCATGTTCATAGGGCAATGGAGCAGGGTGTGGCCTCTGCGATTCATAGCTCTATGGCATTGACAGGGGTATGAGGCAGATTAGTAAATTTCAATTTACATTCATTGTTATAGTTGTCTATTTTTGAAAAATCAAAAGATTATTGATTTGAAGTTTAATTTCTATCTGGATGGTTTCTATAGGACATGACATCACCAGGGCCTTTTCCTGCTACTGAGGCAAGCGAGCAGACAGATTATATGTTAGCGGTAAGTGATTATTTTGTTAAATGTTTCATTTTTTTATAACATGTAATTTCTATATATTAATATCTATACTTTTTTTTGTAACAGGTAAAGGTGCAGGAAGAACTAAATAGGAGAAGTAGCCCTCGGGTTCGTAGTAGACCACCCACATGCATGTCTCCATCCCCTAGAAGATCAAAGGCTGCTCGTGATTTATTCTCTTCACCAGCTAGAGGGGAATGACTTTTTATTGTGTTCCTCTGTTGTATGCCTATATGGCATTTGTGGACATATATTTTGTATTGTACATAGTTGACATTGTATGCCTATATGGCATTCTTGTAAGCCTATATGGCTATTTTGTATATATGTTATACTTATATCGACAGATATTGATGTATGCGTATATGGATATTTGGTTAATACAAATCTTTTTTATTGATGGCGTCCATACTTGCATTATAAATCCACTTTTGAATGGATATTTGTAGATGGCTACTTCAAATATTTAAAGTCTGATTGTATTACATAGGATGTTTGCATTTTCTTTGATAGGCTTGATAGGCCATGGATTACATGATGGTGTTTGATGGAAAAGTATGGTACTAGAAGACTCTAGTTCATTCTTAATAGGCTTGTGATTGATAATATCTTTGCATGATTGCACTTGATCTTGGATCATGGGCATGTTGTTAGGATTTTGATTGCATTGTGATGTTTGATGGATAGGCATGGTGTAAGTGTAAGATACCCAACTAGTTCTACGAAAAATTTTCCTTACTTAAACACTTTTACTTGCCAACAATTCATCAACTACTTCAATAACATAAAGATATACATCAAGATAACTATTTGAATGAAACAACATTAGAGTTGGGTACTTGTCTTGTTACTTGATTCAATCAACTTGCAATGTCTTATTACATGGAAAATGCTTTCAATAGCATGAAGTACAACTCATTCAATGGAAATACAAGGACAGGCCTTGAAGCCTTGATGTTACAATGTCTTCCTTATTTGAGCAACATTTGAAGATTTGGAATGTTCAACTCATCACCTCACAAGGTAGGCGCATATTTGAAGGATTTACAGGTTTTTCTGACTTGGGCGCCAAGTTGAGGTGACCTCCTCCTGAAGTTGCGCCTTGTCAACATTAGGTGCCAATTAGAGTTTATGGATGCTCTGGATTGTTTCCAAGAGTAGGCGCCAAAACATCATCATTATGAAAGTGTTTTAAATGCTAGGCGCCCAAATCAGCCCTCTGGAGTCTAGGCGCTCCTTTCATGCATTCTGTGTTCTAGGCGCCAATTGAAAGGAGTGGAGAACAGGGCAAGCGCCTTCCAAACTAGGTGTTTCCTTGAGGTGACAAGGACTTAGAAAGTGCGCCTAAGGTGAGTGCCTTGAGTGAAAAGGTCTAACAAACATCTTTGAACCCCCTTTCAAGGTTAGGCGCATTCTGGAGGTGGAAACAAGTAGAAGGTGCGCCTTAGCTTCCTTTGTCAATTCTTGCAAGTCTTTGTTGATTAGGAAGGTGGAATGCTTCATTGTAGAATGAGCGCCTATCTTCTAATGTCCAAACTACTTCTTCTGGCTCACTCTGTGGCTAGGCGCCAGAGCTAAACTGTTCACACAAGGGAGTGCGCCTAGACTCACTTGATGTTTTCTTACTACTTCAACCCCTGGAAGATGTTCCAAGGTGTTCCCTTTTACAAGCACCTGACCTCCCAAGTTCCTTCATGTGCTATTCCTTGAAGGCGCCAAAACTGAGCTCCAGTGCCATGGGATTGTGCCTAACATCTTTGAAGAGTTTCTAAGCCTTTTGCAAGTTGATATCCCAAACTCATCTTCTAGGCGCAACAGGAGCTTTCCAAAGGAGTTTCCAAGTTTTAGACGCCAAGCGAGGTCATGGGTGAATGGAACTGCGCCTTAGGAGATGACTGGATCCTAAGCGTCAGTCTGGAGTTACAGTGGAATTGATATGCGCCTCAACTAGCTTAGGCGCCCATTTGAAGTGATTCCTTTAACACTTCTCTGTCAATCTCAACTGCAAGGATGATCTCCTAATCCAATTTTGATCCTCTGGAGATGCAAATAGCTTTACATTTCACTAGGTTCCATCAATGATGATCATCAACCAAAGCACATTTCAAAGGTGAGATAGGCAAGTGAGGCGCCAAACTAGTCCTTAAGACTTATCTCCTTCTATCAAGTCAATTTCAACTATGTGAGAGAGTTCTATTCTAGGCGCAAAATGGAAATGTTTCATCAATTGGTGCATCTTACAAAGCTCCCAATTCTAGGCACCAGAGCCAAAGAGTTTTTCCCAACACATGCACCTGGGCTAGGAATTCACGTAAGAGACATCACTTAGCTTTAAAACTTTCAATCTATAGCCATCTGGGCTAGGCGCTCCAATGGAGGATCCTTGAACTCATGCATTGGCGCCTTCTAGTTCTAGGCACCCATTTTGGATGATTCATCCTAATACTAGCGCCCAAAATGACTAGACTCTCTTCATTATCCAATTCACTTAGAAGACTCAAGTTGGAGACTTAGTTGTCTATCCATGTTCTCCGGAAGATTCATTGTACCTCTATGCACTATCTCCTTCAAGGCGCACATTTAGCTCCAAAACGCAAATTTCCATCATCAACCCATCAAGGTGCATCATCTTCCCTTTGTATCCCCTTCAAGGCGCAGATATTCACTTCTTCACACTCAAACTCACTCTCTGGCGCCAGAATAGGTGTATAACTTCAAATAAGGCGCTAATCTTAGGTTTCTAAGTACTTAGTTTGATCTTAAGGCTATCCTTCCTCTAAGCACTCTCTTCAACTCCCTCACTGAAGGCCCTCTATAAGTTTGGGCGCATTTCATCCCAAGGCGCTTCAACATCATCCAAGGCGCAAATTCACTCTCCAAGACAAGGTGCAAAAAACCCTATCCTAAGGCGCTCAAATCTTGCTTCTAGACCTAGGCGCACAAACATGAGATTAAGGATCATTCTGGCCACCATCACTTCCCTAAAGGCGCAAAATTGGTGTAGATACATTCCATTTATTAAGGATCATTCTGGCGCCCAAATCTTGTCAAAGCAAAGGATCAATAGGTTCTCTCTAAGGCGCACTCCAGGGTTTGATCTTGCAAGACTTCTCACGTCAAAATTTTGACCAAGACACTCAAGGCACTAGTCTTTATCATCTAACCCTACAGTGCACTTACTCATTATGATATACTCCTCAACTTTGTATTCAACCTTGCCCAAGGCGCATATTCACTATAAGGCATTCTCACGTTGTCAAGGCTCAGAGGGCTTCAACTTGCTAAAGGGTAGAGGTCTAGGCGCATATCTGACTTGAAGCTCAAGGCACTCCAACCCTCTTGCTCTGGAATTCCTTCTAGGCACTAAGTGACTTCTCCAATTCCTTGAAAACAGTTGACGTGTTTTACCTTCTCAAGGTGCTCCTTCGAACTTGACTCCAAGGTGTTATAATCTCAAAGGTGCTGACATCATCTCAACCAAAGGCGCTCAATGATTCATCCCATATCTAGGTGCTAAAACACTTAATCAACCAAGTCATTCAAGGCGCCATTCAGTAAACTCATCTTCCATGATATTCCTATCAAGGCGCATATCACTTCTCTCATGGGCTTTAGGCGCTCAGTTGAGTGTTTCAATACTATTTAGGTGCCAAATTCATTTTAATGCACCAAACACAAAGAGCTTTCAAACACTGGGCGCTCATAAAGAGTCTTCCAACCTTGGGCGCTAAATTAGGTCTTTGCAACTATCCAAGGCGTATATCTTCGTTTGAACAACTTATGGTGCCAAGACAACTTCTCATTAGGGCGCTCAAAACACTTGTGTTTACATTTGAAGTGCTTTACCTTCTTAAGGTGCTCCAGACTAACCTGACTCCAAAGCGCTCCATCATCATCCTTAAGGCGCTAAAAACATCATCTCCACTCTAGGCAAAAACATCATCCAACTCCTTAAGGCACTTCACTGTCAAAGTCTGAAGGCGCTCTACCTAGACCTTTCCCCTAGGCGCCAGAACTCCTAAGCACTCACCAGATAACTCTCTTCTTCAAGGCGCAAATCTTCCTATACTATGATTGCCTCTGAAACGCCGATTAACGTGATGTGAGGGTGCAAAGGCTACTCCAATCCTCAGTGAGCACCTAGTTTAAACAAGGAGAAATAAAGCATTCAAAACTATCCAAACGATCATCCCCTTCCTAATGTCTTCACTGCTCCAGAAAACCTTGGCCAAAATGACACATAACAACTCCTATGAGCGCCCTTATGCCCTAGGATCATCTAGTTTGTGCGTCTTGTAATGAGTAGTTCATGTAAGTTTGGAATGAGCGCCTTGAATAAGTGTAAACTAGCCTAGAGAAGGGTATGTGCGCCTTGAGCATTCCAGAGATAACTGTGCGCCTAGAACAATATGAGTGCTCATGATGATGATTAACGCCCTGATGAGACTATGAGCGCCTTGTTCAGGAGATACCTTGTTTGATCATAAAATGCACCTTGAGTCTTGAAGGTTTTGAGCGCCTAGGTGATTTGGATGTTGGGATGTTGGTATGCGCCCAAGATTGAGGTAAGTGAGCGCTTGTAATGGAGGAGAGCAATGAGATGAGGTTTAGCGCCTCCAAGTAAGGTCAGAGGTGAGGTTAGAGGTGAAATGCGCCTTTGGACCATTCTGGTGCCTTGGATGAAGAACCTATATCTTGAGCCCAAAAGGTAAAATTTGCGCCTTAGTGGATTTGGAGAGTTACAGAGATTAGAGAAAAGTGCCTTGAAGACAGAGTTGTTCAAGGCGCATGTGTGATTTGGTCAAAAACAGGTGCCTAGAGTGAATAGGCTTTCATCCTGACTTAATACACTGCCTCCTTCTGACGATTTTTGGGGCAGCAGAAAACCTTTCACCACGGGCAAATGCCTCAGAGCTATAAAAAACCGAGAGAGGTTATTGTAGAGGCACTCTACGTGATCCCGTTGCCTCAGACGGAATGTTTCTAAGTGACACGGTTTTCGAGTAACATCTCGTCAAAGATTGCTGCCTTTTTGCACTTTGGACTCTTCAGGGATATCGTCGGTACAATGTAGCTCCGACTGTTTCAACATGTTTGGGTGAGAAATAGGACCATGCCTAGCATAAATGTACCCATTCGGACGCATTGGAACAGTCAGTTTAGTCGCATCAGGAGCAGGACGAAAGTTACACCCCTTTGCAACTTTACACTGCCTCCTTCTGACGATTTTTGGGGCAACAGAAAACCTTTCACCACGGGCAAATGCCTCAGAGCTATAAAAAACTGAGAGAGGTTATTGTAGAGGCACTCTACGTGATCCCGTTGCCTCAGACGGAATGTTTCTAAGTGACACAATTTTCGAGTAACATCTTGTCAAAGATTGCTGCCTTTTTGCACTTTGGACTCTTCAGGGATATCGTCGGTACAATGTAGCTCCGACTGTTTCGACATGTTTGGGTGAGAAATAGGACCATGCCTAGCATAAATGTACCCATTCGGACGCGTTGGAACAGTCAGTTTGGTCGCATCAGGAGCAGGACGAAAGTTACACCCCTTTGCAACTTTACACTGCCTCCTTCTGACGATTTTTGGGGCAACAGAAAACCTTTCACCACGGGCAAATGCCTCAGAGCTATAAAAAACTGAGAGAGGTTATTGTAGAGGCACTCTACGTGATCCCGTTGCCTCAGACGAAATGTTTCTAAGTGACACGATTTTTGAGTAACATCTCGTCAAAGATTGCTGCCTTTTTGCACTTTGGACTCTTCAGGGATATCGTCGGTACAATGTAGCTCCGACTGTTTCGACATGTTTGGGTGAGAAATATGACCATGCCTAGCATAAATGTACCCATTCGGACGCGTTGGAACAGTCAGTTTGGTCGCATCAGGAGCAGGACGAAAGTTACACCCCTTTGCAACTTTACACTGCCTCCTTCTGACGATTTTTGGGGCAACAGAAAACCTTTCACCACGGGCAAATGCCTCAGAGCTATAAAAAACCGAGAGAGGTTATTGTAGAGGCACTCTACGTGATCCCGTTGCCTCAGACGAAATGTTTCTAAGTGACACGATTTTTGAGTAACATCTCGTCAAAGATTGCTGCCTTTTTGCACTTTGGACTCTTCAGGGATATCGTCGGTACAATGTAGCTCCGACTGTTTCGACATGTTTGGGTGAGAAATAGGACCATGCCTAGCATAAATGTACCCATTCGGACACGTTGGAACAGTCAGTTTGGTCACATCAGGAGCAGGACGAAAGTTACACCCCTTTGCAACTTTACACTGCCTCCTTCTGACGATTTTTGGGGCAATAGAAAACCTTTCACCATGGGCAAATGCCTCAGAGCTATAAAAAACTGAGAGAGGTTATTGTAGAGGCACTCTACGTGATCCCGTTGCCTCAGACGGAATGTTTCTAAGTGACACGATTTTCGAGTAACATCTCGTCAAAGATTGCTGCCTTTTTGCACTTTGGACTCTTCATGGATATCGTCGGTACAATGTAGCTCCGACTGTTTCGACATGTTTGGGTGAGAAATAGGACCATGCCTAGCATAAATGTACCCATTCGGACGCGTTGGAACAGTCAGTTTGGTCGCATCAGGAGCAGGACGAAAGTTACACCCCTTTGCAACTTTACACTGCCTCCTTCTGACGATTTTTAGGGCAACAGAAAACCTTTCACCACGGGCAAATGCCTCAGAGCTATAAAAAACCGAGAGAGGTTATTGTAGAGGCACTCTACGTGATCCCGTTGCCTCAGACGGAATGTTTCTAAGTGACACAATTTTCGAGTAACATCTCGTCAAAGATTGCTGCCTTTTTGCACTTTGGACTCTTCAGGGATATCGTCGGTACAATGTAGCTCTGACTGTTTCGACATGTTTGGGTGAGAAATAGGACCATGCCTAGCATAAATGTACCCATTCGGACGCGTTGGAACAGTCAGTTTGGTCGCATCAAGAGCAGGACGAAAGTTACACCCCTTTGCAACTTTACACTGCCTCCTTCTGACGATTTTTGGGGCAACAGAAAACCTTTCACCACAGGCAAATGCCTCAGAGCTATAAAAAACCGAGAGAGGTTATTGTAGAGGCACTCTACGTGATCCCGTTGCCTCAGATGAAATGTTTCTAAGTGACACGATTTTCGAGTAACATCTTGTCAAAGATTGTTGCCTTTTTGCACTTTGGACTCTTCATGGATATCGTCGGTACAATGTAGCTCTGACTGGTTCGACATGTTTGGGTGAGAAATAGGACCATGCCTAGCATAAATGTACCCATTCGGACGCGTTGGAACAGTCAGTTTGGTCGCATCAGGAGCAGGACGAAAGTTACACCCCTTTGCAACTTTACACTGCCTCCTTCTGACGATTTTTGGGGCAACAGAAAACCTTTCACCACGGGCAAATGCCTAAGAGCTATAAAAAACCGAGAGAGGTTATTGTAGAGGCACTCTACGTGATCCCGTTGCCTCAGACGGAATGTTTCTAAGTGACACGGTTTTTGAGTAACATCTCGTCAAAGATTGCTGCCTTTTTGCACTTTGGACTCTTCAGGGATATCGTCGGTACAATGTAGCTCCGACTGTTTCGACATGTTTGGGTGAGAAATAGGACCATGCCTAGCATAAATGTACCCATTCAGACGCGTTGGAACAGTCAGTTTGGTCGCATCAGGAGCAGGACGAAAGTTACACCTCTTTGCAACTTTACACTGCCTCCTTCTGACGATTTTTGGGGCAACAGAAAACCTTTCACCACGGGCAAATGCCTCAGAGCTATAAAAAACTGAGAGAGGTTATTGTAGAGGCACTCTACGTGATCCCGTTGCCTCAGACGAAATGTTTCTAAGTGACACGATTTTCGAGTAACATCTCGTCAAAGATTGCTGCCTTTTTGCACTTTGGACTCTTCAGGGATATCATTGGTACAATGTAGCTCAGACTGTTTCGACATGTTTGGGTGAAAAATAGGACCATGCCTAGCGTAAATGTACCCATCTGAATGTGTTGGAACAGTCAGTTTGGTCACATCACGAGCAAGACACCAAAAATGCAAAGGTTGCTTTGTGCAACTTGACAACATTGACACTTTTTTGCAACATGACTCAAAGACTCAAACTGACCCCAAATGACTCAAAGTGACTTAAAATCACCTTGATTATAGAGGTCAAGGCGCTCCTTATCATTAATTCATTATGAGCGCCTTGGGAGAATGGTATATAGGTCATCATCATGATTGGGCGCCCTGGATCCAGAGTGTTGGAGAGATCATCAAATGGTGTCTAGTAGGGTGAGTTATGAGTTTGGTCGCATCAGGAGCAGGACACCAAAAAATGCATAACATGATGATGGAAAAATGTGTACATATGTGTAAAAATGCAGGAGGAAATAAAAAAAGACAAACCTTACAAATTAATGTGCATACTTACAACTCAATGTAACATAACTTTACAAAATCAATGTGAATACTTACAAATTAATCCAATGAACCATCTGGATCTGCTCTACTCTTTATTGTGTCAAGTATTGCTTCATGGTCAGACTCACGCACCTTCCACAATATTTTGTTCAAAGGTCTACCCCGATACTTTATCAAATGAACATTGGATGCCACGACAAGGTTCGAGTAATGAAGAATCTTTCGATGCATGTCAAAGTCCTGAAATAGCCAAATATTAACACTCTTATGTGGGTACCTTCTAAGCCATGTTCCAGTAATAACCACTGATCCTGTAGGGTATTCGATGTTTTCTCCATCTGTAACAGGGGCCTCCAATTTCTTTTTGGCCTCAACACAACGGCATAAGTAATAATCTGTTCCCTCTTCATTATCTTCATCTGCAATAACTGCATATACGTGTCCTACATTGATATGTGTAGCAAATTAGATGAAATTAGTCAACATTACAAAAACACTACAAAGTAAGATGACATTACCTGGTTGAACTAGATGAAATTAGATGCATATATGTGCCCTATATTACTTGGTTGAACTAAATCTGATATGTGGTCAAAGTCAACTGACGATTCCATCTGTGTTAGTTCCAGTGCCGTCGGGGGTCGATACGTGTCAAGTGGGCTAAGATAACTTAACTGCCATTCGTCAACCCACTCCTTTGACTCGCACTCATCCCAGACTTGAATTGTACAGGAAGAACAAAAGCATGACATCTTTCGTGTATGGATACTCCATGAACCTGCAATTGAACTTCTGAAAGAGTGCATCTCATTTGATCCTGTCAGTGTACAACAATCCTCATATGGTGCAATGTTAGTATCATCTATCAACCAAAAAAATCTACGAACTAAAGACTTACCTTCATTACCTGGACCCATGGAAGCATTACACCACTCGACAATCGATTTTGCATCTGTCAACTTTGCATTGTCTTTATACTTTAACTCTTCTCGTGCTATGGCTCTTTTGATACATGCTCCTGCACCATCATGCTCCCCCTTTCCATGCCCGGCCTCACAAAAGTTCCACATATGTTGAATACCTGTAAAATTATGCCTCCTACTCAGCCAATAGAAATTTTGCGAGTTCTTGAATTGTGATGCACAATTATCCGACCATATGATATGCTGACTGAACGATATGCCCCTTCTAGCCAAATCATTATAGAACACCTGAAAGCAACCTTGCACGAACTCCGTAGAATGCGTGCGATCATCACTAATATAGAAATGATACTCCCTTATGATCTTTCTGTCATCCTCTGTACTATCATTCGCATGAATGAATGCGATGTGCACAAATATAGAAACCTGTGTGGAGTTGTAATATTGTGATTGCACCTCACGCTGTGGCTGTAGACTGTAGTTCTCTGCAAAGTCGACGACTGAAACAATGCTACCAACTGGAAATGTGTCCTTGCATAACTTGAATTGCAAGTCCAACCATCGAGCTCTATGGGCATGTCTTGCATACTCATACACTATGCTGTCACGAAATATAGGCATAAACTGATACACTGAAATCTTTTCAATAACTAATTCACACCTCTTTGCTTCTTTACCATCTTTTGTATTGTATGCCACTGTTTTATACTTGCCAAATTCTACTAGTTCATTTCCAACCGCATGTGTTATTTCCATATGTTCACATATTGGCAAATGTTGCAAGCCACCGCAACGATGACATGTGCCATCCAAGCATAATTTCTTGTAGAATATTTGACCTTCCTCTCTTTCACATAAAATTCTTGATATGAAATCTCTTGAAGATGTTGGTGGGGCACATATGGCACAACCCTGCAAATCATTGTTAGTATGCATATCTAAACATATAGACCTATAAGCATCAAAATGGTTAGAAAATTCAATATGTAATCTACAACAACAAGTAGTGTGTGTGTGATTTATCTTAACATAGAAAGGTTTTAGCATTTCAAAATATCTTTGACAAATTTTAATTTGATGATACTTCTCTAGAAATTTACCATAAAACTGTGTTTGAGTCTCATCCAAAAAATGCTTTGGATGTGGCTCGCGGTTCTGACTACCAATTCTCCTTCTTACCACATCCCTTTGATTCGGAGATACCCTTGTGTAATTCTTCCAAAAGTCTTCAATTAGTGACCTCAATGCTTCAACAATTGGTTTATCTTTTCGTGGTAGTCTCCCCGAAAACGCCCATAATTCATTGGCATTAGTGTCCTCAATTCTTTGGCGTCTTCCAACGGCTCTTGATAAAGTTTTCCTATTAATTCTCAATTTTTGACTTGTCTTTCTAATAAGACGAGCTTTCCTCGTTTGACTACTTACTATAGTCGATGTAATCACACGCCGTGTTGCATTACTATCTTTTGTGCGTGAGGTGTTACCCACACTCTCATATGCACTCATTAGATTCTTGACAATAGATTTTTCACTTGAAGCCTCTGATGTTCTCAACCCAAGAATCTTCATGATAGACCTATACTTTATACTTCGCATCATTTCAACGAATAGTTGACATCTTGCAGTCTCATTTAACTTTTCAAAGAACAATCTCCAAATCTTATTAGCATATCTTCTACAAGTGCGTTTTGGAATCTTACCTTCCATTGGCTGCAAAATATTCTCATCAATATCAATCAAATACTTTGGCTTTCTATGCAAAATTCTAGGTGGTGTCAAGTTAGGTAAATTCATCTCAACATTAGGAATTTCATCAATATTTAAATGAGATGGGTTAGATGGCATACCTTCGATCGAAGATGGAATAGATGACATACCTTGAGGTTGAGGTGGGAACGATGGCGTACCTCCTTCATCACATGTGAGTGATGATGTACTCTCAACTTGAGATGTGGTAGATGGTGTCCCTACATGTTGTCTTGCGATAAAGGATGTGTCTCCAACTATGGTATTTAAATCTCTCGTACCACGAAGTTTTTGCATTCGTTCTCTTTGTGCCGCCAATACCGTATCTCTTTGTGATGGTTGTGGTTCCTCTTCAATTGGTATGTCTTCATTTATCGTGTCCAATTTCCTCTTCTCACGAAGTTCCCTCATAGCCATTGCTTTCTTTGCATTCTTAGCTTCTATCTCTTCCTGTGTTGGTTTAATTCTTGATCGTTTCCTCGGCATGACGGAGAATTTGTCTGTAGCATGATAAAGAGACCAATATTAGTTCCTAAGAAATGAATACATGATAATAGTGGGATTGTATTTTTTTTATGTTGTAAGGATTTATTCTTGTATAGTTTGACATCATGGTATGAACTAAGGTTTGTTTATTACACATAATTATTAAAGAGCCCAAGTGTAGAAAATATACATGGCATCATGTGAGATTGTAGGTTGCTTTCTTGATTGGAAATGTGTCTATTTTAAACATGTATGATAATGCATGATAAAGTAATTCAATCCGAAATAAGGAAAATGTAAAGAACATGCATGTAAAGACTTGACATACCTAAAAAACGAAGATTTGAATGGAGAGAGTACCCAATTATGTAGTGTTTTTATCTTCTTGCATCAAACTCTTCAACAATTTGAGTTTTTCACCACTTGCTTCCTTTTCAATGTTAAATTCTTAAAATTGAATCAAAATTAACATTGCAATACTACAAAAATTGAAACTTGTATAGATATATATCAAATTTGGTTTGAAAACTATGTTATTTCCTCCTTCTCAAGTTGGCAAAGCAGAAAAGGTGGTGGAAAGATCATGCAAAGGTGGTACAATGTGTCAAATGTGCATGTGAACTTCCCAATAGCATGAAAGCACTTCTTTTTTGTCGGAGCACGCGCAGAATCAGTAAGAAAACAAAGCATGTGGGCCTGGATCACGGGGGTAACCACTTTTTTAACGTTTTAGTAGAATTACAAAACGCGAGCGCGTTATAACGCGCTCGCGTTTTGTCCTGCTATAGATCTCTAAACCCTAAACCCTCAACTCTGATCCCTTGACCCTCAACCCTCAATGTCAAATCCTAATCCCTCAACCCTATCCCTAAACCCTCAACCCTCAATGTCAAATCCTAATCCCTCAACCTCAACCTTGTCCCTAAACCCTAATCCCTTCAACCTCAACCCTATCCCTAAACCCTTGACCCTCGAACCTCAGCCCTCAACGTCAAACCGTAATCCCTTGATGCAGAGCGAAACAAGTTGAACATTAACACAGGTGAAAAAATCCTTGAAAGTCCACAAAATAACCTTTACAGTGTATATCAGCAAGACAATTTAAATGTCACACCGAAATGTACCTCAACCCTCAACCCTCAACATCAAACCCTCGAACCTTAACCCTCAACATCAAACCCTAATCCCTCAACCCTTAACTCTAATCCCTCGACCTTCAACCCTGATCCTAAACCCTAAACCCTCAACGCCAAATTCTAATCCCTCAACCCTTCACTCTAATCCCTCAACCCTAAACCCTATCCCTAAACCCTCAACACTATACCTTAAACCCTAATCCCTCAACCCTAACCCTAAACCTTGTCCCTAAACCCTAATCCCTTCAACCTCAACCCTATCCCTAAACCCTTGACCCTCGAACCTCAGCCCTCGACGTCAAACCCTAATCCCTCAACCCTTAACTCTGATCCCTCATCTCTCAACCCTAACCCTAAACCCTCAACCCTCAACATCAAACCCTAATCCCTCAACCCTCAACCCTAATCTATCATCCGTCATCCCTCCACACTCTACTTTAACCCTAATTCCTCGACCCTCAACCCTATCCCTAAACCCTTGACCCTCGAACCTCAACCCTCAACCCTCAACATCAAACCCTAATCCCTCAACCCTTAACTCTAATCCCTCGACCTTCAACCCTGATCCTAAACCCTAAACCCTCAACGCCAAATTCTAATCCCTCAACCCTTCACTCTAATCCCTCAACCCTAAACCCTATCCCTAAACCCTCAACACTATACCTTAAACCCTAATCCCTCAACCCTAACCCTAAACCTTGTCCCTAAACCCTAATCCCTTCAACCTCAACCCTATCCCTAAACCCTTGACCCTCGAACCTCAGCCCTCGACGTCAAACCCTAATCCCTCAACCCTTAACTCTGATCCCTCATCTCTCAACCCTAACCCTAAACCCTCAACCCTCAACATCAAACCCTAATCCCTCAACCCTCAACCCTAATCTATCATCCGTCATCCCTCCACACTCTACTTTAACCCTAATTCCTCGACCCTTAACCCTATCCCTAAACCCTTGACCCTTGAACCTCAACCCTCAACCCTCAGCATCAAACCCTAATCCCTCAACCCTTAACTCTAATCCCTCGACCTTCAACCCTGATCCTAAACCCTAAACCCTCAACGCCAAATTCTAATCCCTCAACCCTTCACTCTAATCCCTCAACCCTAAACCCTATCCCTAAACCCTCAACACTATACCTTAAACCCTAATCCCTCAACCCTAACCCTAAACCTTGTCCCTAAACCCTAATCCCTTCAACCTCAACCCTATCCCTAAACCCTTGACCCTCGAACCTCAGCCCTCAACGTCAAACCCTAATCCCTCAACCCTTAACTCTGATCCCTCATCTCTCAACCCTAACCCTAAGCCCTCAACCCTCAACATCAAACCCTAATCCCTCAACCCTCAACCCTAATCTATCATCCGTCATCCCTCCACACTCTACTTTAACCCTAATTCCTCGACCCTCAACCCTATCCCTAAACCCTTGACCCTCGAACCTCAACCCTCAACCCTCAACATCAAACCCTAATCCCTCAACCCTTAACTCTAATCCCTCGACCTTCAACCCTAATCCTAAACCCTAAACCCTCAACGCCAAATTCTAATCCCTCAACCCTTCACTCTAATCCCTCAACCCTAAACCCTATCCCTAAACCCTCAACACTATACCTTAAACCCTAATCCCTCAACCCTAACCCTAAACCTTGTCCCTAAACCCTAATCCCTTCAACCTCAACCCTATCCCTAAACCCTTGACCCTCGAACCTCAGCCCTCGACGTCAAACCCTAATCCCTCAACCCTTAACTCTGATCCCTCATCTCTCAACCCTAACCCTAAACCCTCAACCCTCAACATCAAACCCTAATCCCTCAACCCTCAACCCTAATCTATCATCCGTCATCCCTCCACACTCTACTTTAACCCTAATTCCTCGACCCTCAACCCTATCCCTAAACCCTTGACCCTCGAACCTCAACCCTCAACCCTCAACGTCAAATCCTAATCCCTCAACCCTAAACCCTATCCCTAAACCCTCAACACTATACCTTAAACCCTAATCCCTCATCCCTCAACCCTAAACCTTATCCCTAAACCCTAATCCCTCAACCCTCAACCCTAATCTGTCATCCCCCAACTCTAATCCTTCATCCCTAAACCCTAAATGCTATCCCTATTCCTACACCCTCAACAGAATCGATACTATACCTTAAACCCTAATCCCTTATCCCTAAACCCTCCAACCCTATCCCTAATCCTTATACCATCCACACTCTACTTTAACCCTAATTCCTTGACCCTCAACCCTATCCCTAAACCCTTGACCCTCGAACCTCAACCCTCAACCCTCAACGTCAAACCCTAATCCCTCAACCCTTAACTCTGATCCCTCGACCCTCAACACTATACCTTAAACCCTAATCCATATCCCTCAACCCTTAACCCTTAAAACTTAAACCCTATCCCTACACCCTCAACACTTGACACTATATCTTAAGCCTTAAACCCTCATCCCTAAAGCCTCAACCCTCAATCCTTAAACCTTAAACCCTAAACCCTATCCCTAATCCCTCTACCCTCAACACTCTAACCCTAACCTCGACATTAAATGCTAATCCGTCAACCCTAAACCCTAATCCTAAACCCTCAACCCTAAACCTTATCCCTAAACCCTAATCCCTCAACCCTCAACCCTAATCCATCATCCCTCAACTATAATCCCTCATCCCTAATCCCTAAATGCTATCCCTATTCCTAAACTCTCAACAGACTAGATACTATACCTTAAACCCTAATCCCTTATCCCTAAACCCTCCAACCCTATCCCTAATCCTTACACCCTCCACACTCTACTTTAACCCTAATCCCTCGACCCTAAACCCTATCCCTAAACCCTTGACCCTTGAACCTCAACCCTCAACCCTTAATGTCAAACCCTAATCCCTCAACCCTTAACTTTGATCCCTCGACCCTCAACCGTAATCTGTCATCCCTCATCCCTAAACCTTAAACGCTATCCCTATTCCTAGACCCTCAACGGGCTCAATACTATACCTTAAACGCTAATCCCTTATCCGTAAACCTTTCAACTCTATCCTTTATGCCTTAACCCTCATGATGAATAGCCTTGAATGTAAAAAAATTTGAGTGGGACATAACGCGAGCGCGTTATAACGCGCTCGCGTTATGTCAAACATGGGAAAAGACAGGCTTGCGGGAAAAATGTAAGGCAATAAATAACGCGAGCGCGTTATAACGCGAGCGCGTTATAACGCGAGCGCGTTATTTCTTGCTTTGGGAATCCCAAGCCTTGGGCTTGGGATTTGCTTTGGATTTCCAACCCAAAGGCTTGGAGTGCCTTATGAACAGTCACAGACGTGTTTTTCTGTATTCTTCAAAATTTCACATAATTTCGTTCGTGCTAACCCTCAGATTTGCACGTGTTTCAAGGTTGAACAAATCGAACACATGGGTAATGTTAGGCTTTCTCTTAGCTATTTGACGATGTGATTTTTTTCACATTTTAACAATGTTAAGCCTTTCATCTTTAATTTCTTTTGTTTGTGTGTCCGTTTTTATGCAAAAACCACTGTTTGGTCTTTTTTTCATTGTAAAATAACTATTCATTCAAATTTCAAAAAAATTACATATTTAGAAACTAGACTCCATTCTACAAATATTAAAAAAATAAAAAAATGATTTTCAATTAGTTTTCAAAATTTATAGGGGTAGCACGGCCAAAATTCTATTTTTTAGGATGTGTCCACTTTAAAAATTAGTAAAAAATCAAATATTCATCAAAAAATTATCAGAAAAATTGGGCATAAACTACATGCTATTAGCTAATTTCTCACCAAAGCGATTTTAAAAATACCAAAAAAAAGTTGACCTTTTGAGGGAGCCACAAAACATGCTATGTTATGTTTTTTTGACAGAAACAACACCAATTTCTGTGGCTCCCTCTTTTGAACCCCTTAATCTATGCCATTTTCAAAACAAAATAGTAGTTTAGAAAGTAGACTCGGAGCACTACGAACATTGTTTTGGTTGCATCTCTAAATTTTGAGTGTAACTATGCTCAATTTCTCATCCAAGGCCAGTATTTCCTGATTTCAGAAAAAAAGTGGCCACTTAAGACCCCTTTTTGGCCCCCCATCTTCTTGCACTTACCCCCAAGCTCTCTATAGAACATTGCATACACTTCTCGTGTGGTTGTAAAGAATCTACCAATTCCACCACTTTAAATATAGTTGGATCATTGTTAAATCTTCAATGCTAGTCACCATTAGATTCTATTTTGGAAGAAGATATCTCAAAATCTTCTCTACAATTTTTTGCTTTGTTTACAACATCCCTTGAGTTCTAAGCTAGTTCATTATATCTTGAATCTCTCTAATACCACTAAAAGAAATAAACTAAATAACACTTACACTATACTAAAATATAAAAATATAAATTAGAAAGATTGAACATAATAGTAATTATATAATCTTCTTTATCTCCGCATGTTGCAAGCTTTAAAATTACCTTTTATCTTTAAAAATAGCTTTTAAATGCATTTACATTATTTGTTGCATTATGCATGAAAAGAAAACTAGAAGTAACAAAGTAAGGAAAAAGCTAAAGATAATTACAAACTAATAAACTTTACATGCTCTCTAAATTAAAATGAACTCTTATATATAGTACTAATAAACTACTGTTTAAACCTGTGGATGAAAAGTTCTTTCAAAATAGACATAGTAAGTGGATTGATTAAAAAAAGTAAGTAGTAGTTGAGATTCAACATTCAACAACTAAAAAGGGTATAAAATGTGGAAATAATCGAATGAAAGCGAGGGATTTGATGCATTATTGTTGTAAAGTGTGTGGACTCATTAAATCGATCCAAACACAAACTCTTCAAACCAAATGGACTTCCAAGATGAAATAGTTAAATCCATAACAAAAAAATGTTTAGATGAGATTAGAGTTGATGGATAAAAAGCAAAGAGGGCACTGAAAATAAAACTAACACTTGCAATGGATACTTGAATCTTGATATAGACGTAAAAAATTTAAAATCAAATATTTTTTTATATAGTGATTACAATTAAATCATATTAACTATTCATTTAAATAGAACATAGAATTACCTTATCCTAAGAAGATAGCTCTACCACTTTGATCTATCATTTATTGCATTATTATTGGAAAATAAAATAGATAGAGTAAAATTAATATTAAAAACTGATATTATATAAATATTGTAAAGAAAATACTTTCCTTACATCAATTTAAGTCAACTTAGATTAATTCATTTTCAAGTCAATAATGTGAAAATCAAATCTTCCAACAAATCAAATCTTGCTCAGGTGAAATTGATAATGTGAAAAATCAAATCTTCCCACAAATCAAATCTTACGGCATGTCCCCATGTGACCCCATGAATATTTTATTTTTCTACTTAAGATAAAAAATAAAAATAAATTATCTTAATTTAGAAGAAAAAAAAGAAAAAATGAGGGAAGGAAATATATGCAACCACGTGGCATATTTTTCATTATCCAGTGGCTGCTTATTTCCAATCCCCCCTTTTTTTCCACAACTTATTTGTAATTCCTAAAGCTCCACAAAATTAGGGAAAGGTTCTATATTATGGTCCAAAATCATAAAAACATACCACATATGGTTAACTTCTTCTACCTCTGGAGGAAATTTGTTTCTAGTCATTTTAGCTCTTTTCATATATGTTAATTTTCCTCCCATGGCTCTCAACTATCATATCGCCATTATATCTTCCACTCATATAAAAGTGCCACTACTTTTAACAAATTTTAAAATATGTTACCTATGTTTCATGAGTTGCTCCCAAGATTTTAATGTAAAGCTCTTGTAGGTATGTGGTTTAGTGCTAAACTCTATCTCAACCGAGCTAACACATTGAGACATATATTGTGCATAAAGACGACTAAGCTAACCTACAATAGGTATTTACATCCATACTAGGAAAAAGATGATTTTTGTTCCCAAATGCGATATTCAATAAAATCATCTAGATGTTAAAGAATTGATTCACATGTGGTAAGATAGTTATATGAACATAATCAAGGATGTGAGCATGAGAGTATGTGGGGAAGGCATGATTCCCCCAATGTACAAGGATAAGTAATGATAGCACCATGGGGAAGGGAAGATGCTCCTAATCTAATAAGATGGCTTTAGAAGTGTCACATAGGACAATGAAGGTGTACATAACATGGGGGAAGCATGATGCCCCCTAATCTATAATGAGATATCTCTAGAAGCATGGTATGACAATGGAAGCACAATATAGCAATGTAAGATGTAAGAAATAAGCATAAAAGCATAGGATGAAGCCAAGCATAGGATAATGACATGATAAGGCTCGTGGGTGTCAAGATAAGGATCATAAGAATGTTATAAGCATCAAAAGGCATGAAATCATAAGTAGATAAGCATGAGAATTATAAGAAAACGTGTGTCATGATAAAGGAAAAACATAAGGATACATGAGGTAAAGTAGGAAACAAGAGGGGAGTGATCAATCAAGGTGGTAAACATTAGCAAGCAAAGAGAAACATATGTAAGGATATATGAGTAAACATGGAAGGTGTGAACAAGTATAAGAGAAAAAAATTCAAGTAGGAAGGAGCAAAAGAAAATTCCCCATAAGTGGGGGAATATAAGTTCATGATACAAGATTTAGAAGGTGAAATGAGTATGTGAAATACAACAATCAAGGCAAGATCAAAAAGGCCAAAGTGTAAAGAATGTGCAAAAGGAAAAACAAAAACTTGAAAATATAGGTATATAGGCTATGGAGATGCTCGTGTATCATCAAATGAACCTCAAAGGGTCATCATCATCCCAACATATATTGTCATACTTTTCTTCATTAATTTCTACCTCTTGTTCTTCTTGACTTGTCTTTTCTAATACATGTATTTCTCCTTGGTAATCCTTTGTATATTTCACAAACACATTATCAACTGGTAGCACATTAGGTGTTTCTTTCTTAACCCAAGCTTCTTTATTATTTGATCATGGCTGTGGAGGAATATTTGTCATTTGGTCTACCAAAACAATTTTCTTTGGTATCCATGTAGTCTTTTGTGTATGAAACTCTAGTTTTTGTGTCACTTTTGTAGCTATTTTTATTTCTTTATTTTGCTCTTTGGGGGACATACTTGTATCAACTTGAAGCTCTTCTATTTTTGTAGGATTTTATTCAATAGTCCACCTATTTTTTATTCTTTCTATTTGTTGTTCATGGAATTCAATTTGATAAACATCATGAAGATGTCTTTCACTTGCATATGGATGTTCCTTGGAAGTAGGAAATTTTGTTGACATAAAAACATAGATCGAGGATTGGATTTGTGTTATGTTGTGTTGTACTTCTATGTGATACAATAAGGAAGAATAACATAGTATATGTGGTAATATACAAACCAATCAAAATAAACTATACATACATAGACAACCTAAGATAAGAGTGTACACACACATATTCCTTCGATATAAGATATAATAGGTCTCATGTATTCATCATGTTATTGCATTCATATACATTCTTCTCTTCTATTACATCATCATATCCATCTCATTATAGACACTTGTTCTATATATCCTATTATGTCAGAAAAAGTAACCTTGGGGGTTTTTTCCTATTAAGGTTTAGCTCATGGGTCCTTTAGAATGCATTTAGAGCATTTTGCATGATTTTGATGACTCCCGATGAGAAAACCCTGAAGTTTCATGGCAAATGGGACTCAGGGGATGCACTTAACATAAATCCTACCTAAAATAGGGGGGAGGACTTGGGCGTCCGTGCCCTAGTCCTGCCCTATTTTAGGTCATGACCAATTTCAAAGTGTCAGTTTATGACCGTTATTTAGGTCCTATGCCAACACGATAAGTTTGAATTACAAATTCTTAGCGGGAATGTTTGTATTTGCATATATAAGCATGATTAATGATTCATTTCTAAACTAGATGGAAATTTGATGAGCATTGTGATTTTAGGAAAGTGATTCAAGGCATTCATTGTGTGGCAGATCAGTACTTTGTTGTTCTTGTGTTTGTATTTGCAGATTTGGCATCCATCTCCTCATGGCATGAAGAGCATCTTCCTTCCATGAGATCTTCACTACAACGTGATATCAATTGTGTTTTCTATCATTTATCATTTGGATTTTGCCTCTATCCTGCTGGGATACACATTCTTTATCTGACAACAGTGTTCAGAAGACTTTAATGTCTCTCCGAGGCTTGATTGAGGCAAGCCTCTAAACACCACAACCCCCAACCCATTTTTCTATGATTGCAGGTTATATGTTGTGAAAGCAGAAGAAGTGGAGTTGCAGGAGAGCAGTACAAACTATCAGAATTGCAGATCAGAGAAGAATATAGAGGCTTGAACTCAGGTGCCCGCTCATTAGTCCTCTGGATCCCGCAATCAAAAAATCTCTGGAACAACAGGAACATGTTGCAAACAAGATTCCCAGATCTCGACAAAAACTGTGGCACTGGACTAGGGTGCCTGCTCATTAGTCCCTAAATTTTCCATTTTCTAAACTTTGAAATCTGGTATGCATTTGAATGTCATTTGGTATCTCTGTGTGCGATCATTTTCTATAATTTGTCTGTTTGTTCACAAATTCATGTAATTAGGGTTTTGAGCATAATTCGACTTAATTGAATAACAAAATCATACAATTCCAATCTTCCCCTATGTTCCAAGTGATAGGAGATCTATAGTAGACTTTCTACTCGATTGAATGTCCTTGAATGTTTAGTGGTGAAAGGAGGATCAACACAAACCCTCTTCAAACAACTATCAAAACCAACCCTAAACAATAAACATTTTTCACACTAAACATTTTGGTGAACCCATTTTTTATTAATTTTGCACCTTGTTGAGATTTGTGCTTCAGATTTACATTCATTCATTTCATTGTTCATCTTATTGCATTTCAAAAATTACAAAAAAATTTAAAAAATTGAAAAAAATTGATTTTTATCTTGCATTTTCAAATAATTTGAATTAGTTGCATTTAATTTCAATAAATTTCTGTCATTATCATCAGATCTAATTTAAAATACAGAAATTTTTCATTCACCATTCATCTAGATTGCATTTTCATGATAAAATTGTTGAAAATTGCTTGAAATTGTGCATTTTTTTTCCATATAACCTAGTTTTGCATTAGCTAGGGTTTGTAGTCAAAAACTTGTTTCAAATTTTACTACCCTTTTAAAACACTCATTAGTACTAATTTCTAACTACAGTATTGCATCATAGTGGTTTGCTTGCAAAAATTTTATGCCTAGGGTTTGAAAACCTTGATTTTTCACTAGATTTTGCCCTTATCGTCTCTCCAGATTTGCATCATAGGCATGTTGTAAAGGATTTTTATACACTAATTAGCTGTCATTAGGGTTATTATCTTCTCCCCCTCCTAAAATTCTTTACAACACCCTTTCTATTAGGTTTTTGCTTTGAAATTTGGTGAAAAATTACATATTTTGACTATATTTTCCCTAAGGTTTGACTTAGATTTACACTCCAAGCATGTTGTAACGAATTTTATGGCTTTGAGTGACTGATATTACTGTAATAATCTATTGCACCTCCTAAAATTCTTTACAACACCCCTTTTATTGGGTCTTTGCATTGAAAATTTGTGAAAAATTACATATTTTAGTGTATTTTCACTAGGTTTTGACTTGTCATCATTCTAGGTTTGCATCAAAAGCGTGTTGTGAAGCATTTTGGATCTTAAACATATCTTGCTCCTAGGGTTTGTTCTATTAGTTTGCGCATTGAGCATTGAATGCTTTTGTATGAGTCTTATAATCCGCTGCCCTAATAGAAACATTCCTTTAAGAAGAAGTAGAAGACTTATGGGATCTAGTGCTTTTGAAGAGAATGATATTCCTACCTCTGAAAATCCATTGAATACCTTCTTTAGTTAAGGAGACACAAATTGCAAGACATTATACATCCTACAACCACTATGGAAGATCAAGTATTTTACGATGTTGGCGACACTATTAAGGTGGTCGCACATGTACCTGATGAGCAAATAAACAAATTGGATAAAGAGTTAGCTGATTTGCAAGCATTTGTTGAAACTGAAAGGATAGTGGAAGAAGTTGTACCTGTGATTCACAACATAAGAGAATTGATAAAAGAAAGACAAGATGGTATTAATGTTGTCCAAAGATTAACGCATATAGTACACAGTAATGTCATGACAGCGACTGAATGTGCGAATGGATTAAAAATATGTCATCTCTGTCCCATACGCAAGTATCAACACCTATACCAACTACGGGAATATCTACATTTACATCGACAATTTTAACAACTAATGCAAATGCTTGTAGTAATGCTACCACTGGTATTGGAGTATCTAATGGAACTAGTTCACAAAATTACAAAGCTATGGGATTTAACTATCAAAACTTGGTTTCTAAGGGGACCTCTTCTATGAATACTTACTCTCAACCACCTCTCCATCCCACTTATTCTCAACCACCTATTACATATAACTACTCGCAACCACCTTCCACATATCACTATGTCCAACCACCATTGACCTATTCATAGCCTCTGCTTATCACAACTTAGGCTCATTCACCCCCTCACTTTGGTTCTAATTCCTCGCAGCAAACCGCATCTCCCAATGATGCCATCTTAAACCAACTTCTCCAAGGCATGACTTCTTTACAACAAAAAGTGACAAACTTGACAAATTTTTCACAACCTAATATACCAACTTATCATGCCTGTAATCCCCTATCTTATGCAATTTTGAGAACTCATATGCCCGAGAGGTTTGAGACCCCTCGCTTTGAAAAATATGGTGGAAAAGGTGATCCTAATGCTCATGTGGTAGCATTCACAACTATGTGTAGTGATTTCTACTTTGAAGAAGACATGTTAGCAAAACTTTTCCCATGATCTCTCAAATATATTGCTTTAGAATGGTTTTGATCTTTACCTCTGAATTCAATACACTTTTTTTCGCAGTTAGTTGATCAATTTTTACAACATTTCCAGGCAAATATTGGACCTCAGGTTTCCTTGATTGATTTAGTTCATTGCAAGCAAGGTCTAAAAGAGAAGTTAACTAAGTTTATTAGTCAATATCAATCTCTCTATGCACAAATTCAATATCAGATGAAGGATGAGGATGTTCAGAAGGTGTTTATTATGAATCTACAACCTAACATCTGTGATAAGATTCTCTTGATGAAGTATAACTCCTTTCAACATTTATGTACTGCCCTTCGTGATTATCAACTTTCATTTAGTCAGTATGAAAATCAAAACTCATCGGCTCAAGCTAGTTAATCTACGAGTGGACCGTCACAAAACAACTTTAAAAGGAATAATAGGAGTTTCATCAAGATTAATGGACCGAACTCAAATAATTTTTCCCAAGTGTTTGTTATCACTAATATGAAGAAGGCACCGTATCAGCAAAGAAAGTTTACTCGAATATCTAAGTCCTATCATTCTATCATGAATCAAGCTATGAGTAATAATCTT
This sequence comes from Cunninghamia lanceolata, assembly GCA_027924645.1. Taxonomy (NCBI): domain Eukaryota; kingdom Viridiplantae; phylum Streptophyta; class Pinopsida; order Cupressales; family Cupressaceae; genus Cunninghamia; species Cunninghamia lanceolata. The sequence continues at coordinate 4,596,588 of BSBN01000430.1, read as the reverse complement.
ATGAAGCTTCCCCCGATTAAACCTTTGGATCCTAATAAAACTCAAGGACCTTATTTCGATGCTAATGCGTTTTATCATTTTCATCGACAACAAGAACATGATACTGAACGATGTATGTGTTTTAAACATGAAATACAAGACCTCATCAACTCGAACGTTATACAGGTATCGGGTGTGAATGTTAACAGAAATAAGTCAGTTGCTCCGCTGAATGAGAATTTGCAAATCTTTACTAATCTTTTTCCTAAGCATACCGATAACAATATGATGGAACAGAATATAGTGGAAGTAGACGATGAGGATTATTTGGAATATGATAACATCGTGGGTCTAATAGAAGTGGATAAGGAAAAGTTTGATAACCCACCTCGTCTACAGGGAAAAGGTATTTATGCTAAAGTTCCTCCTCTGTTATCCTTACAAGGATCAAGAGATAACCAAAATGCATCAGAAAGACAAATACAATAGTCGAAATAAGAGACTACAATGGAAGAAAAGATTGCGATAGTACAAGATAGTCCTTGTCACTATGGTAGGCAACCTCAACAATGAAAGCTAGCTAAAAATTAGAAAAGAGTCTGAAGATTATCATCAGTTGGAAATAATAGTCGTTCTCCTCCTCAAAAGCAACAAAAGGTCTCACATACACAAGAATCTGAGAAACAAGCATTACATGGATTTCACGACAACAAACAAGACTCTCATAAGAACCACTCAAGCTTCGCACAAAACTTGATAGAGCATCTTTCCAAGATGTTCACAAGTTCTAAAGTCTAGACCGGCTTCTCTCAATAGGTAAGTATTTTTAACCCTTTACCTCTCATGTTGTGTTTCCCCCATGATGTGTTATGTGTTGTTTAGGCCTCCTGGGATGACCCTTGATTCTCCTGTAAGGTCCAGGATACTGGGAGACCACCTCTATTGTGACCCTTCTTCTATTTGTATCATCATTCTTCTACATTGTTTCTCCTTTCTCGATTTATTGTTTCCCTTCTTCTAGTGTTTCTATCTAGCAGCGGATGACGAAAAAACATATTATATTGATACGGACCTAGTGTCCCTTTAGCGAGAAATCAAAAAATGGACCTAGTCCATACATGACGATGGGGTTGTTATATATTATCTGACGCTTGGCTAGTAGAATCACTCTGTGTGATCCTGATGTTGTCTTATCGCACATACAAAACATAACAATACTGTTGGTCCGTGCACTTTGTCTATTTTGAATCTTATATTCCTCAGCTCTCTATGTGAATGATCATATGCATTGTTGTTTATCACGATTATATGGATGCTAACACTTTTCTTGCAGGAATGTGTTTGTGGGAACATTTGGTGATCGTAAAGTACATGTCACCTTCGGAGGGCATGGGTTTTGCAAGAGCTCATGTTCCCTTGTGTGTTTTCTACCTACCTTAACATGCTTGATATCGGTACACGACATCAACCACTTTAAGGTGGGGGCATATATAAGGTAAGCTGTCTGTTTTAGATGCTAGTAAAGTGTGTTTGTTCTCGGGTGCAGTCTTAAAGATTGGTGGCAATGAGTCCCTCCTACACTCTGATATTTGTTTGAAATCTATTACAATCATTTAAGCCCTCTGCGGAGGCGGGATATTACGCATATACTTTTCATCTTAATCCCTCTGCAGAGGTGGGGATGGTGTATTTCTCATGGAGAGTGCACATCCTGTCATTTTCAAAAGTCCTATGCGAAGGCGGGGAGTAGTTCTGTGACTAACTCAACCCTTAAGCGTGTCTTCGATGATTATTGTGGTGAAGCCCAATCGTCGATGTGTGCCTATAATGTGCCTGAGATGGTGATGAACCTAGAAATAGGAACACTCCATCGCTTGTCTACCATGTTTTCTCTGTGTCTTCCAAGTGTGTGTGTATTGTGTGTTTGTTCCCAATCATAGTTTAAAGATCGATGGTGATGATTCCCTCCTATGCTTTGGGATTTGTCTGGCGTGCTTGATTGTATGGCGTGCTTGATTGTATGGCGTGCTTGATTTGTATTGTGTGTCTGTTTCCCCATATTCAGTTTAAAGACCAGTGGCAATGAGTCCCTCTTGCATTATGGGTGGTGTGAACTTACTTTCCTTGTACTTGCATATGCATTTCATATATGAAAATGAAAAAGAAAAAAAAATCATCACTATCTTCAATGCATTCACTATATTCACTATGTCTTGCGTGTCTTCAATGTTATCTTCTCTGTGTTTTGTGTGACTGTAACTGTCTTCTTCGTGTTTTGTGTGCCTACTACTATCTTCTTTGTGATTGGTGTGTATTGTCCATGCTTGGTGTGTTTGTTGTGTTTGTTGATCATACTTTAATGCATGTATTGGCCTTGTGTTAATACATACATTAAAGTGGGGGCTAAATGTTATGTCAGAAAAAGTAACCTTGGGGGCTTTTTCCTATTAAGGTTTAGCTCCTGGATCCTTTAGAATGCATTTAGAGCATCTTGCATGATTTTAATGACTCCCGATGAGAAAACCCTGAAGTTTCATGGTAAATGTGACTCAGGGGATGCATTTAACATAAATCCTACCTAAAATAGGGTGGAGGACTTGGGCGCCCATGCCCTAGTCCTACCCTATTTGGGGTCAGGACCAATTTCAAAGTGTCAGTTTATGACCGTTATTTAGGTCCTATGTTGACACGGTAAGTTTGAATTACGAAATTCTTAGCAGGAATGTTTGTAGTTGCATATATAAGCATGATTAGTGATTCATTTGTAAAATAGATGGAAATTTGATGAGCATTGTGATTTTAGGAAAGTGATTCAAGGCATTCATTGTGTGGCATCAACAAAAGCCCTTAAGATACAAATGGAGAATATTGAAAACCAAATAATGTAGGCCTCTACCTCCTATAATCCAACAAAAGACATGGATGGTAGCCAAATGGCACAGATAGAGAATTGGCATAACTACTATCAGTAGGTGCATGATCAAATAGAAAGTTTAAGAGCATAGATTAGAAGGTTAAGAGAGGTGTTCAACCTATGCTTGGCACATTTGGTAGGCCTCTTGGAGGAATCAAAGAAACTTGTTGACTCCATCAAAATTCTAGACTTTATCAACAATGGAGAAGCAACTCTAGTGAAGATCAATGGCCACATTCATCTCTTGCAACAGTCCATCCTCTAATGGGACAATAAATACAGCAAGATGAGGGTCATATATAAGAACATCTTACCTTGAGAGGAAGAAATTTTTATAGTTTTGTGAGATGCGGTAGGAAATGTTGAACATGCTGGGAAATAGTCAACATTTTTGAAGACTAGCAAATAGAACCAACAAGTCTTGAGAATAAGACATGGGTCCAACTAGTGGATGATGTTGGTAGGACAGAGTTGTGCAACACAAATAATAAGTTAAATCCATCACAAGACACATGTGATACTTACAACTGACTTGCAACAACACTTAAGGGCCATAAGAAGGAAAAGGATGCAACCCTCTATGTAATAATGTGTATATACACACCACAAGGTGAAAGATAGAGTAGGACATATATGAGAGAATATAGAATGTAAGATAGAAGATATAAAAGTTTAAGTAAGAGATATATGTAAGGCATAAGAATAAAGAAAGAGACAATATATATGTACGAGAGATGTTATATTGATGTGAATATACTACAACATGTGAATATATGATGGATTATATGGGTCGACATATGACTGTAATGAATGGTTATGTGTGTTTATTTTAATTTATTTGCACTGTATTCTACTACACTTCACTATAAGATCCACCACACTGATTCTAATCTTCCTCTTACCCATTTACACTAGGGTATAAACTACACTTTGGAGAGCATAAGCCTAGATCTTCAATCTGTGCCTCCTCTCCCGCTAACAGGTCTGGAAGAGGGAAGCATGAAAAGGAGTGGGGATCAAAATTTAGAGATATTTGATATAGGGAGGAGAAGGGATTGGGGTTCTAAAATACTTAATATAGGAAGGAGTGGGGATTGAGATTCAGAGATACTTGATGCAAGAAAGAGCGAGGATTGGGGTTTGGAGATACATGATGCAGGAAGGAGTAGGGATCAAGATTTGGTGATACCTGATGCATGAAGGAGCAAGGATCAAAATTTGGAGATACTCAATGTAGAAGGAGTAGGGATTAGGATTTAGAGATACTTGATGTAGGAAGGAGCAAGGACCAAGATTGGGAGATACTTGATGCATCTTGGGAGTGAGGGATGGAAAGGTATAGGGGTTTGTAAGAAACCTTTGAAAGACAAGTGGGGATTAGAAGTTAGGAGAATAAGTACCTAGTACAATCTAGGAGCAAGGGATGAGAAGGTCTAGGGGTCCACAAATGATAAGGAGTGTGGGGCTAGGAGTTCGAGTTTCAACATATCTAATACTAGTGAGAATTAGGGATTAGGGTTATGACATATTGATGCTAGAATGATGAGGGAGAGAAGAACCTAAAATTCCACATACCTGAGAGTAACGAAGGAGTAGAGATTAGGGTTCGAGGTTCCTAGATACTGAATACTTCTTATGTATGTTAGTAGGGAAAAGTTTGGGACCTCGTAATATAATAGAGGTCGGGACTTGGGGATATCCGATATTATGGGGATTGGGGGTTGGAGTGACTACTTCCTTTGGATGGAGTGCAAGGAAGGAAATGTAACTCCAAAATCCCATGGAATAGAAGGGAGTGGGGTTGTAGGAGCATGTTGGACAAAGAAAAGGTGTGCCAACAAAGGAAGGTCTGAAATGCAAGGAATTGGGGAGTCAAGGACTTAAATAAAATGAAGGAAAAGGGATGTCATCATGGAAAAGTCTATAATTTTGATGGGGAAGAAAAAGCAGGGCCTCAGGGAACATGAAACTGAGGGAAAGGGTACTAAGGTAAGAGAAATCTTGAAAACTTGCAAATTGTAAGGGATCGGGAAAGCGACGGCACATAGGATGAAGGAAAGGCATGACAACATGAGAAAGCTCGAAACAGCACCCAAGGCTGGAAAGTGACCCAAACACTCTCATACCTAGAAATTGGGACATTACACAACATGTCTTATATTTTCATGTGTATGAATCATGTCCTATGTAATAGTGGTGGAGGATGTCAAAGATGTATCACCAACGAATGGCACATTGTCCTCACATATACCTAGAAAAATTTGTAAGAGATTCTCATGTTGTACTTCATCCTTAGGTATGTCTAAATCATGTGCAAGATGGGATGAAGGAAGAGGAAATTCACAAGTTCTCAAAGACATGTCATGTGAAAGCATGAATGGATCCATATTTGGGTTTCTATCAAAAAGTTGTATATCATCATGACACATAGTAAAGTGCATGGAATCCACTAAGGATGTTTCATTAAGATATGTGTGAGGTTCATAGTCATCATGAAAGATAGAATCATCATCTCCATCATGAGAAGATAAAGAACTATCATTGTGCTCATTAATAAACATATAATCAATAGACCATAATACACAAGATAGAGAAGGACTAGCAATGTCATTTGAAGGTGAAAATGATGCATCATATATGTGTATCATTAGTGATAGAATAAGTACAATCTATTAGGATTAGGTTTCATCCACCTTGCATTCCTAATGCTCATATTTATAATTTTTATTTTTTATAATTATGTGCCCACATGGAAATGGGCACCCCACTTCATGCGGCATTGGTCATCACATGTAAAAATGTAAAATCATAATTTATACTTAACAAGTTGTACTTAGTGTCATGGAAGACATAAATGTGACTTTGACACTAAAATGTGGGAAGATGTTACCTTGGGTAAAGAGCATGAAAAGAGGGAGTTAGGTGTGAACTAAAACCCAAGAAAGCTCTTTGGTTGATGTATGAGATCGTCTTGAAAATAGGTGGATACATCCAAGATTTTGTGCTTGATTTGGGAAACAAATTAGCCCATGGTATTGGAAGCTATCCTTAGTTTTTGGATTTGGACTTGCTTATATATAAGATGTATGCATTAGTGGGTTGGGGAAGGGGAGCATATGGAAGGCAGAGTTATGTTGCTAGATTTCAACCAAGAAGAGAGAGGGAGACACTTGTAGGGTTATGTTGCTGGATTTCTACCACAATTTGTCCTCTTGTTTCTCATGGCTATGACTTTACAACATGGCCATGGATGTATGGTTGAGAAGTTGTTGGTTCATTCACACAATGGAAAGTAGTTGTTAGAGGCACATTTTTGCGGGCAATTTGACTCCATGAAGCTAGTGATTCGATATCTCCTCCTTGTACTCCTAATAAAGCATTTAAACTCTATGAATGTATTGTAACTTCTTTTATTGAGTAATACATTGACTATGCTTTAGAGGTGTTGTGTAGAAAAAGAGGGTTTGTTGATGAGGTTGATAGTTTAATTAGATCCTCCTTTCACTACATACATTCAAGGACATTAAACTGAGTTGAATCACAACTTTTGCAAGAGGACTCAGCTACAGGTTTGGTGTCACTTGGAATGACAAGGAAATTTGGAATTTGTAGATTAACTTGTTAAACCTTAGTCTAATTAAGCCTAAAACCCTAATTATGCAAAGTCGTAAACAAACAGATGAAACCTGACAAATACTTGTATGGGAAGACACTAAATGCAGATTAGATACATACCAGATTTTAGATTTTGGAAGGCAGAAACTTCGGGGACAAAAGAGCGGGTGCCCTTGTCTAATGCAGTGCTTTTTCTAAGGGCTTCTGAATATTTTCTGCTACAGACTGCAACCACTTCAAAGATTCCTGACAGTGGTAAATTGAGGGAAAAAAGAAAGGGTGCCCTTGTCCTTTTAGGGATATTTTCTGTCATTTTGTTCAGATCTAGAATTGTCCTACTCTACTCTGATCTCCTGCAACTCCTCTCTGCAAGATCCGACACCTATCACCTGCAATCACAAGAGAGCGGTTGGGGGTTGTGGTGTTTAGGAGATTGCAATGGTCAAGCCCCAAAATGGCATTCAAGCCTTCCAACACCGTTGTTAGATAGAGAGTGTGTGTCCTTGGGGGATAGAGGTAAAACCAATTATATGATAAATGATTGAAACACAAAGTAAATGTCACCTCAAAGGTGAAGCTCTCACGGGGAGATAAAGATCTTTCACGCCATGAGGAGATGGATTGATGAAGACAAATTTGCAACAAACATGAACAAACACAACACAATACTTCTCTGCAACACAATGAAAGCCTTCAGTATCCTTAGCATAAGATCACAAGTTTGCATTATCCATCTAGGTGTAAAATGAAGTAATTAATCTACTTAAATATGCATTCCTACTAAACATTCATAATTCAAATTGAATAGGCCGACAAAGGGAAACCTTTTAACGGTCACTTTGCGGACAATTAAAATTTGGGTCCCAATAAAATAGGCCTGGACTAGGGCATGGGCACCCTTGTCAAGGGTCCTATTTTGGGACTTAATTAAGATTTAAGAGTGTCCCCTAAGTTCCATTTGACATGGGTTTTGGGGGATTTTGCTTGGGGATTCATTTTTAACATGCATGATTAATCCTAAGGGACCTGGGAGCTAAACTTAGGAGGTAAAATTCCTAGGGGGACATTTTACGACATAACAATAGGCTACATTTTTCTTGAAAGGGTTTACGAGGATATATCTTATGTTGTGTGTTTTTCTTTGTTATTTAGCTTTAGATTTGTAACCTTTTTACATTGTTTCTCTCATGGGATTAGTGTAGGAAATGTTAGTTTCCTTTCATTGGTATTTGAGTTCTAGTTGTAGACACCTAAAATTGACCATGTCTTCATAACCCTTTGACATCACCTAGACATTCATCTTGCAACACATTGTTCCTTAATCCCTTTCCCAAATTAATTAAAATAAATAAATAAATTATATTTATTTAATTAATCCATTTCCTTTATCACCTAAATTAAATAAATAAATTATATTTATTTAATTTATACATTTATCCCTTTTTGCCAAAATTAATTGAATAAATCTTATTTATTTACATAATTTATCCTCCCATTATCCCCTCTCAAATAATAAATTAAATAATTTTATTTTTGAGAGTCACATGACTAACTTGTCTTCATCCATCCACTTGTCACAATCAATAAATGAGTCTTGCCACAATCATGAAACGAGTGTCCACAAAAATTAAATTAACTTTTCATCTCCACCATCCATTTCATACTACATCTTCCAATCTTAGCCATCCTCATAAAGGATAAACCCTAGAAGCTTCCTTTGTTGCCCTAGAAATCCTTATCTTTGCCCTATTGCACTCTCAACCAATTCTAGCCATTGATCTAATCTTTTAATACTAGCCCTTCATTCATCATATCCAACCTCTATAAATCAAGCCCCAACCACTATAAATCAAGCCCCAACCAAGCCATTTGGACATCACATCTTCATACAACACCATGCTATCAAAATCATCCTAGCTCTCATTATCATATCCACCATCTTTATTCTTCATCATCATACATTATCCATCATCATTATCCAATATTATGTTGCATAATTGAGCAACTAGCATATCAAAATCATTATCAAATATCATAGGATTGTTTATCATTTTCATTATCTTCCTTAGTCCTTTGATTATCATTGAGGTGGTGTTTAAGTATGGAACAAGTACTTTTATTGTGTATTGTCTTTTATTGTTGATTCCATATTTTTGCATCTACACTAGTTTCAAAATTCTTGATACTAGTGATGTTATGGGAATAGTTCCTTTCATTTGGTATCAAAGCTTTATTTCAAGTTTCTTGATACTAGTGATGTTATGGAACTAATTCCTTTCACAATAATCATAAATATCTTTGCTTGGGTAATCATCATAGATAGGTAATCCTAAATTACATTGTGTATCTCGAATCACTAGAGAAGCTACATCATCATCATATGTAGGTGAAGATGAAACTTGTGTATCTATAAAGCACACAACACTAGGCTCCTCAAGAAATAATCAATCAAGAGGAGCACATCAAGGAGAATCCATATTCTATCATGGTTACTAGGTATACCATCACATTAGCCAAGATCCAGAGTTGTATCAAGTGTATATAGAGATGAAGTAATAGATAAGTCACTATCATAAGCCACAAAAGATATATTGTCATGTAGTGTGGTGAAATAAGAAGTGAGCTTGGTAAGGAAGGGGCAAATATATCCATGATTAGACAATGTAATATGGCCAAGGGTGATGGATCTTAGATTAGACAAATTAAATAATTAGAGCTAAATACCTTAAATGGTTTTGATTTGAAAGAACGGATCCAACCAACCTCGAATAGAGCCTGAATTGTCCAAGTCCAACCTTGAAAATTAATCTACAAAATAGAGGCAAAAATGAATGCCCCCTCGAACACTATGACTATTGACTTTATCCTTTGTAGTTTTTGAGCTTAACCATAGCTAGGCTAGACAGTTAGGGAAAATTATAATTTGAAATCGGGGTATTTTATTTGTTTGTGTTGACCCATCTATGTAATTTTTTATTTTGTTTGAACTTTGTTGTTGTATATATAAAATACCCATGAAAGGCAAAGGGGGGTGACTTTCTTGAAAGGCAAAGGGGGATGACTTTCTATTTTGGAAAAGAAAATGGCCATTCAAGAAGTTTTGGGAGGACACCAAGTAAATCATATCGAGTGAAAAGCGGTAAGTTTAAAATCTAATAGCTAGTGCATAACTCAACAAGGTGATTTGATATTTTGATGACATTTCTACAAAGACGTTGAATTGGAATACTTTAATTGTGTAAATTTTGCAAATAAAACCTTAGAAAAATATGGAAATGGATGATAAAAGAATTGTATGAGATCTAAAGACTTGAAAATCTTAGAAGTAAAATAGGTTAGGTAATATTGGATGGGTTCACCAAAAATGTAAGGAGAAATAAATTTTCCCTAGGGTTAGTCCAAGCCATTCCAATGAAAGATATACACATAAGTAATTAACCTAGATTAATTAATTAATGAATTGGGCATGAGTAAATTAATTACTTGCAATAAATTAAATGGGAGAATGCAAATAGAAATGAATATACTTAGGTTAATGATTGAATAATGCTTAAAGACTAATCTATACATTGAATTTGATACGCCTTTGAAGAATGATAGTATATAAAAATACCTTTGTGGGGTTGCCATTATATTGTGAGGGATATGTCTCTTAGTTTAACCCTTGGAAATGTGTTCACAAGATTGAAAACAACACTCTTTAGATATGCATATGCTCAGGAATGCTCGTGCAAATCTATGTTTCTTTTAGTGCAACAATTGAAGTGTGAACATGCAAATGATATTTGAATATAGTTCAAGATATTTTTGGAGATTATTATATTGAATCACCAAAATTTTACTTAGTCAACCCTTCGAGGGAAATGTTTAAATTTTAAATATTAATTTTGAAATTAAAAATATGCACATAGGTAAATTAATAGGAGAATGTATAGGGATGGGTGTAATGGTGAAATTTGCATACCCATGACATACCCATTTAGTTTTGTGTCTATATTGGGGAGAGTGCTTTGATACATAAACATATTTGACAAAATGGCCTAATTTTGTGCAAAGTCTAGTCAAGAACTATTAAAGAGAGGACATGCAAAAAAAAAAAAAAAACATAGCCAATCTATAAAATAAAATAAAATAACTCTTAAGTTAGAAAATAAAAACATTTTTAAAATACATATTAAAAATGACATTCAAATAACTCATGAAATCAAAATTAAAATAATTATTTATTTATTTATTTACTATTGAAAGTTTAAATCTTGTAAAATAAATAATTATTTCAAAAATATTACTCACTAATTTATTTATAAATTATAAACTATATCACTTATATTATATTTTTATTCGTTAACCACATAAAAATTTATATAATAGAATTTTATAACTTAAGTTATTAACGCTGATTATATAAAAAAATTATATAATAAAATTTATACTTTATAAAGGATGAAAGGAATGTAGAGCGAGTTGAAAAAAAAAAAGTAAAAAGATTTAAGGTTGTTGTATGCAAAATGATAGTATTTTCTTTATTGCAATTATGAATTAATTTTTTTTAGACATTATTTACTTTATATTTTATTGAATAATATAGTAAGTAATATTTTTGAACTAATTATTTATTTTTACTTAAGAACTATTTTATTTTATTGAAGAGTTATTTTATTTTCAATAGCAATACAATAAATATAAATGAAGAAAAAATAGCTTGGTTTTTATTTCACCAATTTTTTCTTTATAAATATCATTTCTAATATCTTTAGGCGTGATAATTATACAATGTATGAAATATAGTGTATAGAAGGTAAATATGCAATAAAAAATCAAATAAAAATATTACACAAGAATGCAAACATTTATGGTGTGAAAATCATAAAATAAACTAGCAAAGATATCTTAAATACATCTATCTAAAAGACGCACCTATCTCTCAGCATCTTTTAGATAGATGTATTTAAGATATTTATGCTAGTCTCTTACTCCATTCTTATGATTCACACATTCCTATACACCTACCCCATTCTTATGACTCACACATTCATAGACACCTACCCCTTCTTGTTGATGGTTGTTTTGGCACATCAACTCAAGTAGAACGAATGATCACTCTACTTCTCCTAAAAGGTAAACAGATGGTCAAGGTTTACCCCAAGGTCCCTATTTCGTTGGGTCACAGCAGTGTTAGGATAGCAAAGTGGACAATGTGAATGTTTGTTCAAGGGGTCTGTGCTAGTAATATCAATCTGGAATGATAAGTAACCCTCTGATAGGTAGATATTCAATTAAATGTGGATGCTAACCTACTCCTAAGTTGTAAAAAAAGAAGAAAAAAAAGAGGTTTAGGGTTTAGAAGGAAAATGTAAAATAGCCTGGACAACCTCTGCACCTGGCTTTTCAATTCATATAACGAACATTAGCGGGATCAAATTAACAAGCACTGGGTGACTAGTATTCCACACAGTCATTACCAATGCAAGTGCAAGATTCTAAGGAAATAAGCAGAAGAACATGGAACTTGAAAACACCATATTGCATGTGTAGAATTCAAACCCTTATTCTCCTACCAAACTTATGATTTATCAATTGAGAACAAGATCCACTAATGCAAAGTCATATGCAAGGAAAAGAAACACAAGCACATTACCACCATAGGGTAGAAACACAGGAACAGGTCCCAAAAATATGTCTTCTCATTAACTGGCAAAATGTTGGCTGATTACAAAAGAGCAGTATTCACACACCCTGTATGCATATAAAGTATGTCACTTACATGCCAAAATACAAGTATAGCTTGCGCTCGCACAAGTTCTCTATGTTTCCCCCCTTTTACAAATGTTTAAAATTTCCCTTTATAAATGAGATTTCTCTTGTTTATGTTTGCACATTTTGGCCCTAGTCGGCCTGAAAGTGCCCTTTACACACAAATTACAATGCACAATGTAGCCCTTGTCGGCCACAGTAGTGCCATTAGACACAAATGGAGTTGGCCTCATCAAAGAATGAAAGAATCAAAGAATCAAAGAATAGATGGCTATGAAGAACAAGGATATTATGTCCTTTCTCCAAAATGACCTTTGAAGTTGGTGGTGGCCTCTTGGATGTCATTCATGTTGGGTCCATTGTGATACTTGATCTTGATTTGTTGGGAGTATGATGACCTTTTGAGCTTGTCCTGGGTTCCTGTCAATCCCACCAACTGTTCTTGAAATTCGAAGAAGAGGGTCTTCAGCCTCATCAAGTTATCAATGCCTTGGTCTGTGAGCTGATACTAAAGATCCCTGAAAATTCTTATATTATCCTTGCCATGAGAAAAATCATTGAACAACTATCATTAAGATGACAAGGAATGAAGTTTATTAAGGCTTCTACCATGTCGATGCCTTGTTTAGCTGCATCAATCCTCTTTTGCAGCTTGCCTTTACATTTCTGTAATAACTTAACTTGGAGCTTCCTAGCCTTGATCCACTCCAATATTACTCCCGGATCTCCTTTATCCAAAATTCCTAATTGTAGAATTGTATTTAGAGGTGTAGCCTCCATCTTTTCCAAATTTGGAAGATATATTTCCCAAACCAGGGCTTTATCATCAATGCTACTCATTAGCTCATTAGCAACCTCTAGTCCATGCTCCATATTATGATACATTTTTAGCACCTCCCTGATGGTGGTCTTCCCAAGGGTCTCCAGTGAGTCTTTCTAAGCAGTGGTTGTAGGCAAGATACCCAAGGGATTAGGAGTTGTACTTTCTTTAGTCATTGCTTCCATCAGGGCAGGAGTAGGAGCTGAGGAATCAATTGGCCCTACTAAATGAGTGACATAGGCTAATAGTTGTGCAACTTGCTTATTCAGTTCTTCCTTAGTCACATCATCCTTTTGCATTCTATCCAAAACTACTTGTATAGCATCAGTTAGGGCATTATTATCTCCCTCTCAGGTTCCTGAACCCAGTATGACCTACTGTATGATGTAATCTTCAGAGGTCATTGCAGTCTCTTTTTTGTTATCCAATGGAGTTGCTATGTTGGCAATTCTCATTCCTTGCTCATTGGTTGCTATGTGTGAGAGGGTTCTAGCCCTCTTGCTCTTAGGAGGTGCCCCTAATACTTGGACAACAGTATCCAAATCTTCCTCCTCAATATATGTTCTCTTTCTCTTCTCCACAGTCTTGTTTAGCCAAATCGGGAGGCCTAACTCAGTGGTGGCATCTTATGGTGGAGAAGGAGCTGGAGGTGGAGATGGTGATCTTGTTGGAGAGGGAGTCAAGACTTGTGTCTTATCTGAATCATCAGATCCCCTATCCTCTTCTTCTTGCTCCTCAATGGGGATGTTCCCAACTAGTTCTTCCAGAGTGGCCCCTTGGCTACCAAAAATATCCTTGAATATGTCTCATGTTTTATCTTCAGGCTCTTCTATAGGTGCCTCTGTTGGTTGTTCTTTCTCATCCCCTGACACTTTCGCCTATTTATCTTTTACTCCCTCTGGGATGTCTTTTCCTCCTTCTGGGATGTCTTTTACTCCCTCTAGGATGTCTGCTTGGCTTTGTTCTGCAACCAGAGGAGTAACTTCTTCTTTCTCTTGCTTCTCAATAGTGATATCTTCCTCTTCCAACTGCCCCTCAATTGTTTAGCCAAGGGTTACTGGAATTTGGATGCCAGGAGGAGTAGGGGAAGAGGGAGGAGGGAGTGATGTAGAAGGTGGAGGCTGAGATGGAATGGATAATGGAGATGAGATGGAAGGCTAAGGCACAAAAGGATGGGGTGGAATGAAAGGAAAAGGTGGTGTGGGAGATGGTAATGAAGTCTGTTGAGTGGGAGATGAAGGTGGTGAAGTGGAGGATGCCTCAACCTTGATCTCAGTGGCAATTGAAGTAGAGATGAGGACACGAGGAGAGGTTGTTGTACTGGTGGGAGTGGGGTCTGATGCCATGGTGACACCTTTAGAGGCAAATCTTGTGGTTCTTGTGGAGGTCCTTCTGGCCAAGGGCACTGTGTCTATTTCTTCTTCTTCCTCTGAATCCACATTCACTACTACTGCCTTTTATTTCTTTTTTCTTGCAGCGGGGTCTGCTTCTTCAGTAGTTGGGGTAGCGGGTGTTTGCTTCTCTACCTTTTTGCTTTTTAGTTTGGCTCCTTTAGATCTCCTTGCCCCTTTTTTTGGCTTGGGGTTCAACATAGGATAAGGTTTTCTTATCCAAGCTCTTGTCATTTTCAATACCTCCTTATTTTCTATGCACATATCTTCTGTTTAGTCCCATCTAATCGGGGCTAAGGGGGAATTATATATCCTATAGTTTTCATAAGAGGGGTCTAATACTGTACCATCCTCCTTCATGCCCTTTGGAACCATGGGCAGCCCAGGGAAATCTAGCCCCTTAGCAGATGAAGGCTAATCCTGTAGTAATATCTTTTCCTGACCTCGTGGTCATCAGTACAATTTTCCCAGTGGCCTTCTATGGCATATTCATGCACATACCAAGTTCCTATCAAGGGCTAACCCGCCCAATGGGATCAAATCTACTTCTGATGTTGTCAAATGATATCAAGGATAGGAAGGCCAATTCTACCTATACATGTTTTGCATTTATTATGTTCTGGTAGCTGTACTTCCCAATCTTGATTGGGAATTTGAAGCTGGCCTTGTGCTTGCCAGCAATCAGTTTGTATACTTCAGAGATCTGCCTGCATATCTCCAACAAGATAACTCTGTCATTGGGATACCTTGGCAGTTTGTAAGGGGCCTTGTCAAACCCCTGTGAGCCTAATGTATGTGAAGGTTTGAAATTGAATATACCAGTTTCCCCAGTTCACCAGCTCTTCTGTTACCTCAATGGATAGCCTTTTTGCATAATCATTCTCTAGTCCCCTAATTACTGCATAAACAAAGTCATCATTAACAACATAGAAGCTCTTCAAGCTGGTCATCAATTCCAGCTGGGGAAAGTGATTGTAAATCAAGACTTCTCCCTGTTGGAGAGAGTCCACCTATAATAACCCTGGAAAACTGACCTGATAGGCCAACAAGTAAACTATGTAGGAGGTCATGTAGAACTCCTTGGTTTCTGACACTTCAGCAAGTTGTTCATCCAGCTTGTCACTTATGAATGATCCCCAATCAATCCTTTTACCATCTATGATCTTCATGTAGAAGTGACACATCCATGGGTGTCATTTGTCAGCAGTCGGCAATCCAAATACTCTACTTAGGAGGGAAATGAACCTCCTCCCATCCTATTTGAACTTGTTGTATGGTTGAATTGGGGCCATTTTCAGAGGATGCTTCTTTTGTGTGACCAAGAGGTGTTGGTTCATGTATCCCGTAGTAGTAGCAGCCTTATTGCTGTAGAAGGTGAGTGCAGAATTCTCTGTGATCTTGTCATAGTCTGCATATGAAGGCAAACCAAACACTCTGTCCACCATGTCAAAGGAAATATCCAACACCGTGTTCCCCGTTGGTCCAATCACCTTCTTGCTACTAGCCTTATATCTTAGAGCACATGCCAATACCAACTCAGGTGCCTGCACTGAAACTAGAAATGTAGATGCTTGAAGGAGTCCAGAGTTCTCCATGCATTGTGTTTGGAAGGACTTATTAGCTTCTTTCCTCAACTGCTGTCAGTAGCTCCAAGGGTCTGAGTGTCCAATATTAGTGTCTCTAATCTTTGGATATGGGTTAGATAGCTTGGAGGTAGGCAGGTATCCTTTAAATTCCAGCTTCTTCTCTACTACTGGAGGTGGTGGTGGTGGTGCCTCAGTTGTTTTTCCTACACTCCCACACACCATCATCAATAGTTTTGCAAGCTTATTCCATAGTTAGTCATCATTTAATGATTATAAACATCATTAGAAATGCCATAAAACAGTGAAAAATACATTATTCTGGCAAAAGTCAGAGATCGAGGGTCGGGTCTTACCCCTTTCACATGCTAAAAGAATGGGAAGAGCAAAGGAGAAAGGTCCGATAGTAAAACTCTGACAACACAGTCTCAAAGGATTGTCGTCAAAGCACAAGACCAAACTCTGAAACCCAACAAATTCTATACAGCTGGGAGTCAGGAGGCAGGGCTTACTCATTCTAAAGTTAATCCACGTGGAAGGGAGAAACAAGGAGGCTCGGTGCCTGAACCATGACACTTTATTAAGTTGTCAAGACATGAAGTTCAGAGGCTACCTCTAATCAAGTATAACAAGAAGTCACAACAATGAAGCTTCAGCACCTGAGTAAGGAACGAAGATCAAGAGGTGGGAGCAACATCCATCAAAGTAAACTAGAAAGGGGAACGATGAACCCCTGACACCCAAACTCCAATGAAAATCAAATAAAGCAAAGGCATAGGCAGGATCAGGAGGAAAAGCCTTAGGCTGCTAAAGAGGAAGGCAGAAAATTGGAAGCCCGACCTTCGACACTCCTAACATTCTAAAACATAAAGTAAAAATAACCTCAAAAAATGTGCAAAGTGATAAAATGGATTCAGTAGAGTCAAAACGTGAAAAATTAAAACCCCTCCGTAAAACATAAAGTTACAGCAAAAATGACCTAAAACAACTAGATCTAGACTCTAATTAACAATCGAAAGCATGGTCATAACCCCCAATTATAAAATCAAATCATGCAAAGCAAATGGGGAGGGAAAAATGTAGTACCAACCTAAAATATGCACGTAAATAAGTGATGAAACGGGGCTGAAAAATGTGAAATCCACACTTCAACAGCAACAAACCTCCACCCAAACATGAAGTCACAACATGATATCGAAAAGATCACAAGGTATAAGCCAAATTTGCATAGCTCAGATAGAAAATAGGTTACAAACAGCTTAAATGAAAACAAATGAGATCAAAATAGTAATAAAAGGGTCGCTTGCACGCATGGGAGACCTCCATTAATGTGTCGTCAAAGGGTAGGTGGAGGGAAATCAATTCCCATGCCATGAAACCAGCCAATGGGCAAGCTGAAAGGCCAGCCTCCAATGTTGCGCGGGTGATCTACCAACTCCATCCTATTGTCCTCTGGATCAGGTCATCGGGAAATACTTTACAGCCATTCTGAGATGGCTAACCCAAATGAAATAGTGTCCGTACAAGAAATGCAACAAACCATGGATCGGGGTATCGGAGATAATTTTACTGTCATGTGAATGAGACAAACTCTGACATCCTGATGAGGAGATCTAGCACAACGAGAGCATGCCCAAGTCAAAAGGTAAAGCATCAGAGCCTCAAGCCTCTGCCTTCTGGAATGCCAGAAGGACAAAGTCTGAAAGTTTGATAGCATAAAATTACAAAGGGGCTAAGTCATAAAACATGAAAAGTCAAAACCAGAAACTCCAAAACTCAAGTCCTAAGTTATAATAAGGTAGGATACTTCACAAAAAGGATAAGGAGTAGATAAGAGGGGGGTCCCTATTTTGGTCACAAAATGGGGTGGGTTGTACATAACACAACAGATGCCAACCAAAACAAAGAATGCTTCAGAGCATTCCAAGGTACAGGATCAGTCAAGGACTTGGGACCCAAGCCCTATCAACCATAGCAGAAGTATGAATATTGAGCCCAACAATAAGTAAGAATTAACAAGCACAAGATCAAATGTATCTAAAATCCAAGTGTGTGCATGTGATTCATTCCCCTTCCTTAAGTATACAAGAATTTGCCAATCACAAACCGAGAGCTGGGTTAAGTAAGGTATTTGATTCCAACAACTTGTAAAGGTACTTTGATTCCTGGTTGATTTGCACCACCACTATTGCCTGTATAGTCATAATTGTTGTAAAATTTTTTGAAATCCGCAACCATAGGGAAAGAGAGATAGTCCATCTTTGTAGGAGATGGTGAGGCCTTGTACATCTCATAATCTATAGTATTAGTAACAATATTGTTTTATCATACTCTCTTTTTATCACTCTTTTAATTTTTTTTTTTTCATCATTTTTTACTTGCTTCACTTCTGTTTCTTTTAATCGCTTTCTTTATGTCACCCTCTTGTTCATTATCCTTTTCAATTCACAAGCATTGAAGCTTGCCACTAGGTTGGGAGCCAAGGCTGTCCTTATTGGGGTACTCAGCCCTTAAATTAGACCAGAGGTGGTGACTTAAGTGTTATGTCATAAAATGTCCCCCCTAGGACTTTTACCTCCTATGTTTAGCTCCTAGGTCCCTTGGGATTAATCATGTATGTTTAAAATGAATCCTGAAGCAAAGTTCCCCGAAACCCATGTCAAATGGGACCTAGGGGTGAATCATAAATCTTAATCAGGCCCTAAAATAGGTCCCTAGAAAAGGGCACCCGCGCCCTTGTCTTGCCCTATTTTGTTGGGGTCCCAATTTAAAATGTCCACAAAGTGAGTGTTAAAAGGTTTCCCTTTGTTGGCCTATTCAATTTGAATTACGGATGTTTAGTGGAAATGCATATATAATCATGTTTAGGACTTCATTTTACAACTAGATAGATAATGCGAACTTGTGATCTTATGCTAAGGATATTCAAGGATTTCATTGTGTTGCAGAGCAATATTGTGTTGTGTTTGTTCATGTTTGTTGCAAATTTGTCTTCATCAATCCATCTCCTCATGGTGTGAAAGATCTTCACCTCCGAGGTGACATTTACTTTATGTTTCAATCATTTATCATATCATTGCTTTTGCCTCTCTCCTGCAAGGACACACACTCTCTATCTAACAATGGTGTTGGAAGGCTTGAAAGCCATTCTGAGGCTTGACTGAGACAAGCTCCTAAACACCACAACCCCCAACCCCTCTCTTGTGATTGCATGTGATAGGTGTCAAATCTTACGGAGAGGAGTTGCAAAGGATCATTGCAGAGCATAAGGATTCCATATCTGAAGAAAAAGATAGTAAATACCCCTAAAAGGTCAAGGGTACCCGCTCTTTTGACCTCCAGTTGGCCTCCCGACAAATCAGGGTTCAGAAACATCATCTGGGCACCCTCTGAAGCTTTTTCTCAGTTTTGGCCATTGGTAGATTTTCATTCCAAGGGCTTGGGCATGGGCACCCTATCCCTTCAACACCTTTGCTTCTGGAATCAAGTTCTCCTCTAATCATTGATCCTGGTGCTTCTTTCAATTTGTCCATATCTATCATAGTTTGAAAGTTATGCCCTGTTTATCATAGAACTAGGGTTTTGCCTATTGTTGATCTAAGGTTTAACAAATCAATTAATAAATTCCAAACCTTTTTATCATTCCAAAAGATAGGATTTGTAATTAAAATATTATTTCAGATTTTATTACTCATTTTCACACTCTTTCAAATCTAATTTTGGATTGTAGTGTTTCATCATAGTGCATTTTTGCATTTACATTTCAAATTTTGCATTCACACATTGTGTATTTCAACAAAAAATAACACATTCATTCATTTTTCCTTAAAATTTCACTCACACCTTGCATTGTAGAAGCTTTGCACCATTTTCAAATCTAATCTGAGTTATTTTGCATATCAAATCTGATTATATTTCATTCATTCATCATTTTGCATATTTTCATACCATAATTTCACCATTAGGGTTTCAAAAATCCTTGCATTTTCACTACATTTTGGCTAATCTTTCACCTAGCATTGCAAGATTGATGTGTTGTGACAAATTTTTATGCATTATTGGACTGATTAAAAGGTCTTAATTTTCCTCCCCTTATCATTCTCCTAATTTCATTACATATTTTGTACATTTACATTGAAAAAAGTTTTAAAAAATGAGCATTTTAGTGCATAAACAAGCATAGTTTGGTGTTGTTTCATTGCATTTGTCTTAGATATCTTGTATTTCAAATTTTGCATTCATATATTCCTTTTTCATTTGAAAATTTTGCATAATTTCATATCATTGTGTGAAAAATGGCATAATCCTAAATACACAGTGTGTATTTCAACACTACTTGTTCACACACCTTTTCACATCTTTTCACCAAAACCTTTAAAATCATCAATTGGGCATTGATGTGTTGCACTATTTCCTTCCATCCACCTTGCTTGTTGTGGACTCTATGTGTATTTTTACCCGTTTCCCTCAAACAAGTGTTTTAGGTGTGAAATAGTCTCACATCTAGGGTGTATTAAGTATCATAAAACTTTGCATGTCTCTTCTTACTAGATCTTATTGGACATTGATGTTTCAAGACACTATAATATAGCATCTTCATGTCATTTTTCTTTGGTATCTTTGCATGCATATGTCAAAGATCTTGATTTTCATATATTCATAACTCTCACGGGTGAGCATCCTTCGGTATTAGAAAATCTAACCGAATTCATATCCATGAACACTCATGAGAAAAAAGATTGTGAAAGTTCTTCTCCTCTTAATGCTTTGGAACTAATAGCTAAAATATATGATGATAATGATGATGCTATAAGTTATCCTATTCCTCCTATAGTTCAATGTTCAAGAACCTTGGATGAGAAGATCAAGGATAGCTCTATTTTGGTTGAAAAGTTAAGTCCTTTAGACACCACTAAAGATACAATCATCAACAATTCCCTAAACAACACCTTACTTTCCTTTCATTCCAATGCTCTCCCTATCCAAGATGAAGCATTGGTGGATGAAGAAAGGTCCCTCACATTAAATCCTTTAGGGATAGATGTTGAGCTTAATCATAGTAAAAACAATGTCAATTCAATCATCACTAATAAACTTCTTCAACCTACTAAGGGGATAGTGAATAAGTATACTAATGTTCCTACGCTGATTTTGAATGGGGCACCTAGTGCACCTTCTTGCTTAAAACTAGTGATTACGGTTCAAGGTGATCAAAAACCACCTCGACCCTTGGGTTACATTCTAAACTATGCAAGACAAACCACTCAAAGAAGTCAAGGTGTTCAAAATGTGCCACAACATCCCATGATCGCTCACACATACAACACCCATAATTAAAAACAAAGTAAGCAAGCACCACATGTGCCTATCTCTCTTCCAGCTTCTCAACCTATGATATCTCCACCACCTCGTCTTACTCATAAAGGTGGTCAAGATTATGATATTGTTGAACAACTTCCCACTACTCCAGCTAAGATCTCTCATTGGGATTTAATACAAACATCGCCTACATACCATGGAATGCTCCAAGAAGCTTTACAAAAGGTGATTGTACCACCTGTTGTTAAGCTGAATGATGTAGTAGATTTATTTGATTGTATGCATATGACAAAAATAGATATTCTATTTCAACCACATGAATTACCATCAACCAAAGTTCAAAACCAAAATGATCCTCTTATGATCTTTGTCATAGTAAATAAAAATTTGATAAAGTGAGTTATGATTGACAATGGATCAGCTCTTAATGCTTGTGGCATTGACTTACTATGCAGAAGCAAGATTGACATTTCTTTAATCAAACCGGATAAGATGAACATTCGTGGCTTCGATAATACCAGTAGCCAATCTATAGGTACTATAATATTACACGTAAAGGTTGGTCCCATGACATTATCTACCCTTTTTAATGTCATGCCTGAGTCACTTTCATATAATATGATTCTTAGCAAACAGTGGATCCATGCCATGGCGGAAGTTCCGTCTACCCTTCATCGATCGATAAAGTTTATTTATCAAGACAAGCTCTACACTGTGGAAGCCGATCTTGAACCAAATAGTTGTTTACATATTGAAATGCAAAAACAAGTTAACAATCATAGGAGTCTAAACAACTTACAGGTTGATTCATCAATACCTCTTGCCATAGATAATGTCGTGCAAGACTCTAAACCATCGAATGCACTTTTTGGTTTTGATTGGGGTTCATTAGATTTTACTCCTTCCTGGATGGGGGAATATAAACTTAATAACCCTGACACATCAAAAGTTGCATCGATCTCATCTAAGCAATCTTTGGAAACACCTGAAAAACCTAAAGTCTCCTTGGTAGAAAATAAAGACAATACTCTTACTTACACTATAGATTATAACACCTATGAGGCTTTGTCGTCCTCTAAAGAGATGGACTCGCTCTATGGTCATGGATTTTAGATTTTGTACAAAAATTGTGATTACACAGGTAATGGATGTGGTGTAAATCAACAAGGAATCAGAGTACCTTTACAAGTTGTTAGAATTAACTACACAGCTGGTATTGGATACCGCTCTTTGAAGCCCACCAAAGCCTCTCATCATCCTAAACTTAATGTTAATGCAATATCAACGAGACCAAAATGACATGTGAGATATCCTGAGCTGATAGACAAGAATTGTCTACCAAGAAATACCCCATTGAATTAGGTAAGTATTTCTCCCCCCTTTACCCACACTCATTGTAGCAACTATTGTAGTTTCTCTCAAGGGTGGCCTCCTAGATATATATGTTGTTAGAATCGTGTTGTATTCCCCCATGTTGTGCTATATGTGTTGTTTAGGTCTCCTTGGATGACTCTTGATACTCTTGTAAGGTCAAGGATACCAGGAGACCATCTCTATTGTGACCATTCTTCTATTTGTTTCATCATTCTTCTATTGTTCCTCTCCTCTATTTTATTGTTGTGTGTCATGCCTTAGGTACATAGCGTTGCGGTTGATGACCTGGGGGCATCTTCCTACGTGGTGTTCCTAAGGCACTTATTCTTCTCTCTTATTTTATTGTTTACCTTCTTCTATTGATTCTACCTAGTCCGCGGATGACAAAAACAAATAAAGACTGATACAGACCATGTGTCCATTCAACAAGCAAAGCAAAAATGGACCTAGTCCATACATGACGACGAGGTTGATACATATATGTATCCGATGCTTGACTAGTAGAATAACTCTATGTGATGTTTCATCCTTTGGCATTTCTTCTTACTAACATTTTACAATCCACTCAATCTACTCTTGTACACTTTGATTGGTATCCCATCCTATTGCTACACTCGGTTCTGAGGTATCTACAGTATAGTCCAATGGTTATACTTGGTTCCGAACCTGTAGTATAGCCTTGGTCCTTGATGTGACTATTTTCTATTGGTAGGTGGCAACTGATCAGGAAAGTACTGTACACTAGCCATGTATCCTCACCGGGGTTAGGGTTTTGACATAAGAAAACCCTAATTTTTGTAACCGACAAAAAGGCTTGATAAAAGCGGCTAAGGGTTAGGGTTTTGACATATTGTATTGTAGCATTTGCAGCGGTATTGAGTTGCAGGGATTGCTGATTGTAATCGGTTTGATTTACTGGATAATAATATTGGACTCTCTGTTTGGTAGATGTAGCCCGAGTTTGGGTGAACCACGTTAAATCTTGTCTCTCGCTGTTATTAATTCTGTGTATTTCCATTTCTCTGTTTAATCTTTATTTGCATTTAATTGATAGCTTCTGCCAGCTAACCCTAGCAAGTGGTATCAGAGCGGGTTGTGTTCGATTATCGTCTGTAGGAAAGTCTCACGGTTGAGTGGGAGCAATGGCAGACGAGGGTAAATTGAATGTCGATAAATTCAATGGGCAGAACTATCAGTTATGGAAGATGCAGATGGAGGATTACCTCTATCAAAAAGATTTATGGAGGTCGTTGGAAGGAGTAGCCAAGAAATCGACAACAATGTCTGATGAGGATTGGAATCTTCTTGACAGGAAGGCACTGGGAACCATTCGGTTGTGCCTGGCACCATCGGTGGCATTCAATATAACGGAAGCGAAGACAACAGATGGTCTGATGAAAGCTTTGGCAAAATTGTATGAAAAACCCTCAGCCTCAAATAAGGTATTTCTCATGAAGCATTTGTTTAATTTGAAAATGGTTGAAGGTGGATCTGTGACAGGTCATTTAAATGAATTTAATACGATTGTCAGTCAATTGACTTCTTTAAATGTAAAATTTGATGAAGAAGTTAGAGCTCTCTTGATATTATGTTCATTGCCTGAAAGCTGGGATAGTTTGGTAATGGCGGTTAGTAACTCTGTTTCTGGTTCAAATACCCTGAAATTTGATGATGTTGTTGGTGTTATTATGAGTGAGGAAATTCATAAGAAAAGCTCATGTGGATCCACATCAGGCAGTGTTTTGAATGCAGAAAGAAAGGGCAGATCAAAGGAGAGAGGAAAAGGTTCTGGAGGTCATGAAAAGTCACGAGGAAAATCAAAGGATAAGAGATCCCAATCCAGAGGACAGAGGATTGCTGGTACTGTGGGAAACTAGGTCATCTGAAGAAAGATTGCTGGTCTTGGAAAAATAAAGAAGGAGACAAACAAGAAGGCAATAAAGAAGCAAATGTGGTAAGTAATAAATCTGAAGATGACGCTTTGATTCTTTCCCTAGATAATGCTGATGATTCATGGGTTTTAGATTCAGGGGCCTCATTTCATGCTACGCCCCATAGAAGTTATTTTCTTGATTATGTCCAAGGGGATTTTGGGCTGGTTTATTTAGGACATAACGAACCCTGTCAGATTGTTGGAAAGGGAAGAATTAAGATTAAGTTGCAGAATGGGAATCATTGGCTACTACAAGAGGTAAGGCATGTTCCAAGGCTCAGTAGGAATTTAATTTCAGCAAGGCAGCTAATTGAACAAGGTTGCATTGTTACATTTACTGATAAAAATTGGAAGGTTTCAAAAGGTGCCTTAGTAGTAGCAAAAGGTGTGAAAGTAGGCACCTTATATCTTTGTATAGGTCATACTATTCCTTCTACTTTAGCTGTTGCAGAGAAAAAATAAACAGGTTCAGGAACAGTTGCTGCAGGTTTGCAGGAAGAGACTGGAAAAGTTACTGCAGGTTCTGAGACAACGCTGTGGCATAACAGACTTGGGCATATGAGTGAAAAAGGTATGAAGGTACTTCATTCTAAGAAAGTTTTACTAGGTCTGAAATGTATTAATATGGATTTCTGTGAAAGTTGTGTGTATGGAAAATAAAAGAGAGTCAGTTTTCTCAGAGATGGGAAGCAAAAGAAAAATGAAAAGTTGGAGCTTGTGCATACAGATGTATGGGGACCATCTCAGGTATCTTCTCTCGGTGGCTCTCGGTATTATGTTACATTCATAGATGATGCAACTAGGAAGGTATGGATTTATTTCCTTAGGCAGAAATCTGATGTTTTTGAAACATTTAAAAAATGGAGAAGCTTGGTTGAGAATGAGACAGGAAAAAGATTAAAATGTCTCAGATCTGATAATGGTGGTGAGTATTGCAGCAAAGAATTTGAGGATTATTGTTCCTTTAATGGAATTCGTAGGCAGAAAATGGTTCCAGGGACTCCACAGGAAAATGGAGTGGCTGAACGCATGAATAGGACAATAATGGAGCGTGCAAGGACCATGAGATTGCATGCTGGGCTGCCTTTAAACATGTGGGCAGAGGCTGTCAACACTACTGTATATTTAATTAATAGAGGTCCTTTAGTTCCTTTGGGCTGTGGTATTCCAGAGGAAGCATGGACAGGTAAGAAGGTGAGTTATTCTTTTCTCAAAACTTTTGGATGTGAATCATTTGCACATGTAGATTCTGAACATAGAACCAAGTTGGATGCAAAATCAAAAAAGTGTACCTTTGTTGGATATGGCATTGATGAATTTGGTTATAGGCTTTGGGATTTTGAAAATCAAAAAATTGTGAGAAGCAGGGATGTCATATTCAATGAGAAGGTGTTGTACAAAGATCAGTTGCAGCAGCATGAGAAGAAAGCAAAAGATTATGTGGTGCTGGATGATACTCCAAATAGTGATGTTCCAGTGGTTCCTCATGCTCCGCAACAGCAACCAGAAATACCACAAACTCCAGTGAATGTTAGATGGTCAACAAGGCTAAGTAGACCTCCTGAAAGGTTTTCTCCCTCTTTGTATTCTATTTTGTTAACATATGCTGGTGAACCCAAAGGGTATGATGAAGCTATGCAGGTGAATACACAGGTTCAGTGGGAGCTTGCCATGAAAGAAGAAATGGACTCCTTGCTGAAAAATCAGACTTGGGAATTATGTAAGTTACCTGCAGGTAAAAAGGCTTTACCAAACAAATGGGTTTACAGGCTAAAAGAGGAAGATGGAGGTAAGAAAATATTTAAGGCCAGGTTAGTTGTAAAAGGATTTGCACAGAAACAGGGCATTGATTTTGATGAGATATTTTCTCCGATTGTCAAGATGACTTCTATTCGTACTGTTTTAAGTATTGTGGCTGCTAAAGGTTTGCATTTAGAACAGCTAGATGTGAAAACTGTCTTTCTCCATGGTGATTTGGAGGAGGAGATATACATGGCACAACCATAGGGATTCAAGGTCAAAGGTAAGGAGAAACAAGTGTGCAGATTGAAGAAGAGTTTGTATGGCCTGAAACAAGCACCTCGGCAATGGTATTTAAAATTTAATAGTTTTATGGCTGAGCAAGGCTACAGCAGGTGTAATTCTGACCATTGTGTTTATTTTAAGAGGTTGGATAATGACAGCTACATTATTTTATGTTTATATGTTGATGACATGCTTGTAGCTGGGTCTAACATGGATCATATTAGAGAGTTAAAACATCAGTTATCACAGTCATTTGATATGAAGGATTTGGAGGCAGCAAAACAAATCCTTGGTATGAAAATTTGCAGAGATAGAAAGAATAGAAAATTGACTCTATCTCAGGCTGCTTATGTTGAAAAGGTGTTGCAGAGATTCCATATGGAGAATGTAAAAGCTGTCAGCACACCTTTGCCTAGTCATTTGAAATTGACTAAGGAGATGTGTCCAAAGACACAAGAGGAGGAAGAAAAAATGTCCAAGGTACCATATGCTTCAGCTGTAGGAAGTTTAATGTATGCCATGGCATGCATGAGACCGGATATTACACATGCTGTCGGAGTCGTTAACAGGTATATGAGTCATCCCGGATTTGAGCATTGGAATGCGGTAAAATGGATTCTCAGATATTTGAGAGGTACATCTAATAAACACTTATATTTTGGGGGCTCTAATACTGATTTAGCAGGTTATGTAGACTCAGATTTGGTAGGGGATATTGATACTAGGCAGAGTACTACAGGTTATGTCTTTACTGTAGGTGGAACATCGGTGAGTTGGATTTCTAGGTTGCAAAAGGTGGTTGCTTTATCCACCACAGAGGCAGAATATGTAGTTGCAACAGAGGCAAGCAAGGAGATGATATGGCTGCAATCTTTCATGGAAGAATTGGGTAAACAACAGGCTAATAGTTCTTTGTAGACAGACAGTCAGAGTGCCATACATCTTGCAAAGAATTTTACCTTGCATTCAAAGACCAAACACATACAGTTGAGGTATCACTTTATTCGGTCGGTGCTGGATAATGGACAGTTAAGGCTGGACAAGATACATACCGATGAAAATCCAACGGATATGTTTACAAAGGCAGTGACAAGGGAGAAGCTGAGATCCTCTTCAGCTTCGATTGGTCTTCTAGACTGAAAACAATAAAAACACAGAATAGTAGAGTCCACGGTGCTTATTTCTAGTGGGAGCTGCATGCGCAGTGGTGTCGTCCAGGCTCAGTCTCCAAGTGGGAGATTATTTGGTGTGGAGCCTGATTAGTCTCCAAGTGGGAGATTGTTGGTAGGTGGCGACTGATCAGGAAAGTACTGTACACTAGCCATGTATCCTAATTTTTGTAACCGACAAAAAGGCTTGATAAAAGCGGCTAAGGGTTAGGGTTTTGACATATTGTATTGTAGCATTTGCAGTGGTATTGAGTTGCAGGGATTGCTGATTGTAATCGGTTTGATTTACTGGATAATAATATTGGACTCTCTGTTTGGTGGATGTAGCCCGAGTTTGGGTGAACCACGTTAAATCTTGTCTCTCGCTGTTATTAATTCTGTGTATTTCCATTTCTCTATTTAATCTTTATTTGCATTTAATTGATATCTTCTGCTGGCTAACCCTAACATTTTCATGCATAGCTTTCATGTTTTGCTTTGGTTATTATCTTAGAGTAAGATTTGTAACCTCTTTTATTATCTTATCTTAACATATCTTATCATTGTGTTTATGGGAACATTCGGCAATCATGAGCACATGTCACCTTGGGGGCATGGGCTTTATGAAAGCTCTTGTTTCCTTGTGTGTTTTCTCTCTACCTTTACGTGCTTGATATCGATACATGACATCAACCACCTTAAGGTGGGGGTATATATAATGATATATGTCTGATGATTTTGGTACTAACAAAGTGTGTTTGTAAGCCCTCTTTGTGAGGTGGGATGTTGTATCTCTAGCGTGAGTACACATCTTTATTCATATTGCAATTAGAGAAGCCCTCTACATGAGGCAGGATAACGTATCTCTTGAGCTAGTGTGTATCCTTTTATTCAAAAGTGTTTCTGCAGAAGGCAGAATGGTGTATCTTTTGAGCTAGTGCACATCCTTTTATTTTAAAAGTCCTATGCGGAGGTGGGGTTGGATCTTGAGACTATGCTCCCTGAAGCGTGTCTTTGGTGGTTGTTGTGGCATAAGCCCAACTGTCAGGTGTCTCTGCAACATGTTTGAGATGGTGGGACTTAGCAATAAGCTCCTTCCATCACCTTGTTTGTCATGTTTAAGATGTATAGTATGTCTTTGGCATGCTATACGACGCTCGTGTATTCTGTGTGTCTTCCATGTGTTTTCCCCTTGTTTGGTTAACCCCCACTTGGGCTTTGTATGGCATGTTTTCCCCTCTTGTGTGTGTAGCGACGAGCTCCACCTACACTCAAGGTTTGTTTGGCGTGTTTCCCCCCTTGTGTGGTCTCCACCCACACTCGGGGTTTTGTGTTGTAATTTTATTTCCATGCATATGTATATGAAGATGTTTTGAATATGATATGAAAATGTTATATAAATGTATTCATCATGTTTTGTGTGACTGCTCTCATGTATTCATCATGTTTTGTGTGTCTTCAATATTGTCTTCTTCGTGTTTTACGTGTTTGTTACTGTATTCTCCATGTTTTGCGTGTCTGTGATGTGTTTTCTAGTGCTTACCTAAGATTGGGAGCTAGAAATAGTTCCTCAATCTTTGTGTATGCCTTAGCTTCAAGTGCCTAGTGTGTTTGATGTGTTTTTTACCATACTTTAATGCATGTATGGGTCATAAGATCATACATACATTAAAGGGGGGGCTAAATGTTATAAGGTAAAATGTCCCCCTAGGACTTTTACCTCCTATGTTTAGCTCCTAGGGCCCTTAGGATTACTCATGCATGTTTAAAATGAATCCTGAAGTAAAATCCCTCAAAAGCCATGTCAAATGGGACCTAGGGGTGAATCCTAAATCTTAACCAGGCCCTAAAATAGGTCCCTGGACAAGGGCGCTTGCACCCTTGTCCTGCCCTATTTTGTCAAGGTCCCAATTTAAAATGTCCGCAAAGTGACCTGTTGTGAGGTTACACAACACGTCCCATTTGGCCCCAGCAAAACAGGGACCCAACCTTTTGTTTTTGCTTCTTCTTGTGTGTTTCCCTGCTTTGGGCGGTAATAGTAAAAGTAGCAACAGTCCATATGCATATGTCAGGATCTTATCTTAAGCATGTCCAGATCTTGAAGTATGAAGTCAAATTTCCAAAGTATGAGTATTCCCTCATGAAGCCTGTCAAATGAAAGAGAATGAAATTCTAAGCAAGTTTGCCTTTTGAAGCACCCCAAAATTCTTTAAAATGAAGAAGTTACAGTCAGTCAAAGTTTGGTCAACAGGTCAACCATATATTCACATTGCATGTCATCCCGATCTTAAATTTAATATCCTGACGCTCACTAACATCCAGACATCAAATTTAAGAGACTTAAAAAATTAAGTGTTATATGCAGGATATTAATTTGTGCCCAAATCTTAACTTAGTATCATGACCAAATATCCCTATCTCGATGACGTCATGTCATCTTGAACTTATAAAGAGCTCCGGTCCTGATGACATCATCCAAACATTAAAGTGCCTAGATATTAACTTTGCTAATATCCTGGTCATTCCTTTAACATTCTGATCCTGATGACATCACGTCATCCCGGCCTTATGAAGAACGATAAATGCGCTTACGTCATCTAGATATTAATTATCGCCTAGGGCTTAACTTAGTATCTGGTCATTCCTTTAACATCCATATCCCAATGACATCATCCTATCTCGACGCGATACAAAAGACACCATATGTTTAAATCATCATGACCTTAAGCCAAAGGGATATTTTGCATTCCCATCATCTGGATCTTATTCTAATAGCCCCATCCTAATTGCATCACCTTATTATGCTGTGATGAAAGACTTTCTTCCTGCTTATGTCATCCGGATATTTCGTTCGGATGGATATTTTGCATTTATAATATTTGGATCTTAACTCAATATCCACGACCCAGATCAGACAATAGCGCATCCTTGTAGGAGGATCTTCCCAACATGAAAAATTATCTGCGCTACTATGAGATGGTGACACGTGTCCATATGCATATCCCAACATGTTCCAAACGGAATTGAAGCCCGATAACATATTTTTGGTCAACAATGGTTGACCAAACCCTCATGCTGACGTCATATGGACATATCTACATGGATATACCCATATCCTGGATGTATATCTTGAACCCAATAGTCATAACTGGATATCCATATCCCGAGCCTCCTCTCACATTTAAGGATATGCATAAATTCTTGTAGGATTATCAAATACAAATGTTTAATTTATGTATGTTTGTAATTGCAGATTAACACGAAAAAGCTAGATCAGAAGAAAGTTGGATGTTGCAGAGGAAAGCTAAAATGGATAAAGTTGTAGACAAGGACGACTTGAACCAGAACAAGGGGGAATGTCACTGAATGTGCTATCTTCTAGCCGAAGCGTGAACCAAGTTAAAGATACTAGAATATTCTCTGCTAGTTGTACAATTGCCAACTGGCAATCACGTGCTTTCTATCTAGACCATTGATTTTTCTGAATGGATCTTGATCATTGGATCAATGTAACCATTTTTTGGCCTTTTGTTCTATAAAAGGGTCATGACTTGTCATTTGTAAGGGGGCCAATTATTGCATATCTGGTAGAGAGCCAATAATTTTCACATCTGGCCAAGAGGTCAAATTGTTGTAGACCTGATAAGAGATCGAATTACTGAGACTAATGGAGACTAAATTTTTTAAATTATGGGAGGCTGAATTGTTTCAATTCTAAGCACCTGTTGTGATGTTCTGCAACTTGGTGAATTCTCTCACAAGGTTCTTTCTCCAAACCATTTGTAAATGTACTTGTTCTAAAGCATACTAGATGGAGATGAAGCTACAGATTACATCCTGATTATAAAATTTACATAATCTTCAACTTGATTTCTGGATATGTAATGGTGAAATGTTGCGTTCAATAGAAGTGCTTTCATTTTATTGCATATTGTTGTCAACTTTCCCTTTGAAGATTTGTACTAGATCATGCGGATTTGTGGATTGTCCTGGTGAAGTATGATTTAGTTTTTCTTCTCTCTATTACCGTATCAGAACATGTATGTGTATCAGTGGTCTCAGTTAAGTAATTTTAGGAATCTCAATCTCTAAACTCTATTTTCTCATTTTCATTTCACAAATAACCATAGGATAACTGCAAATAAGGATGAATCATAAGTATATACAATAAAAATATGTTGAATTAGTGTAGATAATCATATATCCAGAGCATATTACAGTAAGAAATGCATATCATTATGAATATCATGCAAATAATGGTAAATGATATTGAAATACATGCTTATAGGTATAATCTTTGAGCATATTTGAAGTGCATAAGCAAATATTAGTTCAGATAGGGATAATGTCAGAAGAAGTAATTAAATCATGAAATATATTCAAAATTAGTCTAAATCAGAGACAAATTCTAGTGAATTACTCCATGTTAGGATCAAATTGATGTCTATTTGTTTAAATCCTGACTTAATAATATAAGATTTGACAAAATTGTTGAAGATTTGTGCAGAGCAGGCATAAATGATAGGATATTTGAAGGAATATTAAAGAACTTTGCAAAAATTACTAAAGTATGTAAGGCCCCAAAATGGAAAACATCAACACACGTCAACCTCTAAGTAACGTAGATCAATGGAGACTTGGGATCATAAATTCATTCTGAATTTATTGTATCTTTCAAGATGAAAGGTTTGTTGTGTAAACTTTTATTCTTGTTTTTTTGACTAACAATCAACATCAACATGACCATTAAGAGGTTTCCCTTTGTCATCCTATTCAATTTGAATTGTGAATGTTTAGCGAGAATGCATATATAATCATGTTTAGGACTTCATTTTAGAATTAGATGGATAATACAAAATTGTGATCTTGTGCTAAGGATATTCAAGGCTTTCATTGTGTTGCAAAGTAGTATTGTGTTGTGTTTGTTCATGTTTGTTGCATATTTGTCTTCATCAATCCATCTCCTCATGGCGTGAAAGATCTTCATCTCCCCGTGAGAGCTTCACCTCTGAGGCGACATTTACTTTGTGTTTCAATAATTTATCATATCATTGCTTTTGCCTCTGTCCTACAAGGACACACACTCTCTATCTAACAATGGTGTTGGAAGGCTTGAATGCCATTCCAAGGCTTGACCAAGGCAAGCTCCTAAACACTACAACCCCCAACCCCTCTCTTGTGATTGCAGGTGACAAGTGTCAGATCTTGCGGAGAGGAGTTGCAGAGGATCATTATAGAGCATAAGGATTTTGGATTTGAAGAAAAAGGTAGGAAATATCCCTATAAGGTCAAGGGAAACCGCTCTTTTGACCTATAGTTGGCCTCCCGACAAATTAGGGTTCAGAAACATCATCTAGGCACTCTCTAGAGAATTTTCTCAGTTTTGAACATTGGCATATTTTCACTCCAAGGGCTTGGGAAAGTGCACCCTAGCCCTTCAACAACTTTGATTCTGGAATCAGGTTCTCCTCTATTTACTGATCCTGGTGCTTCTTTCAGTTTGTCCATATCTATCACGATTTCAAAGTTATGCCTTGTTTATCATAGAACTAGGGTTTTGCCTATTGTTTATCTAAGGTTTAACAAATCAATTAATAAATTCCAAATTTCCTTATCATTCCAAGTGACATCATACTTGATAGCTAAGTCCTCTTGCAAAAGTTGTGACTTAGCTTGGTTTAATGTCCTTGAATGTATGTAGTGAAAGGAGGATCTAATCCAACTACCAATCAAATCAACATACCATCTTTTTCTACATTACATTTTGGTGAACCCATGTTTTTATTGAATATTGCCCTTGCTGAGTGTTTTACATCAGATTTGCATTCATTCATTTCATTTTCATCATCATACATTTGAAAATCTTACAAAAAAAATTAAAAATTTTGAAAAAAAAAAAATAGGCATTTTTGGCTTGCATAATTTGCACTATTTTCATTGCATCTCATCTAAATCATTCAAAACTTTGATATTTACATCAGATCTGAGATAAATTGCAGCATTTCATATTTCCATTATCATTTACCTTGCATTCACATCTCTCATTTGCTAGAGTTTGCTTGAAATTCTACATTTTTCATATAACCTAGTAATTCCAAAAGCTAGGGTTTGTAATTAAAATATTATTTCAGATTTTATTACTTGTTTTCACACTCTTTCAAATCTGATTTTGGATTTTAGTGTTTCTTCATAGTGCATTTTTGCATTTACATTTCAAATTTTGCATTCACACATTGTGTATTTCAACAAAAATTAACACATTCATTCATTTTTCCTTAAAATTTCACTTGCACCTTGCATTGTAGAAGCTTTGCATCATTTTCAAATCTAATCTGATTATATTTCATTCATTCATCATTTTGCATATTTTCATACCATAATTTCACCATTAGGGTTTCAAAAATCCTTGCATTTTCACTACATTTTGGATAATCTTTCACTTAGCATTGCAAGATTGCTGTGTTGTGACAAATTTTGCTGCATTATTGGACTGATTAAAAGGTCTTAATTTTATTCCCCTTATCATTCTCCTAATTTCATTACATATTTTATACATTTACATTTAAAAAAGTGAAAAAAATGAGCATTTTAGTGCATAAACAAGCATAGTTTGGTGTTGTTTCATTGCATTCATCTTAGATATCTTGCATTTCAGAGTTTGCATTCATATATTCCTTTGTCATTTGAAAATTTTGCATAATTTCATATCATTGTGTGAAAATTGGCATAATACTAAATACACAGTGTGTATTTCAACACTACTTGTTCACACACCTTTTCACATCTTTTCACCAAAACCTTTAAAATCATCAATTGGGTCTTGATTTGTTGCACTATTTCCTTCCATCTGCTTTGTTTTTTGTGGACTCTATGTGTACTTTTACCTGTTTCCCTCAAACAAGTGTTTTAGGTGCGAGATAGTCTCGCATCTAGGGTGTATTAAGTATCATAAAACTTTGCATGTCTCTTCTTACTAGATCTTATTGGACATTGATGTTTCAAGACACTCTAATATGGCATCTTCATGTCATTTTTCTTTGGTATCTTTGCATGCATATGTCAAAGATCTTGATTTTCATAGATTCATAACTCTCATGGGTGAGCATCCTTCAGTATTAGAAAATCTAACCGAATTCATATCCATGAACACTCATGAGAAAAAGGATTGTGAAAGTTCTCCTCTTAATTATTTGGAACTAATAGCTAAAATATACGATGATAATGATGATGCTATAAGTTATCCTATTCCTCCTATAGTTGAATGTTCAAGAACCTTGGATGAGAAGATTAGGGATAGCTCTACTTTGGTTGAAACGTTAAGTCCTTTAGACACCAATAAAGGTACAATCATCGATAATTCCCTCAACAACACCTTACCTTCCTTTCATTCCAATGCTCTCCTTGGCCAAGATGAAGCATTAGCGGATGAAGAAAGGTCCCTCACATCAAATCCTTTAGGGATAGATGTTGAGCTTAATCATAGTAAAAATAATGTTAATTCAATCATCACTAATAAACTTCTTCGACCTACTAAGGGGATAGTGAATAAGTATACTAATGTTCCTAAGATATTGTGAATGGGGAACCTAGTGCACCTTCTTGCTTAAAACTAGTGATTACAGTTCAAGGTGATCGAAAACCACTTTGACCCCCAGATTACATTCTAAACTATGCAAGACAAATCACTCAAAGAAGTCAAGGTGTTCAAAATGTGCTGCAGCATCCCTTGATCACTCACACATACAACACCCATAATAACAAACAAAGTAAGCAAGCACCATTTTTGCCTCTCTTCTAGATTCTCAACCTATGCTACCTCCACCACCTCGTCTTACTCATAAAGGTGGTCAAGAGTATGATCTTGTTGAACATCTTTGCGCTACTCTGGCTAATATCTCTCTTTGGGATTTAATACAAACATCACCTACATACCATGGAATGCTCCAAGAAGCTTTACAAAAGGTGATTGTACCACCTGTTGTTAAGCCGAATGATGTAGCTACTTTATTAGATTTTATGCATGCAACAAAAACAAATATTCTATTTCAACCACATGAATTACCACCAGCCGAAGTTCAAAACCAAAATGATCCTCTTATAATCTTTGTCACGGTAAATAAAAAAATGATCAAGCGAGTTATGATTGACAATAGATCGACTCTTAATGTTTGTGGCATTGACTTGCTACGTAGAAGCAAGATTGACACTTCTTTAATCAAACCGGATAAGATGAACATTCATGGTTTTGATAATACTGGTAGCCAATCTATACATACTATAATATTACCCATAAAGGTTGGTCCCGTGACATTATCTACCCTTTTCCATGTCATGCCTGGGTCGCTTTCATATAATATGATTCTCGACAGACCATAGATCCATGCCATGGGGGTAATTCCGTCTACCCTTCATCAATCAATTAAGTTTATTTATCAAGATAAGCTCTACACTATGGAAGTCGATCCTAAACCAAATAGTTGTTTACATATTGAAACACAAAAACAAGTTAACAATCATAGGAGTCTAAATAACTTACAGGTTGATTCATCAATACCTCTTGCCATAGATAATGTTGTGCAAGACTCTAAACCATCAAATGCACTTTTTGGTGATGATTGGGGTTCATTAGATTTTACTCCTTCCTGTATTGGGGGAATATAAACTTAATAACCCTGACACATCAAAAGTTGCATCGATATCATCTAAGCAATCTTTGGAAACACCTGAGAAACCTAAAGTCTCCTTGGTAGAAAACAAAGACAATACTCTTACTTATACTACAGATTATAACACCTATGAGACCTTGCCATCCTCTAAATAGATGGACTCCCTTTATGGTCATGGATTTTAGATTTTGTACAAAAATTGTGACTATGCAGGTAATGGATGTGGTGTAAATCAACAAGAAATTAGAGTACCTTTACAAGTTGCTAGAATTAACTACACATCTGGTATTAGATACCGCTCTTTGAAGCCCACCAAGGCCTCTCATCATCCTAAATTTAATGTTAATACAATATCAAAAAGACTGAAATGACATGCGATATATCCTAAGCTGACAGACAAGAATTGTCTGCCAAGAAATATCCCATTGAATCAAGTAAGTATTTCTCCCCCCTTTAACCACACTCATTGTAGCAGCTAATGTAGTTTCTCTCAAGGGTGTCCTCCTCCTAGATATATATGTTGTTATAATCATGTTGTATTTCCCTGTGTTGTGCTATATGTGTTGTTTAGGTCTCCTTGGATGACTCTTGATACTCTTGTAAGGTCAAGGATACCAGGAGACTGCCTCTGTTGTGACCATTCTTCTATTGTTCCTCTCCTCTATTTTATTGTTGTGTGTCATGCCTTAAGTGCATAGCATTGTGGTTATCTGGGGGCATCCTCCTATGTGGTGTTCCTAAGGAACTTGTTCTTCTCTCTTATTTTATTGTTTACCTTCTTCTAGTGATTCTACCTAGTCGGCAGATGATAAAAACATATATGTATCCAATGCTTGACTAGTAGAATCACTCCGTGTGATGTTTCATCCTGTGGCATTTCTTGTGACTAACATTTTACAATCCACTCAATCTTGTCTTGTACACTTTGATTGGTATCCCACCCTGTTGCTACACTAGGTTCTGAGGTATCTGCAGTATAGCCCAACAGTTATACTCGGTTCTGAACCCACAATATAGCCTTGGTCCTTGATGTGACTGTTTTCATGCATATATTTCACATTTTGCTTTGGTTATTATCTTAGAGTAAGATTTGTAACCTCTCTTGTTATCTTATCTTAGCATATCTTATCATTATGTTTCTGGGAACATTCGGCGATCGTGAGCACATGTCACCTTGGGGGCATGGGATTTGCGAAAGCTCTTGTTTCCTTGCGTGTTTTCTCTCTATCTTAATGTGCTTGATATCGATACATGACATCAACCACCTTAAGGTGGGGGCATATATAATGATATTTGTCTAATGATTTTGGTACTAATGAAGCATGTTTGTAAGCCCTCTCCGTGAGGTAGGATGTTGTATCTTTGGCACGAGTACACATCTTTATTCATATTGCAATCAGAGAAGCCCTCTGCGTGAGGTGGGATAATGTATCTCTTGATCTAGTGTGTATCCTTTTATTCAAAAGCTCTTCTGTGGAAGGCGAGATGGTGTATCTCTTGAGCTAGTGCACATCCTTTTATTTCAAAAGTCATCCACGAAGGCAGGGTTAGATCTTGAGACTATTCTCCCTTAAGCGTGTCTTTGTTGGTTGCTGTGACATAAGCCCAACCATCAAGTATGTCTGCAGCATGTTTGAGAAGGTGGGACTTAGCAATAAGCTCCTTCCATCGCCTTGTTTGTTGTGTTTAAGATGTATAGTATGTCTTTGGCATGCTATACGGCGCTTGTGTATTCCATGCGTCTTCCATTTGTTTTCCCCCTTGTGTGGTTAACCCCTGCTTGGGCTTTGTATGGCGTGTTTTCCCCTCTTGTGTGTGTGTAGCAATGAGCTCCACCTACACTCGAGGTTTGTTTGGCATGTTTTCCTCCCCTTGTGTGGTCTCCAGCCACACTCAGGGTTGTATGTTGTAATTTTATTTCCATGCATATGTATATGAAGATGCTTTGAATATGATATGAAAATGTTATATAAATGTATTCATCATGTTTTGTGTGACTGCTCTCATGTATTCATCATGTTTTACATGTCTTCAATACTATTTTCTCCATGTTTTTTGTGTCTGTTACTATATTCTTCGTGTTTTACATGTCTGCAATGTGTTTTCTAGTGCTTACATGAGATTGGGGGCTAGAAATAGGTCCTCAATCTTTGTGTATGCCTAGCTTCAAGTGCCTGGCATGTTTGATGTGTTTTTTACCGTACTTTAATGTATGTATGGGTCATAAGATCATACATACATTAAAGTGGGGGCTAGATGTTATGTTATTAAAATGTCTCCCTAGGACTTTTACCTCCTATGTTTAGTTCCTAGGTCCCTTAGGATTAATCATGCATGTTTAAAATGAATCCTGGAGCAAAATCCCCTGAAACCCATGTCAAATGGGACCTAGGGGTGAATCCTAAATCTTAATCAGCCCCTAAAATAGGTCCCTAGACAAGGGTGTCTGCACCCTTGTCTTGCCCTATTTTGTCAGGGTCCCAATTTAAAATGTCCACAAAGTGTTCGTTAAAAGGTTTCCCTTTGTCAGCCTATTCAATTTGAATTATGAATGTTTAGTGGGAATGCATATATAATCATGTTTAGGACTTAATTTTACAACTAGATGGATAATGTGAACTTGTGATCTTATGCTAAGGCTATTCAAGGCTTTCATTATGTTGCAGAGCATTAGTGTGTTGTGTTTGTTCATGTTTGTTGTAGATTTCTCTTCATCAATCCATCTCCTCATGGCGTGAAAGATCTTCATCTCTCTGTGAGAGCTTCACCTCTGAGGTGACATTTACTTTGTGTTTCAATCATTTATCATATCATTGCTTTTGTCTCTGTCCTATGTTGGAAGG
This sequence comes from Cunninghamia lanceolata, assembly GCA_027924645.1. NCBI lineage: Eukaryota > Viridiplantae > Streptophyta > Pinopsida > Cupressales > Cupressaceae > Cunninghamia > Cunninghamia lanceolata. The sequence goes on along the minus strand of BSBN01000430.1, from coordinate 4,557,224 downwards.
CTTGAATGCCATTATGGGGCTTGACCGAGGCAAACTCCTAAACACCACAACCCCCAACCCCTCTCTTGTGATTGCAGGTGATAGGTGTCAGATCTTGCGGAGAGGAGTTGCAGAGGAGCATTGCAGAGCATAAGGATTCTAGATATGAAGAAAAAGGTAGGAAATACCCCTAAAAGGTCAAGGGTGCCCACTCTTTTGACCTCTAGTTGGCCTCCCGACAAATCAAGGTTTAGAAACATCATCTGGGCACTCTCTGGAGCATTTTCTCAATTTTGACCGTTGGCAAATTTTCACTCCAAGGGCTTGGGCATGGGCACCCTAGCCCTTCAACACATTTGCTTCAAGAATCAAGTTCTCCTTTGTTCACTGATCCTGATGCTTCTTTTAGTTTGTCCATATCTATCACGATTTGAAAGTTATGCCTTGTTTATCATAGAACTAGGGTTTTTCCTATTGTTGATCTAAGGTTTAACAAATCAATTAATAAATTCCAAGTTTCCTTATCATTCCAAGTGACAATAGACCTGATAGCTGAGTCCTCTTGCAAAAGTTGTGACTTGGCTTGGTTTAATATCCTTGAATGTATGTAGTGAAAGGAGGATCTAATCTAACTACCAATAAAATCAACATACCCTCTTTTTCTACATTACATTAAGAAGACAAGATCATTAATTCTTTCACCCAATTCTCGGTTGTAATCAACTCATTCTGGTATACAGAAAGAAGCATTAGTTTGAGAGTATATGTAAGATTCCAAGATAACATCATCCCAAGCACAAGACTCACCCAAGCCTCAAGCCAGACCAACAAACCCACAATTGATATGCAAGACAAAACTAAAATCTTAGGACTAAGACCAGTCATGTAATCAAGTAATGATCCAAAGCATTACTTTCAGAAGTAGACACCCTTTTTCTTTTTGCCAACCAAAACAAAAGTCTTTCATGACCAGGCAAAAAGAGGCATACCAGCTTGAAAAACAGAGCCAAAAGATCTTATCAGAAGGCAAAACAAGATTGGGAAATAGAGAATCAACTCAAACAAATCAACAAAGAAAAACCAAACAACTGCACAACAAAAAGGGAAAGAGGAAAAACAAAACAATAACAAAGAAAAAACAAACTTCAAAACAAAACAAACCAACTAGTGCACTACAACTAACAACCAGAACACAATGAAATTCCTATTTAACTATGTATAAGGAGACCAAGTGGTCTTCGAATTAGGCTTTCTTAATTTGGAAAGTAATGCTTGAGGTATCGCCCATTGACTAGCAATGGGATGAGTTCCCCAAATAGAGAGCTGATACAGAATGTATTTTCCCCAAGGATCTCAACAATCTGATAAGGTCCTAACCATAATTTGTCAAATTTAGAATGGTCTCCTTTCTTTTCTTTAGCTTTATCCCACATGAGGACCAAGTCACTGATTCTAAAGGCCTTGATGGTATCCCTTTGTCAAACCATCTCTTAACTACCCCTTGATGTTTAATGAAGTGTTCTAAGGCAACATCTCTTTTCTCTTCCAGGTTCAAGAGATTTAGCAATCTGGCTTCTATCATATCTTCACTTCCTAGGTAATCCCTAGTGAATTGTAAGGTTGGAATTTTCAAGGTTCACAGGGAAGACTGGGTTTTGTCCATAGACTAGCTAGGAAGGAGAGGTGTCCAATGAGGATTTTATCTGGGTTATATCAGCCCATAATGCGAACTTAAGTTGGTTATGCCAGTCCCTAGGGTTCCTTTCCAAAAGTTTTTGGATGACACCTATTATATTCTTATTTGTATCATTCAGAGACACCATTTCCTTGAGGGTAGTAATTTGAAGAAAATTTAACAATTACCTCATTTTCAAAAGTCCATTGCAACAACTTAGCAGAAGAGAAAGTAGGGCCATTGTCACATACCAGAGCAAAAGGCATACCAAACCTGGTGATAATGTGTTCCTCTAAGAACCTGATGACTATATCGGTGATACAATCCTTGCAAGCCAGTGCCTAACTACATCGTGTGCAATAGTTTGTAGTTGTTAAGATGAACCTATGCCTTGCAAAAGAACTTGGGTTAATCATACCAATGAAATCTAGGCCCCATTAGGCGAATGGTCTTACCTCATATATTGGTTGCAATGGCATAGAAGGATTTCATTCTCTGGAGGTTGAATTTTGATGCATGTGGCACTTCCTTACATGCTAATGGGCATCTCTGAAAAACATGAAGCTAGTAGTAGCCTGCCATGAGTATTTGATGTGTTGTTGTATCTCCCGACCCATGACCAGTGTCAAAGCTATCATGAAACTTAGTCAAAACTTGTTCTGCTTCATGTTTATTCAGACATCTAAGGTATCTCCCTTCAAAATTCCTTATGTACAAGGCCCCAAACTTGATCATGTATTTCTGACTTTTAATCTTCAAAGCCCTCCTCTGAGTGGAGTTCATATGTGCGGGGCACTTGCTGCTTAGTAGGTACATCACTATGTCTTGATACCAGGGGTCTGTAGTAATGCTCCCCACTGAATAATGATGACATTCAATAGATGGATTTGATCTAGTTAGAGCCTTAGACAATCCTTGTCCCTGAACTAACTTCATAGGGTGTATTTCAATATCAAATTCCTGTGAGATCATGGCCCATTTGCCCCTTCTTTCTCCTAACTCGTTTTGCATCAATAAGGATTTAACCACTAGGTCAAGGACAACAACCATAACCTCAACAAGACTCCTAAGTATGTAATGTCTAAACTTCTTCACAACCTTAACCAATGCATAAGCATGTTTCTCCATTTAAGAATATCTAGTCTCAGTATCTTTGAAAGGTGCACTAATGAATGCAATAGGTCTTTCATCTCCTTCCCCTTTCTTTTGAGTTAGCATAGTTGTATAAGAGATCTTAGATGAAATGGAATAAATATAAAAGGGAAGAGTGTACTCTGGGCTAGTTAGCACAGGAGCTTGAGTAATGGCACTTTTTATCATTGTGAAAGCTTGCTTAGTTTCAATAGGCCATTATATCTTAGCATCTTTCTTCAACATATCATTCAAAGGCTTAACTATCTCAGCAAACCCAGTAATGAATTTTCTGACAAAATTAATCTTACCAAAAAAGGATTTAAGTTCCTTTTTGCTATCTTGTAAGGGGATCTTCTAGATTGCTTCTACTCTCTTTGGATCAATAGAAATCCCTTCTTCAGAAATGATGTGTCCCAATAGCTTCCCTTCTGTGACCCTAAATATGCACTTTTTAGGGTTTAAGGAGACTCCATACTGCCTACATCTCTAGAGGATCTTTCTCAAATCACTCACATGATCACCCCTGTTCTTGGAAAAAATAGTCAAATCATCCATGTATATTATAATGGACTTACCAATCAAACCTTTAAAAGCAATATACATGGTCCTCTAAAAAGTAATACCTACATTAATCAAACCGAAGGGCATTCTTCTGTAAGTATAATTACCCCACTTGCAAGTGAAAGTGGTTTTCAGTCGATCTTCTTCTTCTATCATGACTTGATTGTATCCTAAAAACCCATCGAGAAAAGACATCATTTGGCAGCCATTAACAATTTGCAATACTTCGTCAAGAGAAGGCAGCGGGTAGTTGTCCTTCTTAGAGGCTTGGTTCAAAATTTTGAAGTCTACACAGAGTTTTATTTCTCCATTCTTCTTTCTGAGAGGAACCAAATTGGCCACCCAAGTAGAATGTCTCACAGGGAATATAATTTTGGCAGAAAGTAGCTTCTGTACTTCCTTAAATATCAGTGGTTCCAGCAGGGCGTTGACAGGCTTGAGCTTTTGCCTGAACGACTTAGAATTGGGCTTCAAAGGAATTGTGTGCTTGAAGATGGATGTGTCAAAAGTATTCAGGTCTTCATAAGTCCATGCTATGACATCTTTGAAGTACTTCAGTGCCTGGATAATTCCTTCCCTTCCCTCAGGCTTGCAAGCCTTCCCAATGAAAACATTCTTGGCATGTTGCTCATCTCCTAGGTTGATAGTATCATATTTGTCACCCTCTAGATTCTTTTGAGTTCTTTCTTTCTACTTTTGGTCTACATCAAATAGTCTCTCCAATGTGATCAACCCTTTAGGAATATTGTTCATTTTTAGGTTGATAATTTCCTTTTCGTCGATCTCAAAAGGATCTCGATCACATTCATCAATGACTTGTGCTTCAAAAACACCAGTGTTAGTAATGAAATCCATAATATGTTTATCATCACCAAATACCTGAAAGTGCCTTCAACATTATCTAGAATTGCTGGACTTGGTAATAACTCCACTAAGAATTTCTTCAACCTTGAGCCTGCTATTAGCTCTAGTGTACTAGCCGTGACTGCCAATGAATCTGCGGTCTAGTTCTTATTCCTAGGTACAGACCTTATGTCAAAGGCATCAAAATCTTTAATGAGATCCCAAACTCTATTCTTGTATGCACTAATTCTTTTATCATGGTAGACATATTTCTCTCTTACTTGCCTAGTTATCAATTGGGAGTCTCCTTGTACTTTCAACAATTTGGTGCCCTTTTGGTGTGTTAGCAACAACCCTCTTATTAAAGCCTCATACTTTGCTATATTGTTGGTGCAAGGAAATTGTAATCTGTATGATGCAAAGAATGACCTCCCTTTGGGGTTTGCCAGTTCAATTATGGCTCCACTTCCTTGTTTGCACTTGGAATTGTCATATCTGAGGGTCCACAACTCATTGTCTTGACGCGGGAAAGCTTTCTGAACCAGTTTTGTGTGACAAGGTGCCTTCTTTATTTGCTTAGTTTCTTCAACAACCTCAGCATGTAAGATCCTGATCATTTCCTCAAGATCTTCTGAAATAACTTCCTCATGTTCGATCTCCTTCTCTTCAATTATTACATTTATCTCTACTTGAGATTTAATGAGGTTTATTGCTGTAAGATATTCAAAATAGGATAGCTCAAAATGGGGTTCTTGATGAACCCTGCACCAGCCTAGAAGTAGCAGTTCTGTTGTTTGAGTTTGTGGTCCCAAGAATTCTTTATCATGTGACAATTTCTACATAAATTCCTATTAAAAGCACTCATCTGGATCTTCAATAGTTACTCCCATCATAATTTCTCTGTAAACTCCTAAATCCACATCTGCAAAGCACACTTCATTAGGAGCATTATATTCAGTGATCAAATGTTTTAGTCTAGGTTCGCTAATGACTTGAATTTGGTTAGAATTTCCTTTCCAGGGAATCCACATATGTGAGAAATCAGTAGCAAAATATCAATTCAAGCTCCTAGTCCAATCTCTACTTAATAACATGCCATAGGCTTCAGGAATATCGGCTACTTGGATATCAATATGACTTTGGATGCAAGGCTCAGACACTAGTTGTATGTGAACATCTTTGATTTCACCCACAACTTTTACCTCAGTTTTGTCTAACTAAACCACCTTTCAGTTGGTTTTAGTGGGAGTAAGACCAAGTTTCTGGCATACAAAATAGGGCATGACATTGCTAGAGGCTCCATAGTCAACTAAACAATTGTGTAGATTTTTCCCAGCTATTCTAAGGCTTAGTAGAAATGGAGGTGTACCTATTTTTTCTCTATACAAGGCTGCCAATATATCATCAGTTATAGCCTTCACCTCTATTGGTTTGGTATGATCTTTATTTTGCAGGATCTTGAGTAGGGCTTCTCACTAATTTGGGTATTCATGTACTACATCTAGTATAGACATATTTGCTTTAGTTTTCTTTAAGTTGTCCATAAGATCATATTTGGAATTTATCATATTTTATCCTCTATATTGGCTAGCTTTAAATGTTCCATCCATAGGTCCCACTGGAGGAGGTGGATAATTGTCTACATTAGGATTAGGTGGGACACTACTAAAGTTTGGTGGGATGGAAGTAGTGAGAGGATCTTTACCTTTGTTCCTCAGGTAGTAGTTACTCTTAAACTGTTGATAAGCCTAAACTTTAGTCTCTGGCTCATTGTCTCCTTCATAAGGGAAAACATATGTGTCAAATTGCATAGCAGTCCCTACATCTCTAGGCTGGTTGTCATTTTCTTCTTATTGTATCTGTGGATCAACCTGGAAGATTTGTGTTATCTTGGACATCTTAGCGTAGTTGAGATTAGAATGGTCTGAGGTATCATGTAGTCTACACCAATGTGGCAAAGGTTTTATCTCAGTGAAATTTACTGAATTTATCTGATCCAGGGGAGAAGGTACTCCCCCATTGTTTGGTCTTGTGTTCCAAGACTTGTTCTATCTTTGAGAGTTGAAAATCCTATTGTGTCCTTGATTCTGATTGTTCTAATTTTGATGTGAATCCCCATGGTTATTGATTTTAAATTTGGTGAGCTCATTAGTAACCTAGGCTAGTGCCTTTTTCACAACCTCTAACTCTAATGCCAATTGTGAAGTCTGATTTGCACAAGGCTGTGGGGTTACTGCGGATGTACTAGTCTGATGAGTGTATTGGGAATTAACCATGTTAGTATGATTCACTCCATGTTAATCAAAGACTAATGGGACAAGGTGTGATGTTGTAGCTTGATTATTATAGGCCTGTCCCAGAGCAAGCAACATAGGGTTTGGACCAATTTGATTAAGAGGTTGAGCATAGCTGATTTGTGGTCCTAATAGTGAATTACCCATTAGAACTGGGTTTATCAGGGGAGTGTTGTTAGTAAGAGCATTGTTGATAGTAGGCATCTGATTAGGCATCCCCGGAAAACCCACTGAAGGCATAGTCCCAAAAGCCCCTGCAGCAACAGGGTACATTTCTTTGTGTAGCTTGAGGGCCTCAGCATAAACTTTTGCTAGGGTATCTAGGTTTTGCTGAGTTCTATTAAGTAAGACAACTGTGAAAGGATCAATAGCTCTAAGATAAATCTGAATTGCAGCTGCTTCATCGACCACATAGGGTTGAGTAAGCCTCTTATAGAATTTATGAAATCTGGTATTAAACATAGTCAAAGGCTCATTGGGTTGGACCTTGCAAGAGGTGAACTGTTGATATATGATGCCCAAGTCAGTGTATATAACGAACATTAGCAGGATAAAATTACTGAGCACTGGGTGACCAATATTCTACACAGTCATTACCAATGCAAGTGCAAGATTCTAAGGCTATAAGTAGAAGAACAAGGAACTTAAAAACACCATATTGCATGCACAAAATTCAAACCCTTATTTACCTACCAAACTTATGATTTATCAATTGAGCATAAGATCCACTAGTGCAAAGTCATATGCAAGGAAAAGAAACATAAGCACATTACCACCATAGGGTAGAAACATGGGAATAGGTCCCAAAAATTTGTCTTCTCATTAACCGACAAAATGTTGGCTGATTACAAAAGAGCATTATTCACACACCCTGATGCATATAAAATATGCCACTTACATGCAAAAATACAAGTATAGCTTGTACTTGCACAAGTTCTCTATGTCCCCCCCCTTTATATATGAGATTTATCTTGTTTATGTTTGCACAGTTTGGCCCTAGTCGACCTGAAAGTGCCCTTTACACACAAATTACAATGCACAAATTAGCCCTTGTTGGCCACAGTAGTGCCATTAGACACAAATGGAGTCGGCCTTATCAAAGAATCAAAGAAAGAAAGAATCAAAGAATAGATGGCTATGAAGAACAAGGATATTATGTCCTTTCTCCAAAATGACCTCTGAAGTTGGTGGTAGCCTCTTGGATGTCATTCATGTTGGGTCCATTGTGATGCTTGATCTTGATTTGTTGGGAGTATAATGACCTTTTGAGCTTTTCCTGGGTTCCTGCCAATCCCACCAACTGTTCTTGAAACTCAGAGAAGAGGGTCTTCAGCCTCATCAAGTTATCAATGCCTTGGCTGCTAAAAGATCCTTGAAATTTTTTTTATTATCTTTGCCACGGGAAAAATCATTGAAGAACTATCCTTAAGTTGACAAGGAATGGAGTTTATTAAGGCTTCTACCATGTCGGTGCCTTGTTTGGTTGCATCAATCTTCTTTTGTAGCTTGCCTTTACATTTCTCTAATAACTTTACTCAGAGCTTCTCAGCCTTGATCCACTCCAATATTACTCCCAGATCTCCTTTATCCAAAATTCCTAATTGTAAAAGTGTATTTGGAGGTGTAGCCTCCATCTTTTCCAAAATTGGAAGATATTCTTCCCAAACAAGGGCCTCATCATCAATGCTACTCATTAGCTCATTGGCAGCCTCTAGTTCATGCTCCATGTTATGATACATTTTCAGCGTCTCCCTGATGGTGGTCTTCCCATGGGTTTCCAGTGAGTCTTTCCAAGTAGTGGTTGCAGGCAAGATACCCAAGGGATCAAGAGCTATACTTTCTTTATTCATTGCTTCCATTAGGGCAGGAGTAGGAGCCAAGGAATCAATTGGCCTTACTAAATGAGTGACATAGGCTAATAGCTGTGCAACTTTGTATTCTATCCAAAACTGCTTGTACATCATCAGTTAGGGCGTTCTTATCTCTCTCTTGGGTTCCTAAACCTAGTATGACTTGTATGCTGTAATCTTCAGAGGTCATTATAACCTCTTCTTTGTCAACCAATGGAGTTACTATGTGGGCAATTCTCATTCCTTGCTCATTGGTTGCTATGTGTGAGAGGATTCTAGCCCTCTTGCTCTTAGGAGGTGCCCCTAATACTTGGGCAACAATGGCCAAATCTTCCTCCTCAATATATGTTCTCTTCCTCTTCTCCATAGTATTGTTTAGCCAAACTGGGAGGCCTGACTCAGTGGTGGCATATTGTTGTGGAGGATCTGGAGGTGGAGATGGTGATCTTGTTGGAGAGGGAGTCAAGACTTGTGTCTTCTCTGAATCATTAGATCTCCTATCCTCTTCTTCTTGCTCCTCAAAGGGGATGTTCCCAATTGGCTCTTCTAAAGTGGGCCCTTAGCTGCCCAGAATTTCCTCGAACATGTCTCTTGTTTTATCTTCAAGATCTTCTGTAGGTGCCTCTGTTGGTTGTTCTTTCTCATCACCTAGCACTTCGACCTATTTATCTTTTACTCCCTCTAGGATGTCTGCTTGGCTTTGTTCTGCAACCAGAGGAGTAACTTCTTCTTTCTCTTGCTTCTCAATAGTGATATCTTCCTCTTCCAACTGCCCCTCAATTGTTTAGCCAAGGGTTACTGGAATTTGGATGCTAGGAGGAGTAGGGGAAGAGGGAGGAGGGAGTGATGTAGAAGGTGGAGGTTGAGATGGAATGGATAATGGAGATGAGATGGAAGGCTAAGGCACAGAAGGCTGGGGTGGAATGAAAGGAAAAGGTGGTGTGGGAGATGGTAATGAAGTTTGTTGAGTGGGAGATGAAGGTGGTGAAGTGGAGGATGCCTCAACCCTGGTCTCAGTGGCAATTGAAGTAGAGATGAGGACAGGAGGAGAGGTTGTTTGTACTGGTGGGAGTGGGGTCTAATGCCATGGTGACACCTTTAGAGGCAAGTCTTGTGGTTCTTGTGGAGGTCCTTCTGGCCAAGGGCACTGTGTCTATTTCTTCTTCTTCCTTTGAATCCACATTCACTGCTACTACCTTTTGTTTCTTCTTGCTTTCAATGAGGTCTGCTTCTTCAGTAGCTGGGGTAGCGGATGTTTGCTTCTCTACCGTTCTACTTTTTAGTTTGGCTCCTTTAGAGCTCCCTTCCCCTTTTGTTGGCTTGGGGTTAAGCATAGGATAAGGTTTTCTTATCCAAGTATGTGTCCTTTTCAATACCTCCTTAGCCCTATTTTCTATGGACATATCTTCCATTTGATCCCATCTGATCAGCACTAAGAAGAGATTATATATCCCATGGTTTTCATAAGAGGGGTCCAATAATGCACCATCCTCCTTCATGCCCTTTAGAACCTTGGGTATGTTGCAAGTATGTGCCTAATCAGTGTTGTCATTGATGTCAACATATCTTTGTTTTCATTGGTGTCAACTGTATCCTATTTTGTTATTTGGTTAGAAGCTTTATATGTTGAGGATATTGAGAAAATTAGCCCCTCCAGAAGAATCAGAAAGGAAACAGTGAATCACAGTGAAGACAGTGAGTTGCATACTGAAGAACAACCCAAAATACTGCTCCGCAATTCTTGAAGAGTGAAGATATTAGTTTGTAGATTGGAAGTAATTTAGAGGCATATCTGAAGATGCTAAATCCTGAGTTTGAGCCTCCGATATGAAGAATTGAGTGAGTTACATTCACCATAGTAAAACCTGCTTTTTTTATTATTCACTGGTGACAGGGAGAAAGTATTTTGCTCCGCATTTCTTTGCATTGAATTATTTTGCTCTACAGTTCTAAAGGGAAGTCTGGGATGATGATAAGTGCCTACAACTACAATGGTTCATGACTTTGTGGTCTGCAAGCTACTTTTCTTTATGATAGTTGAAGATAGTGAAGTTCATGTGCTCTGGTGTGAAGAATCTCATGGATAAAGTGGTTAGAGTTTGTGCGATTGCTCCTGGTGATTACAACATGCTTGTGGATGTCTCCTGATCATGTTCCTGCATTTACATGGGTCCGCATTAAGGAATTAAGATCGTGTTTGAAGTTTGTTCCCAGATAACATAGAGTGTAACCAGTCCTAGCCGACTTGGTTAATTCCAGTGATTGCGGAGATGTATTGAAGATTGTAGAAGCATGGAGTGATGTGGAAGTTCGTGTTTGATTCCCAGCTAAGGCATGGAGTGATCCGCATACATCTTTCCTATATTTCCTTAGCTAATTATGTATTAGGTCCAGACCTATTTTATGTAAGTTTGTAATGCTGACCTTGGAGAATGATCCAACGGTTGATGATTGTAATGACGACCTTGATGAACATTCCAAGGTTGATGTAGTGTATAAATACTTGTAATTGAGTCGTGAAATATGATCTAAGTCTGAAGATGTGAAGATAGAAGTGAAGTAAAAGTAGCAGAGCAGAGCAGAGGTGTCTTGAGCTTTAATGGAATTGAACCTTGGCATGGAGTAGATGTTGTTATCTCGGCTTAACCCTTTGGCAGTGAGCCACCCCTTGGTAGTGAGCCTTCTTTTGGGCAGTGAGCCCTATTGGTAGTGAGCCTCTAATTTTTAGTATTGTGCTTTACATATATATCTTGTGGGTGAAATCTCACCGTGGTTTTTCCCTTGACAGGGTTTTCCACATAAAAATCTGGTGTCACTTGTGTATGATCTTGCAATTGTGTTTATAGTTCTGCATTTATGCTTTCATGATTTAATCATAACAAACAGTGGATAAGTGTTTAATGATTTAGAGTGTATAATTGTTTAAGTTTTGTGACAACTGATTCACCCCCCTCTCAGTTGTTTGGTTCATTTCAACAATTGGTATCATAGCCAAGTTCCTCAGAAGAAAGCTTGACTGCTTGAGGCTGATCAAGGATGTCGTATAAGAAGGAAAGTCTGTGGTTCGATGGAACAAACTACTTCATCTGGAAGATCCACATGAAAACTCATCTCCTCTGCTTGGGTTATAGTGTTTAGAAAATAACTGAAAACAAGTATGAAATACCGAAGAATGGTTTGCAAACTGAAGATGAGATCAAGGAATTTAAGTTGAACATAAAAGCCAAAGATGCCTTGGTGAGCTCCTTATCCGACGTCGAAGTAACAAGGATCATGGAGCTAGAAACTACTTATGAAATCTAGGAAAAGCTCAAGAATTTATATGAAGGAGATGAATCTGTGAAGAGCGCCAAGTTGCAGAGTTTGAAGGCAAAATATGAAGGTTTGAAGATGAGAGAAGATGACAACATAACATCCTTCATGCAAAAGGTTGATGAACTTGTGAGTAGCATTAGAAGTGTAGGAGGAAAGATTGAGGATATTGGAGTTGTGAACAAAATTCTTAGATCACTGCCTAAATCATACTGTCATAAAGTGGTTGCAATTGAAGAAATAATGACAGTAACAAAGATTACAAAAGATTAGCTGCTAGGGGAGCTGACAACCTTTGAAATGAGAGAACTTGGTGATTCATTTCCTTAGACAGAGACTGCTTTCAAGGCCAGCACTTTAGAAAGAGCCCCAAGGTCTGAACAGTACAAGGTGGAACCAGATTATGAGCTTGAAGAACTTGAAGCCAACTTTGTTAACAGTTTGCCCAGAGGTACTGGTAAGTTCAAAGGCAAATTACCTTTCAAATGTTTTAGTTGTGGTAAAGTTGGTCATTATGCTTCTAGGTGCCCCACAAGAGTTCCCAAGCCAAGACCTGATAGACCTAGAATTCCAAAGAAATGTTATTATGTTGAAGATCTTGATGATGATGAAGTATCAGATGGTGAACCAGACAATGCTAGTACTTCTGGAAATGAATGCTTGTTTATTGCTATTAAAGAAGAACATGTGTCTACTAATCTTGCTAGTTGTGTGAAGGAAGAAAAACCAGTGGAAAGTGCCTTAGTTGCTCAGGTTGTTGAAGACAAAGATGAATGGGTTATTGATAGTGGATGCTCTCATCACATGACTAGTGACAAAAGTAAGTTCATAAGTTTGGAAACATATGATGAAGGACTGGTTAGGTTGGGTGATGATACAACTGGTAAGATTTGTGGAAAAGGATCCATTTCTTTTGATGTCAAGCATAACACTGATGATGTCTTATATGTGAAGGGATTAAAGCACAAACTCTTGAGTGTTGGTCAGATGTGTGGCAAAGGTTATGATCTTAGATTCAAGGACAATGGATGCAAGATCTTGGAAAGCTCTGGAACAGTGATTACAACTGGTAAGAAGACAAGAGGTAACATTTATCATTTGAAAGGGACTAATGAATATTATTTGCTAGCTTAGAATGATGAAAGTTGGTTGTGGCATAGAAGGTTGTGCCATATTAATTTTGACAACATTGTGAAGATAAGTTCCACTCAGGCTGTAAGAGATTTGCCCAAGCCTGTGACGCCTGCTGATACTTTGTGCAAGGAGTGCCAATTTGGAAAACAGACAAGAATAAGTTTCAAGAGCAAAGATCAATCTATTGATGGACTACTAAAATTAGTGCATACAGATCTATGTGGACCTACCAGAGTAAGAAGTCTACAAGGAGACAGGTATTTCATGTTGTTGATTGATGATTATTCTAGAATGACTTGGGTTACCTTCTTAAAAGAAAAAGCAAAAGCCCTAGAAAAGTTCAAAGCTTTCAAGGCAATGGTTGAGAGTGAGTTGGATTTGAAGGTAAAGTGCTTAAGGTCTGATAGAGGTAGAGAGTTTAACTTCTTCTGTGAAAAACAAGGGATAAAGAGATAATTATCTGCACCTAGGACTCCACAACAAAATGGAGTAGTTGAAAGGAAAAATAGGATAGTTCAAGAGGTTGCTAGAACAATGATGAAGGAGGCTAACCTACCGGAAGTCTATTGGAGAGAGGCAATTCACAATGATGTATACATCCTAAACAAAGTCCAAGTAAAAGGTAATACCTCTAAGACTCCTTATGAGTTGTGGTATGGTAAAGTTCCTACAGTCAAATATCTCAAAGTTTTTAGTAGTAAGTGTTATATCAGAAGATATGAAGATCTAGGTAAGTTTGATGCAAGATGTGATGAAGGTATCTTCCTTGGATATTCTACCAAGAGCAAGGCCTACCAGTGCTACAATAACAGGTTGAAGAAGATTATTGAGAGTGCAAATGTCAAAGTTGATGAAACCAAGGAAAAGGTATCAAGTGGGTATGAATCCGATGAATTGGATGTCTCTGCAAGCAAAGTAGTTGTGCAACAAGAAGAAAACTCAGAGGAAGAAGAAGAACAAGCTCTGGAAATCATTACTAAGACACCCAGGTATGTGAAGTTAAATCACTCTGAAGATAAAATCATAGGAGATAAGAGTAAAGGAGTTCAGACCAGAAGAAGAGTTGCTGATGAACAAGTTAGTTATTGTTTGATTTCTCAAGTGGAACCTAAAAATGTAAATGAAGCTTGCAATGACGCAAATTGGGTAAAGGCCATGGAAGAAGAACTGATGCAGATAGAGAAGAATAAGACTTGGGATCTTGTTCCTAGACAACCAAATAAAAATGTAATTGGCACCAAATGGGTCTTCAGGAACAAGATGAATGAGAATGGTAAAATGGTAAGAAACAAAGCAAGGTTGGTATGCAAAGGACATTCTCAAGTGGAAGGTATAGATTTTGAGGAAATATTTGCACCAGTGGCAAGGATTGAAGCAATAAGAATGTTTTAAGCATTTGCAACCTACAAAGATTTCAAGGCATATCAAATGGATGTAAAGTCTGCATTCTTGAATGGAGAATTGGAAGAAGAAGTCTATATTGAACAACTTGAAGGATTCCAGTCATCAGATCAGGGTAACATGGTGTGCAGATTGAAGAAAGCATTGTATGGACTAAAACAAGCCCCTAGGGCCTGGTATGCAAGATTGGATAAACATCTGATACAGTTAGGGTTCAGCAAGGGTACTACCAACAACAATCTCTATTTCAAGATCAATGATGACCAAATCCTGATTATTGCAATTTTTGTTGATGACATTATCTTTGGAGGCAATGAAGGTATGTGCATGGTTTTGCTAGGGAAATGCAAAATGAATTTGAAATGTCCATGTTTGGTGAGATGAATTTCTTTTTAGGTCTACAAATTAACCAATCAGATAAAGGTATCTTCATTTCTCAGTCTAAGTATGTGAAAGAGTTGTTAAAGAAGTTTGGGATGGAAGACTCTAAACTAGTAAGCACTCCCATGAAAACTGGTTGTAAGTTGAGTAAAAATGATGACTCACCTATGGCAGATCAGAAAAGATATAGATCTATGATTGGAGGATTACTTTATTTGACCCAAACTAGACCTGACATAATGCATGCAGTTTGTCTTGTGGCAAGATTTCAAGTAGAACCTAAATAGTCACATGTGATGACAGTCAAGAGAATATTGAGATACTTGAAAGGCACAATGGATTATGGTTTGTGGTATCCAAAAGACAATTATTTCACTCTCAGTGCATACACTAATGTAGATTGGACCGGAGATGTGGGTGACAGGAAAAGTACAAGTGTAGGTGCATTCTTCTTAGGAAAAAAAGTTGGTATCCTAGTTAAGAAAGAAACAAGACTCAATATCTCTATCTACTGCAGAAGCAGAATACATTGTAGCAGCATGTAGTTGCACTCAAGTGTTATGGATGAAGCAGACATTGAAGGACATCCGAGTTGTGTATGAAGATCCAATTGCAATCTTTCGTGACAATACAAGTGCCATAAACATATCAAGGAATCCAATAATGCATTCAAGGACAAAGCACATATCCATAAGATATCACTTTCTGAGAGAAAAGATAACAAAGAATGAAGTCAAATTGGAATATGTATCTATAAAAGATCAAATTACAGACATTTTCACTAAGCCTCTGCCTAAGGATACTTTTGAGTATCTCAGAGAAAAGTTAGGGGTTATCACCCCTCCTACTCTAAACTAAGATGCATAGAAGTGCATCAGTCCGGAGGTACCTAAAAATCCATCTCCAGATCCGGATTGATGCCTGTAAGGGCTACTTCTCAGGGGGAGTAGTCAAATGAAGAGAGATTGAATCAGAGCAGCAGAGTGCAAGAATGTGCCCTTTGCCATTGATGTCAAAGGGGGAGAGAAATCATGTGAAAAACTCAGAGAGAAAGAGTGCAGATATGTAAAGAGATAGGGGAGAATCTTGTCCTGATGGTTGTTGCAGTTTTTCACATCATATGTTGCCATCAATGACAAAGGGGGAGATTGTTGCAAGTATGTGCCTAATCGGTGTTGTCATTGATTTCAACATATCTTTGTTGTCATTGGTGTCAACTGTATCCTATTTTTTTATTTGGTTAGAAGCTTTATATGTTGAGGATATTGAGAAAATTAGCCCCTTTGGAAGAATCAGAAAGGAAACAGTGATTCACAGTGAAGATAGTGAGTTGCATACTGAAGACTGCTTCGTAATTCTTGAAGAGTGAAGATCTTGGTCTATGGATTGGAAGTAATTTAGAGGCATGTCTGAAGATGCTAAATCCTGAGTTTGAGCCTCTGGTATGAAGAATTGAGTGAGTTACATTCACCAGAGTAAAACCTACTTTTTCTGATTATTCATTGGTGACAGGGAGAAAGTATTTTGCTCCGCATTTCTCCGCATTGAATTATTTTTCTCTATGGTTCTAGAGGGAAGTTTGGGATGATGATAAGTGCCTACAATTATAATGGTTCATGATTTTGTGGTCCACAAGCTACCTTTCTTTTATGACAGTTGAAGACAATGAAGTTCATGTGCTCCGGTGTGAAGAATCTCATGGATAAAGTGGTTAGAGTTTGTGTGGTTGCTCCTATTGATTACAATGTGCTTGTGGATGCCTCCTGATCATGTTCCTACATTTACATGGGTCCACATTAAGGAATTGATATCATGTTTGAAGTTTGTTCCCAGATAACGTAGCGTGTCACCAGTCCTAGCCGACTTGGTTAATTCCAGTGATTATGGAGATGTATTGAAGATTGTAGAAGCATGGAGTGGTGTGTAAGTTCATTTTTTGAGTCCCAGCTAAGGCATGGAGTGATCTGCATACATCTTTATACATTTCCTTAGCTAATTTTGTATTAGGTCTAGACCTATTTTATGTATGTTTGTAATGCCGACCTTGGAGAATGGTCCAACGGTTGATGATTGTAATGCCGACCTTGATGAACATTCCAAGGTTGATGTAGTGTATAAATACTTGTAATTGAGTCATGAAATATGATCTAAGTGTGAAGATGTGAAGATAGAAGCAAAGTAAAAGTAGCATAGCAGAGTAGAGGTATCTTGAACTTCAATGGAACTGAACCTTGGCATGGAGTAGATGTTGTTATCTTAGTTCAACCCTTTGGCATTGAGCCACCCCTTGGTAGTGAGCCTTCTTTTGGGCAGTGAGCCCTATTGGCAATGAGCCTCTAATTTTCGATATTGTGCTTTACATATATATCTTGTGGGTTAACTCCCACCATGGTTTTTCTCTTGACAAGGTTTTCCACGTAAAAATCTAGTGTCACTTGTGTATGATCTTGCAATTGTGTTTATAGTTATGCATTTATGCTTTCATGATTTAATCATAACAAACAATGGATAAGTGTTTAATGATTTAGAGTACATAATTGTTTAAGTTTTGTGATAATTGATTCACCCCCCTCTCAATTGTCTGGTTTATTTCAATAGGGTAGCCTAGGGAAATCTAGCCTCTCCAGAAGATGAAGGCTAATCCTGTAGTAATCTCTTTTCCTAACCTCATGGTCATCATCACAATTTTCGCAGTGGTGTTCTATGGCATATTCATGCACATACCATCTTCCTATCAAGGGGATGACCCACCCAATGGGATCAAATCTGCTCCTGATGTTGTCAAATGAGCTCAAGGATAGGACGACCAATTCTACCTCTGCATGTTTTGCATTTATGATATTTTGGCAGCTGTACTCCCCAATCTTGATTGGGAATTTGAGTTGGCCTTCTTCTTTCCTGCAATCAATTTGTATACTTCGAAGATCTGCCTGCACATCTCCAACAAGATAACTATGTCATTAGGATACCTTGGCAGTTTGTAAGGGGCCTTGTCAAACCCCATGACCCTAGTGTATGTGAAGGTTTGAAACTGGATATACCAATTTCCCCAATTCACCAGCTCTTATGTTGCCTCAATGGATATCCTTTTTGCATAATCATTCTCCAGTCCTCTAATTACTACATAAACAAAGGCATCATTAACAACATAGTATCTCTTCAAGCTAGTCATCATTCCAGCCAAGGAAAGTGATTATAAATCGAGACTTGTCTCTGTTGGAGAGAGCCCACCTGTAATAGCCCTGAAAAACTAGCTTGATAGGCCAACAAGTAAACCAGGTAGGAGGTCATGTAGAACTCCTTGGTTTTTGACACTTCGGCAAGCTGTTCATCCAGCTTGTCACTTATGAAGGATCCCCAATCAATCTTTTTGACATCTACGATCTTCATGCAGAAGTGGCACATCCATGGGTGCCATGTGTCAGCTGTGGGTAGTCCAAATACTCTGCTTAGGAGGGCAATGAACCTTCTCCCATCTTGTTTGAACTTCCTGTATGGTTGAATTGGGACCATTTTACAAGGATGCTTCCTTTGTGTGACCAGGAGGTGCTGGTTCATGTATCCCATAGCAGTAGCATCCTTGTTGCTATAGAATGTGAGTGCAAAATTATCCATGATCTTGTCATAGTCTACATATGTAGGCAGACTAAACACTATGTCCACCATGTCAGAGGAAATATCCAACACAGTGTTCCCTGCTGGTCCAATCACCTTCTTCTTGCAAGCCTTAGATTTTAGAGCTCATGCCAATACCAACTCAAGTGCCTGCACTGAAACTGGAAATGCAGCTGCTTGAAGGAGTCCAAAGTTCTCCATGCATTGTGTTTGGAAGGACTTGTTAGCTTCATTCCTCAACTGCTACTAGTAGCTCCAAGGGTATGATTGTCCAATATCAGTGTCTCCAATCTTCGGATATGGGTTAGACAGCTTGGAGGTAGGCAAGTATCCTTTAAATTCCAGCTTCTTCTCTACTACTAGAGGTGGTGGTGGTGCCTCAACCATTTTCCCTGCACTCCCACACACCATCATTAGTAGTGTTACAAGATTATTCCATAGTTAGCCATCTTTAAATCATTATAATCATCATTAGAAACACCATAAGACAGTGAAAAATACATTATTCTAGCAAAAGTCAGAGATTGGGGGTCGGGCCTTACCCCTTTCGCATGCTAAAAGAATGGGAAGAGCAAAGGAGGAAGGCCTGACTATAAAACTTTGACAACACAGTCTCAAAGGATTGTCGTCAAAGCATAAGACCAAACTTTGAACCCCGACAAAGTCTATATAGTCAGGATTCAAGAGGTGGGCTTAAGTCAATTTGCGTGGAAGGGAGAAACAAGGAGGCCCGGTGCCTGAACCGCGATGCTTTATTAAGCGGTTGGGACACAGAGTTCGAAGGCTACCTCTAATCAAGTATAATATGAAGTCACAACAATGAAGCTCTTACGCTTGAGCTCTAATGCCCTACTAAGGAACGAAGATCAAGAGGCGGGAGCAATGTCTATCAAAGTAAACTGGAAAGGGAAACGATGAAACCCTGACGCCCAAACTCTGATGAAAATCAAATAAAACAAAGGCACAGGCAGGATCAGGAGGAAAATCCTTAGGCTTCTAAAGAGGAAGGTAAAAGATTGAAAGCCTGACCTCCGACACTCTAACCATTCAAAAACATAAAGTAAAAACAACCTAAAAAATGTGCAATGTGATAAAATGGATTCAACAACGTCAAAATGTGGAAAAATAAACCCCTCCATAAAATGCAAAGTTACAGCGAAAATGACCCAAACAAACCAGATCTAGACTCTAATTGACAATCGAAAGCACGACCATAACCCCCAATTATAAAATCAAAGCATGCAAAGCAAATGGGGAGGGAAAAACATAGTACCAACCTGAAATATGCACGCAAAGAGTCGATGAAAGGGGGCTGGAAAACGTGAAATCAACACTTCAACAGTAGCAAGCCTTCACCCAAACATGAAATCACAATAGGATATCAAAAAGATCACAAGGTATAAGCCAAATTCGCAGAGCTTAGATGGAAAACAGGTTGCAAATAGCTTGAATGAAAATAAATGAGCTTAAAATAGTAATAAAAGGGCCGCTTGCACGCATGGGAGACTGCCATTAATGCACCGTCAAAGGGTAGGTGAAGGGAAATCAATTCCCACACCGCGAAACCAGTCAACGGGCAAGCTGAAAGGTCAGCCTTCGATGATGCACAGGTGATCTACCAACTCCGCCTTATTGTCCTCTTGATCAAGTTGTCAGGAAATGGTTTACAACCATTTTGAGATGGCTAACCCAAATGAAATAGCACTCGTATGAGCAATGCAACATACCATGGATCGAGGTATTAGAGATAGTTTTATTGTCATGTGAACGAGACAAAATTCAACATCCCAATGAGGAGATTTGGCACAACAAGAGCATGCCCAAGTCAAAAGGTAAAGCTTCAGAGCCTCAGGCCTCTGCCTTCTGGAATGCCAAAAGGACAAAGTTTGAAAGTCTGATAGCATAAAATTGCAAAGGGGCTAAGTCATAAAACATGAAAAGTCAAAACCAGAAACTCCAAAAATTGTCCCAAGTTATAATAATGCATGATACTTCACAAAAAGGACAAGGAGTAGAAAAGAGGGGGGTCCCTATTTTGTTCACAAAATGGGGTGGGTTATGCGGAACACAACACTTCTCTAGTGCTATGTTCACACATCTTTACACATTCTTCTTATCCATGTCATTTTTTTATAAAAGGGGTAAAACTTTATTAATAAAGAAACCACCAATACAAAACTAAAAGGGCAACAGCCCACAACAGTAACAGAAAGTCAAAAAAATAATAGAACCACCAACCAACCAAACTAGAACTAGGGAAACACCGGGCCAACCCCAAAGCCCCAAACAGGGACCTCAGCTAACCATCAATATCTTCTAAGATCAACCTTTCCAAAATTTGAGCACAATATTGGGACAAAAGGTCTGAATCCCCCACCTGATCCAAAGCCCACTTTGCCAAGAAATCAACCACTTTCTTCCACTCTCTCAGGACATGGACAAAGGAAACAAAATCCATTGAGTGACTCATATGGAGAATCTGTCTAACCACCGACACCAACTACCAATGCACACCTTCCACAACCCTCTCATTCAACATGTTAATCATAATTTGGGAATCAGACTCATAGATAACCCTTTGCCAACCTAAAGCACACCCTCTTTCCATAGCACAAAAAATAGCAAGGGCCTCCATATAATTGTTTGTTTGTTGCTCCTTATAAATAGAGAAGAAAAATAGGACAACACCAAAGCTATCCCTCCCTAAACCCCCAATCCCAACATGGCCAGGGTTCCCCCTGGAAGAGCCATCCGTATTAATCTTAAAAACACCTAGAGGTGGGGGAGACCACCTTCCTTCTCTCTGAATCTTGCTCTTAGAATGACCCCTTTTCCTGGGCCAGGAAGGGCATAAGCCTCCAACAAATAAACTCAAGTTATGAGCCACTTGCAACTCCCCAATATCCAACTTAGCAGAAAGATCACACTTAGCTACTAAGGTCTCCTGAAGTATACTAAGAATCCTTTGCCACAGTTGTTGAACCTCCAGCTTCCTCCCTTAAAAAATTCTCTGATTTCTTTCTAGCCAAAGCTGCCACAAAATAAAAGAAGGCCCAATATTCCAAGCCACCTAAAGAAATAAGCCTTAGTAGGGGGTCTTCCCAAGCTTCTCCAAAAATCCACTAGAGAAGAAGCATGGACACAAGCTTGCTTCCAAGCCCCCACCAAAGATGCCAAATCTCCCTAGCCAGGGAATACTAAAAAAACAAATGTGAAAGACACTCCTCACTACTAAAATAGAAGAAGCAAATAGAAGGACCCTAAAAACCCCTCTTTCGTAGATTATCTCAAGTGAGGCATCGATTCCAAGCAACCAACCAAAGGAAAAAGTTACATTTAGGCCATCCAAACTTATTCCACACAAACTTCCACCAAGAAGAGTCAATCACCCCAAACTTCTGCCTGTCCAACTCTTGATATCCTGAAGCCACCGAATACACACCTTTTGGATTAGGACTCTAGGCCAAATAATCATGCTCTCTCAGAGCACTGCAAACTCTACTAGCAAGAATCCTAGCTAACTCCTCTTGATCTTCCACCAACCCCCTGGGTGACCACTCAAAAGAATCTTTCCATCTGCAAACCTCCACCTAACCCATACATTGAACCAATTTGAAATGCTCCACACGACACCATCCCGCCTGAAGAAAGAGGTTGCACAAGGGTTGTAAGTGCAGGAACACAGACAAGATAGGTGGGTGTCCATCCCAGGAATCATACCAAAACAAGGCCTCGGATCCCTTGTTACAAATCCCAAACAGTCCTTGCTTAATTAAATTAGCTCCCCTTTTAAGAGTGCCCCAAATCATGGATCCCTTACCAGAGAGACTAATCCTTGGAACATCAACACTTTCCACCCCCCCTCCCCCCAAGTACTTATAGTTAAGGATCTTGGCCCAATCCTGGTTCGGACAAGTGTACCACCTCCAATACAACTTGGTTGCCAAGGCCTGACTAGTAAGACTAGCCTGCCGAAGACCAAGTCCCTCCTCTTGTTTTAGCCTACAAACCAAATCCCACTTAACCAGACTCCACTTCGAAGACTCCAAATTACCAGTCCATAAGAATTGTCTGGAGAGAGCATCAAATTCATTAACGAAGCTTGAGGGAGCCCCCAGAACAAAGCACTGATAAATGGGAAGAGCTTGAATCACATACTTTAATAAAGTCACTCTCCCAGCTGAGGACAACCATATGCATGTCCAATGACTAAGCCGCTTATGAATCTTGTCCAGAATATCCCGCCAGAATCCCCTAGACAAGGAGCCAACATGAATGGGGATACCAAGATAAACTAGAGGAAGGGCCCCAATCTGAAATCTAAGAATCCCTGCAATCCTGATCTGAATAAGCTGAGTATTAAAAAAGAGGATGGAGGACTTGTCTTCATTAATCCTCTGACCTAAGGCAGCCAGGTAAATACCCAAAGCCTTTCTGAAGTTAACTGTCTCATTGACTTTCGCTAAACCCATTAGAGCAGTGTCATCAACAAATTGCAAGTGAGAGTGAGGAGATAAGCTATTGCCCCAACTCCAGCCATGGATCAAGCCCTGCCCCACATAAGATTTTATGAGTCTTCCCAATCCTTCAGCCAAAAGGATAAACAAGTATGACGATAGAGGGTCTCTTTGCCAAAGGCCCCTAGTAGTACCAAACAGCTCTGAAGGATCACTACTGATAAGAACAAAAAAAGAAGTTAACATAACACATCTCATAACCTAATCAATACCAAATCCAAACGCCAATAGAACCTTATGGAGAAAAGCCCATTTGACTCTATCATAATCTTTGGCCATATCCAGCTTAATGAACATCACTTTCTCCTTGGATGTTGCCATGGAGTGAATAGCCTCCATCACCACAACAATACCATTAAGAAGTTGCCTTCCAACAACAAATCCACCCTGCTCTTATGAGATCAACCCATTGAGCCACTGTTTAAGCCGCTCTGCAATCAGCTTTGTGATGATCTTATAAACAACGTTACATAGAGCTATTGGCCTAAAAAGATTCAACGAGTTAGCTCCTTCAGTCTTAGGGATAAGAACCAGGAATGTAGCATTTAAAGATTTCAACATTTGCTTGCTCCTTTATGACTCCTTAACCACCTCCAGAAGATCAAATTTGATAACCTCCCAAAATTTGTGAAAGAATTCAACCGGGAATCCATCTGGCCCAGGGGCCTTCCCTCTTTTCAACTGAAAAATGATCTTCTCCAATTCAATCAAGGATATGGGACTGAAGATAACATCATTCATCTCATTAGTCACCAAAGCAGGGATACACTCTAGAACCTTATTTTCCTCATCAACTACTTGTCACATCTCATTTTTATGGACTATATAATTATTCTAGATTAGTGAACATTTACTATGGTTGTTTTACCTTGAGTGATTCCATGTGTGTGCAAGTAACTTTCATAATATTATAAATGCATGATTTTTAAAGTTGATTTAATAATTGAATATAATTAGTATGATTATGGATACACATTATGATTTTCTTTGGCTATGATTTTAGGGAAACTAACCTATTGAAGTGGAGTTGAGTGCGACTGAATGCAGGTACTCGTCGAAGACGAGAACATGGTTGAGGTAGAGATGTTCTAGCCACTTGGCAAGAACTATTTGGGATGGATAACCCTGATGCACTCACACACTCACATAGTCTCATGGCATATTGCATTCTGAATGATCTTTTTATGCATTATTAATTAGTCGATCAATGTGTTTGATGTTTGTGAATAGATAAAAATGTGTTTGAAATTGCTATAGTAAGTCCTTTTCGAATGCATGATTTAATCATAAAAACTATTGTTATTTCAAAATTATATTTATATGATGTATTTTGTATTATTTAATAATAAATGATAATAAGTGTTATTATATTTTTATAAATATTATTGTTTGAAAAACAATATCTTAATTAGATTTAAAAACAATTATGTTAATTTTATAATAGATATATATATATATATATATATATATATATTATTACTATTAAAATACTTCTTGTTAATTTAAGTTATTGTATTTTATTAAAAATAGGTAAATGATATTAATATTATTGTTATTATATTTAGAAGACTAAATAAAAGATTTAACAGAATAAATAGGATTATTTTATTCTATTTGTCAAAAAGAATGAGAGCTTTGAAAAGCAAATCTCATGCAAACTTAAACAAACTTCAGTTATCAAAAGCAACCCAAAAATCTAAAATTATGAACACCAAGATTAGAGGAGGACAGAGGAATAAAAACAAAGCATAACAGAAAGGAAAAAGACCACCATTATCCTGAGAGATGAAGGGGGAAAGTAGAGCAGCTGTAGGAGAGGAAGAAGTGATCAGCGACAGAGGCAGAAATCGATCCTTTTCACTAGCTAAAGAACTGGGTATTTTTTCTTGTTTTATTTGCAAAAATAAATGGAAGGAGTTACTGTTGAAACCATGTTTAATACTAGTCAGTATCTTGATGATTTTTCTGGTCTGTATGATGTCTTAGATGGCCTGTGTGACTGTCACTTGACCATTGTTTATTTCCTGTCGCCTGCATTCTTTTTCCTTCATGTCATTTTGGGATCGACCTTCTTTTTGTAGGCATCAGCCTCTTAAAATCATATTCGACCTGCCTCTAAATACTAGTTTGACTGCCTTCTGTCTATTCCCTCTGTATTTTGCTTGTGATCGGCCTCTAAAATCTTGATGGCCAGTATCTATCATTTGGCCTATTTCTTGTTTTGGCAGCCTATTTATTGCTGATCGACGACCTAATTCTTTTGGCCTGTTAAAATTCTAGTCAGCTGATATGTTATCTCTGTTTACTGTTGTTCTATTTTCTATTTTATTTTGCCTTAGATTTATCCTACCATAGCAGACTTATCACCTTGTCTTAGAGATTTGACCGTTGTTCCTGTAGCGTGTAAAAATAATGCCATTAGATGGGTAATCTTTAATCCTATAACTGCTGTTAAACTTTAATTCTGTAGCCTGATTTATAAGTGCCTATAGTCTGATTATAAGATATCTGTAGCTTGTTATGTAAGTTCCTGTAGTTGTTGTTAAATTACTACTATTGCAACAGTTACCTTACACATGTAGCAGTCTTTTATTTACTGTAGCTTGACTGTTATGCCCCCACAGCTTCATGTAAAACTCTCTAAAATAGTTATATATTTTCACATAATAGAGACAATTTGATTTTCTGATTATTACCTATGACTATTTGATGTTGAAACCATTCATAAACTCATATTAAGTCTTTTTTCGAATGATTGCTTGAATTATGAAATAGTATTGGATATGAAGTAAAATCATTAATTTTCTACAATCTATTAAAACCATGGAAATACGAATTGAGAATATAATCAGATTACAAAATCTATATTTATATTACTTCTAAATGATTTATGATGTTCTTCTTTATTACCTACTTGAAAAGTGTGTTTTCTTGAGTAATGCTTTGGAAAGGGATTAGAGCTGGTTATAGGTGATTATGTGTTGTTATTTATTTATTTTGAAAGAAAGTTGATTTTTAGCTATGAGTGTTTTGGGTTACTTTTGGGCTAGGATGCCGAATCTAGATTATCAGATATGGCTTTTCCTCTTTTCAGGAATTGAACCTGTAGTTAGGGAAAATCAGACTTAGTGTCAAAAATAGAAAACTAACTAAACCCTAACTATGCACCATGAAGGACAAACTAGAATGAAAACAAAAATAGAAATGCAAAGCAAACCGAATCCATGCTAGGTTTGATTGATCTCCACGGTTCTTCTCGATCTTGCATGAGGATGCACGATGTCGAAGGGTTGTTGATTGCTCATTTTCGCAGCATAACAGAAAGATGAATATGATAGAAGAAAATAGATAGATGAATGATGCAAAGGCTCAATTGGGATTTCGACAGCGTAAAGTTACTTGAAACTCAATGCATGAAAATGGCTTGGATGAGAGTTGATTTATAGGAAAAAGCTGATAGGATTCAATGGCTAAGATTAAAAGTCAATTATGTGATGTGTATGGCTAGGATTAAAAGTTGATTTTAGTGCCTATAATGCACATTAAGTGGGTAATGACATGATGCTAAAATTAGGATGTGAGGGAATAAGTGGGATTCTTTTATTTATTTTGGAGGAAAAGATGCCTACGACACACAATAAGTGGGGCTAAAAATAGGATTTGAGTGGGAATCTCATAATTTAAATAATAAAACTATTTAAATTATTTGTGCATGTGAAGAGTTGTAGTCATGTGACACATGTAATGTGGTAAAAGATGAGGGATTTAATTCAAATATTTTATTAGAATTATTTGAGACAAGTGAGGGGGAATTAATTAAATAAAGGGGTTTATTTAATTAATTGATTAGGTGATTAAGTGGAATTTATAAGTGGGATAATATAATGACCTAGGGTAAAATATTACAAGATGTTTTATAAGGTCATGTATGACTAGGTAATGTTACCACATGGACAATTTTAAGTGTCTATATTTTGCCCCTCTTTGAGATGATGTTCGAGATGATGAGATTTATGTCAAGTAACATCATTTCAAAGAAGAAAAGGTATGGATAGAAGATAAAAGGATATGATGATGATGCCCCCTCGAGAGGATAGGCGGGTTGGACAAACACAGGTAGACTCTTGAAATGAAAGGGATTGGTCAAAGAAGAAAAATAAGGGAATAGATAAAGGAAATGGAAGGATATGTTATGTTGCAATGAAGGTGAGCAACCATGATGTTTGATATAGCACTAGACGTTATGCACCAATGTATAAGAACCAAGGTGACGATGTGTCTCATGCCCCAGCATAATACAACCTTGTCTAGATACAAGATATGAATATTAGCTGGGAACGATACAAATGCAAGATAAAATAATAACACACACAAGCAAGCAAGCAAGCATGTACAAATGATACAAAAATAAACAAGGTATTGCCCCTGTCAAGTTGTAAACCAATGATTGATTGATTGATTGATTGATAACATGGTTGATGTGGGAATGATTTATCCCGAGAACAACGCAAGGATTGTGTTGTTCATATGGGAATGATATATCCCGAGAACAACACTAGGATTGGGGATGATAAATCCCATTGATTATGATGATGATTGATTGATTTGGTTGACAACAAGATTAGAACAAAACCAAGGATGCAATTGGATGATTTGACAAGAATGATTAACTTGATTGGTATGGATTGATGATTGATTTGAAGGAGATGATTTGATTGAATGATTGGATTGATTAGAAGAATTGGATTGATTTGATGATTTGATGGATTGGTTTGATTTGAGAATGATTGGTTGGAAGAAGTGATTTGATTTAATGATTTAGATCGATGAATTGGATTGAATTTGTTGCTTGGATTTTTGTTGGATATTTGATTTTTTTGTATTTTTTGAAATGTTTGGATTTTTTTGTGTTTTTGGAATATTTTGATTTTTTTGGATTTTGAAATTGTTTTGATTTTTTTTTTTGAAATGTTTTGATTTTTTTTGGATTTTGGAATGTTTTGATTTTTTTGGATTTTTTGGAATGTTTTGAGAATGACATTGGATGACAATTTAGATAGCCTTTGTGCTGGATACCAATGACAAGGGAAAACCAAGTCTAGGTGCAAGGATAATATAGGATTAGATGAATGGATAAAAGGGTGGGAAAAAGCTCATGATAAGGGGATGGATAAAAGGACAAGCAATAGTGAATGGGGTAGATGCATCATAAAGGAGCAAGGATGTGATCTCCAAAGACTATGTTGCATAGGAATAATATGCCCCATTCTAGGTGTAATGCTTAGGATTTTTCATGACAAAGCTTATGACAATAAGATTGGTTTGGAAAGGATATGGAAAGGGTGAAGTATATCAAGAGATATCCAAAGTGTTTGTCAACATTTTGCCCCCTATCCTTATCAAGATCAAAAAAGGAAGGGAAGATGGATGGATTCAATGGGATAAGTGTCATGCCCACATTTCCCATGTGGTCACAACACGCATCACACATGTCATGTCCACATGTGTCATGTGGTCATGACACGAAATATCAAAATTTTTCCCATGCTTCCCTAGAAACCCCCTCGCACGCATAGCGTGTTTGGTGGCATATGCTTAAGGCGTAAACATTATAGTTGTCAGCGGGGTAGTATGCACACGTGTGCACACCCAAATGCAAGAAGGCCAACAAGGGGGTCTTCACGACGCGGTTGACGTCGCTATAAGGGTTGAACTTACTAAACTCCTAAAACCTAAATTCTGGAAAAATCCGACAGCATAACGCCTCATGGGCGTGAGTGGGATTTATTACACTAACAATAATCTTGAAACGGAGTTTCCTAACTAAGGTTAATCTCACTAATTACATTAGTACAATAGTTGATTAAGTTGATTTATCATTTTTCAACAAAGCACGATCATCTGCTCTCCTTCATGTTTTTTAAAATTTAATATTAATTTCTCCTCCTTCTGAATTTAGCATTTTCAACAAAGCTCGTTCATTTGCCCTCTCTTCCATTTCTCTAAAATTTAATTTTGATTGTATTTCTATCACATTCTCTTTCCTGTTTTGTAAGGTTTCTTTATGTTTATCCTGCTTTTCTTCACGTTCTCTATCAATCAGAGTTATCACTACATCCTTTACATTATTCCTAATTTCTTGGTAGACCAGATCACTTAAACAGGGTTTACTAACTTTGCTTGACACAGTCTCCTAGGTTTCCGCTCTGGTTTAATTCAACGTTTGAATTAATTTTGATAATTAACTTGTTCCTAATCAGGATTAACGGTAGGTCAAACTTAGTTCTCTTAGCCCATTTTAGAAATACCGCGCATTTTCTCCTCTTTGTTTTTCAAGGTTAACTTTTCTTTCTCTTTCTCTCTCTTTTTCTCAATTAGGCGTTTACTCCATCTACAGTCCGAATTTACAATGGCCACATATGGAATGCCTATGATGGCTTAATTGCATTTAAAAAGATACACATATCTATATAAATACAAATAAGCATATATAATGTATATATATATATATATATATATATATATGCTTATTTGCATTTTTAATTATAGATATATTTTTCTTTTCATTTTCTTGGTAATTTAAATGAAATTTATTAAATCCTGAAAGCACATTTCCCCTACAGTTTGATTTAATATAAATATATATATTATCATCGAAATATATAGCCCCTATTTTATTTATTATTATTTTTTTACAAAATTATCAATACATAATATATATATATATTATTTTAATGAAGTTATTTAATAAACAATTAATATATATATATATATATATATATATCATTTATTTTATTATTTTATTACACATTTTTCTCTATATAACAATGTATATTGTTATATTTTTATACATCTTTTTTTTTAAAACTTCATTGGGAAGCCATAATATATTTTTTTTCCTTGTTTTGAATCACTGTGGTAGGGACCAATGGAGGGCGGTGACAATGGTGGAGGCAGATCTGTGTGAGGGCCGCGGAGGATGGAGAGCACAAAGGAGGGAGAAGAGTGGTGGAAGGGCGGCGGAATGTGGGAGTGTGGTTGCAGAGGGCCGCGAGCGGCGAACGGACGGAGGGAGGGGTTTTTGGTAGAGCGGCGAAGGGCGGAGGGCATCTACGACGGAGGATGGGGAGGTCCGCAGAGGCTCGGCGGGGGGGAATAACCCGCGGGGGTTTTGAAGTATACGGGGTGTGGGGAGGGGGCAAAGCCCTTAGTGGGGTGTGGGTGGGGGCTCCGCCCCATCCCCACACCCTTTGCAAGGCCAACAGTGGGGGTTCAAACCCCCACCAATAATGTAATTTATTTTATTATTATTATTATTTTTTGACAGCGCTTTCAAAACAGAACTGCGAATTAATAAATTTATTTCCTATTCGAATTTTTGTTTATAATATATATATATACTTATTTAATTATATACACAGGATTTTACACATCTTAAATCACAGTTTCAAAAATAAAACACTTAACTGTAAAAAATACAGAATATATATATAAAACCATTAAATAATTTCTGTCAATTGATTTATAGGACAAAATTTTGAAATTAATCTATAATAAGTTTTCCTACAAATTTATTTTCAATGCAACTCAAAAATAGAAATTATAAATATAGGGTATTATTCAAAGATCATTAAACCTGATTTTCTCTTAGTTAGATTTCAATTATTAAACAAATGATTCAATTCAAACATATTAAGATTTTAATTTAAAGGGAAAGAAATTAATTTTATTTGCATTTCTCCACAACAAATAAAATGCATGATTATAACAAGAGTTCATTTCTTTTCATAATGACAAAACTACAACTTCAAGCAACTCATTAAAATTATCATTTTCACAAATCATCTAATGAGATAAATTTTTAACAACTTATTTATACCAACAACTAATTTCTCAACTTTTCAGATAGGAGAAGAAGGAAATAGACAATTCTAATATCCTTTTAAAAACAAATTTCTCTTCTTATTTATTTCATACATGATAACAAAATGTAACAAATACTACAAATAAAACTATAGTTACAATGAAGAGGGTTTCTTCTTAACTCAAAATTACCATAATTACAACAATAGAAGGAGAAATCTCTCCTCTCAAAATCAACAAGGATGAAGCTATTAAATGACCAAGCTCTCCTTAACACTTAAGGAAAATAAAATATTTTCTAAGTTCAAATAATCTTCTCCAAGCTTCACAATAAACTCCAAGAACTTGCATATCACACAAGGGGAGAAAACACCACTCAACTCACTCTCCTCCCTACCGTAGACCCACAAGAGGATCACCCCCGAGCTAGGGAGATCATCCACACACCTAGGGAATCCAAACCACTTCACAACAAAGAAATACAACATCACAAAAACATAATTACACCCTTGGATAGTTACACAACACAACTCAACTAATGTGAGTCAAAGAGGGGTAGGAGAGTGGACACACTCAACTCTAGAGTGCCACCCTTTCAAATAATATAATCAACACAAATTTCTCATGGCCTTAAGTCAAACAAGTAAACCAAAATTTCCAAGAAAATCATATTTTGGCTCTCAAGCCACATAACAAAATTTCTCAAAGTCACACAAATGCGCTCAAGGCTTTCAACATCCCAAAACAAGGAATGAACTCGAGGAGGATCACTCCTCCCCTACCCCACACTTGATGAGCATTTCTCCCAAGTGGAAGAAGCTCTGTCAACAACCCAATAATAAATTCCCCACAATAACAAAAAAATTACAACACAAGCAAAAATGCATTTCACACATCCATCTTGCAACAAATAGAAAATACAAAGGAAGGGCCTTGAAATCTAACCTTAAAAGCCCTTTAATGGATGAAGTTGATGTAGAGCTCATCTAAAGTCTCCTCCAACCTTAGCCACCAAACTCCCTCTATCCTCCTCCCAAAAAAATAATTTCTAATAATAAAAATCTCTAAAATTCAACAACCCTTCTCCCTATCCCAAGTGGGATTAAAATAACCCATTCCATGAGTTTAGAGGAATGGGGAGGTGACACTTGTCACCTCCTCACTCTTCCTCTCAAACACTATTGTGTCCCAAGGGATGGGTGTTGACACATGTCACTCACCCATCCCCAAAGTCTTCCTTATCCCTTACCACATGCCATCTCTCTTACACATGGGGGAGAAAAGGGGGATTGGAGAGCGAAAGGATGACACATGTTTTCCCCTCCTCCCCTCTCATGAAGGACCACAAAACTCCATGGGGACTCTCACCAATTGTGAGAGGGACTTGAAGTCAAGTCCTCCACCATTGGTGGATTTTAGAGTCCTCTCAAGCCTTGGGAATTGAAGAGGGATGGGCTTGAGTGTTGGTACCACTCATCCTATTCCTCCCATGCCTCCAAATTCGTCACTTAACTTCAGTGTGAAGTTAAGGTGACCATACAGAGGTTTACCAAGGGTTACCCAAGTCAAAAGGGACCCTAGACCCATGGGGTATAACCTAGGGTCAACTTTAACCTAGTTAGGACACCCAGGGTCAAGTTAAGACACAAGAAAAGGGTCTAAAAAAATTAAAATTAAAAAAAATAAATTTCAAATACAATTCTCACAACACAAATCATAATTCGAATTTACAAGAGGGTAGACCTAACCCATTCAACCTCATACAAGACAACATTACAACATTCATTCAAACACAGAGTTGATCTCGGTTTCCTAGTGGAACCAGATCAGCTTCACAAGGGATTACAACATAAGATGTGGAATAATCTCCAGTATCTATGGTTTTATTAGAAATACCTGCACACTAAATTTTAAAGTTAATTTCACATATAAATATCATAGCTGAAGCAAATTTAAAACATGCATTCCTAAAACATACCACAGTTCTCATAAGCATAATAGAATCACATTACAATTTTCTTTCTAACATCACCCAATTAGTTTTCCTGTAATATAAACATCTATCTAACATCACCCAATTAGTTTTTCTATAAAATAATAAAGTTTAACAGTTCAGAATCCGGGATCAACAGTCCCACAAATATAAAAGTATCAGCAACAGTAAGGTAAATAGTCACATGGACAGAATGAAAAAGGGTAGGCCTCATAATAAGTATGTGTATGTGGGTGTAATGGATAAGTATGGTAGGATGGAAAATGATAGGTTGGATGAGATAATATGCCCCCAAGTGTAAGTGACATAGAAGATCAACCTACACATGAAGCCTGTTTGCCAGGTTTTCATCATGGTACTTATCTAGGGTGCCTATTTTCCAGGTTTTCACCGTTGGACGAATGAATTTCCCTTTACTATTTTGATTTTTTTTTTGGAGTTTTTGATTATTTTTATTTTAATTTTTTGGGATTTTTTAAAATTTTGGATGGAAGAAGGGGAATATGGATAGGAGGGACTCAAGTGTCTAGTTCCATGAAAAGTGATAGTCCCATTAGAGGTGGAAGTCATCGCATGGACTATGTGAAATGTTACGATGCTCATAAATGTTGGTAAGGGATTGCATAGTGGATTATGAAAGGTCTATGCATGGATGGATGGAAGACTTATCCAAAAGCATGGACCATAGGGAAGTGATGGGGAAGATATGTAGGATAATTGATGAAGGATGGGGAGATGGAGGTATGTGGAATTGTTGAGGAATGGCATGGAACCATGACCAATGGTTGCACACACCGTGATAAGCATTAAAGCTTTTGATTTGGAGGTGGTGTAGGAAGCAATGGAGATGTTTTCTTAGGAGATAGGTGATGTAGTGACTTAGGTACCCACGTGGACTTACTATTTTTATGATTTTTGTTTTGCTACAAGTGGAATGAAGGAATGTGATATTTTTGAATGGAATGGATGGTTGGGATTTTTGAGTGGTGGATGCCTCCTTTGACTTGCTTGATTTTTGCTTAGGCATCCATATCATTTTATTTTTGGACTTTTCTTGTGGAAGTATGGGCTTGGATAGCTTTTTAGATGGATTTTGCTTTGATTTTTTGTATTTGTGCCCTAAGGCATGATGATCCTTAGTATTTTTAACTTTATAGATAGAGGCATCCATTTTTGTATTTTTGAATCCCATGTGGCAGGTGGGATGAGAGGAAGCTTCTTGTTTAGACGATGTGTGCATTGATTGGTCATGATTAAGAATGTGAGGGAATGTGTAAATGGATGGATTTGGCGTTGGGAGAAGTGGAGGTAAAGTGGATGGAGGGATGTTAGGAGTTGGAAGAAGTGGAGGTAAATTGGATGGTGGATGGTGTATGGTCACATGCTTTTGACACTTGTAGGATGATGGAGGTGGAATGGAAACATATGTTTTGGGAGTGTGATGGGATTTGCGATGGAAAGTGGATTTAGGATGCATGGAGGAAGTACCAACATCTTTAGATTGTTTACCTTGGGGTGTGTATCCAAGGCCATATGAGCGTAGAGGACCTTTGACATGGATGGGCTCCAAAACACCTTGTTCATGAAGGCCTAAGCCTTTGCCTTGATAGTTCATGTTTTGGAGTATGTGGTGGACTATGGGACTAGGTGTAGTTTAAACATTAGACACGAGTTCCTTATTGGGTGGAGAAAGTGAAGTGGTAGACAATGGTTGTTGTATTCCTAGGGAGGAACATTCATGAATGAATGTGGATAGACCAATAGGATGTGATGGTGGATTTGGAATATGGTCGATAATAGATGTGGAAGGATCATTAGAATATTGATCATGCTCATTAGGATCCAACGTATTTGGTTGATCTTCTATGCTTATGTGTTCTTGGGAGGCATGTGTCTCATCATGACAAGTGGATGTTGGTGGATCATGGATAGGACTAGGTGGAGGTGTATTTGGGATATCTTGCTCATGGATAGGTACAGGATCAAGTTGCTCATGGATGGCTTCTTCATGGGGAATGTTAGGTCTCAAAAATGCAAGTTACTAATCCTAAGAGGATGCCAGGCTCTATATTTGGATTTGCAACGTTTTTTGAACTAACTTGACGAAATCAACCTTCAAGGTTTGATGATTTCCTACACTTTAGGTCCTGCTACACCTAGGTGGGTGAACCTTGAAATATTAAAGCAGTCTGAGTGTGGATGAATGGACTAACTAGGTCTATCTACAATGGCATAGGATGTAGGATAGATGACAAAGCTGACTAATTAATTCTATGTGTAATGTTTAATAAGTGATTGGCAGAAATTGTATAAGCAATATCAAAAAAGGTTTTAATTAATGAGTTGAATGAGACCAGTGCCTTGTTGGGTAACAGAGTCAATTTGAAGGACTAAGAACAGTAGTTTCTAAATGGTAATAATTCTAGATATTTGGCACAGTTCTGGTTTATAGCTTGTATAAACGTGCGAGTAAATGACTGACAGACTCTTCTTGATAATCCAACCAAATAAAATCAGATATCTTATAATTCACCAGAAGGTATTTTAATCCTTACTTGAAGGAACCAAATGAAATGAAAAGACAAGATTAACAGATAATATTTTGCTGGAGACAGTGTGTCAATCCTAATTATATGGCTCTACTTAGTAATCCCAACTTACTACTTCCAGGCTACTGTGAATAAATCAGAAGGGTTTAATTCCTTAGGATGGACACCAACCGAATTAATCACACAGATACAGCGAATGTGTATTGACAGATTAAATATATACTTGATATCTTAATCTGAATAACAGGGAAATGCAGAAATGGAGACAGCCACACGATTGAATAATTTCAACAAATAACTGATACCAAAGTAGAAATACTGAATCAGAGAACTTCAAATTTCTTCTTCAAAATAAAATATGCAACACGGTCATTTTGGAATATTATGTATATGTATATATGAATATCTTCTACTGCTGATGATTTTTCAGCATAGATTGTTTGAA
Source organism: Cunninghamia lanceolata (assembly GCA_027924645.1). Taxonomy (NCBI): domain Eukaryota; kingdom Viridiplantae; phylum Streptophyta; class Pinopsida; order Cupressales; family Cupressaceae; genus Cunninghamia; species Cunninghamia lanceolata. The sequence continues at coordinate 4,521,678 of BSBN01000430.1, read as the reverse complement.
CTTATATAGATATTTTCATGAAGAGATACAACTCTTCAATAAGTCCCTTGGGATTTTAACCAATACAAACAATAATTACATAATCTTAATTAGGCTCTGTTTAGCCATAAATAGACTTTTGTTAGATGATCTAAGTACTCCTGCGCACGGTGAGAATCAGTAAGCTCGACTGCACTCCTGGTGATTATATCAAGGGTGACCATTTCCTCCAGTTGTTTGCAAACTTCTGTAGATACAGAGGCTTTATCTTTTAGAGCTTCTGTGGCTTTGTGCAATATAACTTGACAATCAACAGTCCACTCTTCTTTGCTCTTTACCTCTCCATTATCTTTGAATATCCTGGGCACCCCTGCGTCTGAGGCATCAGTCCCTTCCTTAGCATCAGCTTTGAGTTTATCATAATAATTCTGGTGCTGTTTGAGCAATGCTCTTGCATCAGAGATATCTGTGCCATCAGTGGCACCTCTGTTTTGCAACTCGATCACCTTTTCTTGTATTCTCTCATCAAGCCTTTCATGTTCTTTGACTGCTTTATGATTTTCCGAGTAATTATCCCAAAACTGGTTTAACCACCGTACCATGTTTGCATACCTGCTCTGCAGTATTGTAACAAATGCATCTATTTGAATTTGTTTGGCCTGATCATGGGATATCACTTGACTACTTTGTGAGCTCTCACCTTGAGTTATTCTCTTCGTAGATTGGCCAAAGGTGCTCTTAACAGCGTCCTTCAAGTAGTCATTCTCTTTTGTTAATCTTTCACAATTCAGCTTATAAGCATCTCTTTCCTTGATTAACATCTGAGCTTGTGCTTTATTTAACTTTGCAACATTGATACCAATGTCTGCAGTAATTATGGGGTCAGTTTCACCTGCTCTGAAAGTCATAACATGGCCAAAAGTTTTTTCAGTGTCTATGATGGCTGTTTTCTTATGGGGAGGATACAATGCCCATATCATTAAAGAATTTTCATCATTATTGTATCTCGTTCCCATATAGACTTCATTAACTCCTTCTGGAGTAAGCTTATACTTATCATCAGCATTATTCAAAAAGCTATCAAAAACCAGAGCAGAATTTAAATCCAAACCAGGAAAAATCATAACCCCTGCATCTTTGAGCAGCTGTCTGCCTCTGCTTGGTGTCATGTCCTGCATTTCCTTATCCACTGTCTCCTTTAACATATCTAATAACTGTTTTTCATTGTCAGCAGAAACATTATCTACTGACTCTCTAATTTCTTTTCCCTTGTATTTATACAGGAATGATTTAAATTCCTTCGAATGAATGAATGTATCATCTGACACAAAAGAATCATAAGCCTTTTGGCGTGGATCTTCATCAGCAGACCCCTCCTCATCATGTATCACAACTGGAGGTTGATATTGTTGCATTTTTCTTTTAGACATTTCTATTGTCTTATCTTGTGGCTGTTCAGTCAATTCTTCCTCTTCAGAGGATACCACTTCAACTTCTGCCAACTGCTTTTTCTTTTCATTCAAATCTCTGTTATATTTCTCTACCACCAAGTCGACTTCAGCCTCTTCCAAATTTCTAATGACATCATCATGTGGATAATGTATGTGCATGTATCCACTGAGATTTTGTTTTCTTCTTGCATAGTCAATGAAACCCTCAAGGTCAAACCCTTTCCTCACCTCAGCAGTCACCATGTTATAATGCATTAGTTTATCCAAAATGAGATTGTATCCTTCTTTTGAAACCACAGTAAAATCTCCAAAACACAAAGTACTAGGCATGAATGATTGTTTATCATGCGAACTTAGATGCATGACATTTGAACAATGCATTTGCCTAATTATTTCCAAATATGCAATTCTGTCAGGGACAGTTTTAGGCAATATAAATGGAGCATCCTCAAAACCATACACTCTGATCATAGTAGCATCCTCAAAACAATACCAATCTCCCCAATTATGAGTGACAGTAGGGGAGCCACCAAAATCTTTTGGTCTGAGGAATCTTTTTATTTCATTTGAAATTGAATATTCACAGGGGTGGTTGAAATACCTATATAGTACTTTAACACAATGCTCTTCAAATTGAGCATAGCTGGAGTTAGCATACCTGCTATCCCAGATTCTGGTCCACATTTGTACAGGTATCTTCTCCCCTTTCTTATCCGCAGCAACAACTTGAAACTCATTTGGCCACAATCCTACTTCCTGGCCATAGTATAAGACCATATGCATGAGCATCGAGTAATGCTCAAAAGAGCATGCTGGAGCATTGTTTTTTATTGCAGATAGACCAGAGTCTATTCTAGTAGCAACATAGGAGGCATAATCAAATTGTCTGGCATTGTGACATTGAATATCAGAGGTTATGACCATTAGAGGAATAGTCATGAACTCAGGGACCTCTGAGCCAAGGACTTGGCCTACAGAATAGTAAGTATATTGAATGTATGGTTCAAAAATGGATACATGAAAGGGAGGGCCATCATTCTCAGTCAAGGGTATCACTTCTCCTTCAATCCTAGGTCTATGAATGGGTAACCTCCATCCATTGTAGGTTGTATCCATTCTCCAGTATTCTTTATCCAAATCTTCATAAACAATAGGGACAGTGCACAAATCATCCAAATCATACACCTCACAAATAGCATTTTTTGATAGGTGTACAATTGGTTCTCCTTGAGGGTTGCAGATAGCTTTCAGGCCTAAATTGTAATGCCTGGCTAACAGTTGCAGGAGTTCTACATTCAAGAATACATTAGGTACAACCAGTTTGCCTAAATTCATGTGCCATGGGTTTGACACAGGAGCATTTCTAAATCTTCTGTTGTAGTGGAATCTGAAGAGTTCATATCCCCTAATTGGGGTCCAAATATCTCCCAGGCGCTTATGTTTGTCTTCCAATTTTTCTACTTCTGCCCTGAGTTGGGCAGATCTCCTGGCCTTGGGAGTTGACCCAGGCAACTGATCAATCAAGTCCTGATTTAGTTTTCTGTCTTTCACTTTTTCTTCAGGGGTTTGATCAGTTTTTTGCTTCTTTGGTTTACTGGTTTCCCCTTGTGATTTTCTTCCTTTTCCTTTCCCCGGAGTTTCCATTTTTGAAAAATTTGGCAGGAAATTCAAATATAGGCAATATAGTGGTTTGTGTATGTGTACCTGTCGCTCGACGACTGGAATTGGAAGCCTTTGCTTTTGCCCTGAGAATTCTTCTGTATTCTGCTCTCGGACGGTTTTTTGCAATTATAATGATCATATGAACTTCGTAGCCGTTTTGTATTAATTATCTGATCAATTCAATGTTCATCGCTGTGAAGTGTCACATCGCCATAACTCTTCTTATCGGCGTGCCTTTTGAAATGTCTGGGCGACCTCAACCCTTTTTTATGGCGCGGACAGTCAATCGGCGTGACCCCTCAATTGTATCCCCGACGCCATGTAGTATCACATTTCAAGTGGGTGCGACCATCGGCGTGACTTCCTTCATCGCCAAGGGTTTTAGATCTCTCTGCGATATGGCGAGTCCCACCGATATGCTTTGCTTATCGGGAAGATTGAGACCATCGGGATACTAAAATTATGTTTCCCCGATCTTTATTGTCTTACCGATAGTCTCTTCATGTATGAACTTTTATCTTTATCGGAATGACATTCACTATCGGGATAACTTTCTCAATATATCCCGATCCAAATCATCTCCCCGATGTCCTTTGTTATATCCTTCATCGGGCAAAGTTTAGTAAAGTGTCACCGACACCTTTTGATCGCCGTGACTTATGAATCGGCAAGACTTGTTTCTTTTATTCCGATATGTTAAGTTATCCCGATAGAGGTGTATCGCTGTGAGTTTTGCCGATGGCTTTCTTATCGCCAAGACTCTTGATCATCGGAGACTTACTTGTTTTCTATTCCGATGGTTCATTTCTCACCGATGACTATTGCTTTGTTACCCTCGCATGCTGTTCGGTGAAACTTTTGCCGAAAGTGCTTCATCGGTATGATATATACCGTCGGGGCAGCTTCTAAAAGATCATCCGATAGATATTTGTCATACCGATCGGCATGACCACTTGCCTTTCTTGCCGATGTAAAGTCATCGGTGTTGCTTACTCCATCGGTGAGCTCCATAATTCTTCTTCCGATCTCTATTTTCACGCCGATGGTTGTTTTCAAACAATTCCTTGTGTATCGGTGTAAGCCACACGACCTCTTGCCGATGGATTGATTTTGATGAAATTTGACACTGCTCATCCCTAGACATTTTATGAGATACAAAAATTTTATATTATGGTCCTTTTGGGATATTCCTCAGGGTTTATTCAAATATGATGGAGTAAGGAAATAGTAAAATTTTGAAAATTTTACTGTGCTAACAGGGAATATCTTGATCATAGAAAATATATAGGTGATGGATAGATTGGATGAAAGTGATTTGATCTTGAGTAGGACTAGGGCTTGATGTTTCCACATGCTCAGGATTAAACTCTTGACATAGCTCTTGGTTTGCTTGAATGGAAGTGGATGACTCTTGGATGGGCTTGATAAGCTCTTGGCAATCACCAACATGAGGGTACAATGGGTCTTGACTTGGACTCATGGTGGGAAAATTTTTAATAGGCTCGAGGGGTTGTGGACCACATGATGGGGTTGAAGAAGTGGACATGGCATTCAAAGGTTCTTTGGTAGGCTCATCAATGGTTGCTTGACATGGGGATGGTTTATTCCTTGCTAGTGGCCCTTGGATCACATCCTCTGTAGGTGAATGGGTGCTGGAAGCTAAAGGCTCATGATTGGGATTAGGTGGAAGGCCAATTGGATTAAGTGGATTAGGACTAGGAGTAGTTAGATCCCATGGTGGAAGGACAAGAGGGATATTGGATGGATTAGACTTAGGGCTTGGACTTTGGTTGGATGGAGGGCCAGAGGGATTAAATGGATTGGTGGATTTGGATAACTCCATAGCTTTTCTTTTGCTTTTAGATTTTGCAAAGAATCTTTTGAGAAAATCATTTGAGGATTTGTTGGTTGATGGATTAGAGCTTGAAAGGTTTGATGATGATGTTGATGTAGGACTAGTAGGCTTTGATATAGGCATTCTCTTGGCTGATGATGGAGGACTAGTAGATGGAGTGGTGTATGATTCCAAACTTAAGGTGGTATTTCCCTTGTCAAGAGTATCATTAGGGCTTGAGGACATTTGATCTTGTTTCAAGGAGTTGCTTAGGTTCACATGTGCTTGTTGTGATGTAGATGGATATGAATATTGGTTGGCATGGAAAGAAGTGGGATAGGTTGATGTGGCATTAACTTTATAGGTGGGTGGATTTGGTTGGATTTGACAAGTGGCTATGAGTTGTTGGGCTTGGGATAGGAGGTGTTGTATTTGAGGTGATTGGATTTGTTGAAATTTTTGAATGATGGCTTGGAATATTTGTATGGTTTGTCGGTCTATGGGTTGGGGTACCTCGTGAAGTGTTTGAATGAGGTCTTGGAGTTCTTGTGCTATGATCTTTTACTCTTGTGTTGGGATGGAGTTACACATAGATTAAAGTTTTTGGATTTTGGTTTGTTCCTCCAAGTATGCCTCAAAATCTAGAAGATTCTCATCATCACTAGGATTTACAAAGTTTGAGCATCATCACTAGAAACAAATTTTGGGTCACCTCAGAGTATGTAAGGTTTTTGATTGTCGTCATGATTAGGAGGAGGGGCTCCTCGAAGTGTGACCTTGGGCTTTGGATTAGGATTAGGCTTGCTTAGGATTATGACCATTTTGACAAGTATTCACTAGGATTAAGATGATGATGTGGAATGATGGGATGATTAGGATTGGGTTAGGATGAAATTTGATTGGATATGACAATGATGATTGTGTGGAAAGAAAGTTTAAAATGACTTGTTTGTGTTTGGTGTTTATAGCTTGATTTGGCAATGATCAAACAATGAATTACACATGTACACACACGATTCACTCACGTAAGACACATAAGCGAATTTGAATTTGAAAATGAAATGTTGTGATGATTAAGCAAGCACACGTGGAAGACACATCAACGAGCCTATAACTAGTCAAGTGGGGTATGGCCAATTAGGTCTTAAGTTAGGATTCACGAGGTTGACTAGGGAAATGAATTGAAAGCAAAATCTTGCCACACAGCTGGGAGAAAGGGGTAACCCACCCTTCACCTTCACTTCCCAAAGGTATAAAGTTCTTTGGGGCTTAGCCAAGAGTGACAAGATTTACAACTTCCAATGAGGGTGTCTTTCGATTCAACCTTGGTTGAGGTCATCCCTCGGAGTGGTGTGTCTCCAAGAAGGCCTCCTAAGATAGGGTAAACAAAAGCAAACCAAGTGAACTGCCACTTGATTCACACTTGCAGTTGTTAATTAACCCTTAGAAATGAAATGTGTGTCAAACAGTTCAAGCACTTGTTCTTTTTAAATCTCAAATCAAGATGTGATGGAAGACACTGGTTCATTTTAAGCCTAATTTTTGATGTTAATGAAGACAAGAGTATGTTTTAGAGCCCAAATCCAAATGTGAGAGAAAACAAATGTTCTTTTTATGCCCAAATCGAAGCGTGTTTGCAAACAATGATTGATTGAAATGAAAAGAGATGAAATATTAGAAAGAAGGCACCTAGAAGTTTTCGCTTTCCAATCTACTGTGTAATTAATCCCAATGTTGTTCCAACGCTATATGAACACCTACAAAATTAGAAAATGATATTATAATGCAACCATAAAAAAAATAAGCTCATAAAAAAATTGCAATTTCAGATACATGTTTTCAACATAGCCGAATTAGATTCTATTATATGAAGACATTTTCGATCTCAAAACTAAAAAATCAAAGAAAAAACCCTTGCTAATTTTTCGAGAGCTTTCCAGAAATGTAAAGAAGTTAGAAAAATTCCCTATTTTGTGCCTAGAAATGAGGATTTATGAAAAACCTATAGCAGACAAAGATTAGATTTTTTTGCACATTATATAAACTCAAAATTAAATCTATAAAGAACAGACCCCCATTAGAATTTCAAGAGCTTTCTAGAAATGTAAAAATCTCTAAAAAATTCACTAATTTGCATCTAGAAACATGATTTTATGAAAAAACATAAAATCATGATAACTCCTATAAAAATGACGATAAACATGCAATTTTTTTGTTGTAGCCTCTTGAGATGATGCACAAGCTACTGTGAAAATTTTGTAAAAACATTCGTAGCCATTTGGAAGATATGAATAAATTTGTAAAACCTAGGGTTTTGTCCAAAAATGACATAACCCTGCAACAAAAAAATTAATAAAACCTGCAAAAAGCAAGCTAGATCAAAGGATTCACGTTGAGTTCACCATTTTGTAGTTAGGAAAAATTAGATTTAGTGTCAAAAATAGAAAACTAACTAAACCCTAACTATGCACCATGAAGGATAAACTAGAATGAAAATAAAAATAGAAATGCAAAGCAAACCGAATCCATGCTAGGTTTGATTGATCTCCATGATTCTTCTTGATCTTGCATGAGGATGCACGATGTTGAAGGGTTGTTGATTACTCAATTTCATAGCATAACAGAAAGATGGATATGATAGAAGAAAATATATAGATGAATGATGCAAAGACTCAATTAGGATTTCGACAGCGTAAAGTTACTTGAAACTCAATGCATGAAAATGGCTTCGATGAGAGTTGATTTATAAGCAAAAGCTGATAGGATTCGATGGCTAAGCTTAAAAGTCAATTATGTGATGTGTATGGCTAGGATTAAAAGTTGATTTTAGTGCCTATGACACACATTAAGTGGGTTATGACATGAGGCTAAAATTAGGATGTGAGGGAATAAATGGGATTCTTTTATTTATTTTGGAGGAAAAGATGCCCATGACGCACAATAAGTGGGGCTAAAAATAGGATTTGAGTGGGAATCTCATAATTTAAATAATAGAATTATTTAAATTATTTGTGCATGTGAAGAGTTGTAGTCATGTGACACTTGTTGTAATGTGGTAAAAGATGAGGGATTTAATTCAAATATTTTATTTGAATTATTTGAGACAAGTGAGGGAGAATTAATTAAATAAAGTGGTTTATTTAATTAATTGGTTAGGTGATTAAGTGGAATTTATAAGTGGGATAATATACTGACCTAGGGTAAAATATTACAAGATGTTTTATAAGGTCATGTATGACTAGGTAATGTTACGACATGGACAATTTTAAGTGTCTACATAACCTGTAACTATGTTTCAAATGTTTAGATCTAAACGAGCAGTCATTGAAAAAATGAATATTTGTCTAGAAAATTTTATTTATATATGTCTCTGCCACATCCTGTTGTGAGACAATCTGCATTTCAATATTTAGAATTGCACATTAGACATCAGGTTGCATCGGGTGTTCTCTTCTGCCAGTTGTTACCGGGTAGCTAGATATTTTGTGCAAGGCTAGGTTTCCTTCGTGTTATGAAGGGATTTGAGGAAGTGTAATTGCTTCATGGTTGGGTGGAAAAGTGCCTGAGCCATGTTCCCGTCTCTCGGCTCGCAGGAGAACCATGTGGGTTTGTGGCGACTGGAGAGTTTGATTTATTATACTTGTTGTACATGTTTATTAAAACTTGTAATTGGATGTATTATGGCATGAAAGCCAGTGGACTTTGTATATTATTTTATAGTGCTATCACTTGGATTGAGCACGAGATTTTTGTAAGATTCATTGACTTTTATTGATTCATATTAATGAGATTTATCTTTTACTTGAGATGTTGTAATTATGTGGATTATTTACTTCATGTAATTTTTGTGATGGTTTGAGTGCTTTACACTGCTAAGGGGGAATCCTTTGCAAACAAAGAAGAGAAGAACCATGAAGCCTCTGCTAAAATCTCCTGACCAGAGGATAGCAAAATCCCTTGGGAAGAGACCAAATAAGTGATCCCATTCCCGTGTCTTCTGTCTTTGATGGAGTTATGGAAAAAAGAAGTATTTCTATTGCCTTCCTGAAGCCAATCAATCCGGGACTTTTGCTTCCAAAAAATTTCCTCACGCAATTCCCATTCCACCAACTCCTTCAAAGTTTTGGTTTCATCCCTAAGACTCCCCATAGTGAGGCCAACGTCCCTAATTTGACGGATAATGAAATCCAGCTAGGATTGAGCAGCCGCCTTAGCCTGAAAGATTTTACCAAAATAATGCTTGTTCCACTTCTTAAGCTGAAACTTCACATACGGCAACCTCTTAACAAAGGAGTACACAGTACTACCATAAGCCAGGTTTCCTTTACTCCACCAACCAACCATCAAATCCTGAAGAGATGGGTCTCATAAGCTAAAACTTAAAGGAAGGGTTCTTAGAAGTTCCAAACAAGGAGGCTCAAAGTTTAATAGGTCAATGGTCCAATCCCCTCTATTCCAAAATCTTTGAACTCGTAGCCCAATTGTTGCCAATCTAGAAACTAGAAACCAAAAACCTATCTAGCCTTTCAAAGATATAGTCCATCCCACATCTTTTGTTACTCCAAGTAAACAAGCCATTAGAGGGCTTAATATCCACAAGGTTTAGGCAAAGAATATTATCTCTAAACATCGTAGAAGAAGGTTCCAACCTGTCCAAACCCCATTCTTCTCATCCAGGCTAACAATCGCATTAAAATCTCTTACCATAATCCAAGGCAAATAAGGGACTAAGGAATGAACATAACAAATATAAGACCAAAAAGAAGACTTTCCCTAAGCATCAATCGGGGCATACACATTGGTGAAGAGAATAGTTTCTCTGGATTCATAACTAGTCGCACCCACCGACATAAAGAATCTACTAGAGAGCCACCAAATAGGAGTAACCTTGTGTGGGTCCCATAAGCTAACGACTCCGCCTGCACTGCCCTTGGCGCAATACATTGCCACTGACCTCTAACCCATAAACTAGAAGCTATGCCGACCATACCTTCCACCGACAACTTTGACTCCTGAATGAAGACCAAATTAGGCGAATGAACACAAATCAAATCCCAAACAACCTTTTGTCTAGGGATGTTGTTCAACCCTCGTACATTCCATGAAAGCACGATCATCTATGAGAAGCAAAGAAGTGGGAATCAATGGTTTTAACTGACCCTGATTCCACCAAATTCTCACTTGTCAACTTAACGTTTTCTTGATCTTTCTTCCCACCCATCTTGGGGGCTTCTCCAGGGAAGCCTTTTTGAGATTCATTTGTTGAATCCCAAGGGGAGGTTGGGGTATGCTACCAACCCTAGGAGTTTGATCTTCCTTCTCTGAAGGCAGGCTTGGGGACTCTTGAGTCAAACCAGCCTCCGCCTCAACTACCCCAGCTGGCACCATCGGAACTTGATCTATTTCCATCTGAGAACCCGCAACCTCCACCTAACTATTACCGCAATTGCCCTCCTCCCTTAAACCATCCTAAACCAACCCCATGGGGCCTAACTAATCTTGCAGCTCTTCTGGGATCATCCCTAGCTGATCATCTACATCTAAGGCATCAAATCAGTTGTACAACCCATCTGCTTGTCTATCCTTGAGAGTCCTCTTCTGGCCTCTTCCTTTATTATAGGGTTTTACTAAGATAAACCCCTCTTTATCTGTCTTCTTTGTTGTAGTTGGGGCTTTCCCCTTATCCATCCTAGGAGTAGGCCAAGGACGTCTAACAGTCTGGGACCCTACTGGGTTAACTCTGGGGCATTTCTTTTACAAATGCCCATACTCATGGTAGATTCAACACCGAAAGGGAAGAGCCTCATAATCCAACTGTTGAGTCTAGGAAGAAGATCCTAACCAAATTTCTAGAGATTCTAGCAAAGGATTGTTTAAATCAATTTCAACACAAATGCGAGCAAAAGAAATTACATTTTTATCTAGCATCTGTTGTGAAGGGCCCACCGGCCTGCCTAGCAGCATCGCAACCATATGCAAAATATCATTCCTCTAGAATTCAAGTGGGAACCAGGGAAGTCAAACCCACATCGGAATCCTGGAAGGGAGATCCTCAGCCAGATTAAATTCGACATGCCAAGGCTTAATGAAAAGCACAACCTGATTGTAAAAATATGAGCCCCCCTCAAAGGCTTTATTGCGATTCGATAAATTTGAGAACACCACCAAGAAGTAATTATTCATCGCCAACATTACCTCCATATCACCTTCAAGATTCTAGGTATGACTTGCCCAGGATTCGATGAAGGGCAAAGAAACACGGATCCCCATAAACTTGCAAATTAAGGCATGATTTACCAGATACGTCACATCCTCCTCCACAGATTCTGGCTGAATCACCAAAATTGGCCTTTCCTGGCTCCTCTCGAGGCATCCATTCACTTTGGAAACCTAGGGGCCACCGAACAGAGCAACGCGCTCTCCATTCAAATCTTGAGATGACTTTGACGAAGATGGATCCTCCCTATTGAGAGCCTCTCAGAAAGATACCCTAGGTCCATCAAGTAGACCCGTGCCAAACCCCATGGCTCTGAGGCAACAAGCTAACCCTGGCCAAAGAGAGAAGAGCCCCAAGGTTGTCCCATGAACCAGAGAACAATAAACCCCATAGAGAAGAATCTCCAAAACTAAACAACAACCCCACACCATAGTACCTTGCCTTCATTTATCCCCAAAACAACAAACACCACCCCAAAAGACCCCCCGAATGCACTAAAAACCCTACCAAGACTCCTCCAAACTGCAGCAAAGCCATACGGTGTCCCATAATCCCCTCGGCACACAAGAAACAAAGGAGAGAGTGCACGGCTAGGGCAACGCTCAGGTGTGCCCTAGCCTGTAGAAACTAACCCCACGCGATGCCATCTGGGCTTCTTATCCATGTCTTTATTACATTTACTTATGCACATATTTTTATATACATATTCTCCCTTTCCATGTCTCAATTACATTTACTTATGCAAATATTTTTATAAACACATTCTCCTTATTCATGTTCCAATTACATTTATTTATACATATAATTTTAATTTCCATATTAAAAATTCAAATTTGAACATTTCCCTTGAGTGCCTATTAAATATAATTTTATGTGATTTATTGCTATGTTAAAGGCAACGGGCTATATTCTCATGTTCATATCTCAATTGGTGTAATAAATATAATCTAGATTTGCGAAGCATTCTTAGGAACATTTGCATGATTGGAGAGTGCTATTTTTGATTGTGTACACATTTTCTATGGTTAACCTAGGAGAACATGTCCCTTGCCACATAATAACCAAAGTTGGATGGCAAGCTCTTCATTTGTTAGTTTTAGTTAATTCTTACTTATGTATATACATTCTATTGGATTAGCTTAAATTAATCAACTGAAAATTTATATTATTCCTTTATAATAAAATAAAATATAAGTGTAAAGATATGTAAATCATTAAAAAAAAAAAAAAAAATTAAAAATAAAATAAAATAAATAAATAAATAAATATATATATATATATATATATATATATATATATATATCATAGGAAATAGACAAAATTAAATAAAGTAGAAAATGGCATGGCTACATGCAAATTACAATCTCTTAAAAAAATAATAATTCTGAGAATGTTCAGCGGCCTTAACCCTAAGGGGGCCTTTCTCATTCTTCACTCTTAAGTTTCATGCCTGTTTCTCTTTGGTTTCATTTAGCGCTTCCCTTCGCCATATCTGTGCTAATTGCGACGGAACTAAACCCTTGCAGGTGGCTTTTTAAAAGAATTGTAAAGGAAGCTACAATGGCGGACTGTTCATCAATCCTACGACAGTCATTCTAAGAAACAAAACCAATTCTACGCGCCTTTTGTTGCAGGACACAGGTATCAATACCAATGTTGGGTGCCTGTTTCATTGGAGCGAAACCCATGGATATAATGCGTTGTTCTAGTGCTTTAACGCAGTAGGGTTTGAGGTATTCATTAAAGCCCTAGCCCTGTCTCTATACTCTTGCATAATAGTGTAATGGTTTCATCGTAGTGCTTTTCTGCAAGAGGGTTTGGGATTGTTTTCAAGCCCTAAACCTCCCCGTACACTGGAAAGCTTATTTTACCATGAAACCCTAAATCTTACGATCCATGGAAGCCATCCATTCAAAGCCCTACCCTCCTTCCGTCTAGGGATTATATAGGCAACGCAGCTTGGAATTCAGTACATTTAAAACCCAGAGACTTCTGAACGTGTTTTTGCAGAAATGGTCACTGAAGGAGATATTGAAATGGCCATGGAAGATGAGTCTAGTGATTTAGGAACAGAGGTGAGCACAGATGATGAAATGTATGATTTGGAAACAGAAGAGGCAACCGATGAATCAGAAGCAGAAGCAAAGGAGACTGTACAAGATGAAATTCAATGTGATGAAGTGAGAGCCAAAAGGGGTTTACGAGAGAAAATTAATGGATCGAAACCGAGAGATATAAGGCGCTACTGCTGTCAAATATGCGGGCTTGTCAGGTCTAAGCGCAACCGTATCAAAGTCCACATCATGTCGCATCACGGTGTAGAAGTAGACACAGAAAGTAAAATAGATAAATTGATAGAAAAGAAAAACCCAGAAGATTGCGAATTTCTTGAATCAGAAGTGAAAAAGAGCAGGAAAGCTGAAAACAGTGGAGGATCGAAACCGAGGGATATAAGGCGCTACTGCTGTCAAATATGTGGACTCATTAGGTCCAAGCGCAAGCGGCTCAAAGTTCACATTATGGTGCATCACGGTGTGGAAATAGACACAGCAGAAATAGATAAATTGATAGAAAAGAAAAACCCAGAAGAATGCGAAATCCTTGAATCAGAAGCGAAAAAGAGAAGAAAAGTTGAAAATGGATTCAAAGCGAGGGAATTGAGGAGTCATTCTTGTACACTTTGCGGACTCGTCAGGTCCAAACGTGAACTGCTAAAAAATCACATTATATTAGAGCACAGCGAAGAAACGGACACAAAAGATGAAATAGACAAATTTATACAAAAAAGGCGCTCAGAAGATGATCAGAGGTGCTACTCATGTCAAATATGTGGAGTTCTCAGATCCAAGCGCGTGCTCCTCAAGTTTCACATGATCTCATCTCATGGCGTAAGTTTTGTAGCCTTAATTCCTCCCTTTTACCATCATTTTGATGATTCGATTTGTAGATGAAATTTTAAAATTTAATTGCAGCTGGAAGCTCTGAAAAGGGATAAGAGATTTGCTTCGGACGGAACGGGCAAACATTTACAATGCGTCTGTAATATGTGCGGGATGTCCTTCAGCAAACCCTCGCATCTTCAGCAGCACAACTTATCGCATTCAGCCCTGGTTAAAACCTTAACCCTGATTATACCCTCGAATTTAGTTTCTCGTACGTTATTGTTTGTGATAGTTTAATTTATTGCTTTTATGCAGGAGGGTTTGAGGCATTGATTAAAACCCTAACCGTCTATGTACCTTCTTGAATATTAGTGTTACGGCTTCATTGTATTGCTTTTCTGCCAGATGGTTTGAGATATTTTTTAAAATCTTAACACTCACCGTACATTGGGATCTGTTTTGTTGTATGTTGGTGTTTGCGATGGCTTTATTCTAGTGCTTTTTCTGCAGGAGGGTTTGAGGCATTTAGCCTTGCTTAGTACAAGGTGGGAGACTGCCTTGGAAGAGCTGGGTTATTGATGCGTGACAACACGGGATCCCATCCGAACTCCACAGTGATGAGGAGAGGCGGCCATGGATCAGTAGCAGGTGGGGTGACCCACTGCGAAGCTCCATCTGGTCAGTTTATGCCTTAATCTCTCACGCGTTGCCATTCAATTTCAGGTTGGACATTTCTATTATTGTAGCTGTAGTTTAGGCATCTGTTTGTTTTGAAGCAGTTAAATTTGTTTTACATGAGTAACATGGTTCGCTCTTACCTTCCACTACCAGAAACCAATTAGAAAAGGATTTATGCTTTGATATCTTGTAGAAAACATACTAAGTTTATTGCTTCAGTAATGGAATTCATGGTACATAACTATGTTTAATCAATAATTTATGAGTGTTGTCACTACAGAAGAAAAAAGTGATATCAATGTTAATTCTTTTAACTGCTCTGTTGTGGGATAAGGAGCAAATTTACTGTCAGATGGTAAATCTTCTTCTTGGGGAGGTAATAGGGAGGACTCAGCCCCTGCCCTAATAGATAAAATATACTCCACTGATTACTTTGTATAGGTCTCATTTTCACTCAGCAACACCTATATGCCCTTATATACATGAATATTAATATTGAGCTGGAATCAGAGAGGAAATTCTTTGTAGTTTGTGACATTTATATTTTATTATTTTGTTTTGCAGAGATCATTTGTTTGCCCGATTGTTGGTTGCCTTTGCAGCTATAAGAGGCAAGACCATTTAAATCGTCACTTGCTAAAACATGAAGGGGAGTTGTTTGTGTGTCCCAGAGAGGACTGCAAATTGCAGTTATCAACTTTGTCCAATTTGAAACGCCATTTGAATCGACACAGGGAGAGAGGCAAGTCATGGCAGAGCCAATCTGTGAAGTCCAAAGAGACTAACAAGAAACATATCTGTCCAGAACTGTATTGTGAAAAGGCTTTTAAATATCCTTCAAAATTGGCAAAGCACCTTGAGGATGTACATTGTAAGTGCTAATTACAAACACTCTTTCTTATTCATCATGAAGCATGCATGTTTTTGTGGGCAGAACTAAATGCAGGATTGATGATTTACCTGCAATCCTAATTTTTTTTAGCTGTTTGCTAAGATTTTTAAAATCTCCTTTTAGTTATTGTTTTGAAGGATGAAATGCAATCATACAATTTAAGTCTTTGGCCCTGTTTTTCTCTTTAGGCCTAATGTTCATTTTTCAACTTTCATGTAAACATCATAAATGGAAAAGGCTAATTTGTGTAGCTTGTCTCGCTGAAATGCCAAGGAAATCTGGAATTAATTGTCCATAGATTTTTGAGTGCCATTAGTTTTGGAGGGTACCAGTAGCAAATGTGTCTTAAGGCCAGATACCAGCATGCATTTGATGTTTCTTTTAGTTCTGTTGTACTAAAACACTTGATAGTGAAATGCCATTAGATTCTGTTTCATCAACTATACAAAATTTCTATGGTTTTTGAAATTAATTATGCTATGAAACTTAAATTAGCAAAATTAAAATGTTCTAGTAGTAAGGTGGTTTTGATGTACAAGTAACAAGGTAAAGTGAAGATATATACATCAGAAGCAGTCCAGAATTCACAACAGCTGAAGCCTGAGACATGATATCTGATGCCAGGATCACTTTTGATGTAGTCACAAATATCTGATTTTGCATTGAAATCTGTCCTGATATTAAATCTGTGGATTAAGAAAATTATATTGTGATTGTTATCAAGCCTGTGCATGGCAGGTTATTGCTTCTGTTAAAGAATCATACTTTTCTAATTGATGGCAACTGTCTTTTGTCTCCAGCAACAACATACACTGAGATTATTTGCTGTGAGCCTGGCTGTTTGAAGTACTTTACAAATGCAGAGGCCTTGAAAGAGCATTTGCGGCAGGCCCACAATCGCATCTGTTGTGAAGTTTGTGGGAGTCAGCAGTTGAAAAAACAGATTAAGAGGCATATGCGAATTCATGAAAATCAAACTTGTGTGAAGAGTATAGCATGCCCTTATGAAAGATGTCTGCACAGTTATACGACAGTATGTTATGTAACTTATGTGATGTACATGTTAGCTCTTTTCCTAATTTTATTCGTTGTGTTAACACACTGTGCTTCAGCAGATTCTGACAAAATTTACTGTTGCAGAAATCTAATCTTAGGCAGCACATCAAATCAGTACATCTTGAATTGAAACCATTCAAGTGTCAATTTAGAGAATGTGGAATGACTTTTGCTCATAAATTTGCGAGGGATAGACATGAGATGTCTGGAGCACATTGCTATGTACAAGTGAGATTCATCCTCACAATTTTCTGTTATAATCTTGAATTTTCATTAAAAAAATTGATTTACTGGGCACTGTACCATATGGTCACACTTGATTTCTTTTTTTTGACAGGGAGATTTTTTGGAGGAGGATGTGGCCTTCCAATCAAGACCACGTGGTGGCCGAAAGAGAAAAGCATTTACAATTGACTCTATCTTTAGGAAGAGAGTTGCAGGTCCAGATCAAAGCACTGTTCTTGAAAATGGATTGCCTTTCATGGACTGGTTAATTTCAGACAATGCTGAATGAATCTTCTTCCATATTGGGATATCGAGAGATGGAAGGGTCTTATAATAAATTAAAACTGTCCCTTTATGTAACGGAGTGGAAATTTCAAAAAGGCATTAAGAAAATGGCTAGCCCCATCACACTGTTGATTGCTCAGAGGTGGAAGGATGTTACATTGATTTGTATTTTTTAACTGTCCCTGTTTGAAGCGAAACTGGAGTTTAAATGCTATCAAGCCACTTATCTTTAGTTATGAGACAATCAAGATTTTCTTATGGTCGTTATTTGTCCAACACTAGTTGTGCAAATCTGGAATTATAAACACAGTCAGAAATCCTTGGAAGCTAAGGAATTGAGACAAGTGTAATGGTAGCTATAATGCTGGAGCATCTTCTATAGTTGGTGACCATTAGTTATGGTACACTGGGGAAGTGGGATGGTAAATGCATTATTGGCATCTTCTGTAGTTGGTGATCATTATTTGTGGTATAGCCTTTTGTAAAGGTCTGTTACTACCACGGACATGTAACTGTGGGTCATGTAATTACTGTAATTTATATGTAATATGCATTGCACAGCCTGCAACCTTGCTGTGAATGTAATAGTATAATGCGATGATTTTTTTTTTTTGGTTTCATTTTGGTGGTATGTATGTGAAACTGTAGTTCATCACTTCTGTGTGCACGTGTGAAAATGTTTAAGCTCAGTTTTTAAGGTGGAGTTCAGTAGTTTAGAGAGGCTTTGAGTACCCATACATACTAAATTTGGTGGTAAATGATCTCTGGATTTTTTTGGTTGCGACTTTTTGTTTTTGTAACTAGTTACTGTTAGGAATCAAATTATTATGCATTTCATCATCTCATTAAATTGTCATTGTAAGTAGTTACTGCTAGAATCAAATTATTATGCTTCCATCTTCTTATCTAATCTAAATTGGAACTTAAATTATTTTTTCAAAAATATATAGGCAATGCTTGAGGATATATCCTAGATACCATAGATTGAATGCTGTTGATATTGGACAAAGCTGTGAGAAGGGATCTTAATCAACGAGCTTTATCTGAACAACAATTTAAATATGGAACAATATAGTAACACTTCCTTTAAGGCCATGGACTAGGAAACAACTATTTTTGCTTATCCAATGGCATATACTTGCAAGCTGGAATAATGAAACTTATTCCACGAGGATTACACTTCCTGCCTGTATCATTTCCTCCGTCAGAATGATAGTCTAGATCAAACTCTTGCTAGCAGATGCATCTCTAGATTAAACTCTGCTGACGGCAAAGATGTCTCAACAGTTCTTGTAAAGATAAGATCATAACCCCATCCCAACAAGAGCATTTATGGAATGGTAGCCACCATTTCTGGAGCGTATTTTTTGCCACACTCATCTGCATCGCACAACAAAACTTATTATGAACAAGCAAAATGCCCGACTTGCCTTGGGGTACATTGTGTTCATGTATAAATAAAAGAAACTGTTATTCAATTATACAAAGTGCTATTGCATACCTAAACTTATGTCGAAGTAACTTTTCCCCCTTTTGTATTTTGTGGACCTGGTTATCATAGGCAAGTTCTGCTATAACTGATTGCATTAGTATAGTCTGGGTAAATAATATTTTGGCCAATAGGCCATTGTTACATTAATGTTCTTGGTAACGAACAAAAGTTTTGTCTAAACAAAATTGTTTTCTAATTATTTTTTAATATATTCACGGTGGTTGGCATCACATATTATCCTATGAGTGGTTTTTTTGGTCTTTTGGGCTGCCATGGGTGCCGTTTGATCTTGTATTTGGAAGTGAGTTCAGTAGTTGGTTCATGTATTGGATGTCACAACCTTTATTTCCCTGTTGCAATTTGCCCTGGAACCTCTATCTTTCAGATGGTGAAATTGTATATCAGGGTCCACATAAACACATACTTGAATTCTTTGAATTGATGGGCTTCAAGTGCCTTGAGAGGAAAGGTGGGGTGGATCTCTTGCAGGAATTGGAAATCTGTTATATTTTTTTATTTTATTTTAATGTATCCACAGTGCCCATGACATAATCAACTGTCATATCATTTTTTGATTCTTTTTGATTGTAAGTGGCTTAAAGAAAAGATCAGCACCAGTGTCGGCCTTTGAGAGCTCGGGTGTATGCATGTCTCTATTAAAGAAGTGATGCTTTTCATTCATTTCATTTTGGTAAAAAATCAGTAGAAGAGTTGGCAATACCTCATGATAAATTCAAGAACCATCCTGTGACCCCTTACCACTTACAGGTATAGCAAAAACATCATCCATAATTTTCTTCACTTCTATGGGGCAGAAATGGACCTTGGGACATGAAGGAGAGAAGTTGAATGGAAACTGTTTGCCTTGAAACAGCTCTGATGCAAATAACTGAACATATTTCCATTTTAGAGAATCGTTGGCTTCTTAAAGCCTAAGCAAATGCAAGGTTTCTATAGTTGGCTTTGAACCTGTGACATCTCTTAGAGGCCCTCTCATGAGGCAAGAACGTGTAAAAAGCCAAGGTTTTAGGCCTTTAATCATGAAATTATAACGCAGGATATTAAGAAGGCAAAAGCAAGCTGTCATTGAATGTTTATAAATTAAAAAAAACAATCCATGGGTATAGAGACAAATAAAATATTGATTTAGCCATAATATTGAAAACGATTTTTTATTTTGTCCCTCAGAATGGATGGAGTGGATGAATCAAAAAGATGTTATGTTTTACTTCACAGATGCTACCTTGGGCATGCTCATTATATACAATCGTAACACCAAAACTAACACTGTTCTGTGTACAGACCTTGGCTTTCCCAATGAAGGGACCATCTCTGCCCAAGAAGATTTGCTCATATTCTTTGAGACTGGCTCTCTCAAGTGTCCCAAATACTGGCTGAAGGGAGAAAAATCAGGCAAGGTTCAAACGTTTGGAGGAAGTCTACTAGCATATCCAGATAATGTTAGAGTGGATGGAGGCAAATTTTGGATTGGACTTATGGGGTAAATACAATTTCCCTGTATTTTATCAAATTTTGTCTCAAGTTTTCCTTACATCTGATTTAAGGAGCCAAAAAACCCTACAAATTGAAGAAAGAAAATAGGTCTTTTTGTTTTTTTAGGTCGTTATAATTTAATCTCTTTCAATGAGTAAAGTTTTATATGCTTTGTGATATTATTTGGAAAGAACTGTCATTTTTGACATTTTTCACAATTTCTTTTGTTCAACTTTGTTTCTTTACAAACACAAGTGTCTTTTGTTTTATAATTCTAGAGATGTGGCTTAGTTTTATGTAAAGGATTTATGGTCTTCAACTTCTTATCTCATCACTGGTTTTTCTAGACAGAAACTGAGGATGGGATTCCACTGTTAAATATCCAAGATTGAGACCTTATTTGAAAAGGGTGTGGAATATCATAAATCCACATCAACTGAAGACAAGGCCTATTTTTGTGCCAGCAGGCGTTTTTGGATGTGAAGGAAAACGGGCAGGTCATTGTTTTCATTTCTGATTCCCAGAGGGCACTGATTACTGCTGTTGTGAAAGTGGGTTATAGTCTCTGTTTCGTGAGCCTTAATGAGAACTTCGTTTATCATCTTGATTTCCTATGATCTTCGTATGGGAAAGGCAATTATCCCCACATCAATTGAAAAAATATTGTAGTCAAAAGTAGTTCATTGATTTAGCCTATAGGCCACCATATCCTGAACTTTCCTTGTAAGTGCCAAAAAGTTTCATGGTACAAAAATAAGCAATTTTTTATATTTATTCTCTTTCATGTTCAATTATATTTAAAAATCCTTTCACTTGAAGAAAAAAAATGCAGTTAGTTTTAGTCATTGTCAATGCTTGAAGCGTTATACAAGTGTTTATCAGTCATGGATATCTTCATCACAACATGCTCTGCTGCCACACCAGCATGCGATACTACATGGATTGCCTTTGCCTTTGCTGCTACTTTCTGAGTTTTTGCAGACCTAGATCTTAGCATTCCAAGTAGAGGAGGTATGCATCCTCATAGCAACACTTTATTTAAGGCCAAATATAGGCTTGGCAACGAGGATTATGAATCCTTTCAGACCATTGTGGAGTTAAGTCTTCCTCATCACAGAGAATCCCTAAGGTTAAAGCTGCATTTAAAGTTACAACTGTAGTTCCAGATCTGAAAGTGTAACAATAGTTTCTAGACTAAGTAAGAACCATTAGTCCTTTTATTGCCAGCTCTTTTTCGATTGATGTAGATTTGTTTGCCCAAAAAATGCTCAATAAATTAAGCAATAGATGCCCATATTCCATCTAGATCTTTCCCACCCCACCCCTTCAAGTATCTTGAAAACAATTATCTTAAAATCAAAGATACAGAAAACCAAAAGTGAAACCTGAAAAGTTAAGTTGCAATATGCAGGTTAGAACACCTAATGTATATTAATTATGCATATCATGATGACTAAAGTCTCAGCAACAATCTTATAATTTGTAACTAGACTACAAGTAGATTGCTGATTTGTGTGCCACGGCACCGAACCTTCTGACTTTGAAAGCCTCAAACCTTGCAGTTGAATTCTTAATACAAAATGTTTTCTGTTGGCATAATTTCTCCAGCAAATCAGGTCCAAGACTCTCTAGCTCGGCATCTGGTATCTCTGCAGCATCAGCTGAGGGCTGGTTCTTCCATTTGGACAAGTACCATTCTCTGGGTTCATGTTCACACCAAGATTGTAAAGCATGGTCATCTTCATTTCTAAAATTTCTACAATTGTTTCAGAAGAAATCTAATAGCCTAGTTGTAAAGTGGTCTTGTAGGTTCACTATCAATTTGACTAGAATATTCTCCCCAGTAATCATACAAATAAGCAACACTGGAGATAGGTGAGATATCCAATTAGAGCGGCAAGATATCCAATTATGACAGTAACTAAGTCCGTCTTTTGTTTGTTATATTGGCCTTTGGAAGCTCTTCCTTATGAAAATGCACCATTTCCATGTCTCACATATTTGGCACTTTATTTTCCTTCTCTTGGAATTTGCCTTGTCTTTGTATTCTTCATTAGGTTGTTAAATATATATATATTTTTTGGTTAATCAGGTGAACGGTAAGGGCCCTCTCCCATTATATTAATAATATGATAGAATTTTACATAGAAGTCTTGCCTTGACTATAGGCATGATAGATGCATTACATCTTTACAATAACCAAAATGGTTGTAGGATAAGCCAATGGGACAGCCCAAGACAAGTGACAATAGGGACAAAATGGTTGAGAAAGCAAGCCATACAAATAAGAACGACCATGAGATAGACACAGTGAAACCTGTGGCCCAAGAGAGAAATAGAAAAGCGGATTACATACTACCTGCAAGGGCCTAAGTATAATCAGACTATTATTAGATGTTGTCAGGGTTGATAAACGTGGAGCCATAGGTTCCATCCTCTTGCTTCACCAAGCCTTCCCTCCACTATAGAAACTTAATGGGCTGAATTGCCTTTGCCACGTGGAGGCATTCCTGGAGAGGGGAGCTCTTCTTGCATACACAGAGTGCCAAGACATCCATTGATGGGTTGTAGGAATCCACCAAATCTCTGAGAAAGTCCTGGATATTTGAGACTTCTTTAGCTAGTGCCACCAATTTGGTTTCAATGCCGCAAATAGTGCTTATTGAGACTAGCCCTTAGAATTCAGATCCCGTGAGAGGAAGAGAATTCAAACTTACGAGGCCAATGTTGTCAATGACTGCTTCCATGCCTGTCCTATTTTTCTTCCATATGTAACATCGGCCCATGGCCTTCATAAGTTCCTTGTCACCAGTGAGGATGAAGATATTAGACACCAACATGGAAGAGATGTCGGTGTTGACTCTACGTCGAACAACTCCTTTGATGAAATCCTTGCCGAGCACTTCCAGAATGGCCTCTAGGTTATCATCACCTTGGAAAAAGGAAACTGTCTGTAGTCTGGCTTCCTTAATCTCCCCAAGAAAGGCCATCTACCGTAATTCACCACCAACCCGTATGAACAACTCCATGTGAGATTGTCGATATCACTAAGAGCCCAGAACGAAAGAACTAGTGAAAAATAGATTATTATGTAGCAGAAGAATGAGAGGCAAATGGCAGAAGATTAAGAGAGGCCAGAAGCCTCTCAAATCAAACCAAATGTGTGGAAGTACCACTCCAACGTGGGTATTGGTTATTAATTGAGGCTGATGAGAGCTTGCGAAAGGTGGAATGGTTGTAGTGATGCCAAGATGATTATTGTTATTGATCCCATATCTTGCTAAGGCTAGGCCAGCAGTTGATATTGTTACTAAGCAGTTGATATTGTTACTAAGGATTAGTTCATTATTATCATCGATTCCATTATTTGATAAGAAGTCTGTCACCTTATTTCCTTCATGATACCAATGGTTGATAGAGGACATTAGACTGCCCATTATACCCCATGCTTCATTCAAGATACTGTTTATTCTCCAATTGGTAGAATGCCTTTTTTGTATGCATAATATGATCATCAAAGTTGCCCTCAATTGTTATTATGTCAATATTGCATGATTTGACCAATTGTAGACCAAGCAGAAGGGCTTCGACTTCTGCTTCATTGTTTGTACCTGGCTGTAGTCTTTTATAGGCAACTTTGATCATGTTACCTTGAGAATCCTTGATTACATAGCCAATGCCTAACGACCCTAACATTACACCATGAGGCGCCATCAAAATTCAATTTGAATTCTCCTATAGGTGGTGGAATCCATTTGATGAGGGTCCTGTTGATTGTGTTGTTTAATATTTACTATAACATGCCTAAAGAGATTCATCATCCTTTATATTGTATCATCAGTATAATAAGTAAAATCAAATCTGTAATATTATAATTTTAAAATGCAAATAGATTATAAGATTCTTTCACTTATTCTTTGAAAACAATGCTTCTCCTGGTTGTCCATGATCATGACTTTATTGAGCTAGAAAATCCACACTAGAACATTGGGTTTAGGTTGACCTTTGTTGTTCCACATGAAAAATATCATAGCCACATTCCTTATAAGGAAATTATCAAACCAACATTTTATAATGCCATTGCTTAGGGGATGATTGAAGAGGCCTCAGCTCATGGTTGGAATATATTGCATATTACAGAATGCCAATTCATTGCTTGAAGTGTTGTTTGTTATAGTTACCACCAAACTACCCTTAGATTTTCCACCCAATAAACATTGGAAGTCGAGCAACCATCCAATAGTGTTAGAATCTGAAAAGATTATTAACCCAAAAAACTAGTGCAAAGAATAGATAGCTAAACTATGAATGCAAATGATACGAAATCAAAATAGCAACACAGAGTTAGTCTCCAAGAGAGTAATGCAAATGCTAGAAGCAAAATAGCATTAAGAGGATGCAAAAGCAAAAGATGCCAAATACAAGCCAGGTAGCATGCTTATATAGACTAGGAAGAGGGAGGAGGTGGCAACACCAACCAATCAAGAGCAACCATCTATCGGACTAAAGATAGCAAAGTATCTTCCCAAGATAGCTAATGGATGCTCACATGTAGGACGGTGACACCTCGCAACCACTCACCTAATAAGACATACTTTATTAACCTAAGCGAGATTAATAGAAGTATAGGAAAAACCTAAGAATATAGGGAAAAATAAATAACCCAACTAGGAAATAAAAACCTACACTAACACCCCCCATAAGCGAAGCTTAGGTGGATGTAGAAATGGGTTCTGGCAAATCAAGCCTGATGAGGTACCCATGTACATAAAATTCCCCCCCCAAAGAGAGAGAGAAGAGACCCCCCCAAAAGTAGAGAGAGTCAAGACTCCAAGTGAGAGGAAGAAGCTCCCCCAGAAGATGAAGCATCCCGCACCCCCAGCAAAGCTCGCAAATGAAGGAACTTGCTCTCAGTGAAGGGTTTGGTGAAGATATTAGCAACCTGCTCGGAAGTCGGACAGTAGTGAAGGTCGATGACATGGCCATGGATGAGCTCCCGGATGTAGTGCATGTGGACCTCTATGTGTTTGGTCTGCTGATGATGGACCGGATTCTGTGAGATCTGAATGACACTCTGGTTATCACAAAATATGATTGATGGCTGTCTGATCTGGATACCAAACTTAGTGAGAAGATTCTGAAGCCAAATGGCCTCAGTGGCGGCATTCACAGCCCCCCGATACTCAGCCTCAGTAGAAGATAGAGCAATAGTAGGCTACTTCTTGCTCGACCAATAAGTAGGACCTGAACCAAGTGAGAAGCTGTAACCTAAAGTAGACTTGCGATCCTGAGAATCGCCCGCCCAATCTGAATCTGTGTAGCCCTCCAAGTCAAGCTCAATACCCGCTGCGTAGTGAATCCCAAAACTGTGAGAATCCTGAATGCAGTGAAGGATCCGCTTGGCTACTTTCCAGTGCAGCTCATGAGGCTCCTGCATGAATCGAGAAACCATGCCTACAGCATATGAAATGTTGGGTCTCATATGAGTCAGATAAATGAGACTCCCAACAAGCTGTCGGTACAAAGTGCCATCAACAAGTGGAGAAGAACACTGAGCCTCAAGTTTGACTCCAGAAAGGAAGGGAGTCAGAGCAGGCTTACAGTCAGCCATATGAAACCTCGAGAGCAACTATAGAGCATACTTGGATTGGTTGATGGTGATCCCGGAAGCAGATTGGTAGATCTCAATCCCGAGAAAGTAATGCAACAAGCCCAAGTCAGTCATCAAAAACCTGTCATGAACGACAGTTTTGACATCCCCAATGGTGGATGAAGAACTCCCTGTGATCAGTAAGTCATCAACATACAGAACCAGAAATAGAAGTGAATCATTCTACTGCAGAATGTAGACATTGGGATCAGAATGGCATCGAGTGAACCCAACTGATAGAAGGAATGAGTCCATCTTGGCATACTAGGCCCGAGGAGCCTATTTGAGGCCATAGAGAGACTTCCGAAGATGGCACACAAGTGAAGAATCCTGAAGGAACCCCTGTCGCTGCTCCATGTAGATCTCCTCATGAAGGTCACCGTGAAGAAAAGCACTCTTCACATCCATCTGGTGTACTTCCCAACGATTAGCTGCAGCAATGGCAAGAACAAGTCAGATGGAATTCATTCGGGCAACTGGTGCAAAAGTCTCAGAGTAGTCAATCCCAGGAACCTGGGAGAATCCTTTGGCGACCAAGCGAGCTTTATGCTTGTCAACCGACCCATCTGCTACAAATTTTGTCCGATAGATCCACTTACATTGAACACGTTTTCTTCCCTTAGGAAGAGGGACAAGATCCCACATGTGGTTCCTCATCAAGGAACTATACTCCTCCTGCATAGCTATATCCCACTCAGGAATACCAGAAGCCTCATGAAAAGACTGTGGATCTGAGGCAGTAGCAATGAAGACATGTGGAGCATCCTGGAACTGTGAACGAGTCCGCCTGGTGTCTGATGGATCCCCAACCCAATCACCTACAGACTGCAAGGTTTGTCTAGCCCAAAGTGGATCGGAAGATGGAGAATCTGGAGGAGAATCATCAAGCTCTAAATGATGACTAGGAGAGGAAGGAGGTGAGTCCTCTGAATCACTCTCTGCATCGGAAGTGGAGGTTGAAGACTGCTCAGGTGAATCTGACTCATCAGAAGATCTGTCATGTATCCCAAGTGACTCCAATGTTAAAGTAGGAGTTGGAGAAGTGATAGAAAGTGAGCTCAAAGAGCCCTCCTCAAACTGAACACTCCTCTCAATGAACAACTCATGTGTAGTAGGGTGGAGCAACCGATAACCCTTCACACCATCAGGATAACCTACAAATATGCAAGTTCTGCTCTGCGGATCCAAGGCCTTGCGTTTCTCTGCAGGAATGTGGGCCCATGCAGGAGAACCAAAAATTTGAAAGTGCTTAACTGATGGTTTCCAACCGCTCCAAGCTTCAAAAGGAGTGACTCCCTTCAAGGCTCGGTGAGGAACACGGTTTTGGATATAACAAGTGCAGTTAATGGCCTCTGCCCAATACTGTGGTGCAAGAGATATGGAGTGAATCATGCAGTTCGCCATTTCCTTCAAGGACCTATTCTTCCATTCTGCTACACCGTTCTGCTGAGGATTGTATGGAACTGAATGCTGCAAATCAATACCCTCTGAAGTGCAAAACCTATCAAACCGATGGTTGACATACTCACCACCATTGTCAATGCGCAAAACTTTGATGGCTTTCCCGGATTGCTTTTCTACAAAAGTCTTGAAGTCCTGAAAGTGATCAAATACCTCAGACTTCTGTTTGAGAAAGTATATCCAAGTGTATCGAGAAAAGTCATCAATGAATGTGAGGACATATCTAGCTCTGCTAAAAGAAGGATGCTGAAATGGACCAGCCAAATCACTGTGAACTAACTCTAGTATCTGTGAAGCTCTCCATGCCTTACCTTTGTCAAACTTTTCCTTAGGATGCTTACCAAGAATGCAACCTTGGCAAACAACACCTGAAAATTGAACTGAAGGCAACCCTGTGACCATGCTCTGTTGGTTGAGCTGCTGCAAGTAGTGGAAGTTAAGATGTCCAAACCACTCATGCCATAATCTACTCACATTATTAGAATGAGTGAGCAAAACAGTTGAAGGAGGATCAGGAACAAAGTGAGAAAATAGATAGAGCCGTGACTGATGATCTGCTCTCCCAACTGCAACTATAGAACCACTGTGCAACTCACGAATCTCCACTGAATCAGGAGTGAACTCAACTCGCTTGCCTGAACCTGTGTGAGTGATCTGGTATACGGATAGAAGATTAGTTGATAATGAGGGCACACAAAGAACATCATGGAATGTGCGATCCCCCACATCAACAAACCCTCTCCCACACACCTCAACAGGAGTGTTATCACCCATCAAAATAGAAGGCATAGTACACGGCTCCAAGGATGCAAGTTCTTCCTTAGATGAAGCCATGTGGTGCGAAGCACCTGAATCAAGAACCCAAGTGGATGGTGAAGAAGCAACTGCAACAAGGGCCTTGCCCTTTCCTTTCCCTTTGCTGTTTTATTTTGCCTTATTAGACCCCTCATTAGAACTTTGTTTGATAGACTCAGGAACACTGATATTATTCTTCTCAAGAATGTGTGTCAAGTGATCAATTTGTTTCTTCAGACATTTATGTTCATCATGACCGGGTCTTTTACAATAGGCACATTGGACCCTCTCTTTCTTAGGCTTGTCGCCCTTGGAATATTGGGTTCCATTAGTTGCTTTTGAAGCAACCGTTATCTGATCCTTCTTCTCCTTGCTATTCTTCTATTTCTTATCCTTACTATTATTGTTACTACTTTGTCCTTTTTGTTCTTTTGTGTTTTGGTTGGCAGTCAAGGCATGTGACTTAGAGGACTTAAGAGTGCCTATCTGGATTAGCTTGTCTTGTTCCCGAGTGAGATTGACAACAAAATCATCTAAAGATGGCATGGTGAATTGAGTACCAAGTGCACCCTTAGTAGCATAGAAAGTAGAAACAAACACAAAATATTCTGAACTTAGCTTAGAGAGAATACTAAGAATCAGTTGTTCATCTTTATTTTCAATTCCACATTGTTTTAATTGCAGCCTTAGTGATTTCAATTTAGTGAAAAAATTTTGGATTGTGTTGAAATTACATGGACTTAAGCTAATTAGTTCATTTTCCAACATATGACCCCTCATTGAATCTTGTGTGCCAAATAGTGTTTCTAGCTTTGTCCAGATTTCATTTGGTGTATTCAAAGACTCAATGTGAAATAGCAAATCAGGAGAAACAGACAAACACAATGTTCCATATGCCTCATCACATTTGTTAAACCACTTAGGCTTATCTTCATCTTTAGTAGGTTCAGTTTCAAGTCCCATAGTTATCCTATTTAATCCATCTTTCCTTAAGTGAATTGTCATACGTGATTTCCACTCAAAGTAATTGTATGGAGTTAGGATGGGCAGATTTGTTTGATCCATGATGAAGAAATGCAGAGAAGAAGTGCCGAAAAGAAGAGAACCCAACCAAGACAAACCCCCCCTTTTCACTCAATCAAAGGACCCCCCCAAAGAAAATATGATTTGGCACTTTATATTAGTGCGTTTACAACTGCCACTAGCAAGAAATACTAAGTGGTCTTGATTTCAATGCATTACAAAACCCTCATGAAGAGCATATGCTGAAAATACAACTTTGGCACAATACTCAGAGAAATAAACAGTACCATTGTGATCTACTCAAAAAATCATGCACTTTCAAAAAAATAATCGCCTCGATACGAGGTCATATGTGAAAGTTATGATCCTTCGAAGTTCCTAAAACGAGAACTGTGCAATGTCACGACTAAGAATTTGCAATTTCTGAAAAATATTGGCATCAAAATAAAAAAATGTCTACACTAGTGCATAGAGCACGAAAAAATAGCCAAAATTAAAAAATATTTCGTGGGAAAAGGAGTCCGTATGAGCTAGAACGGAGCATTTGAAAACTGCCTTCAAAATTTCAACTGCCAACGGAGAGGGGTCCTGCTGTAGCTTTCTGAGCGCGTTTCTGCAAAATATATAGACTGCATGCAAAAATGGAAAGATACTCAGATGGTTTTTCTATGCTATGAACAAAACCTAGAAGGCGTTTTTCTTGCAGATGTACAAAAGATGTTGCTCCAGTGTAAACAAAACGCCTTTAGCTACAAAAAATGACCCCAGCAACCAAAAAATGACATGCAAAGGCTGAATCAGATGCTAGAACCTGTAATATTAATTCAAAAGACCAAATATGCAAGCTAGTTGTCAGAAATGAGCTCAAAACCCCGGTTTCGCAACTGTGTATGACGATCTCCGATTTCGGTGAAACGAAAGCCAAATCTAACTTTCTCAAGCCTCTTGGACACGTTGGAACAGCCGGAAATGCTGCCAATATAACCAGAAATGCTGCAATCACCCAGATTTCATAAAACACATGTGCAAACCCCAGAGATTAAATTTTTTTTTGTCAAACTTTTCTTATTCTCAAGATCATCCGAAGATGCAAGAGAAGAGCATACTGGGTTTTTTGAAAAATTATAATAAGATTTATTAGCCCCCCCTGAATCTCTCAACAATGGAAACTAAAATCTACTCTTGCACATAGAACAACTCTGATACCATGTTAGAATCTGAAAAGATTATTAACCTAGAAAACTAGTGCAAAGAATAGATATCTAAACTATGAATGCAAATGATACGAAATCAAAATAGCAACACAAAGTTAGTCTCCAAGAGAGTAATGCAAATGCTAGAAGCAAAATAACATTAAGAAGATGCAAAAGCAAAAGATGCCAAATACAAGCCAGGTAGCATGCTTCTATAGACTAGGAAGAGGGAGGAGGTGGCAACACCGACCAATTAAGAGCAACCATCTATCGGAATAAAGATAGCCAAGTATCTTCCCAAGATAGCTAATGGATGCTCACATATAGGACGGTGACACCTCGCAACTACTCACCTAATAAGACATGCTTTATTAAGCTAAGCGAGATTAATAGAAGTGTAGGAAAAACCTAGGAATATAGGGAAAAATAAATAACCCAACCAGGAAATAAAAACCTACACTAACAAATAGTAGATGTTTTGGGGGATGAGTAACACATCTCCTCAAAATATTGTTCTAGGTGAGTGGGTGTTACTACAATCCATAAAAGGAATGAAATATGAACTTGTGTGAAGAATTATTGATCACAATAGATAAGATTATGGATAATAGTTGATAAGAGTTGATTAAGGGTGTCATTGAATTTTGTTACTATGGGTGTTTGCAATAGAATATCATTATTATCGTTAAAGTTGTGAAAATATGGAGTAGAGTTGGAGTTTACATAATAAAATAATAAAATGCTCTACTTAATCTTGGTTGTGTTTTCTCTTATTTTCTTATTTTATATAATGAATAGAATGGTTTATAATTTCATGCAAAAGGCTAATAACTAGTAATGATATCTAAAGGTGCTATTAAGTGGCCAATGAACACAAATATTTATAACCTTGCTAGTCAAGCACACATGGAAGGACTTTTCCAATAAAAATATAAATGTGCAATGCTTGTTTGATAAAGCTATAAATATTTGTGTCCATCGACCATGCAATAACACCTTTAGGTGATGTTACTAGTTTAAAATTCCTGCAAGCTGACAAATACTATATATGCATGTTTCTTATTCTTCATTGATTCTTTGCATTGAGAAGACTCAATTATTAATCACAACTAACTGTTGATTTTGGTAGCTAGGTTGGATCCCTTCTAGAGACTGACCTAGTCATAAAATGCTGAATGGCCTACCGGCCTTAGCATTTCGAGATCTCAGATTGTATTATCTGATTAAGGCAGGCCCCAATTGGGCGAACTCACCATTCTATGTATCTTGAAATTACAAATAGGTCAGGACCTATTTCAAATGTAACGTATATGTAATTTGGCACCAAATCATTTGTGTGATCTCATATAAATGAAGAGTGACTGGCAGTCACAATATACAACAATCTCTCACCGAATTCTACTCTGCAAAAATTCTCCATCGGTGATCTATTTCAAGTTCTTCACTATTCATCTGCGACAGTTCAAGAGCTCCGTCGATAGTTGAACCATTCGACAGGTTCAATGGTTCAACGGTTCCACAGGTTCAAAGGTTCAACAGAGCAAGGGCGTTGACAGTTGAACTGGTTCAACAGTTCAATGGGTTCCTCGATTCAAAGGTTTGACATTGCAAAGGCACTGATAGTTGAACCGTTCGACAGGTTCAACCGGTTCCTCGGGTTCAACAGTTCCAAGGAGCTCTGTTGATAGTTGAACCCTGCGACAGGTTCAACGGTTCAACGGGTTTAACAGTTCAACAGTTCCAAGGAGCTCCGCTGATAGTTGAACCCTGTGACAGGTTCAACGGTTCAACGGGTTCATAGGTTCAACAGTTCAATGGTTCGATAATTGATTTGATCTGCAATCATTGGCGAACCTGTTACTTGGTGTAGCAGATTTGTTTTAGCTTGAGTAAGCTTAACGCTAGTTCTACTAAAGATTCAGATAAGTTGTATTTTGATATCTATGTTTCGTGCCCTAGCTGGGCGAAGTTGTAATCTATTTTTGCTCTTAATATAAATCGGATCTGAGATTTTCTTGCTGGGTTTTTTCACCTCCAAGAGGGAGGTTTTCCTAGGGTATATGTGTGTTATGTGTGCATTTGAGTTTTATTGTTTCTTACTGTCAATTTGATCATTAAAATTTAACACTAACATCATCAATTTCATTAAGGGAAAAAAATACAAGAGAATGAGATTCTCATAAGTTTTACCTAGTGTCATTGTTTACTAAAATTCCAATTGGAGAGGTTATTACTGTAGTTAAAAGTTGCATAGACACTAAGACAACCTCATTGGTGGAATTATGCTTGAGATCTAGCTTTGTCTTCTTTAGTGGAGAGGTCTATGAAAAAACTAAAGGGGTAGCTATGGATTCTCCACCATCCCTATTGAACATATTTTTCATGGAGTTTTTTTTTGAAGAAAAGGTACTCAATACTTTCCCATTTAAACCATTTAATATTTTTCATCAATTTTTTTTAAAGAAAAGGTACTCAATACTTTACCACTTAAACCGAAATGGACGAAACATTATTTTGATGACCCTTAGTTGGCCATTTGGACTTGATAAATTAGATGAGTTTTAATTCAAATTTAAACAAGATCTTAAAATGGACCAGTTTTACGTAGGAGTTGGAAATTGATGATAAATTACTTTTCCTTGATGTCCTCCTTTCTAGGAAACAAGATGGTCCCAATCATGATAACTGTATAGGAAATCCATTCATATTAAACTCTACTTGCATGATTCTTGGCATCATCTCTCAACCTAGAACCCGAACACCCTCAAACACTCACAATTTGAGCATTTTAAATGTGTGATGAACATACTAAATAAAATATTATTCACTTATTTGAGATCTTTTTTTTAATTAAATTGATAATCTATTACTAAAATAAAAACATGTTACAATATAGATGTGTCAGAAAGATCACATCAACCCTAGCCATGCTAAGACACAAGTCTAACAAAAAAAGAGTTGCTTCCAAGCCATATTACATACTAAGGAGCATCACAAAATTACATCATATAACTATCATTTTAGCAACATAATTATATACAATTTCTTCACCAAAAAAAAAAGATGACCACCACAACAAAAACCTCAGTCTCCACACAGACTTCATTCTATTAATAATAGTTAGGACCATCTTCATGCTTTTCTCAAATGGTTCAAAATAGTCAAGGACTCCTGAATTAGGATCATTTCTAGCTTTTCACATTAGGGTCATGTTCAAGAACAACACTACAACCAGCTTCATTGTTGTCTTTTTGACCTTTATTAATACTTTCCTTGTATGAATCAAATTGGAAGGTACCTAAAGGAGGAGATATGTTTTCTCTACTACCGCTATTGCTAAAGTTTTGATACTTAACCTCAAGGTCTCTCACTACTACCTCTTTGTCCAATTCACATTTATGTAGTTTATATTACTGGTTTTGAAAATTAATGTACTCATTATAGAATTTCTCATCAATCTTCCTTAGATCATGAGGCCAAAGCTCTGCAAGCTTGATGTCAGACCTGCATATAAGTGTCGAGCCTTCATTAACAATTTTAATGAATCTGTCGGTGGGGATCTCCAATGTCATGGTAACCAGTTCAACAATTTTAAAAAGAGTGAGCCTACCAAAAGACTCTGTATGATACCTTCTCTTGTCCTAGAAAATGTCCTCATTTCTCTTTTTCCAGATAAACCACAAAATTTCAATAGAAAGAGAAATCCAAAATGAATTAAGTCTAACATTTAAACCTTTGACATAGCCACAAAGAACTTCTTGCTAGGTTAGGTTATTCCTATTATCCCACCTAAGAATGTTGCCAATGAACATAAACCAAATGGATTTAGCAAAATCACAATAAAAAAATAAATGCTCAAAGTCTCCAAGACTATTACAAACAAAACAATTACCCTTAAAATATTCAAGACCTTTAAGGTTATTACCAACGACAAGTTTCTTGAGCAACAAGAGCCATTTAAAGCAACATTTCTTAGGTTCAATGGTTTTAGACCAATAGGCTTTAAGAGTATCAACCCAAGCTTTTCCATCAAGACTAATGTTCCACCCAGAGTTAACATTGTTTAGTACCTCTTGAGAGTCAATCATAAGCTTATATAGGTAAGTTGAATTCATTTTCATGAGCCCTGTATCATTGTTCCACTAGAAGTTATCTAAATATTAAGTATTGTATTTTAACTTGATAGAAAACTGCACCTTAAATAGAGCTTTTTTCAGAGTGGAGTATGTTCTTTTATGGCAGACAGGCATATCAAACTCAGTACTCAACTATTGCCAAGTTTTCAATAGATTATTATTGAAGATACTCTGAAAATCAGATATATCTTTACTAGTCCAATTTTTCACAAAGCACCCTTGAAGTAATGCTAGAGGCTTATTGTTCCAAAACAAATTCCATAAAATGAATCTAAAGCTATAGAATTCACTTCCATTCCCATTGAAAGCCTCTTTACGAGTTATAAGGTTCCTTATAGATTCCCAAGCTCTCCAAATACTGTTAAACACAATAGATCTTGAAGACTTAACTTGAAACTTCCCAAATAGGAGGTCATGTGGATGCAGACTATTCCACTACCTAGCTTTCTTTGAGGTAGCATTTTGAATGTTCTTCCAGACTAGAATATTCCATTGCTCATTGCCATCAAAATACTTGATAATCCATTTTGTGGCAAGAACCACACCTTGAATCCTTAAATTTTTAAGCCCAAGTCTACCTTTGTTTTTATCTAAACAACACCATTCCCACTTCACTTCGTGCCTTTTCTTCTTCACCTTACCATTAGACCAAAGAAAGTCTTTGATCAATTTTTTGATATTATCAACTTGATAACTAGAAAAAAACCACACAAAAGCATAGTATATGGAGTATGAAGATAAAATTTTCTAACAAACTTGTATCCTGCCAGCCAAGGAAAGATAGTTATTATTCCAACTTCTCAACTTTTTCTCAATCTTAGTATACATCCAATCCCACATATCTTTTAATGATGGATTGATAGAAAATGGGATCCCTAAATATCTTACTTTTTTGGACGGGCCTCCCCATTGCCAAGAATAACTCTTGAACCAATCAAGAGGTTCTTCCTTCCAACTTAAAAGAATAGATTTACTTTCAAAGTTTTTTTCTTCTAATACATAGCAAAAGATCTTCAACCTTTGTCATATTCTTAAAATTCTCTTCCTCTAACACATGGAATAGAGCAATGTCATCTACAAATTGAATGCTCAACAAGTTGTCATTATTTGGAAGAATAACACCTTTTACCATAGTCCCAAAGGTTTTGGCTCTCAGGATGTAATGCAGGGCCTCAGAAGCAATCACAAACAATACGGGTGCTAGGTGGCATCCTTTCCTTATAGATATTTCTAGTAAGAAAGGTTTAGACAATGAGACATTGATATCAATTTGAGTAAGTACATCCTGAAATAACACTTTGATCATTTTGTAGAACTCATCAGGAAACCCAAAAGCCTCTAACATTGTTAGGAAAACTGACCATTCCACTTTGTCATAAGCTTTTTCAAAATCAAGTAACATGATCCCCACATTTTGATTGGACTTATTTTCCAACTCTAGAGCTTCCCAATTGGTAATCAAGTTTTCAAGGATATATCTATCTTTGATGAAACCTGTTTGAGTGTTATTGATAATCTTAGGAATAATATCAGTGAGTCTCAGGGATAGAGCTTTGATAAGAATTTTATAGGAGATGTTCAAAATGGTAATCAATCTTCCATTCTTCATATTAGTCTTATCCCCTTCCTTTGGCAAGAGATTAATGATCCCCCTATTTATTTTGTTACCCAAGGAGCCTTTATGAATAACTTCTTTATACAACTCAAATAGGTCATCAACTAGCCAATCAATATTAGCTTTGTAAAACTCAATTGGAAGTCCATCAACACCAGGGGACTTTCCATTCTTAAAGGAGATAATTGCAATAGAAATTTCTTCTTTTCTAATTTCATGCCTTAAAGTATCATCTAAATCCTCTTTGATCTTTTGGGAATAATCTTCTTGCATGCCTCCTGAGATTGCCTTAAATTGCTATTATTATCATTGATAGAGAAGAGATTTTTATAAAATGTTCTAAAAACCTCTTTGATATCATCATTAGTACTAAAATGAACATCATTGTCAATTATTAGGCCAATAGACTCCAAACCATTCTTTATTTTCAATAATTTAAAGAAATATTTTGATCTTCTATCTCCTTCCTTTATCTAGTTTAGTTTGTCTCTAATTCTAGCTCGTCGGGAGTTTTTAATTTGCAGGCATCTAATATTATGTGTAACATCACCAAGAAGATCAATGAAGGTTTGATTGTTTTTATCTTTCTACACTTTGTCCTCAATTTTTTAAAATTCTTCTTGAAGAACACATTCATATCTTCTACTATCAATGGCACAAATCTTCCTAATAGTCTGAATTAGAGTTCTACAGCTATTGACTAGATCTCCCAAAAAAGAATAGCAGAGTTTTTTTGATAGAGAATCTTGTTTATTTTTCTTAAGGTAGTTATCCCATCTAGGCAATCTTTACTTTTCAATAAATCACTATTTAGCTTGAATAGTTATCCTTTTTGATAACATTAAGATTGTTTGAGTCTTTTAAATCATGATACTTGCCTCAATAAGATGATGACCAAAAATTGTGCAAGGAATGACCTGAATATAGTTTGAGTCATCTTTATTCTCAAAACAAAAGAGATTCTCTTGAGCATAGAATCTGTCAAGTCTCTAGTAAATTCTTTTCCCATCTTGCTGACTATTACACCATGTGAACCAAATGCTTCTACTATCCTTCTTATTGTTCTCTAGTGGACCAGAGAGCTTCAACAATTTCTTTGTTCTCTGCCAGAAGTATTGCTCATTCCCTTTCCATGTCATAGAAATCCAACCACATTTATCTTCTTTTTGCTCCACCATATTAAAGTCACCAAAAAACTCCCAAGGGACTTTAGGAAGTTATGATGCTAACCTTTTCTATAGCTCAATCCTATCTCTATAATCATTAGGAGAATATATTGAGCAAATACCAAATTTGGTATTATTCCTTTCAATAGTAACCCAAACACATCTATTGCAGGGGGAACATCTGACATCTAAAATATGTTTAGCCTAATTTTGGTTAATAAGGATGGAAGTGCCTCCCTTCCCTCTCTTTTGATTAAAGGTGAAGACAATAGAGTATTTTCCAATTAGAACCCAACAACTTTTACTTCTTGAAGAAACAAACAATCTAAATTTTTCTTACTATTACACAATGCTTTGAGAACATATTTCCTGTTAGGGGATTCAAGACCCCTGATATTCTAGATAATACAACTTAAATTCATTTAGTAAGGGAGCTTAAGTGGTTTATGATTCTTATACATCTTGTCAAAGCATTTAGGGATCTTTTCCTCTTTTCCTTTTTTTCCAGGCTTTTGAGAAATGTCACCTCTGCTAATTTGTTTCCTTTTATTCTTTTCTTCTTCTCTAATATTGATATCCATGTCGACCACTTGATCCATAGCTTCCTCTTGAAATAGAGGATTTATACATTCCATGTTTTTATTAGGCCTGTCTTTTCCAGTCTCCTCAATTGAGACCATTTCATTTAAGCCTTCAGAATCTATTGAATTAGCACTACTTGGAGGGTCATGAGGTCTTGAAGCTTGAGCAACTTTTTAGCCAGGATTTGCTCCTTGAGTTTGTCCAAGATAATTTCTTGGGCATTTTTTAAAGTTTACTATTTGGAGGTTCAAGGATAGTCTCCTTAGAGTTGTTTACCCCAATTTTGGAGATATCTTTCTCCTTAGTACTTTTGTTGGCATTATACTTTTCTTTTTCTAGATCCTCTTCAGTTATCATTTCAACATCCCCATTATTAGTATTAGGGACAAAAGATACCTCCTTCAAAATTTCCTTGCGGGGTCTCATTATTTTCCTTATTATTCCCATCAAAGAATTTATTTTTTCTAAATTTGGAAATAATAGGGCATTCCTTCCTTTGATGCACATCATTTTTATAGAGAAAACGAGCATTTAATCCCCCAAGACCTTCAACCTCACATTTGTACAAGTTCTTGTCAAGTTGGAATTCAATAGATTTTGGGATTTGAATCCCTATATTTAGGGAGAAAAAAACTCTTGTGTTAATGTGAGGCAAAAATGATCTAGTTTCTTCAACTTGAAGAACTTTTGCTATAGGTTTGAGAAATTGAGGTAGGAAATCCCATAATTAAGCTAACACATATTTGATAATCATCCATCTGGGGATTGAGAAAAACATGATTTCCTCATATGTGGTCTTAGGCGACCAAGCCATAGTCTTAAACACAAATTTACTTATATTCCAATATTCCTTGTCTAAGACTCTTCTTTACATAATATGGTTTTTCAAAAATATGACAAAGAGGCCCTTTTGTATCATGCAACAAAAGGAGATGTAATTCCCAAAATTTTCCTCCAAACATTAAGCAACCAATTATCAAAAACTTTTCTAGAAGGAATATAATCAATATCCATACAAGCAAGAAAAACTGTAACATTTAGTCTAGCCTCTTCATTTTTAACAACCTTAATCATTTCCTCATTAGGCCTAACTCAAAGTATCCCTAGAAAGAGAAGGCCCTTACCATTTTCTTGGCCTCCAACACTTCTTTCTGCTCCTTTCTCAGTGGTTTCTGCATTGTCGATTTGGATTCTAATTTCAAACTTGACATCTTTTGATGGTGCTTCTGTATTTGCAGCGTTTAGAATTTCTTTATATGATTTCTTCTCCACTTTGCACTTGTCTTCCCTATCTTTCACACTTTTTTGTTCAATTCCCATGATACCTACTTCATTGAGCATTAGTTACATCTTCTCATTGTCTTGAACATCTCCCAAGAGGTATAAATCAATACACACCCATACCCTTGACTCACCCAACCCTTAACCATCAATTTAAAAAGGTAGAAAAAAATTCAAATTAAAAATCATAACAAGAACACATAAAGGGAAATCAAACAACACAAAACAAATTGACTCCACAAACGACCTTAAACTATCAAGAATCAGGAGATAATGGACATGTAATACCAAGATCGACAAAGAACAATAATCCTAGAGTTAATTCTAACAAGGAAAAGAGAACTTACCAGGTCAAAAATGGAGGGTGACTATTCATCTTCCTCAATCAATCTCAGAGCTGATCTCCTTTTCAGTGGTCCTCAACTCTTCTTATTTGAGATCTTTAGGAAAAATGGGTAGAATTATAAGTAGTTCTCTAGAGCCTTTAAACAATCCAAGATACAACACCTTTTTGACCACTGAAATGTAGAAGACTCAATAAGAATCCCAATTGCTTTACATATAATTGAGGGCTTATCTAATAAGATTTATAGAATTTTTAAAAGAAAAGGCATCCTTACATCTTTTAGACTACCTAACAAATTGAGGATATTAATCAAATCCTTGAAACATTAGAATTAAGGAGTATATAAAGTGGTTTGCAAGATTTTATATATTGAAGAAACATGCTACTCCATAAGAAACAAAATCAAAGAGAATGTGGCTAACATTAAACATGATTGTGTTAAAAAATAAGCACTAGCAAAAGATTCTACTAACAAAACACTCCATTTATATTAAAGATACTATAGTTTAGTGGTGGAAGGAAACTACTTCAAAAGACACTTGAGAGAAGTAGTAGTGATTAGAAAACACTTGGACAACAATCTTAATAGGGATGAGAGATGGGGAGTCCACCACTCCTGACATCCAATAATTAACTCCCTAAAGAAACATGTGATGTGACATTTATTGTTTATACACTAATCTATAAATAGTTTGTTTCAATTTATGGGCCCTTTTTGTCTTGTTTTATTTTTCCTCTTTACTTATAGTTGGTTTAGATATTGATCTCCCTCAACTCTTCATTGATGTCCAAATATTCTTTCTTCCTTAGATTTTTAAGGTCAAGAATCATTCCATAAATTTTGTATGATTAGGTTCAAAAACTTTTTACCTTAATATCCTTTCATTCCAATTGTAGACTACTAAATTTTTTCTTTCAATCTAAGTTATTAAAATTGAAATTTTCCTCTCTTGACTTTGATTTTAGATATGCTTCACAACTTTAAACTATTTCTTTTTAACTTAGCATGCAACATTGGTTTTCTCCATTTGGAAAGTATTAAGGTTAGAGTTTGATGCTTTCTAAAGCTTGTTAACTCCTATAATTTTTGAGGTAACCCAACCCATTTTTTGGTATCTTAAGTATTATATTGAAATCTCACTCTCTTGTTAATGTGATGATGGATCACATAGTGATATGAAATGTTGATGTAAAAACTAACTACATAATTTTTCTCCAAAATCTTTACAACTTAGATTTGTAAATATCTAAGGCCAATTTGGTGTGGCATAGAAGTTATAGATGGAATTTTGGAGTTCATGAATACTATTTATTGTTACGTAACAAGATATTGATAGTAGAAAAGGATTGAACCAATTTGGTGTGGCCTAGAAGTTACAGATGGAACTTTGGAGTTCATGAATACTATTTATTGTTACCTAGCAAGATATTGATGGTAGAAAAAGATTGAATCTTTTAGCAAGTTAAGTCCCCCTATGGAAATCCTTTGGAAAAAAAGCATGCATAGAGTGAAAAAGGATATAACCCTTGTTGCTACAAATATAGAGAGAACTAAAGTTATTTCTATTTTTGATAACATTTAAGGGGATAAAAAGGGTCCTCACCCTTACAAAAGGCCCAAAGGTAAAAAGAAACTAGATCCCAAAGAAAGGATAAAAAAATAGTAACAACGTAATACTAGAGAAAGAACATAACAAACAACAGTAGCGAAGAGCAAGAACATGCCACCAGGAGACAACAAAAAACACCACCTATGGCTTGTGAGAATGGCCCAAGCCATAGAGGCTAGAGACAACATCCCTCTCTTCAAAAATAAGATGTAACTTCTTAGGTAGATAACTAGAACTAGCACTAGGGTCCTCAATGGTACTCTTACGATTTTTAGCATCTCCTCTGTCTATCTCTTCCTTCAAAAGCTTGAGACTGGATGTAGCACAATTGAGACTCTCCTTACTCAGATTGACCATACTACAGATTGTGTCTTCCATTTTTCTATACTTCCTTTTCAAATCATCTAGGCCCTTTTGAATAACAACAATATTCTTTTCATTAATATAGCAAATATTTTAGGGGTCCCCATATTTTCTTTTCTCACTCACTACCTCCTTATTCTTGTCTTCCTTAGGGTTAGAATTAGGGGTATTATTACCAACTGAATCTCCCCTAGTCGCTTTCTTCTTATCCGCCTTTTTCTCCTTACAGATCAACAACTTGCCCTTATTGTTCTATTTTTTCCTTTCTCACTTGAACTGCAAGGGTGTTGAAACACAAAGATATACTGAGAGGGGGGGGTGAATCAGTATATACCAAATTTTGCTTCAATTCTACTGCAACTACAAGATCTTAACCGCATCAATCAAATTATGTAGGAACTATGGAAACACAAACATATACACACATCCACACAAGAGAACATAACACCAGATTTTACGTGGAAACCCAAGAAGGGAAAAACCACAATGAGCAAGTTGCTTGGATCTACTATCTAAATCCAACCTCACAAAGAAAATTGATTATTACAATATGATTTGAAGGCACCAAACCTCAGGAGACACCAATCCCCTAACCAATACAAGGTTTATGGGTACCAACCCAAAGGAGACTGCAATCCCCTAAACTGAGCACCAACCTCATAAGGATCAAGAGGCACCAACCTCTAGAATCTATAAAATTATTATAAGAGAAATTATATACATACACTTTTACATAATACAATCATCATCTCTGCTATGAATGATAAATCATGATTTGCACCAACAGAGTCACAATCCAACTTCAGAACTTCGTTGTCACACTTCTCAACCCTTCTATACTGTAATTCAGAATAAAACAATATGCTCTTGTAAACATGGATACTTACTGTGTGACTTCTGAATTATCTTCTATTCATCTCTTTCACACTTCATTCACATTCACATGTATATTCACACTTTTCACTTTGATGCTCACATGTCCCCACACACCAAAAATAAACAAAATGATTTGCTTTAAATATCAGTCTATACAATATTATCCTCATGTCAACTATAATGCATCGAATTAAAACATTTTCTAAAGTCGGCCTCTGTATTGTGAATTTCAACGTATACTTAGGTCGACCCAACTTGAAATCCTGCACTATGAATTTCGGCCCAATTTAAACAAACTGAGTCGACCACTTAAATATTTATTTTAATCTTCTTTAGAAAGTTGGCCAACTTCAATATTTCAAATAACTATTTTCACTTTAATTCCAAGGGAGTCGGCCCAAATGAATAAACAATGTATTTTACTACTGACCTTATAGAGAAGTCTGTCAACAACTTTATATCTCCATGAACCTGGGACATTCTATCCATTATGGGCAAAAGTTTGTTTCCATGAACCACAACTTACACCCCTTTATCGACAAAACTTCATTTCCACAAACTTAGAATTCAACGCCTTTATCGACAAAAGTTCATTTCCACAAACTTAGACTTCAACACCTTTATCAACAAAAATGTTTGTCTGTGAACCTTGAAATCGGTGAATTGAGGATTTTGCGAACTAAAGACTTTTTTGATACCTTACAAACTTTCCCTTGTCACAAAAATAGTCAATCAACAAACTAAGGAGTTCATGAACTAAAGACTTTTTTGATACCTTACCAACTTTCCCTTGTTGGCAAAATAGTCAATTGACGAACTAGCTATCGGTGAACTTTTGAGTTCATGAACTAAAGATTTTTCTAATAGCTTGTCCATCGGCAAACTAAAGAACCTTCAGACTTTAACCTTTCTTCTTTCAAGACTTTATCGCTAAAATCTCATGTCGACGAACTATCTGTTAGAGAAACCTACCGTCGGCGAACTTAAGAGTTTGTGAACCAAGTGATTTGTCGATTGAAGGCTGAAATCATTCATGCCTTAGAATCTTTCTTTGTCATCTTTTCATCAGCTCACTGGATGTCAGGAAAACTATCCATCAACGAACTTGACAGTTCGTGAACCAAGCGATTCGCTGACTAAAGGCAAAAATATGCATTAGAAACTTTTGGATCATCAATAATTCTTCTTCTGTGACATCCATTTCCCTTTGACATATTCTTCTTCTGTAACATCAACTTCCCTTTGACATCAATGACAATATTTCAAACAATCTCCCCCTTTGTCATTGATGGCAACCAAAAAGAAATAAACTCTGAATGTTCACTTATCAAAAAGAAATAAATTTAAAATGTTTCACTTTTTGTATCTCTCCCTGAACTGTTACACAACTTCTAAAATTTTGAAATATCTCCCCCTTTGACATCAATAGCAAAGGGACGTAACAAACCTCTTTCCTTCATGATGTGATTCTTCCCATTTTCCATGAAGCTCCCCCTATCTGTAATACTTCCTCTTGACATTAATCTTCATCAGATTATCTATCTTTGAATTGACTTCTCCATGGAGCTGAAAGATACTGAAATAACTAGCTCCCTTTGAGAGGTAGCCACTATCTAACCCCTAGACAACTGCTTCATCATAAGATTTTACTGATTTGATGAGAGTGATTTCACTCCCAACTTCTGCCTTAAGTACTCAAATGTCTCTTTGGGAAGCACTTTTGTAAAAATATCTGCAATCTGATCCTTTGTGGTAACATACTCCAACTTTACCTCGTGATCTGCAACCTTTTCTCTCAAGAAGTGATACTTAATGGATATATGCTTGGTTCTAGAATGCACCACTGGATTCTTTGATATGTTGATGGCACTCATGTTATCACACAAAATAGGAATGGGCTGATCATATATTACCTTGATATCCTTCAACATCTGCTTCATCCACAAAACTTCAGTACAACAAGATATTGCAACTATGTATTATGCTTCTATTGTTGACAAAGAGATTGAATCTTGCTTCTTGCTTAACCATGAAACCAATCTATCACCTAGAAAGAAAGCTCCACCACTTGTGCTCCTCCTATCATCAGTGCGGCCAACCCAATCAGCATCTATATATGTAGTTAGAGAGAAGTCCTTTCCCTTCTCATACCACAATCCATAGTCTAATGTGCTCTTTAAATATCTGAAAATCCTTTGAACAACCTTTACATGAGTCTTTTGGATTTGCTTGAAATGTAGCCACCATACAAACTGCTTGGCTAATATGCGGTCTTGATGCAGTCAAGTATAATAAGCTTCCAATCATGGACCTATAAAGAGTCTGATCATCTTGAGGTGACTCATCATCCTTGCTAAGATGACAACCTGTTACCATAGGTGTAATTATTGGTTTGTAGTCATCCATACCAATCTTTTTCAACATCTCCTTGACATACTTAGCTTGTGAAATAAAGATACCCTTCTCTTAT
This sequence comes from Cunninghamia lanceolata, assembly GCA_027924645.1. Taxonomy (NCBI): domain Eukaryota; kingdom Viridiplantae; phylum Streptophyta; class Pinopsida; order Cupressales; family Cupressaceae; genus Cunninghamia; species Cunninghamia lanceolata. The sequence goes on along the minus strand of BSBN01000430.1, from coordinate 4,476,964 downwards.
TGAACATTTTGAAGTCCAAGAAAGAATGAAAGTTCACCTATCATAGACATTTCAAACTCTTTTTGCATTTCTTCTGCAAACCTTTTGCACATACCATCATTACCGCCAAAGATAGTATCATCAACATATACTACCACTATCAACATGTGCTCACCTTCTGCCTTGATGTAGAGATTACTATCTGCAATACCTTTCATGAAAGCTTGTTGATGTAAGTACTTGTCCAACCTTGCATACCATGCCCTAGGGGCTTGTTTGAGACAATATAATGCCTTTCTAAGTCTACATACCAAATTTTGATCTTCTGATAGCTAAAATCCTTCAAGTTGCTCTATGTAAACTTCTTCTTCTAGATCACCATTCAAGAAGGTAAATTTGACATCCATTTGATACACCTCGAAGTCTTTGTGAAATACAAATGCAAGAAACATCCCGATTGCTTCCAATCTTGCCATAGGAGAAAATGTCTCCTCAAAATCAATGCCTTCCACTTGTGAATAGCCCTTGTAGACCAACCTTGCTTTGTTTCTGTATGCTCAAAATTGAGACTTCGGTTACTTGGGGCTGTCGAGTCAGATTTCGGCATGCACACAGACCCTTCCCTTCTTGCCACGGGGCGATCCACCATGTCACTCTCACTCTCGTGGAAGTAGCCAGTTAAGAGGAGGCGAGACACGACGGGGGTCTAGCTCATTGGAGAGTTGGACTTCACAAAGAGGGGTTGGTACATCCTAGGGCCTTTGTCATTGTGTACTAATGTATATGTTTCATTCGATGATTGTTGTTGTAGAGATTGTTGGCAAGAGACACTATATGGATTCATGAATGTTGTCATTGATGGCAACAAAGGTTATCCCACACATCCGCAAGACATGATGAGTCTCTACCGGAAGTCAGATTGAAGAAGTGTTATGATCCGGTAAGCAAGAACAGAGCAGTCAGCAAGGTCCGACAGTCAGGTCTGGATCTCTCAGAGGAAGTATTTCAGTGAAGTGCGGTTTTGGTGAAGTCAAGAGGAGTACCTTGACTAATAGATTCCAAGGATTTAGCCTCCGGTGATGGAAGGGTGAAGAGATATGAGCACTTGAGTGTTGGGTTCCTGTTTGACAAAGTAGACAGAGGAAGAACTATACCGGCATAGTGTTAGACCCAAATTTGGAAGAGATATTGCTAATGAGTAAGTTTCTTGAGGTATCATTCATGATTGGCCAACATGATTGATGACTTCTACAAGCATATTCTTGATCCGCATTACTTGGTATGCAAGGATTCAGCTGACATACCAGAGTTTGAGATAATATTGATTATTCTGGATGCTGACTAGAAAAGTGTTGAAGTTACTTGTGCGGATATATATACAAGATGGATTTAGATGTGAAGGTGTGTGTGGTGTATGTATTGAAGTGTGAATAAAAGTAGAAGAATAGTATAAAAGGTAGAAAAATAGGTTCAGAATGTAAGAGGACAGCAGTACTTAAGGAGAGTAAGAATGAAGTGCAGCAGATTAGTCTATTGAGCTTAACCGGAACTAAACTTCAACATGGGTGGATGCTTCTCATAAGTTCAAGTTTTCTTCTTGTAGACAGTAAGTCTTTTGTAGGCAGTGAGCCTCTTGTGAGCAATGTGCTCGGGCAGTGAGCCCTAATTGGCAAGTGCCATTTTGTATCTTCTATTCTTCTAATAGAGAATAATATCTTGGGTTAATCACCCCGTAGTTTTTTTCCCTTAACAGGGTTTTCACGTCAAAATCATTGTGTCATGTGTATTGGTGTTATTTCCATTTCATGATCATGCTTGCTTATTTGATCTGATGTTGCATTAACTGTTAAGAAAACACAGAAAGTTGAAATATTAGGATAACTGATTCACCCCCCCTCTCAGTTATCAACAATTGGTATCAGAGCCAAGTTCCTCCCAACAGAGCCTAACAGCTTGAGGAAGATCTGGGACTTCAAATGGATGTGTATGGTATAAGGGAGCAACTTAAGTCTGCCCTTGATGATCTTGAGCAGTCAAATTCTAAAGTCAATGAATTGAAGGAAAGACTCAAACAGGCTGGTGATTTCATAAAAGAACTAAAAGAGAAATTGAGTCTCTCTATGAAAAAGAGAAAGGAGCTACTTCAGCAATTGGCAAGTCAAGGTGAAGCCAATGATACAAATGGAGATCTAAAAGAGAAAACCAAGTTATGTGAAAAGTTATCAAAAGAAATCATCATGGTAAGACATGAAATGGAATCAGGAGTTATGAAGTTCACCCAAGAAATTGAAGAAAGAAGAAAATCTGAAGATGATCTAAGACAATCTCTCAAGGGAAAATTAGAAGACTGCCACAAGATGGATAGAATAATCAGACATCTTGAATCTGATCTTGAAGATGCTAAAGATAATGAAGAAAAACTTGAGGATCAAATTGTCTCTCTTAAAAGGGATCTTCAAACAACAAATGAATACAAAGAAAAATTCAAGATAAACTCTACTCAACTTGAAGTTCTTCTTGAAAGCCAAAAGAGGGTAGATGACAAGTGTGGCCTAGGGTATGAAAAAGGTGAAAGCTCCGGATCTGGTCAGAAGAATTTTGGATCAGAAAATCTAAGGAACAGGCCTAGAAGACCTCCGGTAAAGCAGCCTAATGCTCAAAGATATCCATCCTTCAATTGTTACTGCCACAACTGCATAACTTTGGTCATAAAGCTAATCAATGCAGAAAGAGAATGAATCAGACTAATACATCCTTCTCTGGACAGTGTTTCAACTACAAAAGGTATGGTCACAAATCTCATGAATGTAGAAATATGCAAATGAATAATTCATTCAATGGTAGATGCTTTGCATGCAATAGAATGGGTCATATGGCTAATCAATGCAGATCAAGAGGATATCAATCAAATATGCAAAGAAATGTTGTTTGCCAAATTTGTAATAGATCCGGTCATATCGCAAAATTCTGTAGAAGCAAGAATCAGGACAAAAGAGGTTTGGTACATCATAATCAGAATCAAGATAAGGGAAAATGAAAAGTGAATGTGGATGAAGTTCAAAGTGAGATGAACAAGATTTGGGTGAAGAAAAGTACAGAAAATGTAGGGGATGGATCCGCACTAGACTCTGGTGTTGATATTCCTTCCAGAAATTAAAAAGTGAGCTCTGGCTCAGGGGGAGACACAAAGAAAACCATTTTCCCTTAGCCAGTCAATTGGTGCCAGAACTGGCACAAGTAGAGTTACGGATTAAAGAGTTCATAAGAGAAACATCTAAATAAAATATGGTTAAGATTTGGAAGATCCGCAAGATGTTTAGATCAAGATTGATCCAGTTCTTCAAGTCATCCGAATAAGGCAAACCATAATGACTTAGGTCAAGCATTTATTACAACTTGGTATTAGGGTTTGTGGAGTAATATAAAGGTTCTTCTTATTAAACATTTGCTCATTCTACATTTAAGAAGAAGAAAAGAGGAGCTCTGCATCAAATTTCCTTAAGCCCGTCAAAGTTCATTTACAGAAGTCGATTCATCCAGAAATTGATCTGGCTCACTCCGTGAAACCTAAAGGCACAAAAGGTACTTTCCGTTCTTAAATATCTCTCTACAAATCTTTTTAAATATGTCTACTCCGAATATTGTGAAGATCACTGATAGGCCTCACCCCAAATTCAAGAAACATCCCTACAAATCCTTGGAAGTAGATCCCCTAGGAGCATTTTCCAGTGTTCCGCACGGTGTCTTGCATACAGAAGATATTAGGGTTTACATTCACGCAAACATTGAAGAATTCAGAGAGTTCAAATTGAGGGATATCTACCACAAACAACTCATAGATGATTCATTTGAGCTCAAACCCTAATACAAGGCCCTCCGGGAGAAGCACTCTACACAGTGTATACATTTCCCTTGCTTTGCTGAGGATGAATGGGTTCGGTATGTCTTGAGTAGAATACATGACAACTTCATGTGGTTGAATGGACCATTCAAGATCACAAAAGATACCATTAGGGCAGTTACCGGTTTGCACTCATCCGGTGGGATACCTATTCTCAAATTGATCAAGAATCAGACTGTAAGTGAGGCTACCGGATCTAGGTTTAACAAAAGAGCAATGACAATAGAAGATATCACTGATCCGGATATCAAGTTTGCCTCCATGATCATCAGATATAAGATATATCATTATAGCAGGGAGAATTTAGTACCTGGAACTGCTATCTACATTGCTTATGAAATGTTAAGAAAGAATTCAGATTATGACCTTTGTCAGCTCCTTCAAAATCAACTCTTGGAGAATCTGCAGAAAATAAAGAAAGATAAAAATAATTCATTTAAGTATGGTGGGTTAATATTGTGCTTATTCTTCTACTTTATGAATGAGCTACCTGGATCTAGTGGATGGGTATGGCAGAGTGATAGACCGGTTGCCATACAAATTAGGGACTATTTGCATGGACTTGGTGATGACAAAACACAAAACACAGCTCTCTGGGGTTTCTTCAAAAACTTCCAAAACATGATGCAAGCTAGAGAGAGAATTCCCCAGTCTCTAGTTGAGAAATACAAAGACACAGTATGCTTTATGGTAGAGACTGATCAGTGCCTAATGGAGGCAGTAAAACCAAGAACAGTATGGATCATGCCAATGTGGTATGAGGTGGATGAGAAAATCGTAGAGCTGCATGTTCAGCACATGTTGAGTCAACCAAAGGATCCTAAGGCAGAAAGGTTTGGAACGTTTGAAGAATTAAGTATAAAAATCCATGTGAAACTCAGACAACTGGAGATGAAGAGAAAAGTGAGAAAAGAGGTAGAAGAATTTGCCAAGAGGCATGGAATCTCAAAAGAAGCACTTGATGCACATAGAGAAAAGATGGAAAGGGTAGAAAAAGAGAAGGAAGAAGTAGAAAAGGAAAGTGATCCGGTAAAAGCCTCCTCCCGGACCAGATCCTCTAAGAGGTCTGCACCTACTAAGACCTCAAAGGCATCAAAACCGGAAGCAAAATCATCCGGTAAAGAAGAGAAAAGAACTAAGACAAAGGCCACAAGGTCTTATTTCAGTCAGAAAGATGAAGACAAAATCTGATGAAGAAATCAAGAAGATGAAGAAGAAGAAGAAAGTTTCTGGTGAACCCTCTATCAGTGAAGACAAGGAAGAGATGGCAGAAGAGTTTGTTGAAAAGCCCACTCTATCATTAGATGATGTCGTCAAATCAGTTATTGTGGATGGAAACCTTCAACCAATGACTAAATTCTATGATTATTATAATGAGGTTGACCAAAAGATCTTGCAAGATGCAACAGTCAAGTATCTGAACATCTACAATAAGGCTTTTATTGAAATTATATCTCTTATGCCCAAAAGCCTAGAGAAAGAGTTAGAAATAAGAAAGAATAATGCTATGGCAAAAGATCTTGAGATCCGAGAATAGATAGCCATTCAGCTATATCCTTCAATTGATTCAAAGCAAATGAATATGATCTTCAAAGACTGCAAGGATGAGTTCTGGAGCAAAGCAAGAATGAATCAACTTATGCTCGGAGAAACTGACAAAGTAGCAAAAGAGACAGAAGAGATCCTCCGGAATGCATACTCAAGATTCAACATTCCTATTATAGAGGACTTGGGTGTTGATCCCTCGGCCACAAGTGTTGAAGAAGGATCTACTAAGGCAATGTCAAAAGAAGTAATGGACACCGGTAAAGATAAGGGCTTGGAATCCTCTGCTCCAGAAGAGGTGGCCCATGAACAAACAAACATTACTTCTTCGGTTTCCCCTGCTGACTCCAGATCCAAAGGAGAAGAAAGAATAAAGGAGAAAGAGAAAGAAGTGAAGGGAAAAGAAGATGACAACTGTAAGACTGCAGAAGAAAAGAAAACTCTGTCTCTGGAAAGAGACATTGCAGAAATTGTCAAAGAATTCTTAAACAAAGAGACAATGGAAATTGATGAACTAGAACTTCTACTAGGACCATTTGATTTTGATTCTCTTTCCCCGGTACAAACAATGAAGATAGATTCATTTTCTAATGCAAAGGCAAAAGAAAAACTCCTGAAGTCTCACATGGAAGACTGTGAACTAATAGAAGCTGCATCCGGTGTGCTTGAAAAGATCATGCCATCCTTTCTGAAGGATTCATCAGCTTCCTCATCAGGTAATCTTAAGTCTCTTGTTAGTTCAGTCAGCACTCATTTTGAGTCCTTAGAGAAATCAGCTGAGGAAAAGGTCTGGAAAGAGTTTTTGGATAAAAGATTCTTTGAAGTACTAAGTCTAATATCAAATGATAGAAGAAATATGGATATAGGGATAAAGAGCTTAGAAAATGCTCTTAAAGATGGCGGGGAAATCTATAAATTTTGTCTATCATGGTCCAAAGCAACAATGGAGATTGAGAAGAAAATGAAAGAACAGGAGATCAAACTAACAAAACTTTCTCAAAATTTTGATCCACTTACCTCATCCATAGTAAATCAAGAATGTCAGACTATTGCAGTCTTGGATGAAATTAATTAGCTAGAGAAAGAAAAGAAAAATAGAATCAGCAGGTTAAATGAAATTAGAAGAATAATCATTCCTAAGTTGGAGGCCATGCATGAGGCCCTAAGTGATGCTCAAACCATAGCCAAGACAAATGATCCAACAGATCTAAAAAAGGTAGAAGCTTTTGCATTCCTGTTGAGTGGTCACATATCAATTTTGGACAGGATGAAGCTGAGTTGGGCAACCAAAGTTGTACAATTGAAAAACACTTTTGCAGATATACTAACGTATATGTAGAGTACAACCGGATGATATACTTATGCGACTAAGTATAGATTATTTTTTTGAAAATTTTGGTGTGTGGACCCCACCCTTTTCCATTGATTTCAAAGGGGGAGTGATGAGCAGTGAAAAATGAGGAATCCAGCTAAGGGGGAGCTCTAGAAAATGTACATAGAAATAGAGCATTAGCAAAGGGGGAGTATAGTGTGACACTTAGTCATTTTTCACTAAGTGTTGCCATCAATGCCAAAGGGGGAGATTGTTGGCAAGAGACGCTATATGGATTCATGAATGTTGTCATTGATGGCAACAAAGGTTATCCCACACATCCGCAAGACATGATGAGTCTCTACTGGAAGTCAGATTGAAGAAGTGTTATGATCCGGTAAGCAAGAACAGAGCAGTCAGCAAGGTCCGACAGTCAGGTTTGGATCTCTCAGAGGAAGTATTTCAATGAAGTGTGGATTTGCTGAAGTCAAGAGGAGTACCTTGACTAATAGATTCCAAGGATTTAGCCTCCGGTGATGGAAGGGTGAAGAGATATGAGCACTTGAGTGTTGGGTTCCTGTTTGACAGAGTAGACAGAGGAAGAACTGTACCGACAGAGTGTCAGTCCCAAATCCGGAAGAGATATTGCTAATGACTAAGTTTCTTGAGGTATCATTCATGATTGGCTGACATGATTGATGACTTCTACAAGCATATTCTTGATCTGCATTACTTGGTATGCAAGGATTCAGCCGACAGACCAGAGTTTGAGATAATATTGATTATTCTGGATGTCGAATAGAAAAGTGTTGAAGTCACTTGTGCGGATATATATACAAGATGGATTTAGATGTGAAGGTGTGTGTGGTGTATGTATTGGAGTGCGAATAAAAGAAGAAGAATAGTATAAAAGGCAGAAAAATAGGTTCGGAATGTAAGAGGACAACAACACTTAAGGAGAGTAAGAATGAAGTGCAGCAGATCAGTCTATTGAGCTTAACCGGAACTAAACTTCAGCATGGGTGGATGCTTCTCATCAATTCAAGTTTTCTTCTTGTAGACAGTAAGTATTTTGTAGGCAGTGAGCCTCTTGTGAGCAGTGTGCTCAGGCAGTGAGCCCTAATTGGCAAGTGCCATTTTATATCTTCTATTCTTCTAACAGAGAATAATATCTTGGGTTAATCACCCTGTGGTTTTTTTTCCCTTAACAGGGTTTCCATGTCAAAATCATTGTGTCATGTGTATTGGTGTTATTTCCATTTCATGATCATGCTTGCTTATTTGATCTGATGTTGCATTAACTATTAAGAAAACACAGAAAGTTGAAATATTAGGATAACTGATTCACCCCCCCTCTCAGTTATCAACAGAGATAACCCTATTATCTGAAGGGTCACTAATTACTCTTCTCCTGTTGGGGTTTCTACTGTTCCACATCTGTGTGGGTAAACTGTTACTTTCGTTGATGGCTTCTTGTCTTTCAATTTGTTGAATGATTGCATGTTATATTTGGAGTTGTCTAAATGCCTCTAGTTGTTGTAAGACGAATGGATCTTGTTGAGGTCTTGGATTGTTTTCCTCAATCTCGTTGAGGGCTACCCTCACCCACTCACCTATTAATCCTAGGTACATTCGTGAGCCAAGACAAGGGATAGGTGTATGTGGACTAATCTTAACTAGACTTTAGGGTTTGACCTAGGGTTTAGCTATGTGTTGACTTTTGTTGACCTTGTGATGTTATCAAGGGTTTGATTTTCATTAATCGTGGTTGACCTTTTGATGTTATCAAGGGATTGCAATGTATCTAGATATCTAATGTTTTTGTTATTTTCTATATTTTTATGCATGCAAAGCTATATGAAGTGCAAAAATATTTTTGTGCTTTTTTGATATTTATGGAAATAAAGATGCTTTTTAATCTAGGAAAGGAAATATGAATGCAACTAGAATGTATTTAACCTAATGCAATTATTCTATGTTTTTGGGGTTTTTGAATGTTTTAAAACAATTAATCTAGAAAAGGAAATTGCAAGCAATTGAATTTAAACTATGAATGCAAATTACTTCTATGATGCTAGATCTAACCTTTCTATCAATGAAAAAGCAATAAATGACTAATCCCAAGAGCAATTTCAATTTCCTAATTACTACAAATTGACAAAAGCATAGAGGAACCTAAAAATAGAGAAGATTTGTGTGAGTCCACTACCATTAGAAATCCTCGAAGGCAACCTCGTATCCTCTTGAAGTAGCGGGTAGACCTCTTGATGACAAGACAACACAAAGAAGCAAAAGAAGCTTGTAGAATCTTGAAAGAGCTTAATGAGAGATTTTGATGAGCACAATCGCGTTGATTGAAGCAACGTAACGATGCTTGAAGAGCTTTGTGTGAAAGCTTTGATGAACAATGAACAAATAAAAGGCACCTTCATCCTGTGTGAGCATGAGAATGCTAATTGGAGAGAAAAAACTTAGCAAGAGCTATGTGCACAATGAATTTGCCTTCCTTTGTGCTTGAGGGAGGGGGTATTTATAGGTTGGAAGAAGGGGATTGATTGAGAAGTTAACTTAATTGATTGATGAGTTAACAAAGATTGATGAGGGAGTGAACTAGATTGATTACCCAGTGAACTCAGTTGATTAGAGATTGATAAATCAATAATAACTTATCATTGAAGAGGAATTCGAGTTGGAAGAATGCATGAGAGAGAATGAGTTGTTAATTTTAGATCAAATGGAGCTAATTATGCATGTGTGGGTGCATGAAATAGTCAACTCCATATTGGGCATAAAAAATCATGTGAATTGGAAGAAAAATAGAGCTATTTTGAGTGAGAAACTCAAGATTTTTCGTGGTTGGAAATGTGACAGGGTTGACCCTTTCGGCAATAGGGTCACCCAAGGGGAGATCCTACTTTTTGAGGGTCACTTGACGGGAGATCTAAAAAGAAAGGGGTCTGAGAGTAAATGCACATGATGGGAGATGATAGAGAAGATGAAAAGGAGATGATCTAGCTCCAAAAATAGGTCAATCATGTGTAAGAATCCAAATCTCCACTTGCAACATAGGATCTCCTGGGGGGAGATCTGGAAATAATAGGGGGAGATTTGGATTGGTTGAGTGAAACTAAAAACTAAAAGTGGGAGATGGTTAGGGAGGACCTCTAGAAGGCCTCTAGGGGGTGGAGAGGATGAAAAACATAGGGGAAAGGTGAAAACTCACCTACACGACGCTTAAAAGACTTAGGAACAGGGTCAAAAGCTCAGAAAACACAAATTGACAAGTGTCACAAAAGTGTCGAAAAGCATCGACGATAAAGGGAGGGAAAACAACAAAGAAGGAACAACATAAGATGACAGAAGAGACACTTCATCAAGAGGTTTGCTCCTTAGAGGACATTATTTCATGCTTACATGTACGTGACAAGGATTAAAATCATCATAGGGGTCCTCATGGAGGCTGTGTATGATTTTTGTGCTTACATATTTGCCCCCTTGGGGACGGTAGTCTAAATGAAAGGTAGGTACTATTCTGGAACTAGGCCTTACCTGTTGTCAATTTTCCTACAATTATACCTGCAATAATAGGATTAGTCAGTCATTTAAATATATCAAAATGAATAATAAAAACTAAACTGATGAACTTACCATAGATCGTTCGAGTTCAACTAGTTGTTTACCTTTGTCAGTGAGACCTGTAGGAGTGAATGCACATAAAATAACACACCAAAGATGCATAAAAGCAAGAAACTAATCTAAGAATGCATAAAAGAAACGAAGATAAGGGCAAACAAAGCAAGCAAATTAATGAGATCAGAGTGAATCGGCAACAGAATCGATCATGTGAGCAATTGTTGGGAAGATATCGTTGAGGAGATCACAAAGATGGCCACCTCTTCTTCAACCACGAAAAATCAAGTATACAAACAATGAAAAACCCTTCTCTAAACCCTAGTTTTAAATTTTATGAAAAATCTCTTGAATTTGTCTATTTTTGGCGATTCTCTTTGTTTCATCGTTTAGAGTAGGATAGGTCTTTTGTTTTCTAAAATCGGTTGAGAAACCAAGATTTTAGGGCATTTTTAGCTTGAGGAATCTCCACTTAGGGTTGCCACTTTTGTCAGGCAGGTCGCTCGGGGGGAGATCCAGTTTACATCTAGGTCACCCGGGGGGCGACCCTATTGGGTAGATTCTGCTAGAAATTTGGTGTTTTCTGACGTTCATTTCACTTTGGTCCGACTTAATCTAACTAATGTATTCACCTGTTTATTGCAATTTTAAAGGGTTATACACTTTTTTTTTGAGATTTTTTGCAAGTTTTATGATTTTTTATGATTTTTGCGAGTTTATGAGATCTAATCTAAAGTTTGTTTTGATTTACAGGACATGCACATTCGATGGAATGCTTATCGAGAGCAGATATGGCTTTCAGAGATGTTTGCTTCGTTGAGTGATGAGGATCGTGCTATCTTGAGGAGAGTAGGTTTAGCTAGAGTCTGTAATATATTAGTTGTTCACCCTGTGTCACGCATATGTTGCAACATTCTGACTTACTAGGATGCGGACAGGAACACTTTTAGATTCCCACAGGTTTTAGGAGAGTGGACTATAACTTTGTTTGATGTTTATCGTATTCTTGGAGTTCCTGTGAGAGGACATCCTCTCGTCCTTCCTTCTAGCGAGTCCTTTGAGGACAAGACATCTTGGGCACAATTTTTGGGGGTTAGTTGCCCCGAGGATCAGATAGGGGTTCAACTTACTTTCATGCCACAACTTCACATTCCTCTCTTGAGGCAATTCTTTATTGGCTTGATTGCATCGAGGTTGTCTAGAGATAATGCCTCGGCTCACTTGAGATGGTGCTAGGCACTGATCATACAAGGTCTTGAGAAGGGCAAGGTCTACGCTTGGGGGCCAGACATTTTGGCCATGGTATACAGGGACTTCTATCACATTACACGATGAGGGGCTCTTTCTTTCAGCCACTCTTCCTTGATTATGACTTGGATCTTTGAGCATATCAGACCCTACCAAAAGCTTGTTTCGATTCCTGACAGACGACTACCAAGAGCTGTTAGATGGATGCAGATGGGTCATTTTGACACTTCTTTGAGTACTGTGGCTACTCTTATAGATGAGGATATGATCTTTGATCCTTACCTTGATATGGAGGGAGCTTGGGCTCAGGATGGCGATATGTGAGTGTATTGTCATGGAGTGTCTGAGGTTTCATATTGTAATGGTCTAGTCAAGGCTCATCGCGTTGAGCATGTCTTACAGTAGTTTGGCAAGGACTTCCCTGAGGAGTTGCCCCTAGTGTTATAGATCCATTCAGGAGATGGGCAAGGTAGGTCAGAGGATAGTTATTTGGACTCCTTTGATTTATGGAGTCTTCATTACCAAAATTCCTAGATCTTTATGAGGGCATAGGGGAGGGAGAGGAAGTCCTTCTCGAGCACTCATTGTAGTTAAGCACTCAGAGCCTACTGATAAGGACTAAATTCTTGATGGTGGTGATTTGTCAAATGAGGGCCTACCTGAGGATGCACAAGATGAGGGTCTTGATGGTATAGATGATGCACCTGACATCCTTGAGGGTCCGTTCATGGTTCCTAGACCTCCTCATTTTGATGAGGTGATGCGATAGTTTGACCCTGCTTGGCAGCTTGGTGATCCACGCGAGTCTACTTTTGTTTATCTTTTTTTGCACTTTTGTCCTTTCTCTCTTCTTTCTTTTCGTAAGGAACTAACACATCTTTCTCTTTTAGTTCACTTTGCAGGTAATGTCGAAGAGTGGAGGGCTTTTGTTCATGAGATTAATGTTGGCTTGGTTGCCCCCTTCACTAGGATGACTTGAGAGAGTCTCTTGGCTAATCCTAGTATGCCCCTACTGCCAGGTGACACACCGACATTTTCACTCCTGTCTATCATGGATGTCAGGCAAGTGTAGACTTGAAGGATGAGATTCATACCCTTAAGGGTGAGAATCAGGTGCTCCAGGAGATGGCTCGTCTCAGTTTTGGATGACGAGATGCTAGTACGACAGTGCCTTCACAATCACATACTCATAGTAGGATGCCTCGCTCCCATAGGTCTCATGGATCGACAAGCGGCACTCATAGGCAGAGGAACAGAAGTCTTGATGGTTTTGTTGGAGGAAACCGACCTTGATATTGCTTTTTCTTCTTTTGAAATTGTGTCTCCTTGCATGGGGATCCTCTATTTCCCATGAGAGCATTTTGTCCTTAGCTCTTTGATTTTCTCGTATATGTAAACTTTGGATATATCTATGAAAGTTCATCTTTTTATGCTTTTCACCCATTGAATTTGTACTCATCTCTTGTGTATTTTTGGAAGTTTAAGAACTTTTTGATTATGTTTTTGACCTTTCAACTCTTTTGACAATGCAAGTATGATAACAATGACATGTTTTTGTATATTTTTTATGGCATATATGAAATGCAGTTTACGGTATGATAATGCAAGAACACAAGAAATGCTAAATTGAAACATTTATTTCTACTGGATGTCATGAGATATGACATTGACTTTATTGATTTGAGACTCTTTTTTTTATTTTGGTATGAATGCAATGTGGAACAAATAATGTGACTGCTCTTTAGTACGATTTTCAATCCAGGGGATAACAAGCACTAGTAAAAAAACATAAATAAATGACTAAATAAACTATCAAAAATTGGTCATGTGACCATTAGTTTGGTCACGTGACCATTGGTAGTTTATTGCCAGTCATTTATCTCGGAACCAAATTTATGACTAAAAAAATTTTAGCCATTAATTTGGTAGTTTATTGCTGGTCATTTATCTCGCAACCAAATTTATGACTAAACAAATTTTAGTCATTAATTTGGTAGTATATTTAGTCATTAATTTGGTAGTATATTTAGTCATCAATTTGGTAGTATATTTAGTCATTTATTGTTGTTAACTGGTTATTGATTAAAAAAACAATAAATGATTAAAAAGTGCAGTCACTGCCACTACTTCATTTGCATCTTTATTTTAAGAAAAATTAATCCACACAATCAACTTTTTAATTGGAAACTTTACAATTATTTCAATTATAGTTTGATTAATATAACTTTTTATATTAAATTTTGATGGAACAGAAAGAACAATCCCCTTTACAACAAATCACTCACACCTCACAATCACTCACAAAAATCCTCAATACATGAAAATCTTAAAGGCATACTCTACCTAAACACAATATTTGGCAGCACAAAGACTCTTGATTTTATTGATTTTCAAAACAGAAATACATATATACAACATCTGCAACTTATTTACAACAAATCTTTCCTCTCACAGCCACCATGGCTTCAAGGGCATATAGGTATTTGCTCCTCTTTGCCCCTACTCTGCAACTCTATCCCACTCTATAAAATCTACCCTTTCTACAGCGAACACTCCTCAAATTCCTTGTTGTTCTATGCCTTCACTTACAACCTTCCTCTTCTGTTATATGTGCATTCTTCTGATAAAGATATCTGTCTTTCATTGATGGCTGACACTTGCACAATTGGAGAAATGTATTCACTTTGATTGAGCTATCCTCAACCCAATGAGGAATCATGAAAAGTAGTCTAAAATATTAATAAAAAAATCTCTTCCACAATTTTAGTCCATGTGTAATCCAAAAAGTTTTCGTATGCAATATCTTATGCTTCCAAATAAACAAAATATTAAATTTTAACTGTGCCCTAATACATATAATTTTTTTCTAATCACATTTCTAACAGATGAGTGTAAGCTACTCAACCTCGAATCATTTCCAACACATTTCCATTAGTGTTAGTTAAAAGCCAGTCAACCTCAACTCATATTAACTTCAAAACACACTAAAGTTGCCCAATTTTCCTTATCAAAACATTGTACAGAACGGTGTATATGCACTCTATGGATTGAATCTGCACCTTACAAGTTTGCAAAACTAGTACATACTTTGTCCAAATCCCATCCATGGCATCTCCCACACCACCTGGAAACATGCCATAAAAATCAGGCCTTCCCATCAATACCCAAGGTCACACAGATCATTTCATCAATATAAACTAATTGCCAACATATATGCAAAGTTCAACCCAGATTGCAATGCTACATCCATTAGTAAAAAATTAAGGTTATTAATTCTTTTAGGTTCCCATAATTAATTTTGTTGTAAAGGGGATTTTCTAAAATTTTGCATTTTATATTTTGCCAGACTTTAAAGTGTTGCAATCCATAATCCTTATAAAAAAAAATTCAAGTAGGAAATTATGTAGACAAAGGAAAAGAGAATCGAAGGTTATTTAAAATACTTTGGCAAATGAGACTGCAAGTGAAGGCGTAGAGCCATAATCACATTCGATCATTAGAACTCCATTGCCAACCCCTCCCTCAGATGTCATTTTGGCCAAATTGGGTCTATTTCACACTGCATTGTGAAGAAAAACATTGTTAGCTAAATCAAATATAAGAACATTGGCATCTCAGATCACACTTCATAATCCATCTTTTAAACACACATTATTTTGCATTGCTACCTTTGAAAGGTCTTATTTGTCTGGTCTGGAGAGACTCGAACACATTATTAATATGAACAACCATGATTTCTTTTTCATGCATCAAGGGTTTTGCGTTAGGGTTTTAGATAACAAGGAATAAAGATAACTAAGCCGCTCATGCTCTGCCTTGCCTTGCTTTCATTTATCTTATGCACGTCCTCCATTATCACAACTTTGTCAGTAGGAAGGTCCTGCGTCGCAATCTGCATTAAAAAATATGCAATTTTATGCTCATAAGGCGAGATTTAATAAAGTGGGTAAAAACAAAAATTAGGGTAAGAAATGAAATGCTTTTACAGAGAAGTGTAGTGAAAATAAATTGTAAGAAAAAAAACTTGTGGGCTTTTCAAGCAATGCTTGAGGAGGTGTAGCTCTATGAGAGGTACTACATCCATCTCTACCCAATATGTTGAACCTGATGATCATTCCTCCATTAAAACCTGCAGATCTCGAGGGATAAACAAGGTATGGAAGTGGGTATTGCTGGGATTGACTCTAGTTGAACCACTAAGCAACTTCATGTGAGCACCCAAATAATTTTCCATTTGCAGTATGATACCCACACTGCATAACAACAGATAAGTGAATACAACAAAATAAGAAAACAAAAAGAGACAGATGAGAAACTAGAATAGTTGACACTACTATAGGAAACTTAAGGGGAAAACTGACTAGTTTTGGCCGCCTTTCATGTAACTATCCTTCTGCCAGATAGCCACCATCTCCCTGCCTCAGAGCAGTTGAAAATGGTGAGCAACTCTACAAACGAATGGTGAAGGAAAAGAGGTAAAGGATATTTTGAAGTTTAGGTTTAGGGTTCATTTTAAAAGGGGAGAAATCTCAATCCTTGAATGTCATCCCATCCCCACCGTGGATTGAGTCTTCCATTTAGTCTATACTGCTTACCTCGTAGAGGGAAAAGGTCTTCTATCTTAAGAATGTTGAGTGCTACAAAAGAAGAAAAAATATATTATAAGCTATAACAAAATCTTATATAAATAAGATAGTCAGTCCTATGCATAAGGCAATAGTCAATCAAGAGTCCAGCATAGATGGTTCCAAAAACCTTAATAATAATAATTTTCTTAAACTCCTCCTATGGCCGCCACCACACCTTCTCACTTGTATTATTATGTAGACATAACAAAACAAAAAAAAATCATAGAAAAAGGGAAATGTGACTCTAGGGTTAGGGTTCGAGTGATAACACTTCTTTTTTTTCCTTGTTTTATTCTAGCCTTTATGGAAGGTCTTTTAGTTTTTCCTCTTTTTCATTTAGAATATATGAATTTAATCTTTACTTAAGATTCGTATTATTTTATGTAAACATAAGATTCAGAGCCTGCTGATTATGCTGAATTTCCTGAAATTGCCGAACGATTGTAGCACTAGGGTTTTGTTGAATGCCGCTGTCTCAAATGAAAATGCCATTTCTAGGGTTTCCATGACCAAGAATTCTTCTACAAAAACTGCAAGAGACATGGGATTTTAGGATACTTCACGTCCGAGGGGTTTGATGGGAGTTTTGGTGGGGGATTTGGCTTCCATTAGGGCATCTACATCGCCAGCGGATGTCTCTCTTAGCAGCCAGGAAATCAAGGAGGTGAGCCCTCCTCTTTTCAACTCCAAATCACTGCAAAACAACTCCCTTTCAAAATTTGGGCACCCAGCCTCTCCTTCGTTGGTCAATCCCCTGCAAATTGCAGCAAACAATCCAAGCATCGAGTTTGACAATTTGCTTGGAAGGGAAGTCAAAGAAAATGAAAAATTCTTTGCTAAGAAGGGCTTAATTGGGTGATTTGTCAAGTATTGGCCTAGCCTAGCTGTTCTACACAAATGGATCTTCAATACCCAGGGTCTAATTTTGAAAGAGGATCTCCAAATTTACCCCTGTAGTCGAGGTTTTTTCATTGTTGTCTTTGATAATATCCAAGATAGGAAGTCAGTTCTTTGTGATTATAAGTGGAGTTGCAACGAACATCTACTTATGCTCAAACCATGGCACCCCAAATTTAATCCAAATTTTGAATCATTTGCGGTTACTCCTACCTAGATCCAACTTCTGAACCTTTCACTTTAGTTTTGGTTTGAAGAATGTTTTGAAACTATAGGAAACAAGCTAGGAAAATTTCTACTTGTGGACAAAAGCTCCTCTAATTTCTACCACTCTACCTTCGCTAGCATTCTGGTGGATATTGATACTAGCAAAGACCTTCCGACTGAGATTTATTTAAAAATAATGAATTACAATTGGAGCCAGATTTTGGATTATGAGGGCCTTCCTTTTAGAAGCCGCAGATGCTATAGCACTGGTCACATAGCAATAAAGTGCCTCAAACCTAAGTCTGATGGTCATGCGTCTTGGTGGAAAGACTCTTCAGTTCATCACTACTCTGTGGAAAAAAAAGGCTTCATCACAGGCCCTTGATGGCAAAGAAAACACTTCTACAGAGGTAAAGAAATCTCCTTCTTCCCCCCCTCTTGAGGCAAGAAGTGCTCACATTTCAGATAGGGAAGATACTAAATTAGGAAATGAACTTCCTTCCCCTTCGGAGACTACAAAATCACCAGGTATTATTGCTTCAAACAACAATGAGTTTTTTTCACCTTCAAGAGTAAAGGATTCAGATGATACTTCAATTCCAAAAGAGGATTTCAGGGAGGATAATAGCTAGACAGAGGTAAAAAGGAAAAAGAAAATTACTGGAAGTGAGAAAGGCAACATGACTCAGCATTCGTATGCAAATATGATTAAGCAATATTGTAGTTCTTAGGAAGCCGGGGTTTGCAAATCGGGTGTCAAAATCATATTTGGTGTTTGTGTCCATGCTTTAATGGGCTGCCAAGGTTTGTTAATGATTGTCCTTGGATTGATGCAAGCATTGCTGCTTGCTTATTGCACCCCTATTTTTAGGGTAGGCATTAGGTTTAATTTTTTTTAAATTTTTATGGGGTACGACTCCCTTATGCCTATATTACGTATATAAAAAAAAAGATTCATATTATCTTTTTTTCTTTTTTAAGAATTAAGAATTAAATTTTTTATTATTATTATTATTATTAGAAAAGAGAATGTTATATAATTATATTTTTAGTTATCAATGTTAATTACTTGGAATGAAAAATTGTATGGAGTTATAATTATTTATATATTTAATTTCTCTTGGCCATGAATTTTAATTATTTAAGATGATTGTTGTTCCATTTGTAAAAAAAAATTATTTAACTTAGTCCATTTTATTAACTTAGCTGTGAATTTTAAATATTTAAGATGGTTGTTGTTCCATTTGGAGAAATTTATTTAACTTAGTCTTATTTTTTTTTAAATATACTCATGCAGTTTAAGAGACCTTATTTAATTATCCTTTTATAAATAAATGTGATGTAAGTTTACCTAGTGAAGTAAGTTGTACCCTTTTAGTGTCAACATTGACATTTCAAAATAAAAATTTAGGGTTTAGGTCCTATTTTACTTGTCGTGGTTAAATGAGCATTACATTAGGAGAGAAATTAAAATGTTTTAACCTAAAATTTGATGTACATTACTCTTATAAAAAAAATTGTCTTGTTTGTGCATGGGACGTTACATATTATATTATATTATATTATATAATATTATAATATTATATAAATATAATATTATAATATAAAAATAATATTTTTTAATAATATAATAAAAATATAATATTATAATATTATTGTTACCAATTTTCACCTACAACTCAAATTGGCCTGAAAATGAAACATCACAAGAGCATTAAACTTCATTGTTTTTATCTAACATGTTTGTCCACTATGCAGCTCTAGGTGAAATCTTGTTGTTAATTCATTTCTGATGACATATCATAGCATGTGGAATAAAATGGGCTCCCACAAGGGTTGAGCTCAGCATGCTGCCCCCAAATTTTAAGAATGTAGAAACAATCTTAAAGAGCAATTGTATCACATAAAGACTCTACAAAATAAACATAGCAGTTAGTCATATATAAAAAATTATGATATGGGTTTTTGATATTTTTTGACAAAAATTAAAAGACAATAAGACAAAAAAACCCTTTAAATTTCTCACCAACCCAGTTTGTAGTTTTCAAGGAACAATCAGAGGCACAAGACCGAGCAAAATAAAGATAACAGTCACGTGTTTTAGTCATATCTCAAAACATACCATCTAAGTTTTTGAGATTATCAGACATAAATTAGACGACAATAAATGGAAAAAACCCTTTAAATTTATCACCAACCCAGTTCGTATTTTTTGAGAAGTGTTCACAATGGAGGCACTCAAACTAGAGTAAAAAATGTTAAGTGCCAAATAAAGAAATAAAATACAAAAAGGCTGTGACTTTTGATATAAGTCAATTTTTTGCCTTTGATTTTTGCTTGGTTTATTTTTAGATACTCATCGATATGTATAAGGTATTTCTAAATACCTTTGCATATATTTTTATAAACTTTGAATAATTTTTGCAAGTTGTAAACTGAAAATAAAGCCAAGGTAGGCCCTCTTTCTTTTTTACAAATTTGAAGTTGTAAATAAATGTAAGGCACTATTAAAGTAATATTTTATAAATTACTTTAATACATGTCAAATAAATGTAGAAAATAAATAGCAAGTGCAAAACACTCAATAAGGCAAGCCTAGTTCACTTGCCTTCTTTTGCTTAAGTTCCCATTATGTAAAAAGGAAAGGGGTAAACTGAAACTTCTATTCCTACTTTTCAGTGACTTTGGTTTCTTTTTTGGGTAGACAGCTAGCTAAGATTTTAGAAAGCCTTTTGGTTATATATAGGGGAGAAAGACTTAGTTTTTCTCAGGGGAGATCTTTGTTTCTTCTCTCTTGAGCACAGGGAGAGAGTTTGTAAACTGATTTTAGCTCATATTTTTTGAGTTAGATGTACCCCTTTCATTTCAATACAGCAAAGCATTCCTGTTTCACATTTGTTGCCTCTTTCATAACTTTGATTTGATGTTTTCACTGTGATTTTGATGTCTAATCCTCTGATGATGTCTCAATCTTATTGAAATCTATGTAGCTACTGCCCTTCTTATCCAGGTTGTGTGTTGTGTTTTAATTAAGCCTTCATACAAAATAATTTTAGATTTGTTGGACTTAGGTGAAGCTGAGAAGGTTATAAGCTTGAGAGTTGTTTGTGGGTAAAATTTTAGATTTTTAGATCATCTTTAGATAAAATAGAATTTCATTTCAGCTATTCCTCTTCCCTTTTCTCAGTTAAGTCATTAGATTAGGAAAATCTTAAGGAGAACCAGCTCACTCTAGAGATTCACTCTCGATATAGAAACCCACATCCTGAGAGTGTTTCTATGTTTCAATAGATAGCTAAGTCT
Organism: Cunninghamia lanceolata; assembly: GCA_027924645.1. Lineage (NCBI taxonomy): Eukaryota > Viridiplantae > Streptophyta > Pinopsida > Cupressales > Cupressaceae > Cunninghamia > Cunninghamia lanceolata. The sequence goes on along the minus strand of BSBN01000430.1, from coordinate 4,456,314 downwards.
TCTGTAGGCTTAGCATAGGGTGCATATCTGATTGACAACAATTATATAATATAATATTATAATATATTATATTATAATATAATATTTATATTATATAATAATATAATATTATAATATAAATATAATATTATATTTATATTATAATATTATAATATAATATAATATAATATATTATTATAATATTATAATATAAATATTATAATATTATTGTATACGCCTAAAAATGACATGACTCTGTCCAAATAAATATTCTTAATATTTATTTAAGTCTAATTCCTTTATCAATAAATAAATAAACAAATTTATTTATTTATTTCATATTCTCCCAACAATTAAATAAAATCAATTTATTTAATTAAAATTCTTAAATTCTTCTAATTCCTCCAAAAAATTAAATAATACCAATTATTTAATTGTTTCTTCCATCAATATCTTCTCTAAATTTAAATAAATCAAATATTTATTTAAGTTCTCCATTTCTTCTAAATTGAGTTATCTTTAAATATAATTCAATCCTTATGCACATGCAATTGAATATTCTAAATATTTAATTCAGCTAAAATATCTTCTCATCCTCATGCAATTTCTATTCTCTAGTTCTATTCTCTTAACTGATTGATCTATTCTTTTAATTGATTTAATCTTTTTAGTTAACTCATTATTCTATTTAATTAATTCCTCTCATGCAAAATAGAGCAAGACACGTCTTCTTGTTATTCGCACACATTCCTCAACCGTTGATCTTCTCATTCTTTCTATACTGTTGATTTTCTCTCTCACAAGTCTATAAATTGAACCCAATTCCTCTATTTCATTCATCCAAGCTTTTAGTATTGTTACTCTGTAGGAATTACAGCGCGCCTTTGGCACCCAAGTCATTCCATTTGCTTGAGATCAACTTGTTACCATATCACTACCATTGTTGTGAAGCTCATCTTCATTACAAAGCACTATCATAGCCATTCTCCATTGACAATCTTGGAATAGCAAAGAAGTGCACTCTCTGAGGGCCTTATTCATACATGCAAGATCGATTGCGATAGGCAACCAACGGAAGTTATGAAGTATTGAGGTTTGCAAAGGTTTCATCTTTGTTTGTTTGATCTTGATTATTTCCCTTTTCATTAAATTTTAAGTATTATTGATATTAATATATTGATTATTCATGTTTACTCCAATTTTCCCTTAACAATTATAATATTATATAATATAAATATTATAATATAAATATTATAATATAAATATTATATAATATTATAATATAAATATAATATAATATAATATAATATAATATTATAATATATATTATATTATATAATATTATAATATATATTATATTATATAATATTATAATATAATATAATATTATAATATAAATATAATATAATATATATTATATTTATATTATAATATTATATTATATTATATTATATTATAATATAATATATATTATATATAATAATAATAATATCTATCTAGTGTGTCTAACCAATTATTTAGTTGTATTTTTTGCCCGATGACTAAATTAGTCATTTATAGCTATGTTGCAAAAAATTTTGGTCACGTGACTAAAAGTTTTAGTCACTTGGTCATTTATTTGCCATATTTCTACTTGTGAAGTTGTCTTGATATAAGAGACATATTCAAGGCTGTGAGATGGGACTTTAAAACTCAAGTGGGGAGCGGGAGTGAAATGGAGTGCTTCTAAATTTGGGCTTTTCTAAAGGCTAAACATTGATCCTTATCTAGATGAGACAAGCTGACAAGCTTTCAACTTGGATAAGTAACAAATCTTATTGATGTTTGCTAGACTTAGATCATAGATGACAAGCAAGATAGACTTGGGGTAAAGGATAAATGGGAAAGAACAAGGGTCCCTAGATAGAAGATGATCTTAGAGATTCCTAGATTCTTAGCTTTTCTTAACTAGTGCGTGTGTGTGCTTTGTACCTTTCTTTCTCTGTTAGAATGTCACCCTTGAGGCTTCGAGCTTAGACTGATCTCCACCCAAGAGTACAGACATTCAACAATCTTCTCTCTTTCACTCTTTTTTGTATCTCTCTTTTTTTGCTCGTTCTCTCTCTTTTTTTGTATTTTCTAAAATGCCTCACTTGATTTTCCTCATTTTTTTTAGATTTTGACTTTTTATGAAAATGAATGCTTTTTGGAACTTTTTGATATGCAAGCTTGATCTCTCAATTCTCACTTTCTTGACACTCATTTTGATCACTCATTTTTTTATTCACTCAAATTTTAGATTGCTCATTTAGTTTTTTTTTAATTTTAATTAGGGGAAAAGAACCACTGTCTTTCATGTTTTTGGGAATGATACTAGGCCTATGCTCTCCCCTATCTTGGGTGACCAAAATGCAAGACATATCATTTTCGCATGTGTTCAACCTTTAGAGAGGCCTGCCCTTGGATATCCATCCATCCTTGGGGAATGACCTTAAGTGGTAACAAGCTAAAGCCAAGCTCTACCAAGCCACTATAAATAAATTGTGTTTGGAGTGAAAGCTTCAAACAATGAGTGAAGTTGTGTTATACCGATAGCCAACCTCCCCCAAAACCCTCCAAGGTGTAACCCTTGCAGGTTGGGAGACTCCATAACGGAGAGTAGTGCTGCCGCATGTATAACCACTCGAACAGTTGCGCTTACTAGTCATCGTTGTTTTAGTAGACCAAAATCCTTCTATTTGTTGGCACAAATGGTGGGACATTTGAAGCTACCCTGATTCATGTGGTTCTTAGTAGAGATAGCAGAGACAATCCTAAGGTTCGGTGGGGGTACGAGCCTTGGAAAACTCAGATCTTGGTATGCGTGAGAAGTGTGTACCATGGAGAGGAGCCGGTGCTACCAAGATTCTGAACCTATCTGCTTTGAATATGCATAGTTAGGGGATCTGACAAATATTGCCTTTTCCAACCTAGGATTTGTACTTTCTTTTTTGAGTCAAAAAGAGTCCAAAAAATTACAAAAAAATTAAAAACCATGAAAACATTCTTTGTGTTTGCTGTGTCTTCTTGCCATAATTAAAGAAAATCAGATAAAAAAGACCATCTTGCAGTTGAGAAACTAAAAACATTAAAAAATGTCCTAAAATTGTAAAAATGATAAAAAAAACTAGAGCTGCACATCTGTCCTACAAAACTGTGTTTTTACCTTGACTTGCTGTACATCTGTACCGACTTCTTGTGCTTTTATCACTTGTTACTCTGCATTTGCTTTTTACCAGTACTGCACATTTGTACTGACTTGCTACGCATTTGTCCTCTGCTATTGTGCATCCGTGACAGTGAGTGTTTCCACACATTTGGAGAAAAAATTGTTCACCTTTCTGGATACCCATTTCAGCCTAGTTCCAAATTTTGAGATCAAATTTTACCTTGCAGTCACTTTCCCATCTGTTACGTGTCAAACCCTCTCTCTTGTCAGTCGTCTCGTCCACCTTCTACCAGGTCTCCTTAGAGCAAAGTCAAAGTATTCTATATAAGATTAGCGCAAGACCTTTTTTAGATCGTTTCAGATTCAAGTAACCCTAGTAGGTCACAGAACTTTGCTAGTGGTCTTGGTGCATGACTAGTCTCTACACAGTAAGCGGGTATCGAGTACCCTTACTAGTGGCTATCATCTTGTGTCGGCCGTCCTACTTGGAATCATTGATCAAAAGAGTCCCTTGTTCAAATCTTGTCACAAGTATCCTCTTCTCAACAATCTCTGCCAACACCTTACCAAAGTCTCTAGTTTCATCCCACCGCTTCCCACATCGCCTTGCATGGTTTTAACTAGATCTCAATACAAAAAGCAACTTGAAATGGCTTGATCATCCAACTGTATTGTCACCCCTCAAGATAGTGATGAGGAAATCTCTCATGAAGAGTACCAAGGAACCCTCTAAGATCAAAAATTTCAATGTTTGCTAGAAAAAGTGCTCCACGAGGACCCTCACAAGTACTTTATTCATCTTGCAAATCTAGGACTTAAACTCCCCACTGACTTCGATCTCAACAAACTGAAAGAGATTGTGGAGGAAACTCTTGAAAACCACACTGGTGAGGACAAAGGAAAGAAAGTCGTAGACCCGAACATACCTATGGAAGAAATGAGGAAACAAATTGAGGGCCTAACGCAACAAGTGACGGATCTCAAAATGGGAACAAACACTAAAACTTGCTCCTTGGAAGACATCACACCATACCCCTTTGACAAAAGTTTGAACATGGTGCCCTTCCCCTTTCGGTTTGAAGTTCCTAAGTTTGACAAATACAAAGGAAGAGGGGACCAAGAGATCACATTAGGGAATTTAACGCTGCATGCATGGAAGTAGCTCACAATGAGACTTTCTTAATGAGACTGTTCCCTAGATCTCTAGATAGTCAAACCATGGAGTGGTTCTTGCGACTTCTGCTGGGCATCAAAACGTTTGATGAGTTAGTAAACAAGTTCATCACGCACTTCTCGTTTAATATTGAACATGAAGTCTCCATGCTTGATCTATGCAATACAAAGCAAAAGAGTGGTGAATCTTTCACCTCCTTCTTACAAAGGTGGAGACAACTCACAAGCAAATGCTTATATGACCTACCTGAGAAGCAATTGACGGAGATGTTTGTCCACAACCTTAACTCTAATCTAAGCTACCAAATCCAAATTCAATGCCCTACCTCATTTTTGAAGGTCATTGAGATGGGATTATTTATCGAGAAAGCTATGATCGCCAAGGGGAAAATAAAGTTGTACAAGGACACCCCTAACTCTAACTACACTACGGACAAGTCAAAATTTTGGACAAAAAATAAAAATGTCATTAATGATGGAGTGGTTGATGCCAAAGTGGTGGCTCCCAAACAAAAACCAATCTTCACTCTCAAAGGACAGACAAGCAATGCTACGCCCAACAAAACATTCTCTCAAGAGTCAAAGCCATGGTTCAACTCCAACCTTAGGCGAAAGTTCACACCGCTGGGAGAGTCCTAGGAATCTGCGTTAAGAAAGCTATTGGCCAACAATGAGATCACTCTTCCACCAACGAGCGACTATGAACTGCAAATAAAACCTCACTATTGGAAAGACACCGATTTTTGTGAGTATCATAGGGGAAGAGGCCATACGACCGATAATTGTATCTGTCTCAAACATGTCATTCAAGACATACTTGACCAAAACCAAGCAGGGGCTCAACAACATACCTCTAATGAGATGCATGTGGCATACAAGGATTTGCTTCTCAACCATGACAGACCGTACAAAAACAACAAAAACAACAACAACAACAACAACAATGACAACAACAACGTCAATAACAATAACAACTGCAACAGGCAAAATCAAAGTAGCAAGAGTAATAATGCTAACTATGCGAGTGTGCCATTCGATTATACCATCAACTGCATATCAGAGCACATCCCACAAATCAATGTGGTCACACCCATCCAACAATTAGAACCCAACAAAAATGATTGCAGCATCATCACCCGGAGTGGTATGGTCACATTGAACACCCTCCCTCCAAGGTCGTCACCTTCTCAGTCCACCTCCCATTAGTATAGTGTCATAGACCAACTTCAAAAAACTCCTACCCACATATCTTTCTTAGAGTTGTTGCGTCTGTCTCCCTCCCATAAAGAGATTCTCAATAAAGCCCTAGTGGAAATGACTTTGCTCATGAACTTGGCCTAAGAGAAGTTTCAAGTCATGGTAGGAAATCTAACCTCCTCTAGCACCATATCGTTTACCGAATAGTATGACCTCTCAGTGTCTCAACCTCATAACACCCCCTTGCATATCGTCGCCTTCATCCATAAACACCGTATCAAAAGGGTTCTCATTGATGGAGGAGCCAGTTTAAATATTTGCACACTCAAGCTAGTCCTTACATTGGGGTTCTCTAAAAATACAGTGGATTCGAGGAAAAAGATCACCATTAAGGCCTATGATGAAGAGGAAAGAACTACTAAAGGAACAGTGGTGTTACCAAGTGGGACCAGTAATAAAGGATGTTGTTTGCCAAGTCCTAGACAGGGAGCTAGCCTATAATATTCTCCTAGGTAGACCATGGATTCATACCATGAAAGTTGTGCCTTCTACCTACCACCAATGCATAAAATTCCCTCATAACGGCAAATATGTCACCATCCAAGGTGATCTCAACCCCTTTCAGCATTGCAACTCTGTCCGTTCAAAGCCTAATTACATCATACCCAACAATAGAGCATCTACGTCCCCTACCTCATAGCATGATTCGACCTCTGAAGCTTCCTCATCCAAGCCCAAAGAGTAGAAAATTACCATCAAAGAAAAAGGAGTAGGGGAATACTCCATCAAGCACAGCCTCAACTTAGCCAAAATGCCTCTATCTCCTAGATCCTTTGGGCGACCCAAACATTTTCCAAAGCCATCTGCTCCTCCTGCACCTCCTACAACTCCCTTTGTAAAATGGGGGACCCTATCAGATGAAACAAAGGAAAAAGATATCTTACAATGGCTCTACACAGAGGAAGAAGAGAACACACAACATGAACCACCTAAGCTCCCAATGGAAATCTATGGGCGAGGTGAGTCTATCTTATACAGATTGGGTTAAGAAGGACAAGGTCCCATTGGCCTAAGAAAAGAAGGAATAATAGAATCCATTCAACCTTATTCATCCTCATTGGTAAGAAATACAAAAGGTCTAGGATACAAGGACAAAGGCAAAGCAAAAGAAAATGCTTGTCTTGTGGAAATGATCCATAACCTTCAAGAGGACAGTGATATAGATTCCAATGAATATGAGTGGGATGAGCTGACAGAACACTCCTATGACAACAAGGAGGTTGACACCATTCAAACTTATAGCCCCTACCATGAGGGACAAATGCTAATGCATAGACCATTAGAGTGTGATTCACCAATTCTTGAGAATATGACTTTCAAGGAAGGTTTGAGTTCTATCACAATAAACAATTTGGAGGAAAGTACCATCTCGAACCCTATCCCTACCAATACCCCTCGCATATCCATTCAAACTATCAACAAATCAGATCTATGCTCCAACTCCCTCCCCCTTGTGCATCCTGAACTTATCGAATGGGATCTACAAGGAACCCCACAACTAGATATGTTCCAAAATGATGATGCCTACATTGACTACATGGAACTTAGGGTCCACTTTTTGATAACTGAGAGGGGGGGTGAACCTGTTATCTTAAATTTATTCAAATTTCTATTCTTCTTTAATAATTGGTGCAACATCAAAGCAAACAAGCATGAAAGTAGAAACAAAGCCAATACACATAACACAATGATTTTGACGTGGAAAACCTAGTTAAGGGAAAAACCACGGGGTGATTAACCCAAGAATGTATTCTCTGTTAGAAGAATAGAAGTACAAAATGACACTTGCCAATTTAGGGCTCACTACCCGAGCATACTGCTCACAAGAGGCTCACTGCCTACAAGAGAGGAAGATAACACAATGTTTGAACTGATGAGAAGCATCCACACATGCTAAGATTCAGTTTCGGTTGAGCTCAATAAATTGATCTGCTGCACTTCATTCTTACTTTCTTTTGGTTCAGCTGTCCTGTCACATTCCGAACCTGTCTTACTGCCTTCACACTACTCTTCTACTTTTATTCACACAATTACACATTCACACCACACACCTTCATATCTAAATTCATCTGGTATATATATCCGTACAAGTAATCTCACCACCTTTCTAGTCGGCATCCAGAATAGTCAATATTTTCCCAAGCTTTGATCTGTCGGTTGGATCCTTTCTTACCAAGTGATGTGGATCTAGGAGATGCTTGAAGAAGTCATCAATCATGTCGGCCAATCATGAATGATACCTCAAGAAACTTAGTCATCAGCAATATCTCTTCCGGATTTGGGTCTGACACTCTGTCGGTACAGTTCTTCCTCTGTCTACTCTGCCAAACAGGAACCCAACACTCAAGTGCTCATATCTTTTCACCCTTCCATCATCGGAGGCTAAATCCTTGGAATCTATTAGTCAAGGTACTCCTCTTGACTTCCCCAAATCCACACTTCACCAAGATACTTCCTCTGAGAGATCCAGACCTAACTGTCAGACCTTGTTGACTGCTCTGTTCTTGCTTACCGGATCATAACACTTGTTCAATCTGACTTCCAGTAGAGACTCATCATGTCTTGCAGATGTGTGGGATAACCTTTATTTCCATCAATGACAACATACGTGAATCCATATAGTGTCTCTTGCCAACAATCTCCTCCTTTGGCATTGATGGCAACACTTAGTGAAAAATGACTAAGTGTCACACTATACTCCCCCTTGGTTGATGCTCTGTTTTTATATACATTTTCCAGAGCTCCCCCTTAGCTGGATTCCTCATTTTTCATTGCTCCTCACTCCCCCTTTGACATCAATGGCAAAGGGTAGGGTCTGCACACCAAAATTCTCAAAAAGTCAACTACACTTAGCCGCATAAATATATATATATAGCATACTTACATATACTGAAGTATGTCTGCAAAAGTTGTCTTCAATTGGATGAATTTTGTTGCCCAACTTTGCTTCATCTTGTCCAAAATTGAGATGTGACCACTCAATAGGAATACAAACGCGTCTGCCCTTTTTAGATCTGTCGGATCACTGGTTCAGGATGTGATCTGAGCTTCTTTTATGGCCTCATGCATGGCCTCTAACTTAGGGATAATTATCCCTCTAAGTTCACCCAACCTGCTTATTCTATTTTTCTTTTCCTTCTCAAGCTTCTTGATTTCATTCAAGACTGCAATAGTCTGAAATTCTTGATTTATTATGGAAGAGGAGAGAGGATCAAAATTCTTAGAGAGTTTTGTCAATTTGTCCTCCTGTTCTTTCACTTTCTTCTCAATATCCAATGTTACTTTGGACCATGATAAACAAAATTTGTACATTTCCCCATCATCTTTAAGAGCATTTTCTAAGCTCTTTATCCCAATATTCATATTCCTCCTATCATTAGTTATCAACCCTTGTACCTTTGATAATCTTTTTGCCAAAAATTCCTTCCGGACCTTATCTTCTGCTGACTTCTCTAGGGAATCAAAATGTGTGCTAACACTATTGACTAGAGATTTGAGATTACCAGATGAGGAGGCTGAGGGATCCTTCTGAAAAGATGGCATGATCTTTTCTAATACTCCAAATGCAACTTCTATTAGCTCACAGTCTTCCATGTGAGACTTCAGGAGTTTTTCTTTAGCCTTTGCATTAGCAAATGAAGCTATCTTCATTGTTTGTACCAGGGAAAGAGAATCAAAATCAAATGGCCCTTGTAGAAGTTCTGGTTTATCAATCTCCATTGTCTCTTTATTTAAGAATTCTTTGACAGTTTCTGCAGTGTCTCTTGCCAGAGACAGATTCTTCTTCTCTTCTGCAGTCTTAGAGCTGTCTCTTGGAGCTTTCTCTCCTAAACTCTTACCACTAACAGCTGTGGTCTTCTCTGTTGAAGTCTTCTTTCCTTCTGCAACCTTAATACTGTCATCTTCTTTTTCCTTCACTCCTTTTTCTTTATCCTCTATTCTTTCTTCTCCTTTGGATCTAGAGTCAGCAGGGGAAACCGAAGGAGTGATGTTTGTTTGTTCACAGGCCACCTCTTCCAGAGCAGAGGATTCCAAGTCCTTATCTTTTTCTTCACCGGTGTCCATTACTTCTTCTGTCATTGCCTCAGTAGATTCTTTTTCAACACTTGTAGCTGAGGGATCAACACCCAAGTCCTCTATAATAGGAATGTTGAATCTTGAGTATGCATTCCGGAAGATCTCTTCTGTCTCTTTTGCTATTTTGTCAGTTTCTATGAGCATAAGTTGATTCATTCTTGCTTTGCTCCAGAACTCATCCTTGCAATATTTGAAGATCATATTCATTTGCTGTGAATCAATTGAAGGATATAGCTGAATGGCTATCTATTCTTAGATCTCAAGATCTTTTGCCATAGCATTATTCTTTCTTATTTCTAACTCTTTCTCTAGGCTTTTGGGAATAAGAGATATAATTTCAATAAAAGCCTTATTGTAGATATTTAGATACTTGACTGCTGCTTCCTGCAAGATCTTTTGGTCAGCCTCATTATAATGATCATAGAATTCAGCCATTGGTTGAAGGTTTCCATCCACAGTAATTGATTTGACGACATCATCTAATGATAGAGTGGGGTTTTCAACAAAATCTTCTGCCATCTCTTCCTTGTCTTCACCGGTAGAGGGTTCACTAGATACTTTCTTCTTTTTCCTCATTTTCCTTACCTCCTCATCTGACTTAGTCTCTTCATCATCCTTCTGACTGATGTAAGACCTTGTGGCCTTTGTCTTAGTTCTTTTCTCTACTTTACTGGATGATTTTGCTTTCGGTTTTGATTTATTTGAGCTCTTATCAATGGTAGGTGCAGAGCTCCTAGAAGATCTAGTCTAGGAGGAGGATTCTACTGGAACACTTTGCTTTTCTACCTCTTTCTTCTCTTTCTCAGTCCTTTCCTTCTTTTCCCTGTTGGCATCAAGTGCCTCTTTTGAGATGTGAAAGCTTTTGGCAATGTTTTCTACTTTTTTTCTTGCCTTTCTTTTCATCTTTGGTTGCCTTAGCTCAACATGGATCTTCACACTCAATTCTTCAAAGGTTCCAAACCTTTCTGCCTTGGGATCCTTTGGTTGACTCAGCATGTGCTGAACATGTAGCTCTACGATTTTCTCATCCACCTCATACCCCATTGGCATGATCCACATTGTTCTTGGTTCCATTGCCTCCATTAGGCACTGATCAGTCTCTACCATAAAGCATACTGTGTCTTTGTATTTCTCAACTAGAGATTGGGGAATTCTCTCTCTAGCTTGCATCATGTTCTGGAAGTTTTTGAAGAAACCCCAGAGAGCTATGTTTTGTGCTTTGTCATCACCAAGTCCATGCAAATAATCCCTGATTTGTATGGCAACCAGTTTGTCATTCTGCCATACCCATCCACTGGATCCGGGTAGCTCATTCATAAAGTAGAAGAATAAGCACAATATTAACCCACCATACTTAAATGAATTCTTTTTATCTTTCTTTATTTTTTGCAGATACTCCAAGAGTTGGTTTAGAAGGAGCTGACAAAGGCCATAGTCTGAATTCTTTCTTAACATTTCATAAGCAGTGTAGATAGCAGTTCCAGGTATTGAATTCTCCCTGCTAGAATGATATATCTTGTATCCGATGATCATGGAGGCAAACTTGATATCCGGATAAGTGATATCTTCTATTGTCATTGCTCTTTTGTCAAACCTAGATCTAGTAGCCTCACTTACAGTCTGATTCTTGACAAATTTGAGAATAGGTATCCCACCGGATGAGTGCAAACTGGTAACTACCCTAATGGCATCTTTTGTGATCTTAAATGGTCCATTAAACCGCATGAAGTTGTCATGTATTCTGCTCAAGACATACCGGACCCATTTATCCTCAGCAAAGCAGGGGAAATGTATACACTGTGTAAAATGCTTGTCCCAGAGGGCCTTGTATTGGGGTTCGAGCTCAAATGAATCATCTATTAGTTGTTTGTGGTAGATATCCCTCAATTTGAACTCTCTGAATTCTTCAATGTTTGCGTGAATGTAAACCCTCATATCTTCTGTATGCAAGACACCATGCAGAACACTGGAAAATGCTCCTAGGGGATCTACTTCCAAGGATTTGTAGGGATGTTTCTTGAAGTTGGGGCAAGGCCTATCAGCGATCTTCACAATATTCAAAGTAGTCATCTTTAAAAAGATTTGCAGAGAGATATTTAAGAACAGAAAATACCTTTTGCGCCTTTAGGTTTCACGGAGTGAGCCGGATCGAATTCTGGATGAATCGACTTCTGCAAATGATCTTTGATGGGCTTGAGGAAATTTGTTGCAGAGCTCCTTTTTGCTTCTTCTTGAATGCAGAATGAACAAATGTTTAATAAGAAGAATCCTTATATTACTCCGCAAACCCTAATACCGAGTTGCAATAAATGCTCAACTTAAGTCATTCCGGTTTGCCTTGTTTTCCTTATTCGGATGACTTGATGAAACATATCAATCTTGTTCTAAACATCTTGCGGATATTTCACATCTTAACCATAGATTATTTAGATGATTCTCTGAGAACCCTTTAATCCGTAACCTTCCTTGTGCCAATTTCGGCACCAATTTACTGGCTAGGGGAAAAAGTTTTTCCTTGTGTCTCCCCCTAAGCTAGAGCTCACTTTTTAATTTTTGGAAGGAATATCAGCACCAGATTCTGGTACGGATCCATCCCCTACATTTTCTGTACTTTTCTTCACCCAAATCTTGTTCATCTCACTTTGAACTTCATCCACATTCACTTTTCTTTTTCCCTTGTCTTGATTCTAGTTATGATGTACCGAACCTCTTTTGTCCTGATTCTTGTTTCTACAGAATTTGGCAATATGACTGGATCTATTGCAATTGTGGCAAACAAAATTTCTTTGCATATTTGATTGATGTCCTCTTGATCTACATTGATAAGCCATATGACCCATTCTATTACATGCAAAGCATCTACCATTGAATGAATTGTTCATTTGCATATTTCTGCATTCATGAGATTTGTGACCATACCTTTTGCAATTAAAACACTATCCGGAGAAGGATGTATTAGTCTGATTCATTCTCTTTCTATAATGATTAGATTTGTGACCAAAGTTATTACAATTGTGGCAGTATCCATTGAAGGATGGATATTTTTGAGCATTAGGTTGCTTTACCGGAGGTCTTCTAGGCCTGTTCCTTGGATTTTCTGATCCAAAATTCTTTTGACCAGATCTAGAGCTTTCGCCTTTCTCATATCCCAAGCCACGCTTGTCATCTACCCTCTTTTGGCTTTCAAGAAGAACTTCAAGTTGAGCCAAACTTATCTTGAATTTCTCTTTGTATTCATTTGCTGTTTGAAGATCCCTTTTAAGAGAGAGAATTTGATCCTCAAGTTTTTCTTCATTATCTTTAGCATCTTCAAGATCAGATTCAAGATGTCTGATTACTCTATCCATCTTGTAGCAGTCTTTTGATTTCTCCTTGAGAGATTGTCTTAGATTATCTCCAGTCTTTCTTTTCTCTTCAATTTCTTGGGTAAACTTCATAACTCCTGATTCCATTTCATGTCTTACCATAATGATCTCTTTTGATAATTTTTCACATAACTTGGTTTTTTCCTTCAAATCTCCATTTGTATCATTTGCTTCATTTTTATTTGCCAATTATTGAAGTACATCCTTTCTCTTTTTCATAGAGAGACTTAGTTTCCCTTTTAGTTCATTTTTGAAATCATCAGCCTGTTTGAGTCTTTCCTTCAATTCATTGACTTCAGAATTAGATTGCTCAAGATCATTTAGGGTAGATTGACGTTGTTCCCTCATACTGTACACATCCATTTTAATTCCCAGATCTTCCTCAAGCTATTAGGCTCTTGTTTGGAGGAACTTGGCTCTGATACCAATTGTTGATAACTGAGAGGGGGGGTGAATCAGTTATCTTAAATTTATTCAACTTGTTGTTCTTCTTTAATAATTGGTGTAGCATCAAAGAAAACAAGCATGAAAGTATAAACAAAGTCAATACACATAACACAATGATTTTGACGTGGAAAACCCGGTTAAGGGAAAAACCACGGGGTGATTAACCCAAGAATGTATTCTCTGTTAGAAGAATAGAAGTACAAAATGGCACCTACTAATTTAGGGCTCACTGCCCGAGCATACTACTCACAAGAGGCTCACTACCTACAAGAGAAGAAGATAACACAATGTTTGAACTGATGAGAAGAATCCACACATGCTAAGATTCAGTTCCGATTGAGCTCAATAAACTGATATGCTGCACTTCATTCTTACTTTCTTTTGGTTCAGCTGTCCTGTCACATTCCGGACCTATCTTACTGTCTTCACACTACTCTTCTACTTTTATTCGCACAATTACACATTCACACCACACACCTTCATATCTAAATTCATCTGGTATATATATCCGTACAAGTAATCTCACCACCTTTCTAGTCAGCATCCAGAATAGTCAATATTTTCCCAAGCTTTGATTTGTCAACTGGATCCTTGCTTACCAAGTGATGCGGATCTAGGAGATGCTTGAAGAAGTCATCAATCATGTCGGACAATCATGAATGATACCTCAAGAAACTTAGTCATCAGCAATATCTCTTCCAGATTTGGGTCTGACACTCTGTCGGTACAGTTCTTCCTCTATCTACTCTGCCAAATAGGAACCCAACACTCAAGTGCTCATATATTTTCACCCTTCCATCACCGGAGGCTAAATCCTTGGAATCTATTAGTCAAGGTACTCCTCTTGACTTCCCCAAATCTGCACTTCACTGAGATACTTCCTCTAAGAGATTCAGACCTGACTGTCGGACCTTGCTGACTGCTTTGTTCTTGCTTATCGGATCATAACACTTCTTCAATCTAACTTCTGGTAGCGACTCATCATGTATTGCAGATGTGTGGGATAACCTTTGTTGCCATCAATGACAACATACATGAATCCATATAGTGCCTCTTGCCAACACCACCTGCCTACAAGAGATCATAAAGCTGGCTTTGCCATTGAGCTCAATATCGTGGCTTTTTTTGGAGAGGGTGCCAAGCCTTCCAGTCGCAAAAATATCAAAATAAAAACTAGATCTGATGGTGAAAACTGCTCCGCGATAGTATCAGATCCCAAAATAGTAAAAGAGAGGACGCATCTGATGGTGAAAACCCAACTATTCAGAGTGTTGATCATGATGTTAGTCATAAACAAACATAGAATAAAAGTTACACATCAACCTTTACTCATCTTGAAAGATACGATGAATTCAAAGAATTCATGATCCCAAGTCTCCGTGGATTAGTTCATAATCTACTGATGTTACTCAGTGGTTGATGTGTGTTGCTATTTTCCATTCAGGGGCCTTACATTGATTGATCAGATTCTGTTTCCTGTAAAGATGCTATACAGAAAGGTCATTCTACATAGTATATTTCTTCAAATAATGTGTCTGCACTTTGGATCTTTGCATGAGATTTATCAATTGAACATGCTTTAACTCTAAATATGCTATGTATTTTCAATTTTCTACGAGATATCAACATATTTCATATTATTTGCTTCAGATTATCTGTTATTTGCAATTGTGATGGTGAATTTATGAAATTAAAAGAAATGTAAAAGAATACTTCAAATTATGATGAATCTTCAGCTATTGAGTCACATACACACTTGATACAGTCATGAGGAGAAGAACTCAAACCATATTTTCACTAGGATGTTCCACAGATAGATATAGATGATGCAAACTTCAAAGGATAATGAATGAAGACAATACATGCAAACTGATGAGCACTCCAAGGGATCTAACAAATCAAAGCATGTATCAAGAATTCAAACACAAACTACTCAAGATTTACGATGATTTGTAATCAAAATGGTCTTCTCTTTCATTAAGTATGCAAAAACATGTATGTTTACAATAACTTTGAAATAAGTCCTGATATTTCAGCAATCAAATTTCAATTAAGCTTCTAAATGTTCAAAATAAGGCATCCCTACACCTTTTATAGAATAAGGTGAGGGAGCGGTTACAAATGACCTGTGGTCAAGATTTATCAATTCAAGATCAACAATGGATACTCCTTTTTGACTTGGTCAACTATCTCTCGTGGGACAGGTTGCCAGTTGGCAACCATCTAGGTAACTTATTTTCTTCTAAGTACCTGATGCATATGCTTCCCTTTTGGCGCATCTTCATTTACTCCTCAGGTTCTTCTTCTTCATCATCATGATCATCACTTTCTGTGTCTTCATCACCTTGATGAATGTCACCTTGTATATGGACCTGCATTATCGTCCTAATATTCTCATATGCTTCTACTATCTTATCAATTTCCCCACCATCCTGAGTTTTGGCTTTATTGATGGTGTGCTTGTGGGCTTGAAATTTATCTCTAAGGGTCTCCAATTTACTCTTCCTGTTGCTCAATGTTTCATTATAGTTCTCCACCCTAACTTTGATCCTCATGATCTTGTTCATTGCTTCTTTCGTCAGGTGGGTGAGAGGATCATCAGCCATCGGCTGGAAGTTATCATGCAGAGCTTTTATGGCAAAGTCTGTGTCTTGGTTTTCAATTTTCCCCTCTACTTTTCCTTCAAGGGCTTCCAGGACTTCTACTTCATAGGACATCATGCTGTGTAGTTTCACACTGATGTCTCTTAACTTACTACTGCACTTCTTCAGTACATCACATTCAAACCTGATGTCTCTATACCAAATATCCACTAGCATGGCAGTGTTATTATTCAGCACCTGATAATTTATCAAGATATGAGGATTAATCCTCTTTATTTCACTCAAAGCACCCAAGGCTTTCTCTAACTGGAATGATCTTCTTCCAGTCTCATTCTGTATTTTATCAACTTTCTTCTTTGAGGTACTCAAAGAATTCCACCTCTACAAAGAGGCTCTTACTACTTCCTCAGCTTTCATGAGTGCTGACAACATCCATTTTCTCATGATCACTGACTCATGCTTCATAAGGTCTAATTTATTAACCTCCTCTTGAGAGATTGTAGTCAATGGGACTGCCTGATCTGATGATGTATTGTTAGGGTTAATCAACCCTTTTATGTAAGAGTGCAGCTGGGCAATGTGCTCCTTATGCTGCTTATTCTTCTCCTTTTCTTTCTTCACCCTCTGGGTTAAAGAATCAATTATATCCTTCCCTTCCTGACCCTCTTGGTCTTCATTGGCAAACCCCAAGTCAATTGTGGTGATCTGGAATTCTACTAGGGTGATTTTTCCTTTCTCTTTCTCAACAATGGGAAGTGCTACTTCGGTGGTTCTTCTCCCTGTAGTAGGATCTCTCCTAATTGCAGATGTTAATCTGGCTTTCCTCTTAGGCTTCATGATGGTTTTTGAAAATAATGTTGAAACATCAAATTCTTGAATCTCAAAACCTGATTCCGTGCCTATTTCTTTCTCAAGCCATTGAGGTACTTGATCTTTGGATCCTTGGTGTCTGTCATCATCATCATGCCCACCGTGATCTCCAGCATTTGTCTCAGTTCTCGATGGAGAGGGTGATTTACTTATCTCTTCCTCATGATATTCATCCTGAGGGGGATCTTGTTGTATTTCTTCTTCTTGATGAACTTCCTCTTGCAGGGGAGGATCTTGTGGTGTATCTACATGCTGGTCTTGAACCT
This sequence comes from Cunninghamia lanceolata, assembly GCA_027924645.1. Classification (NCBI taxonomy): domain Eukaryota; kingdom Viridiplantae; phylum Streptophyta; class Pinopsida; order Cupressales; family Cupressaceae; genus Cunninghamia; species Cunninghamia lanceolata. The sequence goes on along the minus strand of BSBN01000430.1, from coordinate 4,439,090 downwards.
GATCCTGCACCACCTCCTTTTGTGTTTCATCCACTTTGGGAATTTCCTCATCCTGAGGTATATTGGTATCCGTGGATATCATTGTGTTTGTATTAGGTGTATCAACATGATCCTTGATCACATTCTGCTCCACACCTGATGTATCTATTTCCTGGGTGTTAAGGTCATCATGACCTGATGTTTCTTGATCACCTGAGGTTTCTTGAGTCTGGGGGGCATCATCACCTGATGTGTCTTTATCATTCCTGCCCTTTTGTTTGACTTCTACTATTTTGGGCTCAGCCGGTATTTCTTGTTGTTGCTGGCCTATATCTGAAGTATGTCTCTCTACTTCTATCTGCTTGACTACCTCAATATCTTCTTTATTAGGTGCACCTGCTTGATGTTTGGGACTTGCATCCTCCCTGTATGTTAGGTCTATCACTGCAGGGCTAGTTACCTGATCAACTAACTTATCAAGCCTGATTTGTTGGGCTGCCCTCTCTGGGCTATTCTCTTTCTCTTGCTCTATTTGCTTCAACTCTTCTAATATCACCATCTGTGCTGATGGGGTTCCATGTGGGGTCATGCGAGTGTTAGAAGCAGGGGTCTCCATTTGCTGAGAAGTCACGTTTTGTACCACCTCATCATCTGATAGGTCCACAGTTTCTTCCAATGAGAAAGGACCACCTTGGCTTGCTCTAGTGGCTTCTTTTGCTTGCTCTTTAGCCTTCTCAGTCTTAAATTGAATGATGGTAGGAAGTGGCACATCATGTTGCAATTCTTTTCTGAACACTTCACTACCAACTCCCCTTAATACTACAGGGTCATGTCTTATCTCACCCCTCATAGATGTTCTCTATTTTTTAGGTGTTGATGCCACCAGGGGTGCCTTCCTCTTTCTTGTGACTATCATGGGGTCATCTTCTGTAGGTTCTTAATTCACTGGCTCCTCCCCAAGAATGATATCCTTTTCCACATTCTGCTGTGAGGTTTGGCTTTCATATTGTACTCTTGCAGTCTCCACAACTGGCCTTAAGATTCTTTTTGTTCTTGGTTCATCTACCAAAGGCTGTGCAGATGAGGCTGATGCTTGTCTTGATGTAGATGCACCTTTAACTAATATATCAATTCTTTCAATTATCACCCCCTTAGGTTCACTATCAATCTTTCTTCCTCTGGGGGGTCTTTTGCTTTGTTTCTGAGGTGGCAACCTTTCTCCATTAGATCTTCTCTTCTCAACAAGAAAGTCATCATATTCTTCATCTGAAATCTCCTACCTTTTCCTCTTGTTATCTACTATGACGGCCACACCTTTCTTCTTCAGTTTATTGATTTGTTCATTTACCCATGATTGGGTCAACTGCAGCACCCCACCTGTAAACTGATCTAATGAAATGTCTTCAGGTTGTGTTAGGTCAGGGGCCGAGATGGTGTCATTATACACCTTCTTGTATTCATATTCATTTGACATAACCTTGCCATCATCTTTCTTCAATTGTGCAGGCATTGGAATGCAGTCAAATGTCTTAATCTAATTGAGGGTGAGCCTTTGATATTTTCTTCTTCTGATCTCAGCCTCATCCTCACAGTCAGTCCAAAAATCCTCTAAATGCTTCTTATGTATAGGTTGGCCTATAATCTTTTGCATTCTTCCATAGGGGTCATATGATCTGGCCACTGGAAATGGCTGTAAGTTCATCAGGTTCAAATGACCTATGGCCTTCTTTATGCCTTTTGAATCAGGGCATATGTACCACCCTATAGTTATTGGAAACAATACTGGAGGTATCTTCTTGTTTGCTTTGTATGCATCCAGTATAGTAATATCTGTCTTAAAAACTCCATCAGGACTACCCCATCAGTAGGGTACCTGGGTAGCATTAATGGCTGTCCTTCAAAACCTTCTATCCTGATGTAGGAAAATGTGGCAAACTGGATGAACCAGACACCATGCTTGTATATAACTTCCTGAGCTTCCATGCTCAGTATTTTGGTTCTATCCTCCTCCATTGTTCTGACCAGATGCATGGAAAATGCATCATTCACCAATTTATAGTCAAGGAGATTGTCTTTTCTCTGTAACTAAGGGTAATGGTCCCATATATGGGCATCATTAATACTGCCACCAATCTTTCCAACTGTGGTAAGTGCATCAAATGTCCCTTTGTAAGCACATGAATATACAACATATGAAGTCATGTAAAATGAACACTCTAGGCCTCCTAAGTTCATCATTTGTTCATCTAAAGCATCACTGATGATGTTAGCTCATAATGGCTTATTGTCTGTATAAAGGCACATCATGATGACTCCATACATTCAGTCCTTGAAACTTCTAGCAGTCGGCTGGCCTGTCATCCTGCTGAGCAGGGCAATCATATACTGATATTCATCATCAAAATCAAATTTGTATAGATGCACTGGTAATTTGGCAGATGTAGTGTAAGTGTTGTTCTTAGATCTCCACTAATATATCCTCTTTCTTGTAGTCTTTTTATTGTTTTCATATTCAATCTCCAGTTTGCGCAGATCCATACTAACTACCTTCTTTCCAACTGGGAGATTGAATGTAGCTGTAATCCCTTTTATTGACAAATCTGCATAAACTCTTCCATGTTTTTCTACCCGCCTCGTCTGAGGGTTGTAATTTCTAGCACATTCTATTATCAATTTCAGAGTTTCCATGGAATAGGGAAATCCAACCGCATACCACATTCCTGATGTAAATATGGCGTCCAGTAGGGTACTATCTTTATCATCATGCATCTTGGACGACGATGCTACCAAATCTGTGTTTCCCTGATGAGTATCTCCGATGACACCATACTTGAACCGCACTCCCTTAGGTTGAGCAAACATAGGCTTAAGAAATTCAGACTCAGACCTGTTCCTCCTGATGTCCGCCATGGATTCCTTCAATGAACATGATTGGTCTTACCATAATATTCACATGCATGCATCATTCACTAATTTATACAACATCATGCATATTATACTTATTAATTTCCATTTCATCATGATATGCATACTTACAGTTTCAAACCACCGGAAAAGCATACTACCTGGACATGCAGAAAACGACAACAGGAGGGTTTTTAATTACTTACCTGATAACACTTATATCCTGGACTAGGTTGATGATTACGGAAAAGGGACTCAAATGATGATGATCATATGCTCCGTAATGCTGTACGTTGTATGTCTGCTCACAGGTAGCTCATATGAGGGTTTGAATGTCTGCTCTGTAAATTCTTGTTTCTTCGCAAGGTAAGTGCAAAATGACCTTGTAAATTCACTTTTAACCTCATTCATAGGGCAAATTAGGGCAAAACCAGGTTAAATCGATTAAAACCATTGATCTTCTGCACGAAATCTATGGAAGATGCCAGGTGTTTAAATCATGTTTGCAATCGGCGAGAATCCACCTACTGCATTTATGTGCATTAAATGTTACGAGGCAAGAAGAGGGGGGTGATCTTCAGACAATCGGGTGATATTTGAAATATCGGTTGATATTCAAAATATGACCCCCTCTGTGTAATAGGACCTTCCACCTTTGAGCGGGAAAACTGATGTCAAGGAATCGGGTGATGTTGAGAAAAGCAGGGGATGTTTAAAAGGTGATAACTCAAAACTAAAGTGACCCCCTTTCGAAAGATAGGGATGACGTCACTGTCATGTTATTGAAAAAGGGTGATTGTTGGAAATATACCTCCACGAGGTAAAAAGGATGATGACATCACCATCAGGGTGATTTTCTTTGTTCATCAGGGTTGGATGACATCATCGGCATATTGGTACCGGGGTGATATTTTGTGACAAGGTGATATTTGAAATATCGAGTGATATTCACAAGATCGGGTCATATTCAAAATATGACCCCCGCAAAATATATAAAGCTGTTTGACGGGTAATTACCATTATCACGTAAGATTGACGTCTAGAGCTCCGGACCAAATGATTATCAGGTGATAAAATTGGATCGGGGTGATCTTACAGAAGATGACTGATGTTAAGAAATATGACCCCCCCTTGGAATATCAGGTTTGACCAAGACTTTGACTTGTCATAACTTTCGTTCCCTAAGGAATATCAGGGTGATCCAAAAGGCAAACCTGCATGAAATTTTGTACTCTTTCCAACCATGAGGTTATTGATATGAAATATTAACTTTGACAAACTAACCCCATCATGATGACTTACCCAACTCCCTTATGCAGGGTCACTTGCATGACTTACTTTTACCAGACCGCCGAAAAGCAAAAAAACTAACAACAAGCCAAGCAAAAAGTTGGGACCCTATTTTGTCAAGTCAAAAAGGGGCATGTTGTGTAACCACACAACACAGAGCTTCTAACAGGGCTTTTCCCCAATTTTGCAGGTACACTGTCATGACTAGGAGCTGAAGATAAGGACATGAAGATATATCAAGTAAGGATATCAACCTTCCAAAAAGGCAATGATGGATATTTATTATTCTCATATGTTCTTTCTCTTTCCTTTTATTCTTAGATGTATAGCTTGCACATGTTTGCATTGCTCAGTTTAGTCATTCCCATGGCTTGTGTGGGACACATTTAAACATTTCTTTAAATATGATCAGTTACTTTACCTTATGCAAATGATTTATGTATGTTTACTTTTTTGAATCAAATGCATATGATAGAATAACTGAATTTGATATGAAACATATGTTTAAAACATGATATGAAATGATAGTTTTATAAATACCTTTCTTTCACACTGAATTGTGATCACTTGAATAATGCAATCATCTTATAACTAAAAGATAAAACTAGTTAGACTCTCTCTGTCATTCATTAACTGTCTAATATCTTATCGTTAGATCTTCATTTGTTAGGATGGTTTGATAGTTCTGATTGGACTGTCAAATTATCTTGACAACTGATCCTTATTTTCTCTTGCCAAGGCATTATACATTCACTGATTGCATTAATTTAAAATTTTTCTTTTACTTCTTTTGTAACAACTGCAAAACAGGTCTAACTAAATTAGGTTTGAACATAATTTAGTAACATTTCTTTTGACCTCTTAGGGGTGTTTACCTGCTAAACAAATTAGAACTAGTAGCCTTGCAATTCCATTAGGCACAAGAGTCTTTTTCTGCCTTGAACTTTGAAAAAACTTTCTGCAACTCAAACTAATAAAAAACTACAGCAGCAAAATAAAACTGAAACTGAAACTATTTTGACCTGTTTAAGACATGGCTAGTAGAATGTGCACGTGCAGTTCTTGGAAAACAAAATACTGAACTGAAATTCTACTCTACCCTACTCTAATGGCTGGTCAAACAAATCCATTAATTGGCTTTGTAAAATAACTTCCCTTTCTGATTAAGGAAGGATGTTCTGCAAGGTGATTTGCTACTGATAAGATGTGATTCACAAGAATATACCCTGTAGAATGTTGCAAAACTATCTGGAGAATGAAAATAAACTCAATAAGCATTTGAAAATGATCATTTATACTACTGTTATAGGGTGAATAAATGATATCATTTTGCTATTCTGAGGCCGAAGTCTCCTCCTTGGGAATAACAACAATCTGTACCTCCTTATTTAGCTCTTTGACAACTAAATCCCTGATGGGACACCGTCTTGCAATGATGAATCTTCTGCTTATACTCTTGGTTTCCTTATTGAGATCTGCTATCTTAGGATCACTTGTAATTGAAAAAGTTAGCTCACATAATTGAAATGAAAGAATGCTTGCCTCTTCGATTTGATCCTATTGATCACATACTACTAATTCACATGGTATTAGATTTTTATCAATGTTAGAACAACAATCCTCTATAATACTTGAAAACATGCTCTCATGTAATTGATAATCTTGGACTGAAACCATATGAATTCCATCCTTCTGCTGCTTAATACTTTTACCTTGCATGATAGCCTGCCATGTCAATTCCTCCTCCATGGTTAATGAATCATCTTCTTCCGTTAGGATAGTTAGTAACTCATCAAAACTATCATATCTCTAAAGGATTTTAGGAATAGCTGGTAGAATTATTGATTTAAGCTCCAAACTCCAAGTGTTCTCATGTATTTCAATATATCTATCCTTTAAATCAAGACTATCTTCATTCTATTCTTGGTAAACCAGCAAACTATCACAATTCATTGCATCTTCCTACTATTTTGTTATTTCTGCTTGTGGTATGAGCTCTTCATCTGGCTCAACAAAACTAGGTAACTGGTCAAACAAAGAAACCAACTCCTCTTCCTCACATGGGGCTTTCTCCATCAGAATGTGGGCAACCTATCTTTGTAATTGGAGATTTACTCTTCTAATATCTGTATCTTGCTTTCATTTATCTTATAAACATCATTAGAAAACTTCTCAAATGAATCAAAATGTAAAGGATTGAGTGCCAAATTTGAACTAGCATTCTCTTCATATGAATTATGCTTATTTTCAGCTGGGGACACAATAAAAACAATAGCACCTTCAGCTGCTATACTGAAACTTGGAATTTTGATTGGCTTGGGCTCTAAAACCTTTTGCTCTTGTTCACTATACCAACTTGGAATCTTGATTGGTTCAGAAACTGCTACCTTTTTCTCTTATTCATTTTGGATTGGTATGGAAGGGGTAGCTTTAATAAGATTTGGCATTTTATAATCAGGATATTTGGTCCAAGAAGCCTGTCATGGTTGTTCAAGGCTGTGATGACTTGGTTTAGGTACTTGATGTGACTAACATTGAGAGCTAATAGACTAATTTTGAATGCAAACAAGTTCCTGAGCAAAATCAGGACTTCTAAAACTTGAAATTTGATATCTACTAACCTCATTTTGAACAAGCTGATCTGAAATGAATGCAACTGTCTGGATCGTTTGCCTTTGTACTTGTGCAAGCAAATATTTTATTTGTGCTTCTTTGGCTGTAACCTCCCTTGCAAGATCTTCTTCATATTATCTCCTCTACATCAACATGTCTTTCTCATAGAGATAGGCCTGATAAGCCAACTCTTCCTGTTGCTGATCATACTCTTGTTGCCTCTTGAATTCTTCTAGCTGCTTATTAATTGCCAGCAATGTATTATTGAGATCAAGTGACATACTCTTTATGCTTGCAATCTCCTCCTTCACATACTCTTGAAGCTAATTTGGTTCATGTATAGGCTACCAACAAGGCTGAACTGGGGTGGGTGGGAGGTAAGCTTGTTGAGAATGTTGATATACTGCTGTTGCATAGTTGTTTGGGATAAAACTAGCAGTATGGTTGATCTGATATGGCTGATTAGATGGTGGATTAGTAGCATTTTCATGATATGATGGATGATATGACATGTTTCCATGAAGGATAGACATATTTACTCATTTAAAAAGTTAGAAAGCATCACCTGATCTTATGAATCTTTTTCATAGGCTACAAAAATCTAAGCTATTCAAACCAGAAAGTTAGAGTCACTAGGTATTTTGAAAATAACACCTCTAAAAAGGCTCTATTAACTACTGATCATACCAAAAACAACAGCAAAAATAAGTCCTTTTTGAACTAAAAATCAATTCAAAGTCCCACCGAGCATGCCAAAAACTATTGTCAATTATGATTGCACCCGTGATGCAAAGTTGTGATACTCAGCAATCCTTCAAAACATGGGATTGAACTCAAGCTGTGGGTGACCTATGTCAAATTTGAACCTCTAGATTATGGGCTGGTTCCCTTAAAATATTTAATTAGATCTATGACTTTGATGTGGAAAAGGGTAAAAGGATCTTTCTAAAAGTAAATAAAACTATAAAAGTATGGTGATGCACCTAATAATGATGAAAAATTGGCAATCTAACTCACAATAGATCTCAGAAAATCTATCCACACAAACCACTTTTAGCAAATTTATCACAAAAATGTTTCTAAGGGAAGCTAGAAAATATTTCTGGTTCGAAGGAAAAGGGGTTTTTTACAACATAAAAGAAAGGTTTTCCAATTGTATAGCCTAAGACCTGTGATTTTCAATGCTATCTAACACAAACAAGTACTAATGAGACAATGCTTTTAAAGGTTTTGATGTTTAAACACAATAAAATCTCATCAAATCACTCATACAAGTTGCATTAATGGAAGGTAGATACTTGATCAAACTAAAAAATAAAGGAAATAATTACATAGAACAAAGTATAGAACCTATAACCTGTTGTAATCTCTATAAATCTGCAAATAAGTGAGCTACAAAACCTCTTTCTCTCTCAAAGTGTAAAGAGCAAAAAAGGCAGGAACTTAAAAAATGAGTTACAAAACAAACTCTGTCTCTCTATGTGTAAAAGAGAAAAGAATGCAAGAACTAGGAAAAAACCAAGTTTTCCTTACAAAATATAGTTTGCTCTCTCCAAAAGGCATAGAAAAATCAACTGTAGTCAACTACCTCTAAAAATAAGCTCTCCAATTTGATCCACGAGCAAAGAATGAAATCCCTAAAAATAAGGGTCAAAACTACCTCAAAATGAGCAAAAATAGCTCCAATCTGCTAGTCTCCATGTGTTTGACCCAAGAGTTGACCAATTTTCTCTATTTTGACCACCAAGCCATGCAAAAAGACCTCAAAAGTCCTCAGTTAACTTAACTCCTCCATCTTGCATGATTTTGCATGTGTAGATCATGTGGAAAATTAAATAAAGTAATCATTTGCATGACTTACTCTATTATGAGTTTCAATTTGTCTAATTTCTCCAATTTTACAACTTGTGACAAAATACTAGAGTAATTTATAAAATATTACTTCATTAATTTGTTTACATGATATATAGTTGTAAAATCATGAGGAAATGGAAAAATAGAATATACCTTATCTCTCCATTACATTTGCATAATTTTGCATAATTTTACATGATAATGATGCCAAAAAATTAATTAGGTCATCATACATGAACGAATGAAAAAATATTACCCCCCTTATGCCTCCATGAAAAAATAGGTCATTTACATGCAAAATGATAACATGTATTTTCATCGCCTTATTACTCCATGAAAAAATAAAAGCTACAAAGTTGCATTCACATACATACAAGACATAGTCATATCCCCTTATCACTCCATGCAAATAATAAAAAGAGAGGAAAAAACATTACCACTATACCATCTTCCTTCATTCTGCATCTCTCCATGCATCACTCCATCCATATCACCTTATCCTATCCATTTTTACTTTACCCATATTTCCTGCCACCTTGTAACCACTTGTCTTCATGATTTACTTTGTTATCTTTTTCATGCATTTCAAAATGCATAAGGCAAAAGGGCTTTGAACACACTTGGTCTCCATATGATATAAGGCATCTTCAACCTTTGACTTGTCGACCACCATGGGACAAAGGGAATAAAAGCTTAAGGCTTACCTTCTAATGATTCACAAATTTGACCTTAGCAGAATCAATTGCAAAAAGAAATAATTCTTTTGGCCCACGGGCCCCTCCCTGGCATAATCGATAGGAACTGTCAAGACATAAGTCTTGACCTCGGTCTGGATAAGATGAATGATTTACTTGCTAAGTCAAAAAAGATGAGAACAAGGCAAAAGAAAATCCATCGAACAAAAACAAAGTGCGAACCCTAAAAAGTTGTCACCTCTCATTTTGTTATTTTTCATTTTGCTCTGCAACTTTTGGGCCGTCGACTAGGGTTTGAAGGAAAATGCTTCTCTTGCTCCTTTTCTCTTCCATTTTGATGGCTTCTTGGTCAATTTTTTAGTATTTTCATGGCATTTTGATGCAGGTGAGCTCTCCTATGTATGATAATGAACTTTTCCTTGATCTTTTTGTGATTTTTTCTTCACCATGGTTGCGGTTTGATGTTTTCTTCTGATCATTTCTAAACCTTTATTTATACTTTTTAACATGGCACTTTTCTTTCTGTGTTTCTTGTCTCGACCTCCATGTGTTTGAAAGGGGTTTCAAAACTAGAAAGAAGGCCCGCGACCTCTGTGGTTTCTCTTCTCTTTGCAAATTGTGAGGTGAGCTCCTTGTTCGGCCATTTGTATCTCCATTCTTCTTTACTGTGTATGCACATTTTTGATAAGGGTTTTAAGAAATACTGAAGTGGGTATATGTGTTTCTTGAAGAAAAATACCCCTCTACAATAACAATGCATGTATATCGATTCTATTCACATTTATTAACTCCTCTATAGATATGAGTCTTGTAAAGCTTTCAAAAAATGCAACAAGGGTTTTAACATTTTTAAGGAAATAGGCCTTTTTCTGGCCATGACCTTACTGTATATTGTTTGCTTTCACATTTCTCCTCTCTATAGATGAAAAACTTGTAAGGGTTTTAAGAAATGTGACAAAGGTTTGATATTTTTGAATAGAAAAGGCCTTCTTGGTTGTGGTCTATTATTTCTTGCTCTCTGTAACTTTTATCTCACTTGTATATAAGAACACAACCAGGGTTTCAAGAAAATGCAGAGGTTTTCTTTTCAATTTTCACAAACATCTTCACTTTCCTATCATAGCCACAAGTGTAACTTGCTCTGTATCATTTATTCCAACTAAAAACAAGAATATGTGACAAGGGTTTCAAGAATTTGTAGAGGGTATTAAACTTCTGAGGAAAAAAGGCCTCTCTTCTATCACGGCCACACTGTAACTACAACTTTGACATCTCCTTTATCTGCATTTTGGTAAAAACCCATATGGGTTATCTGTATTTTCTTTCTTTACCTTGCTCCTGATTGTGGCCTCAAACACAAAATGATGATAAGGGTTTGATATTTTTGAATAGAAAAGGCCTTTTGTATAAACTAAAACTATCAACTTGAATATGTGAAAAGAAGCACATGCAAAAACCTTATCTTTTATTTCTTTCTCCTTCTATCATTTGAATGTATGAGAGAAACTGTATCTGGTAAATTGGTATAGCATTCTCCTTGTTATTCTTTCATCTATAATTTATTGCATGATCTGAACTTGACATGATGTACCTTTCTCTATATCATTTATCTCATGTATGTCATGAACATTTAGATATGATCTTTTCTATGCTACCTCCTGTAGCTATAACTGTCACTTCATAATGGTTCAATATGGCATAAAGATGCAATGATTGCATGATCCTCCACTCTATGGCATGACTGTACTTCATTCTATGATATGAACATGATAACTTATTTCTCAACCTATCACCTGTAGCTTGTTATTCTCATCTCCTGTAGCTGTATTGATTTGTCTTACACATAGAACAATGATGAACTATTTCTATCTTTATTGGTGCATACCTATGTATCATTGTCTGATGCTTCCTTAAACAGTTTGATGCTACTTTGAATTACTCTCTTGGATGTTACTCATACTGTGATTGTTCCACATAAGACTTCAACCTTGTGTTGTCCAAAGACTCCCTTTAACATACTGTCTCTTTGACTATGAGGATACATATGCATAATGAATGGACAACTAGGTCTATCAAATCTCTTTAAAACTATTTATGACAGTCATACCCTTAATAGATGCTACTGTTACTTTCATGGTCAAAGGTGATTGAATTTGTCTTCAACTTCTTGCACTTGTAGTGCCCTTGATGCATGAGGATTGAACCTTGGCATAAGTTATTATCTCTGTATGCCTATATGACTGTCATATCGCACTGCTCTAATGGGTTAGACAATCTTCTCTCTTATTGTCACATCATCTTCTTCTGGCTATAATTCTTTTGATGGGACTGTCATGCCTTGCATTTTGGTGGCATAAGACTACGACATGTATCTTTTGACTGTCCTATATGGCACAGTGAATTCTATATAGCTGTCTATATGGAGTTTAGCTGTTTCTCATGTTTTTTGTATGACTGTACCTCTTGTATGACTGTCCTTTCCTTGTCCTACTCACTGTTTGTACATCCCTGCCCTTGACTTATAGACATAGGGCTATTCTTTTGATTATGATGCATCCAAATAACAATTTTGAACTTCATTAACAAAAAATGAGAAATACCTGTTACTAATTGCTGCCCCATTTTGTAGCTGTACTTGTGTTCCTCAATGCATGTCATGGCATTGAATATTACTCCTCTTTTTGATTCAAGGCATACTATATCTTTATGATGACACAAGTCTTTTGATCTAAATGATGACTACTGTCATGAACTGGTGTTGACTATTCCAATGCATAGAATCTCTTGAATAGTGTATTCTATTTATTGCAATCTGATGTCCTTCCTAACTGTATAAGAAGGAAGCATGTTGGGCTCTACCCTTGTGGGAGCCACATTTTCTCCACATGCTTAATATGTCTTCAAATCAGTAACATTGCTTTTCTTATACTTGTACAGTGAACAAACAAGTTAGCATAAACACATACCTCTTGAAGTTGAATGATTTTTCTCATGATGATCTCATTTATTGCACATGTTTGATTTTGATCCAATCACATCAAATGCATAATGTTTGGAAGTTTTATACATTTGTTGATAAAAACATGTGATAATTTTAAATATCCGGAGCTTCTAATAGGGCTTTTCTCCAATTTTGCAGGTAAACTGTCATGACCAGGAGCTGAAGATAAGGACATGAAGATCAACTATCAACTAAGGATATCAACCTTCCAAAAAGACAATGATGGATATTTATTATTTTCGTATGTTCTTTCTCTTTCCTTTTATCCTTAGATGTATAGCTTGCACATGTTTGCATTGCTCAGTTTAGTCATTCCCACGGCTTGTGTGGGACACATTTAAACATTTCTTTAAATATGATCAGTTACTTTACCTTATGCAAATGATTTATGTATGTTTACTTTTTTGAATCAAATGCATAGGATAGAATAACTGAATCTGGTATGAAACATATGTTTAAAACATGATATGAAATGATAGTTTTATAAATACCTTTCTTTCACATTGAATTGTGATTACTTGAATAATTTAATCATCTTATAACTGAAAGATAAAACTAGTTAGACTCTCTCTGTCATTCATTGACTGTCTGATATCTTATCATTAGATCTTCATTTGTCAGGATGGTTTGATAGTTCTAATTGGACTGTCAAATTATCCTGACAACTGATCCTTGTTTTCTCTTGCCAAGGCATCATACATTCATTGATTGCATTAACTTAAAAGTTTTCTTTTACTCCTTTTGTAACAACTGCAAAACAAGTCTAACTAAATTAGGTGTGAACATAATTTAGTAACAATTACTGTTTTCCTTACTAGATTCGTGGGACCACCTTGTTATGGCCATTGGGAGTACCACTACCACCTTCAAGATGGATGAAGAGGTTTCTTCACTGTTGTCTGAAGAGATGCAGATAAAGTCTTTTGAATTGGCCAAGGAGACTCTTGCAGTTCACGGTAGATCTAAAGAGAAGAAAAAGAAAAAGGATAAGAAGAAGGAAGAAAAAGGAAGATCCAAATCCCATGGGAGATCTAAGTCTCTCGGAAAGTCCAAGGCCCTGTGTTGGAACTGCATCAAACCTGGTCACTTCTGCAAGGAGTGCAAAAAGGAGAAAAAGAAAAAGAAGAAGAATTATGATTAGATTTTGACAAGTCCTCTTAGGATGAAGGAGAAGCATTTGTCACTGGCTTGGTAATGCATGCATCTAAGGATGTGTGGCTTATTGACTTTGGTGTATCTTTTTACATGACCTCGCATCAGGGCTGGTTTTCAAAGTATGAAGAATATGATGGTGGAAAGGTGTACTTGGGTGATGATTCTCACCTAAAGATTGTTGGCCATGGAAGAGTCTTGATTCGATTCCCTAATGGATGAGTGAATGGAATCAATGGTGTTTTGCATATCCTTGGTTTGACACAGAACCTTCTTTCTGTAAGTAAATTGAATGATGTGGGTGTGCAGGTTGTTTTCTCGAATGGAGGATGCAAGATCTATGGTGTTAGCTAAGGGTGTTCAGATTGGCACTCTATTTCAACTTGATGCATGTATAGTTTAGTGCAATAGTGCCTCTATTTTGAAGAAGAGAGCTTCAGAGTCTTCATCCTCACCATTGGAACTAGCAGAGAAGAAGATTGTTATATCTACTTTTAATGGTCGTACTTTCTAGGTACCTAAGGGTGCTCATTCTATGGAGATGAAACTTCCAGCTAAGAAGACAATGTTATGGCACCAAAGGCTTGGTCACATTGGTGAAAAGGGTTTGAGGACCCTGAAGAATAAAAATCTTGTTGAGGGTATGAATGATTGTAACCTTGAGTTTGATTTGTGTGAACATTGCATTAATGGAAAACAAAACCGTGTTCAGTTTTATTCCAGTTCTCACAAATCTTTTGAGGTGTTAGATTTGATTCATTCTGATGTGTTTGCTCCTGTTAATGTTCCTTCAATTTCAAAATCTATTTACTTTGTTTCATTCATTGACGATTACAATAGAAGGACATGGGTGTATTTCCTTAGAAGTAAATCTGAAGTCTTTAATAGATTCAAAGAGTTCAAAGTTCTTGTAGAGAATCAAAAGGATAGAAAGATTATGTGTTTGAGGACTGACAATGATGGTGAGTTCTATTCAACAGATTTTGACAAGTTCTGTAAAGAACATGGGATTGAGAGGCACAAGATAACTCCGTATACCCCTCAGCAGAATGGAGTTGCAGAGAGGATGAATAGAATGTTGATGGAGAGGGCAAGGAGTATGCTAAGTGGAGTTGGTCTTGAACAAAAGTTCTAGGCTGAAGCTATTGCTATCACTTGTTACCTGGTTAACATGTCTCCTACATCAACACTCATTGATATGACACCTATGGAGGTATGTTTAGGTGAAAAGCCTTCATTAAGACACATTTGAGTATTTGGTTGTGAGGCATATGCACATGTGCCTAAGGAGAAGAGGTCTAAGTTGGAGAACAAGGCTATAAAGTGTATCTTCATCGGTTATGGCATTGGTGTGAAAGGGTACAAGCTTTAGAATCTAGTAGCTGAGAGAGTTCTGTATAGCAGAAGTGTGATCTTTAGAGAGCTCAATCCTTCTTTTGTTGTCTTGCAACCAAAGAAAGAAGAGAAGAAAGATGACGTGGTTTAGCTTCCTTCTACCCCTGAGAAAGTTGAACCAAAAACATCTATTGGACCTGATAATGAGGAGAGCTCTAGTAGCTCTGAAAGTTCAGAAGAAGATGAAGAACCTCAACCTCAACCTTTGAGGAGGTCCACATGGATAAGGAAGCAACCTGATAGGTTTGGTTATTCATTGCATGATTCTAGTTGTATTTTTGCTTTTATTTCTAACACTGATGAGCCTAGAACTGTGAAAGAGGCTATGGGTATCAAAGATATAGATTCCTAGGAGGCCATGGAAGAGAAGATGGCTTCTTTGGAAAAGAATAATACTTGGTACTTAGTGCCCTTTCTTGAAGGATGAAAACTTGTTGGATGCAAATGGGTGTTCAAAAAGAAATTCGGTGTAGATGGCAGTGTTGAGAAATATAAGGCTAGATTGGTTGCAAAGGGGTATTCTTAGGTGGAGGGCATTGACTATGGTGAGATTTTCTCTCCCATTGCAAAGATGACATCTAGTCAGTTCCTGTTATCTCTTACAACAACGTATGATCTAGAAGTGGAACTGATGGATGTGAAGACAACATTCCTTCATGGTGACTTGGAGGAGGAAATATATATATGTCATAGCCAGAGCACTACGTGGTGAAAGGTAAAGAAAATCTAGTTTGCAAGTTGAAAAAGTCTTTGTATGGTTTGAAACAGTCTCCTTGGATGTGGTACTAGAAGTTTGATGCCTTTGTGTTGAGTATTAGATTTTAGAGATTGAAATTAGATCATTGTGTTTACTACAAGTTTGACAATGCTCGCATTCTCATTATTGCATTGTATGTCGATGATATGTTACTCATTGGGAATGGTAAAAATTTGATTTTTGATTTGAAGTCTCAGTTGTTAGCATAGTTTGAGATGAAAAATCTAGGGGTAGCTTGGTACATTCTGGGAATGGAAATCAGAAGAGACAGAGAACATAGAATACTTTGGTTAGGACAGATTAAGTATTTTAACATTGTGTTAGAGAGAGTCAACATGGTGGATTACAGACCTTTGACTGTTCCTGTTACAATGGGGACAAAGTTATCTATTGAAGATTGTCCAAAGTCTCCTTCTAAGATAGAGGATATGAGCAGAGTTCCTTATGCTAGTGCAGTTTGTAGTTTGATGTATGCGATTGTCTGCACAAGACCAGACATTGCCCAAGCAGTAGGAGACCTTAGTCAATTTATGTCTAATCCTAGATGGGTACATTGGGATGTAGTTAAGAGAGTGTTTAGATATTTGTGGGGTACTTTCAAGTATTCCTTATGTTATCATGGTTATCCTACAGGACATCGACATTCACTTTGTATTCATAGATTTTTGGATTCAGATTGGGCAGGTGACATTGACAGTAGGAGATCCACCAACACTTATGTGTTCACTATGTTTGGTGGTGCTATTAGTTAGATGAGTAAGTGGCAACCTGTGGTCTCTTTCTCCACTACTGAAGCTGAGTATATGGCAGCAACTCATGCTTATAAAGAAGCCATTTGGCTTGAGATTGTGTTCTGATGTTGGGTTTGATGTAGGGAAGATTACTATTTGTTGTGACAGTCAGAGTTCCATATGTTTGGCGAAGAATCCTACTTTCCATGCAAGGACTAAGCATATTGATGTCTAGTACCATTTTCCTTGTGACATGGTAGAGGATGGAAAGGTAAACTTGGAGAAGGTTGATACTTTGACAAATGTTGCAGATTGCTTGACAAAACTTGTCAACACATAAAAGTTCAGATGGTGTCCAAAGTCTATGGGCCTCTCGGCCCCTAGCAATTAAATCATGGTGTTGATACTCCCTTTTCTCTTGCAAGGTGTTTGACAAGTGGGAGAATGTTAAGACAAGTGTCTCAACCTTGCAACTTTGAAAGATTACTATTTTTCCCAGTTTTGGTCTTTTTGAATACCCTTTATCTTGGATAATGGTCTGGAACTTTCAAAGTTTCCAAAAGATTTCAAATGAGATAAAAATAGTGAGACTTAATATTTTTAGTAATTCCTTCCATTGAACTCAGATTAACCTAAATTTTTTCCCAAAAGGTGCAAAATAGCTAAGTGAACATCTCGGGTGAGTTTCGTCTGAAGATCATATCAAGATTGCAAGTTATTAAAGTTTCTATTTTTTTGAAACTTCTGGAAAAAGTCTTTGAACTTAATTATCAAAATCAAAACTTCTCTAAACATCCCAAAAATGGTCATAACCAATAAATTTAGTTATAAGGTGATAGATCTCTTCACGAGCTTTCTGACGCATCAAACAGCTCGTCAATTGGACACCCAGATCAAAAGTTATGGCCTCCAGAAGTTGGACCTTTTGTTTTTGGGAAATGTAAAAACATGTTGGACACATAAAATAGCTGTAAAGGGGAGAGTTACATGTGTTGGTGTGTGGTATAGCACATCACAAGGCATCTTTGATTGGAGATAATTTGGGTGCCACTTGTTGTGTGGTTTTAGCTCATGGTTTTGTAATTACCGTTGGCAGTGTACTGTATTGTATTTCCTATATATCAAGAGCTTGAGATGGAGGTTGTGTGTAAGAATCTTATAGATGTCAAGTTACCTCTTGGATCTCTGGTTGGATAAACTCTTGTAAAAGCTTGCTTTTCAAGTATATTGTAATCTTCGTGATTCTTGAATAATATATTGGGCGGCCTTGGAGTGTGGGGTTTTTTACCTGAAAGGGTTTTTGCCATGTATATCTTGTGTTGTGAGTTTTGTGTTTGCATTTGGAAGTTGTTATTATCTTTCTATTAATGTACATCTTAATTTGTAACTGTAAAAGTTGAATTTTGCATAAATATTTCCTCAGTAGATCAGTGTAGGAAGTGTTTTCTGCGTACCTTGCTTCCTTTCAATTAAGCATCAAAAATCATGTGAATTGGAAGAAAGACAGGAAAAAATGGAGCTATTTTGAGTGAGAAACTCAAGTTTTTCCATGGCTGGAAACACAACAGTGTCACCCCTTTCACCAGTAGGGTTGCCCAGGGGGAGATCCTACTTTTTGAGGGTCGCTCAGTGGGAGATCCAAAAAAAGGGGTCTGAGAGGAAATGCATGATGGGAGATGATAAAGAAGATGAAAAGGGAGTGATCTACCTCTATAAATAGGTCAATCATATGTAAGAATCCAAATCTCCACTTGCAATGTAGGATCTCCCAGGGGGAGGTTTGGAAATAATTGGGGGAGATTTGGATTGGTTGAATGAAACTGAAAACTAAAAGTGGGAGATAGTTAGGGAGGACCTCTAGAAGGCTTCTAGGGGGTGGAGAGGATGAAAAACATAGGGGAAAGGTGAAAACTCACCTACAAGACACTTACAAGGCTTAGGAATAGGGTCAAAAGCTCAGAAAATGCAAATCGAAAAGTGTCACAAAAGTGTTGAAAAGCGTCGACAACAAAGAGAGAGGGAAAATAACAAAGAAGGAACAACATAAGATGAAAGAAGAGACATGTCATGAAGAGATTTTCTGCTTAGAGGACATTATTTCACGCTTACATGTATGTGACAAGGATTAAAATCATCATAGGGGTCCTCGTGGAGGCTGTGCATGATTTTTGTGCTTACAAATTTTAACCACTTCTCCATCTTCATTGAATTTATTTCTAAATACCCACTTGGTGCCAATTACATTCTTATCCTTTGGCCTTGGAACAAGTTCCCAAGTTTCATTCTTCTCAATCTGATTTAGCTCTTCTTACATTGCATCAATCCAACTTTCATCTTTTCTAGCTTCTACAAAACTTTTAGGCTCTACTTTGGCTAGCAAAGAGAAGTTTGCCTGTTCTCTTAGTTTTATCCTAGGTACTGTTGGTTTTTCTTCTGAATCAGCATTAGGGTTTGCCAGTTCTAATGCACAGGTAGATTCAGCCAACTGAATACAGGAGGTTGCGTGAGCTCCTCCCCTTCACTTCTGGTTCTGCCGCACCAAGGGGGGGTTTCCCTACTTGATAAAAGTATAACCTTGACTAGCTCAATGACAGAAGGATTTAACTTGACATCAACAGGCATAATACTCTCATGTATGGACCAAGATTTGTGTAACAAATCACAAGGTTGGCAACATTCTTGGACATGATGTCTGGTTGGGTATGAGAGCATGCAAGGATCCTAATCCTAATCCTACAACTAACAGATGGAAGGATGAGATGGTTTGAAATGGTGTTTGGAGTTATGGGACTTTCCTAGACCCATTGAACAGACAGATTCCCAAACCAGTGCCTTATCTGGGCAGCAGAGTCATATCTAAGACTGTAAATGTCTCCCCATGACAACATAAATTCATATCCAGAGGACCTAAGAATAATGTTACTGCCTAACAGCAACATGTCCAAGAAAGAGTATCATTAATGATCATACTTAACAGATCCTATGATGCAATCTATTTCCCTTTGTATCTGATCAAAAGCCTATTTAACTACTCCTTGAGCAGACGCAATAAATCAGACACACAGTATGCACATACTGAAAAACTTGGAAGCCCTTGACAACCTTGTTTGAAAGGAAAACAAATGACATACAGGAGACAATCAGAAACAATACACACACAGGTGTTTTTCATTTAAAATCAATCTGCATAGAAGGCCATCACAGAGAAAATCATCATTTACAAGCCAAGATAGATTAGTACACCAGACTAAGGACCGAGTCTGTAGCAAAAAATGCCTTTCAAAATGTGAACACCTTATGTTCAGAGTCAGAGCAGAAAGCCCAAAAACATCCAACCTCTAAAAAGTAACATAGCCAAAACCATTTATACAGAACCGTGTACACTCAGCAATTAATTACATGGCCAGAAGTCAAAAATTTGCCACATACAGATCCTTCAAAGGAATGGCGCTCAAAATTTATTACAGCAATAGACAGAGGAACCTCGAGCCACGCGCCACTATCTGGAAGTCTTCCTGTCAAAAAATCTGGTACCTGACTGTGCAACAACTCACCCATGCCCCAGCACAGTCGCCATTAAGGGTCTCAACCACCCGTTGTCGCTTAAAAAATCGTCGCTGCATACAAAAAAGATTTCCCGCCAAAACACGTTCTACCGCAGGTTCAAAATATACAAGGGAATAATCCCACATTCATGGTGAAGAGATCACTCCAGTGCTTTAAAAGCATAACCGCATACATACCAAGTGTCGAGCGCTTTTGCCGCGCTCGACACACATGCCTTCGCCCACAGCCCATCGCCATGACATACACTATCGGCCTTCCTAAAAAATCTCCCGCCGACCGCTCAACTCATGCCGACGACACTTCCACCTATCGGCCAGACCACCAACTGTCGGCCCAACAAGAAACACCTCTACCGATGAACAAAGTCACCCCGATGATCATACCTTTCGGCATGATACCACTTCGTCAGCGCGCCCAAAAATTCTCCTACCGATACGCCGGTCACACCGATGACTACTTCGCATCTCCCGTCGGCCAGACACCCACATATCGGCAGCTCCCAAAAAACCTTCACCGATAGACAACTGTCTCGCCGATCACACACTACACTGCCCCCCTGTCGGTGTGACTTATGCCAATGACACCCTTGTCGGCCAGACACTCTCCATCGGCGGACCTTCCAACGGCTAGCCCGATAGCCCCTGTCACTCCGAAATTGAACTCTATTACCACCATCGGCCAGACACTACCCCATACTCGTCGATGGCAACTCCATCAGCCAGACCTGCGCCATCGGCCAACAATCTGCCCATTCACCCGATAATCCTCCATTACACCGATGGTGCCAACAAACTATACCCTGTCGGTGAGACCTCAGGCGTCGGTGAACCCGAAAACTCTCTCACCGATAGCACTACTCCTGCCGACGACCACCTTGAACATCCCTCATCGGCCAGACAACCAACGTCGGTCCAACACTTGCCCGCTCACTCCGATAGCCAAAGTCTTGGCGATAGCACTCCAAAACCCTCGTCGGCGAGACCAAGTCTGTCGGCAAGCCACAAAACACCTACGCCGATAGGTAAAGTCTCAGCGATAGAAGACAACATGCCAATGGTACCAATCATGATCGCCAAGACACATTCCAAACTCATGCCGATGGACAAAACATGAAGACCTCCCCTTCAAGAAAGATGATGTGGATGTTACAAAACACTGAAGGGGTGCCAAAACTGGAAATTTTTTTTGGATTTTTTGGGATGGTGCCTGCATAAAAATTGCTCAAGAACTGACAATCAATTCAGGCACCAACAGGTACAACTCCATCATCCTTATTGACAATAATACGATCTTCAGAATGATTCTCTTGAACATAATTTATAGGTGTCTTGTTAGTCTCCTTCTCTATTTCTTCTTCTTCAACTTCATCTTCCTCTGTGTAGGTAGATTCCTTTGAGTAACAATCTTCTTGATCATATGTGAATGAATGTACTTCTTCATCAACTCTCACATTTGCACTCTCAACAATCTTATGTAGTCTCTTATTGTAACAGCTGTAAGCCTTGCTTCTAGTTGAGTAGCCAAGAAAAATGCCTTCATCAGATCTTGAGTCAAACTTACCCAAATTGTCTTCATTTCTTCTAATATAGCATTTTCTTCCAAAAATTTTGAAATACTTGATAGAAGCAGGTTTGCCTTTCCACAATTCAAATGGAGTCTTTGTGTTATTTACTCTTATCTATCCCTTGTTTTACATTCAACATTGTTCTTGCCATCTCCTGAACTATTATGTTCTTCCTTTCAACTACTCCATTTTGTTGAGGAGTCCTTGCAGCAGAATACTGTCTCATTCCATATTTTTCACAGAATTCTTCAAATTCATTTGATGTGAACTCACCACCTCTATTTGATCTTAAGCACTTGATTCTAACATTCATTTCATTAACCATAGACTTGAAAATCTTGAATCTATTGAAAGCTTCTGATTTATCTTTCAAAAATGTAACCCACGTCATTCTAGAGTAATCATCAATGAGCAACATAAAGTACCTTTCACCTTGGAGACTTCTTGTTTTGGTAGGACCACACAAATACATATGAATCAATTCTAATGGCTTTGTGGAAGAGTACTCCTTGGTCTTGAACCTTGTCCTTGTCTGCTTCCCAATTTGACATTCCTTACAAAATGTACTAGCCGGATTAACAATCGTTGGCATATCTCTAATTGCATGTTTAGATCCATCTTCACAAGACTATCAAAGTTAATGTGTCCCATCCTCTTATGCCACAACTAACATTCATTTGTCTATCCTAGAAGACAATTACTTCCTTTGACTTCACTAAAATTATACAAGTTATTCTCTGTCCTGCTTGCTTCTGCCACAAGTTTTCCAGTGCTTGCTCTTCTGATTTCACATCCTTGTGCATGGAATATGAGGTTGTATCCTTTGTTGCACATTTGACTTACATTGAGAAGATTGTACTTGAGATATTTTACATATAAGACATCTTCTATCCTAGTCTTTCTATCAATACTTATTGTGTCTTCACCACATATTCTTGCAGTGGTGTTGTCTCCAAACTTGACTTATCCACCATTCCATTTTACAAGGCTAATAAATTTGCTCTTATCTCCTGTCATTTGACTTGAGCATCCACTATCTATAACCCAAGGATTTTCTTGTCCTTGTACATGAAAGGCAATTTGGACAATCATTGAGTTTTCACCTTCATGATTATTCTTCTTGAGTTTCCATTCCTTCTTCTGATTTGTCTTCTAGTTTTCAGGAATGTCTATCCTCTTGTCTTGGTTATCAAGATCAATCATCTAAGATTTTGACTTTGCCAAGCTACTTCTGCAAAACCTTTCTATGTGCTCAAAATTGTTGCAAACATGACATTTTATGTTGAAATCAAACAAAGGGGCAGAAGAATTTCTACTTACATAATCACTTCTTCTCATTCTAGATCTGCATTCAATGAATTTGTGACTATACCGATTGTAAATGAAAAAATAACCAGACAAAGCATAATTAAACTTGTTCATGAATGTTTGTCTTGTAGGAATTGATCTTATGACTTTTCTTCTTTGAGAGACGACAGGGATGAATTCAACTTCTTTAATTTTATTACTCTCTTTTTTCATTGGCACTTCTTCATTTGACACTGTCTTCTCTGAGTGAGTCTTCTTTGTGGGAGAAGAAGATTGTGTGACTTCTTTATCATAGCCCAAACCTGATTTTATGAATAGAGGTCTTTGAATGTTTATTATATCATCCAAAATTTCAAATCTCTTTCCAAACTTGATATTCTTATTCAACTGAGCATGTATTTTTTCAACTTCCTTTCTCAGTGAAATAATTTCTTCTTCCAGTTTTAAACACTCATCTGAATTGGTGTTGAGATCAATGTTCATGATGTCTACAATCCCTTTTCCCTCTTCAATTTGAATCTTCAAGCTAACAATCATTTCCTCTTATTTCTTAAGCTTCACCTTTTGTTCTTTGTTTTCTTTCCTTACTAATCTCAAGTCTTCAAGAGCAGAAATAAGTTCACCTTGAAGATCAACTTCACATTCATCTTCATTAATGACTGTCATGTCTTATTTATCATTAGTAGTTTGTTTGAGTTGTCCAGAACTAACATAGCCATGAACAGGGCTTCTTCCCTTTCACTTTCTGATGAGCAGTAATCTACTTCTTCTAATGAACTGTAGTCCTCTTTAGAGTAGAGGATTTTCTTGTTCTTATTGAAGTTATTCCTTTTGAAACCCTTGTTTCTATATTCACTTTCTCCAAAAGGACATTTAGATGCATAATGACCAACTTTACCATATTTGAAACACTTAAAAGGTACCTTACCTTTGTAATTACCTAAACCCTTCTTTAACTTCCTTACAAAGTTTACCTCTTCTTCCTCAAATCCAATGCTTGGATTAGATACTTCTTCTTTCTTTGTAGCTTTGAAGACAACTTCCTTTTTAGATGTGTCTTTTCTTGCATTTCTCATCTCATAGGTAGTGAGGGAACCAAATAATTCATCCATTGTGAGTTTATTCAAATTGAGATAGCTTCTT
The DNA here is from genome assembly GCA_027924645.1 of Cunninghamia lanceolata. Classification (NCBI taxonomy): domain Eukaryota; kingdom Viridiplantae; phylum Streptophyta; class Pinopsida; order Cupressales; family Cupressaceae; genus Cunninghamia; species Cunninghamia lanceolata. The sequence continues at coordinate 4,415,137 of BSBN01000430.1, read as the reverse complement.
CAATGGCAGAGACCTTTCAATCATATCTTTGAGGGAGCGATCTCATTACTTTATTAACAATCACTGGATCATTTACTTCTTCACCAAGACCTCTAATAGCATTTACAATTTCATCTATTTAGAGTAGATAGTCAACTATGTTTTCTTCTTCTTTCATCTTTAGATTTTCAAATTTACCCTTGAAGGTCTACAGTTTGGCTTGTTTTACCTTGTCATCTCCTTCATAGAGTTTATGGAGCTTTTGCCATATATATTTAACTGTATTGCCCTACATTACTTTGATAAACTCTGTGTTGGTCAAACCACACAAGATCACATTCTTTGCCTTAGCATTGTTCTCACATTCTTTCTTGCCAGCTTGATCTATTGGAGGAGTTGTAGGAATAATATAACCATCTAAAACATATTGCTAAACATCAAAACCTAATGAAGTCAAATAGGCTTCCATCCTTATACTCCAGAAGGCATAGTTGGATCCATCAAAGAGTGGTGCTCAATTAGATGAGGATCCTTCCTAACCTACCATGTGTCCAAGATCTACCTTCAACTGTTAGGCTACACCAAGGAACTTAGCTTTGATACCAATTGTTAGAACATGCAGATATACTGAGAGGGGGGGTTGAATCAGTATATACCAATTTTTGCTTCAATTCTAGTGGAACTACAGGATCTTCATTGCATCAATCAAATTAAGTAGGAACTATGCAAACATAAACATATCCACACATTCACACAAGAGTGTTGGCAACATGGTCAAGAGACATTACTGATATGATGGTGATATGATGTTGTCATTGATGGAAATAGTCATAAATGACCAGGAACATGATGGTGATATGATGTTATCATTGATGGCAACAATTAGAAATGATCAGGAACAAGTCTTGAGACAAGTTGTGTACAATATTTTTGGTCCGGGAAGAATGACTTAGTCAAATTGACTAAGTGTTGGCAGCTTACTGAGTTGGTGACAGAGATCCAGTTGGTACTCCTCCGTAGATGAAGATTTTGGTATGTGGTTTTGGTATGTTGCACATGGTTGTCTAATGATGCTATGTTCAAAGTTTCGTGTCCCAACAATCTCCAAAAGTTATACCTTGAATTACTTAAGTTTGGATTATCTAAGTTTAGTCACAAACAATGTAGAACACCTAAGTATTTCAATCCACATTCCTCCACAATTGGTTATTTTGATTTGTAGTTTGAAGGTGTTGTAAACACATATTTGGAGTATCTAATTCCATATTTGTAGAGTATGAGGTTTACCTAATGATCATCTACAAGCTCCTAAGTATCATCATTCAGGTTGACATTGTTTCACAGTGACAGAGTTAGTAATTCAGAGATTCGCATCTTGCCACATAAAAATATTATGACTCGCGGTTCTAAAAGTATATTGAGAGATGCATAATAAATGTTTGGTATGGATTTTGGAGCCTAGTGTGGCCCGCATTAGAAGTTATGATATGTTAGACAACATGGTTAAGTGTATACTTAAGAATGAAGCCAACACTCATGTTGGATCAATGTGCAGTAAACATATATTACTTGGATAATTATTCTAAGTAGTTCTATAATAGGTCCATACCTATATGAAGGTTCTTGAAGGATTTCATAGGTCTGCGTAACATCTTGTGTAAATTTTTTAGCTGACTAAGTATAAGTTTTTGTGTACATGTTTCATCTCTCGCAAGATGACCTAGTTTTGAGTTAAATCTAGTTGCGGATATAAATACTTGATAGATTTTGATGTTTGAAGCAGGTACATGTTGTGAAGTTGATGTGTATATGATCTAACACCATTTTGTGATCTGAAAAGTGCAGTAAGAGTGCAGAGGACAATAGAACAGAGTATATGTGAGTAGAGCAGAGAAATAGAGTAGTCATTATGAAGAGTTTGAAAATGTATTTTGAGCTATCAATGGAACTATATTCCATCATTCAATAGATGCACTTGTAACAATTCTTTCTTAGCAGTGAGCCACCTCTTCTCTATCTTCTTTTCTTTATGGTAGTGAGCCTATTATAGTGAGCACTTCTTTAGATAGTGAGTCCTCGGGCAGTGAGCCTTTCTATAATCTAGTTTTGATATTATAATATATTGTGAGCTAACACTCACTGTGGTTTTTTCCTTTTTGAGTTTTCCATGTAAAAATCCTCGTGTCTATGTGTTATGACTTTATGGTTTCTCTTCCTATGTTTATTTTAGTTTCTTGTTATTGAATTTGGTAAATGGGTTAAAGAGTATATGAAGAAATGGTTTTATAAAATATTGATTCACCCCCCTTTCAGTATTCCTTGTGTTCAATAATTGGTATCAGAGTGAGGTTCCTTGGAAGAAGCCTAATAGCTTGAGGAATATCTAGGACAGAGAACACATGGAAGCCAGAAGATATCTTACTCCTCTAGAAGCAATTCATCCAGGTAGTGTTACAATTGATGATTGCATATATGTCAGCAATGAAGAACTGAAAATTGCTCTTGAAGATCTTGATAAGTCTAAAGTAGATATCTAGAATCTGAAGGAAAATGTTAGGGAAGTTGATTAATGTATCCTAAAGCTAAGGGAGTAAGTCAAGAAATCCAAGGAAAGGAACAAGGAGCTAAGTGAACAATTGAAAACAACAAATGAAACCCTAAACAGCTTATCAATACTGATAGAAGAGAAAGAAAATGTTGAGGAGAATTTAAATCAAGTTGTGAAAGGCAAGTTTGAGGAATGAGAAAAGTTGGCAAAATATGTTGTGATTCTGAAACATGATCTAGAAATAGCTAATAGTTACAAGGAAAAGTTTAATATAATCTCTACAAATCTTGACGAGTTGATTGACAGTCAAAAAAATCTAGATGATAAGAAAGGTTTGGGATTTGAAGAGGAGAAAGTTCTAAAATAGGACAAGTTAACACTGAGATGAAGAGAGACAAAGGTAACCAGGTCTAGAATTAGAGAAATAGACCTAGAAGACCTCTGGTCAGGCAACCAAATGCTCAAAGGTAACCATCTTTCAATGGCTATTGTTTTAATTGTAATAAGTTTGGTCATAAGGCTACTTAGTGTAGGAGCAAAATGAATCAAAATGTTCCATCATTTTCTGGTCAGTGTTTCAATTGCAAGAGAATTGGTCATAAAGTAAACAAATGTAGAAGTCTGATAAGGAATGGTTTCAACAATGAAAGGAATACTTAATCTTTCAATGAAAAATGCTTTACATGCAATAGATTTGGGCATATGGCTAACCAATGCAGATCAAGAATTAATCCAATAAATGTAAGGAACCAAGGACAGAGGAATGTTGTTTCCTACAATTGCAATAAACCTGGACACATTGCAAAATTCTGTAGAAGCAAGAATCTGAGAAGACATAATCCTGCAGAAAATAGGAAAACAAAGTAGAGGGAAGATAAAGGAGAGAGCGAGGTTGATCCAGTAGAAACTAAGAAGGAAATGAGAAAAATATGGATTAAGAAGGATGCAAATGAGGTCAAGTATGGATCCGCACTAGCCTCTGGTGTAGATACTTCCTTCGGGAAGTAAATTGGGAGCTCTGCCTCAGGGGGAGCTTTTATTGAAAATCTTGATCCCCTAGCAAGATAGTTGGTGCTAAGATCCAACACTAAGGAATGAGTCAAAGAAGTATTAGATGAATCCTTTAAAGAAGCTACCGACTAAAAAAGATCTAATGTGGTGCATTGCGGAGCAATCTTGATTGACTGTGGTTGACAATGAAGTGTTTGACAACTTTTTGAAAATTAACATTTATGATGGTTAGGTTTTGGTAAAGAAAGGTTAAAAGGCTTGCATTTGATGGAATTATCACTTTGCATTCAAGTTTTCATGTGTCCAAGGAGGTCAAAAGCGAAACCCTAAGCAACTCTAGTGATTTCCAGTGACTCTAAGTGAAGAAACCCTAATCTGGCAAAAAGAGGTATTTACAGTTAAAACCCTTCTGTGAAAATTATTTCAATTTTTGCAAAGAAATGGTGACCCCACAAGTAATAGACATCAAAGAAAGGCCCCAACCAAAATTCAAGAAACATCCATTCAAATCAATGGAAGTCAACCCTAGTGGTGCATTCTTAGAAGTGTCGTATGGCGTAATGCACGAGGAAGACATTAGGGCATACATTCATGTTTCCCTAGAAGAACATTGTGGTACCCAACTTATAAATATGTACTTGAAACATCTGATTGGTGATGATTTTGAATTGAAGGAAGAATACAAGGTGTTGGAAGAAAAGAAATTCATACAATAGGTAGACTTCCCAATGTTTGTAGAGGACAAATGGGTCCAGTATGTGCTCAGCATAATTCACGATGAATTTATGTGGCTTGAAGAACCCTTCATGATCACAAAGGAAGCAATTAGGTCTATTATAGGATTGAACTCCACTGGAAATGTGCGAGCGCTAAAGTTTGTGAAGAATAGTACTGTAATTGAGGAAACTGGTGCTCAATTCAACAAAAGAGCATTGACAGTGAATTCTATTGAATACCATGTAGTGAGATTTGCATCTATGGTGGTCAGATATAAGATATACTTTACAAACTGAAAGAACTCTATTTCTGGTACTGCCATCCACACTGCATATGAGATGGTCAAGAAGAATGTTGAGTAGGACCTCTGTGAGTTTCTCTAGCAACAATTGATGGAAAATCTAAAGAAAACCAAAGAGTCCAAATATCCCTTCAAATATGGTACATTAATTATCTACCTATTCTTCTATTTCATGAAAGAGCTGCCTAGAATGAAAATTTTGATCTAGTTTGATAACAAACCTATTGCTATTCAAATTAGAAATCACTTGAATAGTTTAGGAAGTCATAGTGCACAAAATGAAGCCCTATGGGGCTACTTCAAGAATTTTTAGAAGGCCATGAAATCTAGGGAAAGAATACCTAAATATATAGTGGAAAAATAGAAGGATGATATATGTTTTATTGTAAATAAGGATCAGTGCATAATGGTAGCTATTGTACCAAGAACAGTATGGGTCCCTCCTTTTGGATATGAAGTAACTAAGGAAGTGTTAATTGGCTCAGCTAACCTCATGTTGAGGAAGCCCAGAGATCCTACTGAGGAAAGATTTGGCACTTATGAGGAAATCTTAGTAAAAGTGCATGTTGAATTAAGAAAGCCTGAAAGTGTAAAGAAGGCTAAGAAAATGGTAGATGAATATGCCCAAAGCAAGGGCTTTACTAAAGAACAGATTGCATAAACAAGAGCAAATACAGAAGCTACACGGGCAGCTGGAGAAAAGAAATAAGATGAACCGGTAAAGGCTCTGGTAGAGCTTGATAAGAAAGTAGATGAGCACTGTAGCATCAAGAAGAAGAACAAGAGGTTCAACCTCTACTGAAACTACATTTTGACATAAAGACAAGGACCAACATTTTGATGTCTGGGGACAGAAAAATTGGTAGAGGACATAGAGAAAGTAACTTTCAATGTCTTAAGAGAGCTCAATATCCCAAAAATTCATGACAAGGAAGAACCAAATGTTGGTGATGCCACATCTCTACCAAAAGTCAGTTTAGATCAGGGCTTGAACCAAAAAAAAGACAACTCCTTAGGTAAGCCCAAAGAAAGATGAAGAGATGAAGGAGAAAGAAGAGGACAAAGCTCTTGAGAATACTGAAGCCCCTCTGGAGAAAAATGAAACTGATTAGGGAAATCAGGATGATGAACAGGGTAAGGCTAGCCCTTCTCTAGAACATAAAACTAATGAGCAAGAAGCTATGGACAAAGAACCTTAGGAGAAGATTGTAGAGGAAGAAGTGTCTCATGACATGGTGAGAGACACTACTATAGTCACATAAGATCTAGTTGATTCAGTCAGAAAATTTCTCAAGAAGTAGCAAGAAGCTCAGTTTTTGGATACGCCTGATATACTGCAAGGCCAATTTGCATAGCTTCCATGTCACCTCTCTAGAAACTAAAATTAGGGACAATTTTCCAAGTCAAGGCTCAAGAAGAAATGTTTAAGTCCCATATTCAAGATAGTGAGCTTATTGGTGAGGCATTTGGTGTTTTTGAAAAGTTGATACCTGGATTGCAAAAATACACATCTTTAGCCCCCACTGAGCATCTCAAGAGGCTAATAAATTCTATAAGTTCACATTTTGAATCTTTTGAAAAGGCTATGGATAATAAGGTTAGACCAAAAATTAATGATAAAAGACTAAGTGAGATGAAAGATAAGTTAGATCAAGATAGAATTGTGTTAGATAGTAGCATTAAGAATATAAATATTGCTATCAAGGAAGCCAATGACATATACAAATTTTGTCTAACATGGCCTGAGACCACAAAAGAAATGAAGGAGAAGATAGATGACTTGGAGCTTCAACTGATAAAGATTTCAGAAATATTTGATCCAACATTTGACTCAATCATCAACAAGAAAGCATAAATAGAGAGCATTCATGCAAACATAAGTAGTCTGCTAAATTAGAAAGAGGCCATTAAAAGTAGAATGTGCCATCTCAGAGAGATAATAGAATCTAAGATTATTTCTATGACTGGACTACAAGTTGAGGCAGTAAAAATAAAGGCAATAATTGAAGGGCCTACCATTGTAGATAAAGCAGAGGAATTGGTGTTCCAAGTGAATGGGAACATTCAGGTTTTGACTAGAGCTAAGGCTAGGTGGGATGGAGAGATCACTCAATAGAAATCCATATTCACAGAGATCCTTTCCACTTTTTAGTAAGTTATGTGATTGCACTTGTACATATGTGGCCAAGTATAATAGTTTTGCAATTGTGAAATAGTTTTGCAATTGTGGTACAATTTTGTCACTTGTACATACATCTTTTCCATTTATGTCAAAGGGGGAGAAGAAAAACAAGGTTTACATAGTAAGGGGGAGAAGTATGAACATTTTTCACTAAGTGTTGCCATCAATGCCAAAGGGGGAGATTGTCAGCAACATGGTCAAGAGACACTGCTGATATGATGGTGATATAATGTTGTCATTGATGGCAACAGTCAGACATGATCGGGAACATGATGGTGATATGATGTTGTCATTAATGGCAATAGTTAGACATGATTGGGAACAAGTCTTGAGACAAGTTGTGTACAACATTTTTGGTCCAGGAAGAATGACTTAGTCAAATTGACTAAGCGTTGGCAGCTTATTGAGTTGGTGACAGAGATCTAGTTGGTACTCCTCTGCAGATGAAGATTTTGGTATGCAGTTCTAGTATGTTGTACATGGTTGTCTAATTATGTTATGTTTGAAGTTTCATGTCCCAACAATCTCTAAAAGTTATACCTTGAATTACTTAAGTCTAGATTATCTGAGTTTAGTCACAAACAATACATAACACCTAAGTATTTCAATCTGCATTCCTCCACAATTGGTTATTTCAGTTTGTGGTTTGAAGGTGTTGTAAACACATATTAGGAGTATCTAATTCTAGATTTGTAGAGTCTGAGGTTTACTTGATGATCATCTACAAGCTCCTAAGTATCGGCATTCAGGTTGACATTGTTTCACAGTGACAAATTTAGTAGTTTAGAGATTTGCATCTTGCCACATAAGAATATTATGACATGGTTCTAAAAGTATGTTGAGAAATGCATAATAAATTTTTGGTATGAATTTTGGAGTCCAGTGTGGTCTGCATTAGAAGTTGTGATATGTTAGACAACATGGTTAATTGTATACTTAAGAATAAAGCTGACACTCATGTTGGATCTATGTGTGGTAAACATTTATTACTTGGATCATTATTCTAAGTAGTTCTATAATAGGTTCATACCTATATGAAGGTTCTTGAAGGATTGCATAGGTCTGCATAACATCTAGTGTCAATTTTTCAGCTGACTAAGTATAGGTTTTTGTGTACATGTTTCATCTCTGGCAAGCAGACCTAGTTTTGAGTTAAATCTAGTTGTGGAAATAAATACTTAATGGATTTTGATGTCTGAAGTAGGTACATGTTGCAAAGTTGATGTGTATATGATCTAACACCATTTTGTGATCTGAAGAGTGCAGTAAGAGTGTAGAGGACAATAAAATTGAGTATATGTGAGTAGAGTAGAGAAACAGAGTAGTTATTATGAAGAGTTTTGAAAATGTATTTTGAGATATCAATGGAACTGTATTCTAACATTCAATAGATGTACATGTAACAGTTCTTTCTTGGCAATGATCCACCTGTTCTCTATCTTCTTTTCTTTATGGCAGTGAACCTATTGCAGTGAGCACTTCTTTGGACAATGAGTCCTTGGGCAGTGAGCCCTAAGTCAGTGAGCCTTTCTGTAATCTAGTTTTGATATTATAATATGTTGTGAGCTAACACTCATTGTGGTTTTTCCCTTTTTGGGTTTTCCACATAAAAATCCTGGTGTCTATGTGTTATGACTTTATGGTTGCTCTTCTTATGTTTATTTTGCTTTCATGTTATTGAATTTGGTAAATGGGTTAAAGAGTATGTGATGAAATGGTTTTATAGAATATTGATTCACCCCCTCTCTTAGTATTCCTTGTGTTCAACAGACTATATTTTACTTGGAAACCCAAGAAGGGAAAACCATGGTGAGCAAGCTGCTTGGATCTACTGTCCAAATCTAGCCTCACAAAGAAAATTGATTATTACAATATGATTTAAAGGCACCAACCCTCAGGACACACCAATCTCTCGACCAATACAAGGTTTATGGGCACCAACCCAAAGGAGACTGCAATTCCCTAAATTGAGCACCAACCAAGATAAAGAGCTACACCAACCTCACAAGGATCAAGAGGCACCAACCTCTAGAATCTCTGAAATGATTATAAGAGAAATGATATACATACACTTTTACATAATACAATCATCGTCTCTGCTATGAATGATAAATCATGATTTGCACCAACAGAGTCACAATCCAACTTCAGAACTTCGATGTCACACTTCTCAACCCTTCTATACTGTAATTTAGAATAAAACAATATGCTCTTGCAAAAATGGATACTTACTATGCAACTTTTGAATTATCTTCTATTTGAATCTCTTTCACACTTCATTCACATTTGCACTTTTCACTTTGATGCTCACATGTCCACACACACCAAAAATGAATAAAATGATCTACTTTAAATATCGGTCTGTACAATATTATCCTCATGTCAGCTATAATGCATCGAATTAAAACATTCTCCAAAGTTGGCCTCTGTATTTTGAATTTTCACGTATACTTAGGTCGGCCCAACCTGAAATCCCGCACTATGAATTTGGGCCCAATTTAAACAAACTGAGTCGGCCACTTAAATATTTATTTTAATATTCTTTAGAAAGTTGGCCAACTTCAAATATTTCAAATAACTATTTTCACTTTAATTCCAAGAGAGTCAGCCTAAATGAATAAATAATGTATTTTACTACCGGCCTTATAGAGAAGTTTGTGGACAACTTTAAATATCTCCACAAACCTGGGACATTCTTTCCATTATCGACAAAAGTTCATTTCCACAAACCACAACTTACACCCCTTTATCAGCAAAACTTCATTTCCACAGACTTAGACTTCAACGCCTTTATCAGAAAAAGCTCATTTCCATAAAAGTTTACACTTCAATGCCTTTATCAACAAAAATGTCTATCGGTGAACCTTGAAATTGGTGAATTGAGCAGTTCACGAACTAATGACTTTTCTGATACCTTACTAACTTTTCCTTGTTGGAACAATAGTCAATCGGTGAACCGAGAAGTTTGTGAACTAAAGACTTTTCCGATACCTTACCAACTTTCCCTTGTCAACAAAATAGTCAATCGATGAACTAGCTTTCAGCAAACTTTTTTGTTCGTGAACTAAAGATTTTGCCGATAGCTCTTCCATCAATGAACTAAAGAACCTTCATACTTTAACCTTTCTTCTTTCAAGCCTTTATCGCTAAACTCTCCTATTGGTGAATTGTCTATCAGAGAAACCTGTCATTGGTTAACTTAAGAGTTCGCAAATCGAGTGATTCATCAACTAAAGGTTGGAATCATTCATGCCTTAGAATCTTTCTTTTTCATCTTTTCATTAGCTCATTGGATGTTGGGAAAGCTATCCATCGATGAACTTGAGAGTTCGTGAACCAAGCGATTTGCTGACTAAAGGTAGAAATCATGCCATAGAAACTTTTGGATCATGAATACTTCTTTTGTGACATCCATTTCCCTTTGACATATTCTTCTTCTGTGACATCAACTTCCCTTTGACATCAATGACAATATTTCCAACAAACGGAAGCCTTGGGAGGGTTGGACAAAGAGTTGTCCTTACTTAGCTCCACAATAAGGTCTATGCCCTCAAAATTTGAGCTTTCCTCTTTGCAGTCACTCACCTGTTCATCTTCCTCACTAGAGTGCACAATTTTTTCCTCTTGGACTAGGGATTCTCCCTTAGTCTTAGACTTCTAGAACAAAATTCTTGAGGACCTTTTGGCCCCCAAAGTGTTTTCCCCTCCCACATTTTGCACTTCTCCACTTTACTACCAATATTATCTCTCATAGGAGTAATGCAAAGGTAGGGGATGAGAGTTTCATTAGGTTTCTTTTCAAGGATTTGTTGGGAGAGGGATTTCTTTTTAGCACTAGGACTAGCCTCAACAACATTGGGACTAATAGTAGGAGTAGGGTTATCTTTGGGGGACTTCCTAAGAGTTTGTAGGGTAGGGTTGACCTTTTTATTTTTTCCTAAACTAGGGTTAGATTCATTAATAAAATGACAGATAGTAGGGGAAGAGGAGTTGATTAAACATAAATGATATAAACAATAAATCAGCCCTGATGCAGGAGCAACACAACATTGTTACTAAACACCTTTTTCACTGAGCTAACAAGTGATGATAACAAATAGAATGGGAAGCTAATGCAATAGTTATGACACAAATGGTTGAGAGGGAAGTGGTAAGTGAACTAAAGTTCTTTCTATTGGTATAGTTATGAATACACCTTATTATTTCAATTTAATTTGATTGTTAGTTTATTTTAAGCTAGAAATACTATATATTTTCTTATTTTTAGTTATTTGAAAATTAGGAAAAAGTAATGTTGTGTAAGCAAGCAATCCTAAATAAAAATATAATTAGGGTGATTAAAATTAGATAAGATATCAATTGGTCAATAGAGTTATTTTATGGAATGTTTCATAAAAAAAACTATAAATTGTGTAATGCCCCAACTTTTCACCTAGGACATTAGCCGAACCAATACTAGAGGAACAAATTTTTTGTGTTTGCAAGTGAGACATTCACATGTCACATTGCACTCAAACGCGCACAAGGTGTCATAAAAAGCATAACAACACCTAAGAAGACATCACCATTGCACTAAGCAAGGTGGCATAAGCAGAAGACTTCACTCATCATGTGACAATTCACTATGACGACCAAGTGAGAGGTGGAACTCACTCTATGAAGAAGATTGGATACACATCCATTACCTCACTCCTTTGTGAACACATGGAGTAGGATGAGGGTGAAAACTACCTCAATCCATTCCATGACTACACAAGACATCCCAACACAAGGGAAATGCCCACCCATGTGATGGTTAAACTATGAGGTACAAGCCCTCAACTAAATGGAATGGTCACTAGTCAATTTCATGCAAAGACACACTTCCAAAAGAAAAAGTGGGAATAACTTCCAAACCAGGACACCTATCGACAAAGTGTCAGCATGGGAAGACTCAGAGGACCAAGGGGAACAACTTATGTTAACAAGTTTCCTCGGAGGACAAAAGTACTAGAATTAGGCACTAGAGATAAGCCTAGACACCCAATCTGGGTCCCTCTGTCTAGGACACTAGTGCTTGGCATTGTGGTCCATAGACAATATCACTAGGCATTGTAGTCCCTAGACTCCAACATTGGGCGTTGTAGTCCTGACAACAACCAAAAAAATGATAAAAACCAAAACTATAAAAAAACTAGAACTTCCTCTAAGTCCCACAAAAGACTCTAAACATGATTTAGACACTCTAGAGACACCAAGATAGTCTAATACCAAAAATGAAAATAAGGCATTAAGCCAATAATGTCCCCATGACAAATAGGACTAAAACGGTACAAAAAGCTATGCATGTTCAACACCAACATTGACACATGCTAAAAGCAATGATAGGATCCTCACCGCCTATTTGGCCATAATACAAATATGAACACATCCATAATCATCAATAATGAAATTGCACAAATGAATCTAAACATGGTAACATAGCTAGATTACATATGAAAATCCTACAAATCATGCCAATGTCCTCACAAGCCGAGGCGTGGAAAAATACTAGATGCTAATAAATCATTAATACATTCAAATGGTTTCATCACAAACATGGATGCATCATAACCAAAATTATAAATACATCATAACATCTTTAACATATTATTACAAAGGTCTCAAGGACCTACTTTACAAAGATTTATAATATACAATAATGAAATACTATAAGTGCATAAAACAACATAAGTTCAACTCGCTCTCCAAGGTGCTACCATAGGCACATAGCATGACATACTCAACCTGACAAAAGGATAAGAAAGCCATCTAGCGCAAAAAAGATCATCATGATAAGACCAATGGGGAAATGTTGCTCGCCTCCCAACCATATTGCCATCGTCGAGCACAATAGCTGTCTATGCCACTCTAGGCAACCCTCGAGCTATGGAGAAGATGATCATGGAAAACTTGCTATCAAACTATCTCACACAATCTAGAGTATACATGGAAACATATGGCATACATTCCAATCAATGCATACAACACACACATGGCATAACTACCAATCCAGTGCATACAAGTAACACATGGTACAACTACCAAACAATTACATACCAGTAACATGTGGCACACTTGAAAATAAAATACATACACATATAAATGGCTCATACAAGCCAACAAGCATGATAGAATGACATCACAACATTCAAGCATAAGGGAGATTATCACACCTTCAATGCATGTAAAATAAGGAATGAATCGTAGATCATCACACACACACACAAACATGAATCAAGCATCTCAATGCACATGCAAATGCTAGGGTCCCATCCCGTCGAATACAATTCCAATGGTAAGAAAGGAAGAGAGACATATAAGTGAAGACAAGGAGTGTCATTACAAGGGCTTTACCACCTTGTAGCATACGAGTAGTAGGTCTCCCTATCAAGGGGTCTACTCGAGTATTCACCAACTCTAAAAGTTGTGACATACTTTCTCTACCCAAACCAGATCTAGGAAAGCATCATCTGTTTGGGTAGGTATCTTATTACATTTTAATTACCCAATGTGATTATGATTTTACTAAATTAAAATCCCCACTCATTATTTGGTACGATCCCTTTGTTGAAAGTAAGGAATATTGAGAGGGGGGGTTAATCAGTATTTTGGAAACTTGTTGACTTCTTTATTAGTCCAATTCCAAAATTAATAACATGAAAGCAAAATAAGCATAAGAACAACAACCATAAAGACATAACACATAGACACGAAGATTTTTATGTGGAAAACCCAAAAATGGAAAAACCATGGTGAGTGTTAGCTCATAATATATTATTATAGTTCAATACCGGATTACAAGAAGGCTCACTACCTTAGGGCTCACTAACCTATGAAAAAGTGCTCACTGCACAAAGGCTTAGTGCCAAAAGAAAGAAGAAAGAAAAAGGATTGGCTCACTACCATAAGATGAACTATTGTAAATGCATCTACCACATGTTGGGTCATAGTTCCATTGAAGGTTCAATATACAGATTCAAAGATCTTCATTAGTTCTATCCTACTTCTCAACTTAACTACATATACTCTATTCTTTGTCCTTGTTTAAATTTTTTTTCTCTAAACTCTGCACATAATCCTTCACACTTCAAATTTGCATACACACCATACAACACTCTCACCAACATTGAATTCCATCGAGTATATATATTCTCTACAAGATTTATCTCAAAATCATGTCGGCAAGAAAAACATAAATCATGTACACAAATACATCTTGTCAGCTTGAACTTGTGTACAATCTACAATGCAGACATAAACAAACATACAAAAATCTTCATAGAGGTCAGCTTCCATCATACCATCACTTAGATTGATTATTCAGACCATATAACTTCTCTGCATAAGAATCTAACATGTCTATCAACTTGTTCCTTAAGAGTATACTTGATCAACTCATTTGTCACATCATAATTCCCACTGCGGACCATATGAGACTCTGAGATGCATAACCAACAATCATTTTGGATATCTTAGCATACCTTTAGAATCGTAGAACAAAATATACAACCATAGAGGAATGTAGGCCCTTTCCTCTAGCACTATGCAGTGTTCCTATCTTTGCTTTGTTCACCCAGACTTCGGTATTCTACCATGTGACTTCCAGAGGAAGTCAAGACTTAAGCACTGGAACAAATCATCACTAAATAGCTATGAACAACATACCTGATCCACCTATACTAATCTTTTACCGTGGAGGCATACCATTCGAAACATTGTTACTTACTCTGTATAATGTATACTGTTCATACTTAGTCATTTTTGCTTCCAGAGTAAAGTCTCTTTGTCATACTGGTGGAGTCTCTTTCCTTTGTTGCCATCAATGACAACATTCAATCATCAGAACATTGTCTCTTGCCAACACCTTTTGTATTGTGGTACATGGTGTGAGCCACTCTTTTCTTACACTATACCTCTTCCTACACGTCCATTTCACCAATTTTACAAATTGGGCATGGCACAAAAATGAGGCAATAAAAATCGTGACATGATATAAAAAAGATGCAATAAATAAATTCATAAGGGAGACTACTCATGTTTGACATGTCAATTCATTCAAATTGGGCCTAAAATGCAAAATCTATATTCTTCTCAATACATAAAAATGGTAAAACCCCCAATGTCACCATTAAAGGTTGCTTTGCTATCTTGGATAAATTTCTAACTTCTAGAATATAAGCTTAATCCAAGAAAAAACAACCCATTGTTCTAAATGTGAACAACACTCTACTTATGCAATAAAATTCAAGTAGGCATTTCTACATAAATTTTACCTTAACTTTGTTTGTTTTCCAACTCAAGAACACAAGCAAATAAATAAATACAAACTACAATTTTATTTT
This sequence comes from Cunninghamia lanceolata, assembly GCA_027924645.1. Lineage (NCBI taxonomy): Eukaryota > Viridiplantae > Streptophyta > Pinopsida > Cupressales > Cupressaceae > Cunninghamia > Cunninghamia lanceolata. Next base: position 4,400,036 of record BSBN01000430.1, on the reverse strand, counting down.
AAACTCTCATTTCTACCAAATGAAGCCATGAGCAAACCACATGTAATGGCATGACAAGGAAAAATCATAAGAATTTAAAACATAAGCAATGGAAGAATCATACCTTTCCATCAACAAGCAAATCGAAGAAGAAGGGAGAGTTTGGCAAGCATTCCTTTAGCATACAAACTCCAAGCATCCACCAAGCAATCATAATCAATCTTTCTTCCAACAACCAAGCAAATCCTTCTTTCAATTCATGTAGAAAAAAACCTTTCTTTTCTTGCAAGGAGAGGGTTTGAGAGAAAAAGCCAAGAAAATAGAATGAAAATGAAATAAGTCTATTTTTCCTTTTTTATAACAAAAGACCCTAATTTCATTTTATTTTATATTTCTATTTTCTAATTCTCAATTTTTTTGAAATAAATAGGAAATTAGTTAATTAAATTACTGCAACTATTTCCACTAGGTACTTGATGTGATTAGTGAAAACAAAATGAGATGAAAAACATAAAATAAAAGCATAAAACAAGCCTTATACCTCACTAAGATTCACCAGTCCAAGATAGGGTGGTAGAAGCATGCACCCAAGAGCTCCTAGATATACCCTAGATAAAAGATTCAATTTGAAATGCTTAATCTAAATGCAAATCACAAAACTAACTCAAGAAAATTTTTGGCATGATAACATTACTTAGAAATTGGATCCTAAATGGCTTGAGAGATGGTGTATTTATAGGATTTTTGGAGGTATTTTGATCCAACAGTGGAGATTGATTTGAGAGATCAATGGTGGAGGATGAAGATGATGTGGAAGGCCTAGATTCCATCTTGAAAAATGAAGGGATAAGAATAAAGATGAATTTTTAATTCATCTTGGGAAGAGGGGTTCATAAATGAGATTGGGTGAGATGGATTATTTGTGAATTAAAAATTCACATGGGGAAGAGTAAAATGAATTTAAAATTTCTTTTGGGAAGAGTGGATATTAATGAGGTATGACATATGTAAGGGGTGTAAGAGGCATTTAATGGAGATTATGACAAATGTGTATTAAAAATTGATTTATGTAGCATGGAAATCAATTTTTTATTCATGGGTTGTGGGGAGAAGTGTAAATGAAGGTTTGACAATTTTAATTGGGTGATTAGCCTAATTAATATGGCTGGAAAAAATTAGGGAATAGGTTAATGAGAGGTTTAAATTAATTAAATGAGGTTTTATTTAATTAATCCTAGGTCTAGGGTCATGTAGGATAGGCTAGGTAATTAAATAATAGATATTTAATTAACTAGGGTAGGGATAGGTTGATTGATAAGCTAAATTAATTAGATAAATATGATTTACCTAATTAATTAGATTTAGTGGACAAGGGGACTTAACCAAATAAATATTGCATATTTATTTAATTAATAGGCTAAAGTTGGGCTATTGAATTAATCAAATTAATCCAATTGTAGGGGATAAAATGATGAAAGATTAGGTGATGAGAGGATAATTAATTAAATAAAAATTTAATTAATTGTTTAGAAGGGAAATAGATATGTTTAGGGAGGTCGGGAGTTGATTTGATGATGAAAACATTTTTAGGTGTCTACATTTGCCCCTCTTTGACGTGGCATCAGGACCTAGCATGGAAGTGGCGTCAGATCAAAGAAAAAATATGCCCCAGCTACCGGGAAGGAGTGGAATGAGTGAGGGATGCCCCCTCGAGAGGTCAGTGAAATTTTTTTTAGGCGATCTCTTGAAAGGACGCAACAGGAGTGAAATTTGGATAGTGGATAGGAAATTGGGTTGATAGGAAGAAGAACGGGATAAAATGGTTGTGATTTGCACCCTGGGGGAGAAAAAAATTGCGTGGAGGGATGACATGGCCTACTATATTTAGAATAGTGGGCCCTAAGAGTGCCACATTTGCACACATTAAGTCATTGAGAAGAAGGACAGAAGAGGAGATGGCAGACTGCAATCCCATGTTCCTGCGATACACACATTTCTAAGCATTTTTGAGCATACGGTCGGGCACCAGAGGCTAGACCCCAGGTATGCCTTAACCCTAGCTTTGTCATTTTTTGATTTTATCATATTTTTTATTTTGGGAATTAGGATTTTGGGGTTTTGGCACTATCGCAAGATTGCATAGCGCAAAAAGGGGAGTGGATTATCGCTATCCTCTAGATTGGCGCTATCTGTTAGGGTGGAAAAGGGACGGATTGGTGCTAAATGCTTATCATTTTGGCACCATCCTCTATTTTAGTGCAATGTTGTGTAGGGGTAGGAATTTTGCGCATTGCACCAAATGGGTCTAGGGATTAGCGCCATGTGGGGGAAGAGTAGCACCAATTTTAGGATTGGTACAAGAGGTTGCTTGTTGTGGTGCGAAAAATGTTTTGGCTTTCAATAGTAGAAGAAGAGGGTGGATTTTGGAAGAATAGGTAGGTTTTGACAAGAAAATTGTGGATGCAGGATACAAGGTCATTTATAGTGTCCTTGCGGGAGCGACGCGTGCCGACTATGATGGAGTTATTTGATCACTTCGATGATGCCACCCAGGCTCGATTAGTGAGGTTAGGGCTTCTGACACCTGCATCTATGCCAGTGTTGTGAGCTCATAGAGCTCTGATTATTGCTGTTGTAGAGCGATATCACCCAAAGACTTGTTCATTTTTGCTTCCTACTGGCGAGATCACCATCACTCTTGAGGATGTTTATCGCATCCTCAAGATATCGATTCATGGTTAGCAGGTGACATATGACATGAGGAGGGGATAGAGGGCCTTACTTAGAGTATTTGGCCATGATCACATTGTTTTATCTACAGACAGGAGGGAGATGAGCTATGAGGGGACACTGGCGGCGGGTATAGATCACTTTGCGTTATTCTTGTGTGCATTGATCAGGGGCGTAGTGATGCCAGATAGGAGAGGTAGGGGATTTCTAGTTGGATGGGGGGAGGTCATTGAGGAGATGGTCCGACATGAGATAGTGTATGCTTGGGGACCGATGATGTTAGCACAACTTTATCATGAGATGCATATAGTTGTTTATCATTATGATTCAGCTCTATCAGCTGGAGTTACTTTGCTTCATGTATGGATTTGGGAGCATATTCTAATCACTCGGCTGAGATGTGGGTACTATCACCGTCATTTTGAGGCCTATGTTTTTTTGTATTGCGATACAGAGTATACATACATTGGGTAGGTTTGATATTGGAGACGAGTTTTGGATGGTTCGAGTTACCTGGCGACCCTACATCGGAGTGGAGTCCTGGCTAGATGACGATGTTCATATACCTAACACATTCTAGAAGTGCTACCTAATAGGTCAGGGTGACCGTACTATTGATATGTATCTGCTGTCATGAGTTATGCGGCAGTTTGGGCTATGGCAGGATGCTCCGCAGTCGATGGCAATTTTTGCACAGACCCGTTGAGATGCACATTTTTGGCCCTCAGCCATACAACCCCGGGTTGCTTTAGAGGATTTTGTAGCTTTGGAGCCATTGATATGGGATTGGCAGAGCGAGGTTAGGGATGTAGGCACTACTCCTGCCTATGATACATGGTGGTAGATGTGGTGGCCTACGCGGTTCATAGATCCTGTAGAGGAGGTAGCAGCATCAGTGGATGAGGAGTCAGAGGAGGATGGGGATGATGATTTATTAGAGGGGGAGGAGATTATTGCAAATTACCTTGTGGAGGTTGGAGGAGATGGGGAAGAGGGGGAGGTTGGAGGAGATGGGGAGCCGATGGATGTGTTGGCAGCAGCAGCAGATAGGCAGTTCAGGCTTGGAGGAGAGGGGCAGGAGGGTGGTGGTCCGTAGTTGCCCCAACAGTAGGTACCTATGCAACAGGTACTTGTACAGTAGGTTTAGATAGGAGAGGTGTTGAGGTAGAGGGCACCTCGACAGCATGGGGGACGGTAGAGGATAGGTAGGGAGTTTCTGCCCCCACCACAAATACCATAGCAGCAGTAGGGGTGGCAGGTAGTTACAACAGGACAACAGGTTCCTAGTTTAGAGGCAGGTACTTCAGCAATAGGTGGAGTTTCAGGGCCTCAAGAGCATTCATCTCACCAGCAGCCTCAGAGTGCAGAGGAGGATGATATCAAGACCTTGCGGGGATAGGTTGCCAACCTGTAAGAGGCTTTACATGGCCGTGATGTTGAGCTAGTGCAGTTGTGGGGCATGGCTGCACTACTGGATGGGGCAAATGGATAGGTGGGTGCGTTGCAGGCACAGTTAGCCCAGGCACAGGGTCAGATAGCCACTTTGATGGATGAGTGAGATGCTTTACTCCCGAGAGATCAGCATGCAGAGGGGATGGTGGCTAGTTTACAGAGGGTGGTCTTGGGTGTTGGTATGGGACTAGTTTTGACACTGATGCAGACACAGTTATCTCAGTTACATGGACAACTGCTAGATGCTAGAGGACAAGCTAATTATTATTAGGCTGCATATTAGGGGGCAGTGCCTGTGGAGCAGTGCATGCTGAGCTAGAGTCAGCGCAACGGGTCTGAGATGTCTAGGTCACACAGATCTAGATCAGTCCAGTCAGTTTAGCAGCCAATGGGTCCCCCATCACAGGTGCCATAATAGGTTATATAGGTACAACCTCAGCCACAACCACAGCCACAAGTAGGACCACAAGCACAACCAGGATCCCCTACTGAGTCAGGCAGAGGTTCCTCTATCCAGGGTTGACAGTTGTATCATTTTGGCCCTTGGAGGCATTATATCATGACATATTTTTTGATGTATATATGAGCGATGTACATTTTTTGTGATGATATATGAGATGATGATTTTTGATGGCCTACATGTTGTGCTTGTGATGTTTTTATATGATTATGATGATGCTTATGTTGATGGATGCAGTATGTTTTATGGATTATGCATATTATGATGATGTGATGATTTTATGAGATGCTATGGATGTGTTGAGTTTATGAGGTGTGTTATGTTGATGTTATGGATGTACTATTGATGTAATATGATAGATGTAATGATGGTTTACTTATGTTGATATATGCATGTTTGTGATTATGGATTATGATGTGGATGTAAAATGCAAATAAATGTTCAGATTAATAAACATTTATTATGGATGCAAAATATAATGAAATGGAAATATATGCTTATCTTAATAAACACATATTATGCATGCAAATGGAAATATGAACATGCAACTAAATGATTATGAAAATGCCACTAAATGGTTATGATTATGAAACTAAACGATTATGAAATGCAACTAAATGATTATGAAAATGTCACTAAATGATTATGATTATGAAACTAAACGATTATGAAATGCAACTAAATGATTATGAAAATGTCACTAAATGATTATGATTATGAAACTAAATGATTATGAAAATGTCACTAAATGATTATGATTATGAAACTAAACAATTATGATAATGCAACTAAATGATTATGAAAATGTCACTAAATGATTATGATTATGAAACTAAATGATTATAAAAATGTCACTAAATGATTATGATTTCGAAACTAAATGATTATGATAATGCAACTAAATGATTATGAAAATGCAATGTAATGATATATGCGATGATCAAGTCATGATACACATGATGTTTTTTGTTCAACCCTGGGTGGTGGGGATTAGTGGTAGGGCAATAGGTGGGGAGAGGATAAGGGTTTATGGACTGGGTAAGGGTGGGATTGGTTTTGGCTAGATTGGGGAGGGAGTGGGATGGGGGATGAGGAAATTGTTAGGTCATGAGACACCACATCATTGAGGGGGGATTTATTTGGGTTCAGGATGTGTTAGGTGGGAATAAGCGGGATAGGTGGGGTTAGTGAGAAGATTGGGGGGGGGCTAAATTAGATGGTGGGAGATAAAGATCTAGGCCCAGATAGTATGGTTGGATGAGTGATAGGAAGATGATTTGAGCTAGTAATAGTAGTTGCATAAAGTTAATTGAGAGCATTTCTTAGTTTATTATAGCAATATAGGATACATTCCACAAAGGTATGAGATGACCTAAGTGTTGATATATATATCCCACGATTGCATGGACTAGACCCACAAACAATAAGTTGATGTCATGGATGCCCAAGGTAGTATAACCTTGCCTAGCCAAGGAAGGGGACTTATAGCCGTAAATGCTCATAGTACATAAAAAGGTATTGCTACCTATATATGTAAATGAGGCACACCATGCTAGAACCGACCCAGGCTTTAAGATATGAATACTATTCTTGGAGTAATGAAACCAACCCACAAGCACAACATACAAAAACAATGACTATGTCCACTCCAAGTGCTATTTGCCACGTACTATGATATAATGAGATAAAGGTAGCTTTGGAAGTGACTAGGAGTAAGAAAAAAAATAAGAATCAATAATAAAAAAGACCAACAAAAAGATACAGACAACCATTGTGTTCTCTTGCCAAGATAAGTGTTGATAAGATGACAAATTTTTGTCCATTGTAGGAATGATATATCCTAGGACGTGAATCAGTTGGACTTTGTTTGATAATTTTCAGAAGATGGGAAAAAGTATAGTCAGGCTATGTGTTGAATTATAGTTGGTATGTTGATTGATGATTTTTTACATTAGGCACCATGTTTCAAGTGTATACCTAGCATGTGTATCATTTGTTGGGTCTAGCAAGCTCAGTAAATAGGGACCATCCAAACTGGTTGGATGGGTGCATCTTATGTACCTGAGTACTAGATACTTCCTTCGTATTCCAGACTGCCTACATACCTTGTGTCCATGGGATCAAGGTACTTTCAAGATGTTGGCGAGATGAATATGTAGTTCTGGCAAGACTTGATGATGTGGGAATGGTTCAAGATGGATATTGATGAGGAGGTGATGATTGTGGGTGATTGTGAGTATGTTTGAAATCATGATGATGGTGTGAGATCAGATTTTTTTGGAATTTTTTCTACTTTTCTATTGTTTTTGGATTTTTTAATTTTCTATTGTTTTTGGATTTTTTTGATTTGCTATTGTTTTTTGATTTTTTGATTTTCTATTGTTTTTGGATTTTTTGATTTTAGCTGTACAAAAGGAAGCTTACAAGGATCTTTATACCACGATGATAGCCTTGGGTGGGAAGATGCAGGTTGGTTGACTGATGTTTCCAAATTCCAAGCCATGGAAGGTGATTTTGGCGTGGAGTGTTTGTGATGGAAAGAGGGCTTATGAGACATGGCGCCTAAAATAGGTTTTCACCATGGTACCAATCCAAGGCATCACCAAAGTGATTTTCACCATTGGAAGTCTTTATTGTACTCAGGTTTTTCTTGATTTTTTGGTTTTTGTTGATTTTTTTGCTTTTGATACTCGATGGGTTATGCATAGAATTTCTTTAGATGCATAATGTTCATAGGCTCATCTAGAGGCTGCCCCTCAGGTGTTACAAGCTGGTATGCTCCTGATCCGTAGCTGGTTGTGATGACATAAGGCCCTAACCAGTTGGGTTCAAACTTTCCTTTCTTAGGGTGCTCCAGCAAATTTTTCTAGGTTTCCATAAGGACAAGGTCACCTACTTCAAATTTTTGGTTCTTGATTTTCTTGTGATAGCTTCTTCTGAGGCAATTTTGGTAGGCCTGCAGATGGTTCAATGCATCCATATGTTTCTCATCCATTAATTCTAGCTCATGCAACCTTGCGACTCGGTATTCCTCATTAGTTATTATATTTTGCAGAGATACTCTTAGGGATGGGAGCTTGACCTCAATAGGTAAGATGGCTTCGGATCCGAATACAAGGGAATACGGAGTGGCTCCGGTGGGTGTACGGATACTTGTACAATAGGCCCATAGGGTGGGATTGAGCTGAAGGTGCCAGTCACGATCAGCTTCATTAACCATCTTCTTTAGAATGCGGAGAATGGTTTTATTTGAAGCTTCTACTTGTCCATTACCTTGAGAGTAATATGGAGTGGAGAAGTGGTGTTGGATTTGGAATTTCTCGCACAAGGTGCGGACTTCCTAGTTCTTGAATGGTTTTCCATTATCGGTGATGATGGAATAGGGGATGCCATAATGACATATGATGTAATGGAGGATGAACTTGGATATCTGTGTTCTAGTGGTGAAGGTGAGTGGTATTGCTTCCACCCACTTAGTGAAGTATTCAGTAGCAATGATTATGAATTTATGGCCATTGGATGATGGTGGATGGATTTTCCCTATGAGGTTGAGCCCCCACTGTGAGAAAGGCCACGACTTTGTGATTAGCTGCAATTCTTGTGCTAGTGTATGAATGAGATCTCCATGCTGTTGACATGGTAGGCACTTCTTTACAAACTAGTAGGCGTTGCGTTCCATGGTTGGCCAATAGTACTCAGTCCTTAGGATCTTCTTAACTAGAGTAGGTCCACTTGAATGTGCCCCACAGATGCCTTCATTTACCTCTTGTAAGGCCACTTCAGCTTCCCTAGATTCTAAACATCGTAAAAGCATGCCATCAAGATTCCTTTTGTATAGGGTATCTCCTACAATGGTGAAGCGGGAGGCTCGACGGATGAAAGTTTTTCATTGTGAGGTGGATATGTTAGGAGGGATGATGTTATCATGGAGTACAGATAAGTCTCTTGATACCATGGGGATAAGGGACCAACAATTTTTCACACTAGCTCTGATTAGGGACATCATATGCTGGAATAGGGAGCTCTTCAATCAGGAACTCACACTTCTTGCTATCTTTCTTCATATCGACCAGGGATCCGATTGTTTCCATGGCATCTGCAGCTTTGTTGTTGAGCATTGGGATTTGTTCAAAGTGGATATCATCAAAATAGTCTTTAAAGTCATCGACCATCTTTTTATAAGGCATGAGTTTATCATCCTTAGTCTTGTACTCATTGTTTACTTGCCGGATGACCAGTTGGGAGTCGCCATACACTGTTAGCTTCTTGATTTTCCATTTGATTGCCATTCAGAGACCTGTGATGAGGGCCTCATACTCTGTCATGTTGTTGGTACACAGAAATGTAATTTTGAATGAAATAGGGATGGTGTCATCTTGAGGGGTAACAAATAAGACGCTTGCCCCTGAGCCTCTGTGTGTATATGACCTATCAAAGTACATTTTCCATGTTTTTGTTGCTGGTGCTATTGTCAATATGGCTTCATTAGGGAACTCTGCGAGTGTAGGATATTTTACAGGAATAGGTGCTTCAACCAACTGATCAATGATAACCTATCCTTTGATAGCCTTTCTCTTAGTATATTCAATGTCACTAAGGATCATGACCCATTTTTCCATTCTTCTAGTAAGAGCAACACTATTTAGCAGATATTTTAGTGGATCCATCTTGGTGATGAGCTTAGTTTTGTGATTGAGCATGTAGTGTCTTAATTTTTGTGAAGTAAAGACCACAGCTAGGCATGCTTGTTCAATTGATGTATAATTTAGCTCATAGGTTATCAAGGTGCAGTTGATATAATATATAGCTCTTTCCTTCCCTTGTTCATCGTGTTGTGCTAATAAGGCCCCTATAGTTGTTTCCATTGCTGAGATGTATAATAGGAGGGGCTCTCTTTGCCTTGGCAGAATTAGAACAAGGGGATTAACTAGGTATTCTTTCAACTAGTCAAAGGCAGCCTGACACTGATTGTCCCAGACAAAAGCTATATTCTTTCTAAGTAGATGCTGAAAAGGTTGACACTTATCGGCAAGTTGAGCAATAAACTGGTGGATGGACTGGAGTTTCCCTTACATACTTCGTAGCTATTTTAGTGTCTTCAAAGGAGGCATTTCTATGATATCTTTGACTTTTATAAGATCTACCTCAATTCCTCTTCTAGAGACTATGTATCCCAAAAGCTTTCCTGAGGTAACCCCAAAAACACATTTCTTTGGATTCAGGCGAACATTATATTGCTCTAGTCAGTCGAAGATCTTTGCTAACACATCCAAGTGTTCCTCTCTTGTCTTTGATTTTCCTAGCAAGTCATCCACAATCTTCCATGATGTGGTGGAAAAGATCATCGAAGATAAAAATCATAGCTCGTTGATAAGTAGCTCTGACATTTTTTCAGATTGAATGACATCACCACCCAACAATATGTCCCCCATGGGCATCTAAAGGCCGTCTTATGCTGATCCTCTTTTGCGATCCTGATTTGATTATACCCTAAAAAACCATCCATTAGGGATAACATCTCATGTCTTGTCGTAAGATCCACTATCATGTCGATGTTGGGTAGAGGGAAGTCATCCTTCGAACAGACTTTATTAAGGTCTCAAAAATTGGTGCAGCAATAGATTCGACCATCAGGTTTGGCTACTGGCACTAGGTTGGAAACCCACTCAGGATAGTCAATTGGTTGGATGAACCCTACATCCAGTAGTTTCTTCAATTCTACTTTGACTAGGAGTGCCACCTGAGGGTTCATCTTTCTTAGCTTCTATTTCACTGGTTTTGCATCAAGCCGTACTGCAAGGTGATGGATGACCAAGGCAGGATCCAACCCTGGCATATCTGCATAGGTCCATGCAAAGTTGTAGTTTCTGCATTTGAAGAAGGCTAAGAAGTTTTCCTGCTCTGTTGCATTGAGAGATTCTCTCCTGAAGGTGATTTTTGGTTCTTCTTCTATCCCAAGATTCATTTCTTAAGCTAGATCCACAAGGACTGGTGATCTATTGGGATATACCTTCTCTATCTCGGGAAGGCCCATGCTTCCATCTCCTAGTGCCTTGTGGAGGTTTTCACTAGGAGATATGTCCTTTATTTTTTTTTTTGGGATCCAACATTACCATGGAGCAGTTTTCACCATTAGATCCATGTTTGATTTTCATATTTTTGTGACTAGAAGCAGGGGTTGTCTCCCCAAAATAGGTAGCCATATCAAGTTCCATAATGTATCTAGCTTTATAGTCTCCCAGGGGGAAGTGATCTCTAACCCCCATCATTTCAGTGATTCCTTCATCATTTGATGCTACGTCGAAGACGGGAGGTCCCTGTTGGTCCCAGTCTATGAGATGCAGGTATACAAGGGGTAGGTCATTGGATGAAGATGCTAGGGTGGTGACAGTGTATATGGTGTATATGGATGATTCAAAGAATTTGGTGAAGTCACTAAAGGATTCTTGATGGCCTACCTCATTGGTGTTATCGACCTCAGGGGAAATCATGGAGACCTCGACTAGGATACATTTTCTAGTAGTGAGGATACATTGTCATTGACCATACCCTAACCCTTGAGTGTAAGGATTTCTTGTCGCTTGAACTGGTTCTATGATCCCTTGTTCATGAAGGCCGATATTGCCTTGTCCTTTATAGCCCATGTTTTTGATGATCTCTGACCCTTTGCCATAGATTTCTATTGGTATGGTGGGGGCTTCTTGCTTTGTTTCTTCATTTTTATATAGCCATGATGATATGTCTTTGAGCACATCTTGATCAAGGAGGTGTTTCTTCTCAAAGGTAGGTGATGGTTTACATTTGATGACAACTGTATTGACATCTTCTTCTTTTGGGGCACCAAACATTTTAGGGTTGGGTAGTGTCCCCACACAAAAGGTACCATGTAGGTCATATTCCCCACATCCCATGTCACTAAGCTTGATCTTGACCTTAGGTGGTGGAGGTGTTTGGGATGAAGTGGTAGCAATGTTGGCAGGGTCGATGTATGAGGTGGATGTTGTGGGAGTGGTTTTTGTGATAGACTTGTTGTATGGGTAGAAAGTATGGTCATGGCCTTCTAAGAAACTACAGTATTGAAAGGGGTAGGAGTTGACATAGATGGTTACTTACATGCCATTGTGAGGGAACTTCAGACATTGGTGGAACATGGATGGGATGGATTGCATGGCATGAATCCATGGTCGGCCGAGGAGAATGTTGTAAGGGAGGTCAAGATCAAGAACCTGGAATTTTGCTTCCATTATCTTTTGTCCTACTTGGATAGGGAGCTTGATAGTACCCTCAGATAGTCATTCAGTGTCATCATATCCCTTGATTGTTATGTATTCACTGGTGTCTACGACCACATCTGAGTATCCCAAGTGTTTTAGTAATTTTAGAGTGCACAGGTTTAGGCCAGTGCCACCATCTATTAAGACTCTTTTGATGATATGTTTATGGATGCAGACTTCTATATGCAAGGAGTCATTATGTAAGTTCTCAGAAGTGGGAAGATGCTTTTCAAAGAAGGTGATATGATGAGGCGAGGTGATATGGCCCACCATGGCTTGGAATTGATCCACATTTAGGTTGGTGGGAACTTAGGTTTCCAAGAGAGCATTGTCAAGGACTTCTTTGTGGAGAGGTGACATGAGAAGCAGCTCGAGTATGGAGATTTGTGTAGGGGTCTTTCCTAGATGATCTAGGAGGTTGTACTTATTGGTAGGTGATGGGTGAGTAGCTAGATGATTGGGTTGTGGGTTTGATGTGGATGGAAGCATTTGATCGGCGGTAGGGGCTGTGCGGATGGATACACGGTCACGATAAGTTGTGATGGCACAATCAGGTGCTTGAGCCCGAATGGTGATTGCATTGATATAGTTGGATGACTATTCTATCCGTCCTACAATGGAATCATAGGATGAGGGAGGTGGGGTGATGTTGTAGGCTTGATTAGAAGAAGAGGCTTTGTTGTGATTAGGTAGCAGATCCTTGTAAGCTCCCAAATTGGTGTTGGGTGATGGTTGGGTGGCTTGCTCGAGATTAACTTTCTTTTGTTCTACGAGGTCTTGTACACAATGTTTTAATTTCATGCAATCAGATGTCTTATGGCCCACAATATGATGGTAGTCACAATAGTCATTTTCATTGTGCCACGCAGGTTTGAGTTTACTTTCTTGGTGGGGTTTAATGGGTGGGAGAGTTATTAAACCACTCTTTAGACATCTATCAAGGATATCTTCGATTGGTTCCCCTAGGGGTGTAAATTGTCTCCGAGGTTTGTTTTGCTTAGGTTGTCCTTTTGGCATATTTACATTAGCGATGTATGTGCTTGGGGGTGCTTGGTTTTGTATATGTTGGACGGCCTTCACATCGGTGACGCCATCATTGAGAGTGTTTTTGTTCTTTCCCCAAAAGAGTGATTTTTAATTTGATTGTGTGTTGTTGTTGTTTGTGTTGGGGATGTTTATGTTGGCCTTATTGTTGTTGTTGTTGCTATAGGGCTTGCTGTCGTATAGTTTGATTGAAGCCTTAACAATAAGGGCTCTTTCGATGGTAGTACCCTTGTCAATGACTTCTTCGAAGGTAGACACACAAAGGATTTGTAGATGGAACCCCATTTCTTGGTTTAGATTAGTCATGAACATGGTGACTAATTGCTTCTTAGGAATTGACCAAGGGAGTTTGCTTGCTAAGCCTCTCCACCTTTGCAAGAAAGAAGTGAAGGATTCTCTGCTCTTTTGTTTTGTATTGCAAAGATCCGTCATGGATATTTGTGTTCAAAATTGTAAGAGAAGTGGTTGAAAAATTTCTCTGCGAGCTCAGGAAAAGACCTAATGCCTGGGGGAAGATGTGCAAACCATTCAATGGATTGACCATCGAGGCTCCTAGGAAAAAGTCTCATTAGATATGTGTCATTGTTTGAGAGTTCTAGGCAAGCAAGGTAGAACTCTCTAAGGTGATCCCTAGGGTCTTCCTTTCCCTTATACTTATTGAATTTGGGTGTTTCAAAATTTTTAGGAAAAAAGGGGCATGTATAGTGTTCGATCAAACGGATAGGGATGAATATCCTCAAAAGAATAATGTTTGCACTTGCCCCTAATTTGCAAATCATCTACCTTTTGGATCAAATTCTGTACTATGCTTGTTAGGTCTGGGTTTGGAGGTGGTTGTGGGGTCTAGGTTTGTTGATTGATAAGATGTTGGAGGTTGGGCGGGATTTGGTGTTGGTTTGCTTGGTTTAGATTTTGATATGTAGGGTTGTGATTTTGGGGGATCGTGTTTTGATATTGTGGGCTGGTGTTTTGGTTGAGTTGTGTGAGATATTGTTGGTAAGTGTGGATTTGTTAGGGAATATGAGGAGGTATTTGAGGATTGAGATTATGTTGTGTTGATGATGCTACCGAAATTTGTAGATATATGAGATTAGACGGGTTGATGTTGGATGGATTGGCATGGGATGCATTGACATTGGATGGGTTGGTCGTGTTGTAAGGTGGTTGTGAAAAGAATTGTCTCATGTAGGCTATGGTTTGAGGATTGAGTTGAGGCACACTTGTGGAAGCACTCGCATGCATGGGGTTGCTTTGGATGCCCAAGGTGATTTGTGGAATGAAAGAGCTTACGTTGGTTATGGTAGTGGATGTGATGACAAGTTGGGAGATGGTAGGATTGGAGACATTTGATGGGATGGATATGTTAGTGGGAATTGTAGATGTGGTAACATTAGAGTTTGTGGGAATGGTGGATACGACGGGGTTTGAAGTTTGGGAGACAGTAGGTTGGATGTTTGATGTAGATGGTTGAGAGGATGTTGTAGGATTGTTGTTAGAGGTGGATGGTTGGGATAATGTCATGTTGTGGGGTGGTTGGGCACTAATTTTGAGGAGGTAGTCAAGATATCTATTTGGATCCAAACTTAGGACTTTGTCAAGCATGTCCATGTTGTCAGGGTCTTGTGTAAAGTTCAAGATGTCTTGATCATCCTGGCTAATGGTGGTGATGTTTTGGATGGGTGGTTGTGGTGGTTATGGTTGCAAGAAATGGAAGGGATTCTCATTGGGATTACATGTCAGGATTTGAAAGAATGAGGGTATGTTGTGTGTTTGTTGGTCGATTAGTATGTTGTTGTCATTGGTTTGAGGCATCCCTATGCCCATATGTTGTCCAAAGTTTGCCATTGCTTGATTCTTCTTGTGTTGTGATCTAGTTATGGGCATGCAAGTGTATGGATTTGATTTTGAGGTGGATGAAAGGTGGAGACCTTAGAGAATTTGGATTGATTTGTTGGACCCAAAGAGGATGTGGTGATGGAATGAAATAAATATTTAGATGTATGAGAGCACACACCCTAAGATCTAAATCTAAAGATGGAAGGAGATCATGGTGTTATAAGGATAGATTTTCACTTTTAAGAGACAAGTCTCAAAAAGGTGTTAACCTAAGGATGTTAAGAGTGGATGATGTTGATTTGAAAGTTTGGACCAAAATGATGGAGGGTAGATGGGGTTTGCTTGAGGATGATTTGATGGAAGGGATTTTGATGTTAATTTGGGGGATGAAACCTTAGATGAACTAGATGTTTGGTAAGAGAGATTTGGATGATGTTTTTTGGAAAAAGATTTGGAAGTCAAAAAATGAGATCAAGTAAGATCTAGTTTCGTGTTGCACAAATGGATGTTTCTCTTTGTTTGGGGTAGACTTATGACCTTACACAAAGAGGGATGGTTATTTAGTTGAAAGGTAGACTAATGACTTTTCAAGCAAAATATGATGTAAAGGATGAAACCTAGATCTAGCTTTAGCTCAAGGATTGATGAAATTTGGACATTGGGTTGATGTTTTTTTGCTGGATGTTTGGATTTAGAAGATTTTGGATATGTTTTTGATGGAAGAAAGAAATGGATTTTGGGAATGATTTGGTAAAAGGATGTTTGTTTGGTCCAAAAAGTATGCAAAGATCAATGAGGATGAGAAGATATGGAAATGAGTGGATTATGGTATAACAAGGGGTCCAATAATGATAATGATTAATTCTCTAAGGTCAAAATGGAGGTATGATTGGAAAACTTTAGATCAAAATGGATGGGGTATTGACAAATTTTTGGAAAGGTGATTATGGATTATGGCTAGGCAGGTGCTAAATATCACAAGATAATTCTTCCAAGTTTTAGGTAGGTCAGTCTATAAATAGCACCAAAACTCAAGTGACATGGCGCCAAAACAGACAGAGATAGCGCTAAAATAGGTCAGTGTTGGTCGAGGCTCTGAAAAAAGATGGATTTTGATGACAAATTTGGATTTTTATGGGTATGAAGTTTGATCAAATGATTTTTGTTGTTTCTTGGCAAGTTTTTTGAAAACACTTCAAGCACAATAGCACACAATAACCGAAGATTTGTTTGTGAAAAGATGTAAAGATTTTAAACAAGCACTTTGCACAACCTAAGGCGAGGGTAGGAGAATACTTGTCGGGTCCCCTAGCCGTGCCTATTCAAAGTGGATAGCTTCAGGATCTTGGTAGCACTAGCTCCCCTCCATGGTACTCACTTCTCACGCATACCAAGATCTAGGTTTCCCAAGGCTTGTACCCCCACCAAACCTTAGGATTGTCCCTGCTATCTCTACTAAGAACCATGTGAATCGGTGCGGCTTCAAAGGTCCCACCTTTTGCATCAACAAGTAGAAGGATTTGGGCTACTAAAACAAAGGGGGAACATTTGGGGGATTGGCACGATACGAACATCTGATAAACCACTTAAGGTTTTTACTAGCTCTACTAAGGGTTTCATATACACAAGGTACTACTCCCTTTCAGGCATAGCATCGAATGGTATATGCTAATACCAGTTTGGACTTGGCTTTTGCTTTATCCTAATTTACATATAGCGGACCGGATGAAAGTACCGCTCGGGGTCGCTAGTGAGTTTTCCTTTCGGATGTGTCTCAAAAGCAGGCCCATGGCTTAGAAAAAGAAAGAGTGTTAGAACCATTTCTCTTACACCCAAGATCCCTTTTCAAGGTGAGGGGAGAGGATACTTCGATTCTAAACCCTTTGGGAAAACACATGCAAGCGCACCAATCATGGAAAATACTTACTAAGGTTTTTTTAAGCCCAAAATCGAAATGTTCCTAAATTTGTTGGCAAGTAGTTGTTAATTTTAGAGCACCAAAATCAAATTTTTTCTACACTAAGACACATAAGAATTCTTTTTATGAGCACCAATTGAAGTGTTTATTTGTTGTTTGTTTGATCAATTTTAGTGAACCAATTGAAATGTTGTTTACACTAACATGCAAGGGTTCTTTTTATGAGCACCAATTAAAGTGTTGTTTAATCTAAAGAAAAAACCCTACAAAAATTGTTAGTTGTTTCAGAATAATGGTCTTGGACAGATAATGATGACCTGCAAAATAGATAGAAGGACCTGCACAGAACCCAATGTTAATAGACAAAATAGCGATAAAACAGATCACATATGGTGTTTCTTTAACCTGAAATGGCACTGCTGCTAGCACTCCAGACATAATCTAACCACCCTAGAAAATAGTGCTAATAATACATGCAGATAGCACTGAATTACAAGATAGTGCTTAAATAGACTACAAACTGCGTTGATTATAGAAATAGAGCTATAGGATAATACAGAATGCACTAAAAATGATGATTGTGCTAATACAGACTAATTATAGTGCTACTATACATGAGTCTTGAACTGTCTGGTCGACTGTGGAATATGGCGCTGTTCTAGGTGTTGAGGGCACTGATACGGGGTTGAACTGGTCAAACCTGCAAAACATAAGTTCTCTTGACCAAATAAGGGATTAGATTGAGTCCAAGGGGTCTTTTTAGTCCTCCATAATGTCCAAGAGACAAATTCTATCAATAAAACAACCTAGTCAATAAAAACCTACACAAGATGAAAACAAAGCATGTAAGTTGGATTTTAAGGCTATTTTGGTAGAATCTCCCCTTATCCTTGCATCAATCTTGCAAAAACCAAGGTCGAACAAAACAAACACCTACCAAAAGATCAACAAAAGACACAAGTGTGAGTTAAACAAAAATCAAAAGGTCGTGTGAAAAAGGTGCCAATACAGTCTGCAAATGGCGTCGAAATGCACGTGAAATAGCGCTATTACGTAGGAAGATAGTGCTAGTCTTGTAAAAACACATCTAAAGACAACAAAAACTCACACAAGATGTTAAATTGAGAACTTGTGGGTCCCACTGGGCATTCCAAATGTGATTAGTGAAAACAAAATGAGATGAAAAACACAAAATAAAAGCATAAAACAAGCCTTATACCTCACTAAGATTCACTAATCCAAGATAGGGTGGTAGAAGCATGCATCCAAGAGCTCCTAGATATACCCTAGATAAAAGATTCAATGTGAAATGCTCAATCTAAATGCAACTCACAAAACTAACTCAAGAGAATTTTTGGCATGATAACATTACTTAGAAATTGGATCCTAAATGGCTTGAGAGATGGTGTATTTATAGGATTTTTGGAGGGATTTTGATCCAACGGTGGAGATTGATTTGAGAGATCAATGGTGGAGGATGAAGATGATGTGGAGGGCCTAGATTCAATTTTGAAAAATGAAGGGATGAGAATAAAGATGAATTTTTTATTCATCTTGGGAAGAAGGGTTCATAAATGAGGTTGGGTGAGATGGATTATTTATGAATTAGAAATTCACATGGGGAAGAGTAAAATAAATTACAAATTCATTTGGAGAAGAGTGGATATTAATGAGGTATAACATATGTAAGGGGTGTAAGAGGCATTTAACGGAGATTAAGATAAATATGTATTAAAAATTGATTTATGTGGCATGGAAATCAATTTTTTATTCATGGGTTGTGGGGAGAAGTGTAAATAAGGGTTTGACCATTTTAATTGGGGTGATTAGCCTAATTAATATAGCTGGAAAAAATTAAGGAATAGGTTAATGGGAGGTTTAGATTAATTAAATAAGGTTTTACTTAACTAATCCTAGGTCTAGGGTCATGTAGGATAGGCTAGGTAATTAAATAATAGATATTTAATTAACTAGGGTAGGGATAGGTTGATTAATAAGCTAAATTAATTAGATAAATATGATTTACCTAATTAATTAGATTTAGTGGACAAGGGGAATTAACCAAATAAATATTGCATATTTATTTAATTAATAGGCTAAGGTTGAGCTATTGAATTAATCAAATTAATCCAATTGTAGGGGATAAAATGATGAAAGATTAGGTGATGAGAGGATAATTAATTAAATAAAAATTTAATTAATTGTTTAGAAGGGAACTAGGTATGTTTAGGGAGGTCGGGAGTCAATTTGATGATGAAGACATTTTTAGGTGTCTACACTTGCAATTTAACTTAACCACATTCCGAAAAGTTCAAACACTCATAATAAAGGATTCAATTTTCCAAAGTAATGCAATTCAATCTTTTCGAAGGAAAATTAAATTTTGGAAAATAATTGAAATCACTTTAAATTTATTCCTCTAGCATAAAATAATGCAATAAATGTTTTCGCTAAGATAGAATTAATAATTTTCAACTAAATCATTAAAATATTTCGAAAACACAGAAAACATGTATTTCGAGATAGTTTAAAATATAGTGGAAAAGGCTAAGGAAACACATGTAAAAGACACAAAAATATTATAGGTCTCCACAACACAAGGATAATGGTGAGATGACTGAGCGCCCCATGTCAACCTTCTCCTCATTTCCCACATTAGTCAAACACTTATAATTTGCCTGCACACTCAAGTCAACCATCAGGTGTACCTGCTCCACATATAATAGCCAAAGCAATATAATCCACCCCAATGTGGCATAAATCACACATGATATAAAATCATCACATCTAATGTAATCATCAACGACTAGCATGATCCAGAAACATTATGCATAATCAACAACATTTCATAATGGTGGTGGAATAATATAACAATCACAACTCTAACAAATATAGTGAAAATAGTGAAGATGAAACACTGCAATAATCTATCATACACAATCACAACATATACATGCCATAATGCATAGTTGGAAGCCAAATATCAAATCAAAACCCCATCAAAAACACCTCGATGGTCATCCATAATACACCCTCAAAACCCCTTGATGGTACAATGGGCCTCATCGGTAAGTTCAGTGTAATGGATCAAAGCATGAGAATCACATAATACACTGATAAACACTCAATATGGCATATAACATATGAATTAGAAAGTACACCTGTAACATCAAAAAATGTCCCCTTGGGGGATTTTCCCTCCTAAGGTTTAGCTCTTGATTCTCTTAACTGCATTTAAGACATCTTACATCATATTTTGATATCCTAATGAAATGAACCCTAAGTTTCATGAAAAATGGGACCTAGGGGGACCCCTTGAACCTAACCCTGACAAAAATAGGGAGGGATGACTTGGGGGCCCGCACCGTAGTCTTGCCCTATTTTGGGTCAGGCCCAAATTTTGGGTGTCGGCTTGTGACCATTATTTGGGTCCTATGCCGACACGGTAAGTTTGAATTACGAAATTCTTGGCGGGAGTGTTTGTAGTTGATATATAAGCATGTTTAGGCATTCATTTGTAAACTAGATTATTATTGCAATCTTTTGGCATCCAAAAGGTGATTCAAGGCTTTAATTGTGTGGCAAGAGTAGATTTGTGTTGTTTGTGTGTTTGTATTTGTAGATTTGAACATTCATCTCCTCATGGCATGAAGAGCTTCTTCCTTCCATGAGATCTTCACTACAAGGTGATATCATTTGTGTTTTTAAGCATTTATCATTTAGTTTTTGCCTTTACCTCATAAGGGCATGCACTCTCTCTCTAACAATAGTGTTCGGAAGACTTGAATGTCTCTCTGGGGCTTGACTAAGGCAAGCCTCTAAACACCACAACCCCCTCCCAAAGTTTCTGTGATTGCAGGTTATAGATTGAAGATACAAGAAAAGTGAAGTTACAGGAGGATATTACAGAGTGTCAGATTTGCAGATCAGAGTTAAAAATAGCACCCTAGACTTGGGTGCCCGCTACCAAGTCCTCCAGATTCTATGACAGGAAAATCTCTGATATAACAGGAACAGGTTGCAGATCAAATTTTCAGATCCTGACAAAAACTCGGGCATTGGACTTGGGTGCCCGCTACTTAGTCCCTGACTATTCTACTTTCCAATCTTTGAAAATAGGTGTGTATTTATCTATCATTTTACATCTTTCTATAGCAACATTTTGAGTAATTTGTTCGTTTGCTTCCGTAATTGCATAATTATGATTTTGAGGTATAATTGAGCATAATTGAACATAATTGGAAATCAAATCACATAATTCCAAACTTCCCTGCATTCCTAAGTGACCAAGGGTCTGATAGTGCCTTGCCACTCGATTCAAAGTCCTTGAATGTAATTGGTGAAAGGAGGATACACAAAACTACCAAAAACCAATTATCCAAATTTAACCCTTTACATTTTGGTGAACCCATGTTGTTGGACTTGTTTGCACCTTACTGAGTGTTTTGCTTCAAATTTGCAGTGATTTCATTCATTCATAGTATCATTCATCTTATTGCATTGGAAAACTTACAAAAAAATTGAAAAATTAGAAAAATTTGAAAAAAAATTGCATTCTAGGGTTTCTATTTTGCATATTAATGTGAATTTCATAAAATTTATGATTTTTGCATTGGATCTAAGTTAAATTTTGGAAAATTATAAAAATTCAATAGGTTGCATTGCATTTTCATCACAAAATTGCTAGGGTTTTTTTGAAAATTGTGAATTTTGCATATAACCTAGTAATTTCAAAAACTAGGGTTTGTAGGTAAAATCTTGTTTCAAATTTTTCTACTGATCTTAGACACTCATTAAAATTTGTATTTGGCTGTAGTGTTGCATTTTAGTGTAAATTTGCATTTAAATCTCAAAAATTTGTATTTTTACATAGAAAATTTTAACAAAAACTAGCGTTTTCATTGATTTTTCCTTAGATTTGCACTTGCATTTTGCATATTACGGCTTGGAAACCATTTTCAGATCTGAGTGCATTTAGTTCTTATCATAAATTATCTTGCAAAACATTCATATAGCATTTTGCATTAAGATCTCAAACCTAGGGCTTAAAACACCTTGATTTTCACTAGATTTGGCCTTATCGGCTCTCTAGATTTGCACTATAGGCATGTTGTAAAGAATATTTTTGAACTAATTGGTTGTTATCAGGGTTATTATTTTCTTCCCCTCCTAAAATTCTTTACAACACCTTTTTATTGGCCTCTTGTATTGAAAATTTGGTAAAAATTGCACATTTTTGCTATATTTGCCCTAGGGTTTAACCTAGTTTGCACCTCAAGCGTGTTGTAAAAGATTTTATGATTCTAGGTGACTGATATAATTTCTATTATTTTATACACTTCATATAATTCCTTAATACACCTCTTTCATCAGGTCTTGGAATTGAAAAATGGTGAAAAATTGCATATTATAGGGCATTTTCACTAGGTTCTGACTTATCATCATCTTAGATTTGCAATAAAAGTGTGTTGTAAAGGATCTTATTGCTGTATTGGACTGATATTAGACATATTATTGTCTTCCCCTGATCAAAATCCTTACAACACCTTTTCTTTTATATATTTGCATTAAAAACATACAAAAAATCAAGCATTTTAGGTCATTTTTGCATATAGTTTTGCACTTGTCTTTTTCATACTTTTAGAAAATTTTTAAAATCTGTTCTTGCATTAATTTGAACATATACACATGGCCTCTAATCGCAACAACAACAATACGTTTCCTTCTAGGCCTTATATGAAGAGAAGGTCCCTGAACCTGAAATTGTGTTTACACCTCATGATAGAACAATTGGAGATACTGAAGGACCACTTTACATCACTGTGAAAATAATGGGAAACCATGTGGATGGAACCCTTATTGATCCTAATTGCATGACTAATGTTTCCATGAAAGAGTTCCTCTTTGCACATCAATTAATGCAACCTTGATCTTATGACCCTTCAGACATGATGATTAAAACACATAAGGGAACCTTTATAAACACTTATGGGATGATATCATTGTTGGTCACAGTGTTTGAGAAATATGCAAAACAATGGTTTGATGTTTTCCCCAGATGTTGTCCCCATTTCTGACCTCTTTCACATTAAATTGGGACACCCTTGGTTAAAGGCTATGAAAGCCGTCCCTTTAATAATTCATAATTGTCTAAAATTTCCTTTTGATGGACATGTGATTACTATCCATCGCAATAAGTATAAACCTTTGGTTGCAAGAAAACATTGTACACTGGATTACTTTTGGGACAAATCTGAAAAGAAATTGGAGCCATGAACATAATTTAACTTTTTGAGCTATAGAAATTATAATGAAAAACTATTACATCCAATGGCCGGTCCTTCTATGCAAGAAATAATAAAAGACAAGTAACCCACATTTGAAGAGAACCCTAGACCCAAAGGACAAGGTTCCTATGCTGAGGTTCCTCCCCTGCCATATTTACAAGGATTAGAAGATACTTGTCGACAACAAAACATTCCACCTAGAAAAATGAGATTTGATCCTGGTGCTTCCTCTTCTAGAACACACAAACCAATGAAAGAGCAAAGCCCTATCTTACAAGAGATAAGTGGTAAGAGAAAAGAAATAGAAAAGCAAGAGAAAGAAGGAGAAGAAGACAAGCTTATGCCATAAACCTTGCATCTCAACAAGAAAACATTGATCCAAACATTGAACAAAACAAAGATGATCCTAACAATGAACAATCTAAAGACAAAGACAAGAATTGGGCTATGGTACCTTATGTCCCACTTTCCTCTAAAATTCAGGAGTGGGAGGATGATGATGATTTAGTTGATGACAAGACTTAGCACAAAGACCCTATAGGTAAGTATTTCTAACCCTTTACCTCTCTCATGATGTGCTTCCCTCATGATGTGTTATGTGTTGTTTAGGCCTCCTGGGATGACCCTGAATTCTCTTGTAAGGTCCAGGATACTAGGAGACCACCTCTATTGTGACCTTCTATTTGTATCATCATTCTTCTATATTGCTTCTCTCTTTGATTTCATTGTTGTGTGTTGTGTCTTACGGACATAGTGTTGCGGTTGGTGACTTGGGGGCACCCTCCTATGTGATTATCCCTAAGACACTTGTTTCTCCTCTCTGATTTATTGTTTCCCTTCCTCTAGTTTTTCTATCTAGTGGGTGGATGATGAATTTTTTTTTATACTGATGCGGACCTAGCATCCCTTTAGTGAGAAATAAAAAATTGAACTTAGTTCCTAATATGACGATGGGGTTGTATATCTTATCCGATGCTTGGCTAGTAGAAGCACTCCATGCTTTTTGTGTAGTGATTTTAATGATGTTTTTATCTCACTTACAAACCTTAACAATATTATGGCTCCAAGCACTTTGTTTGTCTTTGAATCTCGCCTTGGTGACAATTGGTTCTGAGATTTTCATGATATAGCCCCACGGTTATCCTTGATCTTTGAATTCATGGTATAACCTTAGCTCTTTCTGTGACTAATCATATGCATTAATGTTGTTGTTATCATGATTATGTAGACACTAACATGTTTCTTGCAGGGATGTGTTTGTGGGAACATTTGGCGATCGTAAAGTACATGTCACCTCCAGGGGGCATGGGCTTTGTGGAAGTCTGTGTTCCCTTGTGCATTTTCTTCCTACCTTAACGTGCTTGATATCGATGCGTGATATCAACCACCTTAAGGTGGGGGCATATATAAGGTAAGTTGTTTGTTGTAGATGTTAGCACTGTGCTTATCCTCAGGTGCAGTTTAAAGACTGGTGGTGATGAGTCCCTCCTGCACTATGAGTTTGTTTGCAATCAATCAATTAATCATCTTAAGCCCTCTGTGGAGGCGGGGGTGGTGTATCTCTTACGGAGAGTGCCCATCCTGTCATTTTCAAAAAGTCCTCATCAGGAGGTGGGGAGTAGTTTTGTGACTAACTCAACCCTTAAGCGTGTCTTCAGAGATTGTTGTGGCGAAGCCCAATCGTCAGTGTGTGCTTGTATTGTGCTTGAGATGGTGGTGAGCCTAGAAATAGGAACATTCCATCACTTGTTTACCGTGTTTTCTCCATTTCTTCAAAGTGTGTGTGTTTGTTAGGCTTGCTTTGTTTGGTATGTTTGTTGCCCCATATGCAGTCTAAAGACTAGCATGATGAGTGCTTCCTGCATTTTGGGAGGTTTGGCATGTCTTTTGTGTGTTGCCCCATATATGTAGTTTAAACATGATGAGTGCTTCCTGCATTATGTGAGGTGTGTTTACTTTCCTTGTACTTGCATTTGCATTTCATATATATGAGAAAAATAAAAGAAAAGAAATCATTCCTGTCTTCCATGCATTAACTGTCTTCTATGCATCTCTTGTTTTCTCCGTGTTTTGCATGACTATAATTGTCTTCTCCGTGTTTTGCGTGCTTGTCATTGTCTTCAATGTACTTGACGTGTCTTCTCGATGCTTGGTGTGTTTGCTATGTTTGTTGACCATACTTTAATGCATGTATTGGCCTTGTATTTATACATACATTAAAGTGGGGGCTAAATGTAATGTCAAAAAATGTCCCCTTGGAGGCTTTTCCCTCCTAAGGTTTAGCTCCCGAGTCTCTTAGCTGCATTTAGGACATCTTGCATCATATTTTGACATCTTGATGAAATGAACCCTAAGTTTCATGACAAATGGGACCTAGGGGGATCCCTTGAACCTAACCTTGACCCAAATAGGGAGGGAGGACTTGGGCACCCGCGTCCTAGTCCTGCCCTATTTTGGGTTAGGCCTAAATTTTGGGTGTCAGCTTGTGATCATTATTTGGGTCCTATGCTGACATGGTAAATTTGAATTATGAAATTCTTGGTGAGAGTGTTTGTAGTTGCATATATAAGCATGTTTAGGCATTCATTTGTAAACTAGATGATTATTGCAATATTTTGGCATCCTAAAGGTGATTCAAGGTTTTCATTGTGTGGCAAGAGAAGATTTGTGTTGTTTGTGTGTTTGTATTTGCAGATTTGAGCATTCATCTCCTCATGGCATGAAGAGTTTCTTCCTTCCATGAGATCTTCACTACAAGGTGATATCATTTGTGTTTTTAAGCATTTATCATTTGGTTTTTGCCTTTGCCTCACAAGGGTACGCACTCTCTCTCTGACAACGGTGTTCAGAAGACTTGAATGTCTCTCTGGGGCTTGACTGAGGCAAGCCTCTAAACACCACAACCCCCCAAAAGTTTCTGTGATTACAGGTTATAGATTGAAGATACAGGAAAAGTGGAGTTGTAGGAGGATATTGCAAAGTGTCAGATTTGCATATCAGAGTTAAAAATAGTACCCTAGACTTGGGCGCACACTACCAAGTCCTCTGAATTCCGTGATGGGAAAATTTTTAATACAACAGGAACAGGTTGCAAATCAAATTTCCAGATCCTGAAAAAAACCTGGGCATTAGGCTTGGGCACACGTTACTTAGTCCCCAACTGTTTCGGTTTTTGAACTTTGAAAATAGGTGTGCATTTATCTATCATTTTACATATTCCTTTAGCAATATTTTGAGTAATTTGTTTGTTTGCTCCCATAATTGTATAATTAGGGTTTTGAGGTATAATTGAGCATAATTGAACACAATTGGCAATCAAATCACATAATTCCAAACTTCCCTACATTCCTAAGTGACCAAGGGTCTAATAGTGCCATGCCACTCAACCCAAAGTACTTGAATGTAATTAGTGAAAGGAAGATACACAAAACTACGAAAAACCAATTATCTAAATTTTACCACATTACAACACGAGGGAATTACTAGGGTGGGCATTACATCTTCCCCCACTAGGATTAGGCTTACTCTTGGAAGCCTGCAAAAACACAAGGATGAAGTACCCTCAGTGCACAATCCTTTGCAAATACAACATATCTCAAAAGATCAATTCTCTTGACCAGCACTAGGTCAAGGTCTCAAAACAACAAAACAAGTCTCCAAAGGTGTACCAACTAGGTCAAAAAAAACCATTGTGCATACAACCCTATCTAAGACTGCATCATTCCATCCTCTGACTGCCATCGCAATTGGAAGAGGATCTAGCCAAAAGGCCTAACCGACCAAAAGAAAGATAAGTCTGTAAAACTTAGGACTACTACTATGCTGGGATAATGTGTCAAGCTCTCAACTAAGCCCAAGAAAAACTCACAATGCTACAAATTCCACTCTCAAGGAGAATTTCAAACACAAGGCTACACTCTCAACAATCCTTCCTTGAACACTACCCACAACACTAGAAATCAAGGATCAGGGCAAACTAACTCTTAAAGGCTATAGGTACTGTTAGGTCTCAGAAATGCAGGTTGTCAATCCTAAGGGGATGCCAAGCTCTATGTTTAGATTGGCAACGTTTCTGAACTAACTTGACGAAATCAACCTTCAAGGTTAGTTGATTTCCTTCGCTTTAGGTCCTGCTACACCTAGGTGGGTAAACCTTGGAAAATTAAAGTAGATTGAATGTGAATGCGTGGACTAACTAAATCTATCTATAGTGGCACAAGATGTAGGATAGATGAAATGCTTGCTAACTAACTTTAGGTTTAATGTCTAATGAGTAATTGGTAGAAATTGTATAAGCAATATCAAGGTAAAAGGTTTTAAGTAAAGTAAGACTAGTGCCTTGTTGGGTAACAGAGTTAGTTTGAAGGACCAGGACTAATGGTTTCCTAATGGCAATAATTCTTGTTGTTTGGCACAGTTTTAGTTTGTAACTTGTATAAACGTGCAAGTAAATGGCTGACAAACTCTTCTTGATAATCCAACCAAATAAAATCAGATATCTTATAATTCACCAGAAGGTATTTTAATCTTTGCTTGAAAGAACCAAATGAAATGAATGAACAAGATTAACAGATAATATTTTATTGGAGACAGAATGGTAGTCTAATTGTATGGCCCTACTTAATAATCCAAGCTTAATACTTCCAGGCTACTGTAACTAAATCAGAAGGGTTTAATTCCTCAAATGGATACCAACCTATTTAATCACACAGATACAGCAAATGTGTATTGACAGATCAAATATATACTTGATATGTTTAATCTGAATATCAAGTAAATGCAGAAATGGAGATAGCCACACAATTTGATAATCTTAACAAACAAATGATACCAAAGCAGAACCACTGAATCAGAGAACTTCAAACTTCTTCTTTAAATAAAATATGCAACATAATCATTTTGAAACATTGTATATATGATGTATCTGAATATATTCTACTGCTGATGATCTCTCAGCATCGATTGTTTGGACTTATATAGATATTTCTATGAAGAGTCATAACTCTTCAATAAGTCTTTTGGGAACTTTAACAAACATTAACAATTATAACATAATTATGATTAGGCTCTATTTAGCCACAAGTAGACTTTTGCCAAGTAATCCAAGTAATCCTGCTCACGATGAGAATCAGTAAGGTGAACAGCACTTCTGGTAATTATGTCAAGTGTAGTCATGCTCTCCAATTGTTTGCAAACTTCTTTAGACACGGAGGCTTTGTCTTTCAGAGCTCCTGTGGCTTTGTGTAATATACTTTGACAATCAATAATCCATTCTTCCTTGCTCTTCACCTCTCCATTGTCTTTAAATATCCTGGGCACTCCTGCGTTTGAGGCATCATTTCCTTAGCATCAGCTTTAAGTTTGTCATAGTAATTTTGATGCTGTTTGAGAAATGCTTTTGCATCAGAGATATCTGTACTATCAGCAGTACTTCTATTTTGTATCTCAGTCAATTTTTCTCGTATTCTCTTTTCAAGTCTTTCATGTTCTTGAACTGCTTTATGATTCTCTGAGAAGTTATCCAAAAACTGGTTTAACCACTGCACCATGTTTGCATACCTGCTCTGCAGTATTGTAACAAATGCATCCATCTGAATTTGGGTTGCCTGATTAGGGGATAACACTTGAATGCCCTGTGAGCTCTCACCTTGAGTTATTCTTTTTGTGGACTGGCCAAAAGTACTCTTAACAGCATCCTTCAAGTAATCATTTTCTTTTGTCACTCTTTCACAGTTCAATTTGTATGCATCTCTTTCTTTGATCAACATTTGAGCTTGCGCTTTATTCAATTTTGCAACATTGATACCAATGTCTGCTGTAATTATAGGGTCAGTTTCCCCTGCTTTCAAAGTCATAACGTGGCCAAAAGTCTTTTCAGTATCAATGATGGCCGTCTTCTTATGGGGAGGGTATAACGCCTATATCATCAAGGAATTTTCATCATTGTTATACCTTGTTCCCATATATAGTTCATTAACTCCTTCTGGAGTAAGTTTATACTTATCATCTGTGTTGTTCAGAAAACTGTCAAAAACCAAAGCAGAATTTAAATCCAGACCAGGAAAAATCATGACCCCTGCATCTTTAAGTAACTGTCTACCCTTGCTAGGTGTCATGTCTTGCATCTCTTTATCTATTGTTTCCTTCAGCATGTCTAATAGTTGTTTTTCATTATCAGCAGAGACATCATCTACTGACTCTTTGATTTCTTTCCCTTTGTATTTATACAAAAATGATTTAAATTCCTTTGATTGAATAAACTTATCATCTGAAATGAAAGAATCATAGGCTGTTTGACGTGGATCCTCATCAACAGACCCCTCCTCATCATGTAGTACAACAAGAGGCTGATATTGTTGCATTTTCCTCTTGGACACCTCTACCTTTTTATCTGGTGGCTATTCTTGCTCTGCCAGTTCTTCATCTTCAGAGGACACAACCTCAATTTCTGCTAACTGCTTTTTCTTTTCATTTAGATCCCTGTTATATTTTTCTACCACCAATTCGACTTCTGCTTCTTCTAAATTTCTAATGACATCATCATGTGGATAATGTATGTGCATGTATCCACTGAGATTCTGTTTTCTTCTTGCAGAGTCAATAAAGCCTTCAGGGTCAAATCCTTTTCTCATCTCAGCAGTCATCATGTTATAATGCATCAATTTATCCAGAATGAGATTGTAACCTTCTTTTGAAACTACAGTAAAATCTCCAAAACATAAGGTGCTGGGCATAAACGATTGTTTGTCATGTGAACTCAAATGCATCACATTTGAACAATGCATTTGCCTGATTATCTCTAGATATGCAAGCCTATCAGGGACAGTCTTGGGCAATATGAATGGAGCATCTTCAAAACCATAAACTCTGATCATAGTAGCATCCTCGAAGCAATACCAGTCTCCCCAATTATGAGTGACAGTAGGGGGGCCACCAAAATCTTTTGGTCTGAGGAATCTTTTTATTTCAGTTGAAATTGAATATTCACAGGGGTGATTAAAATACCTATACAGTACTTTTACACAATGCTCTTCAAATTGAGCATAGCTGGAATGGGCATATCTACTATCCCAAATTCTGGTCCACAGTTGTACAGGTATCTTTTCCCCTTTCTTATATGCAGCAACAACTTGAAACTTAGTTGGCCATAACCCTACCTCCTGGCCATAATACAACACCATGTGCATAAGCATTGAGTAATGCTCAAAAGAGCATGCTGGAGCACTATTTTTTATTGTAGATAGACCAGAGTCCATTCTATTAGCAATATAGGAAGCATAATCAAATTGCCTTGCATTATGACACTGAATGTCAGAGGCTATGACCATCAGAGGAATGGTCATGAACTCAGGGACCTCTGAACCCAGGATTTGGCCCACAGAGAAATAGGTATATTGTATATATGGTTCAAATATGGATACATGAAAGGGAGGGCCATCATTTTCAGTTAAGAGCATCACTTCTCCTTCAGCCCTGGGCCTATGAATGGGCAACCTCCATCCATTGTAAGTTGTGTCCATTCTCCAATACTCCTTATCCAGATCTTCATAAATGATAGGGACAGTGCATAAATCATCTAAATCAAAAACCTCACAAATAGCATTTTTTGACAGATGCACAATTGGTTCTCCCTATGGGTTGCAGATGGCTTTTAGGTTTGAATCATAATGTCTGGCAAGCAATTGAAGGAGTTCCACATTCAGGAATACATTGGGTACAACCAGTTTTCCTAAATTCATGTGCCATGGGTTTGACATAGGAGCATTCCTAAACCTTCTATTGTAGTGGAATTTGAAAAGTTCATATCCCCGAATTGGGGTCCAGATATCTCCCAGGCGTTTGTGTTTATCTTCTAATTTCTCCACTTCTGCCCTGAGTTGGGCAGACCTTCTGGCCTTGGGAGTTGACCCAGGCAATTGGTCAATTAGGTCCTGATTCAGTTTTCTTTCTTTTACTTTCTCCTCAGGGGTTTGTTCAGTTTTTTGTTTCTTGGGCTTACTGGTTTCCCCTTGTAACTTTCTGCCTTTTCCCCTCCCCGGAGTTTCCATTTTAAAACTTTGGTAGAGAATTTAAATACAGGCTATACAGTGGTTTGTGTATATGTACCTGTCGTTCGGTGGCTAGAATTGGAATCCTCTGCTTTTGCCTTAAGAGTTCTTCTGTATTCTCTTCTCGGATAGTTTTTTGCAACTATAATGATCGTAGAAATTTCGTAGCCGTTTGTATTTAATTATCTGATCAATTCAATGTTCATCGCTGTGAAATGTCACATCGCCATAACTCTTCTTATCGGCGTGAATTTTGAAATGTCTGAGCGACCCTAATGCTTTTATGGCGCGAACAGTCAATCGGCGTGACCCCTCAATTGTATTCCCGACACTATGTAATGTCATATCTTCAAGTGGGCGCGACCATCAGCATGACTTCCTTCATCGCCATGTGATTTAGATTTCACTCCGAAGTAATGAGTCTTACCGATATGATTTGTTTATCGGGGTGATTAATACTATCGGGATAACATAATTATGTTTCCCTGACTTTTGTTGTCCCACCGATAGTCATGTTACTTTGGATCGGAATGACTGTTTTAATGTCTTGCCACTAGAGTATACCCATCGGAGTGAAACACACTATCGGGATAGCTTTGAAAAGATAACCCAATCCGAATCATCTCACCGATGGTTCTTTCATATTCTTTATTGGGCAGAGTACGTTAGAGTATCACCGATACCTTTTGATCACCGTGACTTGTGAATCGGCGAGACTTAATTCCCTTGTCCCGATATGTTGAGTCATCCCGATAGATTTTGTATCGCTGTGAGTCTCACCGAAGACCCTCTTTTCGCCAAGACCTTGAGTATCAGAGACTTATTTGTTTCTCATCCTGATAACTTATTTCTTGCCGATGGCTATTTGTTTCATTGCCCCCGTAGGATGTTTGGTGAAACTGTTGCCGAAAGACTTCATCGGTATGATATATACCATCGGGGCAGCTTTTGAAGGATCCTCCGATAGTTATTAGTCATACCGATCGGTATGACTACTTGGTTATCTTGCCGATGTAAAGTCATCAGTATTACTTATTCCATCGGTGACTTCTATAAATCTTTTTCCGATCTCTATTCTCACGCCGATTGTTATTTTCAAATGATTCCTTATGTATCGGTGTAGACAAAACAATATCTTGCCGATAGATTGACCTTGAAGAAATTTAACACTGCTCATCTATAGACACCTTGTGAGATAAATTTTTATTATGATTTTTTGGGATATTTTTTAGGATTTTGTTCAAATATGATGGAGTGAGAAGACAGTAAAATTTTTAGATTTTTACTGTCCTAACAGGTACCACTACCATACCTTCATGCTTACCAAAAGCATGAATTATCTCCTGTCATGGTTTCTCTCCATGAGGTACTTCCTCACATTCCATTCCTAAAAAAGAGAGAGTTCCTCTAACACTCTAGCTCGACACTACCAAACTAGGATCAACCATATAAGTTCTTAGAGGGAAGAATCTAGACTGCATCTGATGAGGCCATGTTTTGTCTTGTTTTTCTTGCTTTAAGTACCTATTTTTTAAGACATTTCTAGACTTCTATATATACTAATTATGTCTATAATTATCCTTAAGACATTGAAAACATGAAGATGGGTATTGTTGTGATGCTCACAACACGCCCCATTTTACTTCGTAGCAAAATGAGGACCCCTGTTGTAGCTGGCTTTTGGTTGCTTCTATGTGTGGGCTTGCTTGGTGGTAAAGGGAAAAGGTAACTGAAAGAACAAACCTGGGTAAAAATAATACAAAAATAACATTAAGCGCCAGTACATAGTACAGGTGAATTCGTTGTGAAAAATGAATAGGGGTTGCTTTTTGAACCATCTCAAAGTTCCTTGTATTTTGCAAGTTATAGGGTTTTTGGTAAATGTACAATCAGAGGGTTTGTGTTTTGTATATACAAAGTTCTTTGTATGTACAAGGTCATTTCATATACAAATGTGTTTGTATATCGGGTTGTTACCATAGTCGCAAAAAGGAGGTCATCGGGTTTAAAATATATGTTGTTATACTTGTATACGTATTGCTAACACTCTATCTTAATGTACAAGTCAGGCCCGAAGGAGTCAAAGTTGAAGTGAATAAATGTTGAAATCCACTGTGTATATTTTGGTTTGTATATTTGGTAAACAACAGACATACAAAGAAAATATACAACAAATTATACATAGCACGGAATTGAAAGGTTATTAAAATTGACATAGTCTTTGTATATTTTTGCACTTCGTATATGTATGTTTGGTCATATACATTGCGGTTATATACAAGGCGGAATCGAAATGGTAGTGAAATACAGAATAATGGTTGCATATTTCAGGTTTGTATGTAAGATGTCAGGAAAGATACATTGTGAAATATACAACACGGAATTGAAAGAAAATTGAAATATAATATAAATGATGCATTTGGACTTAACGTATATTTGGTAATGCATTGATTTATATATCACAGAACCGAAGAATTATAAAAGATAGTAAAGTCTTTGTATATCATGCGTTGTATATTCCTTATATGCAATCCGATGTACATTGCATTTTATACATCACGGAATTAAAAGGGTTATCAAATGAAGTTAAACTATTGCATATTTCCGTGTTTGTATGTATGTTCCGAAGTATACACTGCTTTATACATACGAGCTAGAACTCAATAAGATTGAAATATGAAAAATCCAATGCATCACGTCCGAATTGAATATCAAGAGAAACATTGGGATGTATACGTCGCGGATTTGAAGGTAAGTATAATGTGATTTATAAGAGGTTGAAGTCCAAAAGAGATACGAAGGTATAGGCATCGTCGAAATGCAAATTTGAAGGATAAGGTGGACCCCACCAGTTGTATATTAGTTTTGTATGTTTATAATGTATATCCAATATACAAGCTAATATACATAGTTTGGATGTCAAAAAGGATTAAATAATAGAAAAGCCTTTGTAGGTTTAGGCGTTTGTATGTTCAAAAGATACAATGAAAATATACAAAGGGAAACATACAATGAAGTATACAATGAAAAAAGTAATGTATGCAGAATTTGACTAACGGTTAAAAGTTTAAAAGACATAAACACTGTAATGAAGGCCGAGAGGACGTAATGCATTAATTGCTATAATTAATGCAGATTTAACACTCAAACAAAGGGAAATTTAACGAGGGTTAGAACCATTTCAAGGTTTTTCTCGCTGTTAAATATACTGTTAAGACTGAAAATTGCAGGAAAAGAGCTGTTGCAGTGAAAAAAGAGCGGAATTTACCAGAGGAGAAGAAACTTACAGTAGTTGAAAAAGGTGAAAACGTCAAGTAAGTCAACGGGTAAATGGTCACGACAAATAGGTATTTATCCAAAACGCGTTTAATTTTAGTGGTTAAGATATATTGTTAATTTTAGTAATTTCATTGAAAAACGTAAGCATTGGTCAAATTACTGTTTTAATTGTTAATTAGTTGAATAGATCTTAACGAATTCAAAGAGGTTAAAACATAAATGGCAAACAAGCTAAGGTAAATGGTAAAAGTAGATATTCACAGTAAAAGAACCCTAAACATGGAGTAAAACGAGAAGTTAAAAGATGTATACTTCTACAGGATGGCCCCTAAATTGAAGAAAGATACAGGGGAAGATATGAAAAAAGAAAGAAAGCCACAGAAAGAGGTGGAGAAAGAAGAATTACCAATACACAGAGGGTATCTGACCCCGATTAGTATGAATGGAGTGGGGATAGATACTAACATAGGAAACTATGATGCAGAAGATGTGCTAAAAAAGATTACTGCTGCAGATGCCTCGCCTGATATGAAGTACATTTTGGAAAGTGGACTATATAGAGCTGCAGGATTTCCTCTGGCAATGGAGGCTAGAGATTTATGTTTGGACTGTATAATTCTGTATGACCTTAATACAAGAAAGATAATGCTACATGATAGATTAATTGCTGATCTGACTCCTGAGGGGATTCCAAGAACTTTTGGATTAGAAATCAAGGAGAAGATGAGTGATAATGATATGGATCAGTATAATGAGAGTTTCTACACAAATGAAGGAGACTATAAGGGTAAAATATTTTGCAACTGGTACATTCCAGAGAACAAACCAAAGGCAGTGGCCAGAATTCCTAAAAATCTGATGAGGATGCATTTCAGGGAAGAAATCTATTTGATGATCACTATGCTGAGCAGACTGGTTGGATTGAGGGATGGTACAAAATGTGAACCCTGGATGTTCACTGTCATAGAATACATAAGAACAGGAGAAAATAAACAAGGATAAATTCATTGGGCCAAGGCCATTAGTACTACTATTTGGAGGCAAGCCATACAGAGACAACATAAGGGCTTGCCATTTTATTTATCCTCTTATGTGTTATATTCCTGTGCTGCGGAGATTAGGCCTTTTATTCATGGGATAGAGAGGATTGGTGTTTTAGGAAATGGCCTTAACCAGAAGCTAGTGTATGAACATTACCCTGTCCTTCAGGAGGAGAATGCCTTAAAGAATTTTGCTTTAGTCAATGATGTTTTTTATACCTACCTGGTAAGAATATTAAGGGAGGAACCTGATAAAAGATTGTCTAAGGATGCATAAAATGCAATTGGATTGCACAGTTCTTGGTTCATACAATTTGAACACTTTACTTATATAAGAACTGAGGGTTTTGAGGGGAAGCCATTCATGCTTCCCAGGTATCCTTCTGACAAACTAATTGTGTTAGAGTTTTTGAGACAGAATTTGAATGTGTTTAAAATGTACAAAAGGAAATTCAATAACAGGGGAAATTTGAAGTTGCCATGGGCAATTGGTAGATATTCTTGTTTTAGTGAAGAGGTGGCAAGTTATTCGGAGCAAGAATTAGGGTATTATGGCTTCAAAGAGTTTGATTTGGCAAGGAAATTCAACCCTTTCCATAGAATTCAGAATTTTGTAGATAAAAAGTATAAACAACAAGTACATATTGAAGATTTCTGGGCTGACTGCCAAAATGACAGAGTAGTGAGGAAAAGGGCTCACAAAAGATTAACTGTGGAGCAAATGAAGTCTATTGGAAATATATATGTCCCTCCAGAGGTTAGAGAGGATGATCAATTATTACATCAAAGTTATAAAGAAGCAAGGATGGCTCCTATTACAGAGCCAGATTGGTCAAAGCCATGGAATACATCATTGGTTGTATTGTCTAAGCCGGTAATTTTGTTTTCAAAAACATGGCTAAAGGATAGAGTTGAAGAGCTAAAAGATGAAGGCAAGGAGGTCACATATCCCAAGAAGGGAAGGAAAAGAAAAGCAGAGCCCAGTGAAGACTTGCAGTGTTTTTATGAAAAGAAGAGAAAATTTGTTGAAGCTAAAATTGTGGAAAAAGACAAAAATGCCACACTAATGGATCCATATGCCTTAGGCATAACAATTGCAGTGGTATCTAAAATTTTTGTTGATGCAAAGTCTATAAGCCATGAAGTAAGTGCAGAGGAGGCACAAAAAGCTAAAGGAGTAGCTGGATAACCAATTATGAGAGCCATACCAATAGGTTTGACTAAGGGAGAAACTTCTAAACTAGCTGATATAATTGGAGCACAAGTAGGAGAAAAGCTGAAAAATATAGCTAGTACCTCCACCCCTTTAACACAAGGACAAGCATTAATTAAAGTAAAAATAGAATTGGCAGGAGAAAAGCTGCAGGAGGCAGAAAGCAAAAAAGCCAAACAATCTGTGGAAACTGTACACATTGAAAGCAGTGATAGTGAAGAAGAAATAATGTATAAAGGAAAGACAATTGACAAAGAAGAGGACTCCAGTGATTTCCTGAGTGAAGAGGAAGGGCCTAGCACTCATACTAAAATGGAGATTGGACATGGAATAGAGCAAGAAAAAGAAAAAGCACAGGAAGAAGCAGAGTTAACAGATCCCTTTGGTACTTTAGTTCCACTAGAAATCATTAAGGATGTGCATGAAGAAGCACATACAATTGAAGAAACTAAAGGAGAAACAACAGAAGATGAAAAAAAACAAGAAACCTCAGGTACAGATGCCTTGAACATGCTAAACATGTATGGTGAACTAGGGGAAGAGGAGAAAAATATAGAAATCATGCAAGATCAAGAAGAGGAAGTAAAAGAAGATGATGGAAAGGCTAGTTCACCAGTACACACAGAGCAACCACAGATAGAAAACATAGACAAATCAGGAGAAGAAATTAAAAGGCCTGAAGACAAAGAAAGAGAAGAAAAAATGGATGATAATAAACTTGAAGAGCAGGCATGACATGATCAAAAGGAAGAAGCATCAACAGAAAGGGCTCCTGAAGAAGAAGATCAAGAAGGGGGAGATACTGAGGTAGAAGAGGAAGAAAATGAAGTTGAGTCAAAAGAACAAGAGCCTCCATTACGACAGCAAATTCTAGAAGAAGAACAAAAAGATCAACAGCAACAGCAAAATCCGGAATAGCTACTTGAGCAACAACAACAGTAGGAGCAACAACAAAGAGAAATAGAGATAGAGAAACCTCATGAGGAGGTAATTAATGAAGAAAAAGCTGCAGAGGGCACAAAGGAGGTTCCTGCATGGCTGGAAGGAGAAATAAGGAGGGAAAAGAAAGAAATACAGTTAGCTCGAATTGATATTAAGAGCTTATTAGGAGAAAAGACAACTCCAAGGAAAGAGAAAAGAAAAGCTAGGACAATGTCTGCAATCCAGAGAGGTCCAGATGGATCAAGAACTCTAAACCTAGCTATACCACATAAAGAAAAGGAAAAAGGTGAAATTGCCTTAGAAGAATATAAGATATTGAATATTGATCTTGGGCATTCAACAAGAGAACAACACCTCCATGAATGGGAGGATATGCACCAGGTAACAGCTGATATCCTAAGGAAGGATAAAGATAAGTTGGAACATTTAAAAGGACACATTGTCTAGTTGCAGTAGTTCATTAAGGGGATATTTGATCCCAATGCCACAGTTCCTGATTTACCAACTAATCTAGCAGTAGTGTCCAAAGAAGAGATAAAAGATATGGAAAATAAAAGGTTTAAAGCTAATATTTTTGATGAGTGGTTTAATGATTTCATGCAAGAGGGAAAGCAAATAATAAAGCAAGCTGTGGAAAGTTGGAAGATCTGTTCATAAGAGAAGAATAAATGTATGATATTCATACATAAATGCCAAATACGAAAAGAAGAATGTAGGTCAGAGACTGGGCAGTTGATAGAAATGGAAAAAAGAGCAGATGAATTGATTCATGAAGGAGCACTTAGTGTTGTATTAATGAATAAATTGCCAGGAACAATAATGGAGCTTTAATTTGAGGAAGATAACCTCAAAAGGTGTACAACAATTATACAGGAGTTGGAAGAAAAAGCAGAAGACATGATAAAAATGCATAAAAGGATCATAGAGAGACTCCTACAACATGAATGTGTTGAGATGCCAGCATATGATTTAGAGAGAGCCTTAATAGAATTCAAGGCCATATTCACACCCTGTATAGAAAATCCTGATGCAACTCTCAACAAGCAAATGATAGATACATTAATGGAAGAGCGGGCTAAAATGAACAAATACAAAAAGAAAAGAGAAGGCTCTGTTAGGTCTCAAAAATGCAAGTTACTAATCCTAAGAGGATGCCAGGCTCTATATTTGGATTTGCAACGTTTTTGAACTAACTTGACGAAATCAACCTTCAAGGTTTGATGATTTCCTACACTTTAGGTCCTGCTACACCTAGGCGGGTGAACCTTAAAATATTAAAGTAGTCTGAATGTGGATGAATGGACTAACTAGGTCTATCTACAATGGCATAGGATGTATGATAGATGACAAAGCTGACTAATTAATTCTATATGTAATGTTTAATAAGTGATTGGCAGAAATTGTATAAGCAATATCAAAAGGTTTTAATTAATGAGTTGAGTGAGACCAGTGCCTTGTTGGGTAACAGAGTCAATTTGAAGGACTGAGAACAGTAGTTTCTAAATGGTAATAATTCTAGATATTTGGCACAGTTCTGGTTTATAGCTTGTATAAACGTGCAAATAAATGACTGACAGACTCTTCTTGATAATCCAACCAAATAAAATCAGAGATCTTATAATTCACCAGAAGGTACTTTAATCCTTACTTGAAGGAGCCAAATGAAATGAAAAGACAAGATTACAGATAATATTTTACTGGAGACAGTGTGTCAATCCTAATTATATGGCTCTACTTAGTAATCCCAACTTACTACTTCCAGGTTACTGTGAATAAATCAGAAGGGTTTAATTCCTTAGGATGGATACCAACCGAATTGATCACACAGATACAGCGAATGTGTATTGACAGATTAAATGTATACTTGATAGTTTAATCTGAATAACAGGGAAATGCAGAAATGGAGACAGCCACACAATTGAATAATTTCAACAAATAACTGATACCCAAATGGAAATACTGAATCAGAGAACTTCAAATTTCTTCTTTAAAATAAAATATGCAACATGATCATTCTGGAATATTATGTATATGTATATCTAAATATCTTCTACTGCTGATGATCTTTCAGCATAGATTGTTTGAACTTATATAGATATCTTCAAGAAGAGATACAACTCTTCAATAAGTCTCTTGAGATTTTAACAAACAATAATTACATAATCTTAACTAGGCTCTGTTTAGCCATAAATAGACTTTTGTTAGATGATCCAAGTACTCCTGAGCACGGTGAGAATCAGTAAGCTCGACTGCACTCCTGGTGATTATATCGAGGGTGATCATTTCCTCCAGTTGCTTGCAAACTTCTGTAGATACAGAGGCTTTATCTTTTAGGGCTCCTGTGGCTTTGTGTAATATAACTTGACAGTCAATAGTCCACTCTTCTTTGCTCTTTACCTCTCCATTATCTTTGAATATTCTGGGCACCCCTGCGTCTGATGCATCAGTCCCTTCCTTAGCATCAGCTTTGAGTTTATCATAAAAATTCTGGTGCCTTTTGAGTAATGCTCTTGCCTCAGAGACATCTGTGCTATCAGGGGTACCTCTGTTTTGCAACTCGATCACCTTTTCTTGTATCCTCTGATCAAGCCTCTCATGTTCTTTGACTGCTTTATGATTTTCCGAGTAGTTATCCCAAAACTGGTTTAACCACCGTACCATGTTTGCATACCTGCTCTGCAGTATTGTAACAAATGCATCTATTTGAATTTGTTTGGCTTGATCATGGGATATCTCTTGACTACTTTGTGAGCTTTCACCTTGAGTTATTCTCTTCGTAGATTGCCCAAAGGTGCTCTTAACTGCATCCTTCAAGTAGTCATTCTCCTTTGTTAATCTTTCACAATTCAGCTTGTAGGCATCCCTTTCCTTGATTAACATCTGAGCCTGTGCTTTATTCAATTTTGCAACATTGATACCAATGTCTGCAGTAATTATGGGGTCAGTCTCACCTGCTCTAAAAGTCATAACATGGCCAAAAGTTTTCTCAGTGTCTATTATGGCCGTCTTCTTATGGGGAGGATACAATGCCCATATCATTAAAGAATTTTCATCATTGTTGTATCTTGTTCCCATATAGACTTCATTAACTCCTTCTGGAGTAAGCTTATACTTATCATCAGCATTATTCAAAAAACTATCAAAAACTAGAGCAGAATTTAGATCTAAGCCGGGAAAAATCATAACCCCCGCATCTTTAAGCAGCTGTCTGCCTCTGCTTGGTGTCATGTCCTGCATTTCCTTGTCCACTGTCTCCTTTAACATCTCCAATAACTGTTTTTCATTGTCAGCAGAAACATTATCTACTGACTCTCTAATTTCCTTTCCCTTGTATTTATACAGGAATGATTTAAATTCCTTTGAATGAATGAATGTATCATCTGACACAAAAGAATCATAAGCCTTTTGGCGTGGATCTTCATCAGCAGATCCCTCCTCATCATGTATCACAACTGGAGGCTGATATTGTTGCATTTTTCTTTTAGACATTTCTGTTGTCTTATCTTGTGGCTGTTCAGTCAATTCTTCCTCTTCAGAGGATACCACTTCAACTTTGCCAACTGCTTTTTCTTTTCATTCAAATCTCTGTTATATTTCTCCACTACCAAATCGACTTCAGCCTCTTCCAAATTTCTAATAACATCATCATGTGGATAATGTATGTGCATGTATCCACTGAGATTTTGTTTTCTTCTTGCATAGTCAATGAAACCCTCAGGGTCAAACCCTTTCCTCACCTCAGCAGTCACCATGTTATAATGCATTAGTTTATCCAAAATGAGATTATACCCTTCTTTTGAAACCACAGTAAAATCTCCAAAACACAAAGTACTAGGCATGAATGATTGTTTATCATGCGAACTTAGATGCATGACATTGGAACAATGCATTTGCCTAATTATTTCCAGATATGCAATCCTGTCAGGGACAGTTTTAGGCAATATAAAGGGGGCATCCTCAAAACCATACACTCTGATCATGGTAGCGTCCTCAAAACAATACCAGTCTCCCCAATTATGAGTGACAGTAGGGGGGCCACCAAAATCTTTTGGCCTGAGGAATCTTTTTATTTCATCTGAAATTGAATACTCACAGGGGTGGTTGAAATACCTATACAGCACTTTAACACAATGCTCCTCAAATTGAGCATAGCTGGAGTTAGCATACCTGCTATCCCAGATTCTGGTCCACATTTGTACAGGTATCTTCTCCCCTTTCTTACCTGCAGCAACAACTTGAAGCTCATTTGGCCACAATCCTACTTCCTGGCCGTAGTATAAGACCATATGCATGAGCATCGAGTAATGCTCAAAAGAGCATGCTGGAGCATTGTTTTTCATTGCAGATAGACCAGAGTCTATTCTAGCAGCAACATAGGAGGCATAATCAAACTGTCTGGCATTGTGACATTGAATATCAGAGGTTATGACCATTAGAGGAATAGCCATAAACTCAGGGACCTCTGAGCCAAGGACTTGACCTACAGAATAGTAAGTATATTGAATGTATGGTTCAAAAATGGATACATGAAAGGGAGGGCCATCATTCTCAGTCAAGGGTATCACTTCTCCTTCGATCCTGGGTCTATGAATGGGTAACCTCCATCCATTGTAGGTTGTATCCATTCTCCAGTATTCTTTATCCAAGTCTTCATAAACAACAGGGACAGTGCACAAATCATCCAAATCATACACCTCACAAATAGCATTTTTTGATAGGTGTATAATTGGTTCTCCCTGAGGGTTGCAGATAGCTTTCAGGCCTGAATTGTAATGCCTGGCTAATAGTTGCAGGAGTTCTACATTCAAGAATACATTAGGTACAACCAGTTTGCCTAAATTCATGTGCCATGGGTTTGACACAGGGGCATTTCTAAATCTTCTGTTGTAATGAAACCTGAAGAGTTCATATCCCCTAATTGGGGTCCAAATATCTCCCAGGCGCTTATGTTTGTCTTCTAATTTTTCTACTTCTGCCCTGAGTTGGGCAGACCTCCTGGCCTTGGGAGCTGACCCAGGCAACTGATCAATCAAGTCCTGATTTAGTTTCCTGTCTTTCACTTTTTCTTCAGGGGTTTGATCAGTTTTTTGCTTCTTTGGTTTACTGGTTTCTCCTTGTGATTTTCTTCCTTTTCCTTTCCCCGAAGTTTCCATTTATTTTGAAAAATTTGGCAGGAAATTCAAATACAGGTAATATAGTGGTTTGTGTATGTGTACCTGTCGCTCGATGACTGGAATTGGAAACCTTTGCTTTTGCCCTGAGAATTC
Organism: Cunninghamia lanceolata; assembly: GCA_027924645.1. Classification (NCBI taxonomy): domain Eukaryota; kingdom Viridiplantae; phylum Streptophyta; class Pinopsida; order Cupressales; family Cupressaceae; genus Cunninghamia; species Cunninghamia lanceolata. Next base: position 4,357,267 of record BSBN01000430.1, on the reverse strand, counting down.
TTCTGTATTCTGCTCTCGGACGGTCTTTTGCAATTATAATGATCGTATGAACTTTGTAGCCGTTTTGTATTAATTATCTGATCAATTCAATGTTCATCGCTGTGAAGTGTCACATCGCTATAACTCTTCCTATCGGCGTGCCTTTTTGAAATGTCTGAACGACCTCAACCCTTTTTTATGGCGCGGACGGTCAATCGGCATAACCCCTCAATTGTATCCCCGATGCCATGTAGTATCATATTTCAAGTGGGTGTGACCATCGGCATGATTTCCTTCATCGCCAAGAGTTTTGGATCTCTCCGCGATATGGCAAGTCCCACCGATATACTTTGCTTATCGGGAAGATTGAGACCATCGGGATACTAAAATTATGTCTCCCCGATCTTTATTGTCTTACCGATAGTCTGTTTGTGTATGAACTTTTATCTTTATCGGAATGACATTCTCTATCGGGATAGCTTTCTCAAGATACCCCGATCGAAATCATCTCCCCGATGCCCTTTATCACATCCTTCATCGGGCAAAGCTTAGTAATGTCCCACCGATATCTTTTGATCGCCGTGACTTATGAATCGGCAAGACTTGCTTCTTTTGTTCCGATGTGTCAAGCTATCCCGATGAAGATGCATCGCTGTGAGTCTCGCCGATAACTTTCTTATCGCCAGGACTTTTGATCGTCGGAGATTTACTTGTTTTCTATTCCGATGGTTCATTTCTCACCGATGACTATTGCTTTGTGACCCTCGCATGCTGTTCGGTGAAACTCTTGCCGAAAGTGCTTCATCGGTATGATATATATCGTCGGGGCAACTTCTAAAAGATCATCCGATAGATATTTGTCATACCGATCGGCATGACCACTTGCCTTTCTTGCCGATGTAAAGTCATCGGTGTTGCTTACTCCATCGGTGAGCTCCATGATTCTTCTTCCGATCTCTATTTTTACGCCGATGGTTGTTTTCAAACAATTCGCTGTGTATCGGTGTAAGCCACACGACCTTATGCCGATGGATTGATTTTGATGATTTTTTTACACTGTTCATCCCTAAACATTTTATGAGATACAAAAATTTTATATTGTGGTCCTTTTGGGATATTCCTTTAGGGTTTATTCAAATATGATGGAATAAGGGAATAGTAAAATTTTGAAAATTTTACTGTGCTAATAGTGGCTCTGTCTGGGATGAATACTCCCTGTGAGTATACAAGGATCCAAATCTCCTGGGGAAGTAGACCACATCTTTTATTATTTTGGGGCGAGGTTTTATGGAACTGGAAAAAGGAAAGGAACAAATGATGGGGAGCGGGAATGATTCCTAGACTACTGTGCATGGAAAAATATTTTTGAGAATTATTTGAATGTTGTCCATGCACTGGCAACATTCAATTCTCTTTGTACATGTTTATGAAAAGAACTGCTTCAGGTATTGCCCATGTACTGGCAATTCCTGCTCCTCTCCTGACATATTCTGTACATAGTAAGAATCATCACCTCCCTTGCCAGTGATAACAAAAGGACCCAACCACAGGGCTTCAAATTTTCCATGTTTTCCTTTGTCTTGACATCTTGCATTCCACATTAGTACCAGATCATTAATTTCAAACTTTCTTTCTTTGGCCTTTTTGTCAAAGAGATATTTTACCTGTGATTGTAATTTAATATTCTGTTTCTGAGCCATTCTTCTTGCTTCATCAAGCTCTGCCAATTGTTCCAACCTTTCCTCCATTGGTTCAGGGATATTCAGGTCTTCCTGGAGAATGAATTTGTATATTGGTATAAGATTTTCTAGTGGTAATCTTGCTTGGGTTCCATATACCAATTCATAAGGGGATCTCCCAATTGCCCTTTTTATAGTAATCCTGTCAGCCCATACTGCCATTCTTAATTTTGAATCCCAAGCCTTCTTATTTCTATCCAACATTCTTTTTATGATTTTCAACAGACTCTTATTACTTGATTCGGCTTGTCCATTGGCCTGTGGATGGTAAGGAGCAGCATAAGAAACAGTGATACCATATGTGCTGCAAAAACCTTTGAATTCATCAGATCTAAAGCACATCCCATTATCAGTAATCAGTCTTACAGGAGTACCAAATCTGCATATAATGTTATCCATTAGAAAATTTATCACAACTTTACTAGTAGCCTGTCTGGTTGGGATTGCTTCCACCCATTTTGTAAAGTAATCAGTAGCTACTAAAATCCATCGGTGCCCCCCACTTGATTTCTCTGAAATTTCACCTATAAAATCAATACCCCACTGATAAAATGGAGCCTCAACTTGCATAGGTTTTAAAGGTAGTGCTCCATGATACTTTAACTTCCCTGAGAACTTTTGGCATGCTTCACATTTTCTAGTGTACTGGTATGAATCGTTAAAGACTTTAGGCCAATAGTACCCTGCCCTCAAAATTTTGTGGGCTGTAGTTTTTGCTGAGAAATGTCCCCCGCACATGCCTTCATGCAATTCCTTCATAATATGTTTTGATTGATATTCATCCAAACATAATAGTAGAACCCCATCTCTATTTTTCCAATAGAGATCTCCACCAATGAGTACATATTTTGAAGCTTGTAGTTTGAGTGTCCTTCTTTTGTTATCATCATATCCTTCAGGACTCTTCATATGTGTTAGATAATATACTATATCAGTATACCATGGAGTATGTTCAATACTGGTACTTGCATCAATATTACATATATGGGAAGCTTCTAGGTTATTTTCAGTCATCAATTTGGCAAGACCCTGTCCTCTTACTAATTTAGTGATTTGGATTTCAATGTTGAATTCCTGAATCCTATTGATCCACCTACATCTCCTACCCGTGACCTCAGTTTGAATCAGTACATCCTTGACTGCAGCATTAGGAACATATGCTATGATTTTAGCCCCTACCAAATATGGTCTAAAGTTTTTTACTGCTTTTACCAATGCATATGCCTGTTTTTCAATAATGTCATACTTCAACTCTGCATTCTGAAGGGACTTGCTAAGGAAAGAGATTGGCTGTTCATATCCATCATTGTTTTTCTGTAACAACACTGCTGCCACTGTATGATAGGAAGCAAATGAAAAAAGTTGGAAAGGTTTGCCGAAATCAGGGGATATTAAGACTGGAGCTTGTTTGATGGCCTCCTTAATGTTACCAAATGCTTCCATTGCTTCTGTTGTCCATTTCATATCTGAGTTCTTCTTCAGCATTCTTGATATAGGACAAACAATCTCTGCGAAATTTGGTATAAATCTTCTGACAAAATTTATCTGACCAAAAAATGATTGTATAGCTTTTACATTTTTTGGAATAGGGACCTGATCAATTGCCTCCACCCTTTCAGGATCTATTTTAACTCCTTCCTTCGAGACTATATGGCCAAGCAATTTTCCTTCTGTTACTGCAAATTGGCATTTTTTAGGGTTCAATGATATTCCATATTCTAGGGCTTTGACAAATATCTGTTCTAGATGTGTGCAATGATCTTCAGCCCTTTTTGAATATGCTGTTAAATCGTCTTGATAGACTATCATAATCTTATTGATCAATTCAGCAAAAGCTACATCCATCGCTCTTTGAAATGTTGCCCCAGCATTAGTTAATCCAAATGGCATTCTCAAATATACATATGTTCCCCACGGAGTGGTGAATGCGGTCTTGAATTGTTCAGACTCCTTAACCTTTACCTGATTGTAGCCAGAGAAACCATCCATCATGGATAGTAATTCACATCCAGTAACTTTCTGTAATATCGCCTCCATATTGGGAAGAGGATAATTATCTTTGAGAGAAGATTTATTCAGGTTTTTGAAATCCACACACAGTCTAATGTCACCATTCTTTTTTCTGACAGGTACTAAGTTTGAGACCCAGGAAGAATGTCTAATAGGCTTGATTATAGCTCCATCCCTTAACTTTGTAAGTTCCTCCAGCATTTTCGGAGCCAATGTAGGATTAATCGGCCTTTGTTTCTGTCTGAATGGTTTTGCATCTGGTTTGAGTGGTATCTCATGTTGAAATAGATCCTCTCTATATGCCTTTAAGTCATCATATGACCAAGCAAACACATGCCTATACTTCCTAAGTAGATTGATAATTCTACTTCTGATTTTCTGGTCAAGATTCCTCCCAATATATACATTTTTTGGGGTTGTCTGAGTCCCCAAGTTCACTTCCTCAAGATTCTCAGGTATCACTGGTGTTTCTTTCTTCTTGTATCTATCATGCCCATCAAATGCTTTTTCTAATGCAATAAGCCCTTTGGGTATCTTATTTGTCTTCAGTTGAACTACTTCTTGACCGAATAGGGTTTCTTTCCCATCGTGTTTCTCCACAAATGCACTGAAATCAATTTCTTGATTTTCATAATAATCAGCACAATGTAAGAAATTGATTATATCAGCATCGCTGTCAAACACCTGCCAGTTCTGTATATTATCAGGGATGGTAGGTCTAGTTTTAAATTCTACTTCTGTGATCCCTCCTAATGTTAGATCATCTCTCTTTAATGCAATGTTTGCTAAAAAGTCTGCCATGATGTTTTTAGACCTATCAACCCAGCTGATTGAAAAAGCATCAAATAATTCAACACTATCCCAAACTGCATTTCTATACTGTCTTAATCTTTTATTCTTAGATAAATATTTTTCTCTTATTTGGGAGATGACCAATTCAGAATCACCATAGACAGCCAACTTTTTTATTTTGTATTTGATGGCTATGTCTAGGCCAATGAGTAGGGCTTCATACTCAGCTACGTTATTGGTGCATTCAAATGTCAGTAAGAAAGAGTACTTGAATGTTTTCCCTCCTGGTGAGATAAAAACTACTCCGGCCCCATTTCCTATCTTGCTGCATGCACCATCGAAATACATTTTCCACAAATCATTTTCTTTTTTCATAGATTCAGTGTGTATTGGGTCAGTGTTATGCAATTCTGGGGTAGTCTCTCCAACTTTGAAAACCCCTAAATCTGTGTCACAAAAGAAATTCACCTGATGCCGGTCCATTCTTTCTATAATATTGTCATACCTTGGTTCTCTGCACAACTTGATTTCTTTGTCACCTACTGGTATGGTGGCATATGATAGATCTAATTGAACATTGCCTCCTGCCATTGCAGCCCACTGCCTTGATAACAGCATTCCATAATACGGTGGGATATCAACCACAGTGATGTCAATGTTATATGTTGCCTCAGGATATGAAGCAAGTTTTATTTCTACATCTTTCATAATACCAACTACTGGAATAGATCTGTTATCCATTGCATAACATTGGCCATACGTAGTATCAACCCACATCCCTAATTCTTTCATCACTGCTATAGGCATGATATTCATAGCAGCACCTGAATCAATCATACAATTTCTGACTATTCTGTTCTTGATTACTAGTGTAGTATAGAATGGATCTACCTGTGAGGGATTTTTTGTAAGTGTGTCACCAAGGTATACCTCAGGCATCTTAAAATTTTCTTGATGCACATTATTTGTTGTTTTTTCAAACCCTTTATGTTTTGGATTAGGTGTATCAGAAATCATCTTGACGACTGTACTCCTATATTTATCTATTTTCATCATCTCTAAGAGTGGGACTGATATCTTCACCTGAGATACTGCCTGTGCAATGTCAAAAGAAGGGGTTATGATTTGGTCATTCTTTTCTGTTTTTGTATTCTCTTTTTCTATATTTTCTTTCATTTTATTTTTATCCCCCTTTTCTGGTTCTTTAGGTGATGATTTTGTATTATTCCCCTTGTTATTCTGGTCTTTTATGAATACACTCCCAGGAGTTCCCTGCCCAGCATTTATTGTTCTATTCCTTAAGTTATAAGTGTTTCGAGCTTGAGCCACTGCAGCTACTGTGAGAGCTTCTTTTTCATCCTCAGTAGGTTTTCTCCATTGACCATATGGTTTATTGTCATAAATTTCTTCCTGGTCTGAGAATACTTGCTGTTCTCCCATGTTAACATGATATTTTTGGTTCCCTACATCATACTCATACCCTTCTTCCTCTGAAGAAGAATAATCTTCTGTTACCACACATGGTGTATCCTGCATCATATTAATGGTGTGATTATCTCTATTATAGTTATATAGCATTTCCTCTTGCTGTATTGATTTAGCTACCTCACAGTATTCAGGTGAATGTGGCAAGTTACATACAGAACACCAAGGTTTATTTTCTGCCATATGTGCCATGTTTCTCTTCAATGGATCAGGAGTATCCTTTCCATATGGCTGCTTTCTGTTGTTGTCAATAGGTCTTCCATCCTTCCAATTGGTATTGTAAGGCATATCATGTAACCTAGGTCTATCCTGCCTATGCTGACCCTCTGGTTTAATCTGTTGAGCATTTGAATTCTGAAGACTCCTATGATTTTCCCTTTTATTGACCATTCCTGCAGCTTTTCTATTATTTTCAATAGTTATGGCTATTTTCTGTGCTTCAGCCAACGTTGCAGGGCACCGGTTTCTGAGTTCATATCCTGTTTTAGGGTCAAATGCCTTCATATAGATACTCAGTGCTGCTTGGTCAGATAACTTGGCTCCATGCGGTACCTTATTATGCAACTTGGAAAACTTCAGGTTGAAATCGAATACTGATTCATTTTGATACTTCTGTATACTTATTAGTTCATGTAAGGCAAACTCAGGAGCGTATTGGTTACCATACTGATCCTTAAACTGGTTATGGAAATCAGTCATTGAATTGATTGATGCATCGGGCAAGCTATTAAACCAATCTCTGGCATCTTCAGTGAGGGACATCATAAATAACCTCATCCTAATGTCTTCCCAGTCCATACCTATATCCTGTACAAAAGCATTAAAACTTCTGATATGATCTTCCGCAGATACTGCATTGTTTCCAGTAAACTTGGGAACCATGTTTCTCCAAGTACTATCCATAGGATATGGATATAACTGATATCCAGTTAAATCAAATTGACTGCATATATTAGCAAGGTTTTGGGGAGGAAAATTGAGATGTGGTGGATTGGGATAGTAATTATATCCACCTGGTGGCTGATGATAGGCATATTGATGTTGGTTCATATGGGGATTTATGTGTTGATTTTGTGGCCTATAATATTGTTGACCAGGGGGTGGGTAATTATTTGCCACATGTAAGGATGCATTACTTATGGGAGGTGGTCTGGGGATTTGGGAAATAGTGTTCTGATGATTTCCAGAAGCATGTGAGTTTTGAGCACTATTTGTATTTTGTTGTGTATTCCTTGAAATATTCCCTCTATGCGGGGGTACATATTTGGGGGGAGCTATTTTGGCTTTATTTCTCCTCTGTTGAATTTCTTGCTGTAATAACTCCTTCTCCTCTTGTATTTTGTACCTTTCGAGTTCTTTCCTGAGCATGAGTATTTCCTTTTTCTCATCACTCATGTCTTGATTATTTATTTCCTGATATTCTGGATTGTCATTTATTCCCTGATTTGACAATTCATATCCTATCTCTTCTCCCTGGTCAAACGAGACCTTGAAATCATGTTCAGCCTGGTTCCTATCAATATCCCTCATGACCTTTGCATCATGATCCCGCTGTTCTTGAGGAGTGGGTCTGTACCTTGCCAAAATATCATCAGTTGCTCCACTGAGGTTCTCGTTTGAATCATGTAGAGGTGTGAATTTATTGTGAATTGCAATATTTTGTTCTGAATCATTCTCCTGGATATCTAGATTATTGTCTTGGTGGGAATATTTTGGATTCATATTTCTTTTGGAGATGTTTCTAAGTGGTGGAGATGACTGCAAGTTTCTGCCTTCCATCTTGGATCTCCTACCATCCATTTGAAATTTTTTGTTATGATTGTAACTAGAGTCGCCACCTATTGAATAGGAAAAGTTTGTATTTTTATCTGTAAGGTTCTTTGTCACCAGCAGAGTTACCAAAAAGAAATTTTAAATGACTCTATGAAAGAAAGGACTAAATTCTAAGGTCTTTTTACTAAGTTCCCCAGTAGAGTCGCCAATTTGTTAGGTCTCAAAAATGCAAGTTACTAATCCTAAGAGGATGCCAGGCTCTATATTTGGATTTGCAACGTTTTTGAACTAACTTGACGAAATCAACCTTCAAGGTTTGATGATTTCCTACACTTTAGGTCCTGCTACACCTAGGCGGGTGAACCTTAAAATATTAAAGCAGTCTGAATGTGGATGAATGGACTAACTAGGTCTATCTACAATGGCATAGGATGTATGATAGATGACAAAGCTGACTAATTAATTCTATATGTAATGTTTAATAAGTGATTGGCAGAAATTGTATAAGCAATATCAAAAGGTTTTAATTAATGAGTTGAGTGAGACCAGTGCCTTGTTGGGTAACAGAGTCAATTTGAAGGACTGAGAACAGTAGTTTCTAAATGGTAATAATTCTAGATATTTGGCACAGTTCTGGTTTATAGCTTGTATAAACGTGCAAATAAATGACTGACAGACTCTTCTTGATAATCCAACCAAATAAAATCAGAGATCTTATAATTCACCAGAAGGTACTTTAATCCTTACTTGAAGGAGCCAAATGAAATGAAAAGACAAGATTACAGATAATATTTTACTGGAGACAGTGTGTCAATCCTAATTATATGGCTCTACTTAGTAATCCCAACTTACTACTTCCAGGTTACTGTGAATAAATCAGAAGGGTTTAATTCCTTAGGATGGATACCAACCGAATTGATCACACAGATACAGCGAATGTGTATTGACAGATTAAATGTATACTTGATAGTTTAATCTGAATAACAGGGAAATGCAGAAATGGAGACAGCCACACAATTGAATAATTTCAACAAATAACTGATACCCAAATGGAAATACTGAATCAGAGAACTTCAAATTTCTTCTTTAAAATAAAATATGCAACATGATCATTCTGGAATATTATGTATATGTATATCTAAATATCTTCTACTGCTGATGATCTTTCAGCATAGATTGTTTGAACTTATATAGATATCTTCAAGAAGAGATACAACTCTTCAATAAGTCTCTTGAGATTTTAACAAACAATAATTACATAATCTTAACTAGGCTCTGTTTAGCCATAAATAGACTTTTGTTAGATGATCCAAGTACTCCTGAGCACGGTGAGAATCAGTAAGCTCGACTGCACTCCTGGTGATTATATCGAGGGTGATCATTTCCTCCAGTTGCTTGCAAACTTCTGTAGATACAGAGGCTTTATCTTTTAGGGCTCCTGTGGCTTTGTGTAATATAACTTGACAGTCAATAGTCCACTCTTCTTTGCTCTTTACCTCTCCATTATCTTTGAATATTCTGGGCACCCCTGCGTCTGATGCATCAGTCCCTTCCTTAGCATCAGCTTTGAGTTTATCATAAAAATTCTGGTGCCTTTTGAGTAATGCTCTTGCCTCAGAGACATCTGTGCTATCAGGGGTACCTCTGTTTTGCAACTCGATCACCTTTTCTTGTATCCTCTGATCAAGCCTCTCATGTTCTTTGACTGCTTTATGATTTTCCGAGTAGTTATCCCAAAACTGGTTTAACCACCGTACCATGTTTGCATACCTGCTCTGCAGTATTGTAACAAATGCATCTATTTGAATTTGTTTGGCTTGATCATGGGATATCTCTTGACTACTTTGTGAGCTTTCACCTTGAGTTATTCTCTTCGTAGATTGCCCAAAGGTGCTCTTAACTGCATCCTTCAAGTAGTCATTCTCCTTTGTTAATCTTTCACAATTCAGCTTGTAGGCATCCCTTTCCTTGATTAACATCTGAGCCTGTGCTTTATTCAATTTTGCAACATTGATACCAATGTCTGCAGTAATTATGGGGTCAGTCTCACCTGCTCTAAAAGTCATAACATGGCCAAAAGTTTTCTCAGTGTCTATTATGGCCGTCTTCTTATGGGGAGGATACAATGCCCATATCATTAAAGAATTTTCATCATTGTTGTATCTTGTTCCCATATAGACTTCATTAACTCCTTCTGGAGTAAGCTTATACTTATCATCAGCATTATTCAAAAAACTATCAAAAACTAGAGCAGAATTTAGATCTAAGCCGGGAAAAATCATAACCCCCGCATCTTTAAGCAGCTGTCTGCCTCTGCTTGGTGTCATGTCCTGCATTTCCTTGTCCACTGTCTCCTTTAACATCTCCAATAACTGTTTTTCATTGTCAGCAGAAACATTATCTACTGACTCTCTAATTTCCTTTCCCTTGTATTTATACAGGAATGATTTAAATTCCTTTGAATGAATGAATGTATCATCTGACACAAAAGAATCATAAGCCTTTTGGCGTGGATCTTCATCAGCAGATCCCTCCTCATCATGTATCACAACTGGAGGCTGATATTGTTGCATTTTTCTTTTAGACATTTCTGTTGTCTTATCTTGTGGCTGTTCAGTCAATTCTTCCTCTTCAGAGGATACCACTTCAACTTCTGCCAACTGCTTTTTCTTTTCATTCAAATCTCTGTTATATTTCTCCACTACCAAATCGACTTCAGCCTCTTCCAAATTTCTAATAACATCATCATGTGGATAATGTATGTGCATGTATCCACTGAGATTTTGTTTTCTTCTTGCATAGTCAATGAAACCCTCAGGGTCAAACCCTTTCCTCACCTCAGCAGTCACCATGTTATAATGCATTAGTTTATCCAAAATGAGATTATACCCTTCTTTTGAAACCACAGTAAAATCTCCAAAACACAAAGTACTAGGCATGAATGATTGTTTATCATGCGAACTTAGATGCATGACATTGGAACAATGCATTTGCCTAATTATTTCCAGATATGCAATCCTGTCAGGGACAGTTTTAGGCAATATAAAGGGGGCATCCTCAAAACCATACACTCTGATCATGGTAGCGTCCTCAAAACAATACCAGTCTCCCCAATTATGAGTGACAGCAGGGGGGCCACCAAAATCTTTTGGCCTGAGGAATCTTTTTATTTCATCTGAAATTGAATACTCACAGGGGTGGTTGAAATACCTATACAGCACTTTAACACAATGCTCCTCAAATTGAGCATAGCTGGAGTTAGCATACCTGCTATCCCAGATTCTGGTCCACATTTGTACAGGTATCTTCTCCCCTTTCTTACCTGCAGCAACAACTTGAAGCTCATTTGGCCACAATCCTACTTCCTGGCCGTAGTATAAGACCATATGCATGAGCATCGAGTAATGCTCAAAAGAGCATGCTGGAGCATTGTTTTTCATTGCAGATAGACCAGAGTCTATTCTAGCAGCAACATAGGAGGCATAATCAAACTGTCTGGCATTGTGACATTGAATATCAGAGGTTATGACCATTAGAGGAATAGCCATAAACTCAGGGACCTCTGAGCCAAGGACTTGACCTACAGAATAGTAAGTATATTGAATGTATGGTTCAAAAATGGATACATGAAAGGGAGGGCCATCATTCTCAGTCAAGGGTATCACTTCTCCTTCGATCCTGGGTCTATGAATGGGTAACCTCCATCCATTGTAGGTTGTATCCATTCTCCAGTATTCTTTATCCAAGTCTTCATAAACAACAGGGACAGTGCACAAATCATCCAAATCATACACCTCACAAATAGCATTTTTTGATAGGTGTATAATTGGTTCTCCCTGAGGGTTGCAGATAGCTTTCAGGCCTGAATTGTAATGCCTGGCTAATAGTTGCAGGAGTTCTACATTCAAGAATACATTAGGTACAACCAGTTTGCCTAAATTCATGTGCCATGGGTTTGACACAGGGGCATTTCTAAATCTTCTGTTGTAATGAAACCTGAAGAGTTCATATCCCCTAATTGGGGTCCAAATATCTCCCAGGCGCTTATGTTTGTCTTCTAATTTTTCTACTTCTGCCCTGAGTTGGGCAGACCTCCTGGCCTTGGGAGCTGACCCAGGCAACTGATCAATCAAGTCCTGATTTAGTTTCCTGTCTTTCACTTTTTCTTCAGGGGTTTGATCAGTTTTTTGCTTCTTTGGTTTACTGGTTTCTCCTTGTGATTTTCTTCCTTTTCCTTTCCCCGAAGTTTCCATTTATTTTGAAAAATTTGGTAGGAAATTCAAATACAGGTAATATAGTGGTTTGTGTATGTGTACCTGTCGCTCGATGACTGGAATTGGAAACCTTTGCTTTTGCCCTGAGAATTCTTCTGTATTCTGCTCTCGGACGGTTTTTTGCAATTATAATGATCGTATGAACTTTGTAGCCGTTTTGTATTAATTATCTGATCAATTCAATGTTCATCGCTGTGAAGTGTCACATCGCCATAACTCTTCCTATCGGCGTGCCTTTTTGAAATGTCTGAACGACCTCAACCCTTTTTTATGGCGCGGACGGTCAATCGGCATAACCCCTCAATTGTATCCCCGATGCCATGTAGTATCATATTTCAAGTGGGTGTGACCATCGGCATGATTTCCTTCATCGCCAAGAGTTTTGGATCTCTCCGCGATATGGCAAGTCCCACCGATATACTTTGCTTATCGGGAAGATTGAGACCATCGGGATACTAAAATTATGTCTCCCCGATCTTTATTGTCTTACCGATAGTCTGTTTGTGTATGAACTTTTATCTTTATCGGAATGACATTCTCTATCGGGATAGCTTTCTCAAGATACCCCGATCGAAATCATCTCCCCGATGCCCTTTATCACATCCTTCATCGGGCAAAGCTTAGTAATGTCCCACCGATATCTTTTGATCGCCGTGACTTATGAATCGGCAAGACTTGCTTCTTTTGTTCCGATGTGTCAAGCTATCCCGATGAAGATGCATCGCTGTGAGTCTCGCCGATAACTTTCTTATCGCCAGGACTTTTGATCGTCGGAGATTTACTTGTTTTCTATTCCGATGGTTCATTTCTCACCGATGACTATTGCTTTGTGACCCTCGCATGCTGTTCGGTGAAACTCTTGCCGAAAGTGCTTCATCGGTATGATATATATCGTCGGGGCAACTTCTAAAAGATCATCCGATAGATATTTGTCATACCGATCGGCATGACCACTTGCCTTTCTTGCCGATGTAAAGTCATCGGTGTTGCTTACTCCATCGGTGAGCTCCATGATTCTTCTTCCGATCTCTATTTTTACGCCGATGGTTGTTTTCAAACAATTCGCTGTGTATCGGTGTAAGCCACACGACCTTATGCCGATGGATTGATTTTGATGATTTTTTTACACTGTTCATCCCTAGACATTTTATGAGATACAAAAATTTTATATTGTGGTCCTTTTGGGATATTCCTTTAGGGTTTATTCAAATATGATGGAATAAGGGAATAGTAAAATTTTGAAAATTTTACTGTGCTAACAGGCTCAGAAAATGAAGAGAAGTTGAAAGAAAAGGTGGTGATGCAAGAATATATTTTAGCAAAAAGTCCAGGAGCGCACCGCACCTTGGTAGAAGGTGTAATTGATAATTTTAAAAAATATTTGAAAAAGTAAGAAGACAAACAGGTGGAAAGGTTTTTGAAAGAGGCCAAGTAAAGATGCCTTGGCGGGAAAGAGTCAACAAAGAGAAAGGGGAATCTTATTTTGTAAAGATTCCAATGGCATCCTTTGAATGAGGATAAAGATTCCAAATAGGTATTTTGGGTAGATGTTTATGAGACAAAATGCACCGTTGATCAAAGATGAAGAAATCTCAACTGTGGATGAAAGTGTAGCCGTAGCCATTTGAAAATTCAAATTCTATATAAGAGACATGGTTACTTGTATATTATTACATAGGGATTTATAGAAAATAGCATAACAGTTGTAATTTGTCTGAACTTTGAATAGAAATAGTATTTTAGCTTGGAGGAGGTCACCTGTGTCTACACTAAGGAACGCGTGGAAACATCCAACTTTCTTATTGTATCTGTAAAGCATTGTAAGTTTTCTGTGAATTTGATTAATAAAGCTAAGAGTCATTACTACATTGTAAACCATAAATGGCTATGTGTTTTGAATATAAATGAATCTGAAGGTCTGCGTCTACTTCTGAGTGGCCTCTAGCTCTTCTTTATATTTGAAATAGTTTCTCTTAAAGCTCACAATCTTAGATGCTTTTTTGTGAAAATATTCAGAACATTTACATTTAATGATTTGATCTACTGAGTTAATTGAATTTGCTATAATTTTACCATGTGCATAATAGAACATTTAGATCCTGTAGCAAGAGATGTTGAATTTGAACTTTCTCTAACTTTTCCCAAACTTTGAAATAATTAGCTGAAACACAGAAATCTAAAAGAGATTGTCCAACATTTGAATGAATTAAGAGCAATTGAGTTGATATTTGGCAATCTTTATACATATTGGAAAAGAAAAGCTTGTTTTAACATAGATCATTCAGAGCTTTAATATACAGTAATAGATTTATGCAAAGATAATGATAATTTGGTGTTATTTGTAACAATTTGCATGAATAGAGTCGAGTAAGTCAGTAATCACCTTAAATCACGTAAGGCCCCTTGCATATTATAGCTTCATAGTAACCTACTGAGCTATCTAACAGGTCAAGACCTGACCGTATGTAAACTTGGGATTAAGTAATCTTAACTGATTTCTTTATATCTTTCAAGATAGTTAGGTTCATTTATGAATTTTAACTTTTGTTATGACTGTGTAAAAACAATCATCAACAGGTATATAATATGTTGTTAATTAATCATGTGTGAATGGTTGATTGCTCATGAAATATGTTAGTACTTTATGTTGATTTTAGTGATAATGATATATAGATACAATGTGATCTACTAACTCCTCATGCAACAATAACGTGGCTTCATGTCATGAAGATCACCAGAAAACTCACAGTCGAAGGAGATGCTGATATCCATATTAAATGATACAGGCACCTGCAACCAAATGAAGAAGATTCTAAATTGATTGGGATGAGTCATCCATAACTCTCTACTCTGATGGTTATCCTTCGACAGATGATGTAGTCTCAAATATTGAAGGAATCTTAGATCATGCTGTATGTTCTGTTTCTAGTCTTGATTATTCTTCATGGATACTAGAGAGAGAGTTATAGTAGGATTATACCATCTATGCCACCTTCATGACAGTTTAGTTTCCTATTCCTAGTTTGCTTTGTAATAAATTCCTCTTCCTACATTGTTGGATAATGGATAGTTATAGCATTTATTGTTCAGTAATTTTTTCAAATAGATAATACCGATCTCATCTTTGACATATTAGATTTTGCTACATTCAGGTTAGATAGAGATATAGTATCAGATTTCATTGTTGTATCTTTTTCTTCAACATTCATTAAAGGAATACATGTTTTGAGTTCCGTCAGTGATTACAAAGATATTGTAAAGATTTAGATAGATTTTGTGGGATCACAGTCACTCAAGAAGGCCACTTGAGCTACTATGTCTCTCTACTTTGTTTATATGTTTAGTTTATGATTGTATGTTTATATATGTATGATTAATGCATGCTGTAATGAGTTATGTTATGAGAATTGGTTAGACTTTGATAATCTATGTTGTTAAGTCTTATTGAGTCAAGGTGATCACCGAACCAATTGTTAGATGTTCTTTTATCTAGAAGTTACATAGGACCATTTAATTACAATTGTGTTGAATAAGCTTTAGCTATTTCCTGCCAGTCCTGCTTACTTAGAATATTGTCAATCCTTGCAATTGAAATTGTGTTTCCTTTAGTTAGTTCATTCACTTACACAACCTCTAGATTAAAGCTTAGAAATCCTTAACTGTACACATAGTACATGCATCATCCAAGAAGAATACGATTCCCTAGTTTGACAATGTAAATGTAACACATTATATAGCCAGTAAGTTGCTTGATATAGGATCTGTTGGTCCATTGAGTAGTGTGCATGCCCTTTCTACATGAATATATTGGTTAATAATGGAGTTTGGCATTTCTAGTCTCGTTGCCGGGGATGGTGCCAAGGTTTAGAGTTTCTGAGTTCTTTTTGAGTTATGCTTGTACTTGCTTTACTAGGATATAGTATTTTTCAGCATTTAGGATCACTTAGATATTCAATCCATCTCCAAACTATTCACTAACATGGTGCAGGAACAAAGCCATTAGTTTATACATTATTGTATGCAGTGTCCAAGAGACCATAGAGGGAGGTTTCTTCCAACTAGTTCAATAGTAGAAGAAGAAGAACACTTTGAGTTATCCCTTGGTCTGGAGAACACTAAGGATTTTGAGGATATTACAAGTTGGAACCAAGGCATCATGGCATAAGAATCAGTAGAAAACCCAGCTAAACCAGTTATCTTTTCCTTTCCTATTTCAAACTAGGAGAGAGCTGACACCTTGAAAAACATTCCTCCTTCAGCTCTACCAAAGTTTCATGGGCTAATCACTGAAGACCTAGATACATTTCTCTTTGAGTTTGATGTACTCTATAGGAGTTATGATTGTAGACACCCAAAATTGGCCACATCTATGTCGTCTAACACATTTGTAATAAAAAATCTCATTTTTCTGCTATGTCTTCATAATTAATTAAATTAATTTTATTTATTTAATTAATTGTCTTCATTTTCCTATCTTCCATTAATAATTAAATAATCTTAGATTATTTAATTATGTCATCCCCTTTCTTCTATGAAATAAATAAAATCTAAATTTTATTTATTCCCTCCCACCATATAAATAAATTAAATAAATTTTAATTTATTTAATTTATCCCCTTTTTCCTCATATCATTTAAATAAATTAAATAAACATAGTTATTTAATTTATTTGCCCACTTTCTAAATAATAAATTAAATAAAAATGTTCATTTAATTTATTTTACCTACCTTCTATTTTCCTCTACATGTGCAAGTGATCCTCAAATGGCAACAAATCAAAAATCAAATATGGTGAGATTTAAAAAATAGAAAAAATCAAGTTATCTCCACCAAAAATATAGAAGTATCCTTTTTTGAAAAAAACAACCTCATCCTCTCAAGACACTTGGCACATCCACGTTTGTTCTTCACTCTCACTTCCTCTCAACTGTTGATCTGTCCTTTTATCCTCCACCATTGATCGTTTATCTGGTAACTCTATAAAAACCCTCTTCCTCTCTCATTTTGGGGTTAGCATCCATTTTCATTGTCACTATCTTTTACATGTTTCTTCCATCTTCTAAGCACTTGCTTTTTATTATCTGCATTTTATCATCTTACATGTCATGTTATTGAACAAACCATGGCAGCTTCATGGAATCATATGGTTGCATGGTGAAGCAATCCACAATAAAATCAAGAAGTCAAAATACCCAGGTGAACTTGTTTTGGGTTGCATGTCTTTTATTTTGCCCAGGTTAGATTTCTTGAGGTTTTGGGTTGAAGTTTTGTTAGGGTTAGCCGACAAAAGATATCAATTAAATGCAAATAAAGATTAAACAGAGGAATGAAAATACATAGAAATAATAACAGCGAGAGACAAGTTTTTAACATGGTTCACCCAAACTCGGGCTACATCCACCAACAAAGAGTCCTATATTATTATCCAGTAAATCAAACCAATTACAACTAGCAATCCTTGCAACCCAATACTGCTGCAAAATGCTACAATGCATCAACAAAAACCCTAACCCTTAGCCGTTTTTATCAAGCCTTATGTTAGTTACAAAAATAGGGGTTTTTATGTCGGCCAATAGAAAAATAACTCCCGATGCCTTAATAAAATAATAGGTAATTTTTGCTTCGGGGGCGTTGCCCCCAATAGCCCCCGCTGGGGGCCTTGCCCCCAAACCTCCACAAGAGGGGTTCTGCCCCTTGCACTCCCCCGTTAAATAATTTGGGGGGAAACCACGTTGATAAAAGTGGGGAAAATTTAACCCCAGAGTTTGATTAGGCTCCATATAACAACAATTTAATCTTTGTTTGCTTGATTTGTATTTTTCTACTTATCACAAAATGGCATGCCCGATGGGGCCCACTTCGCTTGATCATTTTTGTAGGTTTTTGTTGTAAAAATCTTGCGTGTTTCTAACCCCTATTGTCAAGTTTTGCAGAGGATCTATCATATGTGACCTCCTAGGCTCAAACCGACTATGCCATTGCATCTGGGAGGCCGTTTACATGATTTTTGACTATAAACTTGATATATTTTACCCAAGGGATTTTTTTTTGTAAAAATTTGAATTTTTTTGAACTTGGCAGTTGTAGTGTACGGATCAGTACAGATCTGCCATTAGAAGGTCTATGTGCATATTGGAACCTATAGGTAATATCTCTAGTCATTGGCAGGTTTTTATCATGGTTTTGGTCTATTGATACAGTGTTAAAAGCTTTCTGTCAACCTTTCCACACCTTGTTGACCCCATTCTTTACACAGTCCTGCCGACATCCCTTATGACTCTCGACCACTGTTGATAGTGACACGAAAAACCACATGTCATGCCCACATTTTCCATGCAGTCATGACATGAAAAATCAAAAAAATTCCACCGGACCCTAAAACCCCTTCGCGTGCAACATGCACACTCAGTGACAAACACACATAATGTGGTTGTATTCGTAACACATGTTAGGCACATCACACAAAGATGGGAAAGTCACACATGGCGCAGGGTGATGCAAGCTCCTTTCACCAACCCTACGGTAATGATATCTACTAAGGGGGGGTTTGTGTCATAGAAGCGTCACTAAGAGGGGTGGTCACCATCCAGGAACCATCCCTAGGGTTTCTCAAGTGAAGGTGACACATTGTTCCAACCTAAGTTGAAACCTAACTTAAGAAATTAAACTATCAAAATTAATAAAATTAAAATGCAGAAAATAAACATGGTAAGGATAGATAAATCTATTTTAACCTTTAAAAACCAACCAAGATAATAGTTAAAGTCAAAAGCCTTTATAAAAACATCTATCCGTACAAATTTAAAATGAGAAGCTTAACAACTAAGTAAATTAATTAAAAACTAATGCTCGAGACAAAATGACAAGAAGACCATACAAACTACAGGAGGAGACAACTACGAAAACTCACAAGGGATGCACATACAAAGGGAATCCAAACATATATCTTTGAAAAATTACCCATGAATCAACATGCTCACTAACCCAAAGCATGAGATTGATTCAAATAAAGGTAATATACAATTTCTAGTTGAAAATAACATACATGCCAAATATGAGAAATATCACACAAAATGATGTGTTCGTTCAACACCAACATCGAGACAGGCTAAAAACAATAATGGGAATCTCAACAATAATGTGGGAACATTACAATCCAAATCATAAACATAACATAAGATATCATTACAACAATTAACAAAAGGACTCCAACATCCTGATTTAACCATTTCCATCAAAATAAACTATGCTAAAGCAAGATAAATTCCTTTCTAAACAAGGTTCATTTTCTAACCAAATAAAATCATAATACAATTACATGACAGAGGCTACTTCCCAAACATGGAAGGATCACACTCCAATAATTAAATTACATAAATGATAATATTACAACATTAATAAATCACCTTCAAAGTGCTCCAGTAGGCATGAGATACAACATGATCACAAAGTAAACAATACACAAGGAAATCTTCCAGCTCTCAAGAGATCTTCTTGTAGGACCAATGGGGAAATGTTATCCACCACCCTACCATATTGCCATCATCGAGTGCAATAGATTTATATGCCACTCTAGGTAACCCCCAAGCTATGGAGAAGAAGATCATGGCAACACCGCTATCAAGCCATCTCACACAAACAAGGGTTTCAACAAGACTCCAAGGTAATTCACACAAGGATGAACATGGGTTCCACACACACCCAACACAACACCATGGGGATAAAATAACTAGAAGAATTCAATGCACACCCACACATGAATATACACATCTCATAGTCCAATACATGATTCACCTAGGGTCACTCATGACCCAACCAAGCAATAGAAAGGAAAGAGATTAACACAAGAGCATCAATACTTTTAAATTCATACACATCCTTCTTTAATACATCATCACTAACATACCATTTCAATGCAGTGGAGAGGAGAAGGGAAACTACTTCAAATCCATAATACAATTCATTCAATAAGGCATACCAAACATCATTTTCTCAAAATGGAAATAGCACACAAAACAAGGTATAACATCGTCTTGTTAATAACCATACATACAATCATTAAGATCAAACAATGATGCAAGGGTATTATGGCCTTCTACAGGCAACCCAAGAAGACTAAGTATCCATTCCTAAGTTTAAAAGTTAACTTTGATCAAAAGTCAACTTTGACCAAAAGTCAAACTTTGACCAAAAAGTCACAACATGGGGAAATGAGGTCAAAACACATAACACTCATAACCACGTAACTAGAAGTATACAATTCTAACATAAGGTCTATGAAAGGTTAACTTTGACCAAAAAGTCAACTATGACCCAGAAGGTCAAAACATGGAGAAATGAAGTCAAAACACATACACCCATATCCACATGGTTAGAATTATACAATTCCAAAATAAGGCCAATACAATGGTCAACTTTGATGAAAAGTCAACTTTGACCAAAAAGTCAAATGTGATAAAAAGGTCAAAACATAGGGAAATAAGGCCAAAACACAACAACCATATCCATGTGGCCATAAGTATACAATTCAAACATAAGGCCTATAAAAAGGCCAACTTTGACCAAAATGTCAAAGCACGGAAAATGAGGTCAAAACATGTGACTCTCACATCCAATAAGTAGGGAATCCTATTTCTCTCATGAGACTTTTCGTCTCACAAAATAATACTAAAAATTGAGGTTTAAAACATAATTTTCATTTTTCAATAAGAGGGAAAAAACCATAAAACCCCAAATTCACCATTTGGAGACCTCCCTCAAGAACACCCAAATTTATAACTCCCATAATACTTGAAAATTCAAAAATCTGAAAGTGCCCTTTTGGTTCTAATATGCATAATAACATTCTTTTCAACTCAAATAAATTCTCCCATACTCACAACCCATTCTAGAATTTTTTTTTCATAACTTGGCCTCTTTTCATGCATTTTCAAAATAAAATTTGAATGCAATTCAAAACAAACTATATCTAATTCTTATTTGCATCATTGAACTCTATTCATTGCTACAATGAAGAGACCATAAACATCCACCTATTGTGGGCATGGCAAATGCAAAATTTAAATTAAAAAAAACCACAACAAAAATACCTCTTTCCAAGCAAGCTTTCAAATAGAAAAATCTCTTCTTGAGAGGCATGAATCCAATCTGAATTTCTTCCTACACTGAAGCAATCCCAAGACCATTCCAATGTACTTCCACCTACAAGCAAAATCAAATTGTAGCCACCTCCATGAATTTTTCTTTCAAAGGAGAAGAAGAAGGAGAGAGGGAGAAAAATACAATAAAACACATAAAAAAGAAAATAGAACTCTATTTTCCTTATATGCTCCCATAATTTTTTTTTAAATTTTCTCATTTCTTTTATTTTCTTTATTTCCCATTCCCAAATATCTATTCCAAAATATATTTGAAATAATATGAAAGTAACTAATTAAATTAATGCAATTATTTCTACAAGGTAATTGCAATATAATGTAACCGCATTCCATAAAATCCAAGCACTCACATAATTAAATTTAATTTTCTTTATAAAATGATTTTACGTAAGACAAATGTATAGAGATAGATAATTCTAATAAATAGAAATTAATCTATTTCCCAAGCACATAATAATGAAATATAATGCATTTTCCACAATTTTAATATTTCTAAATTACGGAAAATAACTATAATAATTAAATTAGAATGCATTTCACTTGAAAGCATAATTTATTAAACATAAATAAATAAAATACAAAGCATTCCCTAAGGCACACAATAATTACATATAATTGCTATTCCACAATTAAAACTATTAACTCAAATTAGATAATCCATTTTCTTGTTTCTAACCATTTAAATATTTCAAAAACACGAAAAACACATTTTTTTAAAATAAATTAAAATACAATGTGAAAAGCTAGAAGAAACACACACAAAGAACTCACTCACACTTTACGGGTCTAATCACAGGACGAGGGTCCAAAATCACAATAGATTCATATGAGAGGCAAACTGCATAGACACCAAAAAACATCCTTTAATTCACAACTGAATAGGATGGGTTAAGCAACCAACCTACCACAAGAAACACTGGGTCAACAACTTGACCACTAGGGCTAGGTAAGGAGAGATGATTAAGTGTCTCATGTCAACTTATCCACATCCCACTCATTGGTCAAGCACCTGTAAAAATATATCCTAGACACTCAAGGAAAAACATCAAATCCAACAATGGAGATCATAGCCGAAGCAACATATAATGACCAATGAGGATGCATAATCTAGCAAGGCACATATCCCTCTTGCAATTACATCATATAATAATCAACTCAATATATCATTTAATCTAACCATAGAAATAATAGGACACAATAAGAGATGCACATGGGTAGGCACTACACGAAACCCTTGAAATTTTGTCGCCATCACTACCCTATGAATTCTAGTCGCTACCCTTGGATTAGTATTAAGTCTTCTTCCTTTGTTTCAAATGATCACCGCCTTGTTTCAAACAATCACTACCTTTTTTTTTTCAAACAGTCCCCACTGCTTAGTCGCCACCTTCTATTTGTCCGAGGTCGCTGCTCCATGCTTTGTGGTCGCCACTCATATTGATTTGGTCGCCGTTCCGAGTCAGTAAACCCTAGACATTCTCGGTCGAGATCTTAAAATCACCTTCAATCTGCAGTCTTAAAATCCACAGTCTGTGATGTAATTGAAATACTCGTTGCAGTCCTATTTTTTGACCACCCACATTATATGTTTTCTTCACCGGTCACAGTCTTTGGTTGACTATCATATCCCTATCTAAAAACCTTAAGCCTGTCGACCTGTTTATCTCCCGACCGACAAATCTTTAACATCTGCCTTACCCTTTCTCGGACACCATCCATCGACCTTAGTGTTGCCATAAGACTTCAACCACCACCTTGGAAACCTTTGACCCGGTCAGCGCTAGAGATAATTGTCACCATCTGACCCATCGTATTCTAAAACCTTAGTCAAAATCTTAGGTCTAGGTCGAGATCCATAGTTTAAGTCATAGTCCTAGTCATATGGTCAGTAGTCAAAATCAATTAGGTCACAGTCTAAAAACCCTCTATCGCAATTATCACAGTCTCTATAGTTTTAGTCAAACATTAAAGCAATTCTAGGTTTCAATACTTATGTCTCAAGTGTAAGGTTGATACTTTGGGTCTAATATTTTCAAACGGGGTGGGGTCCATTCCAGATTTCAATGCAAAGCTATAACCAAACATAAAGAGCACATGCCATCAAAAAGCTCAACAACAAACCATCAAAAATCCAAAAACCTCAACCAGTCAAACAGTGAAGTCAACCCTGTTTCTTCTACTTGCCAAGGAGGGGCATCTTTTTTCTTTTTGCCATAATAGGAGCATACAGAGGCCAAATCACACAAACAAATAATCTTTGGAAAGGTAATTTGATGAACTTAATAGATGTGCAACTTTTATTAGGTAATTTTATCATTTTATTATCTATTTTTGTAGTCAAAGTTTAGCTACTTTCCAAACTTAGATCTATGGTTTTTCTTGGAAACTGATGTGTATCGTTGCAGCTTGTCAAACATGCTTATCAAAGAATGGAGAAAACAAACTACTAACATATCTTTTGCAAGTTCAATTGATCAAAGAATCTTTTTTTATCACTAATTTAGGCATATTTGGATTTGGTGTTTAAAACAAACCTTGCATGTTCCGTGTCTACTTTCTTTTCTTTGTTTGCTTGCTGAGATTGATTCTAACCCGATTTAGCAACGAGAGTATCCTCTCCCCCCACCTATCCAATGGATCTGGGGTGTATGAGAAATCATTGTTAACTCTAGAGTGCTCACCTTCCCATTGTGACAAGGGAACGACCCAAGCGGCAACAAGCTAAAGCCAAGCCCCTTCCAAGCCGCTATATAAATAATGTGTGTAGACACTTAAATTTTCCTTGTCTTGACCATCTCTTAGTCAACATGACCTTGTAATGTTTTGCCCTAGGTCCTAGGTCATCCCACTCACAGTTCCAACTTAATCACCTTTCCAATTAACTAAATAAATCCCATTTGTTTAGTTAATAGTACCCCTTCACATGTCTCACATAATTCAAATTAAAAATTTGAATTATTTCCTCACCTTTCATCACATTATGACACATGTCACATGTCTCATCTTCCACTTAATATGCCTTCACATGTCAAACTAATTCAAATAAAATATTTGAATTAGATTCCTTTTATCCTCCATCACACACTTGTCGCATTGCTATAATCTCTTGGAGTGGGAAAACCCTAACCTATCTTGATCATCCATAGCATTCAAACCCTAATCAATCTCATCCATTCATTCGATTTTGCATTTTCTATAAAGGAAACCCCTCACAAGTCATTTTTAGATACATCAAGTTGCAAGTACTGTTATGCTACCAAAATCTTGAGTAACCAACATCCCTCCACAATCAACTCTTCAAAATCTGCATGCCTATGCACTATTGAGAAGAGCCATGGAGGTTAATCAATACTAGTTTGAAGTTTGGTTTGCATTTTGTTTATGTTTTGCATTTTCAAGCCAGGTTGTGCTTCATAGTGCTAGTTAGTTCATTTCTGCAATTTTGATTTTTGCCCTAGATTTTGCCCTATCTACATTTAGTGAACCTGAAGTGAATCTAATGATTTTTGGCAATTTCTAAAAGTTGGATTTTGCAGGTGACCTCCTAGCCTAAAACGAACCTCGCCATTGAGTCCAGGAGGCCTAAGAAATGAAAAATGACATAAAATTTGCCTTATTTTGCTTCCGATTTTTTTTTGCAATTTTTTGAAATTTTTTAGGGCTGTAAATCCATATAGTACGGATCCGTATGGATCTGCAACCCTCTCTGTCGATACTGATCTGGGTTTTGTGTTGTATTGCAGGTCAAGGGTATTTGAGGGTTGCATGTTTAAGTCTTCATGGTAATTGGAGTTCCTCTTGGCATTTTTCTTTGAAAACCCTAACTGTTAATATTTTTGGTCGCTACCCTAACTCCTCTATGCCGTGACTCATTTTTGTATCCGCTGCTCATCACTCTCTCGGTCACCAACGATTCAATCCTTTGCCTCTGCATTTCTCCTTTGTCGACCACCTTTTAGTCGCTGCTGTCAATCTTCCCAGTCGCACCACCTTGCAACTACCCCTCTTTCCATTGGTCGGTACTTGCGTGTGGTCCTCTTTAGCCCTGGCCATCAAAACTTCAAACATCGCCACAACCTACAATAAACTCTAGTCTTCTAGTTGACGCCTTTGGTTCAAATGTCGTCTGCTTTCTAAAAACCTCGACCATCCCTTTGTTGAGTTCCTTCCACCACTTTCATCATCTATTTTAAAGCCAAGTTGCTATCTATCAGTAGGGACTAAATCTCAGATGATAGCTTTGGTATCCTTTGGTCATTCTTCCTTGAGTATCTGTGGTGTCCACCTTTGTGGCCCTTTCTCGCCACCATCGCTTGTGGCATCCCCACCCAGTCACCTCTTCTCTGAGAGCTTGAAATCCTCAGCCACCCAGTCGAAAGTCTTCAAACCCCCATTGGAGGCCTTTGCAGACACCTTTGATATTGCCTTAAGCCCTAACGGTGACTTACAGATACATCCACTAAATGCCCTAAACCTCGACCTAAACACTTAAGCACAACTTGTATCCTAAGGTCAGCTTTTAGTCTTTGGGGTCAACCTTTATTCGAAGCCCAAAGGTTAGTATTGGAGCCTTGCACCTAAACCCAATTCGGGGTCGGGCTTTATTTTTTGGTCATGTTGGTGACCGGCTGTGACCGACGAAAGGGGAGAAGGGGGGCCTATTTGCCCCTTTTGTTTTTTTATTTTCGCTCTTACTGAGCCCTTACTCACATGGGTGACCGAGGGCCATAGCTCTAAACTTAAACTGCCAAATTTTAACTGCTAGAGACAAGCCACTGATATGAGCACGATTTCACCTAACCACTAACAGTTTTCTCGAGTGGTCGATTAGCCTCTTGTGCTTCCCACATGCCAAAGGAGGCTAATTTTTTCATTTTATCGTAACTTTCACATAAGGAGGTAAAATTTTGCAAATGAGGACTCGTTGGAAAGAGAATTCAGAGAACTTCATAGTTGTGAGGAAATTTTTAGGTGATTGTACAATTTTGACTATTTTTTTGTAGTCAAATTCAAACTTGAACATGAACTTCAAATGCTCATAACTTTTGCGTTTTTGATCGAATTTTCGCGAAATGTTTTTTAAAAGTGCATAGAATTTCCTGAAGAATCTATTAATGTAAGTTATTTTCCTATGTCAACTCATTTTCATTAGATTTTTATCAAATTTCTCTTTTCACATAACGGTCTCTTATGCACTTTTACTTGCTTCTTTTTTGATTTTGTGGCTTGTAGGTGACCTCACAAGGCTGGAACAACATTTCTATTAGCATACACA
The DNA here is from genome assembly GCA_027924645.1 of Cunninghamia lanceolata. Lineage (NCBI taxonomy): Eukaryota > Viridiplantae > Streptophyta > Pinopsida > Cupressales > Cupressaceae > Cunninghamia > Cunninghamia lanceolata. The sequence continues at coordinate 4,330,782 of BSBN01000430.1, read as the reverse complement.
GTAGCTGAGACAATGAATTAATCAGGTGTGCATACTCTAATCTCTCATTTCTCTAATCATTGTTTGATCTCACACTTCAATTTTGGGCTCATAAAATAAACTCTTGCTTGCAATCACATTGAAATTAGGCATAAAAAGAACTGGTGCTTAAACTGTTTGGTGAATTTGATTGTGATTAGGGGTGTGTAAGCTCTTCTCATGCACTTCGTATGATCTTGAGAATGAAAAACACCTCTTATCCATTCATATTCACACCTCACATTTTGACTTCTTAAGGGAAATTTACAAGTGTGAGTGTGAATCAAGTGCATGTGTGTATGCTCTCTCCTCAAATTGCAAGGTGATCTTGGAGATAAAAAACACTTCACTTGATTTGCTTTTGTCTACCCTTTCCTAGGAGGCTTGCTAGGGGATTTCATCACCCATAGGGACAACCTCAACACGTGTTCTAGCAAGGTATATCAAAGGGGGGAGAGCGAAAGCTGTACCTCAATCTAGCTACATAGTCATTGGGACAACCTTGTGGCCCTGGGTGATTCTGGACACAAGGTGAAGTGGTATTTGCTTACACTTATGCCACATCCCTTCAACGAGCTAGTGTTCACAGATTTGGGCCCCTTGTACATCGTGTATATTAGCGACACCCCTAGTTAATCCATGTGTAGCCTAGCTTAAGACTTATCGACCATATCCCACTAGAATAATTCTAGGGCTTGTTGATGTGTCTTCCATGTGTGCTTGTTTAATCATCATCACATTCTTCAATTCAAAATTCAAAATTACTTAGGTGTCTTGCATGTGTGTACATGTGTGACCCTTTGTTTGAATATTTCCAAATCAAGCTAAACACCAAAACACATAAAGACAAGTCATCCTACAAATTCTTCCCAATACATTCAAATCCAATCAGTTTCATCCTAATCACCCTTCTTAGCCACTTCATATCCCAATCATACCCAAGTCATCATAATTCAAACCCTAATAATTTCTTGTCACCTTCTTCCTAATCAAATCCAATCATTACACATCACCATCATCTTCATTCCAATCTAGCCAATTTCTTCCTAATCATTCCATATCATACCCTAATAATTCTAAATCATCATCATAATCATCCTCCTAAGCCAATCAATTTCATCCTAAATCAATTCTAATCATATCCTTGTCACTCTACATCATCAAATCATCATCATCTATCCAAATCATTATCCAATCAACATCATTTCTAATCATTACACATCATCCAATCAATTCAATCCTAATCATTCTTAATCACATTCTAATTCTATCTTCATCATTCGACCTTCATTCTAATCATCATCCTAATCATCATTTCACATTTCCAATCAATTCCCTCCTAATAATTCCATAGTCATTCCTAATCATCAAATCACTTAATTTCACACCATTCCACATTAACCTAGTCCTAATCAACACTTGTCAAAATGGCCCTAATCATAAACAAGCCCAATAAAAATCATAATCCAAAAATCACAATCCAAGGAGGCCCTCTCCCTAATCGTAATCATGAGACAAATCCAAAACCTAAACTTGTACTTCAAGGGGCCCCTCCTAGTTCTAATGATCATAAGAGCCTTGTATATAACGTATCATACCTTGAGGGACAAGATGACATGCCAAGACTTAGACACATGTGTGACACCATGCTGACATTCAAAAACAAGGTCCTAGCACCTCAACTCCAAATCCTCATCCAATAACTTAACCAAATACTCCAACCCTTCGATCCATCAACCATACAAAGGCTTCAAGACCTCTTCCAAAAATTCTAACACATCCAATCACCCCAAATCCAATGCCTCCTAGTCCAAGCCAATCAATTCCTTGCCGCTTGTCAAATTCAACCTACACAACTACCTCACCTAAGTCCATCTCAATCCTATGTGTCAACCCCTTCCACTTCATACCAATCTAATCCATCCACTTCTTCCCATGTCAAGGCCACATCAACCTATCAAATCATGCCACAATAGACACATGTGAGAATAAGTCAACATTTACAGCAAGGTCAAATGCCTTTGGGTCCTAATGCCACCATTGACAAGGGAAACACTAGTCTAGGTCATGCACCTTATAAGTATATCATACCACTATCCAATCAAAAGCCTATCCAAAAGTCATCAGGTCCTAGTCCAAATCCAATAGTCCCTACACTTTCCAACCCATCAACCACTTCATTTCCCTCACCATCCTCTAATCTACTTGCCAATACATCAACTCCACGTCCCAAGTTCAAGAATTACAAAAGCAAACATGTGAAGTTGTCCAAATCCACCAACCTATTCAATTCATTCACTCCTCCATCCAATTAAAATCAAAACCCTAATCCAACACCATCCATCCCTACACTTACAAAGGATGTGAACCAAGGGCTAGTAGCAAGGAGTCAAACATGTCACCAAAGTCTTATTCATGAACTTACCAAAGAACCCTCAAATGCCATACCTAGTCCTTCAAATGCCTCATGTGGTCCACCCACCATTGAGCCAATCAAAGAGTCTCCTTCCATGAATCCATGTCAAGATCCATTGTCCTCTCATGTTATTGACCGAGAATCTATCCAAAAGTCATCCACTTCCATTCAAGCAACCCACGAGGTATGTCAAGATCAATACATTATGCATGACGAAGAACATATTCATGAGCAACTTGATCCCATTCATGGACAAGACACCCAAGACCTACATGCTCCATCTCATGAAAGACTTGTTGACCTACTTGAGCATTCACCCCATTTCATGGCATTCATTCAAAACATAGAAACTTCTCCTTGATTTCATGATCCAACCACTTTCACTTCCCATGATGAGACATGTGTCTCCCAAGATCACATAAACATAGAAGATCCAATACATAACATGGATATACATGAGTAAAATCAAGCTCCTAGTGATCCTTCTTCATGGATCATTGATCCCATTTCAAATCTACCATCATATCCCCTTGGCTTATCTGCTTTCATTCATGAATGTTCATCCTTGGGAGAACAACAACCATTGTCTTGCACTTTCCCTTCTCCATCAAATAATTTTCTCAAGTCTAGTCCCCAAACTGTACCTAGTTCCATTGTCCATCGCATGCTCCAAAACATGAACTACCAAGGTAAGGGCTTAGGCCTTCATGAACAAGGTGTTTTGGAGCCCATACATGTCAATGTTCCTCCATGCTCATATGGCCTTGGATACACACCTCAAGGTCAACAATCTAATGATGTTGGTACTTCCTCCATTCCTCCTAAGTCCACCACTTTCCATCGCACATCCCATCATATACCCAAAACATATGTCGCTATTCCACCTCCTCCATCATCCTACAAGACAAGTGTCAAAAGCATGTGACCATACACCTTCCACCATCCAATCTACCTCCATTACTTCCAACTTTGCATATCCCTCCATCCACTTTGCCACCATTGCTTCCAACACCTAACATCCCAGTCATCCATAAATACCCTAAATATCCCTGTTATGACCAACAAATGCACACATTGTCCAAACATAAAGCTTCCACTCATTCCATCCATCCCATGGGATTCAAAAACAAACATTTGGATACCTCCTTTGATAAAGTCAAAAATCCTAAGGGTCATAATGCCTTAGGAAATCAATTCAAAAGGTCAAAGCAAAATCCATCCAAAAGGCTATCAAAACCCATACCTTCACAAGCAAAGTCAAAAACTAAAATGGTGTGTGTATAGCAAGTCAAACAAGGCATCCACCTCTCAAAAATCCCAACCATCCTCTTCCATCTAAAATTCCCATTCCATCCAAAAGTCCTGAAAATCCCACACATCAAGCAAAAATCATAAAAATACTAAGTCTATATGGGTTCCCAAGTCACTCAATCATCCATCTCCTAAGCAAACATCTCCAGTGCTTCCTACACCTCCATCCACTCAAAATCTTCCATGTTTATCGTGGTGTGTGCAACCGTTGGTCATGATTCCTTTTCACACCTCCATCACCACATCATTGAACCATTACCCTATATATCTGCCTTATCACCTCCCTATGGTCCATGCTTTTGCATAAATCCCTACATAATCCACTATCATCCCTACATAATCCACATCATAATCTGCTATCATTCCCTCCATAATTCACTATCTACCTATTGCATCTCAATTTCACGTAATCGCCCTACCAACATCAATGAGCATAATGACTTGACATGGTCCATGTGATGACATTCCTTTCCAGTGGGACACTATGACCTTCGTGGAACTAGATGCTTGAGTCCCTCCTATCCATACCCACCTTCTTCACATTCCAAAAGTCAAAAAGTAAAAAAAAAAATTAAAAAAAAAAAAAAAAAAGTAAAATAAATCCCTTCGTCCAATGGTGAAAACCTAGTAAACAAGTGCCTTGGATAAGTACCATGATGAAAACCTAGCAAACAGGCATCATGTGTAGGTCGATCTTCTATGTCACTTACATTTGGGGGCACCTTGTCTCATCGAACATTTCACTTTCATCCTCCTATCATTTTTCATCCTATCATTTCCTATCTTATCTTATCATGCCATTTCCATCCATCCACATATATATACATATTCTATCGAGTCCATTCATTCTCCCTTCCTCTTTTGATCTTGATATAGAAATGGGGGCAAAATGTTGACAAATTCTAATTCTATCTTCATCATTCAACCTTCATTCTAATCATCATCCTAATCATCATTTCACATTTCCAATCAATTCCCTCCTAATAATTCCATAATGATTCCTAATCATCGAATCACTTCATTTCACATCATTCCACATTAACCTAGTCCTAATTGACACTTGTCAAAATGGCCCTAATCATAAACAAGCCCAATAAAAATCATAATCCAAAAATCACAATCCAAGGAGGCCCTCTCCCTAATCGTAATCATGAGACAAATCCAAGACCTAAACTTGTACTTCGAGGGGCCCCTCCTAGTTCTAATGATCATAAGAGCCTTGTAAATAACGTATCATACCTTGAGGGACAAGATGACATGCCAAGACTTAGACACATGTGTGACACCATGCTGACATTTGAAAACAAGGTCCTAGCACCTCAACTCCAAATCCTCATCCAATAACTTCACCAAATACCCCAACCCTTCGATCCATCAACCATACAATGGCTTCAAGACCTCTTCCAAAAATTCCAACACATCCAATAACCCCAAATCCAATTCCTCCTAGTCCAAGCCAATCAATTCCTCACCGCTTGTCAAATTCAACCTACACAACAACCTCACCTAAGTCCATCTCAATCCTATGTGTCAACCTCTTCCACTTCATACCAATCTAATCCATCCACTTCTTCCCATGTCAAGGCCACATCAACCTATCAAATCGTGCCACAAAAAACACATGTGAGCATAAGTCAACCTTTGTAGCAAGGTCAAACACCTTTGGGTCCTAATGCCACCATTGACAAGGGAAACAATAGTCTAGGCCATGCACCTTATAAGTATATCATACCACTATCCAATCAAAAGCCTATCCAAAAGTCATCAGGTCCTAGTCCAAATCCAATAGTCCCTACACTTTCCAACCCATCAACCACTTCATTACCCTTACCATCCTCTAATCTACTTGCCAATACATCAACTCCACATCCAAAGTTCAAGCATTACAAAAGAAAACATGTGAAGTTGTCCAAATCCACCAACCCATTCAATTCATTCACTCCTCCATCCAATCAAAATCAAAACCCTAATCCAACACCATCCATCCCTACACTTACAAAGGATGTGAACCAAGGGCTAGTAGCAAGGAGTCAAACATGTCACCAAAGTCTTATTCATGAACTTACCAAAGAACCCTCAAATGCTATACCTAGTCCTTCAAATGCCTCATGTGGTCCACCCACCATTGAGCCAATCAAAGAGTCTCCTTCCATGAATCCATGTCAAGACCCATTGTCCTCTCATGTTATTGACCGAGAATCTATCCAAAAGTCATCCACTTCCATTCAAGCAACCCACGAGGTATGTCAAGAGCACAATTCTAAGCATGAAGAAACATCTAACCCTCACTCTAGTCAAGATCAAATCATTTTCCTTTGACCTATTCATAACATGTACCTTTTCCATGATCAAGACATTATGCATGATGAAGAACATATTCATGAGCAACTTGATCCCATTCATGGACAAGACACCCAAGACCTACATGCTCCATCTCATGAAAGACTTGTTGACCTACTTGAGCATTCACCCCATTTCATGGCATTCATTCAAAACATAGAAACTTCTCCTTGATTTCGTGATCCAACCACTTTCACTTCCCATGATGAGACATGTGTCTCCCAAGATCACATAAACATAGAAGATCCAACAAATAACATGGATCTACATGAGCAAAATCAAGCTCTTAGTGATCCTTCTTCATGGATCATTGATCCCATTTCAAATCTACCTTCATATCCCCTTGACTTATCCACTTTCATTCATGAATGTTCATCCTTGGGAGAACAACAACCATTGTCTTGCACTTTCCCTTCTCCATCAAATAATTTTCTCAAGTCTAGTCCCCAAACTGCACCTAGTTCCATTGTCCGTTGCATGCTCCAAAACATGAACTACCAAGGTAAAGGCTTAGGCCTTCATGAGCAAGGTGTTTTGGAGCCCATACATGTCAATGTTCCTCCATGCTCATATGGCCTTGGATACACACCTCAAGGTCAACAATCTAACGATGTTGGTACTTCCTCCATTCCTCCTAAGTCCACCACTTTCCATCGCACATCCCATCATATACCCAAAACATATGTCGCTATTCCACCTCCTCCATCATCCTACAAGACAAGTGTCAAAATCATGTGACCATACACCTTCCACCATACAATCTACCTCCATTACTTCCAACTTTGCATATCCCTCCATCCACTTTGCCACCATTGCTTCCAACACCTAACATCCCAGTCATCCATAAATACCCTAAATATCCTCGTCATGACCAACAAACGCACACATTGTCCAAACATAAAGCTTCCACTCATTCCATCCATCCCATGGGATTCAAAAATAAACATTTTGATACATCCTTTCATAAAGTCAAAAATCCTAAGGGTCCTAATGCCTTAGGAAATCAATTCAAAAGGTCAAAGCAAAATCCATCCAAAAGGCTATCAAAACCCATACCTTCACAAGCAAAGTCAAAAACTAAAATGGTGTGGGTATAGCAAGTCAAACGAGGCATCCACCTCTCAAAAATCCCAACCATCCTCTTCCATCTAAAATTCCCATTCCATCCAAAAGTCTTGAAAATCCCACACATCAAGCAAAAATCATAAAAATACTAAGTCTATATGGGTTCCCAAGTCACTCAATCGTCCATCTCCTAAGCAAACATCTCCAGTGCTTCCTACACCTCCATCTACTCAAAATCTTCCATATTTATCGCGGTGTGTGCAACCGTTGGTCATGATTCCTTTTCACACCTCCATCACCACATCATTGAACCATTACCCTATATATCTACCTTATCACCTCCCTATGGTCCATGCTTTTGCATAAATCCCTACATAATCCACATCTCATCTCCATTGTTGCATACCTTGATCCCATGGATACAGGGTATGTAGGCAATCTGGGATATGAAGGAAGTACCCAGATTCAGGCACATGAGATAGACCTTTTCCATCTTTCCTCTTTCTTCTAATCTTCAATCAATCATCATCATCCATCCTTCAAATCAGTTCAATCCAATCAAATCAATTCTTCCAATCACATCAATCCAATTCTTTAAATCAAGTCAATTCATCAATCAAATCAAATCACTCCAATTCATTCTAAATCAATCACCTCAACCAAATCATCACTTCTTCCAAATCAATCCAATTCATCAATCTTCATCAATTATTAAATCACTTTATCAAATCATTCTGAACAGTAAATCAAATACAAGTCAATCATCAATCCATACCAATCAAGTCAAATTATCCAATCACGTTCAATGGTCTTGATCCTAATCTTGACGTAAACCAAATCAATCAATCATCATTCAAACCCTAGTGTTGCATGCATGACCAACAACACTAGTGTCGATCAATCATTGTCTTAGACATGATGTTGCATTGTCAAAACTAGACCAGGCATCTTAGATGACATGTTTCATTTCCTGAAACCAGACATCATCATAATCATTATCAATCACTCAATCATTGGTTTATAGCTTGATAGGGGTAATGCCTTGTTTGTTTTTGTATCATTTGTGCATGCTTGTTTGCTTGCTTGTGTGTGTTATCATTTCAACTTGCATTTGTTTCAAATCCAAATCAACCCAGCTAATATTCATATCTTGTATATAGACAAGGTTGTATTACGCTGGGGGACGAGACACATCGTCACCATGGTCCTTATACCCTAGTGCATAACGTCTAGTGCTATATCAAACACCATGGTTTCTCAATTTCATTGCGGCATAACACATCCTTCCCCCTCTTCTATCCATTCTCTTATCTTTCGCCTTGACGAATCCCTTTCATTTCGAGACCCTACTCGTGTTTGTCCAACCCGCCTATCCTCTCGAGGGGGCATCATTAGCCAATCATTATCCTTTTCCTTAGCTTCTTTGAAATGATGTTACTCGACATAAATCACATCATCTCAAACATCATCTCAAAGAGGGGCCAAATGTAAACACTTAAATTTGTCCATGTCTTGACCATCTCTTATCCGACATGACCTTGTAATGTTTTGCCCTACGTCCTAGGTCATCCCACTCATAGTTCCAATTTAATCACCTTTCCAATTAACTAAATAAATCCCATTTGTTTAGTTAATAGTACCCCTTCACATGTCTCACATAATTCAAATTAAAAATTTGAATTATTTCCTCACCTCTCATCACATTGCGACACATGTCACATGTCTCATCTTCCACTTAATATGCCTTCACATGTCATACTAAATCAAATTAAATATTTGAGTTAGATTCCCTTTATCCTCCATCGCACACTTGTTGCATTGCTACAATCTTTTGGAGTGGGAAAACCCTAACCAATCTTAACCGTCCATAGCATTCAAACCCTAATCAATCTCATCAATTCATTTGATTTTGCCTTTTCTAAAAAGGAAACCTGTCACAAGTCATTTTCAGATACATCAAGTTACAAGTACTGTTATGCTATCAAAATCTTGAGTAACCAACATCCCTCCACAATCAACCCTTCAAAATCTACATGCCTATGCACGATTGAGAAGAGCCATGGAGGTCAATCAATACTAGTTTGAACTTTGGTTTGCATTTTGTTTATGTTTTGCATTTTCAAGCTAGGTTGTGCTTCATGGTGCTAGTTAGGGTTTCATTTTTGCAATTTTGATTTTTTGCCTAGATTTTGCCTTATCTATAATGTGTTTGCGACAAAAGTCATAAACAACAGGTGCAATTGTGTCATACTGATGAATGTCTCCCTCAATACCTTATGGTGCGTGAAAACTTGTAGAGCGTAACCTCTGCAAGCGAGGAGGCCTCCTAATTAGAGCGAATCACTGTATATATGCCACCTGAATGGAAGCCCTTACTAGAAACCTTTGTCTAGAAGCCAAAAACCTTCTATCTACTGGTGCAGGAGATCAAACCTCTAAAGCCATCCCACATTCACACAATTCATAGTAGAGATCTAGCAAATTCCCTCTGGGAATTCAAAGTTTGGTATGCCTGAGAAGTGAGTGCTGAGAAAGGGGGAGCCAGTGCTACCAAACTTCTAAGCTATCCACTTTGAATAAGTGTGGTTGGAGAAATCCAAGTGGGAATCCAACAGATATTGTCCTTGCTTAGCCTAGGTTGTACATGTTTATGACTGCCTTATCTATTTGTGACTTTTGCTATGTGTTCTCTTTCTAAAACACTACCAATAAATAATTGCCACATCATCCTCAACCTACTTATCATAACACATATCCTAATCATTACACTTCATCCAATCATTCCAAGCTAAATCATCCTAGTCATCCAATCAACCCAAGTCATCTATCCTCATCATTACACATCATCCTCTTTATAATTTAATCCACATCATTCTACACCATGTCAACATTAGAAGACCTAGAACCCGAATTCCAAGACCTCATCCAATCACTTTATCAAGCACCCCAACCTATAACCAACAAACCATCCAAAGACTCTAAGGCCTCATCCAAAAACTTCAACCAAACCAATCACCTCAAATGCAACATCTTATAGCCCAAGCTCAACACACATGTCAAACCTAACAAGCACATCATCCTCTATCCATTCATGATCAACAACCAATGCCACCTCAACCTTACATGTCATCATCCCCCTCAATTCCATATCAACCATATCCATCTACCTATCATGTCAATGCCATATCATCTTATCAATATCCATCCCAAGATTATCCACTTCCTCATGCTAACTTTCCAACACATCACCCAACCCATCCACAAGGAAACCAAGTGTCCCCACAAGAACCACATGCAAGTCCAAATGGCCCTTTGTACATAAATCAAGAGAGCCCAAGTACTTTTTTACAAGAAGACCTAATAGACTTAAGTCCACCTATGCTCTAAGACCTAATAACATTTGACTCAAGTCTAAGTTACCCTTTGTACATAAATCAAGTATCCTTAAGTCTACCTATGCTACAAGACTTAATATCCTTTGATAAGGGAGATACCAATCTAGTCAATACATCCTATGAATCACCTCCACCATCCAATCACATGCCAATATATGAGCCTACTAGTCCTATCTTGGAACCACCATGTGATCTTACTTCTAGTCTTCACCCATCTAATCCCCTTATCTTTCCATCTAGCCCAAGTCCTAGCCCATCTCATCCCATTATCCATCTCACAAGCCTCGATCCAATTAGCCTTCCGCATAATCCCAATCATGAGCCTTTAGCTTCCATCAGCCCTCCACCTACAAAGGATGTGATTCAATGACTACTAGCATGGGATAAACCATCCCCATTTCAAGCACCCATTAATGAGCCTACCAAAGAACCTTTGAATACCGTGTTCACTTCTTCAACCCCATCATGTGGTCCACAACCCCTTGAGCCTATTGAAAATTTTCCTCCCATGAGTCCATTGTGCCCTCATTTTGTTGAAGAGTCATCCCCTTCCATTCAAGCAAACCAAGAGCTATGTCAAGAGCATAACCCAATGCATGTGGAAACATCAAATCCTTGTCTAAATCAAGATCAAAATATCTCTAAGTTCAATTCATCCATGACCTATGTATTTTCTTTGATCAAGATATTATTTATGATCATGACCCTATTCGTGAGCAAGTTTATCCCATTCATATCCAAATTAATCCTATTTATGCTCACATTTGTGATCAAGATTCTATATGTGATCATAAAAACCATGATGAGTCTCTTAGCCAAACTTTATACAATTCATAGTCAAGAGGTTATCACTACAACTATCCCTAATTCCATACCCATCCATGAGCAAGATACCCAAATTGCTCCTATCCATCCTCCATCTAATTCTAATGAGCCAACTTCTACTCGTCATGATGAGACATGTGTCTCCCAAGAACACATAAGCATAGAAGATCAAACAAATACTTTGGATCCTAATGCACATGATCAAGATCCTAATGGCCCTTCCACATCCACTATTGACCACATTTCAAATCCACCATCATATCCTGTGTGTCTATCCACCTTTATCCATGAGTGTTCCTCCTTAGAACACCAACAACCATTATCCTCTATCTCACCTTCTCCATCCAATAAGGATCTCGTGTCTAGTGTTCAAACCATACCTAGTCCCATTGTCAATCGCATGCTTCAAAATATGAACTACCAGGGTAAAGGCCTAGGCCTTCTTGAATAAGGTATTTTGGAGCCAATCTATGTCAAGGTCCCCTCAAGCTCACATGGCCTTGGATACACACCCTAAGGACAACAACCTAAAGATATTGGTAATTCCTTCATCCATTCTAAGTCCACTTTCCATCATAAATCCTATCACATACCCAAAACATACGTCGCCATTCCCCATCCATCCTCTTATAAGTGTCAAAAACATGTGACCATTCACCTCCCACCATCCACTTTGCCTCCGCTACTTCCAATTCCTAATATCCCTCCATCAAGTCTACCTCCATTACTCCCAACACCTTCTCCATCCATCCCTAAATCCTCTCAAATTCCCAATCGCGACCAACAAATGCACACATCAAGTAAACATGAAGCTTCCACTCATTCCTCCAACTCCACTTCCACCAACCCCATGGGATTCAAAAGCAAAAATTTGGATGCCTACACACATAAAGCCAAAAATCCTAAAGGCCCAAATACCTTAGGGTACAAATCCAAATAATCAAAGAAAAATCCATCCAAAACGTTATCCAAACCCATACCTTCACAAGCAAAGTCAAAAACTAAAATGGTATGGGTCCCTAAGCAAAAAGCCATCAAGTCAAATGAAGCATCCACCTCTCAAAAATCCCAACCATCCACTTCCATCCACAATTCCTATTCCATTCGAATATCCCAAAAATCCCACAAGAAAAATAAAAGTCATAAAAATACTAAGTCTATGTGGGTTCCTAAATGCCTAAATCACCCATCTCCTAAGCAAACATCTCCAATGCTTCCTACACCACCATCCACTCAAAAGCTTAAATGTTTATCATGGTGTGTGCAACCATTGGTCATGATTCCATTCCATTCCGCAACATTCTCACATACCTCCATCTCCCCATCCTTCATCCACTATCCTACATATCTTTCCCATCCTATTCCTATGGTCCATGCTTTTGCATAGGTCTTTCATCCATCTTTTTCCATAAGTCCCACATAATCCACTATTTCCCTGCATAATCTACATCATGATCCACTATCATTCCCCTCATAATCCTCCATCTACCTCTTTCATGCAATTTCTTTTACCAACATCTATGAGCACACTTGACATGGTCCATGCGATGACATCCACCTAGCGGGACTATTACTTTCATGGCACTAGACACTTGAGTCCCTCCTATCCATAGTCCACCTATCCTATTCAAATAAATAAATAAAAAAACCTAAAAACAAAAGAAAAAAGTAAAGAGAAATTCCTTCGTCCAACAATCAAAACCTGGTAAACAGGTGCCTTGGATAAGTACCATGATGAAAACTTGGAAAACAAGAGTCATGTGTAAGTTGATCTTCCATGTTACCTACACTTGGGGGCACCTTGTCTCATCTGCCATATCATTTTCAATCTATCTTATCATATCCTATATTACCATGTCCTTATCCATTCCACATACATACCTATCATATTGAGTCCATTCATCCCTTCCTCTTTTGATCTTGACAAAGATTGGGGGCAAAAATGTTGAAACATGCCTTGGATATCTCTTGATATACCTCATCCTTTCCATCCTATGATCCTATCATCATCCCATTGTCATAAGCCTAATCCTATCACTATCCTATCGTCCTGAGCCTTGCCATGTAAAACCCTAAGTATTGCACCTAGAATGGGGCATGTTATTCCTATGCGACATAGCCCTTGGAGATCAAATCCTTGCCCTTTTATGCGTACATCCTTTCCATCCCTTATTGCTGATCCTTTCATCCATCCAATCCTACCTACCTACCTCCTTGTCATTGGTATCTAGCACAAAAGGCTGCCCAAATTGTAAATCCATTGATATGTCAAAACATCTCAAAAATACAAAAAAATCATAAAACGCCTTGAAAAATATTAAAAAAATCATAAAAAGTCTTGAAAAATACAGAAAAATCAAAATATTCAAAAATACAAAACAATCAAATAGCCAACAAAAATTCAAGCCAATCTATCAATCAATCAAAATCCATCAAACCATTCCAATCATCACTGCATCTAATCACATCAATCCACTCATCACTCATCTTATCATCATCATCAAACCCAAATTAGAACTACATCTCATCTCTATCGTTAAGTGCCTTGATCTCATGGACACGGGTATGTAGGCAGTTTGGAGTATGAAGGAAATACCTAGATTCAAGCACAATGTGATACAATCTCCTCTATCTTCCATCTTCTGATCATCTTTCTCTTAATCTTTCATCTCATCCTCTCCCATCATCTGTCTCCCATCTCATCAATAAACAATCAAAACTTCATCTCATCTCTATTGTTAAGTGCCTTGATCCCGTGGACACAGGTATGTAGGCATCTAGACTATGAAGGACATATCTAGATTCAGGCACAGGGTGATACCCCTCCTCTATCTTCCATCCTTCTTTTGATCATCCTTATCATAATTTATCTCACTTTCTTCTCCCATCAGCTATCTCCCACATCATCAATAAACACCCAGAACTACATATCATCATGTCTCATCATCATCGTGTCGTGCTTTGATTCCATGGATACAGGGTATATAGGCAGTCTAGAATATGAAAGAAGTATCTAGTATGCAAGTACCAACGATTCATTCTTCTATTCCCCCCCTTTGTCATTTTCTTTGTCTTCCATTTTCTTCTCTTTGACTAACTCAAGCAGAACCAAACTATGCATCTCGCGATAGCGCAAGCACTTATCAAATCTGAGGTGAACTAAAGACATTTGTCTGCATGCCTTAAGCCAACATTTGCTAAATCAATCCCATATCTTAGCCTTCAACAAGATATATCTTTGCTCATAACAAGGTGTTATCTAATCCATCTAAGAGCACCCTAAATTTGGCAAGAGAACATGATGGCAGTGTCTTTTATTTTCTTTTGATTTATCTTTTGTCCCTTTCTAATTCCTAATCAAGATTGCCTTGATCTATCATATCTTGGTATGTTGCGATGAAGTATGGACTAGGGCATGGTCATTTCCTTTCGTATGCTATGTTTGTGGGATGATCTTATTCTCCTACTATGTTTAGTGGAAATAAGTTCAAACCTTTACTTGCAGAGTCAAAGTCCATCTTGAAACAACTAATATTCATATCTTGTATCTTGACAAGGTTGTATTAGTCTGCAGCGCATTGGATACTCGACACCTTGGTCTTTATACCTTATTATTACCTTTCACCATCCATTCTTCACTTGAATGATCAAAAACTTCGTCATCATCTTTCTTCCGATCATCATCCTCATGATCTCCATCTTCATCCTGTCAAACAAGTGTGTTAGACATCACTTTAATTTTTCTTTTGAACCAAACCCTAATTCTTCTGTTTCATCCCCTCTTTCCCCCACCCAATCCCTATTTTCTTCCCGTCAACCCTAGCTTTTCATCCTTTTGTCATCTTATCGTGAGTCAACCCAGCCTTTCTTGATAGCCTAGGTTTCCTCTCGAGGGGGCATCATCCACCAATTTCACTGGGGCGTAGCCTGTTTATCTAACATATCATATCTTCTTTGAAACAACGCCCTAATAGACATTGTCTCAAAGAGGGGCAAAATGTAGACACCCAAAATTGGCCACATCTATGTCGTCTAACACATTTGTAATAAACAATCTCATTTTTCTCCCATGTCTTCATAATTAATTAAATAAATTTTATTTATTTAATTAATTGTCTTCATTTTCCTATCTTCCATTAATAATTAAATAATCTTAGATTATTTAATTATGTCATCCCCTTTCTTCTATGAAATAAATAAAATATAAATTTTATTTATTCCCTCCCACCATATATAAATAAATTAAATAAATTTTAATTTATTTAATTTATCCCCTTTTTGCTCATATCATTTAAATAAATTAAATAAACATAGTTATTTAATTTATTTGCCCACTTTCTAAATAATAAATTAAATAAAAATGTTTATTTAATTTATTTTACCCACCTTCTATTTTCCTCTACATGTGCAAGTGATCCTCAAAATGGAAATAAATTAAAAATAAAATATGGTGAGATTTAAAAAATAGAAAAAATCAAGTTATCTCCACCAAAAATATAGAAGTATCCTTTTAAAAAAAAAAACCTCATCCTCTCAAGACACTTGTCACGTGCATGTTTGTTCTTCTCTCTCACTCCCTCTCAACCGTTGATCTGTCCTTTTATCCTCCACCATTGATCGTTTATCTGGTAACTCTATAAAAATCCTCTTCCTCTCTCATTTTGGGGTTCACATCCATTATCATTGTCACTATCTTTTGCATGTTTCTTCCATCTTCTAAGCACTCACTTTTTGTTATCTACATTTTATCATCTTACATGTCTTCTTCTTGAATAAATCATGGAATCTTCTTGGAATCATATGGTTGCATGGCGAAGCAATCCACAATAAAATTGAGAAATTGAAATATCTACGTGAACTTGTTTTGGATTGCATGTCTTTTATTTTGCCTAGGTTAGATTTCTTGAGGTTTTGGGTTGAATTTGATCTTTTTTTGCTTGATCTGTATTTTTCTACTCATCACAATGATTACACTACAGATGCAAATAGAATCAAGCTCTTCCTAGCTACCCTTAAGGATGCTACATTACGATGGTTTATGGGTGTGGGTGAGAATTTAGTAACCACTTGGGCCACCATGAAGGATAAGTTTTTGCAAAAATATCAAGATTATTGTCGTGGCAGAGATATGAAGGGGGACAACATCTTTAGGATGTCACAAAAAGAAGATGAGCCCTTAGAAGATTATGTTGAGAGATTTCAGTTTTGCCTCAAGATGTCAAGATAGAATAGGCTCTCTCTAGAGTCACTCAAGCTGGTATTTCTAAGAGGTATGAGCGAAGAATGTATGGATGGACTCAATTTAATTGGTGCAGGTGATATCTCTCAACTCAGATATGATGAAATCTGTCAAATCTACCGAAACTATTCATGCTCTACTTTAAAGAAAAATAGAGGTTTTAGAACCATGACTTTGAGTAAATCATCCACTGGAGTCTCTAGAGTAGAGCTCAACAATCTCCTGTTAAACATGAAAGAGGATATCATAAGCCATCTGGCAACACAACTGGACACTCTGCACATAAAGACAAAACAAGAGGCATCGGAGGTAGCTTTGAGTGAATACTGTCCACATTGTTGTCAGAAGAAGGCCAATTGCTGATGCAAGGGTATTTCTAGTATTTTTGAGGGAAAGAATGAGAAAGCAGATTTTTGAGCTATAGAAGGTGAAGAAGGTCAAGTGTTCTACATTGCACAATGAAGGCCATGGAAGCAAAGACAAGTTATGCCTTAGGACCCCTTGACCAATCCCATGCCATTTGCATAATCTTTTTCAAATCCTCATAATTGGAACAATGCACCTTGGTATAACTGGCCACATCAGCAATGGGCAACCATGCCACCCAACTGGACCCAACAGCAGGGGGTATGGCAATAATAGCCATTCTAATCCTCAAATAATAATCCACAATGGTAGGCCAATCAAAACCCATAGCCAAAACAATGGCGTGGGAACCAACCTTGGAAAAATCCAAATATGATATACCCACAACCACAACAATCCCTGCCTCAACAACCTGCCCTTATGCCAAATACAACCTCGCCTACTCCTGTTCTACCTATATCCACTCAATTACTGGCACAACCTACACCTAACCCTAACAACAAGCCTATTCTGCAGGCCTATACTAATGAGGCCATGCAATACCCAACCTATACGATTGAAGTTAGTGATGTGCACATGCTCTCAAGAAAAATGCTTGCTGGACCTCCATCTCCACTCATCACAGAACTTCCTGATGAGGAACAACCTTGTTGATGATTATTTTTACACATTCATAACAAAAGTTAAAATTCACAAAATGAACCTAAACTATCTTGAAAGATATGAAGAAATAACTTAAGAGTTCTTAATCCCAAGTTTTTGTATGGTCAGGTCTTGACCTTGTGAATAATTCAACAGGTTGATGTGAAACTGTAATATTCAAGGGGCCTTACTTGATTTAAGATAATCATTGACTTACTGGACTCAAACTATGCAAATTGTTGCAAATATCAGCAAAGTATTCATTTTTTTGCACAAATTCACTATTTTACTACAAAACTTTGTATGAATTTATATGAAACAAACTTTGTCTTTCAAATTAATATGAAAATTGCCAAATATTAACACAAATTCCTCTTGCTTCTTTCAAATGTAAGACAATTTCCTTAAGATTTCTGCATTTAAGGTAATTATTTTCAGTTGTTGGAGAAAAGTTAGAGAAACTTAAACTAAGTATCATTTTAGTATAGGATTTAAATGTTCTGTTACTTATGTCCTAAAGCATACAACAAATTGATCAAATCAACACATTCAAATCTTCAAATGTAAAGTCCTAAACATTCTTTCATGAACATACACCAGAGATTGCAAGCTTTTAAAGAATAATACTTCGGATACCAGTAAGAGTCAGAAAACACTTTGAAATAGACGTAGAATTCCAAGTTTACTTGTATTCAAAGCAAAAAGTCATATAAGATTTACAATGTAAGAATGACCTTTGTTTCATTAATCAAATTACTAAACAACTTATAGATGTTTTTACAGATACACCAAGGAGACCAGACATTCCACGTACTCCTTGATGCAGACATAGGCGACCTCCTTTTCTAAACTAAAAGAAATATCTTCTCTATTTCAATACTCTGACAAATTATAAGTGCAAGCTACAATTTTAAAATCCTTGTGTAACTAATATACAAGTAGCAGAGCTTCTTATATAGAATTTGAAGCTTCATACCTCTACGGCTACAAAATCCAATCTACGGTCAGTATTCATCTATTCTTAATCAAGGGTGTACATTTGTTCGTAACCGTTTTTCAAAATATCTTTATGGTATCTTTTCTGCCTCAAAGGATGCTATTGGAATCTTTTCAAAATAGGATTCTCCTCCTTTGACTTTTCTTTCATGTTGACCCTACCCGCAGATACCCTTTACTTGATTCTTTTATCTATATTGTTTGCTCCCTTTTACACTTTCCTACTCCTTCAAATATGTTTTGAAATTATTAATTACACCTTCTATAAAGGTGTGATTTCCCCCTGGACTCTTTGTCCATACATATTCTTGCATTGTAACCCCTTCTTTTAGTTTCTTTTCTTCTTTATCTAAACCTTCACTCATCTTTTTATATTTCTGCATCTTGGCACTGTCCTCCATCATTGAATCAATCATTTGTTTACTTAAATAGGCCTCTAGGTTCTCCATACATGGTGCAAAAATGGCCTTGAATTCTGTTAATGCTCTTTGAAGTTCATATGCTAGTATCTCCATGCACTCATGATCTAAGAGCCTTTCATCTATCCTTTTATGCATCCTGATCATGTTATCTTCCTTTTCTTCTAAACCCTGAGTGGTTGCTATGCACCTTCTAAGATTATCATCTTCAAATATTAATTCCAACCTTTCCTGTGGTACTTGATTTGCCATTGAAGGGGTAATTACTCCTTCATTTATTAATTCTTCTGCTCTCTCTTCAATTTCTTCTAGCTGTTCCAATTTAAATTTGCACTCTTCTTTTATAAATTGACCATTCTATACAAGTATACTACATTTATTCTTTTCTATTGCAACATATTCCCATCCTTTCACTGCTTGTTTAATTACCTCCTCTCCTTCTTGGATGAATGCACTAAACCACTCTTCAAAAATATTAGCCTTAGGCCTCTTATTTTCCATATAACTGCTATTTCACCAGGCAATTCCGGTATTGTTGTATTGGGATCAAATATTCCCTTAATGAATTGTTGTAACTAGACAATGTGTCCTTTAGATATTCATGTTTACCTTTATCCCTCTTTAACATTTCTACTGTAACCTGGTGCATATCCTCCCATTCGCTTATGTGTTGTTCCCTTGGTGTATGGCCTAGGTCAAAATTGAGTATTTTATATTCATCTAACGTTATTTTTCCTTTTGCTTTCTCCTTTTATGGTATGGTCAAATTCAACATCCTGGATCCATCTGGACCCCTTTGTATTGCTGACATGGTTCTGGCCTTCCTCCTTTCTTTCCTTAGCGTTGTATCACCTAATAGACTTTTGATGTCTATAGGTACTAATTGTACCTGCACCTTTTCTTTCCTTATCTCTGCACCTAACTAGGCTAGAACTTCTTTTGTGCCTTCAATAGTCTTTTCTTCATTAATTACCTCTTCCTGAGGCCTTTCTACTTCTCCATGCTTTTGTTGTTGCTGTTGTTGTTCCTGTTGCTGTTGTGGGGGAGGTTGCTGTTGAGGGGCTGGTTCTTGTATCATTGGATCATTCTGTTGTGTAGATTCACCCTCATTATCTTCTTCTTCAATTTTTGTATCTCCTCCTTCTTCATCCTCTTCCTCTGGACCTTCTTCCTTGATGATTCTTTTTCTTGGTCTTCTTCTTTATTTGCTTGTTCTACATTTATCATGTCTATATCCTCCGTTTGTTTTTCAGATTTATCTTCATCAATATTTTCTGTATTTTCTCTGCGTTCAGGTTTGTTGGCTGCTTCCTCTATAGTTTCACATTCCTTTGGTACCTTTTCAGGCATATTAACTTGCTCTGTATGTGAAGGTGAACCCACCACTGTATCAGCCTCTTTTGTTTCTTTCCTTGTTCTTTTCTGCTTTCTATATTCTTTTCCTCTTCACTTTGTTCTCCGTACATGTTTAGAATGTTTAATACATCTACACTAGAGGTACCAGATCCTATTTCTTCTTTGGCTTGAGCAGGTGTTTCCTTTACTGCTTCCTTAGGTGCATCTTCTTTTTTATATTCTTTAATTTGATGTGCTACATCTTGCACATCCTTTATTATTTCAGGAGAAACCAAGGTACCAAAAGGATCTACTATTCCTGATTCTTCTTGTACAATTTCCTTTTCAGACACTGAACCTTGTTCAATTTCCATTTCAGCTTGACTGTCTTGCTCCTCTTCTTCATTTAAAAATTCACTGGATTCTTCCTCTTCCATTCCAACTTCCTTTCCTGAATCCATTTCTCTCTCTTCACTTTCACTGCTGTCATCTTCAATGTGGATAGTCTTAGTAAGTTGTTTGGCGTCATGCATTTTTGACCCATGCAGCATTTCTTCAGCCAATTCTGTCTTTACCTTAGCATATACTTGTCTTTTGTCTACTGAGGTGGATGCACCAAGTTTGCTACTTAATTTAACACCTACCTGTTGTGCTCCTAGAACTTCACTTATTTTTGAAGTCTCTCCTTTGGATATGCCCACTGGTATTGCTTTCTTAACCTTCTGTCCTGTTATTTCTTTGGAAGCCTATGCTTCTTCTATACTAATATCATGGCTTAATGACTTTGCCTCCACAAATGTGCTAGATGACACTGCTACTGTCACTCCTAATGCATAAGGATCCATCAGAGTAGCATTTTTGTCCTTCTCTACAATTTTGGCTTCCACAATCTTTCTTTTCTTTTCATAAAAGCACTGGAGATCATCACTATGCTCCCTTACTCTCTTTTTTCCCTTCTTTGTATATGTAATCTCCACTCCTTCAGCCTTAAGCTCCTCAATTCTATCTTTCAACCATGTCTTTGAAAACAAGATGACTGGTTTGGACAATGTGTCCAAAGACGTGTTCCATGGTTGTGACCAATCAGGCTCTCCAGTAGGAGCAAGCCTAGCACTTTCATAATTATGGTGCAATAATTTATCATCTTCTTTAACCTCTGAGGGTACATAGATATCTCCCATGGACCTCATTTGTTCAACTATTAATCTTTTATGAGCTCTCTTTCTTACCTCTTTATCTTTCTTACAGTCTGACCAAAAATCTTCAATATGTATTTGATGTTTAAATTTAGAATCAATTGTATTTTGGATTTTATGAAAGGGATCAAACCTCAAGCCAACTCAAATTCCTCAAATCCATAATACCTCAACTCCTTTTCTGAATAACCAGCAACCTCTTCACTGTAACATGAGTATCTACCAATTGCCCAAGGTAACTTAAGATTTCCTCTGTTAAACCTCTTTTTGTAAATCTTAAAGGCATTCAAATTCTGCCTTGAGAACTCTAGAACAATCAATTTATTGGAAGGATACCTGGGCAGCATGAAAGGTTTTCCTTCAAATCCCTCAGTTCTGATATAAGTAAAATGCTGAAATTGAATATACCAGGAACTGTGTAGACCAATTGTATCCTCTGCATCTTTAGCTAATCTCTTATTTGGCTCTTCCCTTAAAATTCTAACCATGTATGTATAGAATACATCATTCACTAGAGCATACTTCCTCAATGCATTCTCTTCTTATAAATTAGGATAATGCTCATATACTAGCTTCTGATCTGGGCCATTCTCTAAGGTTCCAACTTTGTCGATCCCATGTATGTAGGGTTGAACCATTGCTGCACATGAATATAATACATATGAGGACAAATAGAAAGGCATCATCTTTTGTTTTCTTAGCATTGCCTATTTCCATATGGCTGTGCTTATAGCTTTGACCCAGTGAATTTGTCCTTGTTCCTTTTTTGCTTCCCTCATGAATTGGATAATAGTAAACATCCAAGGCTCACACTTAGTAGCATCCCTTAAGCCCACCAATCTACTTAACATTGTAATCATCAAGTATATTTCTTCTTTAAAATATATTCTTTGCAATTTTTTATGCACTCTTGCCATAGCCTTGGGTTTGTTTTCAGCACTATACCAACTATAGAAGATCCTACTTCGATAATCCCTTTCATTGTTATTGAAATCTTCATTGTACTGATCTATATAATTATCCACCATTTTCTCATGTATTTCCAGACCAAATGTTCTTACAATCCCTTCTGTGGATAAGTCTGCAATGAATCTATCATGGAACATTATTTTTTTGTAGCTGGGTCATACAAGTACATACAATCTAGACAAATCTTTGGCTTCCATGGCTAATGAAAAACCTGCAGCCCTGTACAATCCACTCTCCCATATACACCTCATGTCTGGTGTAGTGTCTGTTGCTGTGATCTTTTGCAACACATCATCCACGTCATAACTTCCTATGTTTGTGTCCATCGCTACTCCACTTGTACTAATCAATGAAGGGCACCCTCTATGTATTGGCAACTCCTCCTTCTCTGTTTCTTTGCGTGGCTTCCTTTCTTTTTTAACTTCACCTCCTGTATCTACCTTTTTCTGCTTTGGGGCCATCCTATAAAAATACATTTTTTAACTTTCCATTTTACCTTCTTACCTAGGGTTTTACTACAAATTTTTTATTTTTTACATTTTACCCTAACCCCCGTTTGTCTTTTCCCTTTTTGACTTTCACATTGTTTAACCCAACCCAACTAATTAATAATTAAACATAGTAATTTAATGAATGCTTACATTTCAAAATGAAATTACTGAAAGTTACTTGTATTTTTAACTAACCAAACTATAACAGCGTTTGAGATAAATACCTATATCTTTTGACAACTCAACCTTACGTCATTGACTTACTTTACCGTTTTCTACTCTGTTCTAGCTTCTGGAATTCTATCCCACGATGAATTTCATTTAATTTTTGAAGTAACTCTTCTTTCTGTAATTTTAATTTTGACAATGCAAATATGAAAGAAAATAGCTTTAAATTCACCCTAACCCGTTGAATTTTACTCTTTTCAGTGTTAGATTGGCAATAATTACATAAATTAATGCGCCTACGACTTTGGTTTCTTATTTCAACGTTTTATTTTAAACCTTCTATCTTGTATCTTTCTTTGTATATTGTTCTTTGTATGTCCCCTTTTGCACCTTTTCAATATACAAACATTTATGCAATGAGCTATAAACAATGTTATTCCCTTTTCCTTTATATCCATGCTTGTATCCTTGGTTTGTATATCAGTTTGTATAAAAACATAGATACATGCACACATACAAACAACCCATACAAGCCCCTTTTTACCTTTTACCTTTTCGGCGATGTCTTTCATTTCCTTGTATATTGGGATTGTACATTGTTAACATACAATCCCCCGAACATACAAAGCTTTTCCTTTATTTAATTCCTTTTTCAAATCTGTCTTGCATCTTTTGTTTGTATCTTTGCTTGTATGTCAGCCTATATATTCATTTTTTGGTACAATATACAACCTTGAGATACAAATTGTGGGACCCACTTTACCTTTCCACTTGTATCATCGACGAAACAACAGTACTTGTATCTACTCTTAGATACAAGCCTCCATACATACAAACTCCCTTGTATAATCATCCCAGACTCCCCATCTTTTATAACCATATTGCATAACCCTTCAACTCCACACATGTATATAAAGTGAATGGATCTTTCAATATATATTAAGGTACGATGCATCACTTATATCAGATTTAATTCTCTTTGACTTTTGCATTGTATGTATATCGAAAGGTATAAACCTGAAGCATGCAACATACAAACCATGAAACATACTTTAATAAAACCAAATTTCATATTCTCCTCATATATCACCTTGTATCTTTCTTTTTCACCAAACATTCAACCCGAGATACAACCTGTGGACTTAATCCATTATCCATTTTACTTCCGAATCAGATCGAGTCTAACTTGTATGTAAAGAATAAAACATTAACAATATGCATACAAGTGCAATGATTCATAAACCTAACTATTCTATGCAACTCATACAACGACTCCACATACAAACATCCTTGTACATGCAACATACAACCCTTCCTATAATGCATTTTACCAAAACACGCATATCTTGCAGAATATTGTGAATTTTGAAATGGTTCAAAAAGCAACCCTTATTCATTTTTGATAAAGAATTCACCCCTATTCTACTCTGGTACTTAATGCTAACTTTTTTCAATTTTCAACAAGGTTTGTAAACTTTACCTCCTTTTCCCTTTACCACCAAGGAGACCCACACACAAGCAAAAGCCACAGCCACATCAGGGGTCCTCATTTTGATAAGAAGTAAAATGGGGCGTGTTGTGAGCATCACAACAAACCCTTCATCACTAACAACCATTTGAATAACTAGCAGAAGCCTTTTGAGAAAATCTCTCTGCAGGAAGAAACCATTACTAGAAGCCCTCCATTTCTAGAGAGATTAAAAATGCACCTTCCATCAACTCCATCTGAGCCTGATTTTGATTTCATGGGGCAACTAAAAAATGTTAGTGTTAAAATTCCCCTCATCAAAGCCATTAAGGATGTACCCATATATGCCAAGGCTATAAGGGAGTTATACCTTAAGAAACTAGGAAGGAAGAGAAAATATCCTCAAATAATGCACATGTTATAGGACAACCTAATGATATCATGTTAGGTAACTTGGATGTTCCAAAATATGTAGATCCTAGAAGCCCTATGGTTGATGTAAACATCAATGGTACCCTTATCAAAAACACTTCGATTGACCTAGGTACAACCATAAATGTAATGACAAAGGAAATAATGAATAACCTTCAGTTAGATAACCTCAAACTTACTCCCATAATACTCTAGTTGGCAGATAGGTCCACTGTCAAGCTAGAAGGGGTTATTGAAGATCTTGTAATTACATTAGATTCATGGGAATATCTTGCAGACTTTATGGTCTTGCAGCCCAAGGTCAACCTAGGAGGATATCCACTCATTCTAGGGAGATCCTGGCTGGCAACAACACATGCCTTCATAGGATGTTAGTCAGGGAATATGATAATTTCCAATGGGAATATAACAAAAACATTGGTCCTTTATCCACCTGTTCAGCCTTTTATTGATATGGAGTAAACTATTTGGCTAGACCTAGGGGATATTGACCAATATTCTCTTCAGACATTAATGACAATTGAACGAGACCCACTATTGGCTATCCAGGATATAGATAAAGTGATTTCCAATGTCATACAAAATAATTACAAAACATACATATAGCAAGACCCATGTCTAATATGTCTGGCCGCTCTCTGCACAATATTCTACCTACAATCAATACTCCAGCCTATGCTTCCACCAACAATATGTTTCATCAGTTGTTGCCTCATAGTTGTAGTTTCAACTTATCAGGATTGGATATTGCCTCTGTAATGGCCATGGCAAGACCAGTTGACATTACACCAGACAGGACACTTAACATCAACAGTGAATTGACATTTGTCTAGAAGACTGAACTAATAAAAATGTTGCAAACTCACAAGAAAACATTTGCATGGGACTATCATGATATGAAGGGCATTGACCCTAACTTTTGCATGCATAGGATATACATTAATGAAGGGTGTAGACTAGTTAGGTAGCCTCAAAGAAGGATGAACTCTACAGTAAGAGACATAGTGAAGAATGAGTTGCAGAAATTGTTGGATGCATGATTCATATATCCAATATCAGACATCCAATGGGTATCTCCTGAGGACCAGGATAAGACCACATTCACATGGACATATGCCTATTCCATCCTTCCATTTGGACTTTGTAATGCACTTGCCACATTTCAGAGATATGTTTTAAGTATCTCTATTGACCTTGCCCATGACTCTATGGAAGTATTTATGGATGATTTCACCACTTATGGAGAGTCTTATGAGGACGCCTTGAAAAACCTTGAAAAAGTACTACAGAGATGTCAAGATCATAACCTATCCCTTATTCATGAAAAATGTTTCATGATGATGCAAGGAGTAGTGCTTGGTCACTTTGTGTCCAAAGAAGACATTCAAGTGGATCCACACAAAATTGAAATCATTTCAACATACCTGTTCCTAAAAAACAAAAGGATGTCATAAGCTTTCTAGGTCATGTAGGGTATTATAGAAGATTTATAAAGGACTTCAGTAAAATTGTTTCCCCTTTGTTTGTATTACTCTCTAAAGATGTAGAGTTTAATTGGACAGTTGACTATCAGTTATCCTTTGACAATCTCAAAGAGTTATTAACAAAGACACCTATACTTAGAGGACCTAATTGGGCAATCCCTTTCCATATACATATAGATGCCTCTGATTTTGCTGTGGGAGCTGTATTAAGACAGAAAGAAGGGAATGTGGAATATGCAATTTACTACATCAACATGAATCTCCAAGGTGCTAAACTTAACTATATTGTCATTAAGAAAGACATGCTAGTTGTTATTTATGCAATCAATAAGTTCAGGCATTATATCATTGGGTATCCCATTTTCGTTCACACTGACCATGCAACAATAAGATACCTTATGAATAAACTAGTGGTAAGTGGAAAATTAGTTAGATGGTTATTGCTCCTCCAAGAATTTGATATCACCATTATGGACAAGCCTGGGAAGGCCAATGTTGTTGCTGACTTACTCTCTAGGATCCCTACTTGTAATGAGGAGCTAGTCATTGATGATTCTTTTCTAAATGAACACTTATTTGCACTGACTATACAAACTTCTTGGTATGCAGATATAGCAAATTATCTAGTCACAGGAAAAACACCTCCACACCTCTCACCAAGAGAGAGGCACCACCTAGTGGAGTGCAACTTTCCTTATTCATGGGTAGTTGGGTACCTCTTCTATACAGGACTTGATCATATTATGTGAAGGTGTATTAGAGAGGATGAAGTATATGACATTCTCAAAGCATATCATGATGAACCTTGATGTGGACACTTTATAGCTAAGAGGACAACAACCAAAATCTTGAATATTGGGTATTATTGGCCAACATTGCATAAATATACACCTCTCTATACAAGAAGATGTGACCACTGCCAAAGGATGGGCAAACCTACAAGAAGTGATGAAATGCCTCTACAACCACAACTGGTGGTCACACCACTTGACAAATGGGGCATTGATTTTATTGGACCCATAGATCCACCATCTAATCACAAAAATATATACTTGTTTGCATTGATTATCTTACAAAATGGGTAGAGGTGAAATCTTTGACAGTAGCCAAAGATAGTAAGGTTGCTACATTTCTCTACGAGGAAATATTTGTTGTCACATAGAATTGCACCTAGCTTGGAGAGATTCCAAGCATTCTAGTGATAGAATGGGAATGATCTCAAGGTGTGGGACCTTGCAAGTTGAGATCAAACCTCTAGAGAAGGTTGGTTCCTCATTCTAAGCCTAATGCTTAGAGAAAAATATCTAAACCTTGTGCTAATACTGCAAGGGAAAAGGGTTAGGAAGAAACTGAATGGAAATAAAGGTGATGCACTAGATTTAATGAGTAGTAGTAAGTCTGGAAAAGACACAACGATGATCTCAATCACAACAAAAGGTTCACACATAGTTATAGAACTGATTGAGGCTTCGGGATGAAGATCCAACCTATAGAGGAACCATTTTACTCACAGAACAAATCATAACTTCAAGTAAAACATTAGAAATTAGAGCATAAGAGAGGCAATATATTATGTGTATATTGACCATGAAGGTCATAACTATTACAATGCAAAACAACTCATAGCAGAAAAAAACACAGTATAGCTAATTACATTCATGGGTGGATTAACTAGAAGACAACAGAGGCCAAGCTACATGCACAGTAAGTCAAATTCTGATAATCCTACAATTGAACTAAGAGGTATGACTACAAAGAATCTAGCAGCATAATAGCCAAAAATTACTAACTCCCCCTTCTACTAAAGATTACAATACTTTATAACAAATCCTTGTGTAGGGAACATTGAAGCAGATGCATAGAATTTGAGACTGCCAATGCCACCATCAATATAGAGCCAGGAACCAACAACAAAGAGCACAGAGGCCATGCCTCTGGAAGATTTGCAACCCTAGGAACAATTTCCCATATGCAAGATAGGATGAGGCATTGAAGATGAAATGCCAAAAGTCATCGTAGATCACCATAATATCTGCCACTGAGCCGTGGGAGTCCCCTCACATGAAGAATCATTCAAACCCCCAAGAATTTTGTCTACAGAGACCAACAACTGAGATGAATGCTTTTGGTGCCACCGGGAAGTTTGAAAATCCTGAGTTTGAATTAGGGTTGTTGAATGAAGAAATGGTTCAAAGATCAACGGCCCTGCGAGCTCCGCAGCATACACTTTATCTTTTACTTTGTGCCGACACCTTAGGATATGTGGCAAGGTCTCACAGGTGCACAAAGAATCTACCCGGAAGGCAAGATTCCACTGTGACATTGCACCATTGTTGATTTTAAATGGCCCCACCACTGCCTTTCTTTCATTGACACCTGGCGCCATCTTACTAAGTCCTCGATATACTCTACAGGTGTCTTCCTCTTGCAGCCCCGCGAAAGGAATGTAACATCATCTTAGGTGGTCTGTGAGCTCACAAAATACTGCCATGTGGCACACTCAGTAAAGGCACCAAGGGAGCAGTGAGCATGTTCAATTGGTGAGTTAGAGATTTATGGAACTTTTGAACCACAAGATTTGAAAGTTCAGAAGTTCAAAGAACTTCTGACCTCCTGACATGAAAGGTTTTCTTTTAAACAAAGGCAACCAAGATCGATGATGAAAAAGGCTTAGAGATGCAAGACTTGGAGACTAGTTGGGAAGTTCACAAACTTTTGAACCTATTGACTTAGGTTCAAAGACTCAATAATTTTTTGACAAAATGCAAAAATAAAAGGCTTGGGGCCAGTGACTTCATGATATAGAAGGCTTCAAGTGATAACTTAAGTGACTAGGAACTGAGAATAAACAATCAACTACGAATTAGAACAAAGGTAAGACCTAACCATAAAACCCTAGGGTTTAAGGGGAAACAAGGGAAACCCTAAGAGGTTTTGGAGGGTTTGAACAATTCAGCCTGCATATCATAGAAAGAAAACACCAAAATTAAGGATTCTTTAGACTTGTGATATGCAAAATTTGCATGCAAAGAATAAACAAAAGATAATCAAATCAAACATAATTTACCTCCCTAATGCATAAACAAATCTGACTTCATTGATCGAGCTTATTGAAGATGCACCTAGTCCTCAATTGATTGCTCTTTTCTACTTTGAGATGTGGATTGTTCTATTCATCAGCATAACATTGTGATGAGGATGATAGGATCTAGAATGATTTCTCCCCAATGTATAAACAAATCTGACTTCACTGATCGAGCATATTGAAGTGTGCCCCACTTCAATCGATTGCTCTTTGCTACTTTGAGATGTGGATTGCTCAATTTGCTAGCATAACGTTGTGATGAGGATGATAGGATCTAGGATGATTTCTGCACAGTAATATTGTATGAAGATCAAAGAGGATTAACATGGAGAATGAGGTTCATATTATAGACTCTCAGGGAGGAAGATCAATGGTTGTGGATGATTTGAGAGATCAATGGCTAAGAACGGTTGAGAGGATGTGCACAAATGAGAGAAGGACAAGTGTGTTGGCCCTCTCATGCATCAAGGGAGTTGACAGATCTGATTAGAGAGTTGACTAAATTAATTTCTTAGTAAACTCAATTGATTGACTAGTCAACTGAATTGATTGATTAGTTAACTAGAGTGACTGATTTGTTAACTGATCTGATTGATTTAGTAAACTAATTTCATTGATTAGTCAATTGATTTGATTGAGAGTGAATTGTGGATGAGAGGGAATAGTAGGGAATTAAATAAATAAATTATTTAATTTCATGCACATGTGATAAATGAATTAAATATTAAATTTAATTCATTTTGGAGGAAAAAGACTAATTAAATAAATAATTTGAATTTATTTATTTAAATTGGAGGAAAATTGATTTCATTAAATAATTAGAATTATTTAATCAGATACGAAGGATAAATTGATTTAATTAAATAATCAAGAATATTTAATTAATATGGAGGATGAAATGGATAATAATTGATAGATGAACATAATCAAATAATTAATAATTATTTGATTGATGCAGATGAATGCTTGATCTAGGAACGGGTCAATTTTAGGTGTCTATATTTTGCCCCTCTTTGAGATGGTGTTGCAAAGCAACATCATTTCAAAGAAGTTTAAAACATAGTGTTATGTTGGATAGAAGAAGATTTTGGTTTAGAAGAATAATATGATTGGATTAGAAATGATGATGCCCCAGTCGGGTAGAAGTGCCTAGAAGACTAAATAATAGGTTGAATGATGCCCCCTTGAGAGGACAGACAAATTGGAAGAATATGAGTGTGCTCTTGAAATGATGGATGTGAAGAGGAGAGGGAGATAAAAGATGGAAAATTGGTGGAAGGACAAGATAGAAAGATGGATGAGGATTGATAGGTTTATGAGGCGTAGTTATGCTGACTTGAGTAGAGCAATCCTATAGTTTGATATAGCACTAGACATTATGCACCAAGATATAAGGACCATGGTGACGATGTGTCTTGTGCACCCAACATAATACAAAAGGTATGATATGACCTTAGATGCAAAGGATAATGCAAAAAGCTATTCCAACATACACAAGATATGAATTTTAGCTAGAATGATAAGGACTCAATACAAATACAAGATAAAAAAATGACACACACAAGAAAGCAAGCAAGCATGCACAAATGATATGAAAAACAAACAAGGTATTGCCCGTGTCAAGCTGTAAACTGATGATTGAAGGATGGATTGATTGATTTGATGATAGTGTTGTAATGGTGGGGAATGATATATCCCTAGATAAACACAAGGATGTGGGAATGATATATCCCATTGATGGTTGATTGATGATGATTAATTGATTTGGTTTATAACAAGATTAGGATCAAGACCGAAGGATGTGATTGGATGATTTGGCTAGATTGGTATGGATTATGGATGACTTGCATTTGGTTTTATTGCTTGGATTTTTTGAATATTTGGTTTTTTGGTATTTTTTGGCATTTTTTATTGTTTTTGAATATTTTTGATTTTTTTTGGATGTTTTTGGATATTTTTGGGCTTTTTTTTGTTTTTTTGATTGTTTTGGGATGACATTGGATTGGAGTTTGGATAGCCTTGTTGCTAGATACTAATGACAAGGGAAAACCAAGTCTAGATGCAAGGAGGAAGATGGGATGAGATAAATGGACACAAGGATGGGTGATAAGAAATGGGATGGAAAGCTCATGAAAGAGGGATGGATAAAAGGGTAGGTGATAGTGTGTGGGATGGAAAGCTCATGATAGAGGGATGGATAAAAGGATAGACAATAATGGATGGAATGTATGTATCATAGGTGAGCTAGGATGTGATCTCCAAAGACTATGTCGCATAGGAATAACATGCCCCATTCTAGGTAGGATGCGTAGGATTTTACATGACAAAATGTAGGACAAGAGGATGAGGTATATCCAGAGATTTTCTAAGGCATTTTTCAACATTTTGCCCCTATTTCTTTATCAAGATCAAAAGGAGGAAGGGAGGATGGATGGACAGATGGGATAGGTATGTTGGTATAGTGGCTAAGGATGGTAGGATAGGATATGATAGGATGAGGTAGCTAGGCAAGAAAATGATAGGCTGGATGAGACAATGTGCCCCCAAGTGTAAGACACATAGATAGTCAAACTACACATGATGCCTGTTTATCAGGTTTTTATCATGGTACTTATCCAAGGTGCCTGTTTACCAGGTTTTCACCATTGGATGAAGGTATTTCTCTTTACTATTTTGATTTTTTTTTTAATTTTTAATTTTTAATTTTTATTTTTTACTTTGGAATACTTGGATGGAATAGGTGGATAAGGACAAAAAGAATTAAGCATCTAGTTCCAAGAAAGGTGATAGTCCCATTTAAAGATGGATGACACACATGGACCATGTCAACTATCATTATGCTCATAGATGTTGGTAAGGGATTGCATCAGAGGGAGATGAGCTAGGTGGATTATGGATGGAAGGAATATGCAGTGATGGATGGGAGATAGTGGATTATAGATGGAAGGATAATGGATTATGATGTGGATATGGAAAAGCATGGACCATAGGGATATGATGGATGAAATATGCGAGATAATGGATTAAAGATGGGGAGATGGAGGTATGTAGAAATGTTGTGGAATGGAAAGGAACCAAGACCAACGGTTGCACACACCGTGATACATATTGAAGCTTTTGATTAGAAGGAGGTGTAGGAAGTAATGGACTTGTTTTCTTAGGGGATGGTCTATGTAGGATTTTAGGTACCCACACAAACTTAGGATTTTTATGATTTTTGCATTGGGATTTATGGGATGAAGAAAGTTGGGATGTTTGGATGAAGTGGGATTTTTGGGATATTTGATATTTTTGGATGAAATGGGATTTTTGGGATATTTGGGATGTGGATGCTTCACTTGATTTAATTTCTTTTTTCTTAGGAACCCAAACCATTTTATTTTTGGACTTTTCTTGTGAACATATGGGCTTGGGTAGCCTTTTGGATAGATTTTGCTTGGACTCTTTGCATTGATGTCTTAAGGCATTAGGATCCTTAGGATTTTTGGCTTTATGAGTGGAGGCATCCAAATGTTTATTTTTGAATCCCATGGGTTTGGTGGAAGCTTCATGTTTAGACAGTGTGTGCATTTGTTGATCATGATTAGGAATTTTATAGGACTTATGGATAAGTGGATTAAAAGTGGGTTTTTGGATAAATGGACAATTAGGCATTGGGAGAAGTGGAGGTAAAGTGGATGGAGTAATATGAGGATTCAGAAGTAATGGAGGTAAGGTGGATGGAGGAAGGTGTATTGTCACATGCTTTTGGGATTGGTAGGATGATGGGTGAGGAATGGCAACATATGTTTTAGGGATATGATGTTTTTTATGATGGAAAGGAGTAGATTTGAGAGGCATGGAGGTAGTATCAACATCTTGAGATTGCTTTTCTTGCGAAATATAACTGAGGCCATATGATTGTGGAGGGACTTGGACATGGATGGGTTCCAAAATACCTTGTTCATGAAGGCCTAAGTGATGCAGAGGCATCCACACTATAACCTTCGCATATAGCATGGATGTCTGCAGCCCAACCTCATCATCATCACCTTCGCCATCATCATCATATTCCGCTTTACACTGTCAGCATCATCATATTTTGGACGATCACAATCATCCTCCTGCCGACTACTGTTCACCTCCTCCGCTTTCCTCCTAACATCATCATCATGATGTTCAACTAACGCAAACATCCTCCGGTTGCACTGTTCATCGGGCGCCGAACTCCATCGGCATCATGATATGCAACACTCCCTTTGTCAGCAGGATAACCAATATCCAGTTGCCCCAAAGATCCTGATGACGATCACCTTCAGCACCTCCCCTTCGATGCTCCGATAGCCGACGACACAAACAACAGCATCATGATATGGTTTATCCGGTTCTCTCGAAACCTCCTGATGATGTTAACACAACCTTCTGCCACGGACTTCCGCCGATACCCAAACACTTAACGACAGCAGGATAAACTCGCATAGGGGGGATATCTCAATATCCTGATGACGATGACGTCATATCTTGATGACGATGACGTCACCCAATATCCTGATGACCTCTTCAACACTTAGTCAAAAAACCTGAACTTTCACTCCCGCATCTGTTAGCGATATGCGGATGATGGGTTCTCCCGATAGATGATCCTGATGCCGATACGCTCCTCCTCGGCTCCTCCAGATGATGATCACCCCGACGCACTTGCACTTCATGCACTCGAAAGCATCATGCTCTCCTTCATTTATCCGGATGACGATGTCTGAACTGACTGCAGGATATTCACCAAGATATCCTGATGACGCCGTTTTGGCGAACTTCTTCACTTAGCGAAATTTCACTTCGCCGATCCTTCAGGGATGACCTGATCCAACCTCAGAGTGATCTTCCACACTCTATCTTATCAACTTGACCTAGCACATGCCCATGCTAGGGTCTTCAACATCTCTTGACGGCGAACCTGCACACCTGCATGCGAACAGAAAACAAACTACAATCTAACCTACTGTACATTACCATTCCACCGATCAGACGGATCAACCGGTGGAATGGATCAGGAAATCCGTGAAACCACTCAAACCAGCAGATCGATTACACCAAGGAGATCAAACAGAAAATGAAACAGGATCTTTATTGATTTCAAAGATGCAATACAATATACTGCTTCTCACACAGCACACTTGAGCTCCTCTGCTTAATGCAACACTATACTGCCGATCGATGATATCTCTCTGTCTATGCAATATCAACCGATCACAAGCTTAAATAGATTTTCCTACGAGTACTACTGACCCGACTCCAAGCGGCTGGGAACTCTCCAGGCGGCTGGGAGATCCAACCGATCATACATCATGACAGCTGTTATAACCAACTAACTAAAAATAGCAAAAGCCTGGTCAGCATGATCTTATCATGATCAGCGTGACCTTATTACATGCAATTGGTCTTAACAGACCTTCTTGGAAACACAAACAAGACCTAAAACTACTAACTGCCTTATCAAGACCAGCTGTCAGGTAGGTGCTCCTGCACCATACTCCCCAACAGAAAAGAACTCATGTCCCATGAGTTTAGTATGTGGAAGTCCTCCACCTTTACACTTTGCCTTTGCAATATGCTGACCTGCTCCAGCTTTATCCTCTGCTGTCTCTTGGCTGCTCCAAGACTTCTAAACTGTAACTTGCTTTCTGGCAAGTAAATCCTCATGCCTGTTGATGTAGGCCTTTTTCTCACCTACCCTGTGTTTGTCAGGTTGTCTGACCAGAACCTCTGTCTGAACTGCCTCTTGAACTCCTGAAATGTTCAACTCTATCTTCCTGTCAATCTTTATAGGACAAGCAATAGTCCCAACTATGACAACATCCTTGTCAATACTTTCAACTGATGGGTGGTTGCACCCCTGTTTCTGCACCTGCTGCTGACCTCTGTCAGTCACAACTGAAACTTTCTTCAGCTTGTTGTCTGTAACAACTCCTTTCCCTGCAGTATCCTGAACTGCCTTTATGCCTGCTCCTCTAGGCATCTGCACAAATTCCTTCTTTCCCATTAAAATGATTTGGGCGGCCTTCTGTACTGCAGCTTTTGCCTGCAATGGCATCAACTTAGTAATCTTCCCATCCTTCTTGATGGTGTAGGTATTAGCATACCCATCATACAGTACCCTTCTGTCAAATTGCCATGGTCTACCCAACAGTAGGTGACAACATTCCATGGGCAAAATATCACACAAGATTCTATCCTGATATGCTCCAATCTGGAAATCCACATATGCCTGTTCAGAGACAAAAAGTGATTGACTATCACTCACCCAAGATGCCTTGTAAGGGTGTGGGTGTGGAATCCTTTCCAGCTTCAGTTTATCCACCATTTCCTGAGATACCATGTTGTCTGTTGAACCAGTATCAATGACAACCTTACATACCTTACCTTTGCTCTTGCATGTGGTCTTGAAAAGAGCTCTTCTTTGCATCAGATCCTTTGATGCCTGCAAACTAATTCTCCTTAGCATCAATGATTCTCCACTCTCTGGATATCCATAATTATCAGGCTCTCTGTTTGAACTCTGTGCACTTTCTTCTACTTTCTCTTCTTGTACCAGTTGTACTCTCTTGTCACTAGTTCTATCATTTCTGGATGATGAACCTTTGTTTTCTGGACATTTGAAAGATGGATGACCAAACTCTCCACAGGTGTAACATTTTCCTGAAAATGTAGTAGAACCTCTACCACCTCCAAATCTTCCTCTACCTTTCCATCCACCTCTGAAATCAGACTGTCCCTGTCCTTTACCAGTGTCTTCTTGACCCTCATTGGTTTGCTTTTGTGTAGGGGCTGCTCCTCTTCCCCTATGGTTTCCTCTTCCTCTCATGGACTTATCATGTCCTCTATTCATCTTTTCTTCAATCCTGATTGCCATTTGATAACAATCCTCCACATTCTTAGGGTTAGCTAAAACTAACTCATCATGTATGTTAAATCTCAAACCAGCCAAGTATCTAGCCACCTTTTCTACCTCATTCTCATGATGACTAGATCTCATACTCAACAGATAAAATTCCTCAGTATATGCTTTCACATCCCTGTCTTTCTGCTTTAAAAATTGCAGCTTCTTAAACATCTGGATTTCATAATCCCTTGGCAAGAATTTACCCTTGATCCTTGCTACCATCTTATCCCATGAAGTGATCTTAGACTTCCCTTGTTTCCTTCTCTCAGATTGTACATAATCCCACCATACCAAAGCATGACCTCCTAACTTGGTCTTTGCAATCTTTACCTTCTGATCCTCAACAACATCTTCACATTCAAAGTGATTATCAAGTGCAGCAATCCAATCTAACAACTCATCTTCATTCAAACTTCTAGTATATTTGGAAACATCAACCTTTACCTTAGGTTTTTCACTCTGTACTGCCTTTAACAGTTTTGCCAATCTCTGGTCTTCAGCATCCAGATCTTCAGCTACCTCTTCATACTCTTCAACAGTATCTGCATCTTCTTCAGACTCACTGTCTACCACTTCCCTCTTTTTGTTCTTTTCCAGGGCTGTCAGCCTGGCTTGAAGTGCTTCAGCAAGCTCCTTCATCTTCCTCATCTCTCTAGCATGTTTCTCCTTCAGTTCCTGCAATTCCCTTGCAGTACCACTACCTTTCGGAGGCATTTTGTCAACCTCTCAATCAACACACAACACACAATTCAACTCTACCTCTGCCCTTTCGGTGATAGAATCAACACACAACAGCCCAGACCTTTTGCTGAGCTCTGATACCACTATGATGTAGAGGCATCCACACTATAACCTTCACATATAGCATGGATGTCTGCAGCCCAACCTCATCATCATCACCTTCGCCATCATCATCATATTCCGCTTTACACTGTCAGCATCATCATATTTCGGACGATCACAATCATCCTCCTGCCGACTACTGTTCACCTCCTCCGCTTTCCTCCTAACATCATCATCATGATGTTCAACTAACGCAAACATCCTCCGGTTGCACTGTTCATCGGGCGCCGAACTCCATCGGCATCATGATATGCAACACTCCCTTCGTCAGCAGGATAACCAATATCCGGTTGCCCCAAAGATCCTGATGACGATCACCTTCAGCACCTCCCCTTCGATGCTCCGATAGCCGATGACACAAACAACAGCATCATGATATGGTTTATCCGGTTCTCTCGAAACCTCCTGATGATGTTAACACAACCTTCTGCCACAGACTTCCGCTGATACCCAAACACTTAACGACAGCAGGATAAACTCGCATAGGGGGGATATCTCAATATCCTGATGACGATGACGTCATATCCTGATGACGATGACGTCACCCAATATCCTGATGACCTCTGCAACACTTAGTCAAAAAACTCAAACTTTCACTCCCGCATCTGTTAGCGATATGCGGATGATGGGTTCTCCCGATAGATGATCCTGATGCCGATACGCTCCTCCTCGGCTCCTCCAGATGATGATCACCCTGACGCACTTGCACTTCATGCACTCGAAAGCATCATGCTCTCCTTCATTTATCCGGATGACGATGTCCGAACTGACTGTAGGATATTCACCAAGATATCCTGATGACGCCGTTTTGGCGAACTTCTTCACTTAGCGAAATTTCACTTCGCCGATCCTTCAGGGATGACCCGATCCAACCTCAGGGTGATCTTCCACACTCTATCTTATCAACTTGACCTAGCACATGCCCATGCTAGGGTCTTCAACATCTCTTGACGGCGAACCTGCACACCTGCATGCGAACAGAAAACAAACTACAATCTAACCTACTGTACATTACCATTCCACCGATCAGACGGATCAACCGGTGGAATGGATCAGGAAATCCATGAAACCACTCAAACCAGCAGATCGATTACACCAAGGAGATCAAATAGAAAACGAAACAGGATCTTTATTGATTTCAAAGATGCAATACAATATACTGCTTCTCACACAGCACACTTGAGCTCCTCTGCTTAATGCAACACTATACTGCCGATCGATGATATCTCTCTGTCTATGCAATATCAACCGATCACAAGCTTAAATAGATTTTCCTACGAGTACTACTGACCCGACTCCAAGCGGCTGGGAACTCTCCAGGCGGCTGGGAGATCCAACCGATCATACATCATGACAGCTGTTATAACCAACTAACTAAAAATAGCAAAAGCCTGGTCAGCATGATCTTATCATGATCAGCGTGACCTTATTACATGCAATTGGTCTTAACAGACCTTCTTGGAAACACAAACAAGACCTAAAACTACTAACTGCCTTATCAAGACCAGCTGTCAGGTAGGTGCTCCTGCACCACTAAGCCTTTACCTTGATAGTTCATTTTTTGGAGTATGTGGTGGACAATGGGATTGTGGGTGATTTGGACACTAGATGAGAGTTCATTATTTGATGGGGAAGGTGAGGTGGGAGATAATGGTTGTTGCTCTTCTAAGGAGGAACATTGATGGATGAAGGTGGTAAGACCAATAGTATATGTTGGATTTGCAATATCATGGTCAATTTTGGAGGACAAAGTATCAATAAGATCTTGATCATCATTATGCTCATTAAGAACCATAATATTTGTTTGATCATCTATGGGTGCTTGGGAGGCAAGTGTCTCATCAAGGGAAGTGGAAGTTGTTGGATCATGGATAGGACTAGGTGGAATATGGATAGGAGTAGTGTGGATAGCTTGTTCATGGATGGTCATGGGATTATGGATAGGTGGAGTGACAATCCCTTGATCATCTATGGGTGCTTGGGAGGCAAGTGTCTCATCAAAAAAAGTGGATTTTGTTGGATCATTGATAGGACTAGGTGGAGGATTTATAGTAGTGTGGATATCTTGCTCATGGATAGGTGTGGGCATAATGATAGGATCAATTTTCTCATGGATAGACTCTTGGTCATAGAGAGGATTAACATGGATAATGTGATAATGAGCTTGGATAGGATGAACTTGGATTACTTGCTCATGGGTAGTAACTTGATCATAAAGAGGATTAAGTGTGATATGGATGGGATCAATTTGATCGTGCATAGGTTCTTCATCAAAGATAATATCTTGATCATAGAAAAGATATAGGTTATGGATGGGTTGGATGGAGATGCT
Source organism: Cunninghamia lanceolata (assembly GCA_027924645.1). Classification (NCBI taxonomy): domain Eukaryota; kingdom Viridiplantae; phylum Streptophyta; class Pinopsida; order Cupressales; family Cupressaceae; genus Cunninghamia; species Cunninghamia lanceolata. The sequence continues at coordinate 4,291,028 of BSBN01000430.1, read as the reverse complement.
TTGATCTTGACTTGGGTAAAGGGTTGATATTTCCATATGCTCTAGATTATACTCTTGACATAGCTCTTGATTTTGTTCGATGGAAGTGGAAGTGGGAGACTCTTGGGTAGGATTGATAGACTCTTGATGGTCAACAACATAAAATTTTAATGGATTTGGACTTGGATTCATGGTGGGAAACTCTTCAATAAGTTTGATGGGTTGTGGATTACATGATGGGGTTGAAGGAATAGACATGTTTGAAGGTGCTTTGATAGGCTCTTGGGTAGGTGTTTGATGACATGGAGATGGTTGATTCCTTGCTAATAGCCATTGGATCACATCCTTCATGAGTGTATGGATAGATGGACAATATAATGGATGGATAATAATGGTGGATGGTGTTGTAGGCTTATGATGAGGATTTGGAGGGATAATAGGAGTGGAATGTGTTGTAGGTTGAGGATTAGATGGAGGGATAATGACATTGGATGGATTAGGTATTGGATTAGCTGGAGGGATAATGGGAGTAGATGGATTAGGATTAGAATTGGATGGTTTTATGGGGGGTAGCTCAAGAAATGTCATTTGGATCAATAGTTGTAGGGTTATCTCTGAGGGATCTTTTGGTGGAAGAGTGAAGGAACATGGGGATGAAGGTAATGAAGGGCTTGATGGATTAAATGGTTGATGGAACAATGAATTATGATAGGGACTACATGGTGGTGTTGATATATGATTAGTAGGCTCTTGTATGGGTATTTGATTGGATGAGGATGTAGGGTACCCACATGATGCATAAGGTAGAGTGGTTTGTCCCTTGTCAAAAGTACTATGAGGACTTAAGGACACTTGATTTTGGTGCAAAGGGTAACTTAGATTTGTGTGTTCATGTTGTGAAGGAATATGAGAGCCTTGTGAATGAATTTGGTGGTGTTGGTTATTTTCTCCGAATCGACAGAGGGTTTGCCAGTTCCTATGCATGGGCAGATTTGACCAACAGACATGGGAGGTTGCGTGAGCTGCCTGCCCTTTACTTCTGGTTCTACCGCACCAAGGGGGGTGTCCTTATTTGCTAAAGATATAACATTGACTTACCCTATGATAGAAAGATTTAGCTTTGTGATAATAGGCAAAATACTCTGATGTGTGGACCAAGATTTGTGTGACAAATCACAAGGTTAGCAACATTCTTGGACATATATGTCTAGTTATGGATGAGAGTATGCAGGGGCTCCTAATCCTACTCCTACAACTAATGGGTTTTGGATTGTTTAAATTTGATGGTTTGGATGCAAGACAGGGGCTTTGGATCATAACTACTTCACAAGAACAGACTGATGCCTATCTCAGGGCAAGGAGTCAACTAGACGTATACATAAGAATGGCTTGCAACTGGCATTCAAGTTTCAAGGGGTTAGGACTGGTATTTGCCTTACAAACACCGCCCAAGGATAAGTATTTAACTGTCCATACTTACAGATATCCTAGTTGACATACATTCTTCTCCATACCTTAACCTAAAATAATTTAATCCACTCCTTGAATGGAAGTTATAGATTAGGCATGTAGTACAACAAAACTATACCCTAGAATCTAAGAAACCCTTAGCAACCAGATTCAGAAGAAGAAAATGCATACAACAAGTGGAGACAGACATATAAACACATGTAATAACGCATTTTTCATATACAATGACAAGAAACTAAATATATGTACAAGATACAACTTAGATGCAACACATAAACTCCACAGAGATAAAAACAGACAGGAAATGCTCTGTATTTCGTTATTCATACAAAAAATTGCCCAAGTCTTCAACAACCAAAAATGAGTAACACAGTCCTCCTTATACAACAAGGAAGTGTACTCAACACATTAATTACAAGGCAAATCAAAAATTCACCAGATACAATGCATCCTTAGATTGGCGCTCAAAATATTTAATGCTGCAGAGAGGAAAAGAAGGAGAAGTAGGCGGAGTTAGAATCTGCATAGCGTGCCTGAAGATTTTCTGCGTAAATTTGGTAGGTGATTTGTCCCTTCGACCCAACATCCTCTGCAATTCGCCATTAATTGTTCACCAACCTGCGGCCTGAGAATGCAGCAACCCACGTGCATACAATGAAAAACCTTCACATGAAGTTTTAAAACATGGCCATCGATCCACCTCTCCTCCGCTAAGATTTGCAGTTCCAAATTGAAAGAACAAGTAGCCAGCCAATCGAAATGTGCCACGTCAGATGTTTCCTTGCCATCCCTGACCCTACATTTTGCCTTTGTCGCCCAGAGCACATACATTCATCTTCGTATATGCAAGAGCATATACAACTGCCCTCTTTAGCCTTTTAAAACCACTTGTATATGCAGGATGCATATACACACAACAACTAATATGCAAGGCAGACCCCAAATGTTTTTTGCAGCAGCTTGAAATCTCCATCAGGTCCAGAATGCATATCCCTTCAATGCACCTACTGCTTTGTACATGCAAAAACATATACAAGCGCCTTATATACAAGTCAGACCTCAAATTTTATAGAGCGATTTGAGAATCAGTTCAAATCTTGCTTGTATGCCCTCCACTGCACATCGGCTTGTATATTAGCATATACAAGCGCTTTATACAACCCATGGACCTGAAATATTTATTCACTGCATTTTATTCCTCCATCGCGTCCGGGTTGTATGTCCTTTTGCTTGCATATCTTAATGTATAACACAGTGTACAAACCCTTTGATACATCTGTGGAATCTGCGACAGAATATTCCAGGAATGCACCTAAACGCAAATATACATTCACTCCTGCACATACAAATAGGGAATCTTCAGAGAATATGCGATGAATGCATATTTCCCTTGTATGTCGAACATCTACAATTCCACTTGCATACACCCGCGGGCCCCACTGAATGCACCTTCATTGCACTATTCACTTTGCATGTCACGGGCCTTACCAATTGCATCTTTTCTGCTTTGTATGTTGCAAAATATACAAGGCCCATCATATAATTCACTTATATCTTGGAGATGCAAAGACCTTTGCATGTCTGTGGACCTCGCCGCATGTATCTCCCCCTTGCCACTGTAGCAAATGCATAATTGCACCTTTGTATGTTTTTCAATGCACCTCCACATGCAACCCGATATACAAAGTGGGAATATTCCCAGGAATCTGTGAAAGATTCCCCCTTTGTATATGCATCATTTCAAGCCTGATATGCATGTAAAATGCATACAACTCACTTTTTCAAAGGCCGATTGGGATTTTTGACCTACCAATGCATATTTGACTTGCACGTATATACAAAAACCCTTGTATATACAAAGACACCTACATCTTAACTTGCTTTTATGCATTTTTTCAACTGCAGAGGCTTAAAGTGTTAGAATTTTTTGGACATTTTGGAAGGTGCCTGCAAATACAAAATGCTTGAAACCTAAATGTTCATGCAGGCACCACCAGTGGCTCTGTCTGGGGACGCATTCCTCTTGCAGGCATGGCAAGAACCTCAGAATCTCTGGTTTCACAGATTGGGCCTTATTCATTTGGCAACAGAGTCTATCATAACAACCTGCATCACAAATTATATTTTAAAGATTATTTTGGCGGCCCTGGGTAGCCAAAAATGAAGAACCATAACTTTATCCTGTCAAATGCTTGATTCCAAACTGGATAACTCCAACCATAGCTGAAAACATTAAAACAATCTACCCGTAAGATGATTTGATCAATTACATGCTTCACCATTTTTGAGAACTTGCCACTATTAGTACTGCCTCTGTCACTCTGCACCTTACAACCAGACATATAACCATACACATTATAATATTCTTTAGCATTAGGTAACATATGTATGTTATGATCCTCAAGTAGTATATCCTCATATTGCATTTGGCAATATTCATTATCTACTTGGTTGTTGCATATAACCAAACACATATCCAGCTGATCCAAAAATTGAAAACACTCAAAAAATATGAGACCCCCAATGTAATTCATATCACCTATTGACATTGAAAGCAAAACCTGATCCACATAGCTATCATTGCACATGTCTGAACCAACTGATACTGAGCATTCATTATCCACAGTTTGCAAGTCAGTATTATCATTTTCAAACAGAGGGTTAGTTCTGCACCATTGAAAGTCATGACTCACAAAATCAAATGCATCCACAGGCTCATCATAAAAGGGATTCATGCTCATTGCAAAGGTATCTATTTCTTCTTCATGACAATCCATTTCTTTTTCATCATTATCAGTCTTAGAGTCATAAGAAGAACAAACTTGATCCATGAATTGATCATGGATATCCTTTTATCATCTTTAATCTCTGATTGCCCCACATATAAGATTTTTGTTGCTTCAATACAGTCTGAAGTTGAACAATCTACATCATTTTCTAGCCCTCTAGTGCTTCCTGATGAAACTGATATTGACTCTTGATCCATATGATCACTACTTTGCACAACTGGATCATTTAAACATGAATGCTCTTTGTTTAGGATTGGAATGCAAATATTATTTGAAAAATTATTATTATCAACTTCATTTGCTGGGCAAATCAAGACATCCCCCTCTATAACAGAAACATCATTAACTTGGAATGATGCAAAAACTGGGACATCGGGGGTGTTAGTACTTAGACATTCATCTTCAACATTTAGATTATATCCCTCATTAACATTTGGGACTATAGGGCAGCAAAAATTTTTAGAGAAATACCCTTTTTGAATCCCATACCTCCAATTATTTTCAATGTCAATTGCAAACTAATGTGCCTGATGCAATGTGGTGGGCTCTTTATCTCTCAATCTATAGCTCATTTTCCTATCAAATGCTCCCAAATAGACAACTAGGCACAATGCATCATTAGGTCTCATGCATTCTGGAATTCTATTCAATGTCCTCATAAATCTGAGGTTAAAGGTTGGAATCAACTCATCCTCTTCAATATGGATATACATAAAATCACTAATAACTGCATAATCAGAAATTCTTTCACCATATTGATCTAGAAATGTAGATTTAAAATCATGCCAAGAGCTGACAAAGTAAGCTGGAAGATAGGAGAACCAGTCCCTTGCATCTTTATCTATAGATTGAACAAATAATCTCATAACTACATCTTCATGGTCAATCTCAAAATCATCTACAACATTTATAAATTGCTGCAAGTATCTCTCAGTTGATTCATCCTTCACACCATTGAATTTGGGCAAATACTTTCTAATTTTAGATGGAAAAGCATTAGGGTAGCCACAAATGCCATCAAAATTTATGGGCTTATATCTGTGAAGGCTGAAACTTCTTTTATTACATGGTTGGAACTAATTATTATACATGGTTGCATTTGACACCTCACAAGGGTGCAGGGGCTGATAATTATACATCATTACGCATTTCTGCAGCCTTCTTTTCAACTTAGATTTTCTATAAACAATGACTTTAGGCCCTTAAAATTTAGACTGTTGTTTCAACTTTCCTAAAGTCCTCCAAATGATTCTTTTAAACAATATTGCATACTTCTTTTGATATGCAAACTAGGTTCTCACGAAAGTATGCAATCAAGTCACCAATATTTCCCTTTTTAACTAGTGCTATTTCACCAAATAGGGAACTTTTAAAACTTATACAAATACCTGGATATGTTGCAGCAACCGCAAATTTAACACCTTTGGTGACCTCTTATCAGGTTCTTTCTTATGTAGAGTCACCACCTCCTTAGCAGAGGAATGAGCTTCAAACAGACTAAAGCTGAAAATTGATTTCTTTCTTTCTGGGTTCTCCCACAATAGAGTCACACATACAACTTTTTCCTTTGCTGCAACAAAGCACCTCCAGGTTTGATTTTTCAATCTTTTAGACTCAAACTTTCATGGATATGACATTGTCTCCCCAGCAAAGTCACCAATTCCTGTTGGTGACTCGGATGGATAAGAATAAATTTTGTTTTCATCAAATCGTCCCCAGCAGTCACCAATTCCTGTTGGTTATTTTCTCTGAATTGACAGAGGGTTTGCCAGTTCCTATGCATGGGCAGATTCAGCCAATAGACATGGGAGGTTGTGTGAGCTGCCTCCCCTTCACTTCTGGTTCTGCCGCACCAAGGGGGGTGTCCCTATTTGCTAAAGATGTAACATTGACTTACCCTATGACAGAAAGATTTAGCTTTGTGATAATAGGCAGAATACTCTCATATGTGGACCTAGATTTGTGTGACAAATCACAAGGTTAGCAACATTCTTGGACATATATGTTTGGTTATGGATGAGAGTATGCAGGGGCTCCTAATCCTACTCCTACAACTAACAGGTTTTAGATGGTTTAAATTTGATGGTTTGGATGCAAGACAGGGGCTTTGGATCATAACTACTTCACAAGAATAGACCAGTGCCTATCTCAGGGCAAGGAGTCAACTAGACGTATACATAAGAATGGCTTGCAACTGGCATTCGAGTTTCAAGGGGTTAGGACTGGTATTTGACTTACAAACACCACCCAAGGATAAGTATTTAACTGTCCATACTTATAGATATCCCAGTTGACATACATTCTTCTCCATACCTTAACCTAAAACAATTTAATCCACTCCTTGAATTGAAGTTACAGATTAGGCATGTAGTACAGCAAAACTATACCCTAGAATTTGAGAAACCCTTAGCAACTAGATTCAGAAGAAGAAGATGCATACAACAAGTGGAGATAGACAGATAAACACATGCAATAACACATTTTTCATATACAATGACAAGAAACTAAATATATGTACAAGATACAACTTAGATGCAACACATAAACTCCACAGAGATAAAAACAGACATGAAATGCTCTGTATTTCGTTATTCACACAAAAAATTGCCCAAGTCTTCAACAACCAAAAATGAGTAACACAGTCCTCCTTATACAACAAGGAAGTGTACTTAACACATTAATTACAAGGCAAATCAAAAATTTGCTAGTTACAATGCATCCTTAGATTGGCACTCAAAACATTTAATGCTGCAGAGAGGAAAAGAAGGAGAAGTAGACGGAATCAAAATCTGCACAGTGTGCCTGAAGATTTTCTACGTAAATTTGGTAGGTGATTTGTCCCTTCGACCCAACATCCTTTGCAATTTGCCATTAATTGTTCACCAACCCGCGGCCTGAGAATGCAGCAACCCACGTGCATACAATGAAAAACCTTCGCATGAAGTTTTAAAACATGGCCATCGATCCACCTCTCCTCCGCTGAGATCTGTGGTTCCAAATCGAAAGAACAAGTAGCCAGCCAATCAGAACATGCCACGTCAGATGTTTCCTTGCCATCCCTGACCCTACATTTTGCCTTTGTTGCCCAGAGTACATACATTCGTCTTCGTATATGCAAGAGCATATACAACCGCCCTCTTTAGCCTTTTAAAACCACTTGTATATGCAGGATGCATATACACACAACAACTAATATGCAAGGCGGACCCCAAATGTTTTTTTGCAGCAGCTTGAAATCTCCATCAGGTCTGGAATGCATATCCCTTCAATGCACCTAGTGCTTTGTACATGCAAAAACATATACAAGCGCCTTATATACAAGTCGGACCTCAAATTTTATAGAGCGATTTGAGAATCGGTTCAAATCTGGCTTGTATGCCCTCCACTGCACATCAGCTTGTATATTAGCATATACAAGCGCTTTATACAACCCATGGACCTAAAATATTTATTCATTGCATTTTATTCCTCCATCGTGTCTGGGTTGTATGTCCTTTTGCTTGCATATCTTAATGTATAACACAATGTACAAACCCTTTGATACATCTGCAGAATCTACAACAGAATATTCCAGGAATGCACCTAAACGCAAATATACATTCACTCCTGCAAATACAAACAGGGAATCTTCAGAGAATATGCGATGAATGCATATTTCCCTTGTATGTCGAACATCTACAATTCCACTTGCATACACCCGCGGGCCCCACCGAATGTACCTTCGCTGCACTGTTCACTTTGCATGTCGCAGGCCTTACCAATTGCATCTTTTCTACTTTGTATGTTGCGGAATATACAAGGCCCATCATATAATTTGCTTATATCTTGGAGATGCAAAGACCTTTGCATGTGTGTGGACCCCGCCGCATGTATCTTCCCCTCGCCACTGTAGCAAATGCATATTTGCACCTTTGTATGTTTTTCAATGCACCTCCACATGTAACCCGATATACAAAGTAGGAATATTCCTAGGAATCTGCGAAAGATTCCCCCTTTGTATATGCATCATTTCAAGCCTGATATGCATGTAAAATGCATACAACTCACTTTTTCAAAGGCCGATTGGGATTTTTGACCCGCCAATGCATATTCGACCTGCACATATATACAAAAACCCTTGTATATACAAAGACACCTACATCTTAACTTGATTTTATGCATTTTTTCAACTGCAGAGGCTGAAAGTGTTAGAATTTTTTGGACATTTTGGAAGGTGCCTGCAAATACAAAATGCTTGAAACCTGAATGTTCATGCAGGCACCACTAGGTGGTGAGGTGAAATGTTTAGATAAGGATTTGGATGTTCTTGTGGTGGATGTTGTTGGGTATCAATGGGATAGGTTGATATGGAATTGACATGATATGTGGGTAGGCTAGATTGGTATGGTGATGAAGGTGACACATGGGATTGAGGTGTAATTTGTTGAGGTTGTGGTTGGAATTCTTGTTGTTGTGGAATGTGATATTGTTGTTGTTAAATGTCTAGATATGGAGGTGGGTTAGGTTATAATTGTTGGTGTGTATATGGAAAAATCGATCTATTCTAAACTAATAAAACCACAAACCCAATAACATAAAGAAAACACATTTAAATAAAAGCCATGACAAATAATCAATGCAATAAAGACTTTTACCGAAATTTGTGTTGTTTCCTTTGGATTGAATGTAGAATTGCTCAATGAAATTGCAAAGCCATAGCTGCAACAAGCAAGTGTAGTGCTCAAGAGATCAATGTCAAAAGATCGTTATAGTGCTCAATCGACGCATTGTGTATGCTCAAAGCTCTGTTAAGTGTGCCTGAGAATACGATCGAAGAGAGAGAGACTCAATGAAGGAGATGAGGGGGGTTTATATAGATTTCAAGGAAAATCGATCAACGGTCCAGATAATTCAGAAGAATCAATGGAGGAGAACAGTTGAGAAATGTGCAACGAATGAGAAGAAGACAAGTGTCTTGCTTGCTTTTGCATGAGAGGAGTTATCAAGAATAGAAGAATGAGTTAACTGAAGAGATAAATCAATTAAAAGAATAAAGCAATCAGTTAAGTGATTTAAAACAAGAAGAAGGGATTTGCATGAGAAAAGAAGATATTTTGCTTTATTAAATATAGAAAGCTTGAGTTATATTAGAGATAACTCAAATTAGAAGAAAAAGCAATTTAAATAGATAATTGATTTATTTAAATTTAGAGAAGATATTTTGGAAGAAATAATTAAATAATTAGAATTATTTAATTTAGAAGATTTGAAAGCAAATTAAATAAATAAATTTATTTAATTGTTGTGCTTGATTTTGGAAGAACAGAAGATTATAAATAAAATATTTGATTTTATTAAATAATGTAAATTATTTAATAAGAGGGAATTTGTTGAATTAATTAAATAATTGGATATATTTAATTAATGTAGATGTGAATTTTGGAAGGTGACAATGATTTAATTAAATAATTAAAAATTATTTAATTGTGGAAGAATATAGAGGAATTTGATTTAATTAATTAAATAATGAGGATTTATTTAATTAATGTCGCAATTTTGTGATTTAGAAGAATTTGGTGAAATTAATTAAATAATTAGATTATTTAATTAATGTTGAAATGCAGGTGATTAGGAAGAAATGACGAAATGCCAGTGATTTGATGACACGGTCATTTTAGGGTGTCTACATTTTGCCCCTCTTTGATGCGATGCAGCTTGTAGCATTGCGTCAAAGAAATCGATTGTCGAAGATGTAATACAATTTTCTGATGCCCCAGTGTAAGTAGTTGCCCTAGCGTAGCTAGTGTAGGGTGCCCCCTCGAGAGGAAAGACATGGAAGCGACAGAAGAACTGTGTTGACGCTCGACTAGAAGATTTGTTGGAGACAGAGGAGGTTGGGTTGATGATAGATAGAAGAAAGGAGATAGGAGAGAACATAAGAGAAAGACTGTTGATTGATCTTTGCTGGAAAACTATATAAGGCCATGGAAAAATGGATGGTGTAAATGGATGAGCTTGTTGCAATGGTTTCACATTTGTTTATAAAGAGCAATCCTTAGTTTGATGTAGCACGTGGATAGTTCGCCACCAAGGTATAAAAGACCAAGGTGCAGTAATATCCGAGTGCGTGGACGTTGACTCTGCAAACAAACGGTTTGAACCTAGATCCCTTAGACATAATATAACCTTGTTGGAACATGTGAATAAGACATAGTCTTGAACATAAAATAAACTTCAATACATGTAAATGCAAGAAGAAATATTGACATGCAAGATGCTAGGTCGTAACACACACAAGATAGATATGATGCTAAGAAAGATACTAAAGGTCATTCCTCAAACACGGCACACAGAAAGCAATGACTATGCCCCCAATCCGTACTACATCGCAACATACCAAGATTATAGATAAATCAAGGTAGTCTTGAATAGGTATTGGAAAAGGAATAAAAGATAAACCATAACACAAATTGACTGACTTACAAAGTAAACATACAGCCAACATATTCTCTTGCCAAAGAGGTTGCTCAGGATAGATTGGATAGGAAAGATAACAGCCTTATCGTAGGAACTCTGTGTCCGTTAAAGGGGGCTATCTACCTAAAAAGACAATGTCTCACTTGCAGGAAATGCCACATGTCGCAGGAGACGCGTGTGTTGGTCTCGACAATGGAACACTTCGAAGAAGACAAGCTTGTTGATCTAGGGCTTGGTTAAGCGGTACTTAGCTGATGTTGGCAAATCGGTATGCAGGATAGTAGATGACTCTGGAAGAAAGCCTCTTTGCTTCAAGTTTGTTAAGGACTTTTGCTTTGAAAGGATGCGCTAGCTTGCTGCTTGAGTTAGTCAAGTCGAGGCGAATGGATTTTGAAAAACGGAAGACTAGAAGGATGACAGTGCTAATGGATTGAGACGGGTGGAGAATGACGGATCGTGTGTGCCTGAGTACTGGATACATCCTTCGTATTCCAGACTGCCTACATACCCTGTATCCACGGGATCAAGACACACGACGATGGAAGATGAACGTGATAAATATGTAGTTCTGGATAGAGTGATGAATGGGTCAAGGTGAAAGGGGGAGATCTTATGTACCTGAGTACTGGAAACGTCCTTCGTATTCCAGACTGCCTACATACCCATATCCATGGGATCAAGGTACCTTAAGATTGAGAAGAGATGATATGTAGTTCTGGTAGATGTGATGATGTGGGTAAAGTGTTGAGCAGAGGGGATCTTATGTACCTGAGTACTGGAAACGTTCTTCGTATTCCAGACTGCCTACATACCCATATCCATGGGATCAAGGTACTTTAAGATTGTGAAGATGAAAGTATGTAGTTCTGGGGGAGGTGATGATGTAGAACAAGTGTTGAGAAGATAACAGCCTTATCGTAGGAGCGAAGTGTCCGTTAAAGGGTGTTACCTGTGGAAATGAGACAAGGTTGAAGTATGCGCTGCGAACCGCGAACAAGGAACCAATCCTAGACTAAAGCTAAGGAAAGAGTTGCCCCCATTCTGGTAGAGGAAACTGTAGGGGTTACCGCCGAAGAAGACACCGAAAGACTTGACCTAGGACAAGACAGTGTTAACTGTAGACACAGATCAAGACGTGGGATGACGATGAGGGACACTGGCAAATTTCCAAGCTATACTAGGTAGGGAGATGGAAATGCAAACAAAGTCAATGGTTTTATTATGGCTGGATGGATGAATCAGGTTGCGAACTGGACAAGGTGTGGACAGGACTCGATAGACGATGGATGCTGACTCTACGCATAGTGCTTGTTTGCCAGGTTTTCACTATGGTACTTATCCAAGGCGCCTGTTTTCCAGGTTTTCACCAGAGGATGGATGTTTTTTTGTATTTTTGATTTTTTTTTGATTTTTTTTTTTTTTTTTGATTTTTTTTTGATTTTTTGTGGGAATACTCTGAGGATCAGGCATAGAACTTCTTGAGATGGACACTGTTAAGTGGCTCATCTAGAGGAATGCCGTCAGGTGTAGCTAAAGTATAAGCTCCCGATCCATATGCTGCTGTGACAATGAAGGGACCTAACCAGTTAGGCTCAAACTTGCCCTTCTTCTCTCGATCTGCTTGATTTCTCTGATTCTCCTTAAGTACAAGATCACCAACTTGAAACCGTCTTTCTTTGATCTTTTTGTTGTAATTACGCCGGAGGCGGTTTTGATAGACATGGAGATGATTAAGTGCGGCAAGGCGCCTCTCATCTAGTAGTTCAAGCTCAGCTAATCTGGAAGTGCGATACTCATCTCCGCCGATCAGGTCCTGCATGGATACTCTGAGGGATGGGATCTCGACCTCTATAGGTAGGATGGCTTCAGAGCCAAAGACCAAGGCATATGGTGTGGCACCAGTTGGTGTTCTGATACTAGTGCGGTAGGCCCATAGGGCGGGATTGAGTTGCAAGTGCCAATCACGACCAGCTTCATTGACTGCTTTCTTGAGCATTTTGAGAATGGTTTTATTGGAAGCCTCAGCTTGGCCATTACTCTGCGAATAGTAGGGAGTTGAAAAGCGATGTTGGATATTGTATTGTATGCATAAGGCATGAACATCTTGGTTCTTGAATGGTCTCCCATTATCAGTGACAATGGCTTGGGGAATACCATACCGGCATATGAGGTAGTTTAAGATAAACTTGGCTATTTGCTTACCGGTGATATAGGTCATAGGAATGGCTTCCACCCACTTCGTGAAATACTCAGTGGTGGTAATGATAAACTTGTGGCCATTGGAGGAGGAAGGGTGGATTTGTCCTACAAGGTCGAGACCCCATTGAGAAAAAGGCCATGGAGTTGTCACAGGTTGTAACTCATGAGCTGGTGCGTGAATCAAATCTCCATGCTGCTGACATTGTAGACACTTCTTAGCAAACTGTGCGGCATCTTGCTCTATTGTAGGCCAATAATAACCTGTTCTGAGTATCTTCTTAGCAAGATTAGGACCGGTAGAATGTGCGCCACAGACACCTTCGTGTATGTCTCGTAAGGTAGCTTCGGCTTCTTCCGTGTTAAGACATCGTAAGAGGATACCATCGAGACTCCGGCGATATAGTGTATCACCCAGAATGATGTAACGAGAGGATCGACGGATAAAGGTTTTGCGTTGAGTGGATGATAGGTCAGGGGGAAAGGTATTGTGTTTGAGGTATTCATAGATATCTTCATACCATGGGGAATTGGGACCAACAAGTTCGCAGATGATTTCAGTAACAGGAACATCGACGGCTGGTATCAACAATTGCTCAATCAAGAATTCACACTTTTGTGTATTTGCAGGCATGTCAATCAGTGACCCTACAGAAGCCATAGAATCCGCAGCTTTATTATGTTCTCTTGGAATTTGCTCAAATGTGATGCTAGAAAAGTGTGGTTTGTAGGCATCCACTAGTTGTTTGTAGGGGACCAACTTTTCATCCTTGGTTTGGTATTCATCCGTGACTTGGCGGATGACTAGCTGTGAGTCTCCATATACTTGTAATTCTGTGATGTCCCATTGAACTGCTGTATTGAGACCTATAAGGAGTGCTTCATACTCGGCTATGTTGTTGGTGCAAGGGAATGCAAGCCGATATGACTTTGGAATGTAGTCATTCTGAGGTGTAACAAATAAGATGCCAGCTCCTGAGCCATGCTGTGTGTAAGAACCGTCAAAGTACAACTTCCACATTATGGAGTTAGCAAGAGTGAATAGATTCTCATCAGGAAAGTCTGCGACCATAGGATGTGTATCTTTCATAGGTGCTTCTGCTAGTTGATCCGCGAGGGCTTGTCCTTTAATTGCCTTACGATCTGTGTACTCAATGTCGAACTCACTAAGGATCATGACCCACTTAGCTAGTCTGCCTGTGAGAGCTACTTTTGCTAGTAGATACTTCAAGGGATCAATCTTGGCTATCAGGTTTGTGTGTTGGTTCAGCATGTAATGCCGCAATTTTTGGGAGGCGAACACTACTGCTAAACAAGCCCTTTCCATTGGTGAATAATTGATCTCATACCCTACCAAGGTTCTACTGATATAGTAAATTGCGTGCTCTCTGCCTGAGTCATCATTTTGTGCTAGCAGGGCCCCTAGGGCCGAATTTGTAGTGGAGATGTACAATATCAAAGGTTTGTCCGCAACTGGTGGAACCAATACAGGAGGTGTAGCTAGATATTCCTTAAGTTGATCAAACGCTGCCTGACACTTGTTGTCCCATCGAAACGAGACATCCTTTCGGAGCAAGTGTTGAAAGGGTTGACATTTATCTGCTAGCTGTGATATGAAACGCCTGATGGACTGTAACCTTCCTTGGAGGCTCCTTAATGCTTTTAGGTTCTTTGGTGGAGGCATCTCCACTATAGCCTTTACTTTTGCTGGATCTACTTCGATGCCCCTACGAGATACTATGTATCCCAACAGCTTCCCTGATGTGACACCGAATACACACTTCTTTGGATTGAGTCTTACTTGGTATTTTTCAAGCCTGTCAAAAATCTATCCTAGGACCTGTATGTGATCCTCTCTAGAAGATTTAGGCAATATATCATCAACATAGTCTTCCATGATGTGATGAAATAGATCGTGGAAGATCACTGTCATAGCTCGCTGATAAGTTGCTCCTGCATTCTTCAGACCAAACGGCATAACACACCAACAATAATTGCCCCAAGGACATGTAAAGGTTGTTTTGTGTTGGTCTTCTTCAGCTATCCTTATCTGATTGTAACCCGAGAATCCATCCATGAGAGAAAGCATCTCGTGACCAGCTGTCAAGTCCACTATAATGTCAATGTTTGGTAGTGGAAAGTCATCTTTAGGACATGCCTTATTGAGATCTCTGAAATCATTACACATGCGGATGCGCCCATTAGGTTTAGATACAGGTACAATGTTTGAGACCCAATCTGAATAGTCGATAGGTCGTATGAACTTTGCGTCTAATAGCTGTTGGACTTCCACCTTCACCAAGAGAGCGATCTGTGGGTGCATCTTTCTCAACTTCTGTTTGACTGGTTTCACTTTGGGATCAACTGTGAGATAATGAACTACCAGCTTAGGGTCGAGCCCTGGCATATCCGCATAGGTCCATGCAAAGTTGATGGTTCGTTGTAAGAAGAAGCTGTTAAGATTTCTGTGCTCTGTGTCAGATAATGATGCTGCTAGAAATGTTGTCTTTGGATTCTATTCTGTACCTAGGTTGATCTCTGTAGAATCTTCCACTAGTAGAGCTGATTTCTCTTGATACTTAGAAGGTAAGGGAAGGTCAAATCCTCCATCCTTAGGTGCCACAGTTGGGTTTTCACCTTTGGATACGTCCTTTATTTTTACTATTTTATGATCAGGAGGTGCCACAGTGTGGTTTTCACCTAGAGATCGTTCTTTATTTGCACTTTTGCGACTAGAGGATTTGGCATTCTCACCAAAGTAAGCCATGGGCTCTAGTTCCATTACAAAACCTGCCTTGTGATCGCCAAGAGGGATACCTTCCTGAAGTCCCATGAACTCAGCTAAAGCTTCGTCATTCTGAAATACATCTATAACGGGGGCCCCTTGTTGGTCCCAATCGATAAGTTCAGGGGAGACAAGTGTGACATTCTGGGTGCTGGTGGTGGAAGTTAAGGATACGGAGGATAGTGTAAAAATGGAGGATTCTGCGAATAGATTGGTCATGTGGAGGGAAGAGTCATCGGTGATATCCTCTGTAGATGTCGAATCGGCGGGAAACTTGTCAGCTACCTCGTCGAGGATATACTCGATGTCCGAGGCGCGTGGTACCTTCTTACCAAATCCTAATCCTTTCTTGTCTAGCTTCTTTATTACCACAATGGGCTCCATAGTGCCTTGATTCTGTTTCCCAAGGCCACCTTTGCCTTTATAGCCCATATTTTTCACTATCCTTAAGCCATTGCCATATTGCTTGACTGGTATCGTGACTGGTTCTTTCTCCTTGTAGAGCCAAGAAGAGATGTCCTCAATAGTTTCCTCTTCCAATAATCGTCCATGTTGGAATTGGGTTAGGAATGTTGGGGGAGGAATAGCTGCTTTTTTGATAACTTTAGCAATGGGTGGTTTGCCGTAAGATTTTGGAGATAAAGGCATCCGCCCTACACAACAAGATTCAGAGATATCATAAGAGCCAAAGCCTATATCCCGAAAGCGAGCTGTGATTTTGGGGAGGGGTGTAGGTTCACTTGTAGAGGCTTGCGTGAGAGTTTCAGGGTCAACATAGAGAGGGGACTCAAGGGCTTTGTCATTTTTAGGCACTTGGTTGCAATTCTTATAGCTTCCTTGCAAGACACGGCAAAATTCAAAAGGATTAGGGTCTCCTGGGATGGTGATCTCCGTACCATTATATGGGAACTTGAGGGACTGATGGTACGTGGAGGGGACAACTTTCATTGCATGGATCCATGGGCGGCCTAGGATAATGTTGTAAGGCAGCTCAATATCAAGGACTTGGCACCTAGTTTCAAGCATAACAGGGCCCAGTTGTATAGGCAAGTGAATAACACCTTCTGAACGGCGTTCTGCATCATCATACCCCTTGATTGTAATACTATGATCAGTGTTGACGTGATCCTCAGAGTATCCCAATTGCTTTAGTAACTTTAAAGAACAGATGTTGAGACTAGCACCACCATCTATGAGGATGCGTTTGATTTTGCGCTTATGGATGAGCACTTCAATATGGAGGGCATCGTTGTGACAAGGATCATGGGAGGGAAGGTCTTTCTCAGAGAAGACCACATTGTAAGGCGAAGCAATATTACCCACTATAGCTTGGAAATCTGCGACTGCTATGTTGTTAGGAACGGAAGACTCTTGGAGGGCTTTTTCTAGCACCACTCTATGTGCAGGTGATGACCGTAGAAGGTCCAAAATAGAGATCTGTGCTGGTGTTCTCCCTAGATGTTCGACAAGATTATAATCAGACTGAACTGGAAGCCTAGGTGTAGGTGCACGAATGGTGACATGACCTCGACGAGTAGTAACAGCACAATCTGTAGATTTGCCTTTGATGGTGAGGGTAGACACTCGACTCTCTTCAAAATGACCTACAATGGAATCGAAGGACGTGGAAGCGTGATTGATACCTTTACCTCTATCCTGAGGAGGAGGTGGACCATGATGAGGGAATGGTTCCTTGTACATATCGAGATCCTTGTTCGTGTGTTGCGCTGGTGATTCATTCTCAAAGGTGATTTGATTACCGTCGATGAGGTTTTGGATGAGGTGCTTAAGCTTCATGCAAGATGCAGTTCGATGACCTTTGCTCCTATGGAACTCACAATACTCATTGTCTCTGTAACGTGCAGTTTTGTAGACAGGTTCTCCATATGGAGGAGCATCAGGTAAGGTTATGAGCCTTTTCTGCAAAGCTTGCTGTAAGACCGATTCGATGGGCACTCCCAAAGGAGTAAATTGACGTCGCGGAGGGTAATCTTGTTGAGGCTGCTCTTGTTGTCTTTGCTATTGGTTGGGATAAGGCTGCCTTTGTTGCTGCTGTTGTTGAGGTGGAGCTTGGCTTGGTTTGGAGAGTTGCAGCGGTGTTTGCAACGTTTGGACATGCTTAGTATCGACCACCCCATCGTTGACCACGTTTTTGTTCTTGTTCCAATATTTGGGTTTATCGTTCGATTGTTGATGCGAATTGCTATCTTTCGTCTCCTTAAAGATTTTGACCACACCCTTAGCGATGAGGGCCTTCTCAATGTTGATACCCTTGTATGTGATTTCATCGAAGGTTGTAGCACTAAGGATTTGCAAATGGAAACCTAACTCTTGGTTGAGGTTCTGCACAAAGATGCTAACAAGCTGTTTCTCTGGAATCTTGAAAGGGAATTTACTAGCCATTTGTCTCCATCGTTGGAGGAAAGAAATGAAAGTTTCACCATTTTTCTATTTATTGTTGCATAGGTCTGTCATGGAAATCTCATGCTCTGCGTTGTAAGAGAAATGGGTGGCAAACTTTTCTGCTAGCTCGTTGAAAGACTTGATACTCGTAGGTAAGTGTGAGAACCATTCTATTGCTTGTCCGCCAAGACTGCGAGGAAAAAGACGCATAAGATATGTGTCGTTGTGAGAGACCTTGAAGCAAGCAAGATAGAATTCCCTAAGATGGTCTTTTGGGTCACCTTTTCCTTTGTACTTATCGAACTTGGGAATAGTGAAATTTTGAGGAAAAGGGATCATTGGTAATGACCGATCAAAAGGATAAGGGCACACTTCCTCCAAGGAGAAGGTCTTTTTGGTGTGGCCAAATGTAAGATCAGATAGCTGTTGTTGCACCTCCGCAATCTTTAGTTCCATAGTCGTGGGAGGGGCTGGTAACGTCTCCTGTTGTCCAAAACGCGGTTGGTGTTGCCCGTATGGAAGGTTATAGTGTGAGCCATGCATACTGGTATTGTAAGGGTCGTAAGATTGATTGGGATTGTATGGATTGTATGATTGGTTCAGATTGGGTTGGAATTGGGGGTTTTGATTAGGCAGAGGTGGAGGTGGCGCTAGGTAAGAATGTTGGCTTTGCGATGGTTGAAGAAACGTATTGGGGGGGGGAAAGCTAAAGTGCGTTTGATTAGGTTGTGAAGGTGGCACATAGCTTTGGGAAACCTGATGTTGGGAATGCTGAGAGTGGCTAGGCAATGTATGAAAGAAGTTGAGCGTGGATGAATGTTGTGGAGGAGGAACATGGGTAGAAGTGATTTGCGACGGTGGGGGTGGATTGAAGATGAGAGTAGAAGAATGTTGTGGTGGAGGAACATAGGGAGAAGTGAGTTGCGACGGTTGGGGTTGCTTGAGGATGAGAGTAGAAGCATGTTGCGGTTGGGGCTGCGTGACTCCAATTGGTTGAGAGACATGCAGGTGTGATGATATAGGAGGTGGCATATGTTGAGACCCTTGTTGCATGGCTACATACGTGTTCCCCGGATTGTAATCGGGTGGGAAACCTACGCGTGATGGGGTAACCAAGATTCCACTTGTGCTTGGGATGGACACTTTAGGAGGTGGTTGCACATTGGATCGAGCTAAGGTGGCTTGCCTAGCTAACTCTGCTTGCCGTTGGAGAGTTTCTTGTTGGTTTTGATAGATCTCCATAGGAGTCAAAAGTGGTGATACGGGCCTCTCCTCTGTTGGATTTTGAAAAAGGGGATTCCTATACTGCGAACCTTGAGTAGGTAGGGGCGTAGTCACCGTGGACATGGTTTGCACCGCTTGTATGGTTTCTTGGGTGTTGTTTCTCTCCTTGAGAGTGGACACATCAAAATCTTGAGGTAACTTGGCACCTTGCTTTGCAAGCAAGCGAAAGAAATGATCCTGGTTCTCACTAAGGATTTTATCAAAGGCAGCTATAGCTCTAGGATCTTGTATAAATTCGTCAAGATCTTGCCCATCTTCTTGAGAGGATTGACCTATTTCAAAGTGTCGCTCTTCTTGAGATGGGGGTTGATCTATGACATAACCTTGTGGGACAAAATCCGGAGGCAAGCCTGTGGTATACTGCGGTGTATTTAGCAAAGGGGTTCTATCCTCATGAGGATTGCTTGGTTCATCTATGTGCTGCATGTTTGGAGAGCTAATTGGTCTTGCCGCGGGTGTACTAGGAGTCACTTTGGGAGTAACGTTGAGACGACCTGATTGTGGTGTGCGAGGGGGTGACTTGTGTTTCTTAGGGACAACTTGCCTAGACTTCATGGTTTGCTGTAGCCTAGTGGTGACCATGGGAAATGCTGAGGACACAATGTAATGCTGGGAATCTGTAAGATGCTTTGAAGAAACGGACAAACTCTGATGCACAAAGCACTGGACCAAAGGCGCTATACTGTTTGACCAGAGGCGCAGGACTGTGCTACCAAAAGCGTGCTACTGTGGGCCAGAGGCGACGGACTGAGCTGCCAATAGCGAGTTACTGCTATGCCAGAGGCGAGCCACAGTGACCAAAAGCGAGCTACTGTTATACCAAGGGCGCTGAAGTAGAGTTTTGCCAGAGGCGGGTTACTGCTGACCAAAGGCGATCTACTGTATTACCAAAGGCGAGCTGCTGTAGTACCAGGGGCGCTGAAGTAGTGACTGATGTTTTTCAAAGGCCAAGATGTTTCTGTGTCTGATTGGATTGGTTTGGCAAGAGAAAACACAGCAAACAAGTGGTCAAAAAAAAAAAAAAGGCACAAGGACTGACACAACATATAGTGTATGTTCAAGGCTCCAAACAAGCCCAAAGTTACCACAGGTCTAATACAGTTGCAATCAATAACAAGCACTCTTTATCCCTAGAGACAAGGTTTCATTGCAGTAGATCAGCTCACAGCTTAATACTCCGTCGATAAAAATATCATTCCATAAAGGTGTCGGATATTTAGTATCTTTGCGAGAGACGATAGGTAGGGATATCTCACCCTCCCCTTGGAAAGCTCAAGTAGGTCACAAGAGCTTTATGTCCGAGGGAATACTATCTCTTCTCAAGGGAGCCAATGGTGAGTATCTTAAGGGTTTAAATCGATTTCCCTTGCACTGATGATTACCGCAATGTTCGGAGGTAGGTCGAGTAGTCTCTATCTAAATTGGTTCTTAGTGACTTTGAGGGACCAACGCCTTACGAGCAATGCGACAAGCTACTAAAAGCTTTAACCAATCCTACTAAGAGTTTCAAACACTTCGCTTAATGTGAAAATCGTTTCCACAAAGAGCTAGTACACCTCTTTTCAGTTTGGCACCACAAGGTAAGGTTGACGTCGGTTAGGACTTGGCTTTCGCCTTATCCCTTTTATATAGCGGTTCAAAGGAAAACTCCGCTTAGGGTCATCCCTTTTGGATGAATCGCAATCCAAAAGCAGGCCCTTCTAAAGGAAGTACAAAAAAAGTAAAAACAAGCACGTCACACAAAGGTTCAATTGTCCCGTTATAAGAAAAATAAGGTGCAACTAAGCTATGCACACACACGATTGTAGTTGTAAATTGTCCCTTATGAAATGAAGTGTTCGGCATTCATGTCCATTGTCCCTTAGAAAATTGAGGTGTTTGTTCATACATGTCCATTGTCCCTTAAGAAAAGTAGTATGTTCCTAAGACTTAGATTGCAAAAAAGATTTGTTCAATTATCCTTTTAAGCATGCAATGTGTTTCTAAGACTTAGTGAGATAGATCAAGAGGTCTTCAATGCTCGTCCTGCATGAACATGTTAAAAAAAAACACCTATTGGCTCTATGTGAGTAATAAGAAGCTGCAGCAATTCTGTTAGTTCCACCAAAAATTCACAAGTTAGCAAAAATAAATCAATTTTGACCAAAAGCGCTGAACAACATTACCAGAAGCGACCTACTGTGTACCAGGAGTGCTGTAATGCAGACCAAACGCGTCAAAGAATATAGCCAACAGTGTTGAACAATAACCAGAAGCGCTTCACTGTCGTTCCAAAAGCGCTGCGATAAATACCAAAAAGCGTGTAACGATAATAGCAAAAGCGCTGTAAAATATCTAGGTGCGCTTCACTGTGTAGCCGAGAGCGCGATACTATGTCGCCAAAAGCGCTGTTCTGTCTCAGATACAGAAAATATTAGTTTTCTTAACAATAACTAGGTCAAAATAACTTTTCATGGTGGACCTATTATCTGAAGGATGATATCTGATAGATCTGGGTTGGAAAACTCAGAAAATGGATCAGCCCAATAGATTAGCACAAAAACAAGGATATTCCTAAATAAATCAGCTTAGGAGATATCAAAAAAGCAGGTTCTGAAAGACAAATATAACAGCTTGTCCGACAAAACGACAGATCTGAAATGAGAAATCACTGCAAAAAACCCCGAATGAAGTAAAAAACCTAATTTCAATCAAAAGTGCCTAATAACACACCAGTAGCGCTTCTCTGTGCTACCGATAGCGCTCTTCTGTGTTACCAGAAGCGCGACCGTGCTGCCAAAGGCGCTGAACTGTTCCTGCAAAAGCGCTGTAATATACTACCAGAAGCGTTGTGGAGTGCTGTAAGCGCCGTGCCATACTGTGTCTTCAAAAAAACAAATTTCTCAAAGAAACCAAGGGATTAGTGGGTCCCACCGGGCGTGCCAGAATGTGTATATGGAAAAATTGATCTATTCTAAACTAATAAAACCAAAAACCCAATAACATAAAGAAAATGCATTTAAATAAAATCCATGACAAATAATCAATGCAATAAAGACTTTTACCGAAATTTGTGTTGTTTCCTTTGGATTGAATGTAGAATTGCTCAATGAAATTGCAAAGCCATAGCTGCAACAAGCAAGTGTAGTGCTCAAGAGATCAATGTCAAAAGATCGTTATAGTGCTCAATCGACGCGTTGTGTATGCTCAAAGCTCTGTTAAGTGTGCCTGAGAATACGATCGAAGAGAGAGAGACTCAATGAAGGAGATGAGGGGGGTTTATATAGATTTCAAGGAAAATCGATCAACGGTCCAGATAATTCAGAAGAATCAATGGAGGAGAACAGTTGAGAAATGTGCAACGAATGAGAAGAAGACAAGTGTCTTGCTTGCTTTTGCATGAGAGGAGTTATCAAGAATAGAAGAATGAGTTAACTGAAGAGATAAATCAATTAAAAGAATAAAGCAATCAGTTAAGTGATTTAAAACAAGAAGAAGGGATTTGCATGAGAAAAGAAGATATTTTGCTTTATTAAATATAGAAAGCTTGAGTTATATTAGAGATAACTCAAATTAGAAGAAAAAACAATTTAAATAGATAATTGATTTATTTAAATTTAGAGAAGATATTTTGGAAGAAATAATTAAATAATTAGAATTATTTAATTTAGAAGATTTGAAAGCAAATTAAATAAATAAATTTATTTAATTGTTGTGCTTGATTTTGGAAGAACAGAAGATTATAAATAAAATATTTGATTTTATTAAATAATGTAAATTATTTAATAAGAGGGAATTTGTTGAATTAATTAAATAATTGGATATATTTAATTAATGTAGATGTGAATTTTGGAAGGTGACAATGATTTAATTAAATAATTAAAAATTATTTAATTGTGGAAGAATATAGAGGAATTTGATTTAATTAATTAAATAATGAGGATTTATTTAATTAATGTCGCAATTTTGTGATTTAGAAGAATTTGGTGAAATTAATTAAATAATTAGATTATTTAATTAATGTTGAAATGCAGGTGATTAGGAAGAAATGACGAAATGCCAGTGATTTGATGACACGGTCATTTTAGGGTGTCTACATTTTGCCCCTCTTTGATGCGATGCAGCTTGCAGCATTGCGTCAAAGAAATCGATTGTCGAAGATGTAATACAATTTTCTGATGCCCCAGTGTAAGTACTTGCCCTAGCGTAGCTAGTGTAGGGTGCCCCCTCGAGAGGAAAGACATGGAAGCGACAGAAGAACTGTGTTGACGCTCGACTAGAAGATTTGTTGGAGACAAAGGAGGTTGGGTTGATGATAGATAGAAGAAAGGAGATAGGAGAGAACATAAGAGAAAGACTGTTGATTGATCTTTGCTGGAAAACTATATAAGGCCATGGAAAAATGGATGGTGTAAATGGATGAGCTTGTTGCAATGGTTTCACATTTGTTTATAAAGAGCAATCCTTAGTTTAGAATAGATCGATTTTTCCATATACACATTCTTGTTGGTATTGTAGGTATTGTAGGTGGAATTATTGTTGTTGTGGTTGGAAGTGATGTTGTTGGGGTTGGAATTGTTGGGTTAGATGTTCTTGAGGTATGGATTGATATAGATAGGGGTTAATTGTGGAAGAAGTGGGATAGGTTGATGTAGAGGTAACATGATGTGTGGTTGGTTTGTATGAAGTTAAGGGGTATGACACATAGGATGGAGACAAAATTTGTTGATATTGTGTTTGTGTTTGTTGGGTTTTGGATTGGTGGGTAGCTAGGAGTTGTTGGGTTTTGACTAGGAGTTTTTGTAGTAGAGGTGATGGGTTTTGTTGAAGTTGTTGGATGATGGATTGTAGTCATTGTAGGTTTTGTTGGTCAAGGGTTTGTGCCATTTGGGGAAGTGTTTAGATGATGTATTGTAGGTGTGGTGCTAGGGAGTTGCCTATGTGTGTAAGTCTTCATATTTCAGCTTGTTCCTCAAAATAGGCATCATGATCTACAAGGTGCTCACCATTATTAGAGTTAGAAGGATATCCTTCTAGGATGTGGAGTTTGGGTTTTTTATTTGACCTAGGTTTGTTGATGATCAGAACCATTTTGACAAAGATACTTAGAATGATGTAGAATGCAATTTATGTTGAAAGCTTGACTTTGGCAATATTCAATCAAAAGATTTCACATGTACATGCACAAATCACACACATAAGACACAATAACAATTTTGTATTTTTCAAGATTGATTGTTGTGATTATGAAAACACTTGAAGACAGATCAACAAGCCTAAAATTAATCAAATGGTTATGGCCAAATAAGTCTTAGTCTAGGATACACAAGTGGTCTAAGGATGTCCCCAATATACACAAGGTACGGGGGGCCCAATTCAATGAAATAAAAGAGAAATAATATCACACAGCCAGGAGAAGATGGCAACCCACCCTTCACCTTCACTTCCCCAAGGTATAAAATTCTTGGGGGCTTAGCCTGAATGACAAGATTTCAACTTCCATGAGGTGTGTCTTTCGATTCACTCCTCACCATTTATACTCCAGCGGAACACAAGAGTTGAGGTTGTCCCTTGGAGTGGTGTGTCTCCAAGTAGGCCTCCTAAGAAAGGGTTACAATAGAAAATCAAGTGGTGTGTTTGATTGTACACACTTGACTCACACTCACAAATGTTAATTGACCCTTAGAAATGGAAATGTGTGTGTGAAAATGAATGGATTAAGGGATGCTTTTGATTCTCAAGATCACACAAAGTACATGAGAAGCACATACACCGTGAAGCCCACTCAAATCCACCAAACAAAGAAAACACCCGTTATTTTTAAACCCAAATCCAGATGTGAGAATCAAGACACGTGTGTATTTTAAGCCCAATTTCAAAGTGTGTTTGCAAGCAAGTTGTTCATTTCAAGCCCAAATCAAAAGGTGATTGCAAACAAGGTTTTTTAATAAATGAAAAGACAAAAATTGGATTGTGTGCACTTGGATCTGATGCTAAAGCTGATGTAGATGTTGTGTAGTACCTTATGTCCTCAGAGATGCCACCAAAACAAAAAAAGACAGAAACTTGCAAACCCACTTGTTAGGTGAAAAATGAGTAATCTAAAAATTTCTAAGAAATATGATGAGTTACAACAAAATGGATAGTATAATCAGATTTTACATGAAATTCTATGCAATTTAAAAAAAATCACTACATTTCGTTAAGAAATGTAAAAGTTATGGAAGATTTAAGTTTGCAAAGAAAGGTTGACTTTGACTGATTATACCTAAAACATTTGATCAAATTTTCTGATGAAAGTTGTACCACTAAAAATTACATCGAATCAGCTTTCCAACAACTATACTTTTTGGCATTTCTGATGCGATTTGTCCAAGTTGTGAGAAAATAAAAAAAGCCCAGTTTAGGCCTTCACTGATCAAGCTTATTGAAGTGTACACTGCTTCAATTGATTTCTCTTTACTTTTTAATTATTGTGGATTGCTCTATTAAACAACATAACTTTGTGATGTGAGGATGATGAGATCTAGAGTGATTTCTACAGAGTAATGTTGTATGAAGATTGGAGAGGATTAACATGGACAATGAGGTTCAATTTATAGACTCTCAGGGAGGAAGATCAATGGTTGTGGATGATCTGAGAGATCAATGGCTAAGAATGGTTGAGAGGATGTGCACAAATGAGAGAAGGATAAGTGTCCTAGCCCTCTCATGCATTAGGGGAGTTTACAGATCTGATTAGGGAGTTGACTGAATTGATTGCTTAGTGAACTCAATTAATTGACTAGTCAACTGAATTGATTAGTTAACTAGATTGACTGATTTATTAACTGATCTGATTGATTTAGTTAACTAATTTGATTGATTAGTCAACTGATCTGATTGAAGGTGAATTGTAGATGAGAGGGAATAATAGGGAATTAAATAAATAAATTATTTAATTTCATGCACATGTGATAAATGAATTACATATTAAATTTAATTCATTTTGGAGGAAAAAGACTAATTAAATAAATAATTTGAATTTATTTATTTAAATTGGAGGGAAATTGATTTAATTAAATAATCAGGAATATTTAATTAATATGGAGGATGAAATGAATAATAATCGATAGATGAACATAATCAAATAATTAATAATTGTTTGATTGATGCAGATGAATGCTTGATCTAAGAATGGGTCAATTTTAGGTGTCTACAAGACTATTTAGCCAAGAGGGCAAAATAGTATAACAATATTTACAAGATATGGTGTCCCAAAGGAAATAGTCATAGATCAAGGACCATAGTTTACATCTGCACTGATTGCTAGCCTTATTCAGGAGTATGAAATCAGACATAAAAAGTCCACTCCCTATCATCCATAATCAAATGGTCAAGTTGAGGTCACCAATAGAGATCTTGAGGCAATATTGATAAAGAAAGTTGCATTACATAGGAAAGATTAGGCAACAAGACTTTTTGAAGTAGTTTGGACATATAGAACTACATGGAAGACAACTATAAGGTACACACCTTATGAGCTAGTTTATGGAAAGAAAGTTGTCCTTCCTATTGAGTTTGAATATAAAACACTGAGAACAACTTTCCAATTTGGGATGGACCTGTCAACAACTCAAAAGAAAAGGCTACACCAGCTTAATGCCTTGGAGGAGTTAAGGATGGAAGTAGTTCATCACACAGAATTAGTACAAAATCAGAGAATCAAATGGCATGATCAATATATCAAAACAAAGGACTTTTAGGCAGATGATTGGGCACTCCTCTATGACTCCAAGTATAAAGATCATAAGGGAAAATTATAGACCAGGTGGTTAGGCCCTTATGAGATCAAAGAAGTTTTCCCAAATGGTGTAGTCCAATTAACCACGATTGACCAAGTTAGATTCTCACTGATGGTTAATGGACATCGATTGAAATTGTATAAGAAGCCTTTGAGTAAAGCTGCATTTCTCCAACAATTAAAAGTAGATATGGATAATGAAGTTCCACAACCTCCTACCTCCAGTGAGGCCTCTAGCCAAGTAACAATTGATCACAATGTTCTAGCAACAAACCAAGCTTCCAACTTGAATGAAGTTACACAACAGGTTTGAGTTCTACACACTTTGTACATAAATAAAATCATAAAACCATAAAAAAACAACAAAAATAAAAAATATAAAAAAAAAAAAAAAACACACACATCACACAATAATAAAATAGGGCGATCCTCCCCACCAAATCATTCAATCAGAAGTTTAGGCTCCATCACTTTAGTCACCATTCTACATTAGATCTTTCCTTTGGCATCCAACCACTTCACTGAAGGGACCTATAACCAAAGGTGATTTGCTATTCCATGGGACCTGTCCTTGCTGCACTCGCAACCATGGGTTGTCATTCACTTGGGACCTATATAAGTTGCACCCACAACTAATGCACATGGGACCTATTCATTTCACATTCTGATTACGTGCATGCAACCACTACTACCTATAGCACCTTTTCTCATGACATCCGCATGCCACCATCTTTCATTGGCCTATACTTTCCTGCTACGTGTCACACAACTACTGCACATTCCGTTAGCACACCTCTTCACTATCACATCATTGTGATTCACTCTAGCTCGTTCATCAAGCACATCAACTTCATCTGCCATGCAATCATTTTTCCATGCCACAATTCCAATTTCGACATCACATCAAAGCTATTTATCCTTTAATTGATATTTATTGCTTCTTATTTTGTGACTTTCATAATTCGCACATCATTAATTTTACATATTATATCACTTCGACATGATTTCAACCCATTCTTCCATACCACTAGCATATCTTCTCATTTGAGGACAAATGAAAATATAGTTGGGGGAATATTGAATTATTTTATGTACATTCAAACTTCTTAAGTCCCTTCCTCCATGATTATGACCATCTACTGCATAACATACAAGCCAACAAACTAGTAATTGATAGAAGCAAATTTGTAATAAGGGTCTCATGTGTAGAATTGGATAGAGAATAGGGGATTGAGAGTTTTCATGAGATATCATGATGGGTGGTGAGCCAATTAGGAGAGAGCCTACTGTTCACTCAACACTATTAGCTGACAGGGAGTGCATACTTATTTTTTAGCAGGAAGGATGGTTGGAATATTTTCTTAAGATAATAGAGTATAATGAAGACATTACCCAATAGTTTGTGGAAACATTCCAGAATGAGGAAGCTACAATGAAAGGCTTATAGGTTGACACGACTATAGTTGCTATAGCTGAAGTTACAGGGCTACAGGCAGTTGGAGAAGAATTCCTTGTAATAATTGACACCATTTCTACAAGAGCCAAGTTCATACAACTAGGTGAAAGGATGTAATCTACAGCTCAAGGTACCAAATGACTCTCTTTACCCTAGTTATGGGCCTTTGTTTCTACCTATATTATTAAATATCTTAACTATGGCAGGAGGCAATCTTTGCTTTATATTGTGTATTTCAAAATTTTGAGCCATCTCTGTCACAAAACGGTAGTGAATGTTCCAAATTTTTTGTTTAATTTGTTAAAAAGGATGTCTGCTAAATATAGAAGGAAAATTACTAGTCTTTATTGTCTCATCATGGTTTGGTTGTGCTATTAGTAAAGAGGAGTTTATCTATTCAATACCCTAAAATTTCTTGGGAACATTTTCTTGAAATTAATCATGTTAATGAGGGACCTATGTGGGTTGAACTAGAGAGAGAAGAAGAAGCACAGGTAGAAAATTAAAAAATAGGGAAAGAAGAGGAAGCACCTGCGACCTCTTCTCACGTAGAAGCTTCACCTACCCGTTGCCATGCAACTGCTGAGGAGCATCTAGCTCTGAACTCTGATAATCATATTGGAAAACCTGCTAGTTCTTCCACACCTACAGTCTCACTAGTTTCAACCCCCTTGCTAGAACATGCATGCTCACAGACTTCTAGCCGCAAAAAGAAAAAGTCAAAACAAAAACTGCAACTTGTAGCTTCACTGCCCACAACACCTAAAACTACCTATGAGACCCCATCTATTTCAAAGACCACCAAGAAAAGAAAATCATCCTCTTCCTCATGTAGAGTCAAGGAGAAACAAAGAATCCCTACTCAATCATGTAGGTGCTCAGATTGCCTAAAGGAGAAAGAATGTTTAGGGGAACATGAAAAGAAGAATGTGGTTGATATCCAAACTGATAGAAAAATGTGGGTTACACACTCATTCTAGAGTCTAATGCAGAGTCTAAGGAGGAAGATTTATATACAGCTAGGAAAAAAGCATCGGCCTCCCCTTGAAACTGAAAAACTAGATTTCTCAGCCTCTCAAGATGAAACACAAGAAGAAGAATTGTTGTTGGATTCTAAAGGCACATCAGAGGGTGAGAAGGATTAATTATATCTAGCCATGTAGAAAATTGTAGAATTGGAGAAGCAGTTGAGGGATTATCAACAAAAAGAGACAGGGTTAAATGAACGGGTTAAAAAGTTAGAGCTACATGTCTTCTAGAAATAGGGGTTAGGACTAGAACATTTGGCCCAATTTGCCATCATAGATATCAATAGAAGGAATCTAGAGCTTATGTAATTAGAAGAGCAGTCCGAGGAACCTACTCCATCCACCTTAATTATAGTTACCTTGCAACTATGGAATGAGATAGATAAAGTAATAAAAGAACAAGGTGAACTAGAGGAGAAACATAACAAGGAGATAGAGGTGAAAAACATAGAAATAAAAATATTGAAATTCAAAATAGACAGAATGGCAGACATGACTATTCAATTGATGAGGTGTCGATCACTTACAAGGGTTTATGCCCTCTATCTCCAGGAGCAATATCTAAGCTTTTAGTTTACCCAACTTTATAGTGATACCCCTATCTCCCTTTTTACACCTACCTTATTTCTAACAACTTACCAAAGAGCTACCCCTAAAATGCAAAACCAACTGTGTGAATTCTACCTACATGAACTTGCCATTCCATATGACACTCACTGGAATCCCCTAGTTGTCATTGGGGATGTACAATTGAAGGCCCTAGTCTCATTCATTCAAAATGAGCATAGGAGGGGCGAGTTACTATAACAGTATAATGAGAGAGAGGAGTCACTTCCTCTCAAACTAAGGGTAGAATCTCCAACTCCTCAAAAGATAGTGGAGGAATGGGTGGACCTGACTGAATATCAAGAGGTAGAAAATAAACTCCTAGAATGTAGAGCCACAGATTACAAGAAATTTAGGGAATTGGCTAAAGGAATTGGTAAGGAAGCTTTGGGTTTCTCATAGGGTAGGTGGAAAGAGTTGACACCAGTGCTACAAAGGAAAGAGCCTCATTTAGTATTTAACCTCTTAGCATCAATCAACAGGGCACAAAGATATATAAGATCGGCCAATGAACATGGGATAACCTGGCTACCATTAGTATTCCATCCTCTCCTACTTCTTTATCCTGTTCCATATTGGATTGGGTAGAGGATGGATTAGGCAATAGAACGAGCCAGGTGGAACAGGTTGGCAGAATAATAAGGCTTCTATCTCAAACAAGATAGAAGAGTAGAATAACATATAGATTATTGGGAGATAGCTTTTCAGTACAATCTGAGACCTTGGCTGTTGGAGGACCATCGACATGATTAGTTGGGGGTGTGATGAGACCATGTTTTGTCTTGTTTTTCTTTCTTTAAGTACCTATTTCTTAAGACATTTCCAAACTTCTATATTTACTAATTATGTTTGTAGTTATCCTTAAGACATTGAAATATTGAAGATGGGTATATAATATGTTGTTAATTAATTATTTGTGAATGGTTGATTGCTCATGAAATATTTTAGTAATTTATGTTGATTTTAGTGATAGTGATGTATAGATACCATGTGATGTACTAGCTCCTCATGCAAAAAGAATGTGGCTTCATGTCATGAAGATCACCGGACAACCCACAACTGAAGGAGATGTTGATATCCACAGTAGATAATACAGACACTTGCAGCCAAATGAAGAAGATCACAAATTGATTGGGATGAGTCATCCATAACTCTCCACTCTGTGATGGTTATCCTTCGATAGTTGATGCAATCTCAAAAATTAAAAGGAATCTTAGATCGTGCTTTGTGTTTTGTTTCTAGTCTTGATTGTTCTTCATGGATACTAAAGAGAGAGTTATAGTAGGACTGTACCATCTATGCCACCTTCATGACAATTTAGTTTCCTATTCCTAGTTTTCTTTGTAATAAAGTCCTCTTCCTATGTTGTTGAATAATGGATAGTTATAATATTTATTGTTCAATAGTTTTTTTCAAATAGACAATGCTAATCTTGTCTATGACAGATTAGATTTTGCTACATTCAGGTTAGACAGAGATATAGTATTAGATTTTATTGTTGTACCTTTTGCTTCAACATTCAATAAAGGAATACATGTTTTGATTTCCATCAATGATTACAATGATACAGTAAATATTTAGCTAGATTTTGTGGGATCACAGTCACTCAAGCATGCCACTTGAGGTATTGTGTCTCTCCACTTTGTTTATATGTTTAGTTTATGATTGTATGTATATTTATATATGTATGATTAATGCATGTTGTACTGAGTAAAGTTATGAGAATTGGTTAGACTCTGATAATCTATGTTTTAAAGTCTTATTGAGTCAAGGTGATCACCGAACCAACTGTTAATTGCTCTTTTATCTAGAAGTTACATAGGACCATTTAATTACAATTGTGTTGAATAAGATTTAGCTATTTCCTACTAGTCCTTCTTACTTAGAGTTGTTAGTTTTTTCCCAAACTGGATGCTTATTCCCAGATTTCCCTACAAGGTAGCCATCAGTGATCAACAGGATCTCTGGGCCAGGGGCCAACAGTGTAGGAGATAGACTCTATATTCTATCTCCTCTTCTTCTTCAGGCTCTGCAAGACCTAGGGGGGTATTCCCTACTCAACATCCATGAGGATATGCATACAAGGCTGGGATGCTGACAGAAAGCAGATAAGTCCTCCTGTAAGTAGACCAAAACTAAAAGATAAGAGCAAAGGGGCTAGCTTTGGGCCTATTTGCAGTTGTAGACAGAGGACTGAGGTTCCTAAAACTAACTCTAATGTCCTAATGGTTGTTTTAGATTTTGATTTGGAGCTTAAGTTTGGATGCAAAGCTGGACATGGTTGTAACACAAACACAAAGCAAGATTGGTGCCTATCCAGGGCCTGGAGTCAGTAGACATACACCTGTGAATGATCAGCATGAACAGCTAAAACTGGATTTCAGGGGGATATATGTGATACCTGCCTTACAGATATCTCCCAATAAAGAGTGTTAAGTTATCTCTACTTATGGCATCCCTACTGCAGTATACCCTTCCCAATGTTCAACCTGAAAATAGTTTAATCTACCCCTTGAGCAGAAGTTAAAAGATCAGACATTCAACATAGGAATTCTATGCTCTAGAATCTAAATATTACCCAAATATCCAGATTCAGAAGAAGAATACATGCAATACTGGAGACAGAATTAACACAACACATGCTAAGATAGCATTTCTCATATAAGATTAATCATGAAATCAGTGGGTTCATGCCAAAAACATACAACAAGAGATACATAAACTCACAGGTTAAGCTGTATAGAGCAACCAGATCAGCTTGTTATGAATTACAGAGCCAAAAATCTTCAACTTTCAACAACCACAAAAGAGTAACACTCCCTGCTTATAACAGCCAGGTAGTGTACCACAACAATTAAGTACATGGTTGACCAAAAATCCTGCCAGATACACAGTATCAGCAAAATGGCGCTCAACGTATTACCAGATTGGCACCCAAACATGAATGCAGCAGGTAGGGGAGGAGACAGGAAGAAATCTCGAGCCCTGCGCCACTGTCCGCTGATGTACACCTTCAATCGGGTACCAGATCCGCCCATACCTCTGCAACCTTCACCATTAATGGCGCACCAACCCGCGGCCTTGGGAAAAACATCTAATAGTCGATCGCAACCATTTCCCGCCGAGATTCATCATCATGATATTTGAAAATGCAGGATATCAATTATCCCACATGCACCCCGCGATGACCTCTTTAACACTTTATATACTAGGTCATGAGCATATATGATGTCGGTGCTTTTGCTCCTGACGACACTAGTATAAGACTTCATCATCATCATCCTCCAGCAGCATGATATCTTGTCGCTTGAAATATCACCCTGACGTCAGCATCATATCGCAATATCACCTGCATGATAATCGCCTTTATCGGCACAACCTGATCCATCGGAGGAACATCCTCCTGCTGAGCCTATACCAAAAGTCTGGCTGATGAACATCCTGATGACATCATCATCATATCCTACTGACGTCATCATCATATCTGCCTACTGCGCACCTCCTCATATCCGGATGACGTCATCATCATGTTTGCAAATATCGGGAGATCTCCACAAGATGATCTGTGTTAGAAATATGACCCCCCCGGACCTTGATGACGTCATCATCATATCGACATCAGGATGATATTCAGAATATAACCGGATATTTGGAAATATCATCCTGATGCACAAATATCATGTTGCACTGTAGCTCCACTATAAGATCGGGGTGATAGATGAATATGATGATGCTTGAAAAGATCACCCCCCACTAGATAATGCACGAAGCCGGCAGGCGGATATCTCCTTGATATCAGCATCATCTTGACGCTGGAACAAACATACATCCGGGTGATATGAAAATATCACCCCCTCCTTCGGAAATATCATGATGCAGATAGGCAGAGAAATAGATATCACCCTGTCATAAGAATGACGTCAGCATCATCAGGATGACAAAACAACGAACATGAAGTGATACAACATCATCAGGATGATATTGACTAAGATCATCCTGACGTTCAAAATATGATGACCCCAGTGAATATCGGGTCACACTTAGAACTCTTCAACAACATCATCAGGATGATCATAACCAAGATCACCCGATGATAAAAAAAATCACCCCGGCGAAAAATCACGAAGGCAGAAAATATGATGACCCCCGCAAGCAACACGGTGATAACTAGAAATATGATGATGATGATGACGACCCTTAAGAAAGAACAAGTCAGGTCGAACAACTCAAAGAATAACCCCTTCAGAATATCGGGGCAACATCATCATCATGTTTGGGCAAGGTGATAATTGGAAGATCACCGGATACTTGAAAAATCACCCCCACAAGCAAATCAGGGCACACTGTAGCTCATCAACAGGATCAGGATGATATCCAAACATCACCCGATAATAAAATATGATGATGACGATGAGAAACCGGTCGACGGAGAACATGATGATGCTGACCACCATTGAAGAAAACATGATGATGATGACCTCCTCCTCAGGAAAATATGATGCTGCAGCTGAAAAATGCTGAGGAGGTCCAACACTTAGAACATTTTTTGGATACTTAGGGAAAGTGCCTGCATGAAAATTGCTCAAAAAACTGTCAGTCAATTCAGGCACTAACAAGAGTATTGTCAATCCTTGCAATTGGAATTATGTTTCTTTTAGTTAGTTCATTCCCTTACACAACCTCTAGATTAAAACTCATAAATCCTTAATTGTACACATAGTACAGACATCATCCAAGAAGAGTACAATTCCCTGGTTTGACAATGTGAATGTAACACATTATATAGTCAGTAGGTTGCTTGACATAGGATCTATTGGTCCATTTAGTAGTGTGCGCATTTCTGCATCAATGTATTGGTTAATAATGGAGTTTGACATCATCCTCTTACAAGCATAAGCATTTCCATCAAGCAAGGATTAGCAACCCACTTCTCACTAGGAACACATCTAAGGCAACAACAACACACAAAACATAGGTGCAAGACTACTTTCAACACCACTTCAATGCTCAGCTATCCTCAAAGGTCAATCAACACAACACGATCATGAATTCATGATCGACTAGGAAACACAAGACTTCCTCGTGGCCTAAACACCAAGTATCCATAAAATGGAACACATAGGATAACAACTTCTTCATGCAAGAGTTGCATCCCTTCCAACATCATGCTAGGAAACCTCCAAATCACTAAGGAGACACTCTTGAAGCAACCAAATTCACAAGGTTGAAAACTCATCAACGTAGGAAAATAGCTATAATACAATAAGTATATAAATAATATGTGCTCATGCACTAACTACACACCAAAATACCCTACACTATGTCAAAACATAAGTGTAGTTATGGAATTCACATAAAAACAACACAATGACACCCTCATGTTACTTACCAACATGGAACTTGTGTCTAGAACACAACATCATACTTTCAACTAATGTCAAAACACTAGGAGCATGGCATTATGATCAAGACTAACAAGAATGAGACAAGCAAGAACAACCATAGCTGGTGGACTAAGTCAACATCCAACCATATGCAATCTACTAAAAGGAAGACTCAATCCAAAACAAGTTCTGTACATATCTCATTCACATATACAACAGTCAAGGAAAAATATTTAAGCTCATACAAGAATTCATTTTCACATCATTTACTACTATCTAGGCATGATAGACACACCAATCAGTAAGATAACTCACATCAAGTGATCCATAGCAACACAAAACCATTTTAGAACTTTCTCAACACTTCACACAATATTCAATTACATCCAACAACAAATCAAGGAATTCAATCTACCATAGTTCTAGTAACATACACACCAAGAACTAGTACGTTCTCTACATTCTACTCCCTTAAAAATCTATCAGAGGTCTATCATGGACATGATAGAGAACATAACATGATACAAGACCAGCAATTAAAAAAATCAAGCATAGCCACCATAATAAATAAATAAAATACCAAAATAGAAGAAAAGTTGATTCCAACAGTAAGGCATAAAATGAGCTCAATTTCAACAATAAATCAAGCATGACCATAAAAGTCACAAGATAATTAAATATCAAAATTTAATGGCTATACTTATTCATAAACTAGAATAAAAATTCCATGCCGACCCTTAGAACATTTAGTGAATTCACCAAATCAAAGAAATAAGGTATCAAAATTCGAAAGATACACATTACATGCACTACATGACTAATTCTAGCCACAAGAAAGGGAGTACAATGCTACACTACACCTAGATTCCAAAATCCAAGGTGAGTAAGAGAACAAACTCAATCACACCAAACAAAAAAGTCTTCTAAGACTCCAATCATGTCAAAAAACATGAGATCATTTCCACTTAACCAAACAAACATAACTCAAGCTGCCAAGCAACAAAAGTTACATCTCATTCAAGGGAATTACAATCACCATGAAAGGATACACATAGTCCTACACTAGCAATCATTAAACAACCAAGATTAATTAGAACAAAATTAGGTTCACAAACCAAGATATAGTAACACATCACTCTCACAACAAGGAGCGGTTAACATTTCTCACCATATAGGGATTCACCAATCATATGGATAATGCATTAATGTAACATACACATTCAACACAAATCAAAACATGACGAAGAATTAGGTTGGGGGTCAAGCTCTTACCCAACTATCCATCCACATGATGTTAAATTTCTCCATAACATGATGACAAGCATATCTAAAACAAAATGCATACATTACAATAGGGAGAACACAACTTAGAATCACAAGAACTATGCAAACGACCTTTTCACAATCCCTTTTCTCTTTAACTTTCAATCAATGCAATGTAATAATCACACCCAGGTTACACATGAATCCTAGGGAAGAATACATTTGGGGACATAAGTCATTACCCAAATGATCTATTCTATCAATGCAACATTTTATTTCTTACACTCGCATAATTAACTCACACACGGGGACATGCTATCAGAGAAGACAATGCAAGATGCATTTCATGCAAGCATTTACAATCACTATAAAGAGGAAATTAATAATTCAAATATGACAAGCGGTAAGAGGGTATGCTACTCTTGCAACATAACATACACACAACAAGGTGCATAATGCATGGTTCATTTACACTAGCCTTACCAAAACAATCTTATTCAAATATCATGCATATGATCAAAACATCATCTCTTTCACAAACAATGCATAACTCTTAAAAGAGCACACCAAGTTCAATCAACATAAAAGACATGGTATTTCCTTTCACAAAAAGGTTTCCATTGTTGGAATTAGTCCGAACAACTCAGAGGGGGAGTGAATCAGTTGTCTCGCAAATTTAACCTTTTCTGCTTTTAACCTTCTTTATCAACTTGCAATCAGATTAATAATGTAAACATTAAAGCATGAATCAACAACATGAGCCGAAACAAATAAACACACATGACACAATGATTTTTAACGAGGAAACCCAGTTCAGAGAAAAACCATGGTGGGGGTTAACCCACAAAGATTATACTCTGTTAAAAGTATTACAATTGGGAATGCACATGCATTTGGGCCCACTGCCCAGAGCTTACTGCTCAAAAGAAGGCTCACTGCTCAAAAGAAGGCTCACTGCCTACAGAAAGAAGATTACAATGAGGTTGAACTGATAATTAGCATCTACCAATGCAAGGATTCAGTTCTAGTTATGCATAGAATATTGACTTGATACACTTCATCCTCACTCTGCCCTATTTACTGTTCTGCTAACATCTGAGCCTTAGATCTCTGCCCTTTTTGCACTTATTCCATAGTTGCAACACACACACATGCTCAGATCACTTAAATCCATTAGCTATATATATCCACATCATGATATTCAATCACTTTTCAGTCAGCTTCAAGAACACTTAGAACTTTGTTGAAGACTTTACTCTGTCGGCTAAATCCATGCATAACTTGTAATGCGGACCAAAACTTGCATTCACAAATCATCAATTATGTTGGCCACTATCGCTGATCATCACAAATCATCCAATTGACAACTTCCATTCATCCAGAACCAAGATCAATTACAAGGTCGGCCTGTTCTTCTGTTGTCTGCACTGTCAAACTGTAACCCCATACTTAGATGCAAATAACTTTTGAATCCTTCATCACTGGAGGTTAAAATTGTGGATTTAGATTACCCTAACAATCCTTATGACTCCTTCAGATCTACAACATACTCTGATTTACCACCAGTAAGATCCATACCAAGAAACCGGACCCTGTCACATGCTCTGTCTCTGGCTACTCGGACTTAGATAAATTCTAATTCTAACTTTCAGTATGAACAATTTATGTTATGCGGATGAGTGGAATAGTCTTAGTTACCATTAATGACAACACCTATAATGTGAAGCAGTGTCTCTTGCCAACAATCTCCCCCTTTGGCATTGATGGCAACACTTAGTGAAAAATGACTAAGTGTTACTCCCCCTTACTCTATACTCTTATGTTCTCCATTGATTCTGGATCTCCCCCTTTGCTGGATTCCTCATTTTTCACTATTCTTCACTCCCCCTTTGACATCAATGGCAAAGGATGGGGTCCGCAAGCCAAAAATCTCAAAAATTCTGTATACAATGCCACATATGTACACCCAATCATTAAGTTATATTTATATGAACTTGAGAATATCTGAAAACTACTTTTCAATTGCTCAAGTTCAGAGGCCCAACTTCTTTTCGTGCCATCCAAAATTGAGATGTGTCCACAGAGAAGAAATGTGTATGCTTCTACCTTTGTCAGTTCTGAAGGATCACTTGTCTGAACTGCAGTTTGAGCTTCTGATAATGCATTAAACATTATTTCTAACTTAGGGGCAATCAATCCCCGGAGCTTACACATTCTCTTTGCAATATTGCCTTTTTCTTTAACAAGCTTCTTTATTTCATTGGTCAAGCTGATTACTTGACATTCCTGATTTATAGGAGAAACTATTAGAGGATTAAAATTTTGGGATAGATTTGACAATTTTTGTTCTTGCTCTTTTATCTTCTTCTCAATATCCTTACTGACTTTAGGCCAAGATAGACAAAATTTGTATATATCACCTGCATCACTTAGAACATTTTGAATATTCTTTATACTGATACCAAGTATCATCTTATCATTCCTTATTAGGCTCCTCATTTCACTAAATTTCCTATCCAAAAATTCATTTTTGACTTTAATCTCTATACACTTTTCAAAAGACTCAAAATGTATACTTACAGAATTTACAAGATTCTTCAGATGTCCGAAGGGAGATTTAGATGGATTCTTCTAGAGTGTTAGCATTATCTTCTCCAATAATCTAGTTGCAAGGCCTAGCAACTCACTGTCCTCAATGTGAGATTTTATATCTTTTCACTTTCCTTAGCTTGTGTGAAAGATGCTATTTTCATCATTTGGACCTAAGAGAGAGTATCTAGGTTGATTGGTCCTTGAATCAGTTCTGGTTCATCAAACTCTAGCATCTCTTTACTTAAAAAACTCTTCACTACATCTGCAGTGTCTCTTGCCACATTTTCTAGACCACTTTCCTTTCCTTGAGTTTTCTTAGTATCAAAACTATCAACATTTGCACCATCTTCTTCTACTTTATCTTTCTTATCTTTGACTTCTTCTTCTACATCACCTTTCTCTGTGTTATCTACAGCCAGATTCTTTCCTTTGACCACACTATTTGCAATTTCTTCGCGAGGATCTTGTGTAGTAGTAGTATTCTCAACATTATCTTCTTTTGCGGATTGATCAGGAGAAGCTAGAGTATCTCTTGCATCATCAGTTTGGTCCACCATCTCTGTATCTTCTTTGTTTAT
Organism: Cunninghamia lanceolata; assembly: GCA_027924645.1. Taxonomy (NCBI): domain Eukaryota; kingdom Viridiplantae; phylum Streptophyta; class Pinopsida; order Cupressales; family Cupressaceae; genus Cunninghamia; species Cunninghamia lanceolata. Next base: position 4,250,997 of record BSBN01000430.1, on the reverse strand, counting down.
TTGTTCCTCTTCTAGAACATAGGAGTCATCAACCTTGGTTTGCTGCTCATCAGTTTTCATCTTTTCAATATCCAAGATTGATAAATCAATCCCATCATCAGTCTCCTCCTCAACAAATGGAATATTGTGTCTCTTCAATGCACTTAGAAGTATTTCCTACGTTTCTTTAACTATTTGGTCCAATTCTCCAAGAATTAGTTTGTTCATTCTCTTCTTGCTCCTGAATTCATCCTTCACTTCTTTGAATATCATATTCATTTGAACTTGAGTGATCTGAGGGCATAGTTTTATCAATACATGTTCTCTAAGCTCCATATCCTTGCTTTTTGCATTTTCTTTCCTCAACTCCAAAATGTTTGCAAGACTTGAAGAGATCTCAGAAGTTATTTCAATCACGGCCTTATTATAGATATTTAGATATCTAACAGTTTCTTCCTCTAACACCTTCTTAACTGTATCACTGTATTCATCATAGAATCCAGTCATGGGTTTCAAATTTCCATCCATAGTGATTGATTTTATTACATCTTCCACAGAAAGTGTGGGCTTCTCAACATATGTATCTGTCTTCTACCTTTTGCTTGCCCTTTTGCTTTTGGAATGCTTCTCCTTAGTTACCTTGGCAGCTTTTGTTCCAAAGGCTTTTAGTGCCTTTACCTCAGCATCTGAATCTGTTTCTTCTACATCAACTTTTGTGCTCTTATAGGTTCTTGTGGCCTTTGTTTTTAGTCTTTTCCCTTCTTTTCCTGATGATTTTTCTTCCAATTTTTTAGGATTGGTAGGTTTTGGGGGAACAAGGGCAGCAATAGAGCTTCTAGTAGTCCTCAATGTGGAGGAAGATCCTATCAGAGCACTTCCTAGTTTCTTATCTTGCTTCTCCTTCTCTATCTTTTTAGTTCTTTCCCTAAATTACCTCACGGCTTCCTTTGTGAGACCTAGGTTCTCGGCCAACTGCTCAACTTCTTTCCTTACTTTTCTATTGGTTTTAGGTTCTCTGAGCTCAGTATGCAATTTTAAACTTAGCTCCTCATATGTCCCAAATCTCTCAAATGTTGTGTCTTTTGGCTTGCTTAGAAGATGTTGAGCATACATATTCAAGCTTATTCCATCTACTTCATACCCCATGGGTATGATCCAAACAGTTTTGGGTTTCACTGCTTCCATTAGGCACTGATTAGTGTCAATCATAAAACATATTTTATTCTTGTACTTCTTAACAATTGATTTAGGGATTCTTTCCCTTGAATGCATCATACTCTGAAAATTCTTGAAGTATCCCCAGATTGCAATTTTCTGAGCTTTATAATCACCAATGCTGTGAAGATGATCTCTAATTTGAATGGCAACTGGCTCATCATTAGTCCAGTGAACACCCTTTACTCTAGGTACTTCATTCATATAGTAGAAAAACAAGCATAGAACCAATGTACCATATTTAAAAGTGTTTTTCTTATCCTTCTTGATTTTATTTAGGTTTTCAATCAACTGGTTCTATAATAGCTCACATAGGTCATAATCTGCATTCTTCTTCAACATTTGATATGCTGCATTTATGGTAGTTTCAGAGATTGAATTCTCTCTACTAGAGTGATAGATCTTGTAGCTAATCACCATGGAAGTAAACTTCACATCCATTTCTATAATGTCATTTATGGTCATTGCCCTCTTGTCAAATTTTGCACTGATTGCATCGGTAACAGTTTATTTTTCATAGATTTCAACATGGGTAATCCACTGGTTAAGTTTAACCCTGTCATAATTCTGATAACATCCTTGGTAATCTTGAATGGTTTTAACAACCATATGAATTCATCATGCATTTGAATCAAAACATACCGGACCCACTCATCTTCATTAAATTTTGGAAACCCCATGATCTAAATAAAATGTTTATCAAGTAGTGCCTTATACTTTGGTTTAAGGTCATGATTTTCATCCCTGAGATGACTCTCAAACAAATATACATACCTTGAGTCCCCAAATTCATCTATGTTCGCATGAATATAAACCCTAATATCTTCAGTATGCAGCACACCATATGGAACACTTGAAAATACACCTAATGGGTCAACTTCTATAGATTTGTGTGGATGTTTCTTAAATTTGGGTTGAGGCCTTTCAGTAATGTCAATGACCAAAGGTGTAGCTATTGTAAAAAGATTATAAGTTCAAAGCTTCATAGATAAATACCTTTTTCACAAGATTAGGGTTGACAGATAAATTCATCGGTCGCACTTCAATTCCTTGTAATCTTAGACACTATTCTTCTTTCTTTCTTCAAGTGCAAAGTGCTTCAAATGAGGAGTGAACACCTTTTTATGCTACACAAAACCTAATTTGCCTTTGTAAAAAATGCTCTGCCCTAACTTCATCTGGTTACTCAATTTCTTGAACAGTTGTTCTTCATGAATCACTCTGCAAATTTTCATATCAACATCTTTTCTTCTAGAAATCCTTCCAAAAGTTCTGAAACAATTCAAAATATCTTCTCTCATTGTGCCAAATCTAGGCACCCACTTACTAGCTAGGGGAATTTGATTTTCAATGCAGCTCCCCCTGAGCCAGAGCTCCAAATTCAATTCCTGGAGGAATTATCAGCACTGGATTCCAGTGCGGACTCATTACTATTTTCCTCAATTATTTTCTTGACCCATGTCTTGTCCATTTCATTCTAGATCTCATTCACATCAAATTTTCCCTTGCCTTTCTCTTGTCTTTGCTCATCCAATTTTTTGTTCACCGAAACTCTTCTTTCATTATTCCTATTTCTGCAGAATCTTGCAATATGACCAGATCTATTGCAATTAAAGCATACAACATATCTTTTCTTATATACTTGATTTCCTCTTGATCTGCACTGATTAGCCATGTGTCCAAATCCATTGCAAGTAAAGTAGTAACCATTGAAAGAGTTGCCATTTTCTCTAGAGTTATTCATTATCATACTTCGGCATTCATTTGATCTATGACCATACCTCTTACACTTGAAGTAATGACCTAAGAAGGATGGACCATTTTGATTTACTCTGCTTCTACACTGAGTAGCTCTATGACCAAATTTATTACAATTAAAACAATTTCCATTGAATGATGGATGTCTTTGAGCATTAGACTATCTTACCAGAGGTCTTCTAGGTCTGTTTTTCCCATTCCTTGGTTGAAAATTTCTTTGTCCGGATTTAGAGCTTTCACCTTTCTCATATCTAAGACCATGCTTGTCATCAACCTTTTTTTGTCCTTCAAGCAATGTTTCAAGTTTAGCTGAGCCTATCTTGAACTTCTCCTTGTATTCATTTGCAACTTCTAGGTCATGTCTGAGAATGACAATTTGCCTTTCAAGTTCTCTCTCATTGTCTCTGCTTTCTTGTAGATTAGACTCTAGGAGGCTAGCTATTCCATCTAATCTGCAACATTCTTTAGTTCTTTCTTTTAGATTTTGATTTAGGTCTTCTTCAATTTTCTTTCTATCTTCAATTTCTTTGGTTAGCCTCATCATCCCGGATTCCATCTCATGTTTAAGGACAACAACTTCTTTGGCTAACTTCTCACATTCCTTTGTCTTCTCTTTTAGAGCCTCATCCTTGTTGTTGTTTTCATAATGATTTCCCAGTAGAAGAGGTTGTTCCTCCCTCTTCTCATTGGATTTGCTCAATTTTTCTTTTAAAGTCTCAATGAAGTCTTCAGCATTTTTAAGGTTCTCTTACAACTCTTGGACTTCTGCTCTGGACTACTCAAGATCTTCTAAAGCGAGATTAAGTTGCCCTTGGAGGTTATATTCATCCATTTTACTACCTTCCTAGGTCTTCCTCAAGATGTTAAACTTTTTCAAAGGAACCTCGCTCTAATACCAATTGTTGGAATTAGTCCAGACAATTGAGAGGGGGGGTGAATCAGTTATCTCACAAATTTAACCTTTTTTGCTTTTAACCTTCTTTATCAACTTGTAATCAAATTATTAATGTAAACATTAAAGCATGAATTGACAACACATGAGCAGAAATAAATAAACACACATGACACAATGATTTTTAATGTGGAAACCTAGTTAAGGGAAAAACCACGATGGGGGTTAACCACAAAAATTATACTCTATTAAAAGTATTACAATTGGGAATGCACATGCATTCGGGCTCACTGATCAAAAGAAGGCTCACTACCTACAGAAGGCTCACTGCCTACAGAAAGAAGATTATAATGAGGTTGAACTAATAATTAGCATCTACCAATGCAAGGATTCAATTTTGGTTAAGCACAGAATACTGACTTGATACACTTCATCCTTGCTCTACCCTGTTTGCTGTTTTGCTAACATCTGAGCCTTAGATCTTTGCCCTTTTCACACTTATTCCATAGTCGCAACACACACACACTCAGATCACTTAAATTCATCAGCTATATATATCCACATTATGATATTCAATCACTTTTCAGTTAGCTTCAAGAACACTTAGAACTTTGTTGAAGACTCTACTCTGTCGGCTAAATCCATGCATGACTTGTAATGCGGACCAAAACTTGCATTCACAAATCATCAATTATGTCAAGGATTATCATTGATCATCACAAATCATCCAACTGACAACTTCCATTCATCCGGAACCAAGATCAATTACAAGGTTGGCCTGTTCTTTTGCTATCTACACTGTCAAACTGTAACCCCATACTCAGATGCAAATAACTTTTGAATCCTTCATCACCGGAGGTTAAAATTTTGGATTTAAATTGCCCTAAAAATCCTATGACTCCATTAGATCCATAGCATACTCTGATTTACCACCGGAGAGATCCGGACCAAGAAACCAGTGGACTTAGATAAATTTTGATTCTGACTTCTGGTATGAACAAATTATGTTATACAGATGAGTGGAATAGTCTTAGTTGCCATCAATGACAACACCTATCATGCGAAGTAGTGTCTCTTGCCAACATCCATAACTCCACTATCAAAAGTAGTCACACAAGCATTAACATGACCCTACAAAGGTCACTCAAGAATTCACACACACTGCAAGGATTCTTCCCAATCATTCAGGACATCAAGAAGGCCAATCTCAGAAAAGAAAATTCTTGGAAACCACAAGGGTCTATCAAATTTCACAATACTGTATTCCTCCACTACACACATGCAAGGAAGACATATTTGGAGAAAACACATGCTACTCACAACAGAAAACCACACAACGACCCCATACATGCTCAAACAAACTAAGCAAAACACACAATCCAGAGATCCCAATGTTGCAACATGGGCTCTAGTACCAAATGTAATGCCCCAAGTTTTCACCCAAGACATTAGCTGAACCAACACTGGACGAATATATTTTTTATGTTTGCAAGTGTGACATTCACATGTTGCATTGTACTCACATGCACACAAGGTGTCATAACAAGCACAATAACACCTAAGAAGACATTACCATTGCACTAAGCAAGGTGGCACAAGCGGAAGACTTCACTCATCATGTAAGAATTCACCATGATGACCAAGCAAGAGGTGGAACTCACTCTATGAAGAATATTGGATAGACATCCATGACCTCACTACCTCGCGAACACATGGAGTAGGATGAGGGTGATAACTACCTCAATCCATTTAATGACTACACAAGACATCCCAACACAAGGGAAACATCCACCCACGTGATGGTTTAACTAGGAGGTACAAGCCCTCAACCAAATGGAATGGTCACTAATTGATTTCATGTAAAGGTACACTTCTCGAAGCAAAGGTGGGAATAACTTCTAGTCCAGGACACCTATCGACAAAGTGTCAGCATGGGAAGACTCAAAGGAGCAAGGGAAAGACTTTCATAAAAAAGTTTCCCTAGAGGACAAAAGTGCTAGAATTGGGCATTGGATATAAGCCTGGACACTTAAGCTAGGCCCCTCTATCCAGGAAACTAGTGCCTAGTGTTGTGGTCCCTAGACACTAGTGTTGTGGTCCCTAGACACTAGTGTTGGGTGCTATACTCCCTAGACTCTAGCACTGGGCACTATAGTCCTAACAATGTCTAGAAAAATGAAAAAAACTAAAAATATAAAAAAACCCAGAACTTCCTCTAAGTCCCACCAAAGAATCTAAACATGATTTATACACTCTAGAGACACCAAGACACTTAGCCTAACACCAAACATGAAAATAAGGCATTCAACCAAAAATAAGACCAAAGCATTACAAAAAGCTATCATGTTTGACACTAGCGTTGATACATGCCAAAAGTAATGATAGGATCCTCACCACCTATGTGGCTAAAATATGATCCAATACTAACACATCCATAATCATCAATAATGACATAACATAAATGAATCTAAACATGCTAACATAGATAAATTACATGTGAAAATCATACAAATCATGCCAACGCCCTCACAAGATGAGGAATGGAAAAATACAACATGATAATAAATCATTAATACATTCAAATGGTTTCATCCTAAACATGGATGCATCATAACCAACATCATAAAATACCTCATAAAATCATTAAAGTATTATTACAAAGGTCTCAATTACCTACTTTACAAAGATTTATAATATACAATAATGAAATATTGTGTTAGTGTAGGTTTTTAATTTTCCTTAGGGTTATTTCTTTTTCCTACACATTATTAGGCTTGCTTAGGTTATATTAGACTTGGTTATTATGAGGCCACATGGCTAAATCCATCAGCTACATGTGTCACTTTCTCCCACACTTGGGTAGTTGAGTTTCACACCATCTTTTGGATTTTTATGCCACCTCTCATAACCATTTGTTTGTTTTTATCTAAGTAGGTATAACCATGTATTTTGGCTTTTACCAAGTAGGTAAAAATTCTACCTATTTTTGGTAGTTGGATTTATTACACCTCTTGGATATATTTGCCCATTACTTGATATATATACAACACTCTCCTCTCACCTTAACTAGTAAGGGAGAGTAATTTGAGCATTCTCAAAATTCTCTTGTAGTTTGTCTCTTGATTCTCTATCCATTCCTCTATTTTGATCTTTGATCATTTGTCGACTGGAGTGTATGTGATCTATGACTGACATTAGATCCTAGCTCAGTTCTTGCTTCTCATAGAATCTAACATGGTATCAGAGCTTGTTTGTTTGGTTTAGTTCATTTTTGTGATCCTATTATTTGAGAGATTTGGGACTATAAGATTGCTAATATTTTTCTCAAAAATTCAATATGCTCTTCTCTAACATCCTCAGATGATCTAGAGAACCAGAATAGTTTAGAGGAAAAATAGGCATCTATATACTCTGGCATATTTGTGTTCTTGTGAGATCTGGGTGATTATAGCTTTTTGGTAATCCTAGAAGCATTTTTGGCTATTCCATAGTATCTAGAAGGCTCATAAAAGTCAAGATTGGCTTTTGTTTCACCAAAATCAGAGATCAGAGGACCTAGTTGATACAAAGGTTTTCAGAGAGGTTCCTGGAGGTATTCATCAAATTGGTGCATTTTCAGCCCAAATGGACCTTGCCATCATGCTCAAAAGGCCCAAAAACCTTAAGATCGACTATCAAATTGTCAAAATTGGATTCTATAACTTTATGAGCCAATTTTTTCATCCCTGGGTTGTATGACATCTGAACTGTATAACTTTGCATACATTTTTTTGATTGTCTTAAATTTGATGGTCAAATTGCCGTCACTGGACACTAACTTAAATTTGAGGTTCATTTGACCATCAAAAACATTGTATTAAATTTGACATTCATTTGACCATCAAAAACACTATTTTAAATTGACGTTGATATCACCATCACAAAGGACTGTCTCAAATTTGACATCCTTATTAATATATTGTTATATATCATTATATACTTTTAGGTTTCTCTATTATCTCATTCCTATATTAATTTTATATATGGTTATATCTTTCTATTACCATATTATATCTATCTTTCCTATTACCCCCTTTTTTAATATATTTTTTATATATATTTATATATTTTCTCGTTTCCTTATCAATATATTGTTTTATATTATTATATATGTTTGGGTTTCTATTTTATTACTTTCCCATATTAATATGATAGATTAGTTATATATTTTTATCGCTATTTCATTATATTTATTTATTATTTTTAATAGTTTGAGTTTCTCTTTTTTCTATTTTTTACAAATAGTTATATATTTATAATACTTGTTGCATGCATACTAGATACACCTACTTATCTATTTATTTCTTTTACAGCATATGGTCGTGTTCTTGTCTCACGCTTATTGCTCTTGTTGCTCATGTCTCTTATTTCCTTAGTCTTAGCTTTCACTCTTATCCCCTTTTTAACTTTTGTTATCTCTTGTTGTGCTTCAACACTGCCCCCTTGGTGCTCATTTTATTTCCTTTTTCTCACCTCACCCATTGCCCTTGGTTTTCCGTTCCCCTCTCCCCCTCTACTTCCTTTATTAGGCTCAATTCTGCTATCTATATTTCTCAACACTCCTCTTCCTGATGATGGATCATTGAGTATGATCCGAAACGTTGATTCAAAAACATACACAGTGAAATCCAGAAGCAGAATGCATACTTTATCATGGACTGTGGAAAACTCATGCCTTCTATCCAAACAACTATCAGTAGGCCAACCCTTCTCCGTTTGCATTTTTGATTGGCAGTCCAACTTTAAATGACTATAACTTGAGCATACAAACTCCTTTTTTGATGCAATGTTTTTGTTTTGGAGTAAAATTTAACTCTCTATACTGTAGTGAAGTTGGTTTTTTGATTTGATTCTCCAAATTTCTAGAAATTGAAGATTCTCTCAGAATTTGCAACACAGTTCTTGTTTTGAGACCTTCTGGGAGCCATAACTTACATGCAAATAGACTCCTTTTTGGGTGCCATTTTTTTCAAGGTTCATATTTTTCTATGTACTCTACATTGGTGCTCTTAATTTGATCTCATATTGTACTTGAGTTGTAGTTTCAATGTTTTGGCCATTTTGGGCCCTGTAGGAGTCTAAAAATATGATATTTGCATTGTAAATTGCACCAATTATAAAGTGCCAACATTGTAATTTATGGGGGGTCATTTCATAAACTAGTGAAAAGGGGGGTGTCTCATGTGTCTCTTTTTCACACTTCTCTTTCTACATTTTAGTTTATTTTTCTGCACAAATGGATGCTTCAATAGTTCCTATTTTAACACCATATAACTATGTTGAATGGAAATCAAAGATGATAAACTATCTCAAAATGCATGGATATCACAAGGTTACAATGGGACTTGAAACAAAACCCCAAGATAATGCAGAAAAGATAAAATGGTGTAATAAATGTGATGAAGCATTTGGTTCTATGTGTATGTTAGTTTCTCCTGACTTACTTTTTCATATTGAATCTGCTAAAACACTCAATGATATGTGGACCAAATTAGAAAGCCTCTTTGGTAAGCACGATGAATTAAGGGGTCATCAATTGGAGAACGAACTCATAGGGTTGAGTCCTAGCAATTTTGACACCATACAAGACTTCACAAAGTTGAAAGCTATCAGATTGTAGTTGAAACAATGTGGAATAGTAAAACAAGACAAACAACTAATCTTAAGTATTCTTTCTAAGCTTGGTCCGAACTATTCTATGTTTGTTTCTACCTTTTATGTCACAAAATGTGCTCTTGGTTCCATGTATAAAATGCCTTCACTAGATGAGTTTGCTACAGAACTCACTAAGGAGCAAGATAAACTAGTTCACATGGGTACAATTAAACCCTTAAAGTCACATGCCTTGGCTGCAAATCAAGGCACAAAAGAACATAAAGGGTTTGGAAAACATGATAAGAAACAAAAGATCCAAGGAGAGAAGAAGAATGATTAGAAACTTGTTGCTTCAAATGTAGCTAGTCAAACCTCTTCATCAAAAAGTGAACAACCTAAGAAGGAGAAGACCAAGCATTCTTATTGTAAAAGGCCCGCCCATGATGAACACAAGTGTTTAAAGAAACAGATAGATCACCTTTCACATCTTCTTGAGAAGAACAATATCAAGGTGTTTGACTCTATCAAATTGAGTTCATCAGAAGGGTCTTCAAAGGACACATAAAAGAGTAAGGGGAAAGGAAAGGGAAAATCCCTAGTTACAGTTGCTTCACAACCTGATATCTGAATCATTGAATCAAGTGCTTTGCACCACACGGCTTCCTCATAGGATGGTTTTGGCTCCTTAGAGCCATGTTCTATGCTTGCCATTCTAATGGGTGATGACACTCTGTTGAAGTGAATGGGAAAGGGTCTGTTGATGTGGGTGTCAAAGGAACAATTTAGGATGTTCTCTGTGTTCCATCTTTGTCAACTAATCTCCTGTCTATCTATCAGATCACTCACACTGGCTCTAGAAAGCAGGTTGAGTTCACTCCAAACAAAGTGGTAATTAGTGAGTTGAACAATAGGTCTACAGTTACTATGGGAAAAGTAGATCATCATTCCAAATTGTATCAATTTTATCACTTTTTTCCTGACTCTCCTTCAAAAGTACTACTCACTCACTCAGATGAGGTAATTCATTTGTAGCATCAATGGTTTGCTCACTTGAATTACCTCTACTTACAGCAACCTGGTCAACAAGACATGGTTTCAAGGTTGCCTTCAACTTGATTCTCTGATGGAGTTTGCCAGGGATACATTCTTTGTAAGAATCCTAAGAAGTATGACAAAGGCAAAGCTTGGAGGGCCACACAACTTCTGGAGTTGGTACACAGTGACTTGGTAAGACCATTTCCACATCCTTCTTTTAGCAGGGCTAGATATGTTCTGACATTCATTAATGATCATTCTAGATACATATGGGTATATTTTCTCAAGTAGAAGTTTGAGGTGTTTTAGTTTTTTTAGGACTTCAAAGCTTTTACAGAGAAATAATCTGGGAAGGTCATCAAGGTTTTGCATACATATAATGGGGGGAATATGTCAACCACATGTTTGAGCAGTTTAGTGCTTCTGAGGGCATTGATCTTCAACACACAGTTTCCTATAGTCTACAATAGAATGGTGTTGCAGAATGCAAGAATAGGTCTTTAAAAGAGATGGCCAACTATATGATTCACTCCAGGTTAATGGTACCTCAATACTAGGTAGAGGCCATCAACTTTGCATGTTACATCTAGAGCCGTGTTCCTCACAAAGCTGTGAGAAACTCCTTTCCAAGATTGGACCGATCACAAACCCACAGTTAAGCACTTTTGAGTGTTTGGTTCTCCTACATGGGCCCACATTCTAGTAGAGAAATGCAAGGGTATGTATCCACAGAGCAAGCCTTGCATATTTTTTGGGTACCCAGATAGTGTCAAGGGCTACATGCTTCTCCATCCTACCACACATGAGCTGTTCATTGAGAGAAGTGTTTTTTGAGGACTCTTCCAGTTCTTCTCCTACCACTTCTCCATCCACCATCACATTGGAGACATTGTAGCATGATGACAATTCTACAGAGGATCTTAATCCTCTTGATCATGATGAGGAGTCTTCTTCCTCCACTTTAGATGGTGATAGTGATGATAAGTATCCACCCTCTCCTCCTAGTCATCATTTAGAGGTTAATGATTCTCCTCTAGGTTCTCCTACCACAGGGCCACTTTGGGCTCGTAAGACTTTGCAATCAACAAGTGATTGGGTTGGTGATCCTTCAGATACTCGAAGAACAATGTCACAATTTCAAAAAGTTCCACATCTCTTCATTGCTTCAACTTTGAACCCCTCTAGTTCTGCGGTTTCCAAAGCTTTGCAAATGATGAGTGTTTGTTTTGGTTCTTGAAATATATATGATTTTTTTGTGTTTTCTCAATAAGATGCCAGGAACAATACAACAAAGAAAATTACAAATCAATTAAATAAAGACATCTGCTGCAAATGATTTATTAAACTATTTCCAAAAGCTTTTTACAATTATGTGCATACCCGAATGAAGGAAACCTTATTTGCCTTCAAACCTGATCACCTATGTTGCTACTATCAACATTGTTCATGCACTGTAGCATTTACTGTAGCGCATCACTGTAGCGGCACTATTCATGACAATGTAGCAGCCAACAAAAAAGCTTGAAATCTGATATAAATGGCTGCCAAGAATGAAGCTACAAGTCTGCAATTAATTATTCTTCATTAATCTTCAAACCCTTAATGATATCTTTCACCTTTAAGCACAAATAGAACTCCAGAATGAAACTCTCCTCAGGCAATGATTCAGCTGATCTTTCATAGCCTCAAGATTGCACAAATAATGAAGAGTTTTCATTCTTCAATGCTGATATGAAGACAATCTGCTGTAACCCTTGGTCTCATGCACAGACTTCAAGAAATCCTCCAAAGCAAAGTCAAATGATCATTCCATAATTAATGAGGTTGATTTGGCTTTTGAGAGATTTTATATTCTCATGAACATGCATGACTTTCCAAAATACTTTTTGGCTTTTAAAATAATATTTTATTATTTGCTTTAGTTGCCTCAAAAGTACCTTGGTTATTCTGCCCATAATAAATTAATATCATTAATTGCACTTTATCATGTGTCATTGGCCCCCTTTTAATATAAAGTCAAAATATAACTTTATATTATAAACATTTAATTAACATCATTAATGACACATCAAAATATTAATATCTCCTTAAAATTCCATCAGTTTGCTATGCCAACTGAAACCAACATCAAAACTGCTAAACACTGAATGATCAGGCACCCTGCCACAAATAGCAACTTCTGATAGCTGACTTACTATAAATAGTAAGTACACACCACTGAGTCCTGAAACATCTGCAAAGGCCCAAACATTGGTCGACACTGTATCTAAGACCTGTCCAGGTGCCCTGCTATAAATAGAAATCCTGACTCCTTGAAAAAGTAACTTACTATAAATAGTAAGTGTGCCAAATGGAGTCCAACGAAGGCCAAACCTGAACTCTCACTGAACACTGGAGGCGAAGCCACATCGAAAACTACCAAAAGAAGACCCCTTAAGCATCTGCTCTAGCCTACAAGGGTCAATTGACACGAAGTCCCAAAATAGCACGTTACTATAAATAGTAACTCCTAAAAAGTAGGAACTGCTGACAAAAGAAACATCCCTAAAAAATAGGAACTCCCAATTGGTCAAATAGGGCCTGATCCCACACCTCCTAAAAAAAGGGAATTACTAAAAATAGCAAGTCTTGGACAAGTTGTTCGAATTAGGCGCATAAAGTGTCGATCAACTCTAATTGTCCGTCTAAACCCTGCTGAGCAACAAAAACTCTACTCTGGCTGTGTTGGAACCATCCCAGAAGCTAGCACTACCAAACTGCATGAGGGCCTAAAAATGGGGACATTACAGTCTGCCCTCCCTGAAATTGCTTGACCCCAAGCAATCTCAACACTGTAATAACTCCAACCAACAATCCATGGTATGCCTGGATCCCAAATCAATTGTTGATGCCTGAGGCAAGTGATGCAATAAGAGTCCATCAACATGAAGATACCATCATTAAACATCCTCCAAGGGCTGGAGTAAAATAATTTTGCCTCTATCCACAAAATATCAATGTATATATGTGCCATCAACCAAAAGCCTGCACAAGTAGTGCAATCAAGTACTATGGATACTCCATTCTCCATCACACTATCCATCAACTCATCTAATAACCTGTGATGAATAGTGATAACCACAAAGCTGGACCACCTGCACCAAATCCTCTGCTGCCTCATGCTACCACTAACAATATCAAGCCAAAGATGTGAAGCAACATATTGTGGCCCTGAAGAGGTAGTGTGTCGAACAATTCCAGGGTCCAAAATGAACCTAGATAGACCACACCACTGAACTGGATTACTGCCCTCATCAATGGCAATGACCAAGACATTATCTGGCAGACTACTAGGATCCCAAATGATCTGGTGGAAAGCACTATAGTCAAATCTCTGCACTGTCCTACAGTAACAGTATCCTCCTATCCTGTCAGATCCTGTCACCCTGTGCAAAAACCACCCCCAATTCAACTAACCACTGGGCCTATGGGTTATGGACCCAAACAACTACCAAAAAAGATGAGTATCTCCTAACTCATCTACAAATGTTGGTGTCCCCACAATACTCCAACTGCCAAAGATGGAAGAAGAGTGCTCCTGACACCAACTCATAAAGCTAGTTGCACTAATCAATGCAATTGTGGAGGGCTGATCCCTCTCAGCATCAACGGAAGTGGATATCTGTGGCTCTTCCCTCACGAGTGCACCATACAACTACCTAGCAAGCATGAAAGCACAACCTCTATCTGTAAGCAACTGTATGGCATCAGATCTCATCCTGTCAAGCACATGTCTAACCAAGTGTAAGTTGGATGCCGAGATTCCATACTTAGGCCCATCTAGTGCTCCATCAAACTGGGCTAGCCCAATGAGGTACTCGATCCATCTATCTACCTTACCATATCGGCTTAAGACTTGTGCCACCTCCTCCTCTGCTGAATACTTATCCCCAAGGAATAAGCCAAGAGGTGTAGCCTGTTGCAATTCATGCATGTTCTCTACCAAAGCACGGATTACACAGCTGCAAGTGGCATCACTATGTGGATTTTCTGCCTCTACAACATGAAGTTTGGGATCATTAATGAGGAGTAACTCCTCATCAAAATCTGATGCCAAATCAGCAACATGCTCATTTACTAAAACTGATTTTAAATCATGCACATAGCTGCTATCAACATCACAATGTGAGCATGCATCATTGCCTTTTTGAACCTTGTCATGTAGCTCTTCTTTTCCCTCATTTCCTTGTCCCTCAATCACATGCACAACACAAGATTCTTGCCCATCCAAAGAGGCTGCAATAGAAAACTGATTTTCTGATTTCTTTGGTGAAGCATGAGCCAAACTCAACTCCACATGCAACTCCTCAATCTGATTTTCTTCCATAAGGAGAGCCATTTGCGAGTCTTCCAAAGATTTTCTAGTCTTCACTAGCTCTGTGGTGAGTTGATCAACCTCTTCCTCTTTCCTCTTCAATGCATCTGAATATATGACACCCAATTTAAGTAGGTGATCTCTATCAGAAAGAAGAGTTAAATAGTTATTTTTCATAATCTCCATGGCTATTTTAAATGCTTGCAAATCAGAGATTGATGAAGCCTCTTCAACACCTCTATGTCTCCCCTCAAGTTGAACCTTCCATAGATGAATTTCCACCATCTTGTGGGAATGATCAAAATGGGACAGCACTGTAACAAGCTTATCTTCACCAACCTTTAGTTGGTTCTCCAAATCAGACTTAGGGACCAAGGAAAATTCATTAGTTGAAATTGTGGGCTGCCAATGGAGAGCTTGACTCTCATAAAAATATTCTTCTGAGGTGTCCTCATGCTGGTTTGGAACTAGAGCAGTAGTAGTTCCCAACCCAAATTCCTCATCATCCCTCCAAAAAATAGACTCAATGGATGATGAATCACTAACCTCATGGAGAGGTAAGATCACTCTTAGGACTATCAAAAGAGTCCCCAATCATAACCTCCATGTCACCAACTAAGAGACTTGTGCAACCCTGTCCTGTAGGATCCACTATTTCTTCCTCTCTACCTTCTATAGCATCAATTGGGTGAAGATCAACTGAAATAGACCCAGTCTCAATACTGTTGGTCAACACTTCATCTGTTACCTTTCCCTCTGGATTTTTGTGAGTGCATTTAACATCAGCCCCACAGGAATCACTAAGGGACTCATCATCTTTGTCCATTCTATTGTCCATAGGATCAGCTGTATGCTGGTCACTAACTGCTGAAAATTCATTGTAGAGGTTTCTAGATACTTCACCTATAGAGACCTCTTGTTCCTCTTTCTTTTTGTTTTGTGATGTAGACCCCTTAAAAAAAATGCCATATACCGTGTTGCTTTGTTTATGTTTGTAGGGTGTGAAATCAATTCATTCGTCCTTCTCTGGTTTTCATCCAACTTATTCAAACTTTGTTTAAGCTTCTCCATATTCTTGTCCCACTGCTTCTGGGTACTTGAAGTAACTATGATTCTATAGCTGATTCAATTGAATATTTTTTTAAAAAAAACCACACATGCAACCATTAAAATTGACATGCAAGCATATGGGTGCTCTCCAAATTGACATGCAAGTACTGGGTACTAACATGCAACTGCAAAAACTGACATGCAAGTGTTGATCACTAACATACAACCCTCAGAATCGACATGCAAACATTTGGGTAGTCTCAAAACTAACATGCAAGTTAAAATCTCTA
The DNA here is from genome assembly GCA_027924645.1 of Cunninghamia lanceolata. Taxonomy (NCBI): domain Eukaryota; kingdom Viridiplantae; phylum Streptophyta; class Pinopsida; order Cupressales; family Cupressaceae; genus Cunninghamia; species Cunninghamia lanceolata. The sequence goes on along the minus strand of BSBN01000430.1, from coordinate 4,234,790 downwards.
ACATGCAACTGAATAAATTTTTGATTTCCCAACAAGATGACAGGAAACCGCTCTGATACCATTGTAATGAACCCCTCTAGTTCTCCAGTTTCCAAAGCTTTGCAAATGATGAATGTTTGTTTTGGTTCTTGAAATATATATGATTTTTTTGTGTTTTCTCAATAAGATGCCAGGAACAATGCAACAAAGGAAATTGCAAATCAACTAAATAAAGACATCTGCTACAAATGATTTATTAAACTATTTCCAAAAGCTTTTTACAATTATGTGCATACCCGAATGAAGGAAACCTTATTTGCCTTCAAACCTGATCACCTATGTTGCTGTTGTCAACACTGTTCACATTACTGTAGCGGTACTGTTCACGGTACTGTAGCGGCACTATTCACAACACTGTAGTAGCCAACAAAAAAGCTTGAAATCTGATATAAATGGCTGCCAAGAATGAAGCTACAAGTCTGCAATTAATTATTCTTCATTAATCTTCAAACCCTTAATGATATCTTTCACCTTTAAGCACAAATAGAACTCAAGAATGAAGCTCTCCTCAGGCAATGATTCAGCTGATCTTTCACAACCTCAAGATTGCACAAACAATGAAGAGTTTTCATTCTCCAATGCTGATATGAAGACAATCTGCTAAAACCCTTGGTCTCATGCACAGACTTCAAGAAATCCTCCAAAGCAAAGTCAAATGATCATTCCATAATTAATGAGGTTGATTTGGCTTTTGAGAGCTTTTATATTCTCATGAACATGCATGACTATCCAAAATGCTTTTTGGCTTTTAAAATAATATTTTATTATTTGCTTTAGTTGCCTCAAAAGTACCTTGGTTATTGTGCCCATAATAAATTAATATCATTAATTGCACTTTATCATGTGTCATTGGCCCCTTTTTAATATAAAGTCAAAATATAACTTTATATTATAAACTTTTAATTAACATCATTAATGACACATCAAAATATTAATATCTCCTTAAAATTCCATCAGTTTGCTACACCAACTGAAACCAACATCAAAACTGCCAAACACTGAATGATCAAGCGCCCTGCCACAAATAGCAACTTCTGATAGCTAACCTACTATAAATAGTAAGTACACACCACTGATTCCTGAAACATCTGCAAAGGCCCAAACATTGGTCGACACTACATCTGAGACCTGTTCAAGTGCCCTGCTATAAATAGAAACCCCGACTCCCTGAAAAAGTAACTTACTATAAATAGTAAGTGTACCAAACAGAGTCCAACGAAGGTCAAACCTAAACTCTCACTGAACACTGGAGGTGAAGCCACACCAAAAACTACCAAAATAAGACCCCTTAACCATTTGCTCTAGCCTACAAGGGTCAATTGACACAAAGTCCCAAAATAGCAGGTTACTATAAATAGTAACTCCTAAAAAGTAGGAACTGCTGACAAAAGAAACATCCCTAAAAAATAGGAACTCCCAACTAGTCAAACAGGGCCCGATCCCACACCTCTTAAAAAAAAGGTAATTACTAAAAATAGCAAGTCTTGGACAAGTTGTCTGAATTAGGCGCAGAAAGTGTCGATCAACTCCAATTATCCGTCTGAAGCCTGCTGAGCAACAAAAACTCTACTCTAGCTGTGCTGGAACCACCCCAGAAGCCAGCACCACCAAACTGCATGAGGGCCTAAAAATGGGGACATTACATTTCCACATCTCTTCATTGCTTCAACTTTTGATCTGTAGACTTTTTAGGAAGCTTCTAGTGTCCCCAAGTGGGATGCAACAATACATGAAGAGTTTAGTTCCTTGGAAAGGAATCATACATGGGATTTAGTCCCTCTTCCTAAGGGAAGAAAACTTGTTTGATGCAAGTGGATCTATCAAACAAAATTTATAGAAGATGGGTTAGTTGTCAAGAATAAGGCTCACTTGGTCGTCAAAGGATTCCCCTAGGTGCCTGAGATTGACTACTTTGAGACTTTTGCGCCAATAGCCAAAATGAATTCCATCTAACTTGTCCTTGCTATAGATGTAGCCCATCATTGGGAAGTTCATCAGATGAACACGAAGAGAGCTTTTCTTCATGGTGACCTTAAGGAGGAAATCTACATGGAGCAGCCACATGGGTTCATTTAGGATCCTTCGCTTGTTTGTGGACTTTTGAAATCTCTTCATGGCCTCAAACGGGCTCCTCTCACCTGATATACGAAGATGGGCTCCTTCCTTCTGTCAGTTGGGTTCACTCGATGCCATTTTGATCCGAATGTATAGATTCTGTAGCAGGATGATACTCTAAAATTTCTAGTTCTCTATGTCGATGACTTTTTGATCACTGGGAGTCACTCATCCACCATAAAAGTAGTGAGAACTACTCTACATGATCAATTTCTAATGTCTGACTTGGGTCTTTTGCACTACTTCTTAGGGATTGAGATCACTCAATCATCTTTAGGTATCTTCATGGCACAACCCAAGTATGCACTTGATATGCTTTCTAGATTTCACATCACTGACTGTAAGCTTACATTGACTCCATTTCTATCAGGGGTCAAACTTGAGGCTAAGTGTTCTTCACCCTTGGTTGATGGCACTTTATACTGATAGCTTGTTGAAAGTCTCATCTATATGACTCACACAAGGCCTGACATTTCATATGCCATGGGCATGGTCTTTCAATTCATGCAAGAACCACATGAGTTGCATTGGAAAGCAACTAAGTAGATTCTCCACCATGTTTAGGGCATTCACAGTTATGGGATTCACTATGCAACAGGCGTGAATTTTGATTTGGTTGGATACACAGATTCAGATTTGGCAGGCGATTCTCAAGATCACAAGTCTACTTCAGAGTATTGCTTCTCACTTGGTTCTAGTCCAGTTTGTTGGTTGAGTAAGAAGTAATCTACAATTTCTCTTTCATCTATATTAAGGGGCAGTTAATGACACCATTGAGGCCATCTAGCTTTAGAATATTCTCACTGAGTTTGGCATTTCATTTAGAAATCCCACAATCATTTTTTGTGATAATCAGAGTGCAATACATATCTCAAAGAATCCAGTCCATCAAAAGCGAATGAAACACATTGAGCTACATATGCATTACATTCGAGAGATGATTCATGCAAACATCATTGGTATTAAGTACATTAGAGTATATCACAAACATATTCACCAAACCCTTCATTGAGAGCAAGTTCCTTCATCTCCAAGCTTTGCTAGGGGTGTGACTAGTGTCTACTTGAGGAGGGGCTTCTTATCCTTTGCTTCCACTCTCTCTAGTCTAGGGGTGTTTTTCTCTCTCTATTTGGGGGGGCTATTCCTTTGTGGGGGGCTTCTTCTCTTTTGGGGGGAATTCTTTGTACATGGGTACCTCACCAGGCTTCACTTTTTGGGACCCATATCATTTCACCCACCTAAGCTACGCTTAAGGGGGGGTGTTAGTGTAGTTGTTTATTTTCCTTAGGGATATTTCTTTTTCCTACACATTATTAACCTTCATTAGGTTATATTAGACTTGGTTATTATGAGGCCACATGGATAAATCCATCAACTACATGTGTCACTCTCTCCCACACTTGGGTAGTTGAGTTTCACACCCTCTATTGGATTTTTATGCCACCTCTCATAACCATTTGTTTGTTTTTATCTAAGTAGGTATAACCATGTATTTTGGCTTTTACCAAGTAGGTAAAACTTCTTCCTATTTTTGGTAGTTGGAGCTATTACACCTCTTAGATGTATTTGCCCCTTATTTGCTATAGATACATCACTTTCCTCTCACCTTAACTAGTTCGGTAACTAGTAAGGGAGAATAATGTGAGCATTCTCAAGATTCTCTTGTAGGTTGTCTCTTGATTCTCTCTTCCAGGATTCTCTCTCCATTCCAATATTTTGATCTTAGATCATTTGTCTACTGGAGTGTATGTGATCTACAACTGACATTAGATCCTAGCTCAGTTCTTGCTTCTTGTAGAATCTAATATATTGCAAGTGCATAAAACACCATAAGTCCAACACACTCTCTAAGGTGTTACCATAGGTACATATCATGACATACTCAACCTAACAAAAGGACAAAAAAGACATCCAACTATAAAAATATCATCATGATAAGACCAATGGGGGAATGTTTCTCGCCTCCCAACCATATTGCCATCGTCAAGTGCAATAGCCCTTTATGCCACTCTAGGAAACCCCCAAGCTTTAGAGAAGATGCTCATGGCAAAATCGTTATCAAACCATCTCACATAATCTAGGCTATACATGGAAACATATGGCATACATGCCAATCAATGCACACAACACACATGTGGCACAACTTCCAATCTAGTGCATGCAAGTAACACATGACACAACTACCAAACAATTACATACCAGTGACGTGGCACACACTTGCCAATACAATACATACAAGTATAAATGGATCACACAAGCCAACAAACATGAAAGAATTACATCACAACATTCAAGCATAAGGGAGATTATCACACCTCCAATGCATGCCAAAGAAGACATAAATCATAGACCATCATACACACACAATCATGAATTAGACATCTCAATGCACATGCAAATGCTAGGGTCGCATCCTGTCAAATACAATTCCATTGGTAAGCAAGGAAGAGAGACATAGCAGTCAAGACAAGGAGTGTCATTACGAGGGCTTTACCACCTCGTAGCATAAGAGTAGTTGTCTCCCTATCAAGTAGTCTACTCGAGTATTCACCAACTCTCAAAGTCATGACATACTTTCTCTACCCAAACCAAACCTAGGAAAGCATCACCTATTTGGGTAGGTATCTTATTACATTTTAATTACCCAATGTGATTATGATTTACTTAATTAAACTCCCCAATCACTATTTCCTATGATCCATTTGTATCGTGGTGCGTGGTGGGAGCCACTCCTTTCTTACCCTATACCTCTTCCTACATTGTCCATTTCACCAATTTTACAAATTGGGCATGGCATGGAAAACAAGGTGATAAAAATCACGACATGATATAAAAAGATGCAATAATTAATTTCATAAGGGAGACCACTCATTCCACATTTCAATTCATTCAAATCGGGCCTAAAATACAAAATCTATATTTTTCTCAAAGCATAAAAACCATAACACCCCCAATTTCCCCATTAAAGGTTGCTTTGCTACTTTGGATAAATTTCTAACTTTTAGAATATAAGTTTAATCCAAAAACAAATAACAACCCATTGTTTTGAATGTGAACAACACTCTACTTATGCAATAAAATTTAAGTGGACATTTCTACATAAGTTTGTTATAAGTTTATTTGTTTTTGCAAGTTTCCAACTCAAGAACACAAGTAAATAAATAAATACAAACTATAATTTAATTTTAAACTCTCATTTATATCAAATGAAGCCATGAACAAACCACAGTAGTGGCATGTCAAGACAAACACATGATAATTTAAAACATAAGCAATGGAAGAATCATACCTTTCCATCAACAAGAAAATCCAAGAAGAAGGGAGAGTTTGGAAGGCATTCCTTTAGCACACGAACTCCAAGAATCCACCAAGTAATCACAATCAATCTTTCTTCCAACAACCAAGCAAATCCTTCCTTCAATCCATGGAGAAAAATTCCTTTCTTTTCTTACAAAGAGAGGGTTTGATAGAAAAGCTAATAAAATAGAATGAAAATGAAATAAGTCTATTTTTCCCTTTTATAACAAAAAGGCCCTAATTTCATTTTCTTTTATATTTCTATTTTCTAATTCTCAAATCTTTTTTGAAATAAATAGGAAATTAGTTAATTAAATTAATGCAACTATTCCCACTAGGTAATTGCAATTTAACTTAACGACATTTCAAAAAGTCTAAACACTCATCATAAAGTATTCAATTTTCCAAAGTAATGCAATTCAATCTTTTTGATGGAAAAATATTAAATTTCAGAAAAGAATCAAAATCACTTTAAATTTATTCCTCTAGCATAAAATAATGCAATAAACATTTTTTCTAAGATATAGTTAATAATTTTTAATTAAATCATTAAAATATTTTGAAAACATGAAAATCACGTTTTTCAAGATAATTTAAAATATAGTGCAAAAGGCTAAGGAAACACATGTAAAGGACACAACACCCATTATGGGTTTCCACAACACAAGGATAAGGGTGAGATGGCTAAGCATCCCATGTCAGCCTTCTCCACATTTCCCACATTAGTCAAACACTTGTAATTTTTCTACACACTCGAGTCAACCATCAGGCGTACCTGCTCCACATATAATAGCCGAAGCAATATAATCCACCCCAACATGGCATAAATCATACACGATATAAAATCATCACATATAATGTAATCATCTACGACTAGCATGATCTAAGAACATGATGCATAATCAACAACATTTCACAATGCTGGAATAATATAACAATCACAATTATAACAAATATAGTGAAAATAGTGAAGCTGAAACACTGAAATAATCTATCATACACAATCACAACGTATGCATCCCATAATGCATAGTTGTAAGCCAAATATAAGAGCAAAACCCCATCGGAAACACCTCGATGGTCATCCAGAATACACCCTTAGAACCCCTCGAGAGTACAATAGGCTTCATCGGCAAGTTTAGTGCAATGGATCAAAGCATAAGAATCAAATAATACATTGATAGCACTCAATACATGTAACATATGAATCAAAAAGCACACTAGGGAAATACTAGGGTGGGCATTACAAATTGAAGCTTCTTCCTTCCCTTGGCATATTGTGTTCAACAAAAACTTAATGAGAGGAGTTTAGATAGAGGAGATTGAATAGAGTGTGATTATTCTATCACAATTGTAAGTTTAGTATTCTCTTTTTTTCTAGTTTTTAGCTTTTGCATTCAAATTCATAGTTTAAGGTTTGTTTGTATGGGTTTATTGTAGTAGCTATCATCTTGGCTATTCCTTGAACATGTTATAGGAATTGTGTGTAGTGAATAAATTTATTACAAAAAAATAAATAAATCCATATTTATAAAAACTTTAGAAGATCACAATAGTAGAAAGACATATTTAATAATCAAACAAAACAAAATATATTAGATCCACACAATAATGGTGAAATAAGAGCATGGAAAATGATTATTTAGTAGAGGCACTTTAAGGGGTCAACCCCCAAAATCCTTACAATAAGAACAAAAGTCCCAATATGCTAATCAACAACTACTTATTACCTCCTATATATGGAATCATTAGGCAATATTGACCTCTTAATTCCAATGAGACTAATTAAACCTGTATAATCAATATATCTCTAAGGAACAAACAAATTATTAAGATAAATCTTATGCCACCCTTTCCCTCTTTCTGTTAGTGTAGGTTTTTTATTTTCTTTAGGGAGATTTATTTTTCCTACACATTATTAAGCTTGCTTAGGTTATTAGACTTAGTTATTATGAGGCCACATGGCTAAATCCATTAGCTACATGTGTCACTCACACCCATACTTGGGTAGTTGAGTTTCACAACCTCTTTTGGGCTTTTATACCACCTCTCATATAACCATTTATTTGTCTTTTACTGAATAGGTATAACCATGCATTTTAGATTTTACCAAGTAGGTAAAACTTTCACCTATTTTGGGTAGTTGGAGTTATTACACCTCTTGGATGTATTTGTCCATTATTTACTATATATACAACTCTCCTCTCCCCTCCTGGGTAGTCAATGAAAGTAATGTGAGCATTATCAATATTCTCTTACAATTTGTCTCTTGATTCTCTCTTTCAAGATTCTCTCTCCATTTCACTATTTTGATCTTTGATCATTTGTCGATTGGAGTGTATGTGATCTACGACTGATATCAAATCCTGGCTTGGTTCTTGCTTCTCACAGAATCTAACATGGTATCAGAGCTTGTTTGTTTGGTTTAGTTCATTCTTTTGATCTTGATATTTGAGAGATACGGGACTAAATATAGCTAATATTTTCTCAAAAACCCAGTATTCTCTTCTCTTGTATCCTCGGATGATCTAGAGAATTAAAATAGTTTGAAGGAAAATAAGCATCTGTATTACTCTAGCATGCATATTTGTGTTATTGTGAGATCTAGGTGATTGTAACTTATTAGTAATTCTAGAGGCATTTTTAGCCATTCCATAGTGTCTAGAAGGCTTGGAAAAGTCAAGATTGGCTTTTGTTTCACCAAAATTAGAGATCGGAGGACCCAGTTGCTACAAAGGTTTTCAGAGAGGTTATTAGAGGTAGCTGTCAAATCAGAGCATTTTTGGCCCAAACGGACCTCACCATCATGCTCAGAAGGCTCAAAAACCTTAAGATTGACTGTCAAATTGTCAAAATCAGAGTCTACAATTTTTTGAGTCAATTTTTTTCATCCTCGAGTTGTACGACATCCATACCATACAACTCTGCAGAATTTTTTTTAACTGTCTTAAATTTGACTATCAAATGACCATCATTGGACACTGTCTTAAATTTGATATTCATCTGATCGTCAAAAACACTATCTTAAATTGGATGTTCATATGACCATCACAAAGGACTATCTCAAATTTGATGTCCAAATGATTGTTAACATGCTAACCCCTCTCCATTTGCACTTTTGATTTGGTAGTCCAACTTCAAATGATTGTGAGCATATGAACTCATTTTTTGATGTAATTTTTTTGGGGTAGAATTTCATGCTCTATGCTATGGTGAAGTTGTTGTTCTAATTTGATGCTCCCAATTTTAAAAAGTTGAAGATTCTCTCAGAATTTGTTACGTAGTTCTCATTTTAAGACCTTCCAGGAGCCATAACTTGTGCAAAAAGACTCCTTTTTAGGTGTCATTTTCTCCAGGGTTCATATTTTTCCATATACTCCACATCAGTGCTCTCAATTTGATCTCATATTGTACTTGAGTAGTAGTTTCAGTGTTTTGGCCATTTTGGGCTCTGTAAGAGTTTAAAAATCTAGTATTTGCATTGTAAATTGCACTAATTATAAAGTCCAACATTGTAATTTCTATGGGGGTCATTTCAGAAACTAGTGAAAAGGGGGGGTGTCTCACATGTCTCTTTTTCACACTTCTCTTTTTGCATTTCAATATACTTTTCTACACTAATGGATGCATCCACAATTCCTATTTTAATGCCATACAACTATTTTGAATGGAAATCAAAGATGATAATCTATCTCAAAAGGCATGGATATCACAGGGTTACAATGGGACTCGATACAAAACCCAAAGATGATATAGACAAGATAAAATGGTTTAAGAAATGTGATGAAGCCTTTGGTACTCTGTGTATGCCAATTTCTCTTGACTTACTTTTTCATATTGAATCTGCTAAAACACCCAATGATGTGTGGACCACATTAAAAAGCCTCTTTAGTAAGAAGGATGAATTAAGGGGTTATCAATCAGAGAATGAACTCATAGGGTTGAGTTTGAGCAATTTTCACACCATACAAGACTTCTTCACAAAATTAAAAGCCATCAGATTGTAGTTGAATAGTGTGGAATAGAAAAAGAAGACATACAACTAAACTTAAGCATTCTTTCTAAGCTTGGTCTGAACTATTATATGTTTGTTTCTACCTTTTATGCCACAAAATGTGCTCTTGGTTCCAACTATAAAATGCCTTCACTAGATGAGTTTGCTATAGAACTCACTAAGGAGCAAGATAAATTGGTTCACATGGGTACAATTAAACCCTCTAAGTCACATGCCTTGGCTATAAAACAAGGCATTAAATAATAGAAAGGGTTTGACAAACATGATAAGAAACAAAATAACCAAGAAGAGAAGAAGAAAGATTAGAAACCTGCTACTCCAAATACAATTAATCAGATCTCTTCATCAAAAGGTGAACAACCTAAGAAAGAGAAGGTCAAGTGCTCTTCTTGTAAAATGCCTAGCCATGATGAACACAAGTGTTTAAAGAAACAAATTGATCACCTATCACATCTTCTTGAGAAGAACAATATCAAGGTACCTGATTCTGTCAAACATAGTTCATCAAATGGGTCTTCAAAGGACATAGAAAGAGTAAAGGGAAAGGAAAGGGAAAGGCCCTAGTTGTAGTTGCTTCACAACCTGATACATGTATAATTGACTCAAGTGCTTCACACCACATGGCTCCTTACAGGATGGTTTTGCCTCCTTAGAGCCATGTACTATGTCCACCATACTCATGGGTGATGACACTCTTGTTGAAGTGTATGGGAGAGGATCTGTTGATGTGGGCAGAGGAACATTTTAGGATGTTCTCTACATTCCATCTTTGTCAACTAATCTCTTATCTACTTATCATATCACTCACACAAGCTCTGGCAAGCGGGTTGAGTTCACACCAAACAAAGTGGTAATTAGTGAGTTGGATGATGGGTCTACAGTTTATGTGGGAAAAGAAGATCATTAGTCTAGACTATATTAGTTTTCTCACTTTGTTCCTGAATCTCCTTTGATAGTACTACTCACACATTCAGATGAGGTGATTCAATTGTGGCATTAGTGGTTTGGTCACTTGAATTACCACTACTTGCAGCAGCTCAGTCAATAGGACATGGTTTCAGGGTTGCCTTCAATTTGATTTTCTCGTGGAGTTTTCTTGGGAAGCATTCTTGGTGAGCATTCTGAGGAGAAATATGACAAAGGTAAAGCATGGAGGGCCACACAACTTCTGGAGTTGGTACATAGTGACTTGGTAGGACCATTTCCACATCTTTCTTTCCACAGGGATAGATATGTTCTGGCATTCATTGATGATCTTTTGAGATACACATGGGTTTATTTTCTCAAGCAAAAGTCTAAGGTCTTTGAGTCTTTTTAGGAATTCAAAGATTTTATAGAGAAACAATCTAGGAAGGCCATCAAGATTTTGCATATAGATAATGGGGGAATATGTCAACCATAGGTTTGAGCACTTTCATGCCTCTGAAGGCATTGATCTTCAACACAAAGTTCCCTACAGTCCACAATAGAATGGTGTTGCAAAATGCAAGAATAGGTCCTTGAAAGAGATGGTCGATTGTATGATTTACTCCAGGTTTATGGCACCTCAGTACTGGGTGGAGGCCATCAACTGTGTGTGTTATATCTAGAATTAGGTTCCTCACAAAGCTATGAAGGGGGAAACTCCTTTCCAAGCTTGGACCAGCCGAAAACCCATAGATACCCACCTTCGAGTGTTTGGTTCTTTTGAAGGGTCCACATTCCAGTGGAGAACTGTAAGGCTATAGATTTGTAGAGCAAGCCTTGCATATTTGTTGGGTACTCAGATAGTATTAAAGGCTACAGGCTTCTCCACCCTACCACACATGAGCTATTCATTGAGAGGATTGTTCATTTTGAGGACTCCTCCAGTTCTTCTCCTACCACTTCTCCATCAACAATCACATTGGAGACATTGCAACATGATGACAGTTCTTTAGAGGATCTTAATACTTCTGATCATTATGAGGAGTCTTCTTCCTCCACTTTAGATGGTGATAGTGATGATGAGGATCTACCCTCTCCTCCTAGTCATCATTCATAGGTTGATGATTCTCCTCCAGATTCTCCTACCACATGGCCTCTTTGGACTTGCCAAACATTGCAGTTAGTAAGTGATTGGGTTGGTGACCTTTTGATACTTGAAGAACAAGGTCACAATTTCAGCATGATCCACATCTCTTCGTTGCTTCAACTTTTGATCCATAAACTTTTTGAAAAGCTTTCAGTGTCCCCAAGTGGGATGCTACCATGCAAGAAGCTCATTCAGTTCCTTGGAAAGGAATCACACTTTGGATTTAGTCCTTCTTCCTAAGGGAAGGAAATTTTTTTGATGCAACTGATCTATTAAATAAAATTTTCAGCAAATGGGTCAATTGACAAGCATAAGGCTCACTTGGTCACTAAAGTATCCTCCCAGGTGCCTAGGATTGAATACTCTGAGACTTTTGTGCCAGTAACCAAGATGAATTCCATCTAACTTGTCCTTGCTATAGCTGCAATCCATCATTGGGAAGTTTATGAGATGGACGTGAAGAGTGCTTTTCTTCATGGTGACCTTCAGGAGGAAATCTACATGGAGCAGCCACAAGGGTTCTTTCAAGATCCTTCACTTGTTTTCCATCTTCAGAAGTCTCTCTATGGCCTCAAACATGCTCCTCAAGCCTAGTATGCCAAGATGGACTCCTTCCTTTTATTAGTTGGGTTCTCTCGATGCTATTCTAATATGAATGTTTACATTTTGCATTAGGATGATACTCTCACATTTCTAGTTCTTTATGTCGATGACTTGTTGATCATAGGGAGTCACTCCTCTACCATCAAGGGAGTGAAAAATTCTCTACATGATCAATTTCTAATTTCAAACTTGGGTCTTTTACACTACTTCTTAGGGATTAAGATCACCCAGTCATCCTCAGGTATCTTCATGGCACAACCCAAGTATGCACTTGATATGCTCTCTAGATTTTGCATGGCTACTTGTAAGCTTGCACTAAATCCATTTCTGTCAGGACTCAGACTTGAGGCTGAGTGTTCTTCACCCTTGGTTGATGGCACTTTATACCAACAACTTGTTGGAAGTCTCATCTATCTAACTCACACAAGGCCTGACATTTCATATTCCATGGGGCATGGTCTCTCAGTTTATGTAGGAGCCACATGAGTTGCATTGGAAAGAAGATACGTAGATTCTCTACTATGTTCAGGGCACTCATAGCTATGGAATTCACTATGCAATGATCATGGATTTTGACTTGGTGGGATACATAGATTTATATTAGGTAGGCAATTCTCAAGATCACAAGTCTACTTTAGGGTATTTCTTCTCACTTGGTTCCTATCCAATTTGTTGGTTGAGCAAGAAGTAGTCTGCAATTGCTCTTTCATCTATAGAGGCTAAGTATTGGGGGACAATTAATGCCACCATTGAGGCCATCTAGCTTCATAATTTACTCACTGAGTTTGGCATTTCATTCAGAAAGCCCACAATCATCTTTTGTGATAATCAGAGTGTAATATAGATCTCAAGGAATCCAATCCATCACCAATGGACCAAACACATTGAGATACATATGCACTACATCCAGGAGTTGATTCATGGAAACTCATTCGCCTCAAGTCCATTCAGACATTAGAGCATATTGTAGACATCTTTACCAAACCCTTCACTAAGAGCATGTTCCTTCATCTACATAGCTTTGTTGTGGGGTGTGACCAATGTCTACTTCAAGAGGGGCTTCTTAGTCCTTCACTTCACTTTCTCTATTCTGGGGGATGTCTTCTCTATCTATTTTGGGGGGAATATTTCTTTGTGGGGGGCTTCTTCTCTTTTGGGGGGAATTCTTTGTACATGGGTACCTCACTAGGATTCATTTGTCGGGACCCATATCTTTTTACCCACCTAAGCTATGCTTAAGGGGGGTGTTAGTGTAGTTTTTAATTTTCGTTTGAGATATTTATTTTTCCTATACATTATTAAGATTCCTTAGGTTATTAGACTTGGTTATTATGAGGCCACATGGCTAAATCCATTAGCTACATGTGTCACTCTCACCCACACTTAGGTAGTTGAGTTTCACACCATCTTTTGGATCTTTATGCCAGCTCTCATAACCATTTATTTTTCTTTTACTAAGTAGGTATAACCATGCATTTTGGATTTTACTAGGGTGAGTGTAGGATCATCATAGGCCAAATAGTGGCAATAGGAGAAAAAAAAACATGTTTTACATAGCCAAAATCATGAAATGATTCTTTGACTTTTTTTATGGGTTGGTAATAATATCTGTTTTGCAAACCATAAAAAGTGAGAAAAAGGCATGCATTTTGAAAAACCCACAGCTTGCAAAACACAGAGAGGGAGAAATAGATATCTAATTGTAGAAGAATGGATATCCAATTGGAGGAGGCAAATGCAAAGAGGTAAGGTCTAATTCTTCTCTTTTTTGTTTTTTTTTGGTAAATCAAATGAAATTTTTTTATTTTAAATCCTAAATTTGTATGTTTTAACTTTGAAATAGGTAAAATGGATGAAGAACATCAAAACCCAAACCCTTCCCCACAAAACCCTCCAATAATCCAAGAGCAAATTGAAAGAAATATTGATGAAATAAGTACGATTATAGAAGTTTATCACCGCCACCCTCAATTGTCTTTAATGACATCAAACTTAGAGGGATTTATTACTCATATTTGAACCCTCATAAACCAACATGAATCATTTAGGAAATGACGAGAAGTGAAAAAGGCAAAATATTCTAATGGTTTATCATATGACCAAGTCAAAGATTTAGACATTACCAAAGCTATGTTAGCCCAATATTTTGTCAACCCTAAAAATGGATTGCATGTTGATGTCAATAAGCCTAAGTATTCAATCAAATGGTGTACACATTAGGGTATTACTTAGAATTTTTGGGATCATTGGTGGATGGTTTTTGATAAACCACCCAAAAACAATTTTGATGTACCTTTATATTTCCTTCGTAAACTATATGTAGAGTTTGTAATGGGTCACCATGTGAATTATTTTGATTTTAGAGAGTTCTAGGGACTAGGTAAAGGAATGTCTCAAGATAGACCTAGAGCAATGAGACAAGTGTAAGGTCCTTTTATTCCCCCTTCTGCTATCCTTTCTCCACCTCCAATTCCACACCTAGACGTTGTGGAAAATGCAAGACAACAGAGCTTCATTGCTATACACTCTTTGATTGAGCACTTTATTACATAGATCTCTCAGCTTGCACAACCACATGATATTGGTGTTGTTATATAGAGCCTAATTAGACTCAGAGGTTAAATTTTTCCCACTTTTGTTAGCGCGGTCTCCCCCCAAAGTATTTAACGGGGGAGTCTAGGAGGGGCATATATAAAAAAACCCTATTTTTTGTAACGGACGTAAGGATTGATAAAAATGGCTAAGGGTTAGGGTTTCCATTGATATATTGTGTTGTAGCATATTGCAGCGGTATTGAGTTGCATGAGATTGCTGATTGTAATCGGTTCTATTTGCTGGATAATAATATTGGACTCTCTGTTGGTGGATGTAGCCTGAGTTTGGGTGAATCATGTTAAAATTATCTCTCACTATTTTATTTTTGTCTATTTTTTATTCCTCTGTTTAATCTTTATCTGCATTTAATTGATATCTTCTACATGCTATTCCCTAACAAGTGGTATCAGAGTGGGTTGTGTTTGATTATCATCTACAGGAAGGTCTCATGATTGAGTGGGAGTCTCACGGTTAAGTCGGAGCAATGGAAGATAAGGGTAAATTGAAGGTAGATAAATTCAATGGGCAGAACTATTATCTCTATTAGAAGGATTTATGGAGGCCATTGTAAGGAAAAGCCAAGAAACCAGTAGCAATGACTAATGAGGATTGGGAACTTTTGGATAGAAAGGCACTAGGAAGCATTTGTTTGTGCTTGGCACCATCAGTGGCATTCAATATCTCAAAAGCAAAGACAACAACTAAATTAATGGAGACATTGGCAAAGTTATATGAAAAGCCTTCCACTTTGAATAAGGTATTTCTTATGAAGCATCTATTTAATATGAAAATGGTAGAAGGTGGATTGGTTACTGATCATTTAAATGAGTTTAACATAGTTACTAGTCAATTGACTTCTGTAAATGTAAATTTTGATGAAGAAGTTAGATCTCTCTTGATCTTATGTTTTTTGCCTGAAAGCTTGAATAGTTTGGTAATGGTAGTTAGTAACTTTGTTTCTGATTCGAATACGCTGAAATTTGATGATATTGTTGGTGTTATTTTGAGTGAGGAAATTTGTAGGAAAAGGTTAGGTGGATCCACATTAGGAAATGTTTTGAATGAAAAAAGTAGGGGCAGATCAAAGGAGAGAGGAAAAGGTTCTGGAGGTCATGGGAAGTCACGAGGAAAATCAAAAGACAAGAGGTCCCAATCCAGTGGAAACAAGGATTGTTGGTACTATGGGAAACCAGGTCATCTGAAAAAGATTACTGGTCTCAAAACAATAAAGGAGACAAACAAGAAGGCAATAAGGAGGCAAATGTGGTAAGTAATAAATCTAAAGATGATGCTTTGATTCTTTCCCTAGATAATGCTGATGATTCATGGGTTTTAGATTTGTAGACACCCAAAAATGTCTATCTCTTGCAACACCTTATGTTTTGCCCTAGGTACCCATGTCTTCATCCTAGCATTTCCTCTAATAAATTAAATCAATCTAACATTTATTTAATTTATCCCATCCCTTCACATTATTAAATAAATAATTTTTATTTATTTATTTAACCCCCTTTCCTCTTGAATAAAATAAAATAAATCTTTTATTTTATTTTAAGTTTATCCTCACATGCCTCATAATTTAAATAATTTTTTAATTATTTAATTATGACTTCACTTACCTTCCATTTCCATCTCCTAAGATGACTCAACTCATCTCTCAAGTTAACTCTAATCACCTTATAATTCCCTCTCTAGTGAACTCTAATCATCTTCTCTCCATCTCCTCTTCATAATGGAAACCTTCCCCAACCCACATCACTCAACTTGAGAGGATCTTCCACTTCAAAATGGAAACCTTCCCAACTCCTTTTCCACCAAAAATCTATTTAAACCCCTCAACCAAGCCATTTTACATGGATGAGATTTTAAGTACCGTTACTCTGTCAAAATTCCTCTAGCCCTCACATCCATCATCCTTCATATATCTATCTTTCATCCATCAAATCTTCATCCTAACACCATTATGCTGTAGATTTGAGCAATCAACATCCAATCATTCGAGCAAAACAAACATGCATGTATCAATCTTTCTAGACATCTGAGGTATCAGAAGGTTTGGGTAAAAGGTATTGCATGTTGTTTGTTTTATCTTCATCTTGTCCAAATTTTTCACTTACATTTCTGGCACGCCCGGTGGGACCCACTTCTCCTGATTAAATCTTACTTTTTTGCAAGTTTTTGTAGTAAAAATTTATGTTTCATTTAAGCCTCGTTTGTCAAGTTTTGAAGGGAATATGGTGCAGGTGATCTCCTGGGCTCAAACTAACTACACCATCACATCTGGGAGGTAGTTTCCATGTTTTTTAACTATAAATTTGCTAGGGTTTGCTCACAGAATTTTTTTTGGTAATTTTTTGAGATTTTTTTAGGTCTACAAATCCATACCGTACAGATCCGCAGACCCCTCCACTAGTACTAATCTAGGCTCAGCTTATTCTTGTAGGTTTCTATTTGTTTGATTGCAATCTTTAAATGTTTTATTGTAGGTTTCGGTCTTAAAACCTTAAGCCGACCTAGCTGATCAAACCCTAAATCTGTCAATACATGTCGCTGTTGGTCTCTTCACCACCTAGACTAAACCTTAGTTGACATCCCTTATAGCTCCTAGTCACCACCTATCTAGAGATCTCTACCTTACCTTAGCTTAGTCACCACTCCTCATAGAATCTTAAATGCCAATTCTTCGTTGTTGTTGTAAAACATCCAAACTCCCTTTCACGTGTTAGTTGCCACCAAGACATGGCTCCCCGACAACCCGATCTTTGCTCAGTCACCTCCCTTACATAATACTCTAGTCGCTATTTCCTAAAACCTCATCACCGCTGAAGGCCCCAATCAACACTTATAAATATCAGTCGCCACCAGCGATATTCTTGTCGCTGCCCGTTTGAGTACTGGTCGCCGCCTAGATTTTTAACCTTTCCACTATGTCAAAGCCATAATCTATGTTTTAGGATCTTTGACCATGTCTAAGCCTTAGTATCGACCACCATTGTCTCATCCCTGTCGAGGATTTTAAGACCGACCCCTGCCTTAGTTCTCAAAACAATCCTATCAAAGAGGGACATATAGTCGCTACTCTGAGATCTGTTGCAGTTCTCAAAACCACCCTATTCATCCATCTTTTGACTTTGAAACCACGATCGTCGGCTTTCAACCGTTCTTAAATCATGACGGTTGACCATCACTCCTTTAACTGTGACCATCACTTCTTGAGGGTCTATCATTGCAGTCGGCATCAACAAAACCTCTGCCATCTTTAAAACTTGACCCCCTCCCATCACCACCATCATACTGGTCATAGTCTTTGATCTTGGGTTGGCATCTAATTCCTAGGTCAGAGTCCTAATTTTATGGTTGAAGTCAAATCTTAGGGTCACAGTCTTAAATCTTATGGTCACAGTCGTAATTTCAGGTAGTAGTTGGGGTTTTAAGCCCCTATGTCACAGTGAAAGGTCAGGCTGAGTCTATGACTGCTAACCATAAACTTGACTGCTAAACTAACATATACATGTGATTAGCACTTTGCAAGCCATTAACAATCAACTTTCAAATAGATAAGTCAACCTGGTTCTTCCAACATGCCAAAGGAGGCATTTTTTTCTTTTTGATATAACTTGGTCATATGAACTCGAAAACTCATGCGAAAGGACCCATTGGAAAGCTAATTCAATGAACTTTGCAGATGTAAAGGTTCTATCAGGTAATTCTACCATTTTAGTAGGTAAATTCTTAGCCAAACTTGAACTTCCTTTCAAAATTCAAAAACACATAACTTGAGCAAAATTGATCCTTTTTCAACGATTTTTTTTTTAAAGTGCATGGAATTTCATAAACTTTTTGTTTATGCAATTTATTTCTCTGTATCAGATCATCTATCTTAGATTTTTAACTGATCAATCTTTTTGACCTAATCCCCCTTTTTCTTGTAAGTTTGGTTTTCTTCTTGTCTAGGTGATTTCTAGGGGCATCAACATACATAGTATATTTAAAAGAAAAAAATAGTCAGGTGAAATTAGTCCATCTCATATCTCTAAACATTGCTTGATTTCACATTTTGATTTGGGCTTAAAATCAATCTTGTTTTCTATCATATTACTGAAATCAGGTTGAAACAAACAACTATCTTCCTACACATTTGGCTTTGGGATCTTAAAATGAACAAGTGCCTGCATTGTCTTCTTATCACACATTTCATTTCTAAGGGTTAATTAACAACTACAATTTGTCAAACCCTATCTAGGAGGCCTGCTAGGGGATTTCATCACCCCTAGGGATGACCTCAACCATGTGTTTTGGTAGGGTATATCAAAGGGGGGAGAGTGAAAGCTAAACCTCAATCTAGCTAGGTAGTTATTGGGACAACCTTGTGGCCTTGGGTGATTCCAGACACAAGGTGAAGTGATATTCACTTACGCTTATGCTGCATCCCTTTAATAGGCTAGTGTTCATAGATTTGGGCCCCTCGTATCCTGTGTATATTGGGGACACCCTTAGTTAACCCTTGTGTAGCCTAGCTTAAGACTTATCAGCCATACCCTACCTGATTAATCATTAGGGCTTGTTGTTGTTTTTTCAAGTGTTTTCTTAATCATAACTTCTAATCTTGGAAGAAAATTTGAACATTGTGCTTGGCGTGTGTGTTTATGCATTTACATTGTGTTTGATATTCCCCAAGTCAAACTATCAATCTTTCCTACTCATTCTAAATCATCATCATCATTCTAATCAAACACTTGACACCATGTCAACATTAGAAGAACTAGCACAAGAGCTCATTCACATGCTTCACCAAGCTCAAACAATCCAATCAACTTTAAGCCAACAAATGATTCAAAAGGTCCATGGTATGATTCAACAACTTCAACTTCAAGCAAGCCAATCACCTCAAATGCAACACCTCATAGAACAAATCCAACACCTCTTGGCCACTTGTCAATCACAAATCCAACAAGCACATCATCAACCAATTTCATTTCAATTCTATGTGTCATCCATGTCATCATATCAACCCTATCCATCCACATGTCACATCAATTCTTCATCAACATATCACACTTGTTCCAATTTCAACCCTCATCCATATCAATCCACCTATCAACAACCATTATCTTATGTGATCCCTCATCCAACACAACATCAACAACATCAACCTATCCAACAATTCCAACATCAACCCGTTCAACATAAAATCATAACACAACAAGCCCAACCTCATCACATTCTATCTCAATCCCATGTATCACCTCTATCTACCCATCATGTCAATACCATATCAACCTATCCAATTCCTTTTTCCAACATGCCACCTCACCATCAAATCCATGTCCAAGACAAACAAGTGTTCTTGCATGAGGTATATGCAATCCCAAATGCCCTTTGTACATAAATCAAACGTCCTTAAGTCCACTTTTGGAGCAAGATCTAATATCCTTTAATGAGGGAGATATGTATGTGTCACCTAATCCTACTCCAAGTGGCCCCTTGTACATAATTCTAGAGTCCTTAAGTTCACCTTTGTAGCAAGACTTAATATCCTTTGAGGAGGGAGATACCAATCTAGAATATGTATCCTATGAGTCACCTCCACCATCCAATCACATGCCAACACATGAGCCTACTAGTACTATCTTGGCACTACCATGCAATCCTAATCCTAATCCATCTAGTCCTACTATCCCTCCATCTAATCCAAATCCCAAGCCATCCAATCACATTATCCCTCTATCCAATCCAAATCCCAATTCATCCTATCTAATTAGCCCTCAACCTTATCATGATCATAGGCCTACAACACTATCCACCCTTATCATCCATCCCCTATATTGTCCATCCACTCATACCCTAATGAAGGATGTGATCCATTGGCTACTAGCTAGGAACAACTTATCCCCATGTCAAACATCTATCTTAGCACCTAGCAATGAGCCTTCAAATGCCATGCTTATCCCTTCAAGCTATTGAGCCAATTGAAGAGCCTCCTATCATGAGCCCAAGTCAAAGTCCATCATACTCTCTTATGGATGAATACCAAGAACACATCAAACTCATCCAAGGGCCTCCCACTTTCACTTCCATGAAACCTCAAGTGGTATGTCAAGAGCATGATCCTAAACATGTGGAAACATCAAACCCTAGTCCTAATCAAGATCAAATCCTTTCCATGCTACCCATCCATAACATTTACCTTTTCCATGATCAAGATGATATCACCTATAAAGAAGCTACCCATGAGCACCTTGATCTTATCCATGAACCTATACCCATCCATGAGCAAGATATCCAAAGTGTGCTTATCTATCCTCCATCTAACCCTAATGCACAAGCTTCAACTTCCCATTATGAGACATGTGCCTCCCAACCAAGCATAAAAGATCAAACAAATATCTTGGATCGTGTGTAATGAACATAAGCAAGATCCTAATGATCATTCCTCATCCACCATCAACTCCATTTCAAATCCGTCACATCCTATTAGTCTATCCACCTTCATCCATGAGTGTTCCTACCTAGGAACACAACCACCTTTGTCTATAATTTCCTCTTCTCCACCCAATAAGGAACTCATGTCTAGTGTTCCAACTACACATAGTCCCATTGTCGATCACATACTCCAAAACATGAACTATCAAGGTAAAGGCTTAGGCCTTCTTGAAAAAGGAATTTTGGAGCCCATCCATGTCAATGTCCCTCCACGCTCATATGGTCTTGGATATGAATCCCAAGGTAAACAATCTAAAGATGTTGGTATTTCCTCCATGTCTCCTAAGTCCACCATTTATTAACACAAATCCCATCATACCCCCAAGACATGTTGCAAGTATGTGCCTAATCAGTGTTGTCATTGATGTCAACATATTCTTGTTGTCATTGGTGTCTACTGTACTTGTTTTGAAGACTTGTATGTTGAGGATATTGAGAAAATTAGCCTCTCTAGAAGAAACAAGTAAGTCATAGAGAAGTGCAGTACAGACAATGAGTTGTATGCTGAAGATCAGTCTGGTAAATTGCTCTGCATTTGTTCCTACTTGAAGATCGTGGTCTATGGATTGGAAGTAAGTTAGAGGTATGTTTGAGGATGCTACATTTTAGGTTTGAGCCATCTACATGAAGATCTGAGTGAGTTGTGTTCACCAGAGTGAAGGCTACTTTTTCTATAAGTTCAGTTGAGACAAGAAGACAATATTTGGCTTCACATTCCTCTGTAAGAAAATATTTTGTTATGAAGTTCTAGAGGGAAGTCTGGGATGATGATAAGTGCCTATAGTTGCAGTGGTTCATGGTTTGGTGGTCCGCAAGCTATCTTTCTTTTATGACAGTTGAAGACAGTAAAGCTCATGTATTATGATGAGAAGATTCCTATGAATAAAGTGGTTAAGGTTCGTGTGGTTGCTCATGATGATTATAGCGTGCTTGTGGATGTCTCCTAATCATGTTCCTATCTAGACTTTGGTCCGCATTAAGAAATTGAGATGGTGTGTGAAGATTCTTCCCAGATAACATAGTGTGTAACTAGTCTTGGCCAACCTGGTTGATCCCAGTGATTGCAGAGATCTCTAGAAGATTGTGGAAGCATGTTGTGGCGTGGAAGATCGTGTTTGAGTCCCAGCTAAGGCATGGCATGATCCACATTTCATTCCCTTTGCATGATGTTGCAATAGATTAGGACCTATTTTGTAAATGTTTGTAATACCGACCTTGGAGATTATTCCAATGGTTGATGCTGACCTTGATGATCATTCCAAGGTTGATGTAGTGTATAAATACTTGTAGCTGAGTTGTGGAAAAGTAGTCCTTGAGTGAAAATGAGAATATATTAAGAAAGGTCCAAAGGCAGAGCAGAGAAGAGGTAGAGGAAAGAAAAGAAAGAGCAGAGTAGAGGAAGAGCAAGGTAGAGGAAGAGAAAAGTTGAGGAATTGTTTTATTCATAATAAAGAAAGGTGTTGATCATGGCAGTGAATCTGGCAGTAAGCCACTAGTAGGGTTTAACAACCCTTATTGTAATCTTTCTAGGTTTAGAGTTGTGGCAGTGAGCCTACTAGACCTAGTTGTTTTTCATGGTGGTAAGACAATATGTTTAGGCCCATGGGGTGACCAAGCCTGAACATCATTATTTCAAGATTGCAATATATATTGAGAGTTAATCCTCTCTGTAGTTTTTCCCCACCTTGGCGTTTTCCACGTAAATCTAGTGTCTCTTGTGTTTGATGTTTCTTTTGTGGTTAAGTTTTTGATTTCATGCTCTCATTATTAAATCATAATAATTGTGGATAAGTGATGAATGTTTAATTGTAGAAAGTGTAAGTTTTTGTGACAACTGATTCACCCCCCCTCTCAGTTGTTCGATGCATATCAACAATTGGTATCAGATCCACGTCCCTTTGGAAAGAGTCTAACAACTCAAGGGAGATCTGAATGGAAACAAAAGGAAACCAAATATTCTCCAATACAACCGAATGCTCATCAAGAGATATCAAGAGTAGATTGTCCAAGGAAGCGATTCACAAAGATCAAAATAACAACCATCGAAGATGGCCTAAATCTTGTACCAATGATGAAGATTGTTGGGTTATTGATAGTAGTTGCTCAAACCATATGACTGGAGACAAAAGCAAGTTTGTTAGTATGGAAGAATACAATGAAGGGCTAGTTAGATTCGAAGATGACTGCACTATTGAAGTCTGTGGAATAGGATCGACAAATTTTGGTAATAGACAAATTTTTGAAGATGTTCTTTATGTAAAAGGTTTGAAACAAAATCTCTTAAGCATCAGACAGTTATGTAGGAAGGGATTCAAGTTTGTATTTGAGAATGACTTTCTTGAAGTCAAGGAAAAATCTGGAGCTACAATAGCAATTGCAAAAAGAAATGAAAAGAACCTCTATCATCTTAGAAAAGGTGACTTTCTTGGATACACATCTTAGACAAATGAAAGCTGGGTTTGGCATAGAAGACTTTTCCATACAAATCTTGATGACTTAACAAACTCAATTCAGATTGTGAAGGATCTACCAGAGATTGATTACTCAAGCAACATCAGTTGCAGGAAATGTCAAAAATTGTCAAGAAAAGCATGGCAAGATAAAGAACGATCCTCTACTGAACGATTGGAATTAATTCATACAAACTTTTGTGGTCCTACAAGAATACCAAGCCTCCATGGTCAAAGGTACTTTATGTTTTTCATTGATGACTTGGGTCAGTTTTTTAAAAGATAAATCAAAGATTCTGGAGGCACTCAAAAATTTTAAAGAAACCCTTGAAAATGAGCTTGGCATGAACATCAAAGGCCTAAGAATTGGAAAAGAAGAACATATCTCCAATGATTTCAGTATATTTTGTGAAACCTATGGGATAGAAAAACAACTCTCTGCCAAAATTAAGATAATAGAAGAAGCAAGTAGAACTATTCAGGAGAATGCAAAATTAATGATGGAAGAAGCAAATTTACCAGATGTATTTTGGAAGGAGGCAATACAAACCACTGTCTACACATTAAACAGAGTTTAGGTAACAACCAAAGAAGGAAAGAACCCTATTGAGTGATGGTGTGGCTTAATACCCACTGTGAAATATTTCAAAATCTTTGGAAGCAAATCTCTCATCAAAATGGAAAAGGACAATGCTAAGTATGAGGAAAGCATTTTTCTTGGATACTCATATTGGACTAGATCTTATCAGTGTTACAACAATAGATTGGGAAGGATCATGGAAAGTACAAATGTTAAGGTTATTGAAAACTTCTAGGAGAATTCAGTCTCAACCAACAAGAATTTGCACATTGAAAAACAAGAAGGTTCCCAGACCACCGAATGCGATATGGGAGACCACAAAGCGGTTGTAAAGCAAATGAATATGTGCTTAATTGCTAGTATTAATAGAGACAAGACATGGATTTGAAAGAAGATTTAAGAAGGCAAATTAGGCTATTACAACAAAATCAAAAAGAGAACATTGAAGAAAAGACAGATTGAGGATTGTCTGAAAGACAAAATTAAAGATTGTATAAAGCTTGAAGAAGAGGTAGAAGACTTGAAATCTGATCTGAAACATGTAAGGCTCAAAGAGATCAATTCAGTGTGAGTGTTGCTAGATATGATAGGTTAATAGCAGAACAAAAAGATGATAGAGAAGACATAACATTTGGAAAAGACAAAGGATTCAAAATAAGTTAGGAAGAAGACAAGATCAGACAGAATCAGAATCAAAGAAGAAGAAGACCATCAATCAGACATCCAAATGCTCAAAGATACTTTTCTTTTAATGGTTACTACAATTTATGTAACAAATTTGGTCATAAGGCTAGTTGGTAAAAAATAGGGTGAATCAAAATCTCCCATCCTTCTCTAGTCAGAATTCCATTAGATGCTATGCTTGCTGCAAAATGGGACATGTAGAGATAATGAGTGTGGAAGCCAAGTGAGAAAAGGCTAAGGGACAAATGGGAAAATGGAATCCTTCAGTGGCCACTATTATATATGCAATAGATTTGGGCATAAAGCTAACCTATGCAGATCAAGGATGAATGAAAGGAACAATGGTCAAAAAAATACTATGTGCTTTATTTACAACAAGCTTGGACACGTAAGATTTTGTAGAAGTAAGAACATGAAGAAGGATAATCAAGAAGAATTGAAGAAATTAGTGGAAAAGGTTGATCTGACAGAAGTCAAGAAAGAAATGAACAAGGTTTGGGTCAGGAAGGAAACAAATGAAGGAAGAGATGAGTTTGCTCCAGGCTCAGGAGCAACTACTTCCTCTGAGAAGTAGATTGTGAGTCATGGCTCAGGGGGAGTTGCATTGAAAATTCTAAATCCCCCAGCCAGATAATCAGTGCTAAGATTTGGCATAAAGATATGAGAACTTACATGGCAGATTGCTTGAAAGGAACTCTGTAGGTCAAGGTTCAAAAGGATTATGGTCCAAAAGCCTAAAATGACTAAAGTATTAGCAATAAGTAATAGAGATTAAATCAGTATGCTTCTATAGTTGATGATCATTATATGTGGTTCAGAGTTAAGCCTGAAACGATATAAAGCATCTGAGTATTCTTGTCCGCATTCTTCTGCTATTAAGTATTTTGATGTGCAGTTCTAAAAGTATGTTAGGAGGTTATGATGATTGTTGGATATGAATTCTAGAGTTTCATATGCAAGTGTTGATGATGATTGTTTATCATTACAACATGAATAACAGTTTACACAACAAACCTTTATTATCTTGAAAAGTATGATCAATTTAGGATAAATTGATGACTCCAAGGTTTCGTTGATCAGGTTATGATCATTTGACGTTACTCAGAGGTTGATGTGTGTTGTTGTTTTCCATTCAAGGGCCTTATGTGTTAGTCTAAAGTTGTCATATCGATATATTCTCTATTTTCACCTATTCTCTATTGATCGTGCTCTGTGAATTCTCAACAAAAGATGTTAAATCTTTCAATATTTAACCTGAATATGCAAATATTTATGTATATTTCTACTCTGATCAGTATTATTTGCAAAATTCTTGATGATTTTTGATTAGTTTTCTGCAACTATCTCAATTTACTAATCTGGAACTAATCTTGGCTCAATTTACCTTCTTCACTTTAAATTTATGTAAATATTGTGCCTACAAGTTGATATTTCCATGATTCCTATCATTATTTAAGATTTTTTGCATGGTATTTTCAAGTCTACATGCATTTAACTCAAATATGCATGTGATATTCATGTATCTATGGATGTCCTGCATATTTACTCTGTTCTACTTATTATTTATCATGATTTGTAGTTGTGATGGTGATTTAATGAAATTAAGAAAAAGAAATAACAAACATAGGGGTTAGAGAGTGAGATTCCTAAAATTACTTGACTAAGATCATTGATCCACATACATGTTCTGATACAGCAATGAAGAGAAGAAAAACTAAATCATACTTCACTAGAACATTCCATAAATCTGCATGATTCAGTGTAAATCTTCAAAGGAAAAGTTGACAACAACATGCAATAAAATGAAAGCACTTCTATTGAACGTAGCATTTCACCATTACATATCTAGAAATCAACTTGAAGATTACGTAAAGTTTACAATTAGGATGTAATCTATAGCTTCATCTCCATCCAGTATGTTTTAGAACAAGTACCCTTGCAGTGATCTGAAGAAAGAACCTTGAACAAATAAACAATTCAATCTATAGTCTTAGTAATCTAATCTCCTATCGGGTCTACACTAATTGGCCTTATTTCTGCTAGGTATTCTATCTCTCGTCAAATGACAAGTCATGGCCTCTTTATAGAACAAAGGTTAGAAAATGGTTACAATGATCCAATGATCAAGATCCTCTCATGGTAATCAACGGTCTAGATGAGCAGCACGTGCTTGCCAGTTGGCAATTGTATAGCTGGCAGAGAATATTCTAGCATCTTTGACTTGGTCCACCATCCAGCTGGAAAACAACCTATTTGGTGATATCTCTTGGCTCCAGTTCATGTCACGTCTATGTGCAACTCTGTAATGTTCAGCTACTCCATGAATAGCTCCAATACCCTATGATAGATAAACAAGAATTAAGCATCATCATTTAATAACTAGCAAGAAAATAAACATTATATTAAATTAGGTTGTGAATTTGCAAACATATATATTAGGTTATGAATATTAAGCACCTGTGAGAATCTGCATATCTAAATGTCCACATGTGATCAAGAGGGTCTGGTCAATTATTGTTGACTAAAAAACATGCTATCGGGCCCTAAAATGGCTTCTTAAACTCTATTGGTGTTTTTGCATCTCTCTTTGTATATCACATGCATAAGATTATGCATATATAATACATATGAAATATACACTGTTATGTGGATAAGAAATGATGACGTCAGGGTCATGTTTTGACTTAATGACACTTTTCACTATTAGGCTCACTTTTGTATCTTGTGCACTTCCTATATATTTCAATCTTTGTATATGATCATGTATATATAATACAAATGCATATCCCAATTTGAAGTTTATAGTGTTTAACTTTTCAAACACATCTGGTGTATCGACAAGAGTATCGTTGTGACTTAGTGTTTCAGTGAGACACCGCTTAGGGCCTCTTAAATATTTTGATAATGATGAGGTAGTTGGACCCCTTCAAAGTGACAAGGTATTTCGGTAAGACTCCCTCAACCGTCTCTTAGATATTCTAACATGAGATATCGGTGTAACTTTGTGGGACTTGGCCATTAGTTGATATGAAGGATATTAACAATGAATGATTCCTTCTTATATCGGGATATGATGATGCTGTTATCATCATGTGAGATTTCGTTTAGAATGAAAAGGATGACATCATGGTTATCTTTTGAAAATCAAGCACATTGAGAAATATGACTGACATTGGGAAATATCACCTTGCAAATAAGATGACATCACGGTCATGTCAAGTCTTCTTTATATCGAAACATAATGATGTCATCATCATATTTGAGGAATGTGAGGGATATTTGATAATATGACTAACCGGGTGTACATAGACTATATTAGTGAGACCTGGCATATCTTTGAGACCCCCGAATGAGTCTCTCTAAAATTTTGATATAAGATATCCTTAAGTGCTTACGTTTAAAGGTGATCTAGATATTAACACATATCGGGCATATTGAGAAAAATGACGCCTCTTGAATGTGTGCAGGCTCTTGACGGGTGGATGTCTTCTGCATTTAAATTTGACGTTCGCATATCGGGGAAAAAATGGACATCGGGTGATCTTCCTAAGTCAGGGTCATGTTAATGAATATGACTGACATTTGGAAATGTGACCCTATGGGAAAACATTTGGGTTGACTAAACTTTGACCGGCCATAACTTCTTTATTTTAATGAATTTTAGGTTGATGCAAATGACAAACATGCTTAGAATTTAATACTCTTTCACATGGTAGGGTTCATGATGGAAGATTCAGATGGAAATTTGGGTTCAGACTCCATGATCACTGATATACCTGACATTAGGCATATGCATACAGACTGATGCTGCTTTTACCATTACCGCCTAGAGCACAAAAACAAGGAAACAAACTAAAAAAAGTTGGGTCCCTATTTTACTAAGGCAAAATGGGGCATGTTGTGTAATCACACAACAACTCACCACCAAAGAAAACAACAAAATTGACATAATTCAAGAGGTGAGGATAATTTAAAACATAGTGTTTCCAACTCTTGTTAAGCATGAACACCCTAACCTTTCTGATTGGTATCATGTTCATCAATGTAAGAATGTATTGATAAGGGATCAAGTGTGTGCATGTGACTAGTATCCTTGATCTTGAAGATAAGTTGAATAAACCAGTGACTGGTGTTAAGCTACATAGTTCGGTTCATCCCTCATAGCCAATTAGATAGAGCCTTGTTGCCAGTAGGCGTCCATAGCCCCAGCAAGGTTATCATTGCAATTCCCCTGAGTAGAGCCCCACTGCTAGCATGCGTCCATATCCCTGGTAGACTTACTTAGATGGCCTAATTTTCTCTTTAGATATTCAATATATTTCTCTTTTTTTTTATATTCATAAGATGTCATCATGTAAGCAAATTTGCAAAGTGCAGTCACTTGTTGCTTTAGGTTGGGAATTGCAATAGTAGCAAGGGCAACCTTTAGATTTTTCACTTAACACCTACACTGGTATGTTCAACAAAACCAAGGCTGTTAGGTGTGTCATTGTGAGGATCTCCTTGACTTAAGAAAAGTAATGCTGATGAATAGGATACCACAGACCCTGATCAAGGACACTTTCTAACTTGAGTTACAACCTATGGATGAACTTATATCCAACTTTTGAATTCTAACAATTTCAGTAGTGTTCTTAAGTAACAAGGTGCACTAGTTTTGCCTAACCAAAACAAGGACTCAACAACGCAAAGAAAGAACAAACACACACAAAGTAAACTATACAAACTACTAACTACCAAAGGGAAACAACACAAAACAAGACAGGTGTGATCTATAAAGTTAAAATGAAAGCCAAAAACACAAATCAAGTGCAAAAACAAATGATATACCTTCACATGTAACCCACAAATCAAGATAGGGTGGAAGGAGTTGCACCCAAACTCCTTAGATTTACCCAAGTAGATGAATGTGGATTGCTCTTTGAGATTCAACAAAATAGGATGAGAGATTTGAATTTAGATGGAGATTGAGATGGGGATGAGGAATGATTTACGCATTATGATGGTATGATGAAGAGATTTGAGAGAAATTTGGGCATGGTAAGGATGCAAGAAGAAGTGTTGAAAATGGCTTAGAGAAGGGTCTCATTTATAGATTTTTGGAAAATGGATGGAGGGTGAGGATTAAAAGATGAGATCAAGGGCTAGAAATGGTTGAGAGTTAGGGTTTGGATTGAAGTCATAGCCTTGTGACAAGTGTCACAAGGGGAGTGGATGAGAGAGATCAAGGGTTGAGATTAAGTCAATGGATTTGGAGGGCTCTCATTATTTGTGAATTTTAAATTCACATAGGGAAAGGTGTGGAAGATAAAAATGAATTAAAAATTCATTTTTGCGAAGAGTGGATATGATAAGTGAATTAAAAATTCAACTCATGAGGGAGTGTGAATTAAAAATTCACTTTTATGTGGAGATGTGAAGGTTGAAGGACACGTGTACACTTACATCTATAAGAGGGTGATAAATGATGTGTAAGAAAGATTTGACCCTTTGAATAAAAAAAATGATTTTTTATTCAAAGGTGTGTGGGAGGATGGGCTAAGCAAGGTTAATTAAGTGTTTAGCTTAATTAACTTAGGTCTAGGGGATAGGTAGGCTAGGGTAGATTGATTAAATAATTGCTATTTAATCAACTAGGCTAAGTTTATGTTGATTAGTAGGGTAGATTAATTAGATAAGAATGATTTATCTAATTAATAGGGATTAGGGAGATGGACAAATTAGCTAAATAAATATTAGAAATATTTATTTAATTGACGAGATAGTGTTGTAAGGTATAGTGATAAATTAAATGAATTAATTGATCATCAAGGATGGGTAAATGGTTAAGGGTAGATGATTAGGGATAAATTAAATAAATAAAATGAATTTATTTAATTAATAGGAGGGATAATTGGTAGTGTAGAGATACGGGAAATTGGTTTGCAGAGCAAGTCAATTTTAGGTGTCTACATTTGCCCCTCTTTGAAATGGTGTTGCGGCTAAGTAATGCTATTTCAAAGAAGTTAAAATATAGAGTTGGATTGGATAGAAATAAAATGTTTTTGGCTTAGAAGAATAGGGTAAGGTTTGGGGATAATTGGTAAGGGGGATGCCCCTTGGAGAGGACATGTGGGTTGCAAGAACACGGGTGTGCTCTCAAAATGGATGAAATAGATTTGTTGAATTGGTTAGAGGATAAGGGGTGAGATGAGAGAATGATGATGTTGGGAGATTAATTGGTGGATGACCATTGTGCTGAAAAATGATTTAGAGCAATCCTAGGTTTGATATAGAAAAGTGGATATTTTCACCAAGGTGTAGAAGACCAGGGTGATGATGTTTATCCAACATTTGCATGGATTAGACACGCAAATTAGAGGGTGATCCCATGCATGCCCAAGATAGTACAACCTTGTCTAGATGAGGGAAGGGGACTCATAGCATAAGCCCTTAATACACAAAAGGTATGATGAACCTTAAATGCACAAGGAGATCAATATGCTAGAACCGACCCTATGATCCATAAGATATTAATACTAGCTTGGAGTAATGAGACCAACCCACAAGCACAACATACAAAAAGTAAGACTATGCCCCATTCTAGATGTTTTCACCACATACTATGATATAGTGAGATCAAGGAAGCTTTGATGTGATCAGTGAATAGGACAAAAGATAAAAATAAAAAACCAAAAGACCAACAAACCAAACAAATAGTCATTGTATCTCTTGCTAAGATGGATGATGATAGGATAGATTCTGCCTATCGTAGGAACGATATATCCTAAGGCAGGAATTGATTGATGATTGGATCACGCCTAGTTGATGTCATAAGATTGGCTCAAGATATGATGGTTACAAGTTGTGGTTGATGCTGATTTGATAGTTGATGACTTTGATTAAGGGATGATGCTTTGATAGGTAATGCAATGCTTGGGATATTGCGTTTGGATCTAGTATAATCTCAATGGGTAGGGACCATCCAAGTGGGTTGGATGGGTGCATCTTATGTACTTAAGTACTAGAAACTTCCTTCATATTCCAGACTACCTACATACCCTGTATCCATGGGATCAAGGCACATTAAGATGCAGGTGGCGATGATATGTAGTTCTGATTTGTGATGGTGATGTGGGATGATTGAGGATAGATGTGATGATGTTGGAAGATGATGTGTTATTGTGAGGATGTTGGAAGATGATAAAATGTTGATGGAATGATGTTGATTTTGTGAGGGATATATATATATATATATATATATATATATATATATATATATATATATATATATATATATATATATATAGGTTTTATGGATTTTTTGATTTTTTTTTTGGATTTTTGAGATTTTGGAAAGGGCATGGTTTATTATGATGGTTGCATTGGATTGCATTTGGATAGCCTTTGCGCTAGATACCAATGACAAGGGAACACCAAGTTTAGAGGTGGAGGTGATGGGACTGGGTTGGGGGATTGGCAAAGAAAGGATAATGGATAGGAGATTTTGATAAATGGATAGGTACATGTGGATAAGGGGTAGGATGGGGGATAAATGATCTAGTAGGGATACATGATAAGTAGATGGAGAGATTGTTAGTGGAAGGTGATAGAGAGGAGATTCATGATAGATGGATTGGAAGATAGAGATAGGGATGCAAGATATATGGATGAGAGATGGGTATAAGGATTTACTCCAAGGGCTATGTTGCAAGGAATCATATGCCCTAATGCTTAGGATTTTGCATGATGGGTTCATGTTTGAATGGATGGACTTTGTAGTGGATGGATGGAGGATATGTTTGGAAAGGGAGTATGCCGAGAGCTGTCCAAAGCAAGTTGTTGATATTTTGCCCCTTGTCTTTAGCAAGATCTAAGGAGGAGAATATAGTGGATAGAATAGATGGGGAATGCTAGGATAAATAGGGGATGGTGATAGGATAAAGATAGATGATGGATAGGATATACAAAGGATGTGGATGAAAGGTATGATTTTGCCCCCAAGTGTAGGGATACAAAAATGGATGGAGAAGGGGTTACGCATGACGCCCACAAGGGGTTTTCATCATGGTGCTTGCCCAAGGTGCCACGAGGAGTGGTTTTCACCATTGGACAGATTTTTTCTCTTTACTATTTTCTTGATTTTTTTGATTTTTTACTTTTTTGATGGAATGGGGACTCTAGTGTCTATTTCCATAGCAAGGAGAAGATGGTCCCATGTTGGATAGCATTATGGATAACGATTGCATGGATGTTAGTGGATAGTGGGTTATGATGTGGATTATGCAGATTATGATGTGGATTATGCGGATTATGATGTGGATTATGCAATAGCATGGACCATAGGAATGTGATGGGGAAGATATGTAGGATAGTGGATGAAAGATGGAGAAATGGGGGTATGTGGGAATGTCAAGTGGTGGAGGGGAACCAAGACCAATGGTTGCACACACCGTGATGTATTTGGAAGCTTGTACTTTGGATGTGGAGTTGGGAGTAATGGGGATTGGGATAGGGGATTTTTGGATGGTTGATTTGGGGTTTTAGGTACCCAAATGGACTTAGGGATTATGGGATTTTTAGATGGGGAGCAGGATGTTTGGGATTGTGGGGTAGATTGGGATGTGGATGCTTCACTAGAGTTTGGTGCTTTTTGTTTAGGGACCCACATCATTTTTGTTTTTGCTTTTTCTTGTGATGGTGTGGGCTTTGATAGCCTTTTGGATTTTTGATTTTGCTTGGAAGGGATAACATCTTTAGACTTTTGTGCTTTATGAGTCAAGGCATTCAAATTTTTGAATCCCATAGATTTGGCGGAAGCTTCATGTTTGAAAGATGTGTGCTTTTGTTGGTCTTGATTGGGAAATTTAGGGGGTTTATGGGCGGAGGGGTAAAAAGTGGATTTATGGATAAATGACTGAGGGGATTTGAGGATAGGGATGTTTGGGAGGATGGGAGGATAAGAGGATTTGTGGATAGGGATGTTTGGAGTTGGTAGGATAGGAGGTAAAGTGGATTTAATAGGAATATTTGGAGTTGGAAGTAGTGGAGGTAAATTTGATGGAGGAAAATGGATGGTCACATGCTTTTGTAAATGATATGACGATGGAGGAGGGATGCCAACATATGCTTTGGGGGTGCGATGAGATGCACTGTGTTTGGGATTGGATGAATGGATTTTGGAAGGTGCGTGGGTGGTACCAACATGTTTAGACTGTTTTTCTTGGGGTGTATAGCCAAGGCCATATGAG
This sequence comes from Cunninghamia lanceolata, assembly GCA_027924645.1. Lineage (NCBI taxonomy): Eukaryota > Viridiplantae > Streptophyta > Pinopsida > Cupressales > Cupressaceae > Cunninghamia > Cunninghamia lanceolata. The sequence goes on along the minus strand of BSBN01000430.1, from coordinate 4,200,646 downwards.
GATGGATGGAATGTGGTGTAGATAGGCTCTAAGATGCTTTGTTCATGAAGGCCTAAGCCTTTTCCTTGATAGTTCATATGTTGGAGCCTGTGACATGCAATGGTATGTTTGGTGCTTTGGAAACAAGATGCAAGTCCATTATTTGTTGGAGAAGGATAGGTGGTGGATGGAAGTTGTTCACCTCCTACAAGGGGTTCACCATGGATGAATGTGATTTTTCCAAGTGGATAAGGGGATGGATTTGGAATGAAATTGGTAGATGGAAGTAAAGGATTAATGGGGGATGGTAAAGGGGTGGTAGAGGTTGATGTGGGATCAATAAGGTGATCAATAGATGGGAGGGGATCGGGGATGGGATTAGATAGGATGGTTAGATTTTGATTAAGATAGGGGGTTGATGTTTCAACATGCTTTGGATTAGATGGATCGTGTGTTTGGCTAGAAGTGGAAGTGGCTTGGATGGTGAGGGTAGGTGCTTGAATTATGGTGGGTGTTGGATTGTATGAGGGTGTTTGATTCCTTGGTAATAGCCAATGGATGGCATCCTTCATGAGTGTATGGGTTGAAGAACAATATAAAGGATGGATAGTAAGTGTAGATGGTGTAGGATTATGATTGGGATTGGATAGTTGGGTGATGGGTTTAGGTAGTGATGGTTCATGGATAGGTGTTGGACTAGATGGTGGTGTTGGAGGGGTGGAGGATTTGGGGTATTCCATTTCTTTGCTTGGTGATGTTCTTTGCAAGAAATCCCACAAGGATTCTTTGGATGTCATGGGCTTAGGATTTGGAAGATTTGACGGTGGATTAGCAGGTGTATGTGTGATAGGGGTTGGTGGATTGGCAGATACATAAGGTGATGGATTAAGGTTGATAAGGTTGGAGGGATATTGTGATGGGAGGATTGGAGGATGGGGATTAGGGGATGGGGGATTTGCATGGAGGAATGGTTGTTGATATAAGCTTTGGATTTTGGATATAAGGTGTACTAGATTGGTGTTCCCTTGATCAAAGTTACCATGACAAAGGTTAGGGGATGGATAAGTTAGAGGTATTGATTGGTTGGATAGGTATGATGGCATGGATGTATAAGGGGATGAAGATTGATATGATGTTAATGGGGATGAAAGATAGAGTGTTTTTTGATATGATGGAGGTTGGTATGAGGTTGGTGGTGTGGATATGTAAGATGTAGGTTGGTATGATGAAGGTTGATATGATGTGGATGGGGATGAAATGTAGGGTGTTTGTTGATATGATGAAGGTTGGTATGAGGTTGAAGGTTGATATGAGGTTGATGGTTGATATGAGGTTGAAGGTTGATATGAGGTTAATGGAGTGGACCTATAAGATGAAGTTTGGTATGATGAAGGTTGGGTAGGGGCTTGGGATTCCTCAATGATGAGGTGTGCTAAGGGTATATCTCTAATGTCATTTTTGTATTTCTCCTTAGCATTAGGGTCCATGTTCTCATAGATTTTTCTAAGTCTTTATAATTGTTACATTTCTACATAAGGATCCATGTTGTTGGCGAGGTATGGGGTGAAATGGATGATTGTAATGTTGTGGATCAAAATTCAAGACCTTAAGATGATTTGATTTGCTTCAAAGGATGGATGATTCTCTATATTTAAGGTGGACTAATGACACTTAAGTAATAGAATTGATTTGGTTGATTTGATTGGATGATCAATTAAGGTCTTGTTTTTTGGTTGGGTTGATTTAGATTTGGAGTTTGATAATTATGTTGGGGGATTTGGATAATGATTGGGATTGACGTTGATTTTGGATTGGATTTGGAATAGGGTTTGGAAGATTATGGATTGATGTTGGTTGGATTTTGGATTTGATTTGGATGAGATGGGATTAGAGTGATGTTGATGAATTGGATTAAGGATGATGAGGGTGATTAGGATAAGATTGGATTGAATGATTTGGATGATGATGTGGATAAGGTAGGTGGTTAGGATGATTAGGATAGATGGGTGATTGGATTAAGATGAATTAGATAAGAATGATGAAGATAGATTATGACTAGAGAGGAAGTGGATTAGAATTTGATCAAGCTTAAATAAAGGGATTGGATAAGCTCAACTTATGGGGTTTGATAAATGGAGGGATGGTTTAGCGGTGTTGGGAGGAAAACCCAACCCAACGTGAGGGGGGATGCAGGGGGCCAGACGCGACCCCCTGTTGATAGGGGTTCAGGGGTGTAGCCCCCAATTGGAATTTTTTTGAAAAATGGGCTTATAAAATTGATGTTTTTGATGGGAAAATTTGATATTTGGACATGGATGAAGAAGGTGCTAAAACAGATGGAAAATGGTGCTAAAATAGAAGAAAATGGCACTAAAGGATGAATAGATGGTGCTAAAAGATTGTGAATAGCTGGATTGATGGATGAATTTGATTTTTTCTTGGCAAGTAGACAAATAATCAAGCAAGAAAACACAATGGCCAAAGGTTTGATTTATGAAAAATGTGATAATCAAGCATGTACAACCTAAGGCGAGGCAAAGACAATACTTGTGGGACAAGTAGAGGGATTTGGACCACTAAAACAAAGGTTCATAGTGGGGGAACATCCAGGGGATCGGCACCTTATGAGCATCCGATAAACCACTTAAGGTTTTGACTAGCTCTACTAGGGGTTTCATATACACAAGGTACTACTCCCTTTCAAGTTAGCATCAAATGGTAAGTGATCATACTGATTCAGACTTGGCTTTTGCCTTATCCTTTTTTGTATAGTGGAGCGGATGAAAGTACCGCTTGGGGTCGCCAATAAGTTCTCTGAATGGATGTGTCTCAAGGGCAGGCCCACGTCCTAAAAAGAAAAATAGAATAGAACCATTTCTCTTCACCCAAGATCCTTTTGAAGGCAAGGAGAGGATAATTTTATTCTACCATATGGGATAACACAAACGTGCAAGTGTACAAGACACGACAAACAAGAGCTAATGTTCGTTTTAGGCCCAAATCAAAAATGTGCCTAAAGTTGTTTGTTGCAAGCAATGATTAATTTTAGTTGCACCAAAATCAAACGTTCTTTACACTAAGGCACACAAAGATTCTTTTTTAGATGCACCAAGATGAAATGTTTGATTGTAGATTGTTTTGCAAGCAAGATTGATTTTATGCACCAAATTCAAGTGTTTTCTAAGCTAAGAAAATAAAGGTTCTTTTTAGGTACACCAAATGAAATGTTTTCTATGCTAAGAAATCCCTACAAAAAGATGTTAGTAACTTCTAGATTGTGCCCTATGGTGATTTGAAATATCCTGCAGAATAGAGACCCAACCCTACACAGATCCCTAAGCTATTACAGAAAATAGCACCAATCCAGAGGCAAGATAATGCTAATACAGAAGATAGAGCTAATATACAAGATAGCGCCAATACATAGGTAAGATAGTGCCAATATGAAAGATAGAACCAATATACAAGATAGCGCCAATATACAATATAACGCCAATATACAAGATGGCACCAATATAGATACAAGATAGCACCAAACTGTGTTTTTGCCTTAATTTATCTTCTGCAGCGAGAAAGATAGTGCTGAACTGGGTGTGTTTAGCACCAAAATGATGCAGAGATGGTCAAGGGTCTGATTTTAGGAAAAAAATGACATAGTCTCCCCTGTCCCTACATAAAATATTGCAAAACAAAGAGTAAAAGACACAAAAGATGCTGAAAAGGTGAAAGAACACAAAATATGTGAGTCCAAATGATCAAGCAATGTCATGGTAAGAAGGCGCCACCACAGTCTGAAAATAGCACCAAAATGCAGGTAAAATGGTGCCACTGCATAGAGAGAGTGTTAATATGCAAAAAACACATCTTAAACAATAAAAGAACTCACAAGATTGTTAAATTGGGACCTTGTGGTTCCCACCAGGTGTGCCAATGTGATCTATGAAGTCAAAATGAAAGCCAAAAACATAAATCAAGTGCAAAAACAAATGATATACCTTCACATGTAATCCACAAATCTAAGATAGGGTGGAAGGAGTTGCACCCAAACTCCTTAGATTTACCCAAGAAGATGAATGTGGATTGCTCTTTGAGATTCAACACAATAGGATGAGAGATTTGGATTTAGATCGGGATGAGGAATGGTTTTGGCATTATGATGGTATGATGAAGAGATTTGAGAGAAATTTGGGCATGGTAAGAATGCAAGAAGTGTTGAAAATGGCTTAGAGAAGGGTCTCATTTATAGATTTTTGGAAAATAGATGGAGGGTGAGGATTAAAAGATGAGATCAAGGGCTAGAAATGGTTGAGAGTTAGGGTTTGGATTGAAGCCATAGCCTTGTGACAAGTGTCACAAGGGGAGTGGATGAGAGAGATAAAGGGTTGAGATTAAGTCAATGGATTTGGAGGGCTCTCATTATTTGTGAATTTTAAATTCACATGGGGAAAGGTGTGGAAGATAAAAATGAATTAAAAATTCATTTTTGGGAAGAGTGGATATGACAAGTGAATTGAAAATTCAACTCATGAGGGAGTGTGAATTAAAAATTCACTTTTATTCTAAGAGGGTGATAAATGATGTGTAAGGAAGATTTGACCCTTTGAATAAAAAAATTGATTTTTTATTCAAAGGTGTGTGGGAGGATGGGCTAAGCAAGGTTAATTAAGTGTTTAGCTTAATTAACTTGGGTCTAGGGGATAGGTAGTCTAGGGTAGATTGATTAAATAATTGCTATTTAATCAACTAGGCTAGGTTTAGGTTGATTAGTAGGGTAGATTAATTAGATAAGAATGATTTATCTAATTAATAGGGATTAGTGAGATGGACAAATTAGCTAAATAAATATTAGAAATATTTATTTAATTGATGAGGATAGTGTTGTAAGGTATAGTGATAAATTAAATGAATTAATTGATCACCAAGGATGGGTAAATGGTTAAGGGTAGATGATTAGGGACAAATTAATTAAATAAAATGAATTTATTTAATTAATAGGAGGGATAATTGGTAGTGTAGAGATACGGGAAATTGGTTTGCAGAGCAAGTCAATTTTAGGTGTCTACAACAGGAAAACAAAGAAAAGAAACAAAAAAACTACTCTACTAAACTATACACAAGACACTACAAGCCAAATAAAACCCATGGTAAGACCCAAAGACACCTATATTTGCATACTTTCTTCGATTGTGCAGAAGCATCAGGGCACTAGTTATGGTTCTAATCCTAGCAAATTCATCTTTGTATTCTAAAAAATACTCTTGTACTCTAAATTCTTTATATTTAACATAATAACTCTTAATGATCAGTAATTGAGGAAGCTCGTCATGTCTATGACAGATCCATATGCATGTTTTATCTCTCAAATTTCCATAATCAAAATAATATTCAACATCATTCATTGTGGAAAGGAAAAATACAACCTAGTGTATCTCCAGTTCTGCTGGACATGCTTGTTCATTGATAGTTGGTCTTTCTTCGAATTGGAGAATATACGACTTCTGATAAATTATTTCATCGTCCATATCTAGCTTAACTTCTTAATTTTGTATGCTTATCTGATCTTCTAGTTCCTGTAACACCTCAATGTTCTCATCAATTCCCTACACATCAGCACTTGAGTGAATATCTTCATCATCATACTCTAATATAGAGAAATCTATTATTTCTAAATCAATTGATTGTAAAGGTGAAATAACATTTGACTGGTATGAATACTTCCATGTTTCATCTTCAAAATAGCGCTGGATTGACATCTGGTCATGCACAATAATTACAAAGTTTTTGTATCTTCAATTTTCATGCATTTCTTTTCAAATATATCACATTTACCACCTAGTGGAATGTCTGTTTCCATTGACCTGTAACAATTTTGCATTTGACCAGTCAATTTAAAGAAGTCCACTATAAAATTAGGGTTTATTCTCTTTTCTGTGACTCCATTAGTTGCTATTGTAGGAACTTCTTCAGTAGTTGTTCATTTAAATTCTTCCACCACTTGTTTACAACTTTTTATCAATTCATCCTTATCAAAACTACTCAATTCAGACCTAGGGACATTATCCTGACAAGCATTTAATAGTTTAATGTATCTATCAAGTATATCAGGATCAATCTCACATTCATTTTCCTTCTCATCAAATCTTTCTGGCCGATTGTCAGATGACTGAAAATAAGAAACACTTTCTTCTTTATGATTTTCAAAAGATTCATATATGCACTCTCCTTTACTTGTTTTAGTAAGTAGAGAACTCCTATCAATCTTACCATAAAATGATTCAAGGAAAGATGTTTCACTATCTTTATCTTCCATAATTGACTCAACTTTTCCATTTTCTGGATAACTCATGACTTTTGGTGCTATATTTTCTTGTTGTTCCAGAGTTTGAATCTTCTCCAACATGACCAAGTAGGCATCACATTCCCTTTACGAATGTGCTTCGTCATGCAATCTGCACCAACTTTCAATCAAGATGTCATCAGTGGGTAAACATAACATTTGGCTACACTATATATTCCTAGACAAGTACAATTCAAAATCCTTGAAGCAATCTCCTTCATCATTATCCAATTTTGTCTCTTTGTTTTCCAAGCTTATATGTTTTTTGACTTTAGAAAACACCTCAACGTTTTCTTTAATTCCTTGCACATCAGCATCTAAATAAAGATCTTCATCATCATATCCTGATGCACATAAATCTATTATCTCTAGATCAAGGGATTGTAAGGAGGATTCAATATTTAATAGATAAGAAAACTTCCCTGTATCATTTTCAAAAATGTGCATAGCAATAGCAAAGTCCCCTGTATCTTCAATTTTCATGAATTGCTCTTCGAATAGTTCATTTTCACCATCCAGTGGAGTATCCAATTCCATTGACTAGGACTCTGCCCCACTCACATGAAGTGAAGAACACTCAATTTCACTATATATTATTCATTGAAAGGTTCTTCACTGTACTTATCTTCCAAAATTGGTTCAACTATTCCATTCTTTGGACAATTCATGATTTCCTGAGTCGTATCTTCTTGTTGCTCCAAAATTCTCTCCTCTTCTTGCCAAACTTCAGTCCTATATACTTCTGAGAAAGGAATTAGTTCTTTTAAAGCTAAATCTAACCTTGTGAGGAAAGTCAGACAACTAACTTCACCGTGTTTTGCAGAATTATGTATCTTGCATCTCTTGGATAAATGAAAGTTAGATAAATTTTGAGGATAAAGCTTCCTATTTAAAGCTCCCTGAAAGAAAGGAATATTAACTTGAAAATTATCTTCATATGCATTTATTGGTATCAAATAATGAAATATTCATGCATAGTTTGCAGAGAACGTAGATCTTTAGCTCAAATGAAGAAATTTAAACAAATTGTTTGTAATTATCAGGATGAACATCCACAAGGAAGTGCTGCTTATGATCAGATTCTGCAAATTGATCGATATCAGTGGAATCTTTGTGCAAATGCTCAAGATTTAGAATATTATTGAAAAGTTTGATAGATATCACTTTACTTCAGATTCGGTGGCCCTCCTTCTAGCGTCAAAACTGTTGATGATGATTGTTTGTCATTACAACATGAATAAAAGTTTACACAACAAACCTTTATTATCTTGAAACATATGATCAATTTAGGATAAATTGATGACTCCAAGGCTTTGTTGATTAGGTTATGATCATCTGAGGTTACTCAGAGGTTGATGTGTGTTGTTGTTTTCCATTCAGGGGCCTTACTTGTTAGTCTGAAGTTGTCATATCCAGATATGCTCTATTTTCACCTATTCTCTATTGATCCTGCTCTATGAATTCTCAACAAAAGATGTCAAATATTTCAATATTTACCCTGAATATGCAAATATTTATGTATGTTTCTACTCTGATCAGTATTATTTGCAAAATTCTTGATGATTTTTGATTAGTTTTTCTGCAACTATCTCAATTTACTAATCTAGAACTAATCCTGGCTCAATTTAGCTTCTGCACTTTAAATTTATGTAAATATTGTGCCTACACGCTGATATTTCCATGATTCCTATCATTATTTATGATTCTTTGCATGATATTTTCAATTCTACATGTATTTAGCTCAAATATGCATGTGATATTCATGTATCTATGGATGTCATGCATATTTACTCTGTTCTGCTCATTATTTATCATGATTTGCAGTTGTGATGGTGATTTAATGAAATTAAGAAAAAGAAATAACAAAGATAGGGGTTAGAGAGTGAGATTCCTAAAATTACTTGACTGAGATCACTGATCCACATACATGTTCTAATACAACAATGAAGAGAAGAAAAACTAAATCATACTTCACCATGACATTCCACAAATCCGCATGATTCAGTGTAAATCTTCAAAGGAAAAGTTGACAACAATATGCAATAAAATTAAAGCACTTCTATTGAACACAACATTTCACCATTACATATCTAGAAATCAACTTGAAGATTACGTAAAGTTTACAATTAGGATCTAATCTGTAGCTTCATCTCCATCCAGTATGCTTTAGAACAAGTACCCTTGCAGTGATATGAAGAAAGAACCTTGAATAGTTCAACAATTCAATCTTCTTTAGTCTTAGTAATCCAATCTCTTATCGGGTCTACACTAATTGGCCTTATTTCTACCAAATATTCTCTCTCTCTCTCTCATCAAATGACAAGTCATGGCCTCTTTATAGAACAAAGGTCAGAAAATGGTTACAATGATCCAATGATCAAGATCCTCTCATGGTAATCAATGGTCTAGATGAGCAGCACGTGCTTACCATTTGGCAATTGTACAGCTAGCAGAGAATATTCCAGCATCTTTGACTTGGTCCACCATCCAGCTGACAAACAATGTATTTGGTGATATCTCTTGGCTCTGGTTCATGTTGCCTCTATGTGCAACTCTACAATGTTTAGCTTCTCCATGAATAGCTCTAATACCCTACAATAGATAAACAAGAATTAAGCACCATCATTTAATAACTAGCAGGAAAATAAACATTATATTAAATCGAGCTCTGAATGTGCAAACATATATATCAGGTTATGAATATTAAGCCCCTGTGAGAATCCACATATCTAAATGTCCACATGTGGTCAAGAGGGTCTGGTCAACTATCATTGACTAAAAAACATGCTATCAGGCCCTAAAATGGCTTCTTAAACCTTGTTGGTGTTTTTGCATCTCTCTTTGTATATCACATGCATAAGATTATGCATATATAATACATATGAAATATACATTGTTATACGAATAAGAAATGATGACATCAGGGTCATATTTTGACTTAATGACACTTTTCACTGTTAGGCTCACTTTTGTATCTTGTGCACTTCCTGTATATTTAAATCTTTGTATATGATCATGTATATATAATACAAATGATGGATATACAAATGCGGATCCCAATTTGAAGTTTATTATCTTTAACTTTTCAAACGCATTTGGTGTATTGACAAGAGTATCATTGTGACTTAGTGTTTCAGTGAGACACCGCTTAGGGTCTCTTAGATGTTCTGATAATGATGAGGCAATTGGACCCCTTCGAAGTGATAAGGTATTTTAGTAAGACTCCCTCAACTGTCTCTTAGATATTCTGATATGAGATATTGGTGTAACGTTGTGGGACTTGGCCATTAGTTAATATGAAGGATATTAACAATGAATGATTCCTTCTTATATCGAGATATGATGATGATGTTATCATCATGTGAGTTTTCATTTGGAATGAAAAGGATGGCATCATGGTCATCTTTCAAAGATCATGCACATTGAGAAATATGACCAACATTGGGAAATATCACCTTCCAAATAAGAAGATGTCACGGTCATGTCGAGTCTTCTTTATATCAAAACATAATTACGTCATCATCATATTTGAGGAATATGAGGGATATTTGATAATATGACTAACCGAGTGTACATAGATTGTATCGGCAAGACCTGGCATTTCTGTGAGACCTCGAATGAGTCTCTCTGAAATTTGGATATGAGATATCCTTAAGTGCTTATGTTTAAAGGTGATCCATATATTAACGCATATTGGGCATATTGAGAAATATGACCCCTCTTGAATGTGTGTAGGCTCTTAACAGGTGGATGTCTTCCGTATTTAAATTTGACGTTCACATATCGGGGAACAAATGGACATCGGGTGATCTTCCTAAGTCAGGGTCATGTTAATGAATATGACTGATATTTGGAAATGTGACCCTATGGGAAAATATCTAGGTTGACCAAACTTTCACCAGCCATAACTTCTTTATTTTAATGAATTTTAGGTTGATGCAAAAGGCAAACATGCTTAGAATTTTATACTCTTTCACATGGTAGGGTTCATGATGGAAGATTCAGATGGAAATTTGGTTTCAAACTCTAAGATCACTGATATACCTGACATTAGGCATATGCATACGGACTGATGCTACTTTTACTATTACTGCCCAGAGCACAAAAACAAGGAATCAAGATAAAAAAAGTTGGGTCCCTGTTTTGCTAAGGTAAAATGGGGCATGTTGTGTAATCACACAACAGGAAGTTATGACATGACAGACAAATTGGTCAAGTGTGTACTTAAGGGACAAGCTGATAGGTCATAAATTTTGACTAAGTATCTAACCAATAAAATCAAGTGACAGGGCTCTGGTATTCTGGTCTGCCTGGGTTCACTGTGAAGATAATGTTCTGCAATTTTGGCATATGGTCATTAATCAGTGACTACACCTATATCCATAAATTTGTCTGATTTTAGGAATAATGAATAACTATGGAAACTGTTTGAAAATCTACAGATGAGCTCAGAGTTGAATGACTATGACCTAGATGAGCTTTCAAGGCAATGACTAGGAATGAGATATAACTGAGGATCTAATTCTTAAGATCTCATAGTAGAGGTGAGTTCACAATTCAATATTTTCTATAAAGAACAAGGGATAAGGAGACAATTGTCTTCCAAGACTCCTCAGTAGAATGAAGTTGTTAAATGGTAATATAGGTTAGTCCAAGAGGCTGCTAGATCAATGGTGGAGGAAGCCGACCTATTGGATGCATACTGGAGAAAAGATATACATACTGCTAAAATAGAGTTCAAGTCAAAAGTGCTACAATAAGAGTTTGGAAAAGATCATTAAGAGTGCTATTGTGAAGGTTGATGAAATCAGAGAAAGAATATCATATCTGAGTAGCTACAAATCAAATGAACCTATTGAATAAGAAGTCATCCAAGATGAAGAAGAAGAAGTTTCGAAAAGAATTCCTGAGATTCCTAGAGATTGTGCAGAAGTACCACACTGAAGACTAGTTCTTGGATAAGAAGAGATAAGGTGCATTAGCAAAGAAAAAGAATTGCAAATGAATAGACAAATCTCTGGATGAGGTATGAAAGGATAAGTTTTCAATCAAAGAAATAAAAAGAAAAAGGTGTAGCAGTGCAGGTAACAATTAGAGATGATTGCTGAAGTTAAGAAGATTATGAAATTATCTCCCAAGGGAAGTAGGTAGATGATGCTAATATGAGTTTCTAATAAAGAGCAGTAAGTCTTGTAGTGTTGATGGCAGAGAAAAAAAGGCAATACTAGGAAGATGCTAAGGTGAGAATTGTCAAAACAAGAAGGAGAAAACTTCACATAAAGAACCAAAGTTATAGTTAGGAAAGCATCAAATAAGGGGGAGCAGTCAGTTGAAGAAAGCTCAGAAGAGAGATTAGAGCAGAACAAAAAAGTACAAGTATGTGCCCTTTGACATTGATGTCAAAGGGGAAGAGAAGTCATGTGAAAAAATTAGAGTGCAGATGAGTAAAGAGAAAGGGGGAGAATCTTGTCTTGATGGCTGTTACAGTTTTTCACATCATATGTTGCCATCAATGACAAAGGGGGAGATTATTGCAAGTATGTGCCTAATCGGTGTTGTCATTGATTTCAACATATTCTTGTTGTCATTGGTGTTAATTGTACTTGTTTTGAAGACTTGTATGTTAAGGATATTGAGAAAATTAGCCTCTCCGGAAGAAACAAGTAAGCCACAGAGAAGTGTAGTATAGACAGTGAGTTGTATGTTGAAGATCAGTCTGGTAAACTTCTCCACATTTGTTCCTTCTTGAAGATCATGGTCTACAGATTGGAAGCAAGTTAGAGGTACATTTCAGGTCTGAGCCATCCGCATGAAGATCTGAGTGAGTTGTGTTCACTAGAGTGTAGCTTGTTTTATCTGTAAGTTTAGTTGAGACAGGAAGATAGTATTTGGCTCCGCATTCCTCCGCAAGAAAATATTTTGCTATATAGTTCTAGAGGGAAGTCTAGGATGATGATAGGTGCCTATAGTTGCAATGGTTCATGGTTTGGTGGTCCGCAAGATATCTTTCTTTTATGACAGTTGAAGATAGTAAAGTTCATGTACTCCGGTGAGAAGATTCCTATGAATAAAGTGGTTAAGGTTCATGCGGTTGCTCCTAATGATTATAGTGTGCTTGTGGATGTCTAATCATGTTCCTATCTAGACTTTGGTTCACATTAAGAAATTGAGATGGTGTGTGAATATTGTTCCCAAATAACATAGCGTGTAACCAATCTTGTCCGACCTGGTTGATCCCAGTGATTGCAGAGATCTCTAGAAGATTATGGAAGCATGTTGTGGCTGTTGATAACTGAGAGGGGGGGGTGAATCAGTTATCCTAATTGTTTCCTTTATTGAACTTTCCTTTTAATTGATGCAGCATAAAATCAAACATAAAACATTAACCATAAAACAAGAAACACATGACACAGTATTTTTGACGTGGAAACCCTGTTAAGGGAGAAAACCACGGGGTGATTAACCCAAAATTATTCTCTGTTAGAAGAATAGGAAATTACAAAGATGGCACTTGCCAATTAGGGCTCACTGCCCGAGCACACTGCTCACAAGAGGCCCACTGCCTACAAGAAGACACACTGTCTACAAAGTGATGAGAATCACAGTCTTGAACTGATTGGAAGCATCTGCATATGCTGGAGTTCAGTTCTGGTTAGGCTCAGTACACTGATCTGCTGCACTTCATCTTTCCTCTGTTCTTTATTCTGCTATCTTTCACATACCGGATCCTTTTTGCTACCTCTGCTCTTTATCTGGACTTATTCACATATCTCTCCACAACTACTACACCTTCACAACTAAATCCATCCTCTATATATATCCGCACAAGTAATTTCATCACCTTTCTAGTCGGCATCCGGAACAGTCTAGTTTCTTATAAACTTTCATTCTGTCGGCTGAATCCTTCCTCACCAAGCAATGCAGATCAAGCATATACTTGTAGATATCATTAATCATGTCGGCCAAACATGATTCATGCCTTCACAACCTCTGTCATCAATAGTAACCCATCCGGAAAGCAGTCTGATACTCTGCCAGTCAGTTCTTCCTCTGTTTTCACTGTCTCTCAGGAATCCGGTACTCAACCATTCATATCTTTTTCCTTGTCCATCACCGGAGGCTAAATCCTTGGAATATACCACTCAAGGTAGTCCTCTTGACTTCCCCAAATCCGCACTGCACCAAGACACTTCCTCTGAGAGGTCCGGACCAATCTGTCAGACCTTGCCACATGCTCTGTTCTTCTTCACCGGACCACAACATTCTTTATTCTGACTTCCGGTAGAGGCACATCATGACTTGCGGATATGTGGGATGACCTTTGTTGCCATCAATGACAACAACCATGAATCCATATAGTGTCTCTTGCCAACAGTGGCATGGAAGATCATGTTTGAGTCTCAGCTAAGGCATGGCATGATCCGCATTTCATTCCCTTTGAATGATGTTGCAATAGGCCAGGACCTATTTTGTAAATGTTTGTAATATCAACCTTGGAGATTGTTCCAATGGTTGATGCCGACCTTGATGATCATTCCAAGGTTGATGTAGTGTATAAATACTTGTAGCTGAGTCATGGAAAAGTAATCCTTGAGCAAAAATGAGAATATATTAAGAAAGGTCCAAAGGCAGAGCAGAGAAGAGGCAGAGGAAAGAAGAGAAAGAGTAGCGCAGAGCTGAGGAATTGTTTTATTCACAATAAAGAAAGGTGCTGATCATGGTAGTTAATCTGGCACTAAGCCACTAGTAGGGTTTAACAACCCTTATTACAATCTTGCTAGGTTTAGGGTTGTGGCAGTGAGCCTACTAGACCTAGTTGTTCTTCATAGCAGTAAGCCAGTATGTTTAGGCCTGTGGGGTGACTAAGCCTGAACATCACTATTTCAAGATTGCAATATATATTGAGAGTTAATCCTCTCTGTGGTTTTTCCCCCACCTTGGGGTTTTCCACGTAAATTTGGTGTCTCTTGTGTTTGATGTTGCTTCTATGGTTAAGTTTCTAATTTCATGCTCTCATTGTTAAATCATAATAATTATGGATAAGTGATGAATGTTTAATTGTAGAAAGTGTTTAAGTTTTTGTGAAAACTGATTCACCCCCCCTCTCAATTGTCCATCGCATATCATCAAGACATATGTTGCCATTCCACCTCCCTCATCCTATAAATGTCAAAAGCATGTGACCGTACACCTTCCACCATCCAATTTGTCTCAGTTACTTTCAACTCCTAATATCCCTCCATCGAATCTACCTCCACTACTTCCAACACCTGATATCCCCATTACCCAATCCCCTTATCCATCCATCCATAAATCCTCTAAAATCCTAATCGTGACCAACAAATGCACATATTGTCTAAACAAAGAGCTTCCACCAACCCCACTTCCACCATACTCATGGGATTCAAAAGCAAAAATTTGGATGCCTCTACCTATAAAGTCAAAAATCCTAAGGGTCCTCATGCCTTAGGACACAAAAGCCAAGAATCAAAGAAAAGTCCATCTCAAACACTGCATACACCCACACACCTCAAAACAAAAATGAAAAAGGTGTGGGTCCCCAAGAAACAAGTAATTACCTCAAAATCTTTACAAAAGTTGCATGTATCCAAACCCATACTTTCACAAGCAAAGGCCAAAACTAAAATGGTTTGGGTCCCTAAGAAAAAAGAAGAAAGAAATTCAAATGAAGCATCCACCTCTCAAAAATCCCAACCATTTGTTGATTGTCAGGAACACTGAGAGGGGAGGGGGTGAATCAGTGTTTTATAAATCATTTCTTGAACTTTTACTTTTAACCATTTCAAAAGAATAATCAAGCAGAAGCCAAATATATGGCTAAACAACATCAACAAAAGCATGCCACATAACACCAAGATTTTATGTGGAAAACCAAAAAAAGGGAAAAACCATGGAGAGGATTAGCTCTCAAATATATATTGCATTCTTTACAAAAATGGTTTAGGCTTGGTCACTCCACGGGCCTATAACATGCTGGCTCATAGTCATGGTGTACAACTAAGTTTAGCCAGCTCACTGCCTCAACCCTAAACCTAGCAAGATTACAATAAGGGTTGTTAAACCCTAAGGACTATTAAAACCTATTGGAGGCTCACTATCATCTTACTACCTTGATGACAACAACATGCTTCCAATCAGATCACACATGATAACTGAATACTGCTCAAGCATCTGCCACTATGCCAGGGTGTAGTCATTTAACAACTATATTTTGAATCCCAAGTCTTAATCGTTGCTGATCCTCTAACTCTGCTCCACTATTCGCATCTTCGTATCACACACATATACCTCCACACACACCACTCAACTAAATTTTATCACCTTTATATATCCACATCATGATTTACTTCATAATCAGGTCGATATCCAAGAAGTGAAACATGTACATAGAAAGATGTACCTCGTCGCTCAATCTTATGCACTATGTGTCACGCAGGCCTAAATCTTCTCCCAAGCATGTTCATATAGGTCATCTCTAATCATTCAATTTCTTAGATAAATCCTCCAAACATCAACTCTTCTCCACACAATGATTTATCTCACCAGTCAACCTGTTCCTCAAGAACATGCTTAAAAACTTCATCTACTGACTTACAACTTTTACTGCTGATCACAAAACACTTCCAAAATCATGTCAAAGACTCTCTACACATTCCCAATCTTACCCTTAGAACTGGAAGGCATCTTATCATCTTGCAGAGAGATGCAGACCATTAGAACTCAGACTCTATCTTTGTCAAGCTCTATCAAACATTATACCAATACTTAACATCTTGTAGCTATCCTTCTGGTGAACTTTAGATCTCCTAAGTCTGGAATAAGACACTTCATAGAAGTGTTTACAACACCTCAAAGCCGCATAACAAAATACTTATATGTGGAGGAATGCGGACTACTTCACTATGCCCTGTTCACTGTTCCTGCTATACCTTTACTTACCCAAACTTAGACATTTCTCCAAGATGACTTCCAGAGGAGATTAGGACTTGACCTTTGAAGCATAACACTATCAGACAACTGAGAACATCATACCTAAACTACATTACTAGATCATTATCTGCAAAGGCATACTAGCTGACTTTTTGTCTTCTACTCGACATACTTTCCATACTTAGCCATTTTCTGTCAACCAGACCTAGAATCTAATATGTTCTTCTGGAGATATCTCTTCTTGTCATGGTGATAGGCTCTCTGGGATTTATTTCTATCAATGACAACATATAGATCCATATTAGAGTAGTGTCTCTTGCTAACACCATCCACTTCCGTCCAAAATTCCCATTCTATTCAAATATCCCAAAAATCCCACAAGAAAAATAAAAGATATGAAAATACTAAGTCTATGTTGGTTCCTAAAACACTTTGTCACCCATCTCCTAAGTAAACATCTCCATTGCTTCCTACACCACCTTCCCATCAAAAGCTTCAATGTTTATCATGGTGTGTGCAACCGTTGGTCATGATTCCCTTCCATCCCACAACATTTCCACATACCTCCATCTCCCCATCCTTCATCCATTATCCTACATATCATCCTCATCATTTCCCTATGGTCCATACTTTTGCATAAGCCTTCCATCCATAAGTCCTACATAATCCACATCATAACCCACTATCATTCCCATCATAATCTGCCATCTACCTAATCCATCTTTCATACAAACCCCTACCAACATCTATGAGCATAATGCCCTTGACATGGTCCATGCGACAACATCACTCTCTAATGGGACTATCTCTTTCATGGCGCTAGACACTTGAGTCCCTCTCATCCATATCCACCTTCTCCCATCCCAAAAAATCAAAAATTAAAAAAAAAGGTCAAAAAAAAGAAAAAAAAAAGAAAAAGAAGGAAAAAATAAAAAAAGTAAAGAGAAATCTCTTCGTCCAATGGTGAAAACCTGGTAACCAGGCACCTTGGATAAGTACCATGATGAAAACTTGGCAAATAGGCTTCATGTGTAAGTTGATCTTCTATGTCACCTACACTTGGGGGCACCTTGTCTCATCCACCATATCATTTTCAACCTATCTTACCATACCATTTAATACCATCCTTATCCATTCCACATACATACACCTATCCCATTGCATTCATTCATCTTCCCTTCCTCATCTTGATCTTGATAAAGATTGGGGGCAAAAATGTTGAAACATGCCTTGGATATCTCTTGATATACCTCATCCGTTCTATCATATCCTATCACTATCCTATCGTCATAACCCTTGTCATGAAAAATTCCAAGTATTACACCTGGAATGGGGCATGTTATTCCTATACAAGATAGCCTTTGGAGATCACATCCTAGTTCCATTATGAGGCATACATCCATCCACTATAGCTTATCCTTGTACCCATCCATCTATCATGAGCTTTCCATCCCATCCACTATCGCATATCCATTTATCTATCCATCCCACCTACCTCCTTGCACCTAGACTTGGTCCTCCCTTGTCATTGGTATCTAACACAAAGGCTACCCAAATTGTAAATCCATTGAAATCTAAAAACATATCAAATCCAAAAAAAATTGAAAACATATCAAAATACAAAGAAATCATAAAAAGTCCTGGAAAAATCCCCCAAAAATCAAAACATTTCAAAAATACAAAAAAAATCACATGTCAAAAATCCCAAAAAAAAATTAAATATTTTCCCAAAATACAAAAAAATCCAAGCAATAAAAATCAATCCTTATTATTCAATCATCAAATCAATTCTTCCAAATCATCTAGTCAAAACCAATCACTCAATCCAATCAAATCCTTTCTTCAAATCAAATCAGATCACTTCTTCTAATCAATCCAATTATCTTCATCAAATCAAATCAATCCAATCATCAACCCATTGAATCAAATCAACCCAATCATCACCTCATCAAATCAATCCAATCATCCAACCATTCAACCAATTCAATCATGACTCATCCCACCCTCATCATCAAACCATTATCAGAACTAAATATCATCTCTATCATTAAAAGCCTTGATCCCATGGATACATGGTATGTAGGCAGTCTGGAGTATGAAGGAAATATCCAGATTCAGGGACAAGACGATACATCTCCTCTTTTCATCTTTCATTCTTCTTCTAATCACCCTCCTCATCTTCATCCATCTCATCTTCTTCTATCATCTATCTCTATCAATTCATCAATCCTTCAAATCAATTCTTCCAATCAATCACATTCTTCCGTATCAAATTAATTCATTCAAATCAATTCTTCAATCATATTCATCCAATCACCATCCTAATCTAATCAATCTAAGAAATAAACTCAAATGCAAGTCATCCTTTACCCATACCAATCAAGTCAATCACACTTTTCAAATTATCTAATAACATCAATGGTCTTGATCCTCGCCTTGTAAACCCAATCAATTAATCAGCCAATCAATCCATCACATCCTTGTGTTTATCTAAGGATATATCATTCCCCACCATGACAACACTATCGTCATCCATCAATCAACAATCAATCATTGGTTTACAGCTTGACAGGGGCAATACTTTGTTTGTTTTTGTATAATTTGTACTTTCTTGTGTGTGTTATCTTTTTATCTTGCATTTGTATCAAATCCAACATAGCTAATATTCATATCTTGTACCTAGACAAGGTTGTATTATGCTGGGGCATGAGACACATCATCACCTTGGTCTTTATACCCTGGTGCATAACGTCTAGTGCTATATCAAACATATGATTGCTCACTTTCATTGCAGCATAACATATCCTTCATCTCTTTCCTCCACTTCCTATCTTGCATCATTCATCTTATCCCTCCTTTACCAATACATTTCATTTTCAGAACATACCCGTGTTCTTCTAACCCACCTATCCTCTCGAGGGGGCATCATTCCATCCTCATCCTATCTTTCCTTTATCATCTTTTTTTCCTCTATCCATACCTTAGCTTCTTTGAAATGATGTTACTCGACACAAATTTCATCATCTGAAACATCATCTCAAAGAGGGGAATAATGTAGACACCCAAAAATGTCTATCTCTTGCAACACCTTATGTTTTGCCCTAAGTACCCATGTCTTCATCCTAGCATTTCCTCTAATAAATTAAATAAATCTAACATTTATTTAATTTATCCCATCCCTTCACATTATTAAATAAATAAATTTTATTTATTTATTTAATCGCCTTTCCTCTTAAATAAAATAAAATAAATCTTTTATTTTATTTTAAGTTTATCCTCACATGCCTCATAATTTAAATAATTATTTAATTATGACTTCACTTACCTTCCATTTCCATCTCCCGAGATGACTCAACTCATCTCTCAAGTTAACACTAATCACCTTCTAATTCCCTCTCTAGTGAACTCTAATCATCTTCTCTCCATCTCCTCTTCGTAATGGAAACCTTTCCCAACCCACATCACTCAACTTGAGAGCATCTTCCACTTCAAAATAGAAACCTTCCCAACTCCTCTTCCACCAAAAATTTATTTAAACCCCTCAACCAAGCCATTTTGCATGGATGGGCTTTTAAGTATTGTTACTCTATCAAAATTCCTCTAGCCCTCGCATCCATCATCCTTCATCTATCTATCTTTCATCCATCAAATCTTCATCCTATCACCGTTATGCTACAGATCTAAGCAATCAACATCCAATCATTTGAGCAAATCAAACATGCATGCATCAATCTTTCAAGACATTTGAGGTATCGGAAGGTTTGGGTAAAAGGTATTGCATGTTGTTTGTTTTATCATAAGATTCAAGGGCCTCATTCATGCTAAGTCCCACATAAGTTATTTTCTTGATTATGTCCAAGGGGGTTTTGGGCTGGTTTATTTGGGAGATAATGAACCCTGTTAGATTGTTGGAAAGGGAAGAATTAGGATTAAGTTGTAGAATGGGAATCATTGGCTACTACAAGAGGTAAGGCATGTTCCAAGGCCAAGTAGGAATTTAATTTTAGTAGGGCAGCTAGCTAGGTGATGAAGGTTGCATAGTTACTTTTAGTGATAAAAAATGAAAGGTTACAAGCGGTGCCTTAATAGTAACAAAAGGTGTGAAAGTAGACACCTTATATATTTGTATAGGTCATATTGTTCCTTCCATTTTAGTTGTTGCAGAGAAAACTCAACATGTTTAGCAATAGTTGTTATGGGTTTGCAGGAAGAGATTGAAACAGTTGTTGGGGGTTCTAAGACAGCACTATGGTGTGACAGACTTGGGCATATGAGTGAACAAGGTATGAAGGTACTTCATTCTAAGAAAATTTTACCAGGTTTGAAATGTATTAATATGGATTTCTATGAAAGTTGTGTGTATGGAAAACAAAAGAGAGTTAGTTTTCTCAAGGATGGGAAGTAAAAGAAAGATAAAAAGTTGGAGCTTATGCATACGGATGTATGGGGACCAGCTCAGGTATCTTCTCTCGGTGGCTTTCAGTGTTATGATACATTTATAGATGATGCAACTAGAAAGGTTTGGATTTATTTCCTTAGGTATAAATCTAATGTATTTGAAACATTTAAGAAATGGAGAAGCTTGGTTGATAATGAGACATGTAAAAGATTAAAATGTCTTAGATATGATAATGGTGGTGAGTATTGCGACAAAGAATTTGAGGATTATTGTTCCTCTAATAGAATACGTAGGAAGAAAATAGTTCCAAGGACACCACAGGAGAATGGAGTGGCTGAGTGCATGAATAGGACAATAATGGAGCATGCAAGGAGCATGAGATTGCATGTTGGGCTGCCTTTAAACATGTGGGAAGAGGCTATCAATACTGTTGTATATTTAATTAAAAAAGGTCCTTCAGTTTCTTTGGGCTATGGTATTCTAGAGGAAGCATGGACAGGTAAGAAGGTGAATTATTCTTTTCTAAAACCTTCAGATGCGAAGCATTTACACTTGTAGATTCTAAAAATAGAACCAAGCTGGATGCAAAATAAAAAAAAAGTGTATTTTCGTTGGATACAATATTGATGAATTTGGTTATAGGCTTTGGGATTTTGAAAATTTAAAAATTGTGAGAAGTAGGGATGTTGTATTCAATGATAAGGTGTTGTACAAAGATCATTTGTAGTAGCATGAGAAGAAAGAAAAGGATTATGTGGTGTTGGATGATACTCCAGACAGTGATGTTCCAATGGTTCCTCATGCTCTGCATCAGCAACAACAAATACCACAAACTCTAGTGAATGTTAGATGGTCAACAAGGATAAGTAGACCTCCTGACATGTTTTCTCCCTCTTTGTATTCTATTTTGTTAATAGATGCTAGTGAACTAGAAGGGTATGATGAAGCTATGCAGGTCAATAAAAAGGTTCAGTGGGAGTATGTAATGGAAAAAGAAATGGACTCCTTGCTGAAAAATCAGACTTGAGAATTATGCAAGTTACCTGCAGGTAAAAAGGCTTTACCAAACAAATGGGTTTAAAGGCTGAAAAAAGAAGTTAGAGGTAAGAACAAATTTAAAGCCAGCTTAGTTGTAAAAGGATTTGCACAGAAAAAAGCATTGATTTTGATGAGATTTTTTCTCTAGTTGTTAAGATGACTTCTATTCGTACTATTTTAAGTATTGTGGTTGCTGAAGATTTGCATTTAGAACAACTAGATGTGAAAACTACCTTTCTCCATGGTGATTTGGAGGAGGAGATATATATAGAACAACCACAAGGATTTGAGGTCAAAGGTAAGGAGAAATTGGTGTGCAGATTGACGAAGAGTTTATATGGCTTGAAACAAGAACCTTGGCAATGGTACTTGAAATTTGATAGTTTTATGGTTGAGCAAGGCTACAACTGGTGTAACTTTGACCATTGTGTTTATTTTAAGAAGTTGGATAATGACAGCTACACTATTTTATGTTTATATGTTGATGACATGCTTGTAGCGAGGTCTAACATGGATCACATAAGTGAGTTAAAATAATAGTTAGCAAAATCATTTTCTATGAAGGATTTAAGGGAAACAAAACAAATCCTTGGTATAAAAATTTGTAGAGATAAGTATAACATAAAATTGACTCTATCTCAGGTTGATTATGCTAAAAAGGTGTTGCAAAGATTCTATATGGAGAATGTAAAAGCTGTCAGCACACCTTTGCCCAGTCATTTAAAATTGACTAAGGAGATGTGTCCAAAGACACAAGAGGAGGAAGACAAAATGTCCAAGGTACAATATGCTTCATCCATAGGAAGTTTAATGTACACCATGGTATGCACGAGACTAGATATTGCACATGTTGTAGGAGTTGTAAGCAGGTATATGAGTAATTGGTGTAGGAGCACCTTCTCTATAGTACAGGGTCATATTTTCTTTTGTTGTTTCATAAGGCTCTTAAGCCATTTCATGTTGTAATAAGGGCCAGTTTGATCATATTGATGTTATTGTGCAAGGAAAACATGTGGTTTTGCTTGTATGAGGGGAAAGCCAATGGCTAACTGATTGTAAGTCAGTTTGCACAGTTGGAAACTGAAAACTACTGTCTTAAACCTTTTTATAGGCAAGCAATAAGAGGATAGAGGCATGCTGATGAAGATTGAATGAATGATAAGTGGATTTTTTGGGTGTTTTTCATATTATCTTGTCTGTGTATTTTTTGAGATTGTATCTCTATTCAGACCGTAAGCATTCATGCCCTAAACTAGATTCTACTTGGTAGTTCCTAGTGTTTCTGTAACATATTGACGGTGAAATATTGTTGTTTCTGCAAAGACTGGTTTGTAACCTTGGAGTTAGGGTTTGATAGACAAATGGAAACTCATTCCTTTGTCCACTGAAATCATCTTTATTATTAGTGTGATGGAGGAATACTACACAAGTTTTGTACCTTCCATGTTATCACCCAGGAACCCAGGAAACCCGATCTGATCTGACTAGGCATCTCTATGTGACTAGTCATGGAATTGATGAGAGAAGAGTGACCGAGGGTTTACAAAGGAGTCAGACATCTCTGCACATAGGTTCTTTCATTTTTATGTTTAAGGTTCAGGATTGTGCTATCACAGAGCACCTGCGAGGCTATCGGCGTGACATAGACGTCAGGAGGGCCTTTGGAAGTCTCTCTGAATCACAACGTCTAACCGATGAGTGGGCATCAGTGACAAATAGATCTCATCTTTCTAAAGATTGGTATGGTGTCGGAGACACATACAAGTGTTCATTCGGAAGACTAAGGGAGACGATGGCCCACACACATACATAACAAAATGTATGCATCGACGTGAGTAAGAATGTCGGGTTGAGAAAGTTGCATTGGACCGACAGTAGAAACTTTCACCGATCAGGGTGACAACTGCAAGTGTCACTGATGAAGAGTTTATCGGTGTAATGGGAGTGCATCAATAAGAGTTTGCAATCGGTTGCTGAGGGGGTGTATGTTACCAATACGTCAGAGAGACAATAGCCATCGGGGGTAACATTTCTGAGGGAGGCCGATAACAAGTGTTTGGCCGATGTGCATAACGGTTTCGGTGAGAGAGAAACCATCAGGAAGAAAGAATGTGGGAAGGCCAACAAGGCAAGTCAGGCCGATAAGGACAAAGATAGGATAGTTTCGGTGAGACGTTGGAAGCCTCTTGCCGATATTGAAGAAATAGACATTTTACACATTTCTGCTAGACACTCTGCATCATATTGGTATCAGAGCGAATATCTGAATCGAAGTCGTGTATGTCAGATGAAGAGCTGGAGATAGAAACAGAGGCTAGCACAATGCCTCCTAAGTCGATGAGCAAAGCAGCCATCTAGAAGATGGTAGAGGAGATGCTCGAAGAAAGACTGAAGGAAGAGAAATCCAAGAGTAAGAGTAAAGAAGATGGAAGCACTTCTGAGTCAGGATAAGATGATGAAGAATAAGAACTAGAGGAGAATCCTCAAGGAGAAGGTATGTCTGCTGATCAAAAGGCATTCCTGAACGCACTCAAGGGTCATGGAGATGGTGGTGATCCGAAAATGGATGTTCCCATGTTTAATGGGAAATTGGATGGGGATATTCTTGTGGACTGTATTGAAGCCATAAGTAATTACTTTGACTTCAAGGAGTACAATGATAGTAAGAAGGTCAAATTTGCAAAAACTGGATTGAGAGGTTCTGCATTGGTTTGGTGGAACTACACACAATGTAAAAGGGAGAAGGTTGGAAAGAGTCCAATCACCAAATGGAGTAGAATGGTGGCCATGTTGAGAACCAAGTTCATGCCATGTGACTATGAGTTGTAGACCATCATAAAATTTAATCATCTCAGACAGAAAGATATGGACGTGGCTACATACACTGAAGAATTCCACAGATTGAGCATGAGAGCCAATCACAGGGAGGAGGAGAAAGAGATGGTGGCCAGATATCTTGATGGTCTAAGATACAATATACAAGATAAGTTCAGTATGGTGATTCCCAAGACTATGGATGAATGTTTTCAATTAGCCTCTAGGGCAAAGGACAAGCTGAAAAGGAGAGGTGATCAAAATAATAGAGGAAGAGGTGGTAGAAACAATAGAGGAAGAGGTAATTTTAGTAGAGGACAACCATACAAAAGTGAAAATTCAAGTCAGCAAGAATCTCGTTCTGATATAGAACAGAGAGGTGGTGGTTCCAGAGGTTGGAGAAGACCTAATGGCAGAGGTAGAGGTGGTGGTCCAGGCAAAGGACCTGGAGTCTTCACTGGAAGATGCTACAATTGCAATCAAGTAGGCCATACTACAAATAAATGCCTTGAGAAGGCATCTAGCTCCCATGATGGTGGGAGAAGGAACTACCTATTGAAGGATGATGATTGCCAGAGTGTAAATAGACCAATTGGTAGTGTTGCACCAGTTCTTGAAGGAGAGAGCATAATGATTAAGAGAACCTTGGTGAAGATGCCATTGAAGCAGGAGCCTCCACAGAGGAAGAATCTCTTCAGAACCCAAGGAGTAGCATATGGTAAGCTCTGTAAAATCATTGCTGATTCAGGTTCTACTGAAAATGTAGTGTTTGTTGAAATGGTAGAAAAATGTAAACTGAAAAGGCTGCCCCATGTTAGTCCTCATAAAATATCTTGGTTGAATAAGAATCAGAATTACATGGTAGAGGAACAAACTTGGGTAGAGTTTGAACTAGGTGATTATAGGGATAAGGTACTATGTGAAATTATTCCTATGGATGCTTGTCACCTTCTTCTTGGACGACCTTGGCAGTATGATGTGAAGGCACAACATGATGGTGAAAAGAACACCTATATGATCACCAAAAATGGTCAGAAGATTAAGATGGATCCCTTACCAGAGCAGGTTGGAGATAAGAGCAGTGACAACAAGGTCATGTTAGTTAGTGGTAAAGAGTTCCTACAACTCCTGAGGGAGGAGGATACCCACGGGTATGCCTTGATGATGAAGCCTGTAGATGTAACAGGACAACAAAACAAGAAGTAGAAGGAGATTCCATTGGAAGTGCAACAATTATTGGATAAGTACCAAGATCTTGTGGTAGAGAATACTCCTAACTCCTTACCACCTATGAGGGACATAAGTCATCAGATTGACTTGATTCCCAGAGCCACATTACCCAACAAAGCTGCCTACAAGTTGACACCACAGCAAAATGAAGAAGTAGGTAGACAGATTCAAGAACTCTTGGAGAAAGGATTGATTAGAAAGAGTCTCAGTCCATGTGCAGTCCCTAGTGTACTTGCCCCTAAGAAAGATGGAAAGTGGAGGCTATGTATAGATTCAAGGGCTATTAATAAGATCACCATAAGGTATAGATTTCCTATGCCAAGGATTGAGGATCTGTTGGACTATCTTGGCGGTTCCTGCTACTATTCCAAGATTGATTTGAAATCTAGTTATCACCAGATCAAAATTAGGCAGGGAGATGAATAGAAGACTGCCTTCAAGACAAGTGAAGGTCTCTATGAGTGGCTTGTCATGCCATTCAGACTCAGCAATGTTCCAAGCACATCATGCGGTTGATGAATGAGATACTTGTAGAATTCATTGGAAAATTTGTTATTATTTATCTTGATGATATACTGATTTTCAGCAGGACCAAAGAAGAGCACGTGAAGCATCTTGGACAGGTGTTGAAGAGATTGCATGAGAGTAAGTTGATGATCAACTTAGATAAATGTGATTTTATGAAAACTGAACTGGTGTATCTAGGCTTTGTGATTTCCAGTGGCTGTTTGAAAATGGATCCCACAAAGGTTGAGGCTATTCTCAATTGGCCTACTCCTAAGACAGTAGGAGAAGTTAGAAGTTTCCGTGGTTTGGCAACTTTTTATAGGAAGTTCATTAGAGGGTTCAGTCACATAAGTGCTCCTATTCTCAATACAATCAAGGGTGGAGTGAAGTGTAAATTCCAATGGACAAAGCAAGCTGATGATGGTTTTGAACTGTTGAAAAAGAAAGTGGCTGAGTTACCTACGTTGGTACTCCCAGATTTTGACAAAAATTTTTTTGTGGAATGTGATGCAAGTTAGCAAGCAATAGGTGTTGTTCTCAGTCAGGATGGACATCCTATGGCATTCTTTTCAAAAAAGTTGAATGAGGCTAAACAAAGGTATTCTACCTATGACCTAGAACTGTATGCAATGGTGTAAGCTCACAAAAAGTGGAGACACTATTTACTGCCAAAAGAGTTCATTGTTTTTACTGACAACCTTGCTCTCAGCTTCCTAAATAGTCAGGAAAAGTTGAATTATAGGCATGTCAAGTGGATGGAACAATTGCAGGCCTATACTTTCACTATTAAGCATATAAAAGGTGTTGCCAACAAAGTGGCAGATGCTTTAAGTAGAAGGATGTTGGTCATACAGGAAGTACAAATGGAAAGCATGGCTATAGAATGTCTGAAGGAGTTGTACAAGGAAGATACAGATTTCAAGGCTGCCTATGAAGTGTGTGCAAGTTTGGCTAACACTTTTCATGGTGAGTATTCTGATTTTGTGTTTCAAGAAGGTCTCCTATTCAAAGGCAGTTTGTTATGTGTTCCTAAATGTTCAATGAGGGACAATATCATCAAGGAGAAGCACAATGGAACCTTAGGAGGACATTTTGGGTTGGACAAGACTTTGGAACAAGTCACCAAGTTCTACTATTGGCCAAAGGTACAGACAGATGTGAGGAGGTATGTTGCAAGTTATACCATATGTCAAATGACCAAAGGTATGTCTTCTAATGCTAGTTTGTACCAACCTCTTCCCATTCCCAACAGACCTTGGGAAAGCATTAGTATGGATTTTGTGCTTGGTCTTCCTAAGACAGCAAGGGGTGTAGATAGTGTTTTCATCATTGTAGACAGGTTCAGTAAGATGGCTCATTTTGTGCCATGCAAATGCACAAATGATGCATCTCATAATGTTGGTCTCTTTTTTAGAGAGGTGGTCAAAATTCATGGTTTGCCTCTCTCCATTGTTACTGATAGGGACTCCAAGTTTGTTGGTCATTTTTGGAGGACCCTATGGAGAAAATTGGGCACACAGTTGTCTTTTTCATCATCCTACTATCCCCAAACTGACGGTTAGACTGAGGTTGTTAATAGGTCCTTGCGAAACCTTTTGAGATGCCTTACGAAATAGCATGGGTTGGCATGGGATTTAGTGATCAGTCAGGCTGAATATGCTTATAATGATTCAAGGAATTGAAATACTGGGAAAAGTCCTTTTGAAATTGTTTATGGTTTCCATCCAAGAGGACCACTTGAACTCCAAGACCTACAAGGTTGGGACAAAAGGAGTGCTCTAGGAGAAGACTTTACTACTACCATGAAAGCAGTCCATGATCAGATCAAGATTCAGTTGGAGAAAACCGTCTCCAAGTACAACGATAGGGTAGATCTGAAAAGAAGAGAGGTATAATTCAAGGTAGGAGATTTGGTGATGGCCTATCTCAGGAAGGAAAGGTTGCCTAAGGGACAACCAACCAAATTGTTAATGAATAAGATAGGACCGTGCAAGGTAGTGCATAAATTTGGTCCAAATGCATATGAGATAGAATTGCCATCCGGTCTTGGTATCTCTCCCATTTTCAATGTTGCAGACCTGTTTCCTTTTAGACCTCCATTGAATGTTGAAGATGGATTAGATGCTATGATTGAAGATGAAGACTGATCAGAGATTTACGTCCAAGTAAGCCTTTACAGTTGGAATACATTTTGGATTCCAAAGTTGTCAAGAAGACAAGGAAGGGTGTGTATAAGAACTACTTGGTCAAGTGGCAGGATCTTCCTGATTTAGAGGTGACCTGGATGAGTGAAGCAGATATTCTGAAGCATGGGATGACACTTCAGCAGTTAGCAACTCAAGGGACTTGAGTTTTTCTTGCATGGGAGTATGGTGTAGGAGCATCTTCTCTGTAGTACAGGGTCATATTTTCTTTTGTTGTTTCATAAGGCTCTTAAGCCATTTCATGTTGTAATAAAGGTCAGTTTGATCATATTGATGTTATTGTGCAAGGAAAACATGTGGTTTTGCTTGTATGAGGGGACAGCCAACAACTAATTGATTGTAAGTCAATTTACATAGTTGGAAACTAAAAACTGTTGTCTTAAACCTTTTTATAGGCAAGCAGTAAGAGGATAGAGGCATGCTGATGAAGATTGAATGAATGATAAGTGGAGTTTTTGGGTGTTTTTCATATTATCTTGTTTGTGTATTTTCTGAGATTGTATCTCTATTCAGACCGTAAGCATTCATGCCCTAAACTAGATTCTACCTGGTAGTTCCTAGTGTTTCTGTAACATATTGACGATGAAATATTGTTGTTTCTGCAAAGACTAGTTTGTAACCTAGGAGTTAGGGTTTGATAGACAAATGGAAACTCATTCCTCTATCCACTGAAATCATCTTTATTATCAGCGTGATGGAGGAATGCTACACAAGTTTTGTACCTTCCATGTTATCAGCCAAGAACCCAGGAAACCTGATCTGATCCGACTAGGCATCTCTATGTGACTAGTCATGGAATTGATGAGAGAAGAGTGACCAAGGGTTTGCAAAGGAGTCAGACATCTCTGTACATAGGTTCTTTCATTTCTGTGTTTGAGGTTCAGGATTGTGCTATCACAGAGTGCCTGTGAGGCTATCGGCGTGACATAGACGTCGGGAGGGCCTTTGGAAGTCTCTCTGAATCACAACGTCTAACCGATGAGTGGGCATTGGTGACAAACATATCTCATCTTGCCGAAGATTGGTATGGTGTCGGAGACACATACAAGTGTTCATTCAGAAGATTAAGGGAGACGATGGACCACACACATACATAACGAAATGTATGCATCGACATGAGTAAGAACATTGGGTTGAGAAAGTTGCATTGGACCGATAGTAGAAACTTTCACTGATCAGGGTGACAACCGCAAGTGTCACTGATGAAGAGTTTATCAGTGTAATGGGAGTGCATTGGTAAGAGTTTGCAACTGGTTGCCGCGGGGGTGTATGTTACCAATACGTCGGAGAGACAATAGCCGTCAGGGGTAACATTTCTGAGGGAGGCCGATAACAAGTGTTTGGCTGATGTGCATAATGATTTTGGTGAGAGAGAAACCGTCAAGAAGAAAGAATGTGGGAAGGCCAACAAGGCAAGTCAGGCCAATAAGGACAAAGATAGGATAGTTTCGGTGAGACATTGGAAGCCTCTTGCCGATATTGAAGAAATAGACATTTTACACATTTCTTCTAGACACTCTGCATCAGTATTCTCGGATTGGAGCATTGGAATGTGGTAAAATAGATTCTTAGATATTTGAGAGGTACATCCAATAAACATTTATGTTTTGGGGGCTCTATACTGATTTACCAAGATATGTGGACTTAGATTTGGCAGGGAATATTGATACTAGGTGGAGTACTACAGGTTATGTCTTTACTGTAGGTGGGACATAGGCGAGTTGGATCTCAAGAGTGCAAAAGGTGGTTACTTTATCCACCACAGAGGAATAATATGTAGCTGCAATAGAGGCAAGAAAGGAGATGATATGGTTGTAACTTTTTATGGAAGAATTAGGCAAACAATAGGCTAACAGATATTTGTTTACGAATAGCCAGAGTACCATACATCTTTCAAAGAATTCTACCTTCCATTCAAAGACCAAACACATATAGCTAAGGTATCACTTCATTCATTCAGTGTTGGAGGATGGACAGTTAAGGCTGGAAAAGATACATACAGATGACAATCCAACATATATGTTTATGAAGGTGGTGACAAGGGAGAAGCTGAGCTCCTCTTTAGCTTTGGTTGGCTTTCAAGATTAAAAATGATAAAATTAGAACAACAGGGTCTAAGGTGCTTATTTCCAGTGGGAGCTACAGGGGCACCGGTTTTATGATTAGTCTCCAGGTGGGAGATGATATGGTGTGGAGTCTGATTAGTCTCCAAGTGGGAGATTATTGTTATATGGAGCCTAATCAGACTCAGAGGTTAAATTTTCCCCTTTTGTTGGCACAGTTTCCCCCTAAAGAATTTAATGGGGGAGTGCAGGGGGTCATATATAAAAAAAATCCTATTTTTTGTAACTGACATAAGGCTTGATAAAAATGGATAAGGGTTAGGGTTTCCATTGATATATTGTGTTTTAGCATATTGTAATGGTATTGAATTGCATGAGATTGCTAAATGTAATCGGTTCTATTTGCTGGATAATAATATTAGACTCTCTGTTGGTGGATGTAGCCTGATTTTGGGTGAACCATGTTAAAATTGTCTCTCGCTGTTATATTTTTGTGTATTTTTCATTCCTCTATTTAATCTTTATCTACATTTAATTGATATCTTCTACATGCTATTCCTAACAATTGGTGGTCATATTGGATCACTTGATATTACTAGACCCTCCTCGTCCACACATGTTTGTGTGCCTCATCATTGCATTTTTTGCAATCAATTGTGCTTAGGTCCTCTTGGGGAGAGTAGTGAGCCACCCCTTAACACTTCATAGTATGATGTCCCTCATACATTGTCTTCACAAGCTGAGGTAGCGGGGTCTAGAACTCAAGCTGAGGGGTCAGGGATAAGAGTACAAGCACATGCATCAAGGGGTAGACAAGGAGACGAGCAAGAGCATCCTTTCTTAGAGGTAAAATTTAAAGTTATATTTCATGGTGTATTCCATTTGAATATAATATAAACAAAGATTAGTACTAATGTATCTAAGGGGGATAACAGTTGATGACAGAGGAGGAGATGACAAAAGTTCATCATGGAATTCTTTTTTCCATCCAATTTGGCTTAGACTTTATGGTATAATTTTTTCTACACATCTAACTTTTATATTGTATGCATTTAATTTTTTGTGAGTAATTATATATTAATTTATATCTTGATGTTACTTTACTTTTATAGTCTATGCAAAATGTGAATGATGTGGCACCTATGCCAATATTCTTTAGTCAAACTCCTGATCAACTCAAGGGACCATCATTCGCCAAAAGACTCTTAGAATGCCAACAAAGGGAGGAGGTAATTCAATTGAACTATACTTTAATTGATAATTTAGAAAAAATAAATATTTGATTATAGTCATTTAGATAAATAATAAAATAGAGAATCATGGTGTTTGTTACTTGTTTGATCATATAAAATAATGGTTAAAAGAATGAAAATGAGAAAGAAAGAAACATGTATTATCCATTATTCATATAGATTTGAGCTTTCCTAACACATCAGTTATTGATTTATTCATACAGATTTTGCAATTGATTCAAATAATGATGATGTGATCCATTTTAGTTCATTGATTGATTCATCTTATGAGCATTCCATTATGACATACAATGTTCATTGACCGCCAAGATAATTGTGTGTATTGATCAATTGATGCTATATCATTTACATACACACATCAACTTATAGAAAACATGTAAACATACAAGAAAACTAAAATTCCATAAAAATAAAGATCATATAGATGCCCATGCCATAAACCAATAAATATGAAGACCAACCATACATGTCTAAGTTTCCAATACCAAATGTCATCAACATAACAATAATCATAACATGATCAGGTACATATCAATTGGGGGGAGGTAGTATTGAGAGTCACTCCCCCATCTCACTCCTAACATTGGCCATCAACCTATACCTTGTAGGTGATTTTTCCCTATTCCTAATTCTACTTCTAGATTTAGATTTTCTCATGAAAGTCTATAATGCCTCATAACCTACCCACCTCCTTTTAGAGGTTGGAAATCTCCACCCATGTTGTTTTATAATCTATTTGTGTCACTGTGTCACTATAATCTACTTGTTACACTCTATAATTTTCTTGTGTTACTATCAACTTATAGAATATCATTGTGCCAATAATGACACCTATATGTGGTGACATGACTACCCTCATGTGAGGCCTACTTATCTCACTCCTGTATTTTTGCTTACATCACATTCACATTTTGATGACATATGGACATTGGGACTGTTGATCCCATTTTGTAGACCTTCAGAATTTATTTCATATGCTATGATTGGATTAGATAGACTATGTTATGATGTTGATTATAGTTCAAATGTTAGATTTCATTTGAATTTATAATGTTATGTGTTATTCGATTTTGATGAAATTAAAATTTTAGTGGTTGAGTTAATGAATGAAATTATTATGCAATCTTGATCTTGAATTGATGATTAGAAATGCAGTAGATAATGAATCTTATCAATGATGTTATGTGTTGCTATTGAGGATTAGATAATTATGTGACTTGGTGTGTGTGCATTCTTTTTGCTTTGGCTACGATGAACATGTGTTACTAATATGTTTTTGTAAGTGTGCAGATGATTTTCCATGCCCATGGAAAATCAGAGATCATCCCACACCCTATGTGAAATCCATGTTAAACCGATCTAGTCCCAGGAGGGACCAAGGTTATATGTGTTATTGCATAATGATTTTGTGATGTCTACTTTTGATGTCCTTTCGATTAGGTCTACCCCTTTTTATTTGATTTAATTAAGGTGTTGTGAAATGTAATGTTTGATTTGGCACAATTTAGTGTGTTTTATTTTTATGGCCTTTTCATGTGGATTTATGCTACCTAAGGTGTTTATTTTAGGTTAATTTTGACCCTAGGTTATACCCCTAGGGTCTAGGGCCCATTTGAGCATGCTAAACCCTAGGGTAACCTCCATTTGGTCACTCTAACTTCAATCTAAAGTAAAGTGACGAATTTTTGAATTTGAAAGAAGTGGTGGATGGGTCAAGTATTCAACCATGACCCACTCTCCTTCCCAAGACTTTGGTTTCCTTACCTTGAAGACTTGGGGAGTCTTCAAGGCTCCCAAGTGTGAGAAACCCATCTCCAATGCTCTCACACATGTGTGAGAGAATCTTGGAGTGAATGGGATTTCTTTGAAGCATATGACTATGACAAGTGTCATATCCTTATCCTCTTGGAGTCCACCTTTGTGAGATTCCTTCTCTCCACCTTGCTCTCACACGTGTGAGAGCACATGTGGAGAGAGTGAGGCTTAGTGGGATGGGAGAGTGACATATGTCACCTCCACATCCCATAGAGTTTGCAAGTGGATTGTGAGGAGGAAAGAGAAGGTGACATGTGTCACCTTCTCATTCCTCAAAGCTCTTATGTGTATCCTATAATACGCCCTCTTTGAGAGAGGGAGAGGGTTCCTTTTACTTTATTTTCTTTTATGATGGATTTTGGGGAGAGTTAGCTAGATTTGGAGACACTTTTGAGGAAAGATCTTGGAGAAGGGTTTGGAAAGCTCTTCATAATATTTCTTCCATTTGGGCTTTAATAGCTAAGCTTCAAGGCTTGAGGCCTTTCTCTTGTGTTTACATTTCATTGTGTGGTTGTTTATTTTGTGTGTTTGAAACTTGTTGTTATTTGTGTTTATTTGTGGGTGTTTGGATGAGGCTCTCCATTTTGGAGAGCTCATCTTGTATAGGGTGGGAGAGGAGTGAACCTCATCGAGGTCATCCTCTTTATTTATTTGACATATTGACGGCCATGAGAGTATTTGGAGAAGTATGGAGTTTATTTTTGAGAAGGCATGAGTGCCTTGGAGATCATGTGGTATTTGTTTGGAGATGTTTAAGGCTTGAGGACTTGTATTTGAGAACCATGATATTTTGGGCTTTGGAGTGCACCTCTTGAGTAGAGAGCTATCCACTCTCCTACCCCCCTAAATCCATGAAGATGGATTTTGTTGTGTGTAAAACCTTGGGTGGATGTTCTTTTTTCTTGTGAGTGTTTTTGTTCAATGTTGTTGTGGTGTGAAACTATGTGAGGGTGATCTCCTAGCTCTAGGGTGACCCTTCTCAGGTCTATGGCAAGGTGGAGAGCATTTTGTAGGCATGAGAAAGTTTCTTTAGTGTTGTTTAGTTGTAGGTTTGGAGTCTTGAGCATTTGGAGCTTGGAGGGAGTGTCACCATTTCAGTGATTGTGTTTTGAATGACTATTTGAAGTCATGCCCAAGAGGCCTTGTAAAATCTCAATATGAGAGTGAGCTCTCCTTTATATGTTGTAAACTAAAAATTTCGGTTATGTGTGCAAGTTATTTGTCAATGTAAGGTTGCTATTTCTATTTAGCAATGTTGTTCAAATGAAAGGAGATGTTATTTCATTACTTTTGTGTTGCAATGGTTTTTGTTTAAAAAAAAAGGAATATTATTTCATTTCCTTTGTAGTTGTTTGCAAAAAAAAATACATATGGTTGCTGTTGTTTCTTGCTATGTAAGAAAAAAAAAGTTGCAAAAAATTAATTTTAGAGTACTTGCTATGTGAAAAAATACCTTAAATTTAGCTACTGTATTGTTTATTTGTTTTCAAAAAAATATATAGGTAGAAAATTAATTGTGGAAGTTATTGTATATATATATATATATATTAACCTCACATGTTAAATTTACTAGTTGTTTCTTTTATAAATATTAGAAAAGTATATTTATTTGTAAAAAAAATTATTTAACAGAGATAGAGGAGATTTTAAAGAATGTGAATATATATATATATTGTTATCGAGCTTTTGGAAACACTGTGTGTAGCTTATTTGGGTAGAAACTCGATAACAATCTATCATGGACTGTGGAAATATCATGTCTACTTATATATATATATATATATATATATATATATATATATATATATATATATATATATATATATATATATATATATATATATATATATATCAGGGTATTTATATATTCAACTATTATATTTTATAAACTGGAGTATATGTCTGTGAGTGTATATATATATAAACATATATATACATTTTTTTAGCTTCATATTTCACAGTTTCCATAATAGAAAATATGTTACAAATAAAGAAGAGTTTTATATATAAAAAAAGAGTTATTAATATTTGAAACTTAGGGTAGAAACCCTAAGGGAGGCCAAAAGGCCAGGCAATAGCAAAGTGGGGCGGCGGCCATGGCTGCCGCCATTGGTCACCATCTGCAGTGAGTGGGGGGGATGGACCCCCCATCCACCCTCCGTGGAGGGTGGGAGAGGAGGCCTCCCCACCCCATAACCTCCATTCTTTTTGTAGCGCTCGGCGCCCTGTTATAACTTCCTGTGGCCATAAACTCTGTTAGGCCTTCATTTCTTTATTTTTTATTGTGCTTTTCTCTGGCTCGACAACCATTTGGCCCCCACCTGCAAATAAATCTTGGCATTATATATATATATATAGACACACACACACACACACATATCCCCTCTGGTTATTCAACAAAAAAAGGAGAAAACTCTCCTCAGGTCTTTACACAGAAAAAAAATATACAGCAGTATATCTTGTTTGCCTTGGCCTTATAAATAGAAGGTGTATATATATATTGGTAGTCTAAAAGAAATCCCCATGTATTTTACATAGCATATTTATATATACGTGAGTACATACACTGCCAAACTAAATAGATAAAAATCAATAACTCTGTGTAAACCTTCTACCATGAGAGCTTGAGAGGAGACTTGCAAGAAACCAAGCATTGAGAGAAGAAAGAAAAAAAATAGGGTTAGGGCAAAAGAGAATTGAAAACAATATAGGAAGAATAGAAAATAATTTAATGAGATTAGGGTTGATGTGAGAAAATAAGATGGATGAGTGGAGAAATTAGAAAAGAAAATAAATTGCAATCTCCCATGTGAACGTGACTTTTCTCTTCCCTCTCATCCCCCTTTTGAAAATTGATTTACATTTGATTGCCTATTTTTGCTTTTTAATAATCAATTAGGGCAAATAGAGCCAAGTAGGGAATTTGGAAATTAATTAGCTCAATGTTAAATTGTAATCAGGAACTTAGTCATCTTATATTTGTTTTGTGATGGGAATTTTAGTGGGATTTTAAGTATTTGTATTAGGGAATTTATTTAGATGTTAATTATTTAAAATTCTATCCTCCAGTGTATGATATAAATGGGGATTTAATTTAAATGTCCTTTGAGTGTATTTGTTTTAATTATCATAAGGGTAGTGTCGATTGATGTTAGGTGAAATTAATTAATCTTATGGGTGCATTTAATCTTTTAGTATTTTAAATTGAATGGCATAGTAGGGGTTCTTTTTGAATTAATTTTATATGTGTGTTAAAGAGGCATTATGCTACCAAAATTTCCCTAGAGTAGTATGATTAAATTAGTACTTTAATTTTTATCACATTTTTAATTATCTAGCAATTTAATATTGTTCTAGATGAATTTAATTAATTGTATTTATTCTCTAGTTTCCTAGGGTTAGATTTCGACACATGTCAAAATCACTTCACTTCACTTAGGAATCTTAGGGTTACACCCAATTTGAAAACTAACCCTATTGGTGATGCTCCTTGTGTTGTATAACCCCCTTAGTAGACTATCATTTCCTAAGGGATGCGAAAGGACTTTGCACTTCCCCAACTTTGACTAAGGTCTTCGCCTTCGTATGATTGTCTCTGAGTGTGCATGTTGCATGCAAGGGGTTTTTAGAGTCGAGTGGGAAAAGTTTTTTTATGATTCATGTCATGACCACATGACAAATGTGGACATGACACGTGTTTTGTGTGTTGTCACCACATGGGAAATGTGGCCATGACATTTGGTATCAGAGCCCAATTTTAAACACTGGGCTTGTTTGGGTACATTATTTATTCTGCAATTTTGATTAATTTGTAAATACCTTGTTCGTGTAGGATGCCTCCTAGATCAAGATGAGGGTGCTCGCGTGCTAGTGAGTCCAGAGGAGTTGAGATACATAGTGATTCATCAGCCAAGGGATAGGCTCTATAGGCACCGTATGCATTTGACTTAGGACCACAAATTCTTTAGGTGCTACAGGTAGTTTTAGAGAGATTACCACCGACCGTAGCTGACCTACATGTTGAGCCATGTGTTGAGCCACATGTCGAGCCGCATGTAGAGATACTAGCCACTATAGTAGAGAATGTCACATCAGTGAACAGAGCTTGTAGTAGGAGCCCTCCACGTCATGTGGTACATAAGGAGGGAGTGAGGATAGAGAAGATCTACCATGGCCCATTTGTCTATGGGCAACGAGCCAAGGTAGATGCACCATTTAGAGGGCACAGAGACCACAGGGACCTTATTAGGGATTTATTCATACTGAATTCACCCACTTTTACCAGGACTGTAGAGGGAGCTGAGGCCGAGGCTTAGCTCATTAGTCTTTATAGGTGCTTCATGTTGCATCCCTATGGGAGCAACATGAAGGCACGAGTCGCAGTTCACTTACTGTGTGATGCAGTAGCGACATGGTGGTGCACTAAGGAGTGCAAGCACTACCTATTTTTAGACATGCTCTCTTGGGACACATTCCTTGAGCACTACAAGACATGATATCTCTCAGAGCATTTCAGACAGTGCAGGATTGATGAGTTTCACGATCTACAGCAGAGGGGTTCTACAGTTGCATAGTATGAGTGCATGGAGCTATCAGATTATGAGAAGCTCCTGGTTAGTCATTTTATTAGAGGATTTAATCCTAGTATCACAGGACCTGTTCGCATGTCAGACACATAGACTATG
The DNA here is from genome assembly GCA_027924645.1 of Cunninghamia lanceolata. NCBI lineage: Eukaryota > Viridiplantae > Streptophyta > Pinopsida > Cupressales > Cupressaceae > Cunninghamia > Cunninghamia lanceolata. Next base: position 4,162,371 of record BSBN01000430.1, on the reverse strand, counting down.
AGCGAGGCTGCCAAGAAGGTGCTCATTGCAGAGGAGGTTTACAGATGGAGTCACAGGTCATGGCCGCAGTTCTAGGATTGCAGTCATCACCATCAGGATCAGGGGTTCCGTAGGCCCTAGCCACCTCATAGGGGTAGCTTTAGTTCTACACCATTCTATCCTAGACCTCCACAATAGCAGCAACAACATCAGTAGAGGTCTAGACCACAGTAGAGGGCACAGGGTGGTAATAGTTGTGGATGACATCAACAGGGCCCACGCAAAGATCAGTGATAGTAGGCACCATCTGCTAGGCTAGCTAGTCACAACAGTCCTTCAAAGGGTCATAGAGTTCCATAGGTGGACCTGGGTAGCAAGAGTCTAGTAGGACATAGATAGGACAAGTTCAGGCTTGGTGACCATGTTATGTATGTGGTGGTACGGGTCACTTAGCTAGAGAGTGCCCACAGGGATATACAATAGGGGGATAGCCTCATGCCAGAGGATTTGAGTAGATACTTGGAGATGTGGGTAGATTCCACCGCATGTTTGCAACAGTTGATAATCGCTAGGCTGACTTTCAAGCCTCTGTTATTAAGACTACAGGTACGATATGCCCCCATTGCTATTTTTTGACTCTGGTGCTACGGATTCTTTTATCTCTCCATCGTTAGGGAACTGTTACAGGCTGGTGGCATCTAGATAGGATGATAGGTGGGAGGTCGAGTTGGCCACGGGGGCCAAGATGGCAATAGATTCAGTGGTGCATGATTGTGAGATAGCATTGGGAGCCTTCACTATAGTAGCAGACCTTAGGGTTCTGCCCTTAGGGTCTTATGGTGTAGTGTTAGGCATGGATTGGCTTGTGGCTCATAGAACCAAGCTACATTGTCGCCAAAAGGTGATTGGTTGCCTAGATGACCATGGCATGATAGTAGAGATTTTGGGCATTCACAATCCCACAACAATTCATATGATCTCCACTCAACAGCTTAAGCGATGTATGTGGAAGGGTTGCTAGATGTTCACCATTATAGTCAGTGATAGGTCAGAAGATGAGCCAGAGGCATCACTAGATGATCATCCCATTCTTAGAGAGTTCGCTGATGTATTTCCACCTGAGTTGCCTGGGATGCCACCTCATAGAGAGGTTGATTTTCACATTGACCTTGTACGAGGTGCCGAGCCAGTGTCTCATGCACCTTATAGGATGACTACCCATGAGCTTACAAAGCTCAAGCTTTAGTTGGAGGAGTTGCTCGAGAAGGGGCACATCTGACCTAGCATCTCACCTTAGGGCGTACCGGTCATCTTCATGAAGAAGGATGGGTCTCTTTATCTTTGCATGGACTATAGGCAAGTAAATAAGGTGACGGTGAAGAACTGTTATCCTTTACCTCAGATAGATGACCTATTTGATTAGTTGTAGGGAGCCAGGATGTTCTCTAATATTGACTTGAAGTCTAGATACCATCAGTTGTGCATTACAAAGGCAGATATCCATAAGACCACCTTTTAGACTCACTACGGTCATTATGTGTTCACCATGGTGCCCTTCAGATTGACGAACACCCCTACAGTGTTCATGAGTCTCATGAATGGGGTGTTCTGCACATATTTGGATTAGTTTGTGATCATATTCTTAGATGACATATTGATTTACTCATGGACTGAGGAGGAGCACCTACACCAGGTCTTGCAGTGTTTGAGAGAGTAGCAACTTTATGGCAACTTGGCGAAGTGTGCCTTTTTCAAATCAGAGGTACAGTATTTAGGACACATTCTATCTGGTGATGGTATCTCAGTAGATCCATCAAAGATTAGAGCTATCAAGGATTGGCCAGAACCCACCAGCATTATAGAGGTCATGAGCTTCATGGGGCTAGCAGGGTATTATCGCAGTTTTGTTGAGGGCTTTTCCAGGATAGCACACACTATCACTTCCCTTCAGTGGAAAGGGAAGAGATTCACATGGATAGAGTAGTGTGAGAGGGATTTTGGGGTCCTCAAGGAGCATCTCACTAGCGCTCCTATCTTAGCAGTACCTAATCCAACAGCTAACTTCGTGGTTTGGACAGATGCTTCATTAGAGGGATTATGAGCTATGCTTATGTAGGACGGTCAAGTGATTGCGTATGAGTCATGAAATCTCAAGACCCATGAGCTGAACTAACCCACACATGACTTGGAGCTCACAGCAGTAGTTCATGCTCTTATTCGATGGAGGTACTTCCTTTTGGGACGTCATTTCGAGCTACACTCGGACCATCATAGTCTACAGTATATCTTCATGCAGTCGAATCTAAATGCCCACCAATGGCGTTGGATAGAGTTCCTTTTTTGAGTACAAATTTGATGTACACTACATCAAAGGGAAGGAGAACATGGTTGCTGATGCATTGAGTCAAAGGTGCCATGAGATCCTGACCTTGACATTGGGTGTAGACTTGAGAGGACGCATATTACAACATTTGCTAGAGGACGAGTGGTTTCTTGAGGTATAACACGAGATCCATTCATAGAGGGCCCTTGTGGGCAAGTTTATAGGTTATTCTCTAGAGGCAGATGGGCTCCTTAGACATCGACATTGCATCTATGTTCCCCATGCAGGCAACCTTTGCACAATAGTTTTATCAGAGGCTCACAGAGCGCCATATGCATCATATCCTAGGGTGGAGAAGATGCATGCCGGTTTGAGATAGCTGTATCATTGGGTATGAGACATGACATTACAGACTTTGTAGCTTGATGCCTTGAGTGCCAGAGGGTCAAGGCTGAGCATCAGCATCTAGCAGGGCTTTTGTACCCTCATGAGATACTGGAGCGGAAATGGGACACCATTTCCATAGATTTTATAGTTGGTCTACCTATGTCATCTCATCGCCATGACTCCATCATGGTGATGGTTGACAAGTTGACCAAGGTGGTAAATTTTTCACCAATATGCACGATGTACAATGCACCTGCAATGGTGAGAATCTTCCTAGATGACATTGTGAGACTACATAGGGTTCCTCGCCGCATTATATCTGGTAGAGACTCAGTATTCACATCAACCTTTTGGAGGGCATTACAGAAAGCTTTGGGCACTTAGCTCAACTTTAGTTTAGCCTACCATCCCAAGACAGATGGCCAGACAAAGAGGGTGAACCAAGTGTTAGAGGATATGCTTCACATGTAGGTGATGGACCACTAGTTGAGATGGGAAGAATACCTATATCTAGTTGAGTTTGCCTACAATAATGGGCATCACCACTCGTTAGGTATGCCTCCCTATCAGGCCTTGTATGATAGACCTTGCAGAACGCCACTGAGTTGGGATCGCACAGAGGATAGGGTTTCCATTGGGCTAGAGCTGGTGCAGGATATGGAGTAGCAGGTGACCTAGATTAGACAGAGATTGCGGGAGGCACATGATCGCCAGAAGAAGTATGCCGATGCCAAGAGATTGGATCAGAGCTTCTCAGTCAGAGATAGGGTTTTCTTGAGAGTGTGGCCACATAAGAGTCCAATCTGTTATGGAAAGGGCTCTAAGATTACACTGAAGTTTGTTGGGCTTTTCGAGATTCTGGACCGAATAGGACCCATAGCCCACCGTCTAGCCTTTCCACCTAGCCTGTCGCGCATCCATGATGTGTTCCATGTATCTATTTTGTGATGCTATATATCTGATGTGTCTCATGTCTTGGACTAGAGTGCCTTATAGGTAGAGCTAGATGGGCAGCTGGCTTTGGAGCCAATTCGCATATTAGATCGTCGAACACTGGGCCTTCGAAGCCAAGAGTTGGACCAGGTTAGGGTTCAGTGGGACAGATATGATGAGGTCTCAGCCACATGGGAGGACACAGCTAGATTGAGGGCACTTTATCCTCACCTCTTTGATGACTTCTAGGAGGAATTTTAGTCTTAGGGGGAGAATGTGAGGCCTACTTATCTCACTCATATATTTTTGCTTACATCGCATTCACATTTTGATGACATACAGACATTGGGACTGCTGATCCCATTTTGCAGACCTTCAAGATTTATTTCATATGCTATGATTAGATTAGATAGACTATGTTATGATGTTGATTATAGTTCACATGTTAGATTTCATTTGAATTTATAATGTTATGCATTATTTAATTTTGATGAAATTAAAATGTTAGTGGTTGAGTTAATGAATGAAATTATTATGCAATCTTGATCTTGAATTAATGATTAGAAATACAGTAGATAATGAATCTTATCAATGATGTTATGTGTTGTTATTGAGGATTAGATAATTATGTGACTTGGTGTGTGTGTGCATTCTTTTCACTTCAGCTATGATGAACATGTGTTACTAATCTGTTTTCATAAGTGTGCAGATGATTTTCCATGCCCATGGAAAATCAGAGATCATCCCACACCCTATGTGAAATCCATGTTAAACTGATCTAGTCAAAGGAGGGACCAAGGTCATATGTGTTATTGCATGATGATTTCATGATGTTTTCTTATGATGTCCTTTCGATTAGGTCTACCCCTTTTATTTGATTTAATTAAGGTGTTGTGAAATGTAATGTTTGATTTGGCACAATTTAGTGTTTTTATTTTTATGGCCTTTTCATGTGGATTAATTCTACCTAAGGTGTTTATTTTGGGTTAATTTTGACCCTAGGTTATAACCCTAGGGTTTAGGGCCCATTTGAGCATGCTAAACCCTAGGATAACCTCCATTTGGTCACTCTAACTTCACCCTGAAGTAAAGTGACGAATTTTTGAATTTGGAAGGAGTGGTGGATGGGTCAAGTATTCAACCATGACCCACTCCCCTTCCTAAGACTTTGGTTTCCTTACCTTGAAGACTTGGGGAGTCTTCAAGACTCCCAAGTGTGAGAAACCCATCTCCAATGCTCTCACACATGTGTGAGAGCATCTTAGAGTGAATGGAATTTCTTTGAAGGATAGGACTATGACAAGTGTCATATCCTTATCCTCTTGGAGTCCACCTTGTGAGATTCCTTCTCTCCACCTTACTCTCACACGTGTGAGAGCACATGTGAAGAGAGTGAGGCTTGGTGGGATGGGAGAGTGACATGTGTCACCTCCACATCCCATAGAGCTTGCAAGTGGATTGTGAGGAGGAAGGAGGTGACATGTGTCACCTTCTTATTCCTCAAGGCTCTTGTGTGTAGCTTATAATACTCCCTCTTTGAGAGAGGGAGAGGGTTATTCTTTTTACTTTCTTTTCTTTGATGATGGCTTTTGGGGAGCATTAGCTAGATTTGGAGACACTTTGGAGGCAAGAGCTTGGAGAAGGGTTTGGAAATCTCTTCATCAAATTTCTTCCATTTGGGCTTTAATAGGTAAGCTTAAAGGCTTGAGGCCTTTCTCTTGTTTTTACATTTCATTGTGTGGTTGTTTATTTTGTGTGTTTGAATCTTGTTGTTATGTGGGTTTATTTTTGGGTGTTTCGATGAGGCTCTTCATTTTGGAGAGCTCATCTTGTATGGGGTGGGAGAGGAGTGAACCTCCTCGAGGTCATCCTCTTTATTTATTTGACATATTGATGGCCATGAGAGTATTTGGAGAAGTATGGAGTTTATTTTTGAGAAGGCATGAGTGGTGCAGGAGCACCTAAGAGAACACTCTGGAGCAAGAAGACACAAATGATCAAAGGAGGAACCCATGGATCAAATCAAATCAAATGGAACATCCTAGAACCAATTATGGCATATTGTAATGGGCAAAATGATGAAATGATCAAATGTCCTGACGGTCCTGGTAAGGACCCTAGGACCAAAAAATAATGTAAGTGGGCCAATAGTGCCTCTAGAGTCAAATAAGAGTCAATTAGAAGTGTCTAAGGCTAGGAATAAGGAATAATGATCCTAATAAGATCAACCATGATGAACCATGATAATTTGGTAGAGTAAAAGTCACTTAAAACAAAGTTTAATATTCAAATTTTTAAATAATGCATTTGGGCGGGAAAATAAAAATGAATGGTTTTGGAAGTTTAACCATCTCCAACCTTTGGGAATTGATTGTGGGAGTTAAGAAAAGTTATATAAGCCTTCCCAAGGTGTGAGATGGCATAGAGGAGTCATATTGGAAGCTTGAATTGTATAGCAGGCTGCAAATAGCAATAAAATTCAATTTTGTCTTGCACCTCCTTCTTGTTTCTATTGATCTTTTTGATTGTTGAGTGTTGGAAAATGTAATAGGACCTTAGTTAACATTAATAGACTTCATTTCATGTTCTGAGAAGGTTTTTGTAGGAAGTTTCATTGCTATTTATCTGACTGTCACAAGGAACAACAGGCTGTCCTGTGCATTTTGAGAAGTTTCAATGTCTCATAGGACCTTTCCATGAATGTATGATCCTGGTTCTCATGGAATAGGTCCTTGATTGTATGTATAATATGATTTCTAACCCTGACAAAGTAGGAGGAGTGAAAATGGGCAAGTGATCACTGTTGAAAGTCAGAGATTGCATGTGGAAAGTTCATTGAAATGGTGGCTTAGTTGTAGCAGTAGGAGATCGGCCTTAATAAGGTGGTGGTTTTATGTTTTCTGAGGGTTAATATGGTCAAGGACATGGTGTTAGACCTTTGAATGAGGTCTGGAAGTGATTGGAAGTGGGAGATCTAGCAAGCCCTAGGTTTTGAGGCCTAGAAAGGGGGTTTTGTATTTAAACATGCAAATGAGCAAACCACTGGTTGAAACCTTGAAAATCCTTTGTTTTTAATCCTTTCCTAAGACTTTTTTAAGGTTTTGAGTGAGGAGGAAAAGTATTTAATAGGGTTCCTTTGTAAAGTGGGCAGATTAGGCCCTGCAGGAAGACAGTCGAGTTGTTAGGACAGTCATATTTTGTCCAAAACAATAGTATATGATTTTGAAGTATGTTATAGAAATCAATAGAGGGTACTCAGATCAGTCATTAGTTTTTGGAGTGCTTTGGGAAAGTTTTGAGAAAAGTACAAATTAGTCGCTGCACAAGGCTACAAGGATTAGGCCTGGTTAAGGGGAGTTGTCAAGAACCGGTCAGAAAGGTGCATGAAACCTATTGAATCTTGTTGGTTGGGGTAGGTTGAGACCCTAGAAGGTACAAGAATTCATCTGAAAAGTTGGAATCCAAATTTGAGCCCTTTGGTGGAGTTTAAGGCAAGGAGAAGACTAGAGAAGCCTTATTGGTTGAAGCCACAAGTTATTTGAATCTTTTGATCTTGTTAGATTACCATTGGAGACCTGACACCTCTGCATCAATGAGTGGCTTGGAGATGTGGTATTTTTTTGGAGATGTTTTAAGGCTTGAAGCCTTGTATTTGAGAATTATGAGATTTTGGGTTTTGGAGTGCACCTCTTGAGTAGAGAGATGTCCACTCTCCTACCCCACTAAATCCATGAAGATGGATTTCGTTGTGTAAAACCTTGGGTGGGTGTTCTTTTTTCTTGTGAGTGTTTGTGTAATGTTGTTGTGGTGTGAAATCGTGTGAGGGTGATCTCCTAGCTCAGGGGTGACCCTTATCGGATCTATGGCAGGGTGGAGAGCATTTTGTGGGCATTAGAAAATTCCTTTCGTGTTGTTTAGTTGCATGTTTGGAGTGTTGAGCATTTGGAGCTTGGAGGGAGTTGTTACCATTTTAGTGATTGTGTTTTGAATGGCTATTTGAATCCATGGCCAAGAGGCCCTGTTGTAAAATATCAATATGAGAGTGAGCTCTCTTTTATATGTTGTAAACTAAAAAATTCAGTTATGTGTGCAAGTTATTTGTTAATGTAAGGTTGTTGTTTCTGTTTAGCAATGTTGTTCAAATGAAAGGAGATGTTATTTCATTACTTTTGTGTTGCAATGGTTTTTGTTTTAAAAAAGGAATATTATTTCATTTCCTTTGTAGTTATTTGCAAAAAAAAAATACATATGGTTGCTATTGTTTCTTGCTATGTAAGAAAAAAAAAAAGTTGCAGAAAATTAATTTTAGAGTACTTAACTTGTTGTGTGAAAAAATGCATTAAATTTAGTTACAGTATTGTTTATTTGTTTTGAAAAAAATATACAGGAAGAAAATTAATTGTAGAAGTTATTGTATATATATATATATATATATATATATATATATATATATATATATATATATATTCTTTAACCTCTCATGTTAAACTCACTAGTTGTTTCTTTTATAAATATCAGAAAAGTATATTTATTTGCAAAAAAAAATATTTAATAGAGATAGAGGAGATTTTAAAGAATGTGAATATATATATATATATATATATATATATATATATATTTATACATATATACATATATACATATATACATATACATATATACATATATTCACATATATATATATATATATTCATATATATATGTATATATGTATATGTATATATGTATATATGTATATATTTATATGTATATACATATATACATATACATATATATATATATATATATATGTATATATGTATATATATATATGTTTCAGGGTATTTATATATTCGATTGTTATATTTTAGAAATTGGAGTATATGTCTGTGAGTGTATATATATAAACACATATATACATTTTTTTAGCTTCATATTTCACAGTTTTCATAATAGAAAATATATTACAAATAAAGAAGATTTTTATATTAAAAAAAGGACTCTAGATTTATTAATATTTGAAACTTAGGGTAGAAACCCTAAGGGAGGCTGAAAGGCCAGGCAATAGGAAAATGGGGCAGCTACCATGGCTGCCACCATTGGTTACCATCTGCAGTGAGTGGGGGGACAGACCCCTCCGTCCAACCTCCATGGAGGGTGGGCGGGGAGGCCGCCCCACCCCACAGCCTCCATTCTTTTTGTGGCACTCGGTGCCTTGTTATAATTGCCTGCAACCATAAAATTTGTTTGGTCTTCGTTGCTTTGTTTTTTATTGTGCTTTTCTCTAGTTCAGCCACCATTCGGCCCCACCTGCAAATAAATCTTGGCATTAAAAATATATAACACACACATCCCCTCTAGTTATTCAACAAAAAAAGGGGGAAAACTCTCCTCAAGTCTTTAAGCAGAAAAAAAAAATACAACAGTATATCTTGTTTGCGTTGGCCCTATATATATATATATATAGACTTTGGTAGTCTAAAACAAATCCCTATGTATTTTACACAGTATATTTATATATACGTGAGTATATACACTACCAAACTAAATAGATAAAATCAAAAACTCTGTGTAAACCTTCCACCATGAGAGCTTGAGAGGAGACCTGCAAGAAACCAAGCATTGAGAGAAGAAAGAAAAAAAATAGGGTTAGGGCAAAAGAGAATAGAAAACAATATAGGAAGAATAGAAAACAATTTAATGAGATTAGGGTTGAGGTGAGAAAACAAGATGGATGAGTGGAGAAATTAGAAAAGAAAATAAATTGCAATCTCCCATGTGAACGCGACTTTTCTCTTCCCTCTCATCCCCCTTTTGAAAATTGACTTACATTTGATTGCCTATTTTTGCTTTTTAATAATCATTTAGGGCAAATGGAGCCAAGTGGGGAATTTGGAAAAGTCATCTTATATTTGTTTTGTGATGGGAATTTTAGTGGGATTTTAACTATTTGTATTAGGGAATTTATTTAGATGTTAATTATTTAAAATTGTATCTTCATTTTCTATCTTGACTAGTGTATGATATAAAGGGCGATTTTAATTTAAATGTCCTTTGAGTGTATTTGTTTTAATTATCCTAAGGGTAGTGGCGATTGATGTTAGGTGAAATTAATTAATCTTATGGGTGCATTTAATCTTTTAGTATTTTAAATTGAATGGCATAGTAGGGGTTCTTTTTGAATTAATTTTACATGTGTTAAAGAGGCATTATGCTGCCAAAATTTCCCTAGAGTAGTATGATTAAATTAGTACTTTAATTATTATCGCATTATTAATTATCTAGCAAATTAATATCGTTCTAGATGAATTTAATTAATCGTATTTATTCTCTAGTTTTCTAGGGTTAGATTTCGACACATGTTGAAGTCACTCACTTCACTTAGGAATCTTAGGGTTAGGGGTAAAAGTTCAAAGTTGTGTCACACTTTGGGCCAACTTATCAGTATAAACAAATTTACGTATTTCCAACTAAAAGTCAATTTTGGTGAAACTTATGTTCTATCTAGCTTCATTCTAGCTAAATTAGATCTAAGCCACAACTTTTCTAATTGGAAACATCCACTAAAAACATATGTAGCATCAATTTGGGGCTCATTTACCAAAAAAATGAAATTATTTGAAAAACTTGATGTTCTAACAACTCCTACTCATGCAAATAATCATTTTAAAAGAATCTAAAAATACCCTTTTGTAGATTAATCAATCTACCTTGTAAAAAAATAATTTTTAAACATTTCAATTAGTGTTTATATTTTATTTTTTATTTCTACTAAAAGTAGGTCATCAACACCAAAATATGGTGTCGATTGTCCTCTCAAGAGAAAATAGTAAAGTTTATCAAAAAATTTTGAAAAAAATATTATGCACTAGAGGAGAGATTCATTGTCAAGATGACATAATTTTTTCATATTTTGGATAAATAATGAAGACAAAAGTTGACGTCCCATTGAAACAATTATGTTTTCATTACACACAACTTCCAAGATTTGTTTTAAAATATATTTATCAAATTAGGGAAGAAAATAATTCATGCACTAAAGTTTTGAGCTATGAATAAACAAAAAATATATATAAGGAAAATACATGAAGTTTACTATATAAAGTGTGATGTTCCATTCAACCTTATTTTTTAGCATTTTATCAACAACTAAATTATAGGTGTCAATTTTATAAAATACTACATTTAAATAATTTTTTAATTTTTTTAAAGAAATAGAAATATAAAATACACTATAAAATTTACATTTTATTAGTTTACATCATTTTAAAATTTAGAACATATGTCACTTTGTAGTGATTCAAGTTAAAAAGTTAGATTAGTGTTGGTTGTTGTTTCCTTTATAAAAGTGTGACAAAGGTTTGTGATTTTACCCTTTAAAGACCCAATTTGAAAACTAACCCTATTGGCAACGCTCCTCATGTCACATAACCCCCTTAGTAGATTATCATTTCACAGGGGATGCAAAAGGACTTCACACTTCCCCGACTTTGACTGAGGTCTTCACCTTTGTGCGATCGTCTCCGAGCGCTATGTTGTGCGCGAGGGGGTTTTTAGAGTTGAGTGGGAAAAGTTTTTTGATGTTTCATGTCATGACCACATGAAAAATGTGGACATGACACATGTGTTGTGTGTTGTGAGAACATGGGAAATGTGGGCATGACACCTCACTTGTACATGTTCTAGCTCCAAAGAAAGCATGTCTTGCTATAGTAATGACACATCTCTCTTTATCAGGATGCATTCCTCTCCTCCCAAGCTACCATGAGCCTTACTCATAAGATTGAATAGTAGAGAAAATTGACTAGAACATGTATATTATTTCACTATACACTTTGCCAGTATCATAGTAACACCACTTGTCAAATGGTCTATGGTCAATACAACCACTCATCTAAGATACCTACATATTACACATGATCTATGTGTTAGGTCATTTACCTTGAGATATCATATAATTTATAATGTGAGGGAATGAAATTTAAATGTTATATATTGCATGCCTATATCATCACCCTAGTCCCCTCCTATTTGTTGCATTGGGAATACATTCAATGTTGTCCCTCCTCTATCCACCTCCATGGCCTTGTCACCACCTATTTGCCCATCGTATCTTTTCAATTGCTCCTTCTAATCCTCCTCCTTTTGATCCTCTTGAACCCAATCCTCTACCTACATCTAATGGATATAGTAGTGGGGACACATCTTCTACCAATAACCTCTATGCATTTGTGACCCTGCATCATCCTCAACTACAACTTTAATTGGCTCATCTCCATCATCATCATTAGTTAATTATTGAGTGGAAAATAGTGGTCTGTCTATCTCCCAAGGCCTAAGTGGTGAGTTTTGGTGCCTCCTATATATTTGAGGTTTAGGGGAACACCTACTATCTAACAAACTATTTGAGGATCCACTTATAATGAAAACACTCCAAATATGTAGATAAATACTATTATTATGTGTAGAACTACTGGGGTGGCAATATACACACATTTGAATACTTCATATTATATGTTTATCCTATGAAAAATATAAAAGGTGAGTATAATAAATACCTTTTATTTTCTCATGAAATGTAAGAGGTTGTAAAAAAAACTCCATGATAGCTCATTTTCGTTGAATCTTTAAAAAATCATTTTAAGCACACTTCTCACTCGATGTGTTGATGTGGAGATTTTCATGATGAGTCACACCTCTAAACCTTAGTTGTAGATAGATAAGAGTCCATATCACATTTCTAAAAAAATAGAGGTCCTACAATATTCCATGTAACTTCTACATGGTCATAAACTTATCCCTAATGACTAATAACTCCTCTCTCCTAATGCTAGTGAGCATTTTTTTTTTTGTTTAAATTGATCTATTAGTTTAAAAATTATTATGAGTATATGTATACATAGAGTCTTACATTCTTGTCATTTTTCATACAAGAAATATTAGTTGGTTCATCCATGATGAGTCCTTGTCAATCGATGCAGGAGGCCTCATTGGTGGTATGTGCTTGTTTTCTAGTAGATAAGTTTTTATTTAGTGTAGTATAGATTGTTTATTTGTAACACATCTAACCTTTTAATGTATGCATTTTCTTTTTTGTTATTAATTATATATAAATTTATTTCAATGTTATTTTACTATTACAGTCTATTGCAAAAGTGAGTGATGTGACACCTTTGCCATCATGCTTTAGTAGGACACCTGATCATCATAAGAGACAAGATCATTTGCAAAATGACTATTTGAATGAAAAGAAAGAGTTGCGGTAGTTGAGTTGAAATTTTCTAAATAATTGATAGTTTAGAGAGGTATTAGAGTTGATTGTAGTGATTTAGATGTATGTTAATAAATGAAAGTTCTAAATTGTAGTAGATAAGATTCAATTTACTAACTCTAACTTATTTATATTTACCATTGAACTAATTAATCAAATTTGTGGTTTGACTTGTTAATTCAGTCAACTTTGCATCCATCAACTACTAGACACCATGGCACGAAGAGGAAACTTTTTGAGGATCCATCACAGGTTGAGGATTCACTAGAGACATAGGGTCAAGTGGACCTTTAGTATTTGATGTAGCTATTCGGCATGTAGATTGTATATAGATTTTGAGATGGCATATGCCACATTTTGTAAAAAATGTTTTGATTTGGTATATTTACTAAATTTTTGTATATGTATTATGGACTATATATATATATATACACCTTGATATACAATATAATTTAAATTCCTTACGTGCATGTATTCCTACTTTGAAACTTAAAATTTTAATGTATAGTCACTTTATGATGGTTGATTTATGATAAAAAAAACATGTTATAGATTGATTTCTTGTTATATATGATTGTTTTTCTTAGTAGAAAGATGATATATGTAATCCCATACCTCAATACATAACTTGATCTTAATTGCCACGTGATTGTAGTTTTAGTTAGATACAATATTTTCTTAGAATGAAACATGGCCTTTTTTCCTTCAAATGATAATACATTGTCCAAACACCATAAAAATCATGATATTGAAACTACTATATTTGATATAGAAACTACTAGATTTGATATAGAAAGTACTAGATTTGATATGATAATCATTGATAATTTCTCATATTACATGTTAAACATGCAAGATATGTGTTAAAAATGACAAAACTTATGATGTTTTTCATTAAATCAAAGATAGTTATTTTTTATTAATGAGCAAAGACATATTTGTGTGTTTACCAATTTCATTATCTAGTTTATGCAAAGAAATGTCATACACAACCCAAATTCAACAGTTGTTGCATTTGGAAATGTAAATAGGTGTACATCTTAAATAGAAGTATGTTTCAATATCATATACTTCATGTTTCAATATCATATCCTCATTTCGCGGTCTGTAGGTCTAGCATACCCTCATTTCACCTTCTATATGGGTTATGGAAAGAGCATATAATGAGGTAGAGAGGAAGACAGAGAGGCATAGGGAGAGAGACACATTTGGCATGATTTACATATCCTCATTTTACCTTCTATATGGTCTCCATGCTTTGCATATCCTCATTTCATAGGTCCACATGTTTGACATGATTCGTTTATCCTCATTTCACCTTCTATATCTATAATGTATCCTCATTTCACCTTCTATATGTATAATGTATCCTCATTAAACCTTCTACATGTATAACATATCCTTATTTCACCTTCTATATGTTTGACATTATTTGCTTACCCTCACTTAATCTTCTATATGTTTAACATGATTTCCTTATCATCATTTCATGGTCTATAGGTTTGATATGCCCTTATTTCACCTTCTATATGGGTTATGGAAAGAGTAGAATGAGGTAGAGAAGAAGAGAGAGACATAGGGAGAGAGATGTACATTTGGCATGATTCACATGTCCTCATTTCACCTTCTATATGGTCTACATACTTTGCATATCCTCATTTTCCTCACACCTAAATATTTGACATGATTTGCTTATCCTCATTTCACTTTCCTTATGTATAAGGTATCCTCATCTCACCTTCTATATGTTAAACATGATTCTCCTATCATCATTTCATTGTCTATAGGTCTAGTATACCCTCATTTCACCTTCTATATGGGTTATGGAAAGAGAAGAATGAGGTAGAAAGGGAGAGAGACATAGGGAGAGAGAGACATTTTTTGGTAGTATAGGGTCCACATGAGATAACTTGTAGTGCCACGTGGATGTAAATTTTGATTTGGAAATGAGTTGTGCCCTCGGTGCGTTCAAATATTTGTGGGGGAGTGAACATTTTGCCCTTGCAAATGATGAAGATGACTACATAGGGAGAGAGATATATTTGGCATGATTCACATTTGGACCTAACTAACAATGTTGATAGGTCAGGGTGGGTGGGTTTATGCTAGTGTAGGCCTTGTTTCATTCACTAGGTGTCCTAATTGAATCGGGCTACATTGTACAAACAAAGTCTCTTAAGAGACCTAAGAGCAAAAAATTACCAAACTTTGATGGACTAGATATCAAACTTTGTGGAACCTATAGATGATCTATTTGGACCTACAACTGTATTTTAGGTCCCTCCACAATAACCTCTCCCAGTTTTGACCAACTCAACATCATTTGATCATGCCAACGACGGATGCATTCTTGCAAAATGCCTTAGTGGCATTTAGTGTAAAGGTTGCAAGAGCCATATTTTGTATTCTTCACCTTGTGCGACCTAAGTGATAGTGACAATAGGTCAAGGTGGGTGGGTTTATACTACTGGAGGTCTTGTTTCATTAACAAGATGCCCTAATCAAAGCAGGCTACACTGTACCAACAAAGTCTCTTAAGAGACCTAAGAGCAAAGAATTGCCAAAATTTGACGGAGTAGTTCTCAGACTTCATGGCACCTACAAATGATCCATTTCAACCTACAACTTGATGTCAAGTCCCTCCATAATAACCTCTCTCAATTTTGACCAAATCAACATCGTTTGACCGTGTCAACGACAGATGCATTCTTATAAAATGTTTCAGTGGCATTTAGTGTAAAGGTGCCAAGAGCCATATTTTGCATTCTTCACCCTATGGGACCTAACTTATAGCGCCGATAGGTCAAGATGGGTTGGTTTATGCTAGTGGAGGCCTTGTTTCATTCCCCAGGTGGCCCAATCGAATCGAGCTACATTGTACTAGCAAAGTCTCTTAAGAGACCTAAGAACAAAAAATTGCCAAACTTTGACAGAGTAGTTCTTAGACTTCATGGCACCTATGAATGATCTATTTGGACCTATAGCTAGATTTCAGGTCCCTCCACAATAACCTCTCTCAATTTTGACCAAATCAACATTATTTGACCGTACCAATAGCAAATGCATTCTTGCAAAATGCCTCAGTGGCATTTAGTGTAAAGGTGCCAAGAGCCATATTTTGTATTCTTCACCTTATGGGACCTAACTGACAGCGTCGACAGGTCAAGATTGGTAGTTTTATGGCAGTGGAGGCCCTATTTTATTCCCTAGGTGTCCCAATAGAATCAGGCTACATTATGTAATGTATGAAAAGGAGGGATGAGGATTTGATAGGTGATTTAACTAGATCCTCCTTTCACTACACACATTCAAGGACATTTAACCGAGTTGAATCTCAACTTTTGTAAGAGGATTCACCTAGAGGTTAGTTGTCACTTGTAATGATAGTGAAATTTGGAATTTAGTGATTATTATATTAGTTTAAACCTAATTATACGTAAAACCCTAATTATTGCAAAATCATAAATAAATAGATGAATTCAAACAAATGCTTGCACACAGAGATACTAGATGAAGATTATATTCATACCATATTTTGAAGTTTGAGATTCAGAAATGTCGAGAATGGAGAGACTCCCACCAGTGTCCAATGCAATATTTTTATTAGGGGTTTTTGGATCTTTTTTGATGTTGATTATCATTGTTCCATTAATTTATGGCTTTACAAACTTGGAGGACACAAGGACTAGCACCCTTGTCCCAATTCTACTATTTTCTGCTCTTTCCTTCAGATTTGGGATCCTTACACTCTACAACACTTCTCTACAACTCCACTCCATAGAATACTACACTTGTCACCTACAATCACAAGAGAGGGGTTGAGGGGCTGTGGTGTTTAGGAGCTTTCCTTGGTCAAGCCCTAGAATGACATTCAAGCCTTCCAACACTATTGTTAGGTAGAGAGTGCATATCCTTGTAGGACAGAGGTAAAAAAAAATTGATAAATGATTGATTCAAACACAAATGGGTATTACCTTGGAGGTGTAGCTTGCATGTATATGAAGATCTTTCACAACATGAGAAGATGAAGCCAAATCTGCAATAACAAACATAACAACAATATTCTACTTTGCAACAATGAATGCCTTGAATGCTCTAAAATCATAAGTTTGCTAATATATCATAATAATCTTCTAGTTTACAAATGAAACCCTAAACATGCTTATATATACATTCCTACTTTAATTTCATTATCCAAAATTAAGATATCGGCAATGGACACTTTTTAATAGTCACTTTACCGACATTCAAATTTGGGACCTCACCAAAATATGGTAGGACAAGGGCGTGGACATCCTTTTCCTAGGACCTATTTTGTGTTAGGGTTTAGGCACACAGATGTCCCTAAAGCTCCATTTGACATGGGTTTCAGGCCATTTTGTCTCAAGAGTTAAATCTAACATGCATGATGAAAAACAAGGGACCCGAGAGCTAAACTTAGGAGGTAAAAGTCCTAGGGGGACATTTTATGACATAACACACTATACCGACAAAGTCTCTTAAGAGACCTAAGAACAAAAATTGCCAAACTTTGATGGAGTAGTTCTTAGACTTCATGGCACCTACTGTTAGATTTTGTTATGAAATCACAACCTAAACTCTAGAAAGCTAAAGGCAAGCACAAAGAGAAGATTGCAAAAGACATCATATTAGAATAGTCTGAATAGATTTCTAACAAATTAGAAAACAATAGCATGGAAATTACAAAATACAAGCTAGGTAGTGAGTTTAAATAGACTAGAGACAGGCGTGGAGGTGGCAACACCAACCAATAAGAAGCAACCATCTATCGGACTAAACATAGAAAAAGCTATTGAAATACGCCAGACAACTAAGAGGGGGGGTAAATTAGTTGTCTCAAAAACTTGAACACTTTCTACAATTAAACACTCATCACTTATCCACAATTACTATGATTTAACAATGAGTGCATGAAATCAGAAACTTAACCATAGATACAACATCAAACACAAGAGACACCATATTTTACATGGAAAACCCCAAAGGTGGGGAAAAACCACAGAGAAGATTAGCTCTCAATATATATTGCAATCTTGAAATAATGATGTTCAGGCTTGGTCACTCCATGGGCCTAAACATACTGGCTTACTGCCATGAAGAACAACTAGGTCTAGCAGGCTCACTGCCTCAACCCTAAACCTAGCAAGATTACAATAAGGGCTATTAAACCCTGAGGGCTGTTAAACCCTATTGACGGCTTATTGCCAGACTCATTGCCACAATCAACACTTTTCTATATTTGTGACTGAAGTACAATAATTCCTCTGCTCTATTGTTCCTCTTCTTTCCTCTGCCTCTTCTCTGCTCTGCCTTTTGGACCTTTCTTAATATCTTTTCATTTTCACTCAAGGAAAACTTATCATGACTTAACTACAATTATTTATATACTACAACAACCTTGGAATGATCATCAAAGTCAGTATCACAATCATCAACCATTGGAACAATCTCCAAGGTTGGCATTATAAACATTTACAAAATAGGTCCTAACCTATTACAACATTATACAAAAGAAATGAAATGCATATCATGCCATGTCTTAGCTGGGACTCAAACACAATATTCCATGCCACAACATGCTTCCACAATCTTCTAGAGATCTCCACAATCACTAAGATTAACTAGGTTAGCCAAAACTGGTTACACGTTACACTATCTGGGAACAGTCTTCAAACGCAATCTCAAATCCTTAACACCGACCAATATCAAGATAGGAACATGATTAGGAGACACCCACAAGCACATTATAATCATCAAGAGAAACTGCATGAACCTTAACCACTTTATCCATAGTCTTCTCACCGGAACACATGAACTTCACTGTCTTCAATTGTCATAAAAGAAAGATAGCTTGCGAACCACCAAACCATGAACCATTGCAACTGTAGGCACTTATCATCATCTTGGACTTCCTTCTAGAACTAAAAAGAAAAATACTTTATTGCGAAGGAATATGAAGTAGAATACTTTCTTCATGTCCCAACTGAACTTATAGAAAAAGTAGGATTCACTCTGGTGAACACAACTCACTCGGATCTTCATGTAGAGGGCTCAAACCTAGAATGTAGCATCTTTAGTCATACCTCTAACTTACTTCCAATCCATAGACCATGATATTCAAGTAAAAATAAATGTGGAGCAGTTTGCCAGACTGTTCTTCAGCATACAACTCACTGTTTGTACTACACTTCTCTGTAACTCACTTGTTTCTTCCAGAGAGGCTAAGTTTCTCAATATCCTCAACATACAAGTCTTCTAAACAAGTAATAGAATAAGATACAGTTGACACCAATGACAACAAAGATATGTTGACATCAATGACAACACCGATTAGGTAAATACTTGCAACAATCTCCCCCTTTGTCATTGATGGCAACATATGATGTGAAAAACTGCAACAGCCATCAAGACAAGATTCTCCCCCTTTCTCTTTACACACCTGCACTCTTTCTTTCTCCAAAATTCTCCCCCTTTCTCTTACACATCTGCACTCTAATTTTTTCACATGACTTCTCTCCCCCTTTGACATCAATGGCAAAGGGCACATACTTGCACTTTTCTGCTATGATCTAATCTATCTTATGAACTCTCTAACTACTCCCCTTGAGAAGTAGCCCTAAAAAGCATCAATCCAGACCTCTAAGCACCTCTAGACTGATGCACTATTGTGTATCTTAGTTTAGAGTAGGAGGGGTGATAACCCCTAACCTTTCTCTAAGATACTCAAAAGTATCCTTAGGCACAGGCTTGGTAAAAATGTTTGCAATCTGATCCTTGGTAGAAACATACTCCAACTTGACTTCATTCTCTATCACATTTTCTATCAGAAAATGATACCTGATGGATATGTGCTTTGTCCTTGAATGCATCACTAGATTCTTTGATATGTTTATGGCACTTGTGTTGTCACAAAAGATTGTAATGGGATCTTCATACACAATTTTGATGTCCTTCAAAGTCTACTTCATCCATAACACTCGAGTGCAACTACATGTTGCTGCAATGTATTATGCTTCTATAGTAGAAAGGGATATTGAATCCTATTTCTTGCTCAACCGAGATACTAATCTTTTTCCCAAGAAGAATGCACCTCCACTTGTACTTTTTCTATCATCCACATCTCTAGCCCAATCTACATCAGTATATGCACTAAGAGTAAAGTCACAATCCTTAGGGTACCACAAACCATAATCCATTGTACCTTTTAAATATCTTAGCATGCTCTTGACTACCATCACATGTGATTCCTTGGGTTCTACCTAAAATCCTACCACAAGACATATTGCATGCATTATGTCAGGTCTGGTTTGAGTCAGATAAAGTAATCCTCCAATCATAGATCTATACCTTTTCTGGTCTGCCAAGGGTGAGTTATCATCTTTACTCAACTTACAACTAGTTATCATAGGTGTGCAAACTAGTTTAGCGTCTTCCATCCCAAATTTCTTTAACAACTCTTTCACATATTTAGACTGAGAAATGAAGATACCTTTATCTGACTAACTTATTTGCAGACCTAAAAAGAAGTTCATCTCTCCAAACATAGACATTTTAAATTCACTTTGCATTTCTTTAGCAAAAACTGAGCACATACCTTCTTTGTTTCTAAAAATAATATCATCAACAAAAACTACAACAATCAAGGTTTATTCATTATTGATCTTGTAGTAGAGATTGCTATCTGTAGTACCTTTACTAAACCCTATCTATATCAGGTACCTATCCAGCCATGCATACCATGCCTTGGGAGCTTGTTTTAATCCATACAAAGCTTTCTTCAATTTGCATACCATGTCACCCTGATCTGATAACTAAAATCCTTCTGGTTGTTTGATATAGACTTCCTCTTCCAACTCTTCATTTAAGAAAGCAAACTTCACATCCATTTGATAAACCTTGAAATCTTTGTATGCTGCAAAAGCCAAAAACATCCTTATTACTTTAATCCTTGACAATGAAGCAAAAGTATCTTCAAAGTCTATTCCTTCAACTTGAGCATATCCTTTTCATACCAACCTTGCTTTGTTTCTTACCACTTCACCATTCTCATTCATCTTGTTTCTGAAGACCCAGTTTGTACCAATTACATTCTTGTCTGCTGGTCTGGGAACAAGATCCCAAGTCTGATTCTTCTCTATCTACATCAATTCCTCTTCCATAGCCTTTGTCCAATTCTCATCTTTGCAAGCCTCATGCACAATTTTAGGTTTAATCTTGGAAATTAGACAAGAATTTACTTGTTCCTCTACATCTTTTCTTCTGGTTAAGATCCCTTTACTCTTATCTCCTATGATTTGATCTTCGGAATGATTGATTCTTACATACCTTGGAGTTTTGGTAGCACTTACCGGAGCTTGTTCTTCTTCATCAAGGCTATCTTCATGCTGCACCATTTCTAAAACATCTGGATCACCTGACTCATATTCACTTGATTCTGAAGACCTTTCCTTACATTCATCAACTTTAACATTTGCGCTTTCAATGATCTTATTCATCCTCTTATTATAGCATAGGCCTTGCTCTTGGTGGAGTAACCAAGGAAGATTCCTTCATCACATCTAGCATCAAACTTGCCTAAATCTTCTTCTCTTTTGATATAACATTTGCTACCAAAAACTTTGAAGTATTTTAGAATAGGAACTCTACCATGCCACAATTCATAAGGAGTCTTTTAACTATTACCTTTTACTTGAACTCTGTTTAGGATATATACAGTGATGTGAATTGCCTCTCTTAAATATGCTTTCGGAGGATGAGCTTCCTTCATCATAGTTCTAGGTGCTTCTTGAACTGTTCTATTTTTCCTATCAACAACTCCATTTTGTTGTGGAGTTCTGGGCGCAGATAGTTGTCTCTTTATTCCATGTTCTTCACAAAAGAAATTGAATTCATTTGATGTGAACTCTCCTCCTCTATCAGACCTCAAGCATTTGATTTTCAAATCCATCTCATTTTCAACCATTGCCTTAAATGCCTTGAATTTATCTAGAGCTTTAGCTTTCTCTTTCAAAAAGGTGACCCAAGTCATTCTAGAATAATCATCAATAAGCAACAAGCATCATGAAATACCTGTCTCCTTGCAAACTTCTTACTCTGGTAGGTCCACACAAATCTATATGCACTAGCTCAAGTTGTCCTCCAACTGATTGGTCCTTCCTTTTGAAACTTGTTCTTGTCTATTTCCCAAATTGACACTCCTTGCAAATAGGATTAAGATGCTTCACAAGCTTAGGAAAATCTCTAACAACCTGTGCAATATTTATCTTCATAATATTATCAAATTTTATGTGACACAACCTTCTATGCCATAATCAACTCTCATCAGTCTAAGTAAAAAAGCAATAGTTATCAGTTCCTTTCAAGTGATAGATATTACATCTGGTGTTCTTACCAGTTGCAATGACTATTCTATGAGCTTTCCCTGATCTTGCATCCATTGTCCATGAAGCTTAAATCATATCCCTTGTCACACATCTGACCCACACTCAAAAGATTGTGCTTTAATCCTTTCACATACATGACATCTTTAGTATTATGCTTGTGTCATGCCCACATTTTCCATGTGGTCATGACATGGATACCACATGTCATGCCCACATTTAACATGTGGTCATGACATGAACTATCAAAAAATTTTCCCACCCAACTCTAAAACCCCCTAGCATGCAACATGCATGCTCAGTCACACACACACATAGCGTGGTTGTATTCACAACACACGTTAGGGGTGTCGCACAAAGATAGAGAAGTCAAACATGGTGCAAGGTGATGCAAAACTCATTTTGCCATCCCCATGATAATGATAGAAAATAAGGGGGGGTGTGTGACGTAGTAAGCGTTATGTTGTGTGGTTACACAACACGCCCCATTTTGACTTGACAAAACAGGGACCCAACTCTTTTTTCTGCTTTGGCTTGTTTTTTTTTTGCTTTTTAGCGGTCTGGTAAAATTAATTCATGCATGAACACCCTGAAAGAGGGTAGATAGATCACCATGATGAGGTCATTTGTCAAAGTCAGTATTTCATATCATTAACCTCATAAGTTGGAAAGTGTACGAAATTCCATGCAGGTTTGCCTTTTGGATCATCCCGAAATTCTCTAAGGGGAGAAAGTTATGTTAAGTCAAAGTTTTGGTCAAACTTGATATCCCAAGGAGGGGGGGCATATTTCAAACATCAGTCACATTATGTAGGATCACCCCGATATAAGTTTATCACCCAATAATCACTTGGTCCGTGAAGTCTGGATGTCAATTTTACGTGATAGCTGTTATCTGCCTGTCAAACAACTTCACATATTTTGCGAGGGGTCATATTTTTAATACCTGTCATCTTACCAATATCACCCTCATTGCAAAATATCATCCTATCCCAATATGATGATGATGTCATTACAACACAATATTTAAACAAGATCGCCGACACGGTGACATCACCCTGATTTTATACAAAGGGGGGGTCATATTTCAAACATCCCTTGATCTTAAATTCATGACCTGATTTACATATGGTCAACCATTGACCACATCACCTGATTCTTTTGCATAAAGTTTTGCCGCTCAAAGGCGGAAGGTCGATTTATCCAGGGGGGTCATATTTCGAATGTCACCTGATCTTCTGAAGATCACCCCCTCCCTCATGTTTCCTAACATTAAATGCACATAAATGTGATAGATGGATTCCCGTCGACTACGAATACAATTCAAACACTTGGCATCATCCATGGTTTCTTTGCAGGGGATCAACGGGTTTGATCGATTTAACACAGTTTTACCCTAATTTTGCCCTAGGAATGCATTTAAAGGTAACTTTCCAAGGTTATTTTCATTTACCTTGTGAAAAACAAGAAATTACAGAGCAAAGAAGTCAAACCCTCATACGAGCTACCTATGAATAGATGAGATCTTCCAGCGGAATGGAACGGGTGGTCATCAACATTTGCAGTCATTTTCTGTAATCACCCATCTAACCCGGGAGTAAAGGGTTATTAGGTAAGTAATTGAAAACCCTCCTATTGTCATTTTCTGCATGTCCAGGTAGTATGTTTCTTCTTAAGGTTTGAATCTGTAAAATGTGCATATCATGATGAAGTAAAGAGTAATGAATACAGTATGCATGATGCCATAGAAATATATAATGTTGAAAAGTGCATATGGGTATCATATGGTAAGACAAGGCATATTTATTGCAGGATTCCATGGCAGACATAAGGAAAAACAGGTCTAATGCATAATTTCTTAAACCCATGTTTGTTCAGCCCGAAGGGGCACAATTCAAGTATGGCATCATTGGGGACACTCATCAGGGAGATATAGATCTAGTGGCATGGTCATCTAGGATAGATCATGATAAAGACAATACCCTTCTAGATGCAATCTATGTATCAAGAATGTGGCATGCAGCTGGATTCCCCTATGCCATGGAAACCCCAGAGCTGGTAGTAGAATGTGCCAGGAACTATAACCCTCAGACCAGGTGGGTGGAGAAGCATGGAATGGTATACACTGACTTTTCAATTAAGGGCATCACATCTACTTTCAATCTACCAGTTGGAAAGAGGGTGGTCAGTGTAGATCTACAGAAACTGGAAACACAGTATAATAACAATAAGAAAAATGCAAGGAAGAGGATGTATCAGTGGAGGTCTAAGAGTAGCACCTACACTGCCTCTGCTAAGTTGTCCGTCCATCTGTACAAGTTTAATTTTGATGATGAGTATCAATACATGATTGCCCTGCTCAGCAGGATGACAGGCCAGCCTCATGCTGGAAATTTTAAGAATTGGATGTTTGGAATCATCTAGATGGTCCTTTATATAGATAACAAGCCATTATGGGCCAAGGTCATCAGTGATGCATTGGATGAGGGGATGAGGAACCTGGGAGGTCAGGAATTCTCATTCCACATGACATCATATGTTGTCTACTCATGTGCCTGCAAAGGAACATTTGATGCATTGACTACAGTTGGTAAGGTTAGTGGTGGTGTAGATGATGCCCACATATGGGATCACTATCCTCAGTTACATAGAAAGAACTACCTCCAAGATTACAAATTGGTGAATGATGCATTCTCTATGCATCTAGTCAGAACTATGGAGGAAGATAGAACCAAGAGACTGAGCATGGAGGCTCGGGAAGTTGTTTATAGGCATGGAGCTTGGTTCATCTAGTATGCCACATTTTCATCTGTCAGAATAGAAGGATTTGAAGAACAAGCCCTTATGCTAACTAGGTACCCTACTGATGGGGTGGTCCTAATGGAATTTTTGAGACAAGTGTCTACCATAGTGGAGACATACAAAGCACAAAAGAAGATACCGCCAGTACTATTTCCAATATCTATGGGCTGGTATATGTGCTCAAATTCACAGAGCATAGAGCATGTAATAGGAGGTCTGAAAATGATGTATCTACAACCATTTCCATTGGCTAGATCTTATGACCCATATGGCAGGATGCAAAAAATAATGGGGAAGCCTATACATCAGAAACATCTAGAGGACTTCTAGATAGATTGTGAGGATGAAGCTAAGGTGAGAAGAAGGAAATACTAAAGGCTCACCCTGAACCAGATAAGGACATATGACTACATCCTAGTTCCAACACAACTGAAGAAAGATGATGGTAAAACAATGTCAAATGAATATGAAGATAAAAAGGTGTATAATGACACCATCTCAGCCCCTGATCTAACACGGCCAAAGGACATTTCCTTGGATAAGTTTACAGGTGGGGTGCTGCAGTTAACCCAAGCTTGGGTAGATGAATAGAAAAATAGGATGAAGAAAAGGGGTGTAGCCCTTGCTGTTGATCCCAAGAAGAAAATGCAAGAGCTAACTGATGAAGAGTATGATGATTACCTCAATGAGAAAAGGAAGTCAAATGGAGAGAGACTGCCTACCTAGAAACAAAGGAAAGGACCCCCCAGAGGAAAGAAAGCTGAGGATGAGCCTAAAGGGGTGATAATTGAAAGGATTGCCATACCAACTCTAGGTGCATCAACATCAGGACAAGCATCCGCCTCATCCGCACCGCCTCTGATGGACAAGCCAAAGACATAGAGGATCCTGAGGCCAGCTATAGAAACTACAGAAGTACAAGATGAGGACCAAACCTCACAGCATGATGTGGAGGAAGATATCCCTTTTGAGGAAGAGCCAGTAAATAAAGAGCCTATAGGTGATGACCTGATGATGGTCAATAGGAAGAGGAGGATGACGCCACTGACATCACCACCCAAGAAGCAAAGAACATCTATGCGGGGTGATATCAGGGCTAACCCTATAGTATTGAGAGGAGCTGGTGGTGAAGTGTTTAGAAAATAGATGCAGCATGATGCACTGCTTCCCACCATTATCAAGTTCAAAACTGAGAGAGTAGAGGAGCAAGCAAAAGAAGCCTTCAAAGTAGGTCATGGTGGCCCTTTCTCCTTGGAAGACACCGTGGACCTATTAGATGATGAAGTAGTGCAAAATGTGGCTTCTCAGAAAATGGAGACCCTTGCCTCTAGTACCTGCATGACCCCACATGGGACCCCATTAGCACAGACGGTGGTATTGGAAGGGTTGAAGCAAATAGCTCAAGAAGAGAAAGAAAGTAGCACAGAAAGGGCAACCCAACAAATTGGGCTTGACAAGTTGGTTGACCAGGTGACTAGCCCTACAATTATAGATTTGACATAGAGGGAGGATGTGAGCCCCAAAAACAAAGTAGGTGCACCTGATGCTACAAAGAAAATTGAAAGAGCCAAGCAGGCAGAGGTAGAGAGCAATGCTCCAGATATGGGCCAGCAACAATAGGAGATACCAGCTAAGCCAAAGATAGTGGAAATCCAACAAAAGGGTGAGTGTGATAAAGATACATCATGTGATGATGTTGCTCGAACTCAAGGAGATATAGGAGAAATAGATAAATTAGGTCATGAGGACCTTAAGACACAAGATGTCAGTATATCAGGTGCGGAACAAAATGTGACCCAAGATAAGGGTGATGCACTGGGCCCAAACACACAAACAACCACGAATACCAATAGGCCTCAAGATGAAGAAAATACCATGGTGGATGAAACATAGAAAGAGGGAGTACAGGATCAAGTGCAAGATCATCATGTGGACATTCCACAAGATCCTCCCCTATAGAAAGAGGTCCCTCAACAGGAAGAGATGCAACAGGATCCCCCTTATGAGAAAATCCACGAGGCAGAAACTAGGAAGTCGCCTTCTCCACCCAGAACAGAGACAGTTACTGGAGATCATGCCAGACATGATGATGACAAAGGACAACAAGGATCCGGAGATGAAGTGCCTCAGTGGCTTGAAAAAGAAATAGGTACAGAACAAGGCTTTGAAATTCAAGAATTTGATGTTTCCACCTTGTTTTTAGAGACCATCATGAAGCCAAAGAGGAAAGCCAGATTGACATCTACTATCAGAAGAGATCCTTCTACAGGTAGAAGGACTACCCAAGTAGCACTTCCCACTATAGAAAAGGAGAAGGGCAAGATCACCCTTGACGAATTCTAAATCACAACTATTGATTTAGGTTTTTCTAATGAAGATCAAGAAGGTTAGGAGGGGAAGGATATCATTGATTCTTTGACCCAAAGGGTCAAAAAGGAGAAAGAGAAAAATAAATAGCATAAAGAGCACATTGCTCAGTTGCATGCATATATAAAGGGGTTGATTAACCCTGAGAATACACCAGTGGATCCGGCAGTCCCATTGACTGTTATCTCCTAGGAGGAAGTTAATAAATTGGACCTCATGAAGCATCAGGCCATGATCATGGATAAGTGGATGCTGTCAGCCCTCACAGAAGCTGAGGATGTATTGAGAACCTCATTACAGAGGTGGAATTCTTTAAGTAGTTTGAAGAGAAAAGTAGATAACATGCAGAATGAAATAGGAAGACAGTCATTCCAATTGGAAAAGGACCTTACTGCTTTGAGTGAAATAAAGAGGATTGATCCTCAAATCCTAATAAATAACTAAGTATTGAATAATAACAATGCCCTACTGATCGATATATGGTATGAGGATATTAGGTTTGAATGTGATATCTTGAAGAAATGCAGCAGCAATCTCAGGGACATAAGTACAAAGATGCATAGCATGATGGCTTATGAGGTAGAAATCCTTGAAGCTCTAGAAGGAAAAATAGAGGGAAAGGTAGAAAATCAAGACATAGACTTTACTATGAAAGGTTTGCATGATAATTTCCAGCCGGTGGCTGATGACCCCCTCACCCACCTAATAGAAGAGGTGATGAATAAGATCATGAGGACCAAGGTCAGGGTGGAGAATTACAATGAGACACTGAACAACAGAAAAGCTAAGCTAGAGGCAATCAAAGATAAATTCTAGTCTCATAAGCACGCCATTATAAAAGCCAAAACCAAGGATGGTGGGGAGGTAGACAAAATAGTACAAGCCTATGAAAATATCAGGACAACAATGAAGGTCCATATAGAGGATGATGTTCATTAGGGTGATAATGATATAGAAAGTGATCAAGTGCAGGATCATGATGAAGAAGAAGGAGATAAAAAGGAGGAACCTAAAGAATGAACAAAGATGCATCATGAATAAGACATATACATAAGCTACCTATAAGACAATGAGTCATCTAGATGGTTTCCAGCTGGTAACCTGTGCCATGAAGGAAAGTTGACTGAGTCAAAGAATGATAATCTATCATTGATCTTAGTTGACGAATCCTGACTGTTGGTCATATGTAACCACTCCCTCATCTTATTCTATAAAAGGTGCAGGGGTGCCATATTTTGAACATTCGAAAGCTTAATTGAAATTTGATTGTTGAAATATCAGTACTTATTTCAAAGTTGTTGTAAATGTACATGTTATGCATACTTAATGAAAGAGAAGACAATTTGATTACAAATCATCACAAATCTTGAGTAATCTGCATTTGAAATCTTGATACATGCATTGATCAGCTACGTCCCTTGGAGTGCTTGTCAGTCTACATGTGTTGTTTTCATTCCTTAACCTTTGAAGTTAGCATCATTCGTATCTAGTTGTGGAACATCCTGGTGACAATATGGTTTGGTTTCTTCTCCTCATGAATGTATCATGTATGTATGTGGTTTAATGGCTAAAGATTCACCAAAATTAGAAGTATTCTTTTAAATTTCTTTCAATTTCATAACAATTCATCACCATAATTGCAAACAACAGAGTATCAGAAGAAAATAACATGAAATATGCTGACATGTCATAGATAATTAGAAATACATAGCATATTTAGAGTTGAAGCATGTTCAATTGACAAATATCATGCAAATTCATGCATAAATCCATGAGATACCTACAAATATTTACTTACAGACACATCATTCAAGTAAGTATACTATGTAGAAGAAAGAACAGGTTCAGGATGATCAATAATTAGAAGAATTGATCAAACTTGCAAATACATCAGCTATCTTTTGAAATAGAGTAGAAATAACCTCTATATGGAGTGAATTTATAGGAAACAGTGTAATACTGATCATCTAGACAAATGTAATGCCCCTTGAAATGGAAAACAACATTTCACATCAACCTTTGAGTAACGTCAGACGATCATGACCTGATCAACGGAGACTTGGAGTCATCAACTTATCCTAAGTTGATCGTACTTTACAAGATAATAAAAGTTTGTTGTGCAAATTTTTATGCATGTTGTTATGACTGATAATCATCAACACATTACTAAGAGGGGTGGTCTCTATCTAGGAACCATCCCTAGAGTTTCCTAGGTGAAGGAAACAAACGGTTCTAACCTAAGTGAAAACCCCAGCCCTAGAATTAAACTATCAATTTAAATAAAATTAAAATGCGGGAAATAAACATGCTAATGATATATGAATCTATTTTAACCTTTTAAAACCAACTAAGATAATAGTTAAAGTCTAAAGCCTTTATAAAAACATCTATCTACACAAATTTAATATGAGAAGCTTAACAACTAAGTAAATTAATTAATAACTAATGCTCGAAACAAAATGACAAAAACACCATACAGACTATGGGAGGAGACAACTACGAAACCTCGCAAGGGAAAAGCATACAAAGGGAATCCAAACATATAGCATCGTAACATTACCCATGAATCAACATGCTAACTAACCCAAAGGTAATATACAATTTCCAGTTCAAAATAACATACATGCCAAATATGAGAAATACCACACAGAATGATGCGCTCGTTCAACACCAACATCGACACAGGCTAAATATAATAATGGGAATCTCAACATAAATGTGGGAACATTACAATCCAAATCATAAATATAGCATAAGATATCATTGTAACAATTAACAAAGACACCAACATCCAGATTTAACCTTGTCGATCAAAATAAACTATGCTAAAGCAAGATAAATTCCTTTCTAAACAAGGTTCATTTTCTAACCAAATGAACTCATAATACAATTACATGATAGAGGCTACTTCCCAAACATGGAAGGATCACACTCCATTAATTAAATTATATAAATGATAATATTACAACATTAATAAATCACCTCCAAAGTGCTCCAATAGGCACGAGATACAACATGATCACAAAGTAAACAATACACCAGGAACTCTTCCAACTCCCAAGAGATCTTGTAGGACTAATGGGGAAATGTTACCCACCACCCTACCATATTGCCATCATCAAGCGCAATAAATGTCTATGCTACTCTAGGCAAACCCCTAAGCTACAAAGAAGATCATGGGAACACCGCTATCAAGCCATCTCACACAAACAAGGGTTTCAACAAGACTCCAAGGTAATTCACACAAGGTTGAAAATGGGTTCCACACACACCCAACACAACACCATGGGGATAAAATAACTAGTAGAATTCAAAGCACACCCACACATGAATATACACATATCACGATCTAATGCATGATTCACCTAGGGTCACTCATGACCCAACCAAGCAATAGAAAGGAAAGAGATTAACATAAGAGCATTAAATTCATACACATCCTTATTTAATACTATTGGAAACAAGGTAGATAACTAAGAGGGGGGTGAATCAGTTATCTCTAATAACTTTACTTTATTTTTTCTTTTATAATTTGAGCAGCATCAAAACACATAAGCATATATAATCATGAGAGCATAAATGAAATCAACACATAACACAAGGATTTTAACGTGGAAAACCCTGTTAAGGGAAAAACTAGGGGGTGACTAACCCAAGATTGTATTCTCTATTAAAAGAATAGGAAGTACAAAATGGCACTTGCTAATTAGGGCTCACTGCCCAAGCATACTGCTCACAAGAGGCACACTGCCTACAAGAGACTCACTGTCTACAAAGTTTATAGAAGGTAACCAAGTGTTTGAACTGATGAGAGGCATCCATATATGCTGAGGTTTAGTTCCGGTTAGGCTCAATATACTGATCTAATGCACTTCATTCTTCCTCTACTTTTAGTGTTATTGTTATGTCACATACCAGACTTGTATTGCTACTTCCACACTTATCTCTGCCTTTCCTTGCACACTATATCTTTACACACACACCTTCATACCAAAATCCATCTGGTATATATATCCGCATCAAGGATTTCAACATCTTTCTAGTTGGCAACCGGAATACTCAAGATATTTACAAAACACTGATCTGTCGGCTAATTCCATGCTTAATATGTGATGCATATCAAAAACATAGACATACAAGTCATCAATCATGTCGGTCAACCATGTATGATCCCTCAAATAGCTTGATCAACATCAATTACTCATCCAAATTGAAGTCTGATACTCTACCGGTCGGTTCTTCCTCAGTTTGCTCTGCTTGTCTGGAACCCAACACTCAAATACTCATATTTTTTCCATGATTTATCACTGGAGGCTCAATCTCTAGAATATAGTAGTCATGATATTCCTCTTGACTTGTCCAATTCTGCAACTTGCTGAGTTACACCATCTGAGAGATCCAGACCTGATTGTCAGACCTTGTTGTATGCTCTGTTCTTGTTCACCAGACCAAAACACTCTTCAATCTGACTTCTGGTATAGGCATACTATGTACTATAGATGTGTGGGATAGACTTTGTTGCCATCAATGACAACAATCATGAAGCTACATAGTGTCTCTTGCTAACAATCTCCCCCTTTGGCATTGATGGCACTCACCCTTGGTTGATGCTCTATCTTATGCACTGTTTTACCAGAGCTCCCCCTTAGCTGGATTCTATATTTTTCACTACTCCTCACTCCCCCTTTGCCGTCAATGGCAAAGGGTGGAATCCGTACACCAAAATTTTACAAAAATCAACCTATACATAGCCGCATAAGTATATATACATGTTATACTTACATATACTTAAGTATATCCGCAAAAGTGGTCTTCAACTGTACAAATTTTGTTGCCCAACTCTACTTCATCTTGTCCAAAATTGAGATGTGACCACTCAACAAAAATGCATAAGCTTCTACCCTTCTTAAGTCTGCCAGATCATTGGTCTGGGTTGTGGTCTGAGCATCAGTTAAGGCCTCATGCATTGCCTCTAACTTAGGGATAATTATCCCTCTAAGTTCACTCATCTTGCTTATTATATTCTTCTTCTCCTTTTCAAGCCTCTTTATATTATTTATAATGGCAATAGCCTAGCACTCTTGATTCATTATGGATGTAGTGAGGGGATCAAAATTCTTAGATAAACATGACAGTTTACCTTCTTGTTCTTTCACCTTCTTTTCAATATCCTCTGTCACTTTAGACTAGGATAGACAAAATGTGTACATTTCTCCATATTTAAGAGCATTTTCTAGGCTTTTTATCCCAATATCCAGGGTCCTCCTATCATTAGCTATGAGTCCCTATACTTCAGTGAATCTCTTTCCCAAAAATTCTTTCCAGACTTTTTCTTCTACTGATTTCTCTAAAGAAACAAAATGAGTGTTGACAGAGTTTACCAGAGATTTCAGGTTACCAGATGGAGAGGCTAAAGGATCCTTTTGGAAGGATGGCATGATCTTCTCCAGCATCCCAGATGCAATCTCTATCATCTCAAAGTCTTCCATGTGAGACTTCAGAAGCTTTCTTTTGCTTTAGCTTGGGCAAAAGATGCTATCTTCATTGTCTGGACCAGAGAGAGGGAATCAAAATTTAGTGGTCCTTGAAAAAGCTCTAGTTCATCTATCTCCATCAGCTCTTTATTCAAGAATTTCTTCACTACCTCTATAGTGTCTCTTGCTAGAGACTGAGTGTTCATTTCTTTTGGAATCTCTAAACTGTCATCAGAGATCTTCTCTGTTTGTTCTTCTTCTCTTCCCTTTAC
Organism: Cunninghamia lanceolata; assembly: GCA_027924645.1. Taxonomy (NCBI): domain Eukaryota; kingdom Viridiplantae; phylum Streptophyta; class Pinopsida; order Cupressales; family Cupressaceae; genus Cunninghamia; species Cunninghamia lanceolata. Next base: position 4,129,183 of record BSBN01000430.1, on the reverse strand, counting down.
CTCCTCTTCTTGACTCACTTTTTCTTTTTTTCTTCCTTCTCCTTCAGTTCCTGAGTTTGGAATGTCTATAGTGGGATCGAAAGGAGAGATGTTAACTACTTCATGGACTTCCTCTTCTGGAACAGAGGAATCCAAGTCCTTAGACTTCTGCTCATCTATCTCTTTTGGCTCTTCTACATTTTTCTCAGTAGATTCTTCTTTTGATGCATTTAATCCTTCAACATCAATGGTAGAAGGTTCTTCATCTATTTCCTCTATAACAAGAAGATTGAATCTTTTGGAGGCATTCCGAAGGATGTCTTTTGTTTCTCTTGCTACTTGATCAGTCTCTCCAAGCATTAGTCTATTCATTCTTTCTTTGCTTTGGAACTCATCCTTGTAGTCCTTAAAGATCATGTTCATTTGCTTTGGAGTAATGGAAGGATAGAGCTGAATAGCAATCTGTTCTCAGATCTGTAATTCCTTTTCCTTGGCATTCTCTTTTCTAAGTTCAAGTACCTTCTCTAGACTTTTGGGAATTAGAGAAATGATTTCAATGAAAGCTTTATTGTAAATGTTTAGGTACTTGACTGTAGCATCTTCCAATATCCTCTTGTCAGTATCACTATATTCATCATAAAATTCTGTGACTAGTTGCAGGTTCCCATCCACTGTGACTGCCTTGATGATATCATCAATAGAAAGAGTGGGCTTTTCAACAAATTCTTCTGCCCCTTCTTCTTTGTTTTTGCCGATAGAGGATTCCCCGGATGTTTTCTTCTTTTTCACTTTCTTAACTTCCTCATCAGACTCTGTTTCTTCATCATCCTTTTGGCTTATGTAGGACCTTGTGGCCTTTGTTTTCGTTCTCTTTTCTCCCTTTCTGAATGTCTTGGCTTCTAGTTTTGAGGCTCTTGAGCTCTTAGAGGTGGCAGGTGCAGAGTTCTTGGAGGATCTAGTCTGGGAGGAGGCTTGCATCGGAACACTTTTTTTTTGCTTCTTGTTTCTCTTTCTTAGTCCTTTCTATTTTCTCTCTGTTTGGATCAACTGCCTCTTTTGATATGCCATATCTTTTGGCAATTTCTTCTACTTCCTTTCTCACTTTTCTTTTTATCTCTGGTTGTCTTAGTTCAACATGTATCTTTACACTTAATTCTTCAAAGGTTCCAAACCTTTCTGCCTCAGGGTCTTTAGGCTAACTCAACAAGCGTTGGACATGTAGCTCCAAAATTTTCTCATCAATCTCATATCCCATTGGCATAATCCAAACTGTTCTGGGCTCAACTACCTCCATTAGGCATTGATCAGTGTCTACCATGAAGCATACTGTATCCTTATATTTTTCAACTATTGTTTGAGGAATTCTTTCTCTGTCTTACATCATACTTTGGAAGTTCTTAAAGTATCCCCAGAGTGTTGTGCTTTGAGCCTTAGCATCACCAAATCCATACATATAGTCTCTAATTTGTATGGCAATCAGTCTGTCATTTTGCCATACCCAACCACTTGATCTGGGTAGCTCATTCATATAGTAAAAGAACAGACATAGTATTAGCCCACCATATTTGAATGAGTTCTTCTTATCCTTCTTGATCTTCTACAAGTTTTCTAATAGTTGATTCAGAAGAAGATCACATAGGTCATAATCAATATTTTCCCTTAGCATCTAATATGTTGTATAAATTGCAATTCTAGATGCATAATTCTCCCTACTGGAATGATATATTTTATAACCAATTATCATAAAGGCAAATTTGATATCTGGATCTATGATATCTTCTATTGTCATTGCTCTTTTGTCAAACTTAGATCTTGTAGCTTCACTTATTGTCTGGTTCTTGATAGATTTGAGTGTAGGCAACCCACCGGATGAGTGCAGTCCAGTTACTGACCTAATGGCATCTTTTGTTATCTTGAAGGGCTTCATCAACCACATGAAATTGTCATGTATTCTGCTAAGAACGTACCAGACCCATTCATCTTCAGCACAACAGGGAAAGTGGATGCAATGTCCAAAATGCTTATCCCGGAGGGCCTTGTATTGAGGTTTGAGTTCAAAATTTTCATCTATTAATTGTTTGTGGAGATATCCATTAGCTTATATTCTCCAAATTCCTCAATATTTGTGTGGATGTACACCCTAACATCTTCTACATGCAGAACCCCATGCAGAATGCTAGAAAAAGTGCCTAAGGGATCAACTTCTAGGGATTTGTAGGGGTGTTTCTTGAACTTTGGGCGCAGCGTATCAGTGATCTTAACAACCATTGGAGTAGCCATCTTTGTAAAAGATTTAGAGAGAGATATTCAGAAATGGAAATACCTTTTACGCTTTTAGGGTTGATAGTAAGAGCTGGAACAGGTCGCTAGTTGAATTAGATTCTACGGTTGATCTTTGAGAAAGTTGTAAAAACTTGATGCAGAGCTCTTCCTTTCTTATTCTCGAATGCAAATGTGTAAATGATGAGTAAAAGAACCCTTTTATCTCTGCGCAAACCCTAATTTCCTTTTGCAATAAATGCACAACTTAAGTCATCCGGTTGCTTTGTTCTGAGAGAGATCTTTCTGAATCACTGAGATGCACTTAGAATCATTTTTAGTGATAATTGACAATGTATCTTCTTTCCTCCAATCATGCCATGAATCCGTAGATCAAGATATTTCAATTTTGAATCATACCAGATCTGTCTATGAAGATCCTACTTTACCGGATGGTTGTCAAATCAGATCAATCTTGGCTGAATAAACTCTTCAAACCTCCCTGCAGATCATTCATATTTTTACTGAGGGTTATTTAGATATTCCTTCGAGAGTTCTTTAATCTGCAACATTCCATGTGCCAAATTTAGGCACCAATTGACTGGCTGGGGGAATTTATTTTCCTTTGTGACTCCCCCTGAGCCAAAGTTCATCTGTTTAGTTTCTGGAAGAAATATCAGCACCAAATTCTAGTACGGATCCATCTCCAACATTTTTTGTACTTTTCTTCACCCAAATCTTGTTCATCTTCCTTTGAACTTCATCCGCATTCACTTTGCCTTTTCCTTTATCTTGATTTTGATTATGATGCACCGGACCCTTTTTATCCTGATTCTTACTTCTGCAGAATTTGGCAATATGACCAGATCTATTGCAATTGTAGCAAACAACATTTCTTTGTATATTTGACTGATATCCTCTTGATATGCATTGGTTATCCATATGTCCCATTCTATTGCATGCAAAGCATCTACCATTGAATGAATTGTTTATTTGCATATTTCTGCATTCATGAGATTTGTGACCATACCTTTTACAGTTGAAACACTGTCTGAAGAAGGATGAATTAGTCTAATTCATTCTTCTTCTACACTAAGTTGCTTTATGACTGAAGTTGTTGCAACTGTAGTAGTATCCATTGAAGGATGGATATCTTTGAGCATTTGGTTACCTTACCGGAGGTCTTCTAGGCATGTTCCTTGGATTTCCTAATCCAGAGTTCTTCTGACTAGATTTAGAGCTTTCACCTTTCTCATATCCTAAGCCACGCTTGTCATCTACCCTCTTTTGGCTTTCAAGAAGAACTTCAAATTGAGCTAAGCTTATCTTGAATTTCTCTTTGTATTCATTTGTTGTTTGAAGATCTTGTTTAACAGTGTCTATTTGATTCTCAAGTTGTTCTTCATTATCTCTAGCTTCTTCAAGATCAGATTCCAAATGCCTGATTATTCTATCCATTTTGTGGCAGTCCTCTAACTTCTCATTGAGAGATTGTTTTAGATTATCTTCAATTTTTCTTTTCTCTTCAATTTCTTGGGTGAATCTCATAACCCCTGATTCCATTTCATGCCTTACCATAATGACCTCTTTTGATAGCTTCTCACATAGCTTGTTTTTCTCATTCAGATCTTCATTAGTATCATTGGCTTCACTTTGACTTGCTAATTGTTGAAGTAGTTCCTTTCTCTTTTTCACGGAGATACTCAGTTTTTCTTTTAGCTCATTTATGAAATCATCAGTTTGTTTGAGTCTTTGTCTCATGTTATTAACTTCAGAGTGAGATTGCTCAAGATCATCTAGGGCAAACTAAAGTTGTTCCTTCATACCATACATATCCATTGAGATTCCCAGATCTTCCTCAAGCTATTAGGCTCTGTTTAGATGAACTTAGCTCTGATACCAATTGTTGGAAACAAGGTAGATAACTGAGAGGGGGGTGAATCAGTTATCTCTAATAACTTTACTTTATTTTTCCTTTTATAATTTGAGCAACATCAAAACACATAAGCATACATAATCATGAGAGCAGAAATGAAATCAACACACATAACACAAGGATTTTAACATGGAAAACCCTATTAAGGGAAAAACCATGGGGTGACTAACCCAAGATTATATTCTCTGTTAAAAGAATAGGAAGTACAAAATGGCACTTGCCAATTAGGGCTCATTGCCTGAGCACACTGCTCACAAGAGGCATACTGCCTACAAGAGACTTACTGTCTACAAAGTTTATAGAAGGTAACTAGGTGTTTGAATTGATGAGAGGCATCCATATATGCTGAGGTTCAGTTCTGATTAGGCTCAATATACTAATCTAATGCACTTCATTCTTCCTCTGCTTTTAGTGTTGTTGTTCTGTCACATACCGAACTTGTATTGCTACTTCCACACTTATCTCTGCCTTTCCTCACACACTATATCTTCACACACACACACACACACCTTCATACCGAAATCCATCTGGTATATATATCCACATCAAGGATTTCAACATCTTTCTAGTCAGAAACTGGAATACTCAAGATATTTACAAAACACTGATCTGTCAGCTGATTCCATTCTTAATATGTGATGCGTATCAAAAACATAGACATAGAAGTCATCAATCATGTCGGCCAACCATGTATGATCCCTCAAATAGCTTGATCAACATCAATTACTCATCCGGATTGAAGTCTGATACTCTACCGGTCCGTTCTTCTTCAGTCTGCTCTGCCTGTTTGGAACCCAACACTCAAATGCTCATATCTTTTCCATGATTCATCACCAGAGGCTCAATCTCTGGAATATAGTAGTCATGATATTCCTCTTGACTTGTCCAAGTCCGCAACTTGCTAAGTCACACCATCTGAGATATCTAAACCTGATTGTCAAACCTTGCTGCATGCTCTGTTCTTATTCACCAGACCAAAACACTCTTCAATCTGACTTCTGGTATAGGCATACTATGTGCTGCAGATGTGTGGGATAGACTTTGTTGCCATCAATGACAACAATCATGAAGCCACACAGTGTCTCTTGCCAACAAATACATCATCACTAACATACCATTTCAATGCAATATAGAAGAGAAGGGAGACTACTTCAAATCCATAATACAATTCATTCAATAAGGCATACCAAACATCATTTTCTCAAAATGGAAATAGCATGTAAAACAAGGTATGACATCATCACATTAATAACCATACATACAATCATCAAGATCAAACAATGATGCAAGGGTATTATGGCATTCTACAAGCAACCCATAGGAAGACTAAGTATCCATTCCTAAGTTCAAAAGTCAACTTTGACTAAAAAGTCAAACTTTGACCAAAAAGTCAAAACATGGGGAAATGAGGTCAAAATACATAACACTCATAACCACATAACTAGAAGTATACAATTCTAACATAAGGCCTATAAAAGGTCAACTTTGATTTAAAAAGTCAACTATGACCCAAAAGTCAGCGATGACCCAAGAGGTCAAAACATGGAGAAATGAAGTCAAAACATATAACACTCATAACCACATGGCCAAAATCGCACAATTCCAACATAAAGCCTATACAAAAGTCAACTTTGATAAAAAAATCAACTTTAACCAAAAAGTCAACTATGACCCAAAAGGTCAAAACACGGAGAAATGAAATCAAAACACATACACTCATATCCACATGGTTAGAATTATACAATTCCAACATAAGGCCAATACAATGGTCAACTTTGACCAAAAAATTTAATTGTGACCAAAAAGGTCAAAACATGGAGAAATGAAGTCAAAACACATACACTCATATCCACATGGTCAAAATTATATAATTTCAATATAAGGCCAATACAATGGTCAACTTTGACCAAAAGTCAACTTTGACAAAAAAAGTCAACTATGATAAAAGAGGTCAAAACATAGGGAAATAAAGTCAAAACACATAACAACCATATCCATGTGGCCATAAGTATACAATTCAAACATAAGGCCTATAAAAGGCCAACTTTGACCAAAAATTCAAAACACGGAAAGGTCAAAACATGCGACACTCATATCCAATAAGTAGGGAATCCTATTTCCCTCATGAGACTTTTCATCTCACAAAATAATACTAAAAATTGAGGTCTAAAACATAATTTTCATTTTTCAATAAGAGGGAGAAAAACCATAAAACCCCCAAATCCACCATTTGGAGACCTCACTCAAGAACACACAAATTTATAACTCCCATAATACTTAAAAATTCAAAAATCTGAAAGTGCCCTTTTGGTTCTTATATGCACAACAACAATCTTTTCAACTCAAATAAATTCTTTCATACTCACAACCCATTTTATAAATTTTTTTCCATAACTTGGCCTTTTTTTCATTCATTTTCAAAATAAAATTTGAATGCAACTCAAAAACAAACTATATCTAATTCTTATTTGCACCATTGAACTCTATTCATTGCTACAATGAAAAGATCATAAACATCCACCTATTGTGGGCATGACAAATACAAAATTTAAATTAAAAAAGAATCAAACCACAAGAAAAATACTCCTTTCCAAGCAAGCTTTCAAATAGAAAAATCTCTTCTTGAGAGGCATGAATCCAATATGAATTTCTTCCTACACTGAAGCAATCCCAAGACCATTCCAATGCACTTCCACTCACAAGCACAATCCAATTGTAGCCACCTCCATGAATTTTTCTTTCAAAGGAGAAGAAGAAGGAGAGAGGGAGAAAAATACAATAAAACACATAAAAAAGAAAATAGAACTCTATTTTCCTTGTATGCTCCCAAAACCCTTTTTTATTTTCTCATTTATTTTATTTTCTTTATTTCTCATTCCCAAATATCTATTCAAAAATACATTTGAAATAATAAGAAAGTAACTAATTAAATTAATGCAATTATTTCTACAATTTAACTGCAATATAATTTAACCGCATTCCATAAAATCCAAACACTCACATAATTAAATTTAATTTTCTTTATAAAATAATTTTAGGTAAGAGAAAAGTATAGAGATGCATAATTCTAATAAATAGAAATTAATCTATTTCCCAAATACATAATAATGAAATATAATGTATTTTACACAATTTTAATATTTCTAACTTATAGAAAATAACTATAATAATTAAATTAGAATGAATTTCACTTGAAAGCATAATTTCTGAAATATAAATAAATAAAATACAAAGCATTCTCTAAGGCACACAATAATTACATTTAATTGCTATTCCATAATTAAAACTATTTACTCAAATTAGATAATCTATTTTCTTGTTTCTAACCATTTAAATATTTCAACAACACGGAAAACACATTTTTTTTGAAATAAATTAAAATATAATGCAAAAAGATAGAAGAAACACACAAAAAGAACTCACTCACACTTCACGGGTTTAATCACAAGACAAGGGTCCATAATCACAACAAATTCATAAGAGAGGCAAACTGCATAGACACCAAAAACATCCTTTAATTCACAACTGAATAGGATGGGTTAAGCAACCAACCTACCACAAGAAACACAGGGTCAACAACTTGACCACTAGGGCTAGGTAAAGAGAGATGATTAAACGTCCCATGTTAATCTTCTCCACATCCCACTCATTGGTCAAGCACCTGTAAAAATATATCATGCACACCCAAGGCAAAACATCAAATCCAACAATGGAGATCATAGTTGAAGCAACATATAATGACCAATAAGGATGCATAATCTAGCAAGGCACATATCCATCTTGCAATTACATCATATAATAATCAACTCAATATATCATTTAATCTAACCATATAAATAATAGGACACAATAAGAGATGCACATGGGTGGGCACTATAGCTTGCCATCAAAAGAAATAGATCCTTTCCGACAAATCTTACTAGTTGTATCATCTCTAAACCTAACCAGTCCACCATCATATCTTTCCAAACTCACAAACTTATTTTTGTCACCAGTCATGTGATGAGAGAATCCACTATCAATAACCCAATCATCCTTGTCCTTAATGACTTGAGCAGCCAAAGCACTTTCCACTGGTTTTTCTTCCTTCACACAGCTAGTAGAATTAGTAGACACGGGATCTTCCTTAATAGCAATAAACAAGCATTCATTTATAGAGGAACTAGCATTATCTGGTTCACCATTATCTGATACTCCTTTGTCATCATCAAAATCTTCAACATAATAACACTTCTTTTGGGTCCTAGGCCTATTCTCATATCTTCTTCTATTTCTTTCAATTCTTTTAGGACATCTGGAAGTAAAATGACCTACTTTACCACAAGAAAAACATTTGAAAGGTAATTTGCCTTTATACTTACCAGATCCTCTTTGTAGTCTATCCACGAAGTTGGCTTCAACTTCATCAAACTCATCATTAGATTCTACCTTGTACTTTTCTGATCTAGGAGTACTTCCAGGATTACTGGCTTTGAAGGCCATCTCAACTTTTGGCAGAGCATCACCAAACTCTCTCATTTTAAAGGCAGTAAGCTTACCAAGCAATTGATCCTTGTCAACTATTTTTACTTGCACGAATTCTTCAATTGTGGCTACATTATGATAGTATGACTTGGGCAGAGATCTAAGAATTTTCATAACTTCCTTTTCGTTGAGAGTTCCACCTATGGCTTTTATCCCTGTAACAAGTTCATCAACACTTTGCATAAAGGCTGATATGTTTTCATCTTCAAACTTTCATATTTCACTTTCAGACTTTATAACTTGGCTTCCTTCACAAAATCATCTCCTTCATACATATTTTTCAACTTTTCCCATACCTTATTTGCAGTTTCAAGATTCACAACTTTCATCAATACTAAGTCAGTTAATGAGCTTAGTAGAGCATCCTTTGCCTTGACATCCATCTCATATTCTTTGATTTAATCTTCAGTCGTCGGACCATTTTGAGGTATGGTGTATTCTATTTCCGCAGCTTTCCATACTTTGTAACCAAGACAAAGAAGACGGCTTTTCATCCGAGCCTTCTAGAGAACATAATTTGTTCCATCAAAATGTAGTGCTTCCTTCTTGTAAGACATTTTGGTTCTTCCTCAAGATGTTAAACTTTCTTCAGAGGAACTTGGCTTTGATACCAATTGTTGAAATGTGCTAGACAACAGAGAGGGGGGGTGAATCAGTTGTCTCAAAAACTTGAACACTTTCTGCAATTAAACATTCATCACTTATCCACAATTATTATGATTTAACAATGAGTGCATGAAAATAGAAACTTAACCACAGATACAACATCAAACACAAGAGACCCCAGATTTTATGTGGAAAACCCCAGGGTGGGAGAAAACCATGGAGAGGATTAGCTCTCAATATATATTGCAATCTTGAAATAATGATGTTTAGGCTTGGTCACTCCACGGGCCTAAACATACTGGCTTACTTCCATGAAGAACAACTAGGTCTAGAAGGCTCACTGCTTCAACCCTAAACCTAGCATGATTACAATAAGGGTTGTTAAACCCTACTAGCAGCTTACTACCATACTCACGACCATGATCAAAACCTTTCTATATTTGTGACTGAAGTACAATAATTCCTCTGCTCTGCTCCTCCTTTGCTCTATTCTTCCTCTTCTTTCCTCTGCCTCTTCTCTTCTTTGCCTTTTGGACCTTTCTTAATATTTTTTCATTTCCACTCAAGGACAACTTATCATGACTCAACTACAAGTATTTATACACTACAACAACCTTGGAATGATCATCAAGGTTGGCATCACAATCATCAACCATTGGAACAATCTCCAAGGTTAGCATTACAAACATTTACAAAATAGGTCTTAACCTATTACAACATTATGCAAAGGAAATGAAATGTGGATCATGCCATGTCTTAGCTAGGACTCAAACATGATCTTCCACTCCACAACATGCTTCCATAATCTTCTTGAGATCTCCGCAATCACTTGGATTAACCAGGTCGGCTAAAACTAGTTACACGTTACACTATCTGGGAACAATCTTTGAACACGATCTCAAATCCTTAATGCGAACCAATATCAAGATAGGAACATGATTAGGTGACATCCACAAGCACATTATAATCATCAGGAGCAACCGCATGAACCTTAACCACTTTGTCCATAGGAATCTTCTCACCGGAACATTCACTATCTTCAACTGTCATAAAAGAAAGATAGCTTGCAAACCACCAAATCATGAACCATTACAATTGTAGGCACTTATCATCATCCTAAACTTCCTTCTAGAACTGCAGAGCAAAATACTTTATGACAGAGGAATGCAGAGCAGAATACTTTCTTCCTGTCCCAACTGAACTTACAAAAAAAGCAGGTTTCACTCTGGTGAACACAACTCACTCAAATCTTCATGCGGAGGGCTCAAACCTGGAATGTAGCATCCTTAGTCATACCTCTAACTTACTTCCAATCCACAGACCATGATCTTCAAGTAGAAATAAATGCGGAAGAGTTTACCAGACTGTTCTTTAGCATACAACTCACTGTCTGTATTGCACTTCTCTATAGCTCACTTGTTTCTTCTGGAGAGGCTAATTTTCTCAATATCCTCAACATACAAGTCTTCCAAACAAGTAATAGAATAAGATACAGTTGACACCAATGACAACAAGGATATGTTGACATCAATGACAACATCGATTAGGCACATACTTGTAACAAAAGCATCTTCCCAAGATAGCTAATGGATGTTCACTTGTATGAAGGTGACACCTCATAAACTACTCACCTAATTAAACTCACTTTATTAACCTAAAAAAACTTAATAATATGTGTAGGAAAAACCTTATGAAAAGGAATAAAAAACCTACACTAACATCCCCCTTAAGTGTAACTTAGGTGGGTGAAAAGATGGGTCCCGTCAAATGAAGCCTGATGAGGTACCCATGTACAATGATAGCCCCCAAAAGAGAAGCCCCTGCAAAAAATAGAGAGAACACCCCCCAGAATAGAGAGAGAGAATAGGACTAAGAAGCCACCCCCAAGTGAAGCAAATGTGCCAATGGTGGATGCTCGAAACTAGATGGAGAAGATGATCCACGCTCACTGAACAACATTTCTCCCCTTGGGAAGAAATAAAACCAAAGGTGTATGAAGAATGTCTTCCCATTCTTGAAAGGAATATGAAGAAAGCTCAAGATGTATGAAATCTTTGAAAACTACTCATGTGTCTCCATGTTGATGCTGAAGGATGCCATGACCAAATCAGGAGAAAGTGACAAACCAGAAGCAAGTGGAAACTGGAATAGAACATGATCCAAAGATGAAGATATCTCCTCTAAAGACAAGGATGTGTCCTCCAAATGTTGCTCAATGATCTCTAAGCCAATGCCAAACTATGACAAATACTGATATGGATCAGGTACCATAGAAGATGCTAGTACTTCTGTAAAGGATGTCGACATGAATGATGACTGAGTCAGATGTGTGGACTCATGAGTATCTACAAAAACTGTCACTGTAGAAGAAAATATAGGCAAAGAAGGAATAGGAGGTTCTGAATGTGCCCTCGAAACATATGAAGAAGAATCTACTCCATCAAAAAGAAGATGGATGCAATCAATAGTGTCTCCCAAATCTGAAATGTGGGACTCTACAAATAAAGATGAGATGTCTGGTAGGAATATGTCCCAAGTGACTGTCTCTAGAAGATTGATATGAGCCTACTCCACAGAATCACTTGAAGTCATGAAAGCAGCTACACTGGACTCAGATAGAGCAACAAGTAATGAAGAAGGAGATGAGATCTCAATGCATGTCATCGGATTGCATTGTTCATCTCCAAATGATGTGTCCACACAAGATGGCTTAGTATGAACATGTGAAATATCTGCTAATGATAGATTAGAAGACTTTGGCAAACTGATGCCATTGTCTATACATAGTTGTCTCAATTCATGAATATCTCTTATCATGTGTTTATCTTCGGTGTGCTTTTTTTGACCACATTGTATTTTACCTTCAATGATTTTGGAGGAAATCAAAGGATGCTAAAATGAAAAGGATTGTGAGTGAGAGACATGATTCCAAAACACCAACAAGAGAAAAAGATCAACACCAAGAGACCCCCCCTTTTCACTCAATCAAGAAAGATCCAAACAAAAATGATTTGGAATTTTATAGATCAGTGTGTTTACAATGTTGGAATTAAGTTTTCCAGAGTTTTACAATGTCCAAAATGGACCCAAATACTAAAAGTATGGAAATATCTTAGAATCAGAACCTCAAAATAGCACAAATGTGTAGTGCTCAGAAAAATATCAACTTTTAAAAAAAGAATGACCTCAATCCGAGATCATATGTGAAAGTTATAGTCGTTTGAAGTTCTAAAAACTGAAACTGTCTGTTAGATTTGATGAGAAAATAGAATTTATGGAAAAACAAGATCACTTTGAAGAGCACAAAATTCTACCCTTTTTAAAAAAACATTGCACTAAAAAATACCTCCATATGATCGATAACGAGCCTCTCGAAGTTTAGGTGCAAAACTAAAAACTATAATGGTGAGGGGGTCTGTTGTAGCTTTCCAATTTTGTTTCTACAAAAAATGTAAGCTACATGAAAAAAGTAACAGATACTCAGATGGTGTTTTAATGTTGCGAAGAAACCCATAAGGCATTTTTCTTTTTGATGTACAGAAGATGTGGATCTAATATAAAAGAATGCTTTTAGCAACAAAAAATGACCCCAACAACCAAAAAATGACATACAAAGACTGAAACATCTACCTAAGACAACAAAAGGCATGCTGCAACCTGCAATATTGATCAAAATATAGAATATGCAAGACGATTGTCAGATTTGAGCTCAGAATGTTTCCAAGAAGCTTCAAAAAAACCTGCAACACAAAGCCACATACAAAACCCTCCCTGAAAACTGGTATTTCTATCAAGTTTTTCTAATTCTCTAGGTCATCATCGGATTCAAGAGAAGAGTATACTCAATGTTCAAGAGAAACTAAGATCTCAAATCCTAGATCTTCTAAATGACTAACCAAAGGCATTCACCCACTCTGATACCATGTTAGATTTTGTTACGAAATCACAACTCAAAATCTAGAAAGCTAAATGGAAGAACAAAGAGAAAATTGCAAAAGAGATCATATCAGAATAGTCTAAATAGATTGCTTATAAAATAGAAAACAATAGCATGGAAGGGTGAGTGCAAGATCATGATGGGCCAAACAATGGCAATGGAGAAAAAACTTGTTGGATGAAAAAGTGCTAACATTTAGACTAATATTTAGATTTGGATAGAAACAATGTTAATATTTCTAGCTCTAATATGGATTCCCTTCAAAAATGCCTTAGGACTACCTCATATTTAGGCAAGTGAGAGTCCCAAAACTTGCCAAAGAAACTTGCAAGACCACTCATTTAGTGTTATCCTGAAATTTTCCACAATTTCATCATTGAAGTTGACAGACTTTTTTTTAACTAAATTTAATCAAATGAAAAGGGTTTATAGAGGAAGCGACTAAGATTCTAAAAATATAATATATCCCTCATAATAATTTTAATAGGTAATTATTATTAATTTTCTACATATGCTATGTTTGATTTCCTTATAGATATACATATCGAAAAACATCCGTAACTTTCAACATATTAATCCTTTTTTAAATCCAAAAGATGTGTCACATTCTAGGACTTATTGGGTATACATTAAAATTTAAATTTTTTGAGTTTCATATATTTTTGACCAAGTTAGGTTGGTTGGAAAATTAATTTTTAATATTTTTAAAAAGTCACAATAAACAAATCATAAATAATTTTTTATTTACTTAAAAAATTCAAAAAAATATGTGTCACATACGCTCATGTGTCCTTTACTTAAATCCAAATCATGGAGGAAAAATATTAATTTTTTCATACTTAGATTGGTCGGAATGACACCTACTCTTTATGTTTTTCTGAAAATTTTAGTAGCGCTTCATTGAAATATCCAATTTTCACCAAACTATTTTTAAAATTTTCAAAAAAAAAAGTAGTAGCCCATAAACTACATTCATTTTTATTACAACTTTTGTTACTACCTTATTTCTAGATTGTATAGATAACTCATTTAATTTTTGACATGGAGTTACTTAAGTCTATTTTTCACATTTACATTGCCACTTAGGGGTAGTTTTTAGCCCATCATGATCCTACACTTACCCGAAAATTACAAAATACAAGCTAGGTAGTGACTTTAAATAGACTAGACATAGGGGTGGAGGTGGCAACACCAACCAATAAAAAGCAACCATCTATCAAACTAAAGATAGCAAAAGCATCTTCCCAAGATAGCTAATGGATGCTCACTTGTAGGAAGGTGATACCTCATAACCTACTCACCTAATTAAACTCACTTTATTAACCTAAGCAAGCTTAATAATATGTGTAGGAAAAACCTTACAAAGAGGAATAAAAAACCTACACTAATACTTACAAATTATCTATTTGAACCTATAGTTGGATGTCAGGTCACTCCACAATAACCTCTCTCAGTTTTGACCAACTCAACATCCTTTGACCGTGCTAATGGCGGATGCATTCTTGCAAAATGCCTCAGTGGCATTTAGTGTAAAGATGCCAAGAGCCATATTTTGCATTCTTCACCTTGTGGGACCTAACTGAAAGCACTGATAGGTCAAGGTGGGTGGATTTATGCTAGTGGAGTCCCTATTTCATTCTCCAAGTGTACCAATCGAATCATGCTACACTATATCAGCAAAGTCTTTTAAGAGATCTAAGAGCAAAAAATTGCCAAACTTTGATAGAGTAGTTCTTAGACTTTGTGTCACCTACGAATGACCCATTTGGACCTACAACTAAATGTTATGTCCCTCCACAATAACCTTTGTCATTTTTGACCAACCCAACATCATTTGACCGTGCCAACGACAGATGAATTCTTGCGAAATGCCTAAGTGGCAATTAGTGTAAAGGTGCCAAGAGCCATATTTTGCATTCTTCACCCAATGGGACCTAAATGATAGTGCCAACAGGTTAGGGTGGGTGGGTTTATACTAGTGGAGGTCCTGTTTTGTTAACGAGGTGTCCCAATCGAATCGGGCTACACTATACTGGCAAAGTCTCTTAAGAGACCTAAGAGCATAAAAATGCCAAACTTTGATGGAGTAGTTCTCATAATTTGTGGCACCTACTAATCCATTTGGACCTACAGCTAGATGTCAGGTCCCTCACAATAACCTCTCTTAGTTTTGACAAAATCAACATCGTCTAACCATGCCAACGACGAATGCATTCTTGCAAAATGCCTTAGTGGCATTTAGTGTAAAGGTGTCAAGAGCCATATTTTGTATTCTTCACCATGTGGGACATAAATGGAGACACCAATAGGTCAAGTTGGGTGGGTTTATGCTAGTGGAGGTCCTATTTCATTCCCCATATGTCCCATTTGAATCAGGCTACATTGTATTGGCAAAGTCTCTTAAAAGACCTAAGAACAAAAAGCTGCCAAACTTTGACAAAGTAGTTCTTAGACTTCATGGCACCTATGAATGATCCATTTAGACCTATAGGTAGATTCTAGGTCCCTCCACAACAACCTCTCTTGATTTTGACCAACTCAACATCGTTTGACCGTGCCAATGATGGATGCATTCTTGCAAAATGCCTCAGTGGCATTTAGTGTAAAGGTGCTAAGAGCCATATTTTACATTCTTCACCTTGTGGGACCTAATTAACAGTGCCAACAAGTTAGGGTAGGTGGGTTTATGCTATTGGAGGCCCTATTTTGTTCCCTAGGTGTCCCAATCGAATCAGGCAACACTATACTGACAAAGTCTCTTAAGAGACCTAAGAGCAAAAAAATGCCAAACTTTAATGGAGTAGTTCTTAGACTTCGTGACATGTACGAATGATCTATTTGGACCTACAATAGGATTTTCAAGCCCCTCCATAATAACCTTTCTCAATTTTGACCAACTCAACATCGTTTGACTGTGCCAACGGTAGATGCATTCTTGTAAAATGCCTCAGTGGCATTTAGTGTAAAGGTGCCAAGAGCCATATTTTGCATTCTTCATCCTATGCAACCTAACTGGTAGTGTCGACAAGTTAGGGTGGATGGCTTTATCTAGTGGAGGCCCTATTTCATTAATGAGGTGTCCAAATCAAATTGGGCTACACTGTACTGACAAAATTTCTTAAGAGATCTAAGAGCAAAAAAGTGCCAAACTTTGACAGAGAAGTTCTCAAACTTCGTGGAACTAAGAATGATCTATTTGGACCTACAACTAGATTTCATGTCCCTCTAAAATAACCTCTCTCATTTTTTACCAACTCAACATTGTTTGACCATGCCAACGACAAATGCATTCTTGCAAAATGCCTCAATGGCATTCAGTGTAAAGGTGCAAAGATCCATATTTTTACATTCTTCACCCTGTGGGGCCTAACTAACAGTAGAACAAGGTTAGGGTGGTTGGTTGTATGCTAGTGGAGGCCTTGTTTCATTCCCCAGCTGTCCCAATCAAATCGGGCTACATTGTACTGACAAAGTCTCTTAAGAGACCTAGGAAAAAAAATGCCAAACTTTGACGTAGTATTTCTCAAACTTCATGGCACCTACAAATGATCCTTTTAGACCTACAACTAGATGTCAAGTCCCTCCACAATAACCTCTCTCAATTTTGACCAAATCAACATTATTTGACCATGCCAATGGTGGATGCATTCTTGCAAAATGCTTCAGTGACATTTAGTGTAAATGTGCCAAGAGCCATATTTTACATTCTTCACCTTATGGGACCTAACTGATAGCACTAAAAAGTCAGGGTGGGTGGGTTTATGCTAGTGGAGACCCTATTTTATTCAGGCTACACTGTACCGACAAAGTCTGTTAAGAGATGTAAGAGCAAAAAATTGCCAAACTTTGATGAAGTAGTTCTCATACTTAGTGACACCTATGAATGATCCATTTGAATGTATAGCTAGATGTCAGGTCCCTCCAGTTTTGACCAAGTCAACATTGTTTCACCGTGCCAATGGTAGATGCATTCTTTCAAAATGTCTTAGTGGCATTTAGTGTAAAGGTACCAAGAGCCATTTTTTGTGTTCTTCACCTTGTGGGACCTAACTGACAGCCCCTACATGTTACAGTGGGTTGGTGTATGATACATGAGGCATCTTGGAATGTCTCATTTTTGCATATAATTGGATGTTGGATGTTGGATTTACTCATAACACAACAATGGTGTAGGTAGAATACAATAGCTCAATCTAAGCCATTCAATGGGTCTAAGGGCTTATTTAATGGTTTTGAGTATGATTCAAGGTGGTTTTCTCAAAATTTTCACTAAAATCCCATGAGGAAGGCCTCAATTGAAGCCTAGGGTTTAGTTTCCAAGGGAAATTCACCAAACCCTAGGGAGGGTT
Source organism: Cunninghamia lanceolata (assembly GCA_027924645.1). Classification (NCBI taxonomy): domain Eukaryota; kingdom Viridiplantae; phylum Streptophyta; class Pinopsida; order Cupressales; family Cupressaceae; genus Cunninghamia; species Cunninghamia lanceolata. Next base: position 4,111,593 of record BSBN01000430.1, on the reverse strand, counting down.
AGTAATTAAATCATCAAGGAAAGCATTGTTAGGATACCATGAGGGTGTCATGAATGGAGGGTAACCTTGTTGAGCATACAAAACCCTCAGTATCCTTGTCAAAAGCATGCAAAATTGTGACATTCCTAAGACTATAGCAGCAGCAAGCAGATGTCTTTTTCATAAGCAAAGACCCTAGTTTCATAGGGGGGAGACCTGCGATACCTTCACATGGATATAATGCAACATTTGAATAGGAAAGGAGTTTCAAAAGTTTAAAGAGCTTGAAGGATTTTAAGAGGTTTTGGGACATAAACATCATATAGTAAATTTCATGTGGTATGAGCAATCACCTTGAAGAGATATACTAGTTTATTGTTAAATTATTCATGACATCAAATCACTACATATATAAACTAATAAAGGATCAAAACTCCTATATATGCATTAATATTGTCTTACTACAAGTAGGTCACTCCTACAAGTATCACGTCTAAGATATTAACATAAAACCCTTTTCTTTTCTTGTAATCAAAACAAAATATTAACATAAAACCCTCACCATCAAATTTAGCATAAAACATAATGAAAAAACACACATTAAAGAGTGTTCTACTAAAATAACATGAAATGGTTATCAATTCTTAGCTCCAAATGTGAAGAAACACTACGAGGATTTGTAAGATGGAGCCTTTGTCATTAAAACTCATAGTAACATGACAATATTATGGTCATAATCTCCTCATAGGATTTGTTTGGCAGTTAAAAATCTAAAATGTAAAAGGTATACAAAATATCCTCAAAATGTATCCACGATGAAAGCTAAATACTTTAACCACTGATCTCAATCCCTTGAATACAATAGATTTATTGTCCAAAACACCTGCACTTATAAGTTAAAAAATTGTTAAGCAAAGTAAACACTATAAACTGCAACCAACTTAATATTTGTTATAAGAAGTTTGATGAAAGATTAAAAACACTAAGTTTATAATTCTATCTTATATGTCACCTTAGGAATTATATCAAATTTATCTAAAATGAAAGATAAATGCTTTAACCACTAATCTTAGTCCCTTGAATGTACAATAGCTCTATTCTCCAAAAAACTTGTATTTATATATTAAAATTTTCCAAGAAAAATAAACTTTAACCTACTATTAACTCAGCAATGGTGGATATATTTCCATCGTAACCTTGAGCCATACTCATAACATAATCATGGTCTAGGTAGAATACACAAAATGTTGTTTCCAACCGCATAAGAAGATCTAAGTACTCCAACCCTATGTGAAATACACATCCATTTATAAGTTAAAAATATGTTAAGCAAAGTAAACACCATCTTGAACTGCAACTAACTTAAAATAATTTCTTATAAGAAGTTTGATGGAAGATTAAGAAATACTAAGTTTAGGATTCTATCTTATATTCACCTCAGGAATTATATTGAATGTCTCCAAAATGAAATCCAAATGCTTTAACCACTGATCTCAATGTCGTGCCCACATTCCCCATGTGGTCACGACATGCATCTCATGTGTCATGTCCACATTTGTCATGTGGTTATGACACAAAATATAAAAAATTTTACCACGCTTCCCTAGAAATCCCCTCACATGCATAAGCGTGCTCGATGGCAATACGCATAAGGCGTAAACAAGCCAGATGAAGGTGGGGTAATGTGCTCACCTGTGCATTCCTCTATGCAATGAAGGCCAACTAGGGGGTCGATGCAACGTGATTAACATCACTAATAGGGTTAGGATCAAAGATCAAAACCCTAAGTTAACCTAAGTGAATGATGGGATTTTGACATAAGTCAAAATCAAAAGCCAAACTGTAGTGCATGAGAAAATATAATTTAATACCAAAACCTAATGTCGATAACCAGCAAAAACAATAATTTAATCCTAAGCAAGGTTAAATTTCACTAACCTAGCTAAATCCTAAATTTTAGAAAAATTCGGCAGCATAACGCCTCACGGGCGTGATTAGGGTTTATTATAATAAAACAAATTTTGATCAAAAGTTTACTGGGTTGGTTTTAAATTACCTACGTTACACTAGTTAGATTAGTAGAAAAGTTAATTAGATTAATTAAAAACTCCAAAACTCATTAATGAAATCTCTACAAAGATGCCCAAAACATTTTTCAACAAAGCTCGATTAATTTGTTCTCCTTCACGATTTCTATCAATCAGAGCTATCACTGCATCCTTTACGTTATTCCTAATTTCTTGGTAGAGCAGATCACAGAAGCATGTTATACTAACTTCATTTGGATAGTTTACTAGGTTTCCAAGTTCGATTAAAATGACGTCTTCATTAAACTAATAAAATCACTCTAGATATAATTAAAAAGGAATATTAAATTAATAACAATCTAGTTATATATTAACCTTGTCGAGTTTGGTTTGAAAGCAAAGGATTAACCCCATTGTTTAAAACAAAAACATCTCAATAATTAAATTGGAGTAAGAATTAATTAAAACAATAGAATCCCTTTTCAATAATCAAATTGAAATCCAAAATATATAAACTCACTCTAGCCTTAAACTATTTTATTTAAATTTTACCATACCCCTAAACAATTAAAAGAAATAGGGACATCTCCCAAAAGGGATTAAAATTTTTCCCATCCTATATTTATCTCCAAATCCCATTTTAAGAATAAATTTAAAACAAATGAAAGAAAAAATATTAAAAAGGAGAGGGAACTAATAAAGACAATTTTAAAAAGCTAAGCCCTAAAATCCTTCCAAATAAAAAAACAATTTCCTTAAGAGATGGAGGAGGAAAATCCTAGCCCCCATTTATCTCCATCTCTTTTTCCTTCTTCTCTCTACTTCTTATCTTCTCTCTTATGGTGTTACAGGTTGTGGTGATGGGAAGCCATGAATGAAGTTCAAAGCATGAGGTATACCCATTTAATATACCCATTTGCATATATATATATATATTATAGTGATGGAGATGAGGTATTCCAAATTTAAAGGTTGAAAGGTAATATCCATGGCGGCAGACTGTGTGGAGGTCCAATGGCGGACTGTGGAGGGACCATGGTAGCAGGGTTTGGAGGTTCGTGAGGTATGGGGGAGTGTGGGGAGGTAAGGGAGCCGCGGGGGTGTGGGGATGGTGACAAGCAGAGGGTAACGGGATTTGGGGAGTGTGGGGAGGGCCGAGCCCCACCCACACTCCACTACGGTAGAGTGTGGGTGGGGCTTGGCCCTCCCCACACTCCTTTAGCAGGCAATGGTGGGGGGATCGAACCCCTCACCAAACACTACTTTTTTTATTAAAAAAAACTGCGATCTGTTTACACAAAACTCACAATTTAATAAACATTCCTTCAACAGCATTTTTTAATGGGTTATACACACACACACACACACACACAGAGCAAAACACAGATTCTTTTCAAAACAACAGTTTATTGTTTACAATTAGATATAAGGAATATATATATATATATATATATAGTAAAAAGTATTTGTCATTTTAAATAACATAGGCTATCTTTTTTTTAATTGCATAACAATAAATGAGGTATTTATCTATAACATAATTACAAGGAGCAAATGAACACTTTTTTTTTTTTGTAAAAGCATATTTCCACATAAACAACTCTTCAAAAGGTTTATTCATTATCTTTTTTTTTAAGCAAATGCAATTAGTTCTTTCTTTCATAATAACATCTATATTTTCTTCTCTTAAGAAAATAAAATGTAAATCTTTTCATTTTATCCCACAAAGACAAAACAACTATCCTTTTTTTTTTTGAAAAAGAAACATACAAGTAAAATAGCAATAAGACCATGCTTTTCCTCCAATACTCTGTATTTTTTTTTTCTAAATCATAAGGCATTAAAATCAGTCATTTAATTCTTCTATTTTCAAATATAACTAGTTTCATACAACTCAAGTAAAAATATACTCTTACAACTTGAGAGAGAGAACAAAGTTCTCCTCTTTTGAAATCTAAAAGAAAATGATACACAAGGCCTCTCATGGCCATGCTCTCTCAAGAGCACAAAAATAACACTCTTAAGGACAAAAATATTTTCTTCAACTTCACATAGCTCCATTTTCCTACAATGACACAAAAAGGGGAAGAAGCCACAACAAAATGCTCTCCTCCCTACCATTGACTCACTCATGAGTCACCCCCAAGCTAGGAAGTCATCCTCACACTAGGAAGACTCAAACCACAACACAACAATGCATTCAACACACAAAAACAAAATTACTCTCATGGCTATCACAACACAAAACTCACTCAAGGTGAGTTTAATGGGGTAGGGGAGTAGACATCACTCAACTCAAGAGTGCCACTCCAAGAACTTCCCAAATACATAAATCTCTCAAGGCCTCAAGCCCACACTTAAAACATGATTTCACAAAACTTTCCCTTAGCTCTCAAGCCATATCATAAATTTCTCATATACACATATTGTTCAAATTCACAATTTTCCCTCAAAGCTAAAACTCCATAAAACTAAGCAAATGACCCTGAGGAGATTCACTCCTTCCCCACCCCACACATGTTGAGCATTTTCTCCCAAGTAGGAGAGGTTCTCACAACAACAAGTAAAAATAATAAATTGAACTCACACACACACAACATGCAAGTAAAGAAAATGCATAAAGCATTTGCCTTGAATCCTACCTTATAAAGCCCAAATGGAAGATGGTTGAGAAGAGCTCCTCTAACTCCTTCTCAAAGTTGAGCCACCAATTTTCCCCTCTAACTTTGTCCCCAAAACAATTAAAATTTAAAAATTAGAAAAGATTCAACAACCCCCTCCCTCCCTTCAAGAGGAATTAAAATAGTCTCTTCTCATGAGCCTTGAGGAATGAGGAGGTGACACATGTCACCTCTTCACTCCTCCACCCAACTACTTGCAAGACTCTTGGAATGGGGTGGTGACACATGTCATTCTCCCAATCCACCAAGTCTTTCTCCTATCCACTTGTCCTCTCTTAAACATGTGGGAGAGAAAGGTGGAGCCAAAGAAGGAGTGGGTGCCACATGTGCCCCAATTCTCTTGTCCTAAGAAGGCCCACTCAACCCCAAGGTACCCTCACTAATTGTGGGAGAGGCTTGGAGTTGAGTCCTCCAAAATTAAAGGGTCTTGAAGACTCCCCCAACCTAGAGAAGAGGAAAGGAAGAGGTTCAGTGTTTGACCCACTCATCCTCTCCCTCCCAAGCTTCCATTTTCGTCACTTTACTTTAGGGTGAAGTTAAAGTGACCAAATGAGAGTTTATCTAAGATTACACAATCCCAAATGACCCCTAGACCCTAGGGGTACAACCCAAGGTCAAGTTTAACCCATTTTGAGCACCAAAGGTTGAGTAAAAACACATAAAAAGGGGTCACAAAAATTATAACTCAAAAATGAAATTCAAATGACACTACAACTTACAACACCAATTAGAAATCAAATAAAATAAGGGTAGACCTAACCCAACTAACACCATGCAACAACATTACAAAAATTCATCATGCAAATATAGTTGATCTTGGTTCCTCTTGGAACTAAGAGGAACCAAGATCAGCTTCACATGTGAAAACAACACAGTGTGTAGGATGATCTCTGAGTATCTATGGCTTTGTTAGAAACACCTGCGCACTCAAATGAAATGTTAATCCCACATGTATATAATAGCTGAAGCAAATCAAAACATGCACATACAACATCACATGTTCATATAAGCATCAAGGAAATCACATCATAATTAAATTCTAAATTTTGCATTTCGAACATCCATCATAAATATAATTACATAACAAATTCCTAACTAAAATCACATGCATAGTATCCAAATAACATCATAATGTGAATCACATGTCTAACCTCATCAGTGAATCAATATCAATGTCCAATCACATCATAATCATGCTAAACATAATAAATCCACGTAAAACAAAAAATCTAATAGTCCTGCAAATCGGGATCAACAATCCCATAAGCCTAATATGTATCACCAATAGTAAAATAAAGTAGTCAAATATATGGGAATGAAAAGGTAGGCCTCACATCCTCCCCTCTAAGGCTGTACTTCCTTTTGGAAGTCGTCAAAGAGGTGAGGGTAAAGGGCCCTCAATTTCCCTGCATCCTCCCATGTCGCTGTGACCTCATTGTACATGTCCCATTGGACCCTAACCTAGTCCAACTCTCGACCTCAAAGGCCCAGTATCCGACGAGCCAATATGTGAATTGGCTCCAAAGCCAACTGTCTGTTTGCCTCTACCTGAAGAGCACTCCAATCCAATACATGAGATAAATTAGATATGTAACATCATAAAACAGAAACATGAAAAATATCATGGATATGTGACAGGCTAGGTGGCAAGGCTAGACAATAGGCTACGGGTCCTATCCACTCCAAGATCTCAAAAGGTCCAACAAAATAAGGTGCGAGCTTAGAGCCCTTTTCGTAACGGATTGGACTCTTGTGCGGTCACACTCTCAAGAACACTCTGTCCCCAACTGAGAAGCTCCGATCTATTGTCTTAGCATCGACATACTTCTTTTGTCGATCATGTGCCTCCTGAAGTCTCTGCCTAATCAAAGTCACCTGCTGCTCCATATCCTAAACCAACTCTGGCCCTATCGCAACCCTATCCTCAATACGGTCCCAAATCAAAGGTGTCCTGCAAGGCCTGTTGTACAATGCCTGAAAAGGAGGCATACCCAACGAGCTATGATGCTCATTATTGTAGACAAACTCAACTAGATATAGGTACTCCTCCCATCTACTCTAGTGATCCATGACATACATACGAAGCATATCCTCAAGAACCTAATTAACTCTCTTTGTCTGTCCATCGGTCTCAGGATGATAAGCGGAACTGAAGTTGAGTTGTGTGCCCAATGCCTGCTGCAAGCCTTTCCAAAAGGCTAAAGTGAACATTGAATCCCTGTTAGAAATAATACGGTGAGGTACCCCATGTAATCTAACAATCTGCTCCAAGAATACTCTCGCCACAGATAGTGCATTTTACGTCGTGCGTATAGGTGAGAAATGTGCCACCTTGGTCAACTTGTCAACCATCACCATGATGGCATCATGGAGGCGTGATGACATACGAAGACCAACAATGAAGTCCATGGAAATGGTGTCCCATTTCCACTCAGGTATCTCATGAGGGTATAAAAACCTGCGGGATGCTGATGCTCAGCCTTGACCCTCTGGCACTCAAGGCAACAAGCAACATATTCTACAATATTTTGTCTCATACCTGCCCATTGGTATAACTGTCGCAAGTCGGCATGCATCTTCTTCACCCCTGGGTGTGCTGCATAAGGTGCTTTATGAGCCTCTTAAAGAACCACTGTACGAAGGTCACCCGCACGGGGTACATAGATGTGCTATCGATGTCTAAGCAATCCATATGACTCAAGGGAATATCTTGCAAATCTACCCTTAAGGACCCTCTATGACTGGATCTCCTACTGCACCTTAAGGAACCACTCGTCCTCTGGTAGATGCTAAATGATGCACTCTCTCAAGTCCACACTCAAGGTCAAGGTTAGGATCTCGTGGTGCCTTCGACTCAAAGTGTCAGTGACCACATTCTCCTTCCCTTTGATGTAGTGGACATCAAATTCATACTTGCATAGAAACTCCATCCAACGCCGCTGGTGGGGGTTCAAATTCGGCTATGTGAAAATGTACTACAAACTATGGTGATCCGAATGAAGCTCAAAGTGACGCCCCAAAAGAAAGTATCTCCAACAAACAAGAGCATGCACCACTGCTACGAGCTCTAGATGGTGAGTAGGGTAGTCCAACTCGTGCGTCTTGAGCTTATGTGACTTATATGCAATTGCTCTACCACCCTGCATAAGCACGGCTCCCAAACCCTCAAGTGAAGTGTCTGTACAAACTACAAAATCCTTTGCAGGATCAGGAACCAATAAGATGGGAGCACTAATAAGACACTCCTTGAGGACCCCAAAGGCCCTCTCACACTACTTGGTCTAAGTGAAATTCTTCCCTTTCTACTGAAGGGAAGTGATGGGGTGCGCTATCCTAGAAAAGCCCTCTACGAATCTATGGTAGTAACCAGCTAATCCCATGAAATTCCTGAACTCCATCACAATGGTGGGTGCTGGCCAATCTTTGATAGCTCTGATCTTCGATGGATCTACGGAGATGCCATTGCCTGATAGGATGTGCCCCAAGTACTGTACCTCTGTCCTAAAAAAGGCACACTTTGCCAAGTTGCCATAAAGCTGCTGCTCTCGCAAGCACTGCAAAACCTGATGCAAGTGATCCACATGCTCCTACTCGGTCCCTGAATAGATCAAAATATCATCAAGAAAAATGATCATGAATTGATCCAAGTAAGTATAGAACACCCCATTCATGAGACTTATGAACACTACAGGGGTGTTTGTCAAACTGAAGGGTACCACTGTGAACTCGTACTGGCCATATCTAGTTTAGAAAGTAGTCTTATGAATATTTGACTCTGTGATGCACAACTGGTGATACCCAGATTTTAGATCAATTTTTGAGAACACTTTGGCTCCCTGCATCTGGTCAAAAAGGTCATCAATCCTAGGCAAAGGGTAATGGTTCTTCACTATCACTTTATTCAACAACCTATAATCCATACATAACTGAAGTGACCCATCCTTCTTCTTCACGAAGATAACCGGAGTGCCCCAAGGTGAAACGCTAGGACAAATGTGCCCCTTCTCGAGCAAGTCCTCAAGCTGCAATTTGAGCTCTGTAAGCTCATGAGTGGTCATCCTAGAGGGTGCACAAGACACTGGCTCGACATCTGGCACTAAGTCAATATGAAAGTCTACCTCACGATGGGGTGGCATCCCTGGTAACTCTGATGGAAACACGTAGGCAAACTCTCTCAAGATGGGATGGTCATCTAATGATGCTTCAGGCTCATCCACTGATATGTCAATAACTGTGATAGCGAACATCTAACATCCCTTCCGCATGTAGCGCTTAAGCTGCTGAGCGGATATCATACAAATTGCCATGGGCTTCTGAATGCCCATCATCTTCACCGGTGTGCCATGATCATCTAAGAAGCTAATCACCTTCTGGCAATAATCTAGCTTGGCTCTATGAGCCGCAAGCCAGTCCATACCCAAAACCACATCGTAGGATCCTAATGACATAACTCTAAGGCCGTAAGATGTAGTGAAGGACCCCAAGGAGATCTCACAATCCCAAACTAAGGCATCTACTATCATGCTGACCCCAGAGGCCAACTCAACCTCCCACCTAATGTTCTACCTAGAATCCACCAGCCTGCAACGTTCCACTAACGATGTAGACAGAAAAGAATCAATAGCTCCAGAGTCAAAAAGAATAGAGATGAGGGTACCCCCGATCATACCTAATGTCTCAATCACAGATGCCTGATAGTCAGCTTGGAGGTTATCAACCGCTGCAAACATGCGGTGGGACTTGCCCACATCTCCTACCGTCTGCTTTGACCCTCCTGAATGGGGTTGTCCCCCTACCGTAAAGCCCTGTGGGCACTCTTTGGCTAGATGTCCTACTCCACCACACACATAGCATGGGCCTCGAGCCTGTATCTGTCCCGTTTGAGTCCTACTTGACTGTTGCTATCCAAATCTACCTATGGAACCCTATGAACCCCTGTATGACTGCTGAGACCTTATGGGCCCAACAGGTGGTCTTTGCTGCCTCTGGTCTCTATGCGGGCCCTATTGCTTCCATCCTTGATTCTGCCCTCCCTATACCCTCTACTGGGGTCTAGACCTCTATTGATTCTGCTGTAGTTGTTGTGGAGGTCTAGGAGGTAACAACAGAGAACTAAATCCTCCTCTCTGTGGTGGTAGTGGTGGTTTGTGATAACTCTGCTGGTGTTACTGCTGCCCACGATCTTGAAATTGGGGGTGTGATCCTTGCCCTCATCCCTGTATCTCCTCAGCTATGTATGCCTTCTTGTCAGCATCACTCAATGTCTGGGGGTCTGCCATGCGTACAGGCCATGCTATGCTATGGTTCAATCCTCTGATGAACTTATGAAATAGGAGTTTCTCATTGTGGAGATACTCTGCATATCGAGACAACTTAGTGAATCTATCCTTGTACTGAGCAACAGTAAGCCCTCTCTACTGAAGGTCATGAAACTCATCTATGCGACGCTACCTATAGTGATCTGATAAATACCATGCATTGAAGCGCTTAATGAAGGCCTCCCAAGTGAGTGTGTCCAACGATAGATGACACTTGCACTCCTTAGTGTGCCACCAAGTAGCTCATGCATCTCACAATAGGTGGACTGCTACACATGCCTTTGTGTTGCCCTCGTAAGGACGCAACCCAAAGCATCTGTCTAGACTGATGAGCCAAGCCTCGGCTTCAACTCCCTCTGTAGTCCTAGTGAAAGTAGGAGGATTCAACCTCAACAAATCCTGGATAGGGTCTCCTTAGTATCTGTGCCCTCTAATGGGCTCCTCTGCATAATAATCATATGGCCTGTGAATGATTTTCTCCACTCGCACTATCTCCTCATGCCTATCATGACATGGAGGGCTCTTGCTACGGACCCTGTAGGCTGATCCAACCTCCTCTACCGTTGTATTTGATATCTCCACATATGGCTCCACACGTGGTGCCTCTCATGGCTCAACATGGGGCTCCACACATGACTCTATTCGTGGCTCCATGCGTGGTTCCTCTAGCAGATTAACGCGGAGCTTAGCACGTTACTCTATGTATAGTGCATCTACATCCAGTGGTAGCCTATCTAACACTGCCTGTAGTGCCTGAAGTATCTGTGGTCCAATGTTTGGTATAGGTAGGACCTGTGGTTCCGGTGGTACCTGACCCTCGACTGAAGAATCACTGTGCACCTCGACGAACGCAGTGTGGCGTGAACGCGCTCGCTAAACTCGTCGGGGAGGCATCCTACAAAACAAGGTAATCACTAATTAATCGAAGTTGCAGAATAAGTAACGTGCCCCAATAAGCCCAGTGTTTAAAATAGGCTCTGATACCAAATGTCATGCCCACATTCCGCATGTGGTCACGACATGCATCTCACGTATCATGTCCACATTTGTCATGTGGCCATGACATGAAATATAAAAAATTTTACCACGCTTCCCTAGAAACCCCCTTGCACGTGTAAGCATTCTCAGTGGCAATACGCATAAGGCATAAACAAGCTAGACAAAGGTGGGGTAATGTGCTCACCTACGCATTCCTCTACGCTATGAAGGCCAACTAGGGGGTTGATGCGATGTGATTAACGTCGCTAATAGGGTTAGAATCAAAGATCGAAACCCTAAGTTAACCCTAAGTGAATGATGGGATTTTGACATAAGTCAAAATCAAAAGCCAAATTCTAGTGCATGAGAAAATATAATTTAATACCAAAAGCTAATGTCAATAACTAACAAAAACAATAATTTAATTCTAAGCAAGGTTAAATTTCACTAACCTAGCTAAACCCTAAATTCCAGAAAAATTTGGCAGCATAATGCCTCCCGGGCGTGATTAGGGTTTATTATAATAAAACTAATTTTGATCGAAAGTTTATTGGGTTGGTTTTAAATTACCTACATTACACTAGTTAGATTAGTAGAAAAGTTAATTAGATTAATTAAAAACCCCAAAACTGATTAATGAAATCTCTACAAAGATGCCTAGAACATTTTTCAACAAAGTTTGATCAATTTGTTCTCCTTCACGTTTTCTATCAATAAGAGTTATCACTGCATCCTTTACATTATTCCTAATTTCTTGGTAGATCAGATCGTGGAAGCATGTTATACTAATTTCATTTGGATAGTTTACTAGGTTTCCAAGTTGGATTAAAACGACATCTTTATTAAACTAATAAAATCGCTCTAGATATAATTAAAAAGGAATATTAAATTAATAACAATCTAGTTATATATTAACCTCGTTGAATTTGTTTTGAAAGCAAAGGATTAACCCCATTGTTTAAAATAAAAACATCTCAATAATTAAATTGGAGTAAGAATTAATTAAAACAATAGAATCCCTTTTCAATAATCAAATTGAAATCCAAAATATATAAACTCACTCTAGCCTTAAACTATTTTATTTAAATTTTACCATACCCCTAAACAATTAAAAGAAATAGGGATATCTCCCAAAAGGGATTAAAATTTTCCCCATCCTATATTTATCTCCAAATCCCATTTTAAGAATAAATTTAAAACAAATGGAAGAACAAATATTAAAAAGGAGAGGGAACTAAATAAAGACAATTTTAAAAAGCTAAGCCCTAAAATCCTTCCAAATAAAAAAACAATTTCCTTAAGAGAAGGAGGAGGAAAACCCTAGCCCCCATTTCTCTCCATCTCTTTTTCCTTCTTCTCTCTACTTCTTCTCTTCTCTCTTATGGTGTTGCAGGTTGTGGTGATGGGAAGCCATGAATGAAGTTCAAATCATGAGGTATGCCCATTTAATATACCTGTTTGCATATATATATATATATATATATATATATATATATATATATATATATATTGTAGTGATGGAGATGAGGTATTCCAAATTTAAAGGCCAAAAGGCAATATCCATGGTGGCGGACTGTGTGGAGGTCCAGCGGCGAACTATGGAGGGACCATGGCGGCAGGGTTTGGAGGTTTGCGGGGTATGGGGGAGTGTGGGGAGGTAAGGGAGCCGCGGGGGTGTGGGGATGGCGGCGAGTAGAGGGTAACGGGCTTTGGGGAGTGTGGGTGGGGTTCAGCCCTACCCACACTCCTTTAGTAGGTGGCGGTGGGGGGATCGAACCCCCCACCAAACACTAGGTTTTTTTTATTAAAAAAAACTGCGATCTGTTTACACAAAACTCACAGTTTAATAAACATTCTTTACACAACATTTTTTAATGGGTTATATATATATTCAAATATATATATATACATTATATTTATATATATGTATATATATATATATTATATATATATGTATATATATATTATATATATATGTATATATATAACAGTATAGTAAAAAGTAATTGTCATTTTAAATAACACAGGTTATCTTTTTTTTTTAATGCATAACAGTAAATGAGATATTTATCTATAACATAATTACAAAGAGCAAATGAACACTTTTTTTTTTTGTAAAAACATATTTCCACATAAACAACTCTTCAAAAGGTTTATTCATTATCTTTTTTTTAAAAAAAATGCAATTAGTTCTTTCTTTCATAATAACAACAACATCTATATTTTTTTCTCTTAAGAAAATAAAATGTAAAGCTTTTCATTTTATCCCACAAAGATAAAATAATAACTATCCTTTTTTAAAAAAAAATAAACATACAAATGAAATAGCAATAAGACCATGCTTTTCTTCCAATATTGTATATTTTTTTTTCTAAATCATAAGGCATTAAAATCAACAATTTAATTCTTCTATTTTCAAATATAACTAGTTTCATACAACTCAAGTAAAAATATACTCTTACAACTTGAGAGAGAGAACAAAGTTCTCCTCTTTTTAAATCTAAAAGAAAATGATACACAAGGCCTCTCATGGCCATGCTCTCTCAAGAGCACAAAAATAACACTCTTAAGGACAAAAATATTTTCTTCAACTTCACATATCTCCATTTTCCTGTAATGACACAAAAAGGGAAAGAGGTCACAACAAAATGCTCTCCTCCCTACCATTGACTCACTCATGAGTCACCCCCAAGCTAGGAGGTCATCCTCACACTAGGAAGACTCAAACCACAACACAACAATGCATTCAACACCCAAAAACAAAATTACTCCCATGGCTGTCACAACACAAAACTCACTCAAGTTGAGTTTAATTGGGTAGGGGAATAGACATCACTCAACTCAAGAGTGTCACTCCAAGAACTTCCCAAATACATAAATCTCTCAAGGCCTCAAGCCCACACTAAAAACATGATTTCACAAAACTTTCCCTTGGCTCTCAATCCATATCACAAATTTCTCATATACACATATTGTTCAAATTCACAATTTGCCCTAAGGCTAAAACTCCATAAAACCAAGGAAATGACCCTGAGGAGGTTCACTCCTTCCCCACCCCACACATGTTGAGCATTTTCTCCCAAGTAGGAGAGGCTCTCACAACTCCCATACCTAATTTTCCTACAACAACAAGTAAAAACAATAAATTGAACTCACACACACACAACATGCAAGTAAAGAAAATGCATAAGGAAAGGCATTTGCCTTGAATCCTACCTTATAAAGCCCAAATGGAAGATAGTTGAGAAGAGCTCCTCTAACTCCTTCTTGAAGTTGAGCCACCAATTTTTCCCTCTAACTTTGTCCCCAAAACAATTAAAATTTAAAAATTGGAAAAGATTCAACAACCCCCTCCCTCCCTTCAAGAGGGATTAAAATAGTCTCTTCTCATGAGCCTTGAGGAATGGGGAGGTGACACATGTCACCTCCTCACTCCTCCACCCAACTACTTGCAAGACTCTTGGAATGGGATGGTGACACATGTCATTCTCCCAATCCACCAAGTCTTTCTCCCATCCACTTGTCCTCTCTTAAACATGTGGGAGAGAAAGGTGGATCCAAAGGAGTGGGTGGCACATGTGCCCCAATCCTCTCATCCTAAGAAGGCCCACTCAACCCCAAGGTACCCTCACCAATTGTCAGAGAGGCTTGGAGTTGAGTTCTCCACAATTAAGGGGTCTTGAAGACTCCCCAACCTAGAGAAGAGGAAAGGAAGAGGTTCAATGTTTGACCCACTCATCCTCTCCCTCCCAAGCTTCCATTTTCGTCACTTTACTTTAGAGTGAAGTTAAAGTGACCAAATAGGAGTTTACCTAAGGCCACACAAGCCCAAATGACCCCTAGACCCTAGGGGTACAACCCAGGGTCAAGTTTAACCCATTTTGAGCACCAAAGGTTGAGTAAAAACACATAAAAGGGGTCACAAATATTATAACTCAAAAATGAAATTCAAATGACACTACAACTTACAACACCAAGTAGAAATCAAATAAAATAAGGGTAGACCTAACCCAACTAACACCATGCAACAACATTACAAAAATTCATCATGCAAACATAGTTGATCTTGTTTCCTCTTGGAACTAGATTGGCTTCACATGTGAAAATAATATAGTGTATAGGATGATCTTAGAGTATCTGTGGCTTCGTTAGAAACACCTGCACACTCAAATGAAATGTTAATCCCACATGTATATAATAGCTGAAGCAAATTGAAACATGCACATACAACATCACATGTTCATATAAGCATCAAGGAAATCACATTATAATTAAATTCTAAATTTTGCATTTCAAACATCCATCGCAGATATAATTACATAACAAATTCCTAACTAAAATCACATGCATAGTATCCAAATAACATCATAATGTGAATCACATGTCTAACCTCATCAGTGAATCAATATCAATGTCCAATCACATCGTAATCATGATAAACATAATAAATCCACATAAAGCATAAAATCTAATAGTCCTGCAAATCGGGATCAATAGTCCCATAAGTCTAATATGTATCACCAATAGTAAAATAAAGTCGTCAAATTTATGGAAATGAAAAGGTCAGCCTCACACTCAATCCCTTGAATACAATAACTCTATTCTCCAAAACACTTGCATTTATATATTAAAATTTGTCAAGCAAAATAAACTTTAATATATATATACAATAGGGTATGGTTGCAACAATCTCATATATTATTGTATTTCTCTTTAATTGTTCTAATAAGGACCTCTAAGGAATGTACCCTCCTAGGTTTATTAGAGTCTAAAGAATAAGAAGAGCCTACCTTCTCCTATTTAATTGGTCTCATGACTCACATGAATGATCATGCAACATCATGTATGCACTATCCTAAGCTCACCTTGGTCCCACCTCATGTCACCTTAGTTACTTTGTAGCCAATGGCATAAAATTACACTAAGATCAATGATATCATCCCTTTGGATGTGGACTCATTTTTGACCTTTGAGCTCATCATCTGGTTCTTGTACCTCCCCATGTTATAAGATGATATAATGGTTTAGGTTTAATTTTTTGACCATTAGATCATTTCCAATCTAGAGTCTATGCATCCATAACTCCTTTGATCTAAAACACCACTACATTTGTAGACCATTGATGAGATCCCCTATTATGATCTCTCATCACATGCTTTCCACAACTCTCTCTTGATGAATAATGACTTATCCCTTTGGGAACACACCCGCTAATCATCCTACCATCTCACCTTTTGTGGTCCTTGTTGTGGTGTCATCCTCTCTATGACCTCATTACAACATCCTCCTCCTACATATACATACAACACTAGATAATGCATTCATAAATAGCTTAAACATTAGCAGCAAGGAACTATCACATACAAATGTTCAAGTTATCAAATCATCCTTTAATGTTACGATGTACACATTATTGAGGACTATCATGTCTAGGGTCATATGTAACAACCATAGGAGGTTTAAAAGTAACCTTTGGAACAATTCATCAGTATCATAGAGAATCTAGGACATTCAAACTATTATACCAACACATGTTGGTTATGGTAAATAATCTCATTACAAGGGGCCATAAGGACATAATAGTCCATGAGGGTGATGTTAGGGACTAGCTTTCAAACAAAAAAAAGTCCTAAACCTACTCTTAAATGTCTCAAAATAAAAATAATCTCTCTTTAATTTATAAATTAGTATGTACAAAAAGATAGAAAGCATAATATTAAGAAACACAAATGCACACTAAAAATTGTACCTCATGTCTACGATGTCATGGTAGATAACCTCATTCATAGTCTTGTATAGTCAAACACATGCATTATAATTAAAGAAACAAGATTTTTAATAAAACAATTCTAGAAAATAGTGAAAACAAGAAAACTAAGATAAAAATTATCATACCTGTCCCATCTGGAAGTTTACATGCTAGTCAAGCGTACCTAAGGGGTCATCTCTTACCTTTAGAGTATCTAATATTGCTTCATGATCAAAATTAATAATTATCCATAGTTGTTTTGATTTTAGTTTTGCATGATTCTTTAGTAACTTAGCATTTGTTGCTACAATTAGGTGTGAATACACGAATATGGTTTTGTGCTTCTCAAAGTCTTGAAATACAGGGATGCCATTCTTTCTAATCATATATGTTCACAACCAAGTCCTAACAATAACAACTAATCTTGTAGGATATGTGAACCCATCATCATCCGTCATAGGTTGTATTAGATTTTGTATTCCCTATACACATCGTGCCAACCAATAGTCTGATCTCTTTTCATTTCCATGTGGTGTAACAACTGCATAAACATGACATGGTTGTACAAGGTTTGAAACATGTTCATAGTTAAATGAGCTCTCCATGTTATTGAGTAAAGATGAATGAACTTGAGATAAAGGGGTTAAATATCATGGAATCCATGCATCTACCCACTCACTTGACTCACAATTATCCCCATCACATTTAATACAACTTTGACAAAAATAAGCTAATTCTTGTGTCCAAATAGTCCATGCACTTGCATCCGAGCTTCGAAATGAATGCATCTTTGATGATTCACTAATTATCTGACAATCCAATTTCTCTCTTGCTATCACCTCATCAACCAACCAAAAGAACCTGCTCACTTTTGAATCAAGAGCCACTCCTTGTGATAATGCATAGTTACACCACTTTACAATAGAATCTACATCATTGAGTATAGCACCACCTCTAATCTTTAGTTGTTCTTTAAAAAGATCTCTCTTCACACATGCACCCACTCAATCATGTTCTCCTTTTCCATGCCCAACTTCAAAAAATTCCAAATATGAGGTATACCCTTCTCTACATGCATTCTTCTCAACCAATAGAACATACGAGCATTCTTGAATTGACTGGTGCAATTATCTAACCAAATGAGATGTTGATCCATTCTAATATATTTTTCTTGCAAGAACCCATAAATTGTTGAAAATAATATTGCACATACTTTAATGAATGAGATTGATTATCACTCATGTAAAAATGGTATTCTCTGACAATCTTCCTATTCTCTTTTGTACTCTAAGGAGCACGTATATATGTGATGTGAACAAAAATATCAATCTGAATAGAATTGTAGTACTAGGATTGCACTTCATTTTGTGGTTGCAACGTGTAGTTTTCTACAAAATCAACTATAGAGACAATAGTTCCAATTGGGAAAAAGTCTTTACACATCTCAAACTATTGATCTGACCATTGAGACCTATGGCTTTGTCTGGCATACTTGTAAAAAAGAATTTTCTTAAAATCAACAATACTTCTCTTGCAATCAACTCACATCTAGAATTTGTTAGGTCTCAAAAATGCAGGTTTCAAGCCTTAAGAAGATGCCAAGCTCTATGATCAGACTTGCAATGTTTTTGAACCAACTAATGGAGTTAACCTAGATGGTTGATGACTCCCTGCACTTCAGGCTCTACTAAACCTAAGTGGGTGAACCTTGAAAGCTGAAGCAGATAAAAGGAATGTATGACTGAAATGAATTTAGGTATCTACTCACAATGGCATAAAGTGTGGAATAGATAAAAGCTTGCAAACTACTTCTACTCCTAATACCAAGATCTAAGATGTAATTGATGGGGAGCCTCATACACTAACTTAGTATATGCTTGGTGTGACTTGCTATTACTGGTTTCTATACCCTGATTCACTATCACGACCAGTCACCATTTGTATTTGCCGAAATGTACATTCTCTACATACATTCGGTGAGACTCTTGTCTTCGCTGAATGCTTCCAATTCTTCTGCCGATGTCGCTCCTTTGCCCGATGGTGTCTACCTTCGGCGTATCCTTCCCTATTGGTCAGAATTTCTCTAGAACTGCCGATAATCTGATCACTCGGATCTAAACCTCGAGTTGTGACTTCCGTTCAGCAGCTCGATCCTCCCTTCGGCAAGACTATCCTCATCAGTCTGAACGATAAATGCTTCGTCGATGGCCTCTGTCTCACCAAAACAACTCCAACTCCTCCAATCCAAACCCTAGCACATGGAGATGCTAGGCAACCTACTGTGCACAACCAAATTTAGTTCTCTGCACTACTGAATAGGAAAACAAAAGCAGATAATTGTATAATGAAGCCATTCCACTGATTCTGACAGAAATCTTATTAGTGGAATTCTTCACATCAACATAATGCAACAACGGAAAAACATAGAAAGGAAAAGAGATCTACAACTATGCAATTTGTAATTACAGAGAACAGAAAATAGATTGACGACACAGAATAGTTTGATTTCTCCTTCACAATTGCTCGATTACATTCACACAATTGCATTTAATTACAAAATCATATATCTGACTTTGTTCAATTCCCTAGGTTTATAAACTCACCCAGAGTAGTACCAAACTGACTCCAAGCAGTTGGGAGACCAATCCAAGTGGCTGGGAGACAACCATTTTAAATAGCCTCCAACTGCCCTACTGCCTATTTTTGGCATTATGCGGTTACAATTTAACAAAAATCCCCTAAGTCACTTGGGACTTACAAAATGAACCTAGATACAAACTAAAATTACATGCATTGGTCAAATAGACCTTATTACAACCCAAAACATGATTCAAATGCCTCATGGAGGCCACCTTGGGATAGGTGCTCCTACACCATACACCCCACCTAGAAAAGAACTCATGTCCCATGAGTTGAGTCTGTGTCTTGGTCCACCTATATCCTTTGCTACATCATGCCTTCCCCACGATCTCTGGACTACAACTTGCTTCCATGGAATCAAAAACTCATGCCTAGCATTGTAGGCTCTACTCACACCTTGCCATGAGTGAGTGTTTGCAACCAAACCCATACTTTGCTCACCATTCTTCCTTACTATCATCTCTACCTAAACACCTGCATTCAAAACCTTGTTTGATGTTTCTTGTATTGCTACTATGGTAGAATATGTTTGCCTTGCAACTCTTGTTGGCTCTAGAGGACAAACAATGGTCCCTACGAGGATAGCATCCTCATCTTTCCAATCAACTTGTGGCTGCTTGCAGACCTGCTCTTTGACCTTCATTTGATCCATCTTAGACATTACCATCTGATCTCCATCATTCAAAACCGAAATCACCTTCAAACTGTGATCTTTGACAGCCCCACTCCTTGAGGTATCCTCAACTTGCCTTGCCTCTTCTTCATTGTTGTTTACAAACTCTTTCTTACCCACGAAAATGACCTTGGCTGCCTTCTTTGCTTCAGCATCCTCCTGTAATGGTTGCATAAAAAAAGTCTTCCCATCCTTCTTGATGGTGTATGTGTTAGCATATCCATCATATAATGCTTGCCTATCAAATTGTCATGATCTACCTAAAAGTAGGTGACAACACTCCATGGGCAAAATGTCACATAAAATTCTCTCCTTATATTCTCCAATCTGAAAATCAACATATGCTTGTTCATTTACCAAAAGTGATTGACTGTCATTTACCCAAGATGCTCTATAAGGAGTTTGATGAGGAATCCTTTCTATGTTCAATTTATCCACCATTGCCCTAGATACCATATTATCTTTTGAACCATAATCTATGACTACCTTGCATATTTTACCTTTGCTTTTGCAATTGATCCTGAAAAGAGCTCTCCTTTGTGACGGTTCAATCTTCATTGGTGCTTTGAGCAACGTCCTCTTGATCATCAAACTTTCTCCCACTTCTGATGCTAAATTTACTTCAGGAGATGTTACACTCCCTGCATCCTCTTGAGTCAATGTGGTTCTTCTCTCATTGCCATGAGAAGTTGAGGCCTTCTCTAGACACTTATAAGTTAGGTGCCCTAACTGATTGCAGTTATAACATCTCATGTTGGAGAACTTAGATTCTCTACCTGATCCATTTGTCCCACCTCTTTCATTTGGCCTTCTTCCTCAGTAGCTTGCTCTGCTACTTGAGTCTCCAACTTGTTCTTCTTGGGTAAACTCACCACTAGGCCTTTGGTTAGGACTTCATCCTCCAAAATTACCTCAAAAATTTCTGTCACCTCTTCCTCTACTCTACTGCTCACCTTTCCTCTTTAGCTCTTAATGCTATGAAAGCATTTTTCCACAGTTTCAGGGGTAAATAAACTTATCTCATCTTGAATATTAATCCTCAGACCGTTTAGATACCTTGTTGCCTTGGCTTTTTCATCCTCCATGTACCCACAACAAAGAGTGTATTTGTGAAACTCCTCATTGTAAGTAGCCACATCCATGTCTTTTTGCTTAAGGTTCTGCATCTTCCTGTAAATCTACACCTCGTAGTCAGATGGAAGGAACTAAGACTTGATCTTCTCCAGCATTCTGCTCCACGAAGATATCATACTTTTCCCATTCTTTACCCTCTCTCCTTGGGTGTAATTCCACCATGTAAGGGTAGCACCTTTGAGTTTAGTTTTTGTAAACTTAACCCTCTTACTTTCAGGAACTTCCTTGTATTCGAAGTAGTTGTTCAGAGCCTCAATCCACTCCATAACTTCATTAGCATTCATCTTTCCACTGAACATGGGAATATCTATCCAAGCCTCCGAAGAGTCCTTGCCAATAGCATTAATGGCTTCTAGGAATTGCTTTTGTTCAGTCGATATCTTTGCCTCTTCTTGTTCTTCTACTTCTTCCTCTTTCTCTTCTTCTTCATCTAAATCTTCCTCTATCCTTTTTCCTATCTTCATTTCCTTCAATTCATCCTGGAGTGCTTCCTTGACTCCAGTTTTGATCATCGCTTTCATCTCTTGAAATTTCTTGACCACTTCGGTGGTCATCCCTTTTGGAGGCATATCGCTAGCCTCTCCTTCGCTTTCTTTGTCTGACATAAACATTCACAGACAATGTGAACACTTTTGCAAATCCTTAATTCAACTACAACACAATGCTCAATTAGTTGTCCATCCTACATGCTGCTTCACAGACCCATTTCTCTCGTCCAATAGCAAATCCTGGAGATGCACTACCACTCTCTCTCGCAGTGGCCTTACTCTGCACCCTCTTCTAGCCAAATCTCTATTGGTGAATGGTCTTGATAGACCTCAGCATCGTCTGCCACACACTACAGGAATCTTGTTCCTCCTTGCAACTAGATGGCACGAGCAACTCTTCATCTGCCTTCTTAGTCATAGAAATCAAAATACACAACACCTCCGCCCAAAGCATTCGCTAGCTCTGATACCAATATGATGGGGAGCCTCGTACACTAACTTAGTATATGCTTGGTGTGACTTGCTATTACTAGTTCCTATACCCTGATTCACCGTCACGACCGATCACCATTTGTATCCACCAAAATGTACATTCTCCACATACATTCACAACATGCTTTTGCGATATGCATTCGCAACATACATTCGGTGAGACTCTTGTCTTCGTTGAATGCTTCCAATTCTTCTGCCGATGTCGCTCCTCTACCTGATGGCGTCTACCTTCGGCGTATCCTTCCCTATCGGTCAGACTTTCTCTAGAACTGCTGATAATCTGATCACTTGGATCTGAACCTCGAACCACGACTTTCGTTCGGCAACTCGATCCTCCCTTCGGCCAGACTATCCTCATTAGTCTGAGCGAGAAATGCTTCATCGATGGCCTTTGTCTCACCGAAACAACTCCAACTCCTCCAATCCATACCCTAGCATATGGAGATGCTAGGCGACCTACTGTGCACAACCAAATTTGGTCCTCTGTGCCACCAAACAGGAAAACAAAATAGAAAATGAAAACAGATAACTGTACAATGAAGCCATTCCACTGATTCTGACAAAAATCTTATCAGTGGAATGCTTCACATTGACATAACGTAACAATGGGAAAACACAAAAAGGAAAAGAGATCTACAACTATGCAATTTGTAATTACAAAGAATGGAAAACAGATTGATGACACAGAATAGTTTGATTTCTCATTCACAATTGCTCGATTACATTCGCACAATTGCATTCAATTACAAAATCATATATCTAACTTTTTTTAATTCCCTGGGTTTATAAACTCACCCAAAGTAGTACCATACTAACTCCAAGCGGCTGGGAGACAACCATTTTAAATAGCCTCTAACTACCCTACTGTCTATTTTTGGCATTATCCAATTACAATTTGACAAAAGTCCCCTAAGTCACTTGGGACTTACAAAATGAACCTAGATACAAACTAAAATTACATGCATTGGTCAAATAGACCTTATTACAGCCTAAAACATGATTTTCTAAACAAAACATGATTCAAATGCCTCATGGAGGCCACCTTGGGATAGGTGCTCCTGCACCTGTAATTGTTTGAATAAGATTTTATGGAATCCTAGAGTGGAATTGGTAAGACCAATGCCTATTTCTGTTGGGCTAAATGGAGTCAAGGTGTATGTGATATATGATTTACTTATTGGTTACAATTCTAATTCATTGGCACTTGTGTTTGTTTATAGCTTGTATAAATGTGCAAGAATGTGACTGATAGACTCTACTTATTGATCCACTCAATCCTACCAAGTTACTATGACTTATTGAAAGGATTTTAATCCTTCCTTGAAGGAACCAATCAATAGAGTCACACAATGACAGCAAGTGTGTATTGACAAATGGAGTAGATCCTCAATTTGAATAACAAGGCAATATCGAGTTGGAGACAGTATGGCAATCTTGTCAATTATAAGGCTCTTCTTACTAATCCAAATGTTACTTCCAAGTTACTATAATCAATCAAAAGGATTTTAATTCTTTAATAGAAACCAATTAATTCGATTACACAAAAACAACAAGTGTGTCTTAATGAAACTGAAATATCAACTTGGAAACTTAGGTTCAAAGAACAGAGAAATAACAATGTGGAGACAACCAAATAATTGTTCAGCTCAACAAACAATAGACACCAATATTAAATCACCAATTTTATGCATTCTTCTCCATTATACAAAAAGATTTTACAATATACAGCATAATGTTTTATTTTGGCAACTGATCAATCCATCTAGTTGTCTAACTCCTACTTTTGATCATGATGTTTTTCTAATCTACTGATGATTCCTCTCTTCAATTGCCCCATCTCTCATATATTTTGTAGTTTTAGGGTTATGACCCTTTAGATTCATTAGGCACAACTATTCATTCAATTAATTATCTTTGACAAAAATAAAATATTTATTTAATTATTATCCTTTCTCTTTGATGGCAATCTTCACGTACTCACTCTTCGCTAGAATTATTTCATCTTTAATAAAATGTCATCGGGGTGAAATAACATTCACTCTATAACTCCTTGGTTTCACATCTCGGTGAAAATATGTTATAATTTCATTGTCAAGGGGTGAAAAAATATTTACCTCTCCTTGTTTTAATTAAAAGATACTTAATATACTTTCCTGTGAAAATAAAGTATTTCATAATACTTTATTTTAATCTTTGTGTTGACAGATTTTTGGATTCTATTTTCCATTGTGTATTTTCACCTTTACTTGGCAAATATTTTATTTGGGTAAAATCAATTACCACCCTCTTGTTTCACTTGCTGCCTTATGCATTTTCACATAAAAATTTTATTTAGGTAAAATAATTACCTATTTGATTAACTCCTCTAGAAAAGTATTTTTCTTCCGAGTAGAAAATATTTTCAATAAATTCTCACCTTATAACCCCTTCCATGAAAATAGGAAATTTATATTTTATTCTACTATAATCTCATGTCGTTTAATTTTTTATTCACACCCTCTCTGATATCCATAAACACATTGATTATTCATCTTGGGGGCCCACTTTGATTTTAGCTAATATCTTGATTTATCCTTCCCAGTGATTTCTTTAAACAAATATTTTAATTCATCTAGACATATTGATGGGACTCTCACCAAAATGCTTTCTCATCGGGGTGACTTGTATAGTCGAGAAGATATGAAAAACTCATTCCAATGGTATATCTCTTGCCAATGAGTTTTCCGTCGGTGAGACTTGTATGATGTCTTGCCGATGAGTTTTTCATCGGTAAGACTCTTGCCAAAATTGTGTCCATCGGCATGACCTTTTAGATCGATATGACTTGAGATTTTCACTCCGATGGTATATCTCTTGCCAATGATTTTTCCATTGGTGAGACCTGTATGATGTCTTATCGATGAGCTTTTTTTTATAGCTTTTGTTCATCGGTGAGACTCTTGCCAAAACTATGTCCATCGTAGCAAATTGTTAAATCACGAAGAAAAGCTAAAAAGTATTCCCAGTTCTTGTAATTCCATTTTCTGACACCTTGCATAGTGGTCAAAACAGGCCAACCAGCCTTCGAAATTAGCCTGAAAAACTGATCAAAATTTCTCCCAGAGCTATGAAAATGCATAAACTTGTAGATTTGTGACCCAAGAATTCAACGTAACAAATGGTTCGGCATGAAGTTATTAGGATTAAACGCTGCTCGCAATCAAAGTAGCTCATTCAGCATGTTTTTATGCCTGTTTAAACTCAACTGAAACTTGCCAACTTGCCTCTTTGAAGAAATATCAAAGCTATTTTTGAGGAGCTGCCATCCTGGAGATTAGTTCATTTAGGTCAAATGAACATGTGTGCAAAAGGATTTTTCAGCATTCCTCTTCCTTCATAAGATATCAGGTGTCAAAGTTGACCTTTCTGAAGCTACTTGGGAATGCAGTCAAAAAACTGTGTAAAACCCATTTGGATTTGATTTTGAAAAAATATCAAACAAAGTGTTGGGATCTTGAGAACTGGCATGAAAGCACATTAATATGGGAATAATTTGAGACACCAATTGGTTTTTCATGAACATGACCTGATTGCTAGATATTAGCCTCCAAATTAACCTTCTTGAAAACTGCCCCTGTCAAAACCTAAATTGAGCTCACCAACTTGTAATTTTAAAAAACCATTAAATCTCTTCCTGGAAAGTTGTAACTGGAGAGTTTAGTTCATTTAGGCTTGATGAGTGCGTGTGTAAGAGATTTTTCCACCAAGCATCTTTGATCACAAAATATTTAGGGCCAAAGTTGACCTCTCTGGAGGTGAAACTGTGAAATCGGGGCTAAATGCATTTGCTTTACATTTTGAAAAAATAGCAAACGATGTGTTGGAGCCTTCAAACCGGACATAGAAGTAGATTGTGATAATGTGAATTAGGAACACCAATCAATTTTTTATGATCATAATTCAACTCCTGGATATTACCCTTCAAAGTTGGCCTCCCAGGCTGATTTCACATTGTGCAGACAGCAAACTTTACAAGAACCCCTCGACTGGATTCCTCAAAACTTAGTCAAATCTCATCATAGGAAGCTAAAATCAGACATGTGCACTCACATGTGATAGGAAAGTATGTTTGCAAAGTGATTTTGTATAAAACCGAGCAGGCTTAAAATAATGGCTCTCCAAAGTAGGCTCCTTTGGTAGATTGCACAAGTGTATTTCTGAGTGTTGTAGTTGATTTTTTCACATGGAAGCCTAAAATTTTTTGCAAAAATTGGTATGTAATTTTAGGTTCCAACAGAATATTCACCTTCACTTTTCAAATTGTATTTCACTATCTCATATCTCTTTTTCTTAACCATTTTCTTTCCAAAATCATGCTTGTTGCCCTCATGAATACATGATATAAACATTGTTAACCCACCACATTGTAAACACTTTTCATTTAAACAATCATTCTTGTAGAAGATGCAACCATCATCTCTAATACATAAAAATAAATCGAATAAGTCCCTAGATGACTTTGGTAGTTGAATTGCACCACACTCTTGTAACATTTCGTTAGTGTGCAAAGTAGAACGAATATTGCATAATAATTCATGATACATAGAAAACTCTACATGGTATTTGCAACAACATGTATTATGAATTTTAAGAGGAACACAATAAAATGGATTACAAGATTCAAATTCTCTTTGTGAGATTGTCATACCTGGGTGTGTTTCATAATATTGTTTGTACAATGTTGTTTGGCTGCATTCCAAGTAATTTTTAGGATGTGGTGTGCGGTCATTATCAGTAATTCTTAACTTTAAAACATTTTTTACATTGGGTGATACCCTAGAGTTAGTGTGCCAAAATCATTCAATTTCATCATTTGTGTTATTGATTAGCTTATTATCAACTTGTGGAAGCCTACCACTGAAAGCCCAAGTATCATTTCCAAGAGGACTATCTAGTCTTAATCTTAATGCTAGTGCTTTGAAAATGTTTTACGATTCAAGCTTAAGTCAACACAAGTTTGCCTCATTAATCAATCCTTTATTAATTTTTTGTTCACTATTGAGTTTGTTATTACTCTATGAGCAACTCTTTTATCTTTATCCTTGCTAGTCTTTCCAATAGAATTGAGTGCATTGAAAAGGCTTCTAACAATAATTTTATTTCAATCAGACACTTTGTTTACTTGAATCTTTAATTTCTTTAGTAAAGGTCTCATTTTGTACTTCTTTAGTAATTTCACAAAAAGTTGGCATTGTTTGGTTAATGTTTTATTCTCAAAGTACTAATTGAAAGGTTTTGAATCCCACAAACGTACAATTCATGATGACCTCTTGCCTTCAAGTTTTTCCATTATGTTCTCATCAATTTCAAGTAACCATTTTGGGGTTCATGGATGTTTTACAATTTCATCATGCTCATTCACTTCTTGATAAACATCCTCTCTTCTTATATAATTTGGAGATACATTGATTTTCATTATTTCATCCATGTTATCAATGTCATCAATTTTATCAACAAATGGATTATGGAGTGAAAATTCGACATCATGAGGTTCATATCCACAATCTTCAAGCAAATGTCCATATTTCTCTTCTTCTTTGTCCATGATATTGCTCTTATCAATAGGTGTTTCATAACATTTTGTAACATTTTCATTTGCAATATCATGGTCAATTTCATTCTTATCTAACATTTCATTATATTCAACATTAACACCTTCAATTTGCATGTCATTAGATGGTAAAGAAGAAGCTTCACCTTGATGAGCATCCACCAAACCCGGTCTTCCAATCCTCTTTCTTGCTCTATCATTTTCCCTATTTGCTTCAATTTCCTCCAATGTAACTTTCCTCCTTTTTGCTTTACGACGACTATTGATCCCCATTAGGAGAACAAAAATATCACCCTAATGATTGAAACAAGCAAATTTTGAGTCCAAAAGTGTTTTTTGGACTGTAATATGTAGGGAGCATAGGTTTCTTGACAACAGAGGGTCTATGGGCACTGTTGTCAGGCCCAATGATATTATTTTTTTTTTGGCTTTTAGGTAACGTATATCCATTTTTCAAAATGGAGATCTGTTCCCAAAATGGATATCCATTACCTAAAGCCCAATTCTTTGGGCAACATATATCTGTTCTACAAAATGGATATCCATTTTTCCTATGTTATTAAATTAAGGCAAAGTATAAGAAGTGAAAGAGATCTAAATTGACAAGTAACTTGGTGGGCCTTGTCGACAAGATGAGGACCAAAGGATTGATTGCCAAGGTAGAGTTATAGTTCCTAGATTAGACTTTAGAGAGACTTTGGGAGAAACTAGAGGAAAAAAGGATGAGAAAGGAGGAGTTGATGAAGTCATTAGGAGGCATGGCCCTTTGAATTAATCACTTAGTAAAGAAAATGGGAGTTCACATGGATTAGAAATCCATTTGCGATAAGGGTATTTAGTAGAAAGAGGTGCCAAAGAGTAAGGTGATTTTTGGTGACACAACCAACATTAGGTAAAGAGGAGGAATAGTTTCCCTATAAGAAATAGGTAATTTTTCCATGGAACAATGGAGTTGTGTCTAGATAATCGACTTTGAATAGTTGGAGAGTGAGATACCGTGAATGGAGTGTCATTGACTAATGATAGATATTGGTTTGATGCTGATGTAGAAAATTTGAAAATGATTTTTTGAGTAGATCAATGATGCTCTTTAAAATGATGACCTAATAGGGCTTAGATTATAAGGCTCAAGGATCAATAAGAAATAAGGTGGTGAACAAAACCAAAGGACTTATATGTGGTTGAAATAAGATGATGTGATCTTCATTAAGGATTAGAAAATTTAGAAGTGATACCTGAAGAAGGAGATACATTGGAGGATTGTGATCTCTAGATTGTTCCCATAGAAGGAGCAACTAAGTTGAAGGAATAACTTTCCATGGAATGTGTCTATGGATTTTCATAGCCTTAGTAAGGCAATAGTTATAATTTCATAGTTGAAAACACATTTGTGAGAATGTGATGAGAGTTGAGTGGCGACTCTAGGATTGTAGATATATGATTTTCAAAAAAGTAGAAAAGTTACATGAGTTGTCATAGGGTGTCATCTCGAGTGAAGATACTAAGTTCTTGTGCCATGGTTGACATATAAATTGAGGAGTGAACATGCATATTGTGGTAGTAGCTTGGTTTGAACTAAAAATCTAGAGGATGGATCCAGAAGAAGAACACCATTCCAGATGACTATTGGAGACATTGCCAAGGATGTTGATGGCACACTAGAGATTTCAAGTGGCAAGGGCACTAGTGTAAACTATGTAATTTTTATAGGGATCATATAGAATATCATGTACAATATACATATCACAGAATGCATCATGATACTTGGTATGGGTATGTGAGACTAGTAGAGTTTCTTAGCTGGAAGAGGCCAAGTGTAGGAAAGAAGAGGAATTTCACCAAGGTGTAGATGAAGAAATTCTAGATTAGAGGATATTGACATAGTCTATGATGACACTTGAAAGGATAAAATAGTATAGCATGGGAAATAGGTGGATAAAAGATGCATGAACCAATAAAAAATAAAATCTATGAGGTTGTGGTCAACACACAATGGACAAAGACCCATCAAAGGATTGAATAGTAAGGGTAGGAAGGTTAGAGAGGTAACAAAAAATAGCCATAAGAAGATGTAGATTGAAGGGAATAATGAAATATTTTGTGTTTATAGATTTTTGGTGACACAACCAACATTAGGTAAAGAGGAGTAGTTTCCCTATAAGAAACAAGTGATTTTTCCATGGAACAATGGAGTTGTGGCTAGATAATCGACTCTGAATAGTTGGAGAGTGAGATGCCATGAATGGAGTGTCATTGATTAAGGAAATATATTGGTTTGATGTTGATGTGAAAAACTTGAAAATAATTTTTTGAGTAGATCAATGATGCTCAAGAGAATAATGACCTTAGAGGGTTTAGATTATAAGGCTCAAGGATCAATAAGAAATAAGGTGGTGAACAAAACTAAAGGAATTATGTGTGGTTGAAGGGAGAGGATGTGATCTTCATTAAGGATTAGGCCTTTTGGCCTCAATGTAATAACCAAAGAATACATTTCTTTAGATAAACTAACTCACATTCTTTTTAACTCTTCAGCCTCGAAGGCCCTAATGTGGTTATACATATATTATCATCATCCAAAGGGAATACATGCTCAGCCTACAACCACTGTAATTATCATATATTATCATACAAATGCTCTACATTCTATAAAGAAAATATAACTGTATTAATAGTCTTACCTCAAGAAATGGTTTGTAATCAAGTTATGTCCAACTGAGGTCTGTTGTTCACTTTCCTTCATAGCTCACAAATAGTGTAGAGCTACTCTGTAGCTGCCTCCTTATGATCTCTCTCTTCCTAGATAGATAACCGATGGAAACAACAATGCATAACCCATTCAAAAAGGTTTTATACTTTGCATGTTAAAGTCCCACCACCCCACAAAATTTGCCACCTTTGAAGTGGGGTGTGGGTTTTTCCCTGGTGGGCATCTTGTCACCCATGGGTAAAGACTCCAAGATAATAGAAATCACTTCCCATTCATAAGTGAAGACAATTATTCAAGCTTGTGGTAAGCTCTACCACCATTACCACTCCCTCCACTCATCATGGATAGTGGTACAGTTGGTGACACAGTATAAAAGCTTACACCACAAAGCGCGCGACCACTTAAAGACATAGACATGTCTCACATACTATCATTTATAATGAAATGATACTATATGGATAACAAATAATCTATGGTAATACCTAGCTATGTTATCATCATAAAGGTGGAAACATAATCATGTGATTATGGTGTCGAGTCTTACTCCCCCAATTTGCTATATTAGACTTATATAAGATATTTAAATGATAAACATAAGGTTTGATAAAGAAAAGTTACATAACATAGGGAAACTCAACATCACACAAGCTTACTATCGACTACGAGAATGTTCTAAGAACATCGCTTAGTTGATTTGATGTAAATAACATCGAGAAACCCTAACATGACTTTACCAACCTTAGTTGAATCGAAATCAACTTGCAAGGATAAAAAGACTTATACTCACCCCGACTTACTCGGTTCATGAATAATTAATTTGATACTTAGATGGCATTCTGATATGTTCCGAACATCTAGTTCCTTCTTCCTCAGTGATACTCTCCTTCCATCCTTGAAGGAATATTATTTTCTTGGTTACACTCACAACCATATAATCACGATCAATGTATCATCATTTAATTCATAAACCATTATGATAAAATAATCTTAGAAATAAGTAATCTCATGCTTAATATAAACATAAATCAATATCTATGTAATCAATGATTTCACTTGATATTTTCTACAAACATCAAATCATTAATCTAAGATTAATTGTCCTATTTACCACATAAAAGTCAGATTAGGCTAAATCATGAGTTGGGGATGTAACAAAAACATATAGTCATAAGGTCTTTTCTATTGAGGAATTACAAAATCTAAATTAGTTTACCAAAGATCAGTTGCTTGGTGCATTAATTCCTTTTGAAATAAGAGAATTTGGTACAAGTAGCGCACAGACCAAGACTGCCTTCAAGGTAAGCAAATATGAGAAGATTGTGGAATCAAATCAGGAGGATTCAGATGATTTGGAAGCTAATTTTGTGAGAAGAATGAAATTGGGTACTGGTAAGTACAGTGGTAAGTTGCCTTTGAAGTGTTTTAGTTGTGGCAAGATTGGTCATTATGCTTCAAGATGTCTGGAAAGAATTTTGAGAAGTAAGAACAGGGAGAATAAGAGTAGAGTGTCAGAAAAACCTACTATGTTAGAGAAGATGCAAGTATATATGATGATGAATCTGATTATGAGAACAATGATGATAATGAATGTCTGTTCATAGCGATAAGAGATGATATTGTCTCTACTAACTCTAGGAAATGTGTGAAGGGAAAGGTTCCAAAGGTAGGTCTTAATGTTGAAAGTATTGTGATATCTGCTTTCCATACTACACAAGAAAAGAACCTTTGGATATTAACAGTGGATGCTCAAATCGTATGACTGGTGATAAGAGTAAGTTTGTTAAACTTGAAAAATATGATGGAGGACTAGTTATATTTGGTGATGATAATGCTGCTAAGATTTGTGGAAGAGGCTCAATTAGTTTTGATGGAAAGCACAATACTGATGATGTTCTTTATGGTAAAGGTTTAAAGCATAATATTTTGAGTGTTGGACAAATGTGTAGTAAAGGATACACTCTTGTGTTTCAGGATGATGGTTGTGAGATCAAAAGAAATTTTAGAACTGTGATAGCTGTTGGAAAGAGGATAGATGGAAATGTTTATCATCTCAAAGGTGGTGATGGTTAGTGCTTCATGACTCAGATCAGTGAAAGTTGGCTATGGCAGAGGAGATTGTGTCACATAAATTTTGTTAGCTTGGTAAGAATAATTTTAGTTCAAGCTTTAAGAGATATGCCAAAGATTACAAAGCCCATCAATGCTATCTGTAAGGAATGTCAGATTGGAAAGAAAATAAGAAGAAGTTTCAAAGTCAAGGATTAGTCTTCTACCAGACTGTTGGAATTGGTGCATGTAGATCTTTGTGGCCCAGCCAAGGTAAGGAGTTTTCAAGGTCACATGTATTCCATGTTATTGATTGATGATTATTCTAGGATGACATGGGTTACTTTTATCAAAGAAAAATTTGAATCCCTAGATAAGTTCAAGGCATTCAAAGTCATGGTTGAGAATGAAATGGATATGACAATTAAATGTTTGAGGTCTGACAGAGGTGGAGAGTTCACCTCCAATGAGTTTAACATGTTCTGTGAGAATCATGGGATAAAGAGGCAATTGTCTGCCCCTAGAACTCCTTAGTAGAATGGAATGGTTGAAAGAAAGAATAGGACTGTTCAAGAAGCTATAAGGACAATGATAAAATAAGAAAACCTACCAGAGGTCTATTGGAGAAAAGTAATTCATACTGTTGTTTACATACTGAATTGAGTGCAGGCAAGAGCAAATAGTACAAAGACACCTTATGATCTATTGTATGGAAAGATTCCTACTATTAAGTATTTAAAAGTGTTAGGAAGAAAATGTTATATTAGAAGGGATGAATAAAATCTAGGAATGTTTGATGCAAGGTCTGAAGAAGGTATATTCCTTAGGTATTCTACTAAAACAAAGCTTACTAGTGCTACAACAAGAGGTTAAGAAGGATTGTTGAGAGTGCAAATGTCAAAATTGATGAAGATCTACAAAATAATTTAGAAGTTGATGGTTGAGCATCAGATGAGTCATCTTGCAAAGAAGAAAAAAATAGTGATAAAAGAGAAGTACATATTGAAGAAGAAGACGCTCTAGAAAAGACTCCTAAAACTCCCAAGTATGTGTAGAAGCATCTTTCTGAAGATCAAATCATTTGTGATAAGGACACAAGTTTGCTGACAAGAAGGAAAGTTGCTCAAGAATAGGTAAATCTATGTTTACTCTCTAAAGTTGAACCTAAGACAGTAAGCGAAGCATGCAAGGATGAGTATTGGATCAAGGTTATGGAAGAAGACCTAATGCAGATTGAAAAGAATTAGACTTGGGAACTTGTCCCAAGACCAACAAACAAAAATGTGATTAGAATTAAGTGGGTATTCAAGAATAAACTGAATGAGAATGGAGAAGTGGTAAGAAACAAGGAAATGCTTACATATGTAAAGGTTACTCACAGGTAGAAGGAATAGACTATGAGGAAACATTGTCTCCAGTAGTAAGGATGGAGGTGATTAGGATGTTTTTAGCTTTTGCAATAGTGAAGAGGATATTTAGATACTTAAATGGCACTCTAAATCATGGATTGTGGTATCTAAAGGGTACTGACTTTTCTTTGAGTGCTTATACAGATGCAGATTGGGCTAGATGTGTAGATGACATGAAGAGTACAAGTGGTGGTGCATTCTTTCTTGGAGACAGAGTGGTGTCATGGTTAAGTAAGAAGCATGATTCAGTATCTCTATCTACTGCAGAGGTAGAATACATTGTAGCAACATCTTGTTATACGCAAGTGTTGTGGATGAAGCAAACTTTGAAAAATATTAGTGTTATGTATGAAGAGACAATTCCTATCTTCTGTGATAATACTAGTGCCATCAATATTTCAAAGAATCTAGTGATGCACTCAAGAACAAAACATATTTCAATCTGGTATCACTTTATGAGAGAGAAGGTTGCAGAGAATGAACTAAAGCTTGAGTATGTGCCTACAAAGGATTAGGTTATTGATGTATTCACCAAGGCTCTTCCTAAGGATATAATTGAGTATCTCTAGGAGAAGTTAGGGGTTATTTCCCCTCCTTATTTGAACTAGATGCATAATGAGATGCATCAGTCCAGTGGACTTCAAGATTCATTCTTTTCTCTAGACTGATGTTGGAGGCTACCTCTCAGGGGTAGCAGGGGGAGTAAGAGTTGATGATTGTTGGAGATATGGGGAGTAAGAGTTGATACAGTTTGGTGTGCACTCATAAGGGGGAGTATTCAAAGAAGTGAAAAGAAAAGATGATGTGACCTGATAAGAGTGAAAGAAGAGGTGTGTCACCCTTTTCCATTGATGTCAAAGGGGGAGAGAGAGCAATGTGAAAAAGAAAAGAATCAGTGATCAGGGAGAGAGAGTAAGATGTCTAAAAGAAAGGGGAGAGTAAGAAAGAAAACAAAATTGGTGCAAAGTTGTGTCTTGATGGTTTTTCACATTATGTGTTGCCATCAATGACAAAGGGGGAGATTGTTGCAAGTATGTGCAGTCAGTGTTGTCATCGGTGTCAACTATGTCTATTGATGAGGTTGTTGTTGTTTGACTGAGTTGCTTTGTTGAAGATGATTTGGATGCCTTGAAGAAGTGCTGAAGAAGTGAAAAATATGTTTCTGATGGTTGGTTTCCAAGTGCTTTTGAGAAAATTTAATTAATAAAGGAAATAGTGTTTTGAAGAGATTGTTTGGGTTAACAAAGTAGTGTTCTGGTTCTACTCCGCATTTCCTCTATGTTGAAGATTTCTCCTTACGGTTTGGATATGTTGTTAAGAGATGTTCAGAGATGTTATATTCCAAGTTTTGTGCTCTGGTTTGTTGTGTAGAGGAAGTTGTGTTCACTAGGATGTGGATTGTGTTTTTAAGTGTTGTAGAGATGTCTGGCAGAAATGTTTTTGCTCCGCATTTCTCTACAAAGTGGATTTTGGTCTTGTGGATATGGACATGTACTTATAAGGTTCCTATCTTTCTCTAGTTGAGGTTGTTCATGATTTTGTGCTTCATAAGAAGACTTATCAAATTGTAATGTATGGCATAGATATTTGAGTTTGTTGGGTAAACAGGATAAGGTTGTGCAAGAGGTGAAAGTTGTTGCGGAGGAATTTGTGGGATTTTAGGAAGTTTTAGGATGATTGTGGAATACT
Organism: Cunninghamia lanceolata; assembly: GCA_027924645.1. NCBI lineage: Eukaryota > Viridiplantae > Streptophyta > Pinopsida > Cupressales > Cupressaceae > Cunninghamia > Cunninghamia lanceolata. The sequence goes on along the minus strand of BSBN01000430.1, from coordinate 4,075,990 downwards.
CTATATTGTGTTGAAGCCTTGCATGTGATTCAGAAGTTGTTTTTGGGTTAGAGGAAGCGTGTACTTAAAAGTTCATTGTGTTAACACGGGTTTGGCTAACCTTGGTTGTTTACACTAATTTCAGAGTTGCTTTGGTGATTGTGAAAGTGTGGAGTAGCATGCTTAGATGAATTTAGGTCCAAGATAAGGTGTGTTGTGGTTTTCCTTCATTCCTTTCCACCACGAGAATGTTTAGGTCTAGACATAATTTGAATCTTCTAGGTTAAAGTGATTTGCTGACCTTGGAGAATATTCTCAAGGTTGAAGATAATATAAATAAGTGTCAAGGGGTTGTGATTGAGTGTGGGTGTGATGGATATGATGTGAGTAATAGAGTGATTGAGTGAGTGGAGTAGTACAAGCCTTCATGTGTTAGATTACTGGATGCAGTGAATAGAAGGTGTCTACTATCTTTCAGTGGTGCTGTAAAGATAATGTTGATGTTGCGGTGAATATTGAGCTTCCTTGGAACTGTACTCATGGATGTATGTGTTAGATGCAACTATAATAGTTCAATCCTGGTAGTGAGCCACCTTCTCTATCTCTTTCTTTTAGGACAGTGAGTCCTTTGACAGTGAGCCACATGCAGTGAGCATTCTTGGACAGTGAGTCCACCAATTGTATAAACCTTAACTGGTTTCTTTATTGATATATATTGTGAGCTAATCCTCATCATGGTTTTTCCTGTCTTGGGTTTTCCACATAAAATCTGGTATTGTCTTGTGTATGGTGTTGTTATGATTCAGTTTCTGTTATTTACATTTCATGCTTAATCATCATAACAAGCTTAAGGGTTAATTGGATTAATATGGATATGAGTGTGTATGAGGGTTTTGGAATTTTAAGTTACAATTGATTCACCCCCCTCTTAGTTGTTGTAAAGTCTGAAAATATCACTTACTAAAATAATCAACGAAGAGTAAATTCAATCCAAAAGTAATTAACTAGAAAAAAAAAATTATATTCTCATAAAATGGTGCAGAAAAAGGGAAATAATCAAAATTCTTCCCATAGGTAACACAACTTGTGAATAATACTTTTATACAATCATCAAATGTGATTCAATACATCTATTAACAAAAGAGCTTAAATAGCCTTACAATATTTAGCCATGTAGGCTCATATAAGAATATCACATCAACCATAGGTTAACTTTTGACATGTAAGTCTTACAACTACTTTATGCATCACCGAATTAAAAACATAAGTGCCCAATATACAATTCAATCCCTATGAAATGAATAACTATTAATCACCTTAAGATCGTTTAGTTACCTTATGCCATTCATAAAATGCTTGTCTTCACAACTGTAACCTCCACAAGTCTTTCGACATGAATATGTACAACTAGATATAAACATTAGTCCTACAAAATCAATAAATAAACATATTAGTTATCAATACACAAGATGATGACCCTACAAGCCCTAAGGGGGTGACCTAATGCCTTGGGGGCTCATCAGTGATGTCCTTGCCTACGTAAGCGCAGTGTAGAGGCTTCGTAGTTCAGGCTAACTTGTCTTGCAACCATAAGGTTGGCTTAGATACATAGATCCATGAAAATAATAGTACTTGTTAAAATACTAGATTCATGATAATAATTCAAGACTCTCTTATTTAAGACAAGGATGGGTACAACCTGAAATAGACAAAGTTTTCTTAACATAAGTTGATTTATAACTAGGTTAGCACATAATAAAAGTTCAGGGTAACTAACTGACTATATTTATAGACCTTTATTCTTAAGGTTAAATACACTATACAAATATTGAGCCATACTAGTACTAAGTAGATCAACCTATAGAGTTTATAGATTAACGTAGAGTGTAAGAGAAAAGACATCACACAATTTAATTTACAAGAGATCCCTTAAAGGTACAAAAGGGGGTTATTATAATATTAATCAAAGTAATCTAATCATTGTCCTTGATAACATACACAAGTTTCCATAGACACATGCAAAAATAAATAAATGACTATCACCTTATTTAGCTAAAAGATTTTTATCTTCTTATAACAATGTAGTCCACTTAAAAGGAATAGATATGCATTCATAGGCCTCTAGCCCATTACTCATGTTGAGTTGGATATCAGTATTCAATATGTTTTAAATAAGAGAGATAAACTCTAACATATATAAGGAATGAACAATTTTAATGCATTAAATACACACAGTAAATAATGATTTCAAATCGTCACATACCTCTTGTCTCATTTCCACTTGATTGCTTCTTAATGTGGAATGTGACTAAAATCCATAGAACTTATAATACCCATTGTTAGAACTTTACTATACATAGATCAATATATATAAACAAATGAAAAACATCCTTCTTCCTTTTACAGATTTATCAAGCATTCTTATGCATTGAAACTATAGTACAGTTACCAATAAAAACTCTTGTCTTTAACTATTGCTACAATAGTAATAAAAATGCCATAACTTTCAAAATACTTCACAAAATTTAAAATCATAAAATATTCTAGAAAAATTAAATAAATATTCTCATAACCCAGAAATGATTTTACAATCCCTTTCCCATGAAGAGAGCAGTTTATAAAACATCAATAGGGTTTACAATAGGGTTTTAGCAAGGTTACAGCAATAGTAAAAGCACGGTAACTTTCTCAATAATTAATCAAATTTAAAAATGTAAAATGTTTCAGAAACCTTAAATCAAGGTACTCAAAACCCAGAAACCATTTTACAAAAAAATTCTGTGTAAAGAGCAATTTATAAAACATCAACAGGGTTTTTCTAAAAACTTGACAAAACCTACATAAGTAGGCAATATGCGATCTATTTAATTAACTATCACAAAAGGAATCCACTATGATGAATGTAGGGTTTCATATATTGGATTAGCTAAATAAAACTTTTGTTAGAATCTGAAAAGATTATTAACCCAGAAAACTAGTGCAAAGAATAGATATCTAAACTATGAATGCAAATGATATAGAATCAAAATAGCAACACAGAGTTAGTCTCCAAGAGAGTAATGCAAATGCTAGAAGCAAAATAGCATTAAGAGGATGCAAAAGCAAAAGATACCAAATACAAGCTAGGTAGCATGCTTATATAGACTAGGAAGAGGGAGGAGGTGGCAACACTGACCAATCAGGAGTAACCATCTATCGGACTAAAGATAGCAAAGTATCTTCCCAAAATAGCTAATGGATGCTCACATGTAGGAAGGTGACACCTCACAACCACTCACTTAATAAGACATGCTTTATTAACCTAAGCAAGATTAATAGAAGTGTAGGAAAAACTTAGGAATATAGGGAAAAATAAATAACCCAACTAGGAAATAAAAACCTACACTAACACCCCCCATAAGCAAAGCTTAGGTGGATGTAGAAATGAGTCCCAGAAAATCAAGCCTGATGAGGTACCCATGTACATAAAATTTCCCCCCAAAGAGAGAGAGAATAGACACACCCAAAAGTAGAGAGATTTAAGACTCTGAGTGAGAGGAAGAAGCCCCCCCAAAAGATGAAGCATCCCGCACCCCCAACAAAGTTCACAAATGAAGGAACTTGCTCTCAGTGAAGGGTTTGGTGAAGATGATAGCAACCTGCTCAGAAGTCAGACAGTAGCGAAGGTCGATGACGTGGCCATGGATGAACTCCCAGATATAGTGCATGTGGACCTCTATGTGTTTGGTCCGCTGATGATGGACCAGATTCTGTGAGATCTGAATGGCACTCTGGTTGTCACAAAATATGACTGATGGCCGTCTGATCTAGATATCAAACTCAGTGAGAAGATTTTGAAGCCAAATGGCCTCAGTGGCGGCATTCACAGCCCCTCGATACTCGGCCTCAGTAGAAGATAGAGCAATAGTAGACTGCTTCTTGCTTGACCAACAAACAGGACCTGAACTAAGTGAGAAGCTATAACCTGAAGTAGACTTGAGATCCTGAGAATCACCCGCCCAATCTGAATCTATGTAGCCCACCAAGTCAAGCTCAATACCTGCTGCGTAGTGAATCCCAAAACTGTGAGTACCCTGAATGTAGTGAAGGATCCGCTTGGCTGCTTTCCAGTGCAGCTCATGAGGCTCCTGCATGAATCGAGAGACCATTCCTACAGCATATGAAATGTTAGGTCTCGTATGAGTTAGATAAATGAGACTCCCAACAAGTTGTCGGCACAAAGTGCCATCAACAAGTGGAGAAGAACATTGAGCCTCAAGTTTGACTCCAGAAAGAAAGGGAGTCGGAGCAGGCTTACAGTCAGCCATATGAAACCTCGAGAGCAAATCTAGAGCATACTTGGACTATGTGATGGTGATCCCAGAAGAAGACTGAAAGATCTCAATCCTGAGAAAGTAATGCAACAAGCCCAAGTCAGTCATCAAAAACCTATCATGAAGGGTAGTTTTGACAGCCCCAATGGTGGGTGAAGAACTCCCTGTGATCAGCAAGTCATCAACATATAGAACCAGAAATAGGAGTGAATCATCCTACTGCAGAATGTAGACATTGGGATCAGAATGGCACTGAGTGAACCCAACTGATAGAAGGAAGGAGTCCATCTTGGCATACCAGGCCTGAGGAGCCTGTTTGAGGCCATAGAGAGACTTCTGAAGATGACACACAAGTGAAGAATCCTGAAGGAACCCCTGTGGCTGCTCCATGTATATCTCCTCCTGAAGGTCACTATGAAGAAAAGCACTCTTCACATCCATCTGGTGTACTTCCCAACAATTAGCTGTAGCAATGGCAAGAACAAGTCAGATGGAATTCATTCGGGCAACTGGCGCAAAAGTCTCAGAGTAGTCAATCCCAAGAACCTAGGAGAATCCTTTGGTGACCAAAAGAGCCTTATGCTTGTCAACCGACCCATCTGCTGCAAATTTTTTTGATAGATCCACTTACATCGAACAAGTTTTCTTCCCTTAGGAAGAGGGACAAGATCCCAAGTGTGGTTCCTCATCAAGGAACTATACTCCTCCTGCATAGTTGTATCCCACTCAGGAATACCAGAAGCCTCATGAAAAGACTATGGATCTGAGGCAGTAGCAATGAAGACATGTGGAGCATCCTGGAATTATGAACGAGTCCGCCTGGTGTCTGATGGATCCCCAACTTAATCACCTGTAGATTGCAAGGTCTATCTAGCCCAAAGTGGACTGAAATATGGAGAATCTGGAGGAGAATCATCAACCTCTGAATGATGACTAGGAGATGAAGGAGGTGAGTCCTCTGAATCGCTCTCTGCATTAGAAGTGGAGGTAGAAGACTGCTCAGGTGAATCTGACTCATCAGAAGATCTGTCATGTATCCCAAGTGACTCCAATGTCAAAGTAGAAGGAGTTGGAGAAGTGATAGAAAGTGAGCTCGAAGAGCCCTCCTCAAACTAAACACTCCTCTCAATGAACAACTCATGTGTAGTAGGGTGGAGCAACCGATAACCCTTCACACCATCAGGATAACCTACAAATATGCAAGGTCTGCTCTGTGGATCTAAGGCCTTGCATTTCTCTGCAGGAATGTGGGCCCATGTAGGAGAATCAAAAACCTGAAAGTGCTTAACTGATGGTTTTCGACCGCTCCAAGCTTCAAAAGGAGTGACTCCCTTCAAGGCTTGGTGAGGAACACGGTTCTAGATATAACAAGCACAGTTAATGGCCTCTGCCCAATACTGTGGTGCAAGAGATCTGGAGTGAATCATGCAGTTCACCATTTCCTTCAAGGACCTATTCTTCCGTTCTGCAACACCATTCTACTGAGGATTGTATGGAACTGAATGCTGCAAATCAATCCCCTCTGAAGTGCAAAACCTATCAAACTGATGGTTGACATACTCACCACCATTGTCAGTACGTAAAACTTAGATGGCTTTCCTGGATTGCTTCTCTACAAAAGTTTTGAAGTCCTGAAAATGATCAAATACCTCTGACTTCTGTTTGAGAAAGTACACCCAAGTATATCAAGAAAAGTCATCAATGAATGTGAGGACATATCTAGCCTTTCTAAAAGAAGGATGCTGAAATGGACCAGCCAAATCACTGTGAACTAACTCTAGTATCTGTGAAGCTCTCTATGCCTTACCTTTGTCAAACTTTTCCTTAGGATGCTTACTAAGAATGCAACTTTGGCAAATACCACCTGAAAACAGAACTGAAGGCAACCCTGTGACCATGCTCTGCTAGTTGAGCTACTGCAAGTAGCAAAAGTTAAGATGGCCAAACCGCTCATGCCATAATCTACTCACATTATTAGAATGAGTGAGCAAAACAGTCGAAGGAGGATCATGAACAAAGTGAGAAAACAAATAGAGCTATGACTGATGATCTGCTCTCCCAACTGCAACTGTAGAACCACTATGCAACTCACAAATCTCCACTGAATCAGGTGTGAACTCAACCCGCTTGCCTGAACGTGTGTGAGTGATCTGGTATACCGATAGGAGATTAGTTGATAATGAGGGCACACAAAGAACATCATGGAATGTGCCATCCCCCACATCAACAGACCCTCTCCCACACACCTCAATAGGAGTGTCATCACCCATCAAAATAGAAAGCATAGTACATGGCTCCAAAGATGCAAGTTCTTCCTTAGATAAAGCCATGTGGTGCGAAGCATCTGAATCAAGAAACCAAGTGGATGGTGAAGAAGCAACTGCAACAAGGGCCTTGCCCTTTCCTTTCCCCTTGCTATTTTCTTTTGCATTATTAGACCCCTCATTAGAACTCTATTTGATAGACTCAGGAACATTGATATTATTCTTCTCAGGAATGTGTGTCAAGTGATCAATTTGTTTCTTCAGACATTTATGTTCATCATGACTGGGTCTTTTACAATAGGCACATTGGACCCTCTCTTTTTTAGGCTTGTCACCCTTGGAAGATTGGGTCTCATTAGTTGCTTTTGAGACAACCGATATCTGATCCTTCTTCTCCTCGCTATTCTTCTGTTTCTTATCCTTACTATCGTTGTTACTACTTTGTCCTTTTTGTTCTTTTGTGCCTTGGTTGGTAGCCAAGGCATGTGACTTAGAGGACTTAAGAGTGCCCATCTGGATTAGCTTGTCCTGTTCCCGAGTGAGATTGACAGCAAAATCATCTAAAGATAGCATGGTGAATTGAGTACCAAGTGCACCCTTAGTAGCATAGAAGGTAGAAACAAATACAGAGTATTCTAAACTTAGCTTAGAGAGAATACTAAGAATCAGTTGTTCATCTTTCTTTTCAATTCCACATTGTTTTAACTGCAGCCTTAGTGATTTCAATTTAGTGAAGAAATCTTGGATTGTGTTGAAATTGCCTGGACTTAAGCTAATTAGTTCATTTTCCAACATATGACCCCTCATTGAATCTTGTGTGCTAAATAGTGTTTCTAGCTTTGTCCAGATTTCATTTGGTGTATTCAAAGACTCAATGTGAAAGAGCAAATCAAGAGAAATAGACAAACACAATGTTCCATATGCCTCATCACATTTGTTAAACCACTTAGGCTTATCTTCATCTTTAGTAGGTTCAGTTTCAAGTCCCATAGTTATCCTATTTAATCCAGCTTTCCTTAAGTGAATTGTCATGCGTGATTTCCACTCAAAGTAATTGTATGGAGTTAGGATGGGCAAATTTGTTTGATCCATAATGAAGAAATGTAGAGAAGAAGTGCTGAAAAGAAGAGAACCCAACCAAGACAACCCCCCCTTTTCACTCAATCAAAGGACCCCCCCAAAGAAAATATGATTTGACACTTTATATTAGTGCGTTTACAACTGCCACTAGCAAGAAATATTAAGTGGTCTTGATTTCAATGTATTACAAAACCCTCATGAAGAGCATATGCTGAAAATACAACTTCGGCACAATACTCAGAGAAATAAATAGCACCACTATGATCTACTCAAAAAATCATACACTTTCAAAAAAAGAATCGCCTCGATACGAGGTCGTATGTGAAAGTTATGATCCTCTGAAGTCCCCAAAATGAGAACTGTACAATGTCACGACTGAGAATCTGCAATTTCTGAAAAATATTGGCACCAAAATCAAAAAACGTCTATACTATTGCATAGAGCATGAAAAAATACCCACAATCAAAAAACAATTCATGGGAAAAGGAGTCCGTATGAGCAAGAACGGAGCATTTGAAAACTGCCTTCAAAATTTCAACTGCCAACGGAGAGGGGTTCTGCTGTAGCTTTTTGAGATCATTTCTACAAAATATACAGATTGCATGCAAAAATGGAAAGATGCCCAGATGGTTTTTCTATGCTGCGAACAAAACCCAGAAGGTGTTTTTCTTGCAGATGTATAGAAGATGTTGCTCCAATGTAAACAGAACGCCTTTAGCTACAAAAAATGACCCCAACAACCAAAAAATGACATGCAAAGGCTGAATCAGATGCTAGAACCTGCAATATTGATTCAAAAGACCAAATATGCAAGCTAGTTGTCAGATTTGAGCTTGAAACCCTGGTTCCACAACTGTGTATGACGATCTCTGATTTCGGTGAAACAAAAGCCAAATCTAACTTTCTCAAGCCTCCCGGACGCGTTGGAATAGCCGAAAATGCTGCTAGTATAACCAGAAATGCTGCAATCACCCAGATTTCATAAAACACATGTGCAAACCCCAGAGATTAAAAAAGTTTCCGTCAAACTTTTCTGATTCTCAAGATCATCCGAAGATGCAAGATAAGAGCATACTAGGTTTTTCAAAAATCTGTAATAAGATTTATTAGCCCCCCCTAAATCTCTCAACTATGGAAACTAAAATCTACTCTTGCACATAGAATAGCTCTAATACCATGTTAGAATTTAAAAAAATTATTAACCCAGAAAACTAGTGCAAAGAATAGATATCTAAACTATGAATGCAAATGATACAAAATTAAAATAGCAACACAAAGTTAGTCTCCAGGAGAGTAATGTAAATGCCAGAAGTAAAATAGCATTAAGAGGTTGCAAAAGTAAAAGATACCAAATACAAGCCAGGTAGCATGCTTATATAGACTAGGAAGAGGGAGGAGGTGGCAACACTGACCAATCAGGAGCAACCATCTATCGGACTAAAGATAGCAAAGTATCTTCCAAAGATAGCTAATGGATGCTCACATGTAGGAAAGTGACACCTCGCAACCACTCACCTAATAAGACATGCTTTATTAACCTAAGTGAGATTAATAGAAGTGTAGGAAAAACCTAGGAATATAGGAAAAAATAAATAACCCAACTAGGAAATAAAAACCTACACTAACTTTTTCTAGTAAAAGTTATTAGTAAATGTAAGAATTGAAAGGAATTCATACTAGAGCCATAATTAAAATTCATGCCAGATTTGAAGAAAAAAGAACTTGTTTTCAGATACCAATCTTGCCTACTTGAATGCTCTCTGATAATATTGCTGAACCAAAATAAAATAATTTCTTTAATCCCTGCAATCCTTCCAGATTTCTCAATCTTGAAGTACTCTTGCATAATTTTCTTTCTTTGATGAAGATTTCAAACTTTCAATCCTTTGAAATGAACATTGCCCAAAAAATATCACCATTGCTCATCCAAAATCCTCTCCTCCCTTTTCTCATCCAAAATCCCTTCTTTTTCTCCTCTATTTATCAATGTCGAGAGGCATTCTAGATAATGGCAGCAAGGGGTGGAGTGTAATGGTGTGTGTTAAAAAAACTATTACCTTTTACCTTAAAATCGACAACCGTTTACATGTCAAATTTTTAATATTTGGTAATAAATATAATATAAATCCATCAATAGACAACTTTGGAATTCTTCTCATTTTCAAAGTGTAGCAAGAAAGTAAAATAAAACTCAAGAAAAATATTTTAAAAAGTTTATGGGTTAAGAAAGAAAATATTTTGATTTCTTAATTTGAGATTTTTTTTAATTTGTTAATTATAGTTGAGAAATTAATGGACATAGGGTTGAGTGAAGAAAAAAATGTCAACAGATATCAATTTGAAGTAAAATAAAATAACTTAAAGTAAAACAACTTCAAATTAATATCTCTTGACATTTAATATTAATATTTAATAGTAAACATAAAAGAAAATAAAATTCAAAAAACTGTTAGAAAATCAAAACATTACTTTGTATATATTAAATGAAAGAAAAGGGTTGTAATTTTTTTGTGTACTTGAGAAATAATTTCAACCAAAATTTTATTTATGTTTTAGGTTTGAATCTTAACTAATTTATATAAAAAATGTAGTAGTGTAATTTAATCAATAAAATATTGAAATTTGATTTGTTAATTAATTTGATGGGCAAGATATAAACTTTAAATAATTAAATAATTAACTAAAATTATGTATGTAGTAAATAAAATGTTTCTAATGTGAAGTAAATAAAATAGCTTCAAATTGATATCTCCCCCCATTTTTTTAGATAGATGTATTTAAGATATCTATACTAGTTTATATCTAATGTCCCTTCTAAATTCACTATTGTTCCTAAAAAGTAAAAATACACTCAAAGGAAATTTAGAAACTAATAGTAAAATCAATTAATGACAATTAATAAAAGATATCTCCCTAAAATGATATTCTTAAATTCTAAAAATTGAACTACATTTATTACTAATTTTAATTGGCACTTATTAAATTTATTTATTACTAAATACCTAATTAGTTTATCTTTCTAAATAATATTCTATTTTAAATAAAATAGTGTAAATATTTTTCACTCACAAAAAGGCAAGTTTCTTAATCACCACATAAGTTCACTAAAACTAAATTTAAATTAAATTGGATAAGATTTAACAACTAAAATACAATTTAAAAAATAATAATTAAAGTCAAGTTTTCATAGCAAGAACTAACTATAAACTTACTAATAATTGTGAGTTTGATACACACAATTTAGAAATATCTAATAATGAAGAATTAGCTTTTCTAATTTTTTAATAAGAAATTAGAATATTTATCTAATTGATGGACAATTCAACAACTACTTTTATCCATAAAATAAACAAATCAATTAATTAACCAAAGTACACACATGTAATTTATGAAACTAACTATATATAAGCTATTTAAATTTCCTATAAAAAAATATCAAATCCTTCAAGGACTCTTTCCATTCCTTAATCTTCACATTCAAATCATAAATTAGAATGAAATAAAACTATTATAGCTCCTTTCCCACTCACTCCTCAATTTCTAATTTTTGTCCCACTATCCAAATAGATAATTGAAAGAATAGAGGAATTAAAATATTTCTTAAATTGATTGACAACTTAGCCACTATTTCAATTAATAGAAATAAAATGCTTTTACCTATTAAATAAATAAAACCAATTTATTATTATTATTATTTTAATCTAATATATCAATTAATAAATATTACAATATCTAGTTCATCAATTAGAAATATTGCGTATATATAAATTTATCTATATGCAATATTTCTCCATTAAGAGAGTATTCCTACACATAAGTGAAATTTGTTGACAATCATTAAAATAATAATATTTAAAAGTAAAATTAATTATTGAAATTAGGGGTTGTGATAGTTGTCTTGTGCATTCAACATCTACTAGTTATGGTATGCACTTATTTTATGGTTGATTTCCATTTCCATTTTGATCTATTGTTGTAAATAAATTTGGATGCATAAAAATTCAACATATCTCATTATTTAGTTACACTATATTTGAACATTTGGCATCAGAGTCATGGTTGTACTGATTAGAGAGAAGGATATCTCTTTCAGAGTGTTTGATTGAGTTTTTTGTACTACTTGTTTTCTTATAGTTTTAGGTTCTAGGTGATAGAGATCATGACTAGCTCATCTTGGTTGGAGATAGAAAAGTTCAATGGCATAGGCTTTGAGCTTTAGAAGCTAAATATGGAGGATCTCTTGAGATTAATGGATTGTTGTGAAGAGTGAGAAGAAACTAGATAGTTTATCAAATGAAGAATAGGTAAAAGTTGATAAAAAAGCCCATGACACCATATGGTTGTGTTTATCTAATTTTGTTTTATTGAATGACTTTGGTGAAACTACTACATATAAGTTGTGGAATAGAGTAAGAGAGATATATCAAATGAAGAGTCTCATTAATAAGTTATTTCTATATAGAAAATTACATTCTAGCTTAAAATGAAGAATGGGGACTCGGTTGGAGAATATTTAAATATGTTTAATCTAATCTTGAGTCAGTTATAGTTAGTAGATGTAAAGATAGAGGAAGAGGATAAGTGTACATATTTTGTTGTTATATTTATTTCCTAAATCTTAGGATAATCTGATCCTTACAATTAGTGGTTCTTTTATAGATGATCCAAAGTTAGATGCCCTTATTGTCGCCTTGCTTACAAAGGAGATGAGGAGAAAGACTTTAGATGGGTCTAAGGGTGTATTGAATGTGTGGGGAATACCTAAAGAGAGAGGCAAGGACAAGTAGAAAGGTGGTAAGGACAAGTCTAAGGACAAATATAAGTCCAAGGGAAGATTTAAGACACTTGGTAAGAGTAAGTTGAGGTGTTGGAACTATGGTAAACAAGGGCATCTCAAGAAGGAATGTTGGAATAAGAAAAAGAAGATGATTCCTCAATTGATAAATCCTCTGATGATGAAGCTACCAATGCTTTTATTATTTTTTATAATAATACATAGAAGATAGTGGAATGAGGGGAGGTAAAATTAATTTTAGTGATGGGAGGATCAAAACACTCATAGTTGTATTGCATATCCTTAGTTTAGCTAGAAACTTGATTTATGTATATAAAATGAATGATTTAGGGGTGCATGTCACTTTGGAGAAGATTGGTTATAGATTGAGCAGAGGGAATCTGGTCTTGGCTATGGGAACTCGATGTGACATCCTATTTAGGTTGGAGGAATATAATTTAGATGTAACTTTGTGAATGTAACTGATAACTCTGTTTCTTGTAAGTTGTGGCACCATAGATGGGTCACATTGGTGAGAAGAGTCTTAAAACATTCATTAATAAAAAGATGGTTGATGGTTTGTCTCATTATTCTATTGACTTTGATTTCTATGAACACTATGTGTATGACAAACAACATAGGGTTTCTTTTAAATCATAGAGTACTAGAGCTAAAAAAGTTTTAGAGGTTATTCATAGTGATGTATTTGGTCCTATGTATGTGGATTTGATTGGAAAAATTTTCTACTATTGATGTAGGAGCATCCCTGGTTCAAGAGCAATCTTGCATCAACCAAAAACATTTGCATTTCAGTTTGTTTGTAGCTCAGTTTGTTTCTTTTCATTTTCCAGTTCAGTTCAGGCAGTTCAGTCAGTAGAAATTTTTGTATTTTGGTCCACAATCTACTGTAGTGGCATTTTAGATCTTGCGGAGATGGACTTAGCATCTACATTCATTCATGCACAACATATCCAAAATTTAGAGCATTTGGACCAAGTACCAGAAAGTTATCGCTATCAAAAGATCAACTATTTTTCTCAGAATAGAGCATCCTGACAACCTTTGATAATCAGCTAAAAGAGAAGACTTACAGAGCATTCCTTGACTTGTGGAGCCTAATGACACATCATTCATGAATCTTTGGTTTGTGGCCGACCTTCCCCTAGATCTGCACATCATTCCATTCATTTGCAGAGGAATTCTATGCAATTAGATTTGACCTATCCATGTACACATGTTATAGCTCTTCATTGGAGTTTGTGATCTTCCTTGGCCAACGCAAAGGAATCTATGGTTCTAGAGATGATATATATTGATGTCATAGATGCCTAGAAAAGTAGTTAACGATTGATTTCATAGTTGATAGTTTGGATTCTTTCCAAAGGAGCTTCAAAGATATATCTTGAGCATATTATGATATTCTATAATCAAGCCTATAAGCCCTAATTGTAAGCTCGCATGTTGTCGATCGATCTGTATTTTAATTCTATGATACACTGAATGATTGAATCTTGTTTATTTCATATCTCTAAGTTGTTTCCATTGTGTTTACTCTTGCTGCATAGTCTGGACAGTTCATTCTATGAACCCTCCTACCGTTAATGCACCAAATGGTATCAGAGTGAAAGTTTGAATCTTTGGGAGAAAATTGAGCAAAGTTGGCGAAGGATTTCTATAAGATCTTGTTGCAAGTAGATTATCGATTCGAGGCAGGTTACTTATGTCACAACCGATCGCCGATTGTGAGGCAATTGTCACCTTGTAGACTGATCACCAAATTGAGGTAGTTTGCACTTGATCCTAGGAAGAATACCGCCGAGGAGAATCCCTATTGTTGGAACAATGGCTGGTAGAATGGATGAGATGATGGAAATGATGAAAACAATGAGAATTTGATTGGATGCTGTTGAGGAGGATAGGCGAAGAGGATTGACACCTAGACCTAATGTTGAAAGTGATGACGAAGAAGAATTTTAGTCTGTTGAACAAATTGGTGAAACCCTAGGAGGTGATGAAGAAGAAGAATCAGGTCAAGTTAAGATGTTGCGAGTTATTTCAAAGATTGGAAAGAGACCTAGAGTTGATGTACTAAATTACATTGGCAATTTGAACCTTGAAGACTTGATTGACTGGATAAATGACATGGAAGAGTACTTTGAGTATGAAGAAATTGAAGATCTGGAGAAGGTGAAATTTGCAAAGATAAAGTTGAAAGGACATGCTGCTATATGGTGGAAAGAAGTTCAGTTGGATAGAAATAGAAGAGGAAAAGAAAAGATTACAAAAAAGGGATAGAATGGTGACAAAATTGAAGAACTAGTTTATACCTGCTGACTATGAGTTGGAACTGTTGAAAAGATTGCAGAACTTGAGACAAAAGGAGAAATCTGTGAAGGAGTATACTGAAGAATTTCATAAGATGATCATAAGGATAGGACATAGTGAAGCAAGCAAGGAGAAAGTGGCTAGATACATCAATGGACTAAGATTAAACATTCAAGAAGAACTAAGTTTAGTAAAGATGACATCTCTGAAAGAAGCATATCAGTTTGCCCTGAAAGTTGAAGAGAAATTGAATAAGAGGCATAATCAGAGGCGGAGAGGAAGAGGAGGTAAATTTTAGCGAGGTAGAACATTTTCTAGAGGAGACAAATCATATCCGAAGTAGAACAAGCTAGACAACCCATTTAAGAAGGAGGATAGAGATAACAATGCATACCGGAGCAATGACAAAAAATTTCATCACAGAGGTAATTATAATTCATACCGGAGTGAAGGACATAGAAGAGAAGGAAGAGGATTTGATAAGAGAAAATTTAGAGGCACTTATTTCAAGTGTGGAGGTGAAGGGAATAGAGCATTTGAATGTAATCAGGGGAGTACAAGCAAGAGGACAGAGAACAGTGGAAAAGCAACCTATGTGGAAGAACTTGTTGGATCACCGAGTTCAGTTGGCAAACTTGAGAAAGGAGAATCATTGGTGATGAGGAGAGCACTATTTCAAACAAAAACAAATGAAGAACCATTGCAGAGGAAAAGTTTGTTTAGAACTAGATGTAAATTAGGAGGTAAATGTTGTAAAGTTGTCATTGATAATGGTATTTCTAATAACCTAGTTTCAAAAGAGATGGTGACTAAGCTAAAGTTGGAAAGATTGAAACACCCTAAGCCCTATCAGATAGCATGGATTCAAGATGATCATAAGGTACTAGTGAGTGAACAATGTTTGGTGAAATTTCATATTGGATCATACCATGATGAAGTATTGTGTGATATTATGCCTATGGATGTATGTCACATTTTATTGCGTAGACCTTAGAAGTATGATAAAAAAGCTATACATGATGGGAAAAAGAATACATACACTATAACATCAAATGGGAAGAAAATTACTTTGATTCCTTTGGAAGATGATCCTAAGAATGAAGTATGTGGAAATGCTAGAATCTGTTTGGTAGATGGAAGAAAATTTCTAGATGGTTTGAGACATGAGAATATGTGTTATGCTTTGATTCCTAAGAAGCCTAAAACATTAAAGAAGGAGACTGAAGAATCACAACTAGAAGAGATAACAGAGTTGCTAACAGAGTATGAAGACATCATATCAAATAATGTACTTGAAGGATTGCCACCAACCAGGAGTATCAGTTATCACATGGATCTTATATTGGGAGCTAGTTTGCCTAACAAAGAAGCACATAGAATGATACTAACAAAAAATGAAGAACTGAATAGACATATATAAGATTTGTTGAGGAAAGGTTTGATTAGAGAAAGTTTGAGTCCTTGTGTAGTACGTGCAGTGTTAGCACCGAAGAAGGATGGAGAATGGAGAATGTGTACAGACTCTAGAGAAATAAACAAGATCACAGTTAAGTATAGATTTCCTTTATCTAGGATGGATGATATCATGGATTGTTTGAGTGGAGCAAAATATTTCACAAAGATAGATTTGAAGAGTGGATGCCATCAGATCAGAAACAGAGAAAGAGATGAATCAAGACTACTTTTAAGACAAATGAAGGATTGTATGAGTGGTTAGTGATGCCTTTTAGATTAACAAATGCACCTAGTACTTTTATGAGGTTGATGAATGAAGTCTTGAAGAATTTTTGGGTAAGTTTGTTATTGTATATTTGGATGACATTCTGATTTTTAGTTAGACAAAGAAAGAACATTTGCAACATCTGAGACAAGTATTACAGAGGTTGAGAGAAGAGAAATGCTAATAAACATCAAGAAGTGTAGTTTTATGAAGGAAGATGGACCCTGAGAAAGAAAGAGCAATTGTTGAATGGCCTACACCGGAGAGCATTGGAGAAGTTAAATCATTTCATGGATTAGCTAGTTTCTACTGGAAGTTCATCAGAAATTTCAATTCAGTATGTAACCCTATGACAGAGACAATGAGAGGTGACAGAAAAGACTTTAAGTGGACATCAGGAGTAGATAAAAGTTTTGAATTGTTGAAGCAGAAGGTGATAGAGCAACCTGTTTTAGCATTACCAAATTTCAATAAGGTATTTCAAGTAGATTGTGATGTAAGTGGCAGTACAATTAGAGCAATGTTAAGTCGGGAAGGTAGACCAGTAGCATATTTTAGTGAGAAGTTGAATGATGCAAGGAGAAGATATTCAATTTATGATCAAGAGTTTTGTGCCATAATTCAAGCCTTGAAGAAGTGGAGACACTATTTGCTGCCTAAGGAATTTGTGTTGTATTCAGATCATCAAGCTTTGCAATATTTGAACAGTCAAGGTAAGTTGAGTTAGAGACATATGAGATGGGTAGAGTTCATGTAGAGTTATACATTTGTATTGAAGCATAGGAGTAGAAAATCAAACAAAGTTGCAGATGCATTGAGTAGGAGAAGGAACTTGTTAACATAGATGAGAGTTGAAGTGGTAGGATTTGATGAATTGAAGAACCTGTATGAGGGAGACACTAATTTTGTAGAACCTTAGAAAGCATGTAAGGAACCTGTTATGACATATAGGAGTAAATAGTTGGACTATTTCATTCAAGAAGACATGTTGTTCAGAGGAAATCAATTATGCATACCTAGAAGTTCAATGAGAGATAATTTGATCAAGAAGAAACATAGTGGTGGATTGGCAAGACATTTTGGCAAGATAAAATAGTGGCTTTGGTGAGAGAAAACTACTTTTGGCCTCAGATACATAAGGATGTTAGGAAGTTTGTGCACAATTATAGAGTTTGTTAAGTTGCAAAAGGGAGTTGTCAGAATATTGGATTGTACAAACCTTTGACAGTACCGGAGAGACCTTAGGAAGACATAAGTATGGATTTTGTGATGGGATTACCTAAGATATAGATAGGACATGATCTATATTTGTAGTGGTAGAAACATTTTCAAAGATGGCACATTTCATACCTTGTAAGAAGATAATTGATGCAGTGCATATAGCTGACCTATTTTTCAAGGAAATTGTGAGATTACATGGATTACCTAAGAGTATAATTTCAAATAGAGACACTAGATTTCTTAGATATTTTTGGAAGACACTTTGGAAGAAAATGAAGACAGATTTGAAGTTTAGTTTAGCATTTCATCCATGGACTGATGGACAGACAGAGGTAGTGAATAGGAGTTTGGGAAACTTGCTGAGATGTTTGGTTGGAGAGAAAGTAGGAAGTTGGGACTTGATTCTTTCACAAGTAGAGTTTGCATACAATAATTTAGTAAATAGGAATACTAGAAGAACACCTTTTGAGATTGTTACTAGAGTAAACCCTAGAGGAGTTGCAGAATTGAGAGATATCAGTATGGCAGAAAAGAGAAGCGCAAAAGCATAAGAATTTGCACGACATATAGAGACAGTACATAATCAAGTGAAGAAGCATTTGGAAGATATGAACATCAAATATAAGGACCAAGCAGATGAGAAGAGAAGACATAAGGAATTTGTAGTTGGAGATGAAGTGATGGTATACTTGAGAAAAGAAAGATTTCCAGTTGGGATATATAACAAGTTGAAGATGAAGAAGTTTGGACCTTGTACGATACTCAAGAAATTTGATTCAGGTAATGCATATGAAGTGGAACTACTGGAGACATTAGGTATTTCACCTATTTTCAACATTGCAGACCTATCAGTATCATGAAGTAGAGCTCAGTGACAACATTGAAGAGGACATGAAGAAGCAGTTACCACAACAAGCACTGAAGCAGATTGAGAACATTTTGGACAACAAACTTGGATGTAGCACCAAAGGAAGACAATACAAAGAATACCTTGTGAAGTGGAAAGGCAGACCAACAGAAGATTCATCATGGGTTTCTCAGGCTAAGGTGGACCGTCTTGGTTTTCCTCTAGCCCCAACAAAGTGAGGGACTCACTTTTTCAATAACCCTGGATGTCTAATGTAGGAGCATCCTTGGTTCAAGAGAAATCTTGCATTAACCAAAAACATTTGTATTTTAGTTTGTTTGCAGTTCAATTTATTTCTTTTTATTTTCTAGTTTAGTTCAGTCAATAGTAGTTTTTTTTATTTTGGTCCACATTCTACTGTAGTTGCATTTTAGATCTTGTGGAGCTGGACTTAGCATCTACATCTACGTTCATTCATGCACAACATATCCAAAATTCAGAGCATTTAGACTAGGTACCAGAAAGTTATCGCTATCAGAAGATCAACTATTTTTCTTAGAATAGAGCATCCTAAAAACCTCTGATAATCTGCTAAAGGAGAAGAGTTGAGGAGCATTCCTCAACTTGTGGAGCCTAATGACACATCATTCATGAATCTTTGGTTTGTGGTTGACCTTCCCCGAGATCTGCACATCATTCCATTCATTTACGGAGGAACTCGATGCAATTAGGTTTGACCTATCCGTGTACACACGTTACAACTCTTCATTGGAGTTTGTGATCTTCCTTGGCTGACGCTGTGGAATCTATGGTTCCAGAGATGATATATATTGATGTAATAGATGCCTAGGAAAGTAGTTAATGATTGATTTTGTAGTTGATAGTTTGGATTCTTTGTGAAGGAGCTTCAAAGATATACCTTGAGCATATTCTAATATTTTGTAATCAGGCCTGTGAGCCCTAATTGTAAGCTCGCATGTTGCTGGTCGATCTATATTTGAATTGTATGATATACTAAATGATTGAATCTGTGTTTGTTTCATATCTCTGAGTTGTTTCCATTGTCTTTACTCTTGTTGCACGGTCTAGACAGTTCATTCTGTAAACCCTTGTACTATGATTGCACCAACTATGTTTCATTTATTGATGACTTCTCTAGATATACATGGGTTTACTTTATGAACCATACTTATACTATATTTTCTACTCTAAAGAGTTTAAAGCACTTGTTGAGAAATAAATAGATAGGAAAGTAAAGGTTTTGAAAATAGATAATGGTGGTAATGTTTTTTCTAGAATAGATTTTGATGATCATTTCATGCATGTAGGGATTGTCAAGTATAAAACAACTCCATATACTTTGTAGAAAAATAGAGTGGCAAAATAGACGACTATGAATTTTATGGATAATGATAGAAGTATTCTAAGTAGTGCTATGCTTGAACAACATTTCTAGGCTAAAGCTATACACATTACTTATTACCTAATTAATAGGTCTCCCACTTTTTCTCTAGTTGACAAAAGACCCCATGAGGTATGGATAGATAAAATCCCATCTATTTCTCATTTCATAGTTTTTGGAATTAAAGCATATGTTCATGTCCCAATATTAAATTGTTCTAAGCTTTATTTTAGGGATAACAAGTGTTTTTTGTGGGCTATGGTGAGAACATCAAGGGTTATAAGCTTCGAGATCCTTTAGCAATGAAAATATTATATTCTAAGGGTGTTATTTTAGAGAGCTTAGGGAATTTAAGAATTATGAACAACCTCATGTGAAGTGCAAAAAAATAGTGCATTTTGATATTGATAATGATCATAGGAAGATGCACATACAAAACAACATGATGGAGAAAATGAGGAAGAAGAAGGTTCATGTTTGATATTTGATGAAGAACAATATGAGCCTCTCATTACACCTTTGAGAAGGTCCATTAGACAATGTAATTTGGTTAAAGGGTTTAGTCCTTCTAATTATAGTTGTGTATTTTCTTAATATCATGTACTGACAATGAACCTAGATTTGTGAAGGAAGCTTTTTATTTAGATGAGGAAGAGCCTTGGTTATAGGCCATGAAAGATGAAATAAAGGCTTTGGGGAAATGTGACACATGGGATCTAGTTGAGATGCCCAAGGGGAAGAAATCCATTGGTCGCAAATGAGTATTTAAAAATAAATTTAAAGAAAATGGTAAGTTGGAGTGGTATAAGGTTTGGTTAGTGGCAAAGAGCTACTCCTAGGTTGAGGGAGCAGATTTTGGTGAGATATTTTATCCTATGGATAAATTAACTTCTATTAGATTCCTTCTTTCCGCATTTGATTTAGAGGTAGAGAAAATGGATGTAAAAACAACTTATCTACATGGGGACCATGATGATGAAATGTTTATGAAACAACTTGATAATTTTTGGTGAAGGGACATAAGCACTTCGTTTATAGGTTGAAGCAATATTTCTATAGTTTGAAGTAGTCACTGAGAATGTGTTTCAAAAAATTGATGCTTTTACATTGGATCATGACTTTATTAGAAGTGAGGAAAATCACTATGTTTATTTTAAATTAATTGATGATCAACTACTAATCATTGTCCTATACGTTGATGATATGCTATTTATTGGAAATGATGAGGGGCTACAAAATACATTTTGGGTACAAAAATATTCAAGGATTGGGTTAAGAAAAAACAATGGTTAAATCAAAATAAGTATGTTGGCACTATTTTGCAGCATTTTGTCATGCAAGATTGCAAACTAGTTAGTATTCCATTTCTGGTTGGCACTAGGTTATCTTTAGAATAGTGTCCTAAAACAAATGATGAACTTGAAGAGATGCAAAAGGTTCCATATGCCAGTGTTGTAGGAAGCCTCATGTATTCAATGGTCTATAGAAGACTTGATATTGCCCAAGCAATAGATGTTCTGAGTAGGTTTATGTTGAATCCTAGTAAAGAACACTAGACTTATGTCAAAAGGATTTTTAGATATTTACAATCTAGAATGTCTAGCAATCACATTTGTTATCATGGCACTGATGATGTAGGTGAGACAGTTGATTTATAGGGCTAAGTTATTGATTTTGGCTGGGTTGGTGATCTAGATTGTAGGAGGTATACGAGTGGCTATTTCTTTACTTTGTTTGGAGTAGTTAGTTGGATGAGAAAAAGACAATCTATAGTTGCATTATGCACTATAGAAGAAGAGTACATTGCTACAACACATGCTTATAAAGAGACAGTGTGGTTAGAAAGATTGTGTTCAAGTATTATCTTTCAGTGTAAACATGTTAGAATCAAATGCAATAGTCAAAGTGTCATATCTTGCTTAAACCCCAATGTATCATGCTTGCATAAAGCACATAGTGTTTAGTATCACTTTGTTCAAGAAATGGTTGAAGGTGGCACTCATGTTACAAAAAAGTGGACAACTTGAAGAATGTTACAGATTCTCTCACTAAGCTAGTGAGCACAGAGAAGTTTGGTTGGTGTAGAGAGGGCATGGGTCTCTCCTCTTCAAGAGCTTGATTGATTTTGTTATTTAATTTCAATGTAAATGTCAAGTGGGAGAATCTTGGGATTAGGTGTCATACACCTTGCAAATCCCTATACATGTTTAGTTGTTTTAATTAACATTGTTGATAAATAGTTGTTATGTCTCCAAGGAACATGAAGAGGTAGACTTGGATGCCCCTCTATGTGGTAGGAAAAGTAAATTTATTATTATTTATTTTCTCACATGTAATTGTAGTGGCATTTAAGTTAGGTGTTATTTTTGGGAAGATATTGGAGATTAGGTAAAGATCAGGATATATAAGAAGATGTCAGATGATCTTCTTCAAGGGGATCTTATGATAAATTTGGTCAATTCCCATGGAGCACCTAGGATTGGAATCTTGTCAATTTGACCATTATGATAGAATTTATGATGCTTATGATAGTGTAAGGTGTCTAAGAGGAGTTACTATTCAAGGTGTGTTGATTGATTTTGAAACGTGTGAGATTCCACATGAGGTTTGTGACACCTAGATTTTGGATAGTGGTTTTGGCGTGGCTTATTTTGGAATACCATTGATGGTATCTTGCATTCATCTCTCCTATATATTGGTGCCTTGAGATGGTTTTGCAGACCGTTCAAGCATTGTTATGCTGCAAAAATTTAGAGGGATAAGTTGATGTATTGTAAATTCATTATTCATTAATACAAGCATGGGTCTCTTTGGGTGTGGAGTTTTTCTGAAAGGGTTTCTCCACATAAATCTACTTGTTATGATTTGCACTTCTTTTATGGTTGATTTCCATTTTTTTTATCTATCATTGTAAATGAATTTGGAGGCATAAAATTCAACATAGCTCATTGTTTAGTTACACTTTGTCCCAACATATATTAGACATATGTAGCTAATTGTGCATTTCCTACATAGGGGTAGGGGGTTGAAGCCTTGTTAGTCACATTCATGAAAAATGTTGAAGGATTAAGTGAGATGTAGACAAGAATGAGGCTAAAGAGTCTTTCTTATTTACTCAAAATGGCTAATTCTTTGCATTACTTGTTATTCTTGGCATTTATTGATTAAGACTAAAATGTAATACCTTTTAGGGTTCTTTAGGAGGTAGAGATAATGAAGACCATTTTGATCATCTCATACACCACATTATTGTTTTGAGCTTATATTATTTGATTTTAACCTTTGTAAACAATTGAGTGTGATTCAAATGAATTGGAAGGTAGATTTTATACACCTAAGAATGCGAGGTAAGCCTATTTTATATTCATAGTCAATGTAAAAAAGTTTAAGCATACCAAAGATCTATAAGGGTTTGTGATAAGGTTGGATACAATATCAACACATTCTTTAGAGAACTTTTTCCCTCTTAAAAAGAAGAATTCTCTATTTAATGGGTGGATTGTGAATTTATAAGAATGGATGAAAATTTTCAAAATGTTTATTTAAAGAGATTTGGCCTAATTATTTTCTATCTAAGAATAAAACTATAGTTTAATATAATTTCTCTATAAGGGTTGAGAATCCCATATTGTTTGAGTCCCCCTATAGCCCTCATAACACAATTTTTAATAAACATGAAAGTACCATAGAGTATGCACTTCCTTGTAACAGTAAAGAATTTAATAGTGTGAATTGTTCCTACATGGCTTAGACTAGTAAATAAAGGTGGAGGTCTTATTGTACACTCTTATAGAATGCTGTACTATTTACATAGGACAATTAATATATACTAGAAAATTAATAATATTCTCATCCTTGGTATAAAATTTTCATATCATATTTAATCCTTAAATATTTACACAAAGATATTTTCTAAGGTTAATTACGCCGAAGGCGTTCCCTTTGTGAGAGAGAGGGCTGACTTTTAGAATCTATGGTTGAAAATCGTCCACATTAGTGCCAAGACGATTGAAACTTCGCAGGCCGTTTGATTTTGCCAGCTGTGTTCCAAATTTCTCCCTGATGCACCGATCACCACTTTGTTGACTCCTTCGAACCCGTCGATGTGACTTAAACCGTCGGCCACACATTACTCCCTTCTTTCGACACACTTCAGTCACTCCGATACTACTCCCAAAACATGCTTGTGGGCCAGACATTTCTCATCAGTGAACTACAACTTCGCTTGGCCGATACACCGCCGATACACCGATACATTGAACATTTCTCATGCCGGAATATATTGGCCAGAAAGTCTAAAGAGTTCATCACCACTTTGAATATTTTTATCAATTTGTTTGTCATGTAAAGGCAAATAAATTTCATGATCTGTGGTTGTCTTTCCCCATGTCCGGTGTTCTTGAAATATACAATAAAAATGTCTTGAACCAGATTGTGGAGTCTAGAGAAAAAATATAATTATAGTCCCTGCTCAATACCCCCAATATGCATTTTGATTTAACAATATAGTAACAACATGTGTTTCAATGAATTGAGAGAACATGCTTACCATGATATCTGAATAGGCCCAGTTGTAATAATAGGCTTTCTAGAAGTGCAAGGAGCCTGGTGTGAGTTGCAGTAATCTCCACCTCCATTCTCTTTGAGGAAGCAGTACCCCCAAGTGTATGGACCATCTGGTGCCATTGGCCAGCCACCTGTTGACACAACATCCCTAACCTTAACAAACTACAAATATAGTTTAGATCGCCCAGGTCAAAAGCAGCAATTATCATCAATGACATGGGCAGCCATGAATATTAGAAAAGGCAGTAATTATTAATATGAAAGCAGCGATGATATTATTAAAACTATGAAATGAAACTAATTACTGATGGTTTCATGTGATGTTTCCAAATCCATTGAAGGCATTGGCTGCTGCAATGAAGGCGGGCAAAGTTTCAATATAGATAACCAACGTGATTCTTGGAAAGCAGTGATCTTATGTTTGAGTGTCCATTCGTCCTATGCCCCTCCTGCGTAATAGCCATATACCATTTTAGGAAGCACTTGGCTTGCTAATTCACTGAACTCACTCACATTTACAGGCTCTAAAGCAATTGTTTTTTGCAATTTTACTAGACCTTAAAAAATTATATACTTAAGGATTTCAGAGAAGACTTGTAATGCACATATATAGCCCTAAAGTCTTAGGCCTCAGACTTGAAGATTATAAAAAAAAATATATATGGCAGTAGATTTAAGAGGAACAAACAAATAACCATATGCAACACACAAGAAATTTTTATTGTTGTTTGAAAAAACCAAATAGCTACAACACTTATTACATTGTCTTTTTGAAAAGAAAAACTATATGGAAAAAAGAAAAACTATATGGGAAAAACAAACTAAAGATAACATGTTTTTTACATGCATTATCATGCCATAAAAATAGATAGAGAATTCCTAAAACAACTAACAAAAAACTAACTAAAAAATAGAAACTGCACAGCAGTGAGGTCAGCAAAAAACAAATTTGCTGTAGTTATCCAACAACACTTGCATTCATCAACTGTGTATAATGAATGGTGAGAGAGTTCCAAACTCACCAACAACAAAGTGTACATCAATCTTTCTTCTTTTCTATTGATTGTATTCATTTGTGGTTTTAATTTCATTGAAAATGGGCAAAGTGTAAGAGAAGCGGTGGCTATGCTGCCATTTTTACAATGCTGATGCTTTTTTGTGTGTGTGCCTCCCTCTCCCAAGCGCGCACCACCAGAGGTTAAAGCCCACTTTTTATACCTCTTAAGCTAAAGAAATATACATTCTATGAAATCATTCATAGCTTGCAAACTTAATTTTCTGCATCCGTAATTATAGGGTAGATGTTTAGCTTAGGGTTAGATAATAATTCTTTTGTTTTGTATCAAAGCTAAAGTCAAATATAGTTTTAGTTTTGATGGGTCCTTACAAAAGTAACAATACTAATGAATGAAAGACTACTGCATTAGCTACTGCCTTCATACATATTATTATTTCTTCTGGCCATTTTTGTCAAAATAAGAAAGATGAAAGTGAACACAGTATTTTAGCTTTCCTCACATGCAAAACATACATAGATGGAATGGTATACTTGCATTCATTGAATAACAATATTTCATATCTACCATTAGCTAATAAGATTATCTATCCAGCATTATTCAATTTGAAAGATTACAGATTCCAAATGATAATCAATGCAGAAGTTCTCCCTATTATTTCACATGTTGCAGCAAAACTTTTAATCCCAGAACTGGGACATCGTTATCGTTAGTGCCTAACACCAATCACATATTTTGTTAAAGAAATCCTATTCTATAGTATACCCATCCTTGCCAAAACCAACATCTATCTTTTGATCTTATTATTTCTCAAGGACACCATAGCAACGGAGCGAAGAAATGCATTGATAGCTCTGATGGTTGTGATTATAGCAACAAGGAAGTGCATGGTGATGGCACAAACAAGCTAATTCATCAAATTTGGGAAGCGTGTCCAACTTTGGTCAGTCTTTAGCTCTAGCTGTCGAATGTTTACTACGCCACCAATACCACTTATGTTCTTAATAATTTACATAGCCATGGGTCAGAGACAGACTACCAGATGGGATGCATGTAGGAGTGAATTACTTAATGATGTCACGTGTCTTATTAAAATTCAAACATTAGCTATCATTCCACAATTAAACTAGATTATTTTGCTCTCCATAAACCCAGGTTTAAACCATAGTTAATATGCTTTGGTTTCTGATTCTTTTTACATTATCTTGAGGTGTAGAATTTTGGGCTACACTGATTACTATGTTCCGTTTGGGCATTGAATAAGTATGACCTTTATATTAACCATTATAATATGCTTCCTATGTACTATTTTTTCTAGGTTTTAAATTTATGATTATTAGGGTCACTTGGTTTTTAAATTTGGAGCTATGTCAAATTTTATATTTATTTTAATCTTTTCGTTGCTGGTTTTATATTAACTCTAAAATTATAGAATATTAAATGTTTACTAATTTTAAATATATATTTAAATAATTATTAATTATTATATACTTATACTATATTTATATTATTAATCAATAAAAATTTCAATTTCTTAATATGATATTGTAATTTACAATTTAGTTTAATAAAAAAATTAATTTCTTAATATGATATAGTAATTTACAATTTAATTTAATATAAATTTATAATTATGGAAATTATATTTATTTAAATTAATAAAATTTTTTAAAGATAATTTTTTTTTATAATGTAATTTACAATTTAATTTAATATAAATTAATATTTATTTAAATTAATAAATTTTTTATATTAAGCATAATGTTTAATATAACAATTATTACAAATATCTATTGTTTTTATTTTAACTAGCATATTTGTATTTAAGAAAATATTTCTATAATATGTTCTATTTTTTAATTAATTTATGGACAATTGGTATTTGACCATCTACATTCCCTTAATTAAAAATACTTAACATAGAGTAAGATAGATAAGTATTTTGCAATTAAATATAATATTGTGTCTAATCTAAGTTGTTAAATACTAATATATATTTAATATAATTGATTATTACATGTTTATTTATTTATATAAGTATATATGTTCCATTTAATATAATATTAATATATTTAATACTCATAAATATTGAATCCTCAATTATATTTATTAGATTATAAATATTATTATTTTGATTGCACCATCAAAATTGTATATTTACATTAAACATTTATATTTATTTATAACTTATCAATTTCCTATGACATATCCCTTGAACCTCCTATGGGTGCAAGTGCTGGTTATTATGGTTTGGTAGGTAATCCCATTGGTTTTTTTCACTTTTTTAAACAAAACTTTACTGAAAGTAGTTACCACTAATATACATATTTTTAATTTGGGAAGTTGTTTCCATAGGAATTTTTTTTTTTACAATTGTTGTCTTACTATTTATCAAATGTCTATTTGAAATTTAGAATTATGAAATATTTTTTAATGAAAATTTTATATATTAAAATAAAAATATTAAAATATACAGTAAAATATTTTAAAAAATAATATGATATCACATGCCAATGCCAAACTAACTTAGTTAAGAAATAATAATAATAATAATAATAATAATAATAATAAATTCTACCAAACATTATATAACTATTTAAATTTACTATCTATATGTTAACTAGGTTCATAATATATATAATTTAATATATTTATGTATTCATGTAAATAAAAGTATAAATACATCTATAGAAAGATATTAATATAGAGGGTGATCGTTCTCTATATGTTAACTAGATTCATAATATATATATTTAATATATTTATGTATCCATGTAGATAAAAGTATAAATAAATCTATAGAAAGATATTAACCTAGGACAAGAGTGTGCCATTTCTCAATATGTACAATTGTATTAAAGACTTTCCATCAAAATGGCCTAAAATTAAATAGAAATTAATAGTACTATAGTGTAATGCCATTGAAAAAATGGCCTATTGACTTTATCTATACAAAATGTATGTCTATTTTTTTAGGTAATGGTACATAATTACCTTGTTCTCTAATTTAATATCTTTGGTAATATTTGTAGTCCTATACAATCATTATATTTATATAATAAGTATGCAATCATTCATTAATTATATTGTATTTAATTTTTAAAATATTTAATTTTCATATTTATATATATTTTAATATACAATATTGTATATTTAATATTTATATATTTGTTACTTAATTTAATATATATTTTATATAAAATAAGTATATAATCAAATTACAAATATATAAATATTTAATAATAATATGATATTATTATAGAAATACTTTAATAATCTATGTTATATAAAAATATTATATATTAATTATAGAATTATTATATTATTATTTCATATATAAAGCATATATAACTAAATAATAAAAATCTATAAATATTAAATATATAGTATATTTAATCTATATATAGTTTTACAATATAATATTATACTAAAATAAATGTACATATAATATATTTTTGCGTTGGATAATAGTATGTCTCTCTCTTTCAATGTTAAGACGGTCTTTCATATGCAAAAGTTTTTGAACTCAATTTGAAAAGAACAAAGGGTTGCTAAGAGAGCTCTATGGAGAAATCCTCTTAGAATGAAGAAGAAAAAGAAACTTTGTCTCTATCTTTTTATATTTCTAATTTGCATTTTCCTCTAATAATCTTTTGACATAATTAATGAAGCAACAGATTGGAAATATAAGTTCTAAAAGAAGTAAAAATAATAAACAAATTAAAAACCTTATCTAATTATTGATCTATGAATCAAACTTAATCTATTGGCATATATACAATTTTATAATATAATATTTTATAGACATAATTTAATAATTATCAAGGAAAAATTGACATGTATAAAAGTTGTAGCATGCAATTCTAAACACATAAACGTCATTAGAAGGGTGAGAGGTTGTATGGGCGTTAAGAGGACTTGACCTCAGAGTGTATCAACATTCAAGAACATTTAATCAAAATAGTATTTGCATAGTCACAAGGTTGTATGTGAAACTAAAACAAAACAAGTATAGGTAATAGGAAAACAATGGCATAAGGTAATTTAAGACTCCCAAAGGTTAAAAACAAGTGCAAATAGGAGAAGTGAGAAAGAAGATACACTAGGTCAATCGCAAGGAAGTCAATCCAACAAACATTTTGTAACTTAGTGTATATTCAATGAAAAATGACATGTCCTATACAATTTATATGTTGTAGTTACAAATTTAGGTCACTTCAAATTTGTTCAGAACCATTAAACTATTCGAACATGCTGAAATAAATTGTACTATGATGGGTGGGAATGATGCAAAGTGAAATGCGAGTTTCAATATATTGATAAGGAAGATTTAAAAGCAGTATGTAATTTTAAGGTAGATTCGAATCAATAATTTCCATCACATTCTTGAATCCTAAGAATATATAAGCAATACCTAATTTTTAAGGAGGATATAAGAAACAATAAGGAAACTAAAATTTGTGCTTACAAAAAATTAATCGAAAGGTAGATTGTAGTTTGTTATTTTTTATTTTTAATATTAGAATGCAAAATATAAAGTGAAAATATAAAATAAATAAAAATGCACAGATGCACTTATAAAATGGCAGACCCAAGGGGTTATGAAACAATGTTAATACATTTGATATTTGGCGCAATGTATATTTCATACCTACATTAAAACATACAACAAAGTATACATTATGCAGATGCGAAGGGAAGATAAGAAGAATTGAATCGTTGTATATTTCCCACTTACATATCTGGGGATACAAGTGCTTGCGTTCATCGGTATAACATTGCCCGTCGGCAATGTTAGGAATTGTCTCCCCGAAGGTTGTCTCTCGCCGATGAATTTTACCATTGGTGTAACATTCCTTATCCATTGAGTTTGGCGTTTTCTCCTCGAAAAGCATAGTCTCCCCGATAACCGTTGGCTATCGGCGTAACTTATATCATCGGCAATGTTAGGAATTGTCTCCCCGAAAGGTATGATCTCCCCGATGGCCATTGGCCATTGGTATAACTAGAATGATCGGCCGAGTTCAAAGTTTTCTCGCCGAAGGTTGTTCTTTCGCCAATGAAACATTTGGTCACCGGCATAACAAGGTCTATCAGAGTTCGATGGATTTGTCTCAGCGAACGATGTGGTCTTACCGATAACATTGGTCATCGGCATAACTTTCAATATCAGCAATGTTGGGTTTTGTCTTGGCGATGAGTAATCTTACGCTGATAACATAGAAGGAAGCTCATCGGTATAACATCGAATTTCGGTCAAGAAATTTTTGGACTCGCCGATAGTGTTATATCACGCCAATGGGCGGGAAAAGACAAAGCGATGGCATTTTGAGATCAATATCAACTTTAGAGGTACAAGGCAACATAGCTTTATTTTCTGGGTTCATAAATGGGAAAATTTTATTGTATCGTACTCTTTGCATATGCACTGGATTCACATAGTCTATCTGTTGCACTAAGAAAGCAAGAAGAGGACTGATTAAGAACACTTTTATATGGAAATAGTTAGAAAAGGTATATAATTTATATAGCTATTTTTTTGGACTATACACCATTCTACTCTTGCTCACAAGAAAGTTTGTTTACAATAATGCATACACAATTTTTTACTCCACTTTATTATAGGATTTGAGAGTGAAAATGATGGATCGATATCATGGAGTAAAAAAGGGAAAATAAATATCAGTTGATAAAACATAATTGCATATATTATAGATACTCCCTTTTATAGGATACTAATATTGGAAACAAAAAAATTCCTCTCTATTGTTGTCACAAATAAAACTGAGTAAATTTACAAAATATTTGTCTACATATGCAATTTTCATACCTTTGTTTATATACACAAGTCGCAACTTTGGTTTTACTTTCATTGCTTGCTAATCTTTTTACATATGAATATTACGAATTATGTTCTTAGCATCAATTCTATATGTCCAACTTCTTACATTGTATAGTTAAATTATTTGATTACACTATAGTATGTTCCTTGAAAATAAAAATAAAAAATATTCCTTTTGGTTTCATTTTTTCCTCAAAAAAAAGGTTCAATTCTAAATGATCATTATACAATTGTATGGAAACCACTATAAATAAGCTTACTTGCAATTTACTTGGTCGATTTAATATAGTTTGAACATACAATATACATATTTCTGCAATTTCTTTCGGCATACCCATTGCACACTACAGTTCAATTGCTAGTTTAGAGTTTAAGAAAGAGTCATTTGCACAAGATTTTTTTAAAATAGATAGTGCTTTCTTTTGAAGTTGCATGAGTTTATATAAATACAAATTTAGTAGAGCCAAATAGAAGTTAAGGAGAGATGTTTAGTTTGGTGTGAAATTATGGGTGATACTCTAATTACACATTAATTATTTCAAAAATTAAATAATCACTAATAATTTGACATGTCTCATCTATAGTAAATAATTGTCCTATTTTT
The DNA here is from genome assembly GCA_027924645.1 of Cunninghamia lanceolata. Classification (NCBI taxonomy): domain Eukaryota; kingdom Viridiplantae; phylum Streptophyta; class Pinopsida; order Cupressales; family Cupressaceae; genus Cunninghamia; species Cunninghamia lanceolata. The sequence continues at coordinate 4,044,037 of BSBN01000430.1, read as the reverse complement.
ATTAACAAAAAATTACTTTCTAACTAAGAAATAATTGTCCTATTTTTATTAACAAAAAATTACTTTCTAACTAAGAAATAATTGTCCTATTAGGGATTAGGTGTCCTACTATTAGAACATGAGCGGGGTACTTGGTCGTCTCCCCTAGCCTAACAAAATTCTTGTGAAAAAATAAATGAAAGTAACATTATCTACTTTGTAATATAAAAATAGTGATAAAAAAATTGTTCTTGAGAGCTTCAGGATTTAACTGTGTGTAAGTTTTTTATCTCAACGTTTTGGATCACACTCCGTGATCTATCATCAGGAGAGCTAGAAAAGAGAATGAGAAAAGTGATGGATCATGGAGTGTGATCCGAAACGTTGAGATAAAAAACTTACACACAGTGAAATCCTGAAACTCTCAAGAACATATTATCGATAAAAAAAATTCTTTACTACTCTTACAAATATGCCCCCTTATTTATTGCTCTTACCTACTCAATTTATACAAACTATGTATACTTTAAGTTTCCCATATATAAAAAAATAATGTTTAATTTTATACTACTCCTTCCCACATTCTCTGCGCACCATTACACAATAAGGGGCAAATGTACCATAAAAACAGTGACAAGTCAGATCACAAAATAAAAAATGATTTTCAAAACTTGCCGTCGGCATGATTTTTGATAAGTGTTTTGGTCAACCAATCTCAAAGGGGTTAGTTACTCCTCTCACCCCCCTATCATATCAACCATGAATACACTTACACTTCAATAGCTATCGCAGACCGCAGACGATTAAATAGCAGAACATTAAATATTTGGCAAACCAAACTTGAAACAGAACATAAGTTGCACCAGACTTGTATAAAATTGCCTAAAGAGGCTTAAATTTCATGTCAGCTCCTTTGTACGGGACGGCGTGCATGCACCCCAAGCTCTCTGCAACATTACTCCAAAATCCCTGGAAGAAATCTGCACCTTACACGTCTATAAATTTGAGAATATGGGAAGCTCAAGTAGCGTATATAAAGAGATGAAAGAGAAAAAAGGTTCAATTAATTGCGAAATAACTATGTGCACTGTTATGTCCAAGCGCCACCGTCCGTGAATGGGAAATGATACAGGCTCGCAGTACCTTATAATCAATGGCAAACTAGATGCCCATTGCCTAAACGAGATGCCTATGTTAAGTGGGATGATGGTTTGTTGATAGTGGAAGGTTGTTTCGGCTTACTCCATAGTTTTTGTTGTGAATGAGGTGTAAAACTGCTATTGATTGTTTGATCATTAAAATGGATGATATTTAAGTAGAGCTACTTCGAGTCTGCTCCATTCTGGCATTGATTTTTGAAAATATGTCAACTCCAGGCCTTGCGTCGAGGCCCACGCCACTGCTCGGCTTATTTTTTGAGTCTTATTTTGGACTTCTAAAACTAAGGTTACTTTTCTTCTTGGCCTTTAAAACTTACATTTGTTTTAGTATGTTTGTTACCTATAATCTATTTCAGTTACATTAGTACCTTTTGTAATCACTAGAGGTTTATTAACTAAACCGCTAACATTTATAAGCTCATAGTTCACATTTTTGCTAAACACTAGCAGTTAAGTTTTACAGTCAACAGTTAAGTTGTACAATCAACAGTTAAATTGTATGCAAGAGTTAACCGCCAGTACCTTTTGAGAGTGCCTAACATAGGCATTTTTTTCATTTTGTTCTAACTTTTTCAATGGAAAGGTGTTTTTGTGCACTTTGCTTCAGCGAAGTCAAACTAATTTTTTTTTGCCTTTTTGACTGGGTTTTTAAACCTCGAAATTCATTGTTATCGCAATTTTCGATAGGGCATTTAACTTTTGCCCACGACATCGAAAATTAGCATTTTTTTTTTTAAATTGCTCAGAATTTTACAAGGAATTTACTAGTGCAGGTAAAATTCAGTTTTGGGTAGCAGGGTTTCAAAAATTTGTAAAAATCTCTGTCTATTATAAACAGATGATTTGGCTTCCAAACTTGCACAATTTGTAATTTTTCTCTTGCATATCTTTTTTGGGGGGCTTCTAAATTAGTCAAAATCCTATCAGGGGGTAAAACTTTTATTTCTGATTTGATAGTGTTTAAAATTTGATCATGTCTCCCATACACAATCCTTTCCATTTGAGTATTGTCAATTGTTGAATGCATAAGACAACTAAGAAGGGGGGGGGGGGGGGGTGAATCAGTTGTAACTTATAATTTCAAAAACCCTCAACCACATTAACCTTTAAATTGTTATGATGATTGAGCATGAAAAACAAATATCAGAAACTCAATCACAACAACATCAAACACAAGAGAATGCCAGATTTTACGTGGAAAATCCAAAACAGGGGAAAAGCACTAGCTCACAATATAATATGATAAAACAACTGGTTAAGGTTGGTACAATTGGTGGACTCATTGTCCAAGAATGCTCACTGCAGGTGGCTCATTGCCAAAGGACACACTGTCCTGAAAGAAAGAGATAGAAGAAACAACTCACTGCCAAGATTTGAACTGTTATAGTTGCATCTAACACATGCATGGAGTACAATTCCAATTAAGCTCAAAAATAGTAGACACCTTTTGCTCACTGCATTCAGTAATCTAACACATGAAGGCCTGTGTTGCTCCTCACTCAATCACTTTATCACTCACATCATATCCATCACGTACGCACACAAACATGATCCCTTTGACACTCTTTTATACCGTCTTCAACCTTGAGAACATTCTCCAAGGTTGGCCCATCATAACTTAACACATATCTAATTTAAATTAGGTCTGGATCTAAACATTCCCGTGGTAGAAAGGAATGAAAGAAGACCACAACACACCTTAGTTTGGACCTAAATTTATCCAAGCACGCTACTCCACACTTGCACAATAACTAAAATAGCTCTGTAAATAGTATAAACATACAAGGTTAGCCAAACCTGTGTAATACAATGAACTGTTTAAGTACACGCTTCCTCAAGGAAAGATATGGCTCACTGACCATACACAACACTTGAACATGCTTTAGAATCTTCCATAAACATCTCGAAGCAACCTGAAAACCAACAAACTCTTCTGCAACAACTTTCACCTGAAGAAATTTCACACTGGAGCACTCAACTGACTCTGTCATATACTGCCACTCAAGAAATCAACTTGTGGACCACAAACCATAAATAACTTCAACTGGAGAAAGATATGAACCTTATAAGCACAATTACAGAACCACAAGACCTAAAACCTCTTTGCGGAGAAATGCAGAGCAAAGACATTTCTCTTACACATCTCTTCAACACTCAAAAACATAGTCCACATTTTGGTGAACACAACTTCCTTTGCACGATGAATCAAAGCATACTATTTGGAATATAACAGCTTTGAACATATCTTAACTACATATCCAAACTGCAAAGACAAATCTTCAATATAGAGGGAATGTGGAGCAAAAACAAAACACTACTCGCTAAGCCAAAAAACCACTTCACCACACTGTTTCCTTTATTAATAAAAATTTCTCAAAAGCACTTAGAAACTAACCATCAGAAACATATTCTTAGGATCTTCAGTACTTCCTCAAGGCAACCAAATCATCTTCAACAAAGCAACTCAATCAAACAATAACAACCTCATCACTAGACACAATTGACTCCAATGACAACACAAGCTTGTTGACATCAATGACAACAACAATAGCACATACTTGCAACAATCTCCCCCTTTGTCATTGATGGCAACATATAATGTGAAAAACCATCAAGACATAGCTCTGCATAAGACTCCTTTTCTTTCTTACTCTCCCCCTTTCTTTTACACATCCTACCCTCTCTTTGACCACAGGCTCTTTTCTTTTTCACATTGGTCTCTCTCCCCCTTTGACATCAATGGCAAAGGGTGATACTCCCCCTATCTGCAACAATCATCATGACCACTACATGTTTCCCCTGAGAGGTAGCCTTCAACATCAGTCCACAATAAAGAATGAATCTTGAAATCCACTAGATTGATGCAATTCCTTATGCATCTAGTTCAAAGGAGGAGGGGCAATAACCCCTAACTTCTCCTAGAGATACTCAAATGTATCCTTAGGAAGAGCCTTGGTGAATATGTTAGCAACCTAATCCTTTGTAGGCACATACTCAAGCTTCACTTCATTCTCTGCAACCTTCTCTCTCAGATAGTGATACCAGATTGAAATATGTTTTGTTCTTGAGTGCATCACTAAATTCTTTGAAATGTTGATGACACTGGTATTATCACAAAAGATAGGAATTGGCTCCTCATACACAACATTAATATCCTTCAAAGTTTGATTCATCCAAAAAAACTTGTGTACAACAAGATACTGCTGCAATATATTTTGCCTCCATAGTAGACAAAGATATTGAATCTTGCTTCTTACTTAACCATGACATCACTTTGTCTCCAAGAAAGAATACATCACCACTTGTACTTTTCCTGCCATCTACACATCCAGCCCAATTTGCATCTGTATAAGCACTCAGAGAAAATTCAGTACCCTTTGGATACCACAATCTATGATCTAGAGTGCCCTTTAAGTATCTAAATATCCTCTTCAATACTGCAACATGTGACTCTCTGGGATCTTGAAATCTAGCCACAAGACAAATTGCAGGTATAATATCCGGTCTAGTAGTAGTCAAGTGTAACAATCCTCCAATCATTGACCTATACCTTCTCTAACCAGCCTTAGGTGATTCATCATTCTTGCTTAGCTTGCAACTAGTTGTCATAGGAGTACAAATTGGTTTAGAGTCTTCCATTCCAAACTTCTTCAACATTTCCTGGACATACTTGGATTGTGAAATGAAAATACCTTTATCTATCTAATTGATCTATAGCCCAAGGAAGAGGTTCATTTCTCTACACATTAACATCTCAAAATCTTTCTACATCTCATCTACAAAGTTCTTATACATGCCTTCATTTTCACCGAAGATTATGTCATCCACATATACTTCAACAATCAAAATTTGACCTTCACCTGCTTTGATGTACAAATTTTACTATCGATAGAACCCTTATTGAAACCTTTGTGTAATAAGTACTTATATAGCCTTGCCTCCCAAGCTCTGGGGGCTTGCTTCAATCCATACAGAGCCTTCTTCAATCTGCTTGAACCCTATCTGGTTTTTCTGATAACTGAAATCCATCTAGTTGTTCTATGTATACCTCCTCTTCTAACTCACCATTCAAGAAAGCAGAATTCACATCCATTTGATATACTTTGAAATCCTTATGTGCTGCAAAAGCCAAAAACATCCCGATGACCTTCATCCTTGCCACCGAAGCAAATGTTTCTTCATAATCTATTCCTTCTACTTGTGAGTAACTTTTACACACAAGCCTTGCCTTGTTTCTTACCACTTCTCGATTCTCATTCAGTTTGTTTCTGAATATGCACTTAGTTCCAATCACATTTTTGTTTGTTGTTCTTGGGACAAGTTCCCAAGTCTGATTCTTTTCAATCTGCATTAGTTTTTCTTCTATAGCCTTGATCCAATTCTCATCCTTGCATGCTTCGCTTACTATTTTAGGTTCAACTTTAGAGAGTAAACATAGATTTACCTATTCTTCAGCAGCTTTCCTTCTTGTCACCACACCTTTGTCCTTATCACCAATGATTTGATCTTCATAATGATGCTTCTGCACATACTTGGGAGATTTAGGAGTCTTTTCCAGAGCTTCTTCTTTTTCAATCTATACTTCTTTTTTATCAGTATTTTCTTCTTCTTTGCAAGATGACTCATCTGATTCATAACCATCAACTTTTGAATTCTTTTGTATATCTTCATCAACTTTGACATTTGCACTCTCAACAATCCTTCTTAACCTCTTATTGTAGCACTGGTAAGCTTTGCTTTTAGTAGAATACCCAAGGAAAATACCTTCATCAGACTTTGCATGAAACTTTCCTAGATTTTCTTCATCCCTTCTGATATAGCATTTGCTTCCAAACACTTTGAAGTACTTAATAGTAGGAATCTTTCTATACCACAACTCATAAGGTGTCTTTGTACTTGTTGTCTCTTAGATTAGCACCCTTGCTACAGCTGTAAAACTTTAGCAATCTGGAGAAACATGGGAATGATCTCGAAGTGTGGGACCTTGTGAACTGAGATCAGAACTCCAGAGAAGGCCGGCTTCCTAGCTGGTTATCACCTAAAATCTATTGAATTTGTAGAGGAAAAGGGAGAAGGAATGCTCTTTAAATGAAAGATAAATCTGGAAAACTTGAAAGATAAGGGTGATGCACTAGAAAATAAAAAGAAACTTTCACAGAACTGAGAAAATGCACAAAATGATTGGATACAACCAATAAACATACACAGATCAAGTTGATTTTAACAAAGGCAAGGAACAAGAGCTAACTAGAAGGAATTAAACATTCACAAACACATCATTCTTTGATCACACAGGGTTAAAATAACATGAAGAGGTAAAATAACCAGCATGTATTCAATCAAAAGGCATGGTTACAGTCTAGGAAAAGCTCTGTTTGGAATCAGAAAGCCTATATTACTAAAACTTCCAATGTCCAATGCTTTTTTACATCTCATGATTATGCATATATAGCATTTGCATTTTGACCTAAGTTGGTTACAAAACAATTTGCCCATGGGCTCTGTCAGAAAAAAAAAATATCTGCCTCTGAAGGGACGTCCACCTGCAAGAAGTTATGGCATGAGATATTTGGAATGGGGGTAGATGGAAGATATTTTAAATCTTCAATGTGAGCTGTTGTATCATCGACCTGTACCCATAAATGCCACAAATATCTGCATTTCCATATGCCAAATTGGTCGCTGAAACATCCAGTCGATCGAGCCTGTAGACTTGCATTAAATTTTGAAAGTGGAGATATCCTCCATAAAGCCCGCCAGATGAAAGAGGAGGCAAAAACAAGCATATTTGCCTCTTGCAGTATGTTGAAATTCACCAAAATGAGGGAGATATGGGTGGTCAAAGTTGCGGTCAAACTGCATCTGTATATCGCTTTGCATATGTGACTTGAATCGCCATCTGAATGACCCTTTGAATCTGCCTTTGCATATGCAAACTACTTTGTATATATGAGGTTGTTGGGGTGACTTTTAGCTGAGTCACTGATATGCAAAGTTTTGTCGAAATGTTCATATACGTGCTTTTGCTTTTCGGAATTTTAAACGGCCTTTGAAGTCGTCTTTGCATATGCAATTGTATATGCATTTGTATATACAATACAACAGCTACATACAAGAGCGGGCCCCTACTTTTGTACCTCCCTTATTCGCTGCATTTGAATCAGCCTTTGGATCGGCTTTGGCACGTGGCACTATCTGATTGGCCATTGATATGTCCTGAGACCCATCACTTGAACATTTAAATGCTTTATCGGCCGTCAGAAAGACATTAAATTGAGCCGCCAATATACATTGTCTCGCTGAAAATCCCTGTATATGACCTTTGTATATTGACTTGTATATGAAATACAATCGCATATACATACAATGTGGAACTCAAAGGATTATCGACCATATTGGAACTTTGGAATAGGTCCGGCCCTTGTATCTTTGCCTTCTTGCATGTTGACATATACAAGCACTTCTACATACATGCTGCGAAACTCAACATTGAATTTGCCAAATTTGATTTCCTAGTCGGGTCCACCTTGTATATTGCCATTGTATCTAACCTTTGTATATCGCATATATAATGCGAAATATACAAACAAAAGATGCATACAACTACTTGTGTCTTTATCGACCAGAATGTATATTCATTTCGGGTCTGGGACTTGTATATCAGGAATGTATATGCCCTTGTATATGCGATTGTATGTGCAAAGATACAATCGCATATTCATACAATTTGGTGGACCCCACCTCTTGTATCTTTTGTATGTTTCCTTGTATATTACCTTTGCATCCTTTCTTTGTATCATTGCCTTGTATATCGCATATACAATGTGACTTGTATATGAGATACAATCGCCTTTGCACAAAAGCGGACCCCACCTTTTGTATCTCCCCCTTTGTATGTGTGCATGCATCGGCTGGTGGAGAGACTTTAAACTGAGTCACTGATATACAAAGTCTCATCGAAGACACTTGTATCTTTGCATTGCATATGCCTTTGTATGTTTGCCTTGTATGCTTCATCGGCCATTGGAGAGACTATGAGTTGAGCCGCCGATATACATTATCTCGCCAAAAATCCCTTGTATGTCTATCTTGTACATTCACCTTTGCATCTTTCCTTTGTATATTCTCTTGTATATGTGGACATACAATGTGAACATACAACAAAACATATAATTGTATATGCATACAAAATGACAAAGTATAAAACTGAGAAATACTGCGATAGAAAGCACTCGAAGACAAAAGATTTCTGGGTTTTTTTGGGTTTTCTGCAAGGATTCTCTAGGTGAGATTTTTGGGATTTTTGACAAGGCATAGCATGAATATTTGAAGGATTTAAACCTTGTAGGGTTACTTTCTAAAGGATTTTCAAGGAAAATACAAGGTGAGCTATTTGACTCTGGACAGAGGAAAATAGGCCAACATTGTGGCGACTTTTATGGGATGTTTGCCTGCTAAACAATTAGACCAGTGGCCTTAAGCATCCGTTGGGCATGGAGTCACATAGAGACTAAAAATATATATTTGACAAACAATCCTGACCTTAGTAACTCATCATATCAGTAATGAAGAACATTTGGAAGACCAAAACCAAAACAAAATGCTGAAAGCAACCCATGAACTGTACTAGACAACACTTAGGGAAAACAAAAAGGGATCTAAACTATTGTGTAGCAGCACTTTATTGAAAGCAAGAAACCTAATTTACTGATTTACAAGGTAAGTCATACCTCAAAACACCTCTTTAGGTGTATCCCATTAACTGGAATAGAAAAATTTTCTCCATCTATATTTGATAACTGAAATGTATTGTGCTCCTTGCATTCAGTAATGATAAATGGGCTACCCCACATGCTATCAAAGTTGGAGTGCTTCCCTAGCCTGCTTTTCAACTCATCCCATTTGAGTACCATATCACCTTCCCTAAAAATTCTGGAAGTGGCTTTCTTATCAAAAACTCTTTTTGTTTGAAGTTGATGATACTCCATAGCTTTCATAGCTTTATCTCTAATCTCTTCAAGCTCCATAAGTTGAGCATATCTGACAGCCATGGGGTCTTCTTCTTCAAACATCTCTAGTTGATTCATGATATCTAGTACTGGAAGCTCTACAGACATAAGGAATCTTGCCTCTTTTCCATAAACTAACATATATGGGGAGTTTCCAATAGACCTCTTGGGAGTTATTCTATTTGCCCATAAAGCATATTTCAGATTGGTGTGCCAGGTCCTTTGGTTGTCCTCCATTGATCTCTTGATAATCCTTATGAGATTCTTATTTGTGGATTTGGCCAAACCATTACCCTATGGGTAATAATTTAATGAAGTGTTCAGATAGATTACATTCTTAACAGCCCAGTCAGTTATTTTCAATCCAACAAAGGCTAAAGCATTGTTTGAGATAATTGACTCAGGTACTCCAAATCTGGATACCAAATCATGATAAAAGTTCAAAACAACATTCTCATTGAATTCCTTCATAGCCACTACTTCAGTCCACCTGGTGAAATAGTCTGTTGCTGTAAGCACCCACCTATGGCCTGCACTTGATGATGGGTTAATGGGACCTATAAAATCAATGCTCCATCTCATGAAGGGCTGCTCTACTTGAATTGGCTACAGAGGTAAAGCTGGCAGCCTGATGGGGAGCCTCAGTCAGTAAGACTTACTCTGTCAGCCACCTTGTAACTTATCACTCTGACCATTGTAGTCACCCCGACGTGAGGTCTAACAACCCTGACTATCAACAAGAATAATACCATTGGCGAACACTTATGAACCTTGGCTGATGAATATACCAGCTTAGTATATGCTTGGCGTGACTTGAGCTATCGATCAGACTTACCTTGGAGTTGCTGATACACTGATTCCTCCCGATGGATCTTCTATCAATGGCTCGATCCTCTCTTCAGCGAGACCACCCTCATTGCTCTGAGCGAGGAATGCTTTTCTGATGGCCTCTATCTCACCGATAATAGCTCCAACTCCTCCGATCCAAACCTTAGCACATGGAGATGCTAGGCGATCTATTGTGCACACTCTAATTTGGTCCTCTGTGCCACCGAATAGGAAAACAAAATAGGAAACAAAAATAGAAATTTGTATAACGAAGCCATTCCACTGATTTCAACAGAAATCTCACCAGTGGAATGCTTCACCTTGACATTTTGCAACAACAAAATTACAGAAAGGAAAATAAATCTATAGCTATGCAATTTGTATTTACAGAGAATGGAAAATAGTTTGATGACATAGAATAGTTTGATTTCTCCTTCACAATGCTCGATTACAATCGCACAATTGCATTCAATTACAATATCATATCCTAAGTTGGTTCATTTCCCTGGGTTTATAAGCTCACCAGAGGAACACCAACCATTTTCCAAGCGGCTAGGAGACTGATTCCTAGTGGCTGGGAGAAAACTAACCATCTCCAAGCGGCTGGGAGACCAACCGTTTAACAACTAACTTGACAAATGTGACCTAAATACTTGGGACTTACAAAAGTTTGTTCTAAGTCTTGAAGAACCTAGATACAAACAAAAATGACATGCATTGGTCAAATAGACCTTATTACAACACAAAACATGATTTTATAAACAAAACATGAATTTAAATGCCTAATGGAGGCCACCTTGTGTTAGGTTCTCCTGCACCATACACCCACCTAGAAAAGAACTCATGTCCCATGAGTTGATTCATTGTCTTGTTCCACCTTTAGCCTTTGCTGTATCATGCATTCCCCATGATCTCTGGACTGCAACTGGCTTCCATGGAATCAAAAATTCATGCCTAACATTGTAGGCTCTACTCACACCTTGCCATGAGTGAGTGCTTACAACCAAACTCATACTTTGCTCGCCATTCTTCCTTATTGTCATCTCTGTCTGAACACCTGCATTCAAAACCTTGTTTGATGCTTCTTGTACTGCTGCTATGGTAGAATATGTTTGCCTTCCAACTCTTGTTGGCTCTAGAGGACAAACAATGGTCCCTACGATGATAGCATCTTCTTCTTTCCAATCAACTTGTGGCTACTTGCAAAACTATTCTTTGACCTTCTTCTGATCCATCTCAGACATTACCATCTGATCTCCATCATTCAAAACTGAAATCACCTTCAAACTTTGATCTTTGGTAACCCCACTCCTTGAGGTATCCTCAATTGTCCTTGTTTCTTCTTCATTGATCTTCACAAACTCTTTCTTACCCACCAAAATAATCTTGGCTGCCTTCTTTGCTTTAGTATCCTCCTGCAATGGTGTCATCACAAAAGTCTTTCCATCCTTCTTGATGGTGTATGTGTTAGCATATCCATCATACAATGCTTGCCTATCAAATTGCCATGGTCTACCTAAAAGTAGGTGACAACATTCCATGGGCAGAATGTCACATAAAATTCTCTCCTTATATTCTCCAATCTAGAAATCAACATATGCTTGTTCATCTACCAAAAGTGATTGGCTATCACTTACCTAAGATGCTCTGTAAGGAGTTTGATGAGGAATCCTTTCTATGTTCAATTTATCCACCATTTCCCTAGATACCATATTATCTGTTGAACCATAATCTATGACTACCTTGCATATTTTACCTTGGCTTTTGTAATTGATCCTGAAAAGTGCTCTCCTTTGTGATGGTTTAGTCTACACTGGTGCCTTAAGCAGTGTCCTCTTGATCATCAGATTTTCTCCCACCTCTGATGTCAAATTCACTTCAGGAGATGTCACACTCCCTACATCCTCTTAAGTCAATGTGGTTCTTCTCTCATTGCCATGAGAAGTTGAGGCCTTCTCTGGATGCTTATATGCCAGGTGCCCTATCTGATTATAGTTATAACATCTCATGTTGGAGAACTTGGATCCTCTATCTGATCAATTTGTCCCACTTCTTTCATTTGGCCTTCTTCCTCGGTAGCCTCCTCTGCTACTTGAGTCTCCAACTTGCTCTTCTTGGCTAGACTCACCACTAGGCCTTTGATTAGGACTTCTGCCTCCAAAACTGCCTCTAAAATTTCTGTCACCTCTTCCTCTACCTTGCTGCTCACCTTTCCTCTATAGCTTCTCTTCAGCTCTTAATGCTACTTGAAAGCATTTTTCCACGGTTTCAGGGGTAAATAAACTTATCTCATCTTGAATATTGATCCTCAGACCATTTAAATACCTTTCTACCTTGGCTTTTTCATCCTCCATGTACCCACAACGAAGAGTGTATTTGTGAAACTCCTTGGTGTAAGTAGCCACATCCATATCTTTTTGTTTAAGGTTCTACATTTTCCTGTAAATCTGCACCTCATAGTCAGATGGAAGGAACTGGGACTTGATCTTCTCTAGCATTCTGCTCCACGAAGAGACCATACTTTTCCCATTCTTTACCCTCTCTCCTTGGGTGTAATTCCACCATGTAAGGGCAGCACCTTTGAGTTTAGTTTTTGCAAACTTAACTCTCTTACTGTCGGGAACTTCTTTGTACTCAAAGTAGTTGTTGAGAGCCTCAATCCACTCCATGACTTCCTCTGCATTCATCTTCCCACTGAACATGGGGACATCTATCTGAGCCTTCAAAGAGTCCTTGCCAATTTCCTTGATGGCTTCCAGGAATTACTTTTGTTCAGTCAGTATCTTTGCCTCTTCTTATTCTTCTACTTCTTCCTCTTTCTCTTCTTCTTCATCTGAATCTTCCTCTATCCTTTTGCCTATCTTCATTCCCTTCAATTCTGCCTAAAGTGCTTCCCTGACTCCAGTTTTGATCATCTCTTCCATCTCTTGAAATTTCTTGACCACTTCAGTGGTCATCCCCTTTGGAGGCATATCGCTAGCCTCTCCTTCGCTTTCTTTGTTTGACATAAACATTCATAGACAATGCCAACACTTCTGGAAATCCTCAATTCGACTACAACACAATGCTCAATCAGCTGGCCATCCTACATGCTGCTTCACAGACCCATTCTTCTTGTCCAACAGCAGATCCTGGAGATGCACTACCACTCTCTCTCGCAGTGGCCTCACTATGCACCCTCTTCCAGCCAAAACTCTATTGGTGAATGGTCTTGACAGACCTCAACATCGTCTGCCCCCACAGACTACAGGAATAGGATTCATCTGCCCTTAGAGAATCAAATACATAATTGCCTAGACCTTTTGCTATCTCTAATACCAATATGATGGGGAGCCTCAGTCAGTAAGACTTACTCCATCGGCCACCTTGCAACTTATCACTCTAACTGTTGTAGTCACCCCGACGTGAGGTCTAACAACCCTGACTATCGCCAAGAACAATACCATTGGTGAACACTTATGAACCTTGGCTGATGTGTCGATATACCAACTTAGTATATGCTTGGCGTGACTTGAGGTATTAGTCAGACTTACCTCGGAGTCGCTGATACACCAATTCCTCCCAATGGATCTTCTGTCAATGGCTCGATCCTCTCTTCAACCAGACCACCCTCGTCGCTCTAAACGAGGAATGCTTTTCTGATGGCCTCTGTCTCACCGATAATAGCTCCAACTCCTCTAATCCAAACCCTAGCACATGGAGATGCTAGGCGATCTACTATGCACACTCCAATTTGGTCCTCTGCGTCACCGAACAGGAAAACAAAATAGGAAACAAAAATAGATATATGTACAACGAAGCCATTCCACTGATTTCGATAGAAATCTCACCAGTGGAATGATTCACATTGACATTTTGCAACAACAGAATTACATAAAGGAAAAAAAATCTACAGCTATGCAATTTGTATTTATAAAGAATGGAAAATAATTTGACAACACATAATAGTTTGATTTCTCCTTCACAATGCTCGATTACAATCACACAATTGTATTTAATTACAATATCATATCCTGAGTTGGTTCATTTCCCTGGGTTTATAAGCTCACCAGAGGAACACCAACCCTATTCCAAGTGGCTGGGAGAAAACTAACCATCTCCAAGCGGCTAGGAGACCAACCGTCTAACAACTAACAACTTAACAAATGCGACCTAAATACTTGGGACTTACAAAAGTTTGTTCTAAGTCTTGAAGAACCCAGATACAAACAGAAATGACATGCATTGGTCAAATAAACCTTATTACAACCCAAAACATGATTTTCCAAACAAAACATGAATTTAAATGCCTCATGGAGGCCACCTTGTGCTAGGTGCTCCTGCACCATAGCCTTTCTTTGCCTGCAAAAATGGCACATTTTACACATTTTCTGGCCCATGCATGGGCATCCTTAAATAAGTTGGGCTAGTAATATCCAGCTCTCATTATTTTCCAAGCAGTAGTCCTTGGGGCAAAATGATCCCCTGCTGTTCCATCATGAAACTCATGCAGCACCTTGTCAGTTTGATTATTATCAATGCATCTTAACAACACATCATTAAAATCTTTTTTGAAAAGGATATCATTTATTAAAACATATGGAACAGACTGTAGTCTAAGATATCTTCTCTTGGTTCTATCTAAACCTGCTAGACATTCACCAGTTCGCAAAAAATGAGTAATGTTATTAACCCAACTTGTGCCCACTGTTGCTATATCATCTTGATGTTCATCTTCAATGGTCAGAAGCATCTCCTCTTCTTTCTCTATTTCATTTTCAAACCCAGTAGCAAGCTATTTGCTGAGTCCTCTACCTCTAATGAGCTTGGTTATCTTGATGACTACATCATACTCCATGACTTTGGTAATCCAACAGCCCTTTTCTCATTAACGTCCTTACCCAACAAGAACTCTTTCACGTTAGGGTGAGCAACCATCAAATGTATCTTATTGTTAGAAATAAGATGCCTAAACTTCTTGAGACTCTTTACCACTGCAAGAACATGTTTTTCAATGAAACTATACCTCTGTTCATACTCCTCCACTCCTTGGCTAAAGAAAGCGATTGGCTGCTCAAAGCCTTTACTTTGCTGTTGTACTAGAATTGCAGAAATTGTATCCAAACTGCCATAAGCATACAAAATAAAATCTTTTGAGAAATCAGGATTTACCAGAGTTGGTGCAGCCGATAACGCTTCTTTTATGGACTCAAAGCTGAGTTTGGCCTCTTTTGTCCAACTGAAAATTGTATTTTTCTTTAACATAGAGGTCAATGGCTTCAATAAATTTGTATGTTAGGTATAAATCTTCGCAGAAAATTAATTTTGCCAATAAAACTTTGCAGTCCTTTCTTGTGACTGGGTAAAGGCAGCTCTAGAATAGCTCTTACCCTTTCTGTATCAATTGTAACTCCCTCCTTTGACACAATGTGTCCTAAAAGCTTGCCTTCATGCACAACAAAAATATATTTCTTGGGATTGAGAGATATCCCAAACTCTTTACATCTCTCAAATACTTGCCTCAAGTGGAATAAATGTTCAGCTGCATCCTTAGAGAAAACTGTAATGTCATCAAGGTACACAAGTACCAATTTATAAAGCAAACCTTTAAAATCCATATCCATAGCTTTCTGAAAAGTAGAGCTAGCATTTTATAGACCAAAAGGCATCCTTCTGTAGGCCATGGTGCCCCATTTGGTGGTAAAAGCAGTTTTAAACTGATCTTCCTCCTTGACTAATACTTGATTATAACCAGAATATCCATCAAGTAAGGAGAATCTTTCTGAACCAGCCACTACTTGTAGAATTTGCTCCATGGAGGGTAGTGGGTAGTGGTCTTTCAGGGAGGCTCTATTAAGGTCTCTAAAGTCAACACACAGTCTAATTTCTCCATAATTTTTCCTCACAGGAACAAGATTCAAGACCCAAGACGTGTGCTTGATCAGAAAAATGATATTTCCCTCAATCAGCTTGGTTAATTCTTTAATCATTAGAAGCTCAAGTTTTGGATTTAAAGGTCTTTGTTTCTGCCTCACAGGTTTCACACCTGGTTCTAACTCTATAGTATGCTGGGCAATATGAGGGTCAAACTTCCTTAAGTCTAAGTATTCCCAAGCAAACACATCTTCAAATTCTTGACAAAGAGCAATAAAATCTTTCCTATCCTCAGGTGAACAGATTTTACCAATTTTAAGAAGCTTACCTTTAAAAATTTCTAGCTCCTCGTAATGTTCCTCTTTGACCTACATGCTGGTTTTACTCTTCCTCAGCTGATCATCGGTACCAAAAATGGATTCCAAGGTTACCAATCCTATGGGTAGCTTATTAGTCCTTAACTGAACAACTTGATCATCATCATATTGTTGTTTGAGTTTGTTCTGATTCATCACAGAAAATTCATCCTCTTCTAACAAGAAATGAAGAACTTGCTCATCACTCTTAAAAACTTGCCAATGAATGTTATTGTCAGGAATAGAGGGCTTATCAACTATTTTCACATGAGGCTGTACCTTTTCTCTTTGAATATCACTAGGGATATCGAACTGAGCCCTAATCGCAGCTAACCTATCAGCATGATAGTTCTGATTTCTTGGAATAGAGATTAGATTGAAAGTGTCAAACTCCTCAATCATATCCCATACCCTATGTTTATAGCATTTCAAAGCATCATTCTTTGTAACATACAGCCCTCTGACCTAATTTACAATGAGTTCACTGTCCCCATACACCTATAAATAGCCAATTTTCCTCTTTCTTGCCCACTACAAACCTTGAATCAACCCTTCATATTCAACAGTGTTATTTGTACATGAAAAGGCAAAACAAAAAGTAGAATAATATCTGTGACCTTGTGGAGACACAAGAATTGCACCACCACTAGATCCATTCCTATTCCTAGAGCCATCAAAGTACATTTTCCATACCTCATCTTGTTGTTCTATCTCTTGTTCTGCATTCTTTACAAGGTTTGGAATTACTGTTTCAGGTTCGTGCAGTATGTAAACCCCCATACCAGTTTCATGAATGTGTCCTTTAGGATCATCAACAATATTTTCCAAGGCCCACTCCTTTAACAGCACCTCTAGTATACTTCCAGCTTGCAGTTCTTAAGCAACAACAAGCTCAAGATCATCAGAAATAATGCAATTTGCATTAACAACACTTGGGACATAAGGCTCTATGTGATATTTGGTGAGCAATTCAGATTTTAGGGTCACTTTTGTGCCATATCAGGTCCTAAAGAACATGTGGGACCAGTTTGAGGATAAATATCCTCCTATCTTGGCTGTGAACTCTCTTGACAAACACATGGCAAAATGAGGAGGTAAATCTATGATGAACACCTCTAGAGAAATAGAAACATTGGGATAGGTATGCAGAGTGAGACCTAGATCTTTTATCACACCTATAGTGTTAACAGTTGTGCCATCTAGCTGGAGCACACCCTTCTCAAGGGGATGGTATTTCAATCCTAATTGGTTTGCAATTTGTTTTGGCATTACAGAACTACTTGCACCACTATCCACCATGCAGTTATGTACTAACTTGTCTCCAATTATTAATGACACAAAAAATGGAATTGGTTTAGCATGCTTATGTGGTTGTTTAATGTTATCCTGGGGTGAATTGGTAAGAACAGCCCTAGTTGGGTCAAAAGTTGCATCATTTGACACTTTTAAATCGGACAAGGCAGATTGTAACATGTCCTTTTAGCCTGGGATGGCAAGGGAATCCCACATAGATATTGTCACATTAATCTTCTTCATGTTTTTAATGATATTAAAAGGTGGAGTGACGCTTACCTTCTGATGTGATTTTGTAGCAGCCATATCAACTTGCAAATGAGGTTGTTCCCTGGCAGTTGCTTGAGAATTCCTTTGCAAAATATGGGGAATCTGGGATGTAGAAGGATCAGCAGGTCCTTTTCCTTTATTTGCTACTTGATCTATCGCATAACCCCTCTTTTTAGCTCTCGTATTTGTTGCAACTGAAGTATCATCTTTGTTTACGCCACATAATTCATCTCCCCGCCAGTTTAGGAAGGCAGTATCATTCTGAGGCTGCTCTTGCTACTATATAGCCCCATCACTTGGTGTGTTTGGTTGTGAAACTACAACATTTTGCACTATTAGAGCCTGATTTATCACTCCATTTGAACAGGTTGTTTGACTGTGTGGCTGGTTGCATGGAAAACACCATTCATACTCAGCTGCAAGGTTATTTTGAACAGGGACAAGGTCCCTAACTGCATTAGTGGGTATGGGATTGTAAGGCTGAAAAGGCCTCTGGTTCACATTCTTCCTGGTACCCTAGTAATTGCTTTGGTATGGAGGCCTATTGGCTTGATATGATTGGTTTTGCCCCTGATAAGGCTGATTTTGCCCTTGGCTAGGTTGTTGATAAGGCTGTCTATTTTGGGACTACTGCTTTTTGATGTTCACCAGCTCATTCCCAAAAGTTTGCAAGATATTCTCTATTTTCTGTTGGTTTTTTTTATCTCTCTTAACTCTTGTGATGAGCTAGAAACAACAATTTTAGAATTGGCAGTACATGGCAATGCTGCAGTAGTAGGTAAAGGGGCAAAATATGGGATTGGAAAAGGCATTGAAGCTTGAATCTCGAAAAAAATGGGCATTGGTGGTCTAGGTGCTATTTTCCCAGCCTAAATCAGGTTGTTTTCTACTCTAATAGCTATTTCATATGCATTAGGCAAACTTGTACCTCCCAATGATTGTATCATTACTGAAATATCACTATTTAGAGCTTTTAAAAAATATAGGAAAACATACTCTGATGGAGGCCTTACCGTGGTAGGAATTCTGTCCCATGTCTTCTGAAATCATAAATTGAAATCCATCATTTGCTCCTGGGGAGCTCTCTTTATTGTAGTCAGTTGTTCAACCAGTGATAAGTTATCTGACTTATCTTAAAATTGTTTGTTCAACTTATCACCTAGATCATCCCAGGTTCCTATGGTTTGTACTGGTAAACTCCTAAACCACTATAATGCTTTTACTTTAAAAGAGGCAGCCAACAGCCTGATGGCTACATTTTCTTGAGTTACATGATGAACTCCACATAGAGAAGCTACGTCTCTAATGTGCTCAATTGCGGTAGTTTGATCCTCCCTTGTGAAATAGAGCAGCCTCTTCAAAGCTGCCATGGGTATATTGTCATGCACTGTCAAATTCAATGGGCTCCCCCCATCAAAAGCCACAAATGGCTGATTTCTTGCCATCGAAACAACTAGAGGTAGGTTTGCTTGAACTGGTACAAGTAGTACAGGTACCACTGGCTTGAAACTTGGTGGAGTTGATTGTATTCTTTTAGAAACTCAAGCCCTTACCATAGCTCTACTCTGTCTTCTAGGCAGAGATAGCTGCAAATAATTGAATGAACTCAAATTTTGAGTTTGTATTTTTCTCATAAAATGTGACAGCAGCACTGACCTACTTATCCTTCCTCAGTATGAGTCAGCAAATATGCAGAAAACTGCCTCTTAAAAGACTGATAATGCTGGTAGCATATCATAACCAGCAATATGATAGTATGGTCCCACTGGGTGTGCCATAAACTATTGTCTCTCAGATTAGCACCCTTGTTGCAGTTGTAAAACTTTAGCAATTTGGAGAAACATGGGAATGATCTCGAAGTGTGGGACCTTGCGAACTAAGATCAGACCTCCGGAGAAGGCTGGCTTCCTAGCTGGTTATCACCTAAAATCTATTGAATTTGCAGAGGAAAAGGGAGAAGGAATGCTCTTTAAATGAAAGATAAAACTAGAAAACTTGAAAGATAAGGGTGATGCACTAGAAAATAAAAAGAAACCTTCACAGAACTGAGAAAATGGACAAAATGATTGGATACAACCAATAAACATACACAGATCAAGCTGATTTTAATAGAGGCAAGGAACAAGAGATGACTAGAAGGAATTAAACATTCACAAACACATCATTCTTTGATCACACAGGGTTAAAATAGCATAAAGAGGTAAAATAACCAGCATGTATTCAATCAGAAGGCATGGTTACAGTCTAGGAAAAGCTCTATTTGGAATCAAAAAGCCTATATTACTAAAACTTCCAACATCCAACACTTTTTTACATCTCATGATTATGCATATATAGCATTTACATTTTGACCTAAGTTGGTTACAAAACAATTTGCCCATGGGCTATGTCAGAAAAATATATATACATATCTACCTATGAAGGGACATCCACCTGCAAGAAGTTATGGTGTGAGATATCTAGAATGGGGGTAGATGGAAGATATTTTAAATCTTCAATGTGAGCCGTTGAATCATCGACCTACACCCATAAATGCCACAAATATCTACATTTGCATATGCCAAATTGGTCGCTAAAATGTCCATTCGATCGAGCCTGCAGACTTGCATCAAAATTTGAAAGTGAAGATATCCTCCATAAAGCCCGCTAGATGAAAGAGGAGGCAAAAACAAGCATATTTGCCACTTGAAGCATGTTGAAATTTGCCAGAATGAGGGAGATATGGGTAGTCAAAGTTACAGTCAAACTACATCTGTATATCACTTTGCATATGCGACTTGAATTGCCATTTGAATGACCCTTTGAATCTGCCTTTGCATATGCAAACTGCTTTGTATATATCAGGTTGTCGGGGTGACTTTTAGTTGAGTCACCGATATGCAAAGTCTTGCCGAAATGTTCATATACATGCTTTTGCTTTTCGGCATTTTAAACGGCCTTTGAAATCGCCTTTGCATATGCAATTATATATGCATTTGTATATACAATACAACGGCTACATACAAGAGCGGGCCCCTACTTTTGTACTTCCTTTACTCGCTGCATTTGAATCAGCCTTTGGATCAGCTTTGACACATGGCACTATCTGATTGGCCGCTGAGATGTCCTGAGACCCATCACTTGAACATTTACATGCTTTATCAGTCGTCGGAAAGACTTTAAATTGAGCCATCGATATACATTGTCTCACCGAAAATCCCTGTTATGACCTTTGTACATTGACTTGTATATGAGATACAATCACATATACATACAATGTGGAACTCAAAGGATTATCGGCCATATTGGAACTTTGGAACAGGTCTGGCCCTTGTATCTTTGCCTTCTTGCATGTTGACATATACAAGCACTTCTACATACAAGCTGCGGAACTCAACGCTGAATTTGCCAAATTTGATTTCCCAGTTGGGTCCGCCTTGTATATTGTTGTTGTATCTAACCTTTGTATATCGCATATATAATGTGAAATATACAAACAAAAGATGCATACAACTACTTGTGCCTTTATTGACTAGAATGCATATTCATTTCGAGTCCGGGACTTGTATATCAGGAATGTATATGCCCTTGTATATGCGATTGTATGTGCAAAGATACAATCGCATATTCATACAATTTGGTGGACCCCACCTCTTGTATCTTTTGTATGTTTCCTTGTATATTACCTTTGCATCCTTTCTTTGTATCATTGCCTTATATATCGCATATACAATGCGACTTGTATATGAGATACAATCGCCTTTGCAAAAAAGTGGACCCCACCTTTTGTATCTCCCCCTCTATATGTGCGCATGCATCGGCTATCGGAGAGACTTTAAACTGAGTCACTGATATGCAAAGTCTCGCTGAAGACACTTATATCTTTGCATTGCATATGCCTTTGTATGTCTGCCTTGTATGCTTCATCGGCCATCGGAGAGACTATGAGTTGAGCCACTGATATACATTATCTTGCTGAAAATCCCTTGTATGTTTGTCTTGTACATTCACCTTTGCATCTTTCCTTTGTATCATTTTCCTTTGTATATTCTCTTGTATATGTGGACACACAATGTGAACATACAACAAAACATACAATTGTATATGCATACAAAATGACAAAGTATAAAACTGAGAAATATCTATGACAAAAAGTACTTGAAGACAAAAGATTTTTGGGTTTTCTGCAAGGATTCTCCAGGTGAGATTTTTGGGATTTTTGACAAGGCATAGCATGAATATTTGAAGGATTTAAACCTTGTAGGGTTACTTTCTAAAGGATTTTCAAGGAAAATACAAGGTGAGCTATTTAACTCTGGACAGAGGAAAATAGGTCAATAGTACTATTTACTATTGCCTGCACTCTGTTTAGTATGTAAATAGCAATATGAATTGCTTCTCTCCAATAGACCTCTGGTAGGTTTGATTCTTTTATCATTGTCCTTGCAGCTTCTTGAAGAATCCTATTCTTTCTTTCAACCACTCCATCCTGCTAATAAGTTCTAGGGGCAGATAATTGCCTGTTTATCTCATGATTCTCACAGAACATGTTAAACTCATTGGAGGTGAACTCTCCACCTCTGTCAAACCTCAAACATTTAATTTTCATATCCATTTCATTCTCAACCATGACTTTGAATGCTTTAAACTTATCTAGGGATTTAGATTTTTCTTTGAGAAAAGTAACCCATGTCATCTTAGAATAATCATCAATCAATAGCATAAAATACCTATCACCTTGAAAACTCCTTACCTTGGTAGCGCCACAAAGATGTGTATGCATCAATTCCAACAGTCTGGTAGAAGACCGATCCTTGACTTTGAAGCTTCTTCTTGTTTGCTTTCCAATTTGACATTCCTTATAGACAATATTGATGGGCTTTGTAATCTTTGGCAGATCTCTCACAGCTTGAACTGAACTTATCCTTACTAGGTTATCAAAATTGATGTGACACAATCTCCTATGCCATAGCCAACTCTCGTTGATCTGAATCATGAACCAACAACCATCACCACCTTTGAGATGATAAACATTTCCATCTGTCCTCTTTCTAGCAGCTATCATAGTTTTGGAATCTCTTCTGATCTCATAGCCATCATCCTGAAACACAAGATTGTATTCTTTGCTACACATTTGCCCAACACTCAAAAGATTATGCATTAAGCCCTTAACATAAAGAACGTCATCAGTATTGTGCTTGCCATCAAAACTAATTGAGCCTCTTCCACATATATTAGCAGCATTATCATCACCAAATCTAACTAGTGCTCCATCATATTTATCAACTTTATCAAACTTACTCTTATCACTAGTCATATGATTTGAGCATCCACTATTGACCCCAAGGTTCTTTTCCTATGTAGTATGGAAAGCATACATCATAGTGCTTTTAGTATTAAGACTTACCTCCAGAAGCCTTTTCCTTCACACATTTCCCAGGGTTAGTAGAAATAATATCATCTCTTATAGCTATGAACAAACATTCATTATCCTCATTATTCTCATAATTAGATTCATCATCAGATATACTTGCATCTTCTTTGACATAGTAGCTTTTCTTAGGCACTCTACTTTTGTTTTCCCTATTCTTGCTCTTCAAAATTCTTTCTAGACATCTTGAAGTATAATGACCTATCTTGCCACAACTGAAACACTTGAAAGGTAACTTACCACTGTACTTACCAGTACCCAATTTCATTGTTCTTGCAAAATTAGCTTCCAAATCATCTAAATCCTCCTGTTCTAATTCCACAATCTTCTTAGATTTTCTAGCCTTGAATGTAGTCTCAGTCTTTGCACTACTTGTATGAAATTTCTTATTTCAAAAGTAGTTAAGGTGCCAAGCAACTGATCTTTGGTAAGTTGTTTCAAATTTTGTAATTCTTCAATAGCAGAAACCTTATGACTGTAAGTTTTAGGAAGAGTTCTGAGTACCTTCCATATCACTTCTTGTTCATCCATCTTTCCACCAAGACCTTTGATGCCATTGACAACCTCATCCACCGTTTGTAAGTAGCTTGTAATATTTTCATCTTCAGACATTTGCATGGTTTCAAACATGAGCTTCAAATTCTGCATTTTAGCTTGCTTGACCTTATCATCTCCTTCATGAATACTCTCTAGCTTTTTCTAGATTTCATTAGCAGTTTTCAGATCCACGACTTTCACTAATTTAGAATTAGAGAGACTACTTAAAAGAGCATACCTTGTTTTACCATTGATTTCATAGGCTTTGACCTCATCTATAGTGCTCAGACCATTCTTAGGTATTGCACATGCATTCATTTCAAACTTCTAGATATCATATCCAAGATCTAAATCAAATAACCTTCCATCCTTATTTTCTAGAAAGCATAGTTAGATCCATCAAACAGGGGAACATCCTTCTTGTGTGCCATTCCAAATCTACCTCATGCAGTTAAGCTCTTTTCCAAGGAACCTCACTTTGATACCAATTGTTGAATACACAAGACAACTGAGAAAGGGGGTGAATTAGTTGTAAGTTATAATTTCAAAAACCCTCAACCACATTTAGATCCACATCAATCCAATTAACCTTTAAATTTTATGATGATTAAGCATGAATTTAAGCAAATATCAGAAACTAAATCACAACAACATCAAACTCAAGAGAATACTAGATTTTACATAGAAAACCCAAAATAGGGAAAAAAACATGGTCAGGATTAGCTCACAATATAATATGATAAAACAATAAGTTAAGGTTGGTACAATTGGTGGACTCACTATCCAAGAATGCTCAATGTAGGTGGCTCACTGCCAAAGGACTCACTGTCCTGAAAGAAAGAGATAGAAGAAATGGCTCACTACCAATATTTGAACTATTATAGTTGCATCTAACACATACATGGAGTATAGTTCCAATGAAGCTCAATATTCACCACAATATCAACACAATCTTCACAACATCACTGAAAGATAATAAACACCTTTTGCTCACTACATCGAGTAATCTAACACATGAAGGCATGTGCTACTCCACTCACTCAATCACTTTATTACTCACATCATATCCATCATGCGTGCACACAAACATGATCCCTTTGGCACTCTTTTATACCGTCTTCAACCTTGAGAACATTTTCCAAGGTTGGCATCATAACTTAACACATAGAATTCAAATTAGGTCTGGACCTAAACATTCCCACGGTTGAAAGGAATGAAGGTGGACCAAAACACACCTTAGCTTAGACCTAAATTCATCTAAGCACACTACTCCACACTTGCACAATCACCAAAGCAACTCTGTAAATAGTACAAACATACAAGGTCGGCCAAACCTATGTAATACAATGAACTTTTTAAGTACACGCTTCCTCAAGGCAAGATACAGCTCGCAGACCATACACAATGCTTGAACACAATCTAGAATCTTCCATAAATATCTCGAAGTAACTTGAAAACCAACAAACTCTTTCACAATAGCTTTTACCTGAAGAAAATTCACACTAGAGCACTCAACTGACTCTGTCATATATTGTCACTCAAGAAATCAACTTGCGGACCACCAAACCATGAACAACTTCAACTAGAGAAAGATATGAACCTTATAAGCACAATTACAGAACCGCAAGACGTATAACCTCTTTGCAAAGAAATGCAAAGAAAAGACATTTCTCCTAGACATTTCTACAACACTCAGAAACACAATCCACATTTTGGTGAACACAACTTCCTCTGCACAATGAACTAGAGCATAATATTTGGAATATAACATCTCTAAACATCTCTTAACAACATATCTAAACCTCAAAGACATATCTTCAATATAGAGGGATTGCTGAGTAAAAATAGAACACTATTCACTAAGCCAAAAAGCCACTTCACCACACCGTTTCCTTTATTAATACAATTTTCTCAAAATTACTTGGAAACTAACCATCAGAAACATATTCCTAGCATCTTCAGTACTTCCTCAAGGAAACAAAATCATCTTCAACAAAGCAACTCAATCAAAAAATAACAACCTCATCACTAGACATAGTTAACACCAATGACAACACTGATAGCATATACTTGCAACATCAATAAACCTCATAATAAATAGAAAATTGAATGTGGATATTGTGGGATAAAATGACATACAATAGATGAATGTATCCCTCGTTGGTTCAATAAAATGGAACAACTTATTCGTCATTATGATATTTCTATTGATCATTATAAAGCACTTGCAGAAAAATATCATCTCACTAAGCCATCTTATGAAACACATGTACATTGTAGTCATATGACTTACATTGAGATCCCTATTGCAAGTATGTGACTAATCAGTGTTGTCATTGATGTCAACATATCTTTGTTGTCATTGGTGTCCATTGTATCCTATTTTTTTATTTGTTTAGAAGCTTTATATGTTGAGGATATTGAGAAAATTAGCCCCTCCGAAAGAATCAGAAAGTAAACAGTGAATCATAGTGAAGACAGTGAGTTGCATACTGAAGAATAGTTTAGAAGATTCCTCTGCATTTCTTGCTGACTAAAGATCTTGGTCTGCAGATTGGAAGTTATTTAGAAGCATGGATGAAGATGGTAAATCCTGAGTTTGAGCCTCCGGTATGAAGATTTGAGTGAGTTACATTCACCGGAGTAAAACCTATTTTTTCTAATTATTCACTAGTGCCTGAGAGAAAGTATTTTTCTCTGCATTCCTCCACATTAGAATGTTTTACTCTGTGGTTCTAGAGGGAAGTCTGGGATGATGATAAGTGCCTAAAATTGTAGTGGTTCATGTTTTGGTGGTTCGCAAGCTATCTTTCTTTTATGACAGTCGAAGACAATGAAGTTCATGTGCTCCAGTGTGAAGAATCTCATGAATAAAGTAGTTTAAGTTTGTGCAGTTGCTCTTGGCAATTTCAATGTGCTTGTGGATACCTCTTAATCATGTTCCTAACTTTACATTGGTCCGCATTAAGGAATTGAGATTGTGTTTGAAGATTATTCCCAGATAACATAGCGTGTAAGCAACCTTAGCCGACTTAGTTAATTCCAGTGATTGCAGAGATCCCTTGAAGATTATGGAAGCGTGTTGTGGCATGGAAGATTGTATTTGAGTCCCAACTAAGGCATGGTGTGATCTGCATACATCTATACTACAATTTCTTAGCATAATTTTGTATTAGGTCAAGACCTATTTTGTAAATGTTTGTAATGCTGACCTTGGAGATTGTTCCAATGGTTGATGATTGTAATGTCGACCTTGATGATCATTCCAAGGTTGATGAAGTGTATAAATACTTGTAATTGAGTCGTGGAAAAGATCTCCTTGTGTGAAGATGAGTAGATAAGGAAAGAGGTGGAAAGGTAGAGCAGAGCAGAGGAACTATTGTACTTCAATGTATTAATCTCAAACATGAAGAAGATGTTGACATTGGCAGTGAGCTGCCAGTAGGGTTTAACAGCCCTTAGGGTTTAACATCCCTCATTGTAATCTTTCTAGGTTTAGGGTTGAGGCAGTGAGCCTGCCAGACCTAGCTGTACTTCACGGCAGTGAGCCAATATATTCTAGGCCCATGGAGTGACCAAGCCTAAACATCATTTTTCAAAGATTGTAATATAATTGAGAGCTAATCCTCTCCATGGTTTTTCCCCACCTTGGGGTTTTCCATGTAAAAATATGGTGTCTCTTGTGTTTAATTTTGCATCTGTGTTTAAGTTTTTGATTTCATGCATTCATTATTTAATCATAATAATTATGGACAAGTGATTAATGTTTAAGTGCAGAAGTGTTTGAGTTTTTGGGACAACTGATTAACTCCCCCTCTCAGCTGTCTGATGCATTTCAATGATTGGTATTAGAGCAAGGTTCCTCTGAAGAAATTCTAAAAGCTTGAGGAAGATCCAAAATGTCTTATAAGAAGGAAGCACTGCATTTTGATGGGACAAATTATGCTCTTTGGAAGGCACAAATGAAAAGCCATCTTCTTTGTCTTGGTTACAAAGTATGGAAAGATGCAGAACTAAAATACACCATGCCTCAAAATGGTTTGATGACTGAAGATGAAATCAAAGAATATGAGGTGGATGTCAAAGCAAAGGATGCTCTGTTAAGTTCATTCAATGACTTAGTACTAACAAAAGTTGTGGATCTTGAAACTATAAATGAGGTATGGGAGAAGGTGAAAAATCTGTATGAAGGAGATGATTCTTTGAAGGAGGCCAAGCTATAGAATCTGAAAGTGAAATATGAGAGTTTGAAGATGAATGAAAATGAAAACATAATAGCCTTTATGCAAAGAGTTGATGAACTTGTCACAGGGATAAAAGGTATGGGGGGAACTCTCAGTGATAAGGAAGTTGTGATGAAAATTCTTAGATCACTACCGAAGTCCTACAGTCACAAGGTAGGTGCAATTGAAGAATTTATGCAAGTAAAATCTATTGACAGAGATCAGTTACTTGGTAAGCTTACTACTTTTGAAATGAGAGAGTTTGGTGATGCCCTGCCAAAAGTCAAGACTGCCTTCAAAGCCAGTACTTCTGAGAAAACCTCCAGATCAAAAAAGTACAAGGTAGAATCTGATGACGAGTTTGATGAAATTGAAGCCAACTTTGTGGATAGGCTGCAAAGAGGATCCAATAAGTTTAAAGGTAAATTACCTTTTAAATATTTTTCCTATGGTAAAGTAGGCCACTTTGCTTCCAGATGTCCTAAAAGAATTGAAAGAAATAGAAAAAGTTATGAGAACAGACCTAGGATCTAAAAGAAATTTTATTATGTTGAAGATTTTGATGATGATGAAGGAGTATCAGATAATGGTGAACTAGACAATGCTAGTACTTCTAGTAATGAATGCTTGTTTATTGCTATTAAGGAAGAACATGTGTCTACTAATCCTGCTAGCTGTGTGAAGGAAGAAAAACTAGTGGAAAGTGCTTTGGCTGCTCAGGTTGTTGAAGACAAAGATGAATGGGTTATTGATAGTGGCTGCTCTCACCACATGATTGGTGACAAAAGTATGTTTGTGAGTTTGGAAAACTATGATGGTGGACTGGTTAGGTTTGGAGATGATATAGCTGGTAAGATTTGTGGAAAATGATCTATTTCTTTTGATGGCAAGCATAATACTAAAGATGTCTTGTATGTGAAAGGATTAAAGCAAAATATTTTGAGTATGGGTCAAATGTGTGACAAAGGCTATGATTTAAGATTCAAGGACAATGGATGCAAGATCAGAGAAAGTTCCAGAACAATCATTGCAACTGGTAAGAAGACTAGAGGTAATATCTATCACTTGAAAGGAACTGATAACTATTGTTTGTTGGCTCAGACTGATGAAAGTTGGCTATGGAATAGAAGGTTGTGTCACATCAATTTTGATAACATTATGAGGATAAATACTACACGGGCTATTAGAGATTTGCCTAAGCTTGTGAAGCTTGCTAATCCTATTTGCAAGGAGTGTCAATTTGGGAAACAAACAAGAACAAGTTTCAAAAGAAGGGACCAATTAGTTGATGGACTACTAGAACTAGTGCATACAGATTTGTGTGGACCTACTAGAGTGAGAAGTTTGCAAGGAGATAGGTATTTCATATTTCATATTGATGATTATTCTAGAATGACTTGGGTTATCTTTTTGAAAGAGAAAGCAGAAGCTCTATATAAGTTCAATGCATTTAAGGCAATGGTTGAAAATGAGATGGATTTGAAGATCGAAGGTTTAAGGTCTGATAGAGGAGGAGAGTTTACATCAAATGAATTCAATTTCTTTTATGAAGAACATGGGATAAAGAGACGGTTATCTGCACCTATAACTCCACAACAAAATGGAATTGTTGAAAGGAAAAACAAAACAAATCAAGAAGCTACTAGAACCATGATGAAGGAAGCTGATCTTCTAGAAGTATATTGGAGAGAGGCAATTCACACTATTGTATATATCCTAAATAGAGTCCAAGTCAAAGGTAACAATTCTAAGACTCCTTATGAATCATGGTATGGTAAAGTTCCTACTGTGAAATATCTCAAAGTTTTTGGTAGCAAATGTTATATCAAAAGAGAAGAAGATCTAGGTAAGTTTGATGCTAGGTGTGATGAAGGAATCTTCCTTGGTTACTCTACCAAGAGCAAGACCTACTGGTGTTATAATAAGAGGCTGAATAAGATCATTGAGAGTGCAAATGTCAAAGTTGATGAAAGCAAGGAAAGGTCTCCAGAATCAAGTGGATATGAATCAGATAAACCAGATGCTTCAGAAGTGGTGTAGCATGAAAACAACTCAGATGAAAAGGAACAAGATCCAAAAAGTGCTACCAAGACCCCAAGGTATGTAAAACTTAATCATTATGAAGATCAAATCATAGGATATAAGAGCAAATGAATCTTGACCAGAAGAAGAGCTGCAGAAGAACAAGTAAATTTTTGTCTGATTTCCAAGATTGATCCTAAGACTGTGAATGAAGCTTGCAATGATGAGAATTGGGTAAAGGCTATGAAAGAAGAATTGATGTAGATAGAGAAGAATCAGACTTGGGATCTTGTTCCCAGACCAATAGATAAAAATGTAATTGGCACCAAGTGGGTTTTCAGAAACAAGATGAATGAGAATGGTGAAGTGGTAAGAAACAAAGCAAGGTTGGTATGCAAAGGATACTCTCAAGTTGAAGGGATAGATTTTGAGGAAACATTTGCACCAGGGACAAGGATTAAAGCTATAAGATTTTTTTTGGCATTTGCAACCTACAAAGATTTTAAGGTATATCAAATGGATGTAAAGTCTGCATTCTTGAATGGAGAGTTGGAAGAAGTCTATATTGAACAATCGGAAGGATTCCAGTTATCACATTGAGGTGACATGGTATGCAGATTGAAGAAGGCATTGTATGGATTAAAACTAGCCCCCAAGGCCTAGTATGCTAGGTTGGATAAGTATCTGATACAGTTAGAATTCAACAAGGGTGCTACCGACATCAATCTCTATTTCAAGATCAATAATGAACAAATCCTAATTGTTGCAATCTTTGTTGATGACATTATCTTTGGAGGCAATGAAGGTATGTGCATAGTTTTTGCTGGAGAAATGCAAAGTGATTTTAAATGTGTATGTTTGGTGAGATGAATTTCTTTTTAGGTTTGCAAATAAATAAATTAGATAAAGGTATCTTCATCTCTTAGTCTAAGTATGTGAAAGAGTTGTTAAAGAAGTTTGGGATGGAATATTCTGAACCAGTAAATACTCCCATGATAACCAGTTGTAAGTTGAGCAAAAATGATGATTCACCTATGGCAGATCAGAAAAGGTACAAATCCATGATTGGAGGATTACTTTATTTGACTCAAACCAGACTTGACATAATGCATGCAGTTTGTCTTGTAGCAAGATTTCAAGCAGAACCTAAGGAGTCACATGTGATGGTAGTCAAGAGAATTTTGAGATATTTGAAAGGCACAATGGATTACGGTTGGTGGTATCGAAAGGACAATGATTTCACTCTCAGTACATACACTAATGCAGATTGGTCTGGAGATGTGGATGAAATAAAAAGTACAAGTGGAGTTGCATTCTTCTTGGGAAAAAGGCTGGTATCTTGGATAAGCAAGAAACAAGATTCAATATCTCTGTCCACTGCAGAAGCATAATATATTGCAGCAGCATGTAGTTGTACTCAAGTGTTATGGATGAAGCAGACATTGAAGGACATCAAAGTTGTGTATGAAGATCCAATTGCAATCTTTTGTGACAATACAAGTACCATAAACATATCAAAGAATCCAGTAATGCATTCAAGGACAAAGCACATATACATAATATATCACTTTCTAAGGGAAAAAGTGATAGAGAATGAAGTCAAGTTGGAATATGTATCTACAAAAGACCAGATTGCAGACATTTTCACCAAACCTCTACCTAAAGATACTTTTGAGTATCTCAGAGAAAAGTTAGGGGTTATTACCCCTCCTGCTCTAAACTAAGATGCACAAGAGTGCATCAGTCTGGTGGTGCTTAGAGTCCCTTCTCCAGATCTAGATTGATGCTTTTAGGGCTACTTCTCAGGGGGAGTAGTCAGAGAGTTCAGAAGAAAGATTGGATTAGAGCAGAAGAGTGCAAGTATGTGCCTTTTGCCATTGATGTCAAAGGGGGAGAGAAATCATGTGAAAAACTCAGAGGGAAAGAGTGCATATATGTAAAGAGATAGGGGGAGAATCTTATCTTGATAAGTATAGATGTGTAAAGAGATAGGGCGAGAATCTTGTCTTGATGAATGCATATGTGTAAAGAGATAGGGGCAGAATCTTGTCTTGATGACTGTTGTAGTTTTTCACATCATATGTTGCCATCAATGACAAAGGGGGAGATTGTTGCAAGTATGTGCCTAATCGGTGTTGTCATTGATGTTAACATATCTTTGTTGTCATTGGTGTCAACTATATCCTATTTTTTTATTTGTTTAAAAGCTTTATATGTTGAGGATATTGAGAAAATTAGCCCCTTCAGAAGAATCATAAAGTAAACAGTGAATCACAGTGAAGACAATGAGTTGCATATTGAAGAACAGTCCAAAAGATTGCTCCACATTTCTTGTTGATAGAAGATCTTGGTTTGCAGATTGGAAGTTATTTAGAAGCATGGCTGAAGATGCTAAATCCTAAGTTTGAGCTTCCGGTATGAAGATTTGAGTGAGTTACATTCACTAGAGTAAAACCTACTTTTTTTGATTATTCACTGGTGCCTAAGAGAAAGTATTTTGCTCTGCATTCCTCCGTATTAAAGTGTTTTGCTCTGCGGTTCTAGAAGGAAGTCTGGGATGATGATAATTTCCTACAATTGTAGTGGTTCATGTTTTGGTGGTTCATAAGCTATCTTTCTTTTATGACAGTCGAAGATAGTGAAGTTTATGTGCTCTAGTGTGAAGAATCTCATGAATAAAGTGGTTTGAGTTTGTACGGTTGCTCCTAGTGATTTCAATGTGCTTGTGGATACCTCCTGATCATGTTCCTACCTTTACATTGGTCCAGGTTAAGGAATTGAGATCGTGTTTGAAGATTATTCCCAGATAACGTAGCGTGTAACCAGTCTTAGCCAACTTGGATAATTCCAGTGATTACAGAGATCCCTTGAAGATTATGGAAGCATGTTGTGGCATGGAAGATTGTGTTTGAGTCCTATCTAAGGTGTGGCATGATTTGCATACATCTATACTATAATTCCTTAGCATAATTTTGTATTAGGTCAAGACCTATTTTGTAAATATTTGTAATGCCGACCTTGGAGATTGTTCCAGTGGTTGATGATTGTAATGCCGACCTGGATGATCATTCCAAGGTTGATGAAGTGTATAAATACTTGTAATTGAGTCATGGAAAAGATCTCCTTGTGCGAAGATGGGTAGATAAGGAAAGAGGTGGAAAGGCAGAGCAGAGGAACTATTGTATTTCAATGTATTAATCTCAGACATGAAGAAGATGTTGATCTTGGTAGTGAGCCTGGCAGTGAGCTGCCAGTAGGGTTTAACAGTCCTTAGGGTTTAACAGACCTCATTGTAATCTTTCTAGGTTTAGGGTTGAGGCAGTGAGCTTGCTAGACCTAGCTGTACTTCACGGCAGTGAGCTAGTATGTTCTAGGCCCATGGAGTGACTGAGCCCGAACATCATTTTTCAAAGTTTGCAATATATTTTAAAATCTAATCCTCTTCGTGGTTTTTCCCCACCTTGGGGTTTTCCACGTAAAAATCTAGTGTCTTGTTTTTAATGTTGCATCTGAGTTTAAGTTTCTGATTTCATGCATTCATTATTTAATCATAATAACTATGGACAAGTGATTAATGTTTAAGTGTAGAAATGTTTGAGTTTTTGGGACAACTAATTCAACCCCCCTTTTAGTTGTTTGATGCATTTCAACAATCCCATCTACACCATCATCACCTATTGTTGCATCTAAATCTAGAGTTGATATCTCCATGACTTCCAATGATTCTCCGCACCAGGATATGGTTCTCATATTTCTAGATCTGCCACATTGGGATGCATATCTACTCGACATTTTGTGTCTTTTAGTAGAGTCCCACATTGCATAATTGTGAGACACCATTGAGGACATTTGTCTTCTATTCGACGACAGCTTATATATGAAGTTGTATCACCATTGTCTTCTTCAAAATATTGTTCTTGCTTTGCCTACATCTGCTGCTATAGTGATAGTATTATATTCTTCTGGGTCCAATTATCGTCATACATACATGGTTCCTGTTCCTAAATCTTTTATGGTACATGATTCATTCTATTAGTATTTTTTACCTATTAGCATTGGCTTGGAGATCCTTGAACATCCTTTGAAGACATCATGGGCATCATCTGCATCATTGAGTCATGTGCATAATTCAGAGACCTTCATACTTCTTCATGTATGTTCCTATCTGGAATGGGAAGATTCTTTGCATACTTTTGTGGTTTGATTTATTGTTCAACATTTATGGATCATCTTCAACACCCAGTCTCGAGCATCTAATAGCACTATAAGAGGTATTTTGAGGGGAAGTTGCATGGTTAGTCTTCTCATATCAGTTTTGGGAGGATCTATCTCTTCGCATGGAGTTCTTTACTTAACATTTTCTAGGGGGTCGCATTGACCTTCTCATTCTTTCTCTCGTATGGGGAGAACATCATATTATACATTCATGTTAGAAGTAGTCCTTGGGGGGTCACGTATAGTCCTCCTTTCTTCTTCACTTGTACAATTCATTCATGCATCATTTCTCTTTTGGAGGAAAGTTTTTTCCCATAGGGTTTTCTTTCTTTCTCCACTTTATGAGAGATTTCTTTGTACATGTATGGGTACCTAACATGGCCTAGTAGCTAGGACCCATCATCTTTATATTCTCCCTAAGTTGCACTTAAGGGGGGTGTTAGAGTAAATAGTGTCATTATCCAACTAGTTTAGATACCACCTCTTTGAAGGATTGAACTATTCACACACATGCTTAAAAGTTTACTTAGTCTTTTAGAAGTTTGTCTCATTTTGGCATTTGTCCTTAGCTATGTGAGACACCTCTTTCATGTTTCTTTGCCACTTACCCTCACATGTGTCATGTGAGTTAGACAAGTATTGCATGCTTGTAGGGGTAGTCAGTAGTTTAGTCCTACCTTCCTACCTCCTTCTCCTTGCCTATTTATGCAAGGCTTCTCATTATACTTTTACACTCTCATTGTATATGATAGATATGCTCTTGTTCTCCTTTCTTCACTTGTGGAAGGCTGCTCCAATAGTTTTGGCCACTTATTTTAGAACACCATTGATGGTATCTTGTATTCACCTCTATTATATATTGGTGCCTTGAGATGGTAGTATTATGAGATGGTTTTGCAGGTTGTTTAAGCATTGTTATGTTGCAAAAATTCAAAGGGATAAGTTGATGTATTGTAACATCATTATTTATTAATTTACAAGCATGGGTATCTTTGGGTGTGGAGTTTTTCCGAAAGGGTTTCTCCACATAAATCTACTTGTTATAGTTTGCACTTCTTTTATGGTTGATTTCCATTTTTGTTTTGATCTATCATTGTAAATAAATTTGGAGGCATAAAATTTAACATATCTCATTGTTTAGTTACACTTTGTTTCAACTTATATTAGACATATGTAGCCAATTATGCATTTCCTACATAGGGGTAGGGGGTTGAAGCCTTGCTAGTCACATTCATGATAAATGTTGAAGGATTAAGTGAGATGTAGACAAGAATGAGGCTAAATAGTCTTTCTTATTTACTCGAAATGGGCAATTCTTTGCATTACTTGTTATTCTCGATATTTATTGATTAAGACTAAAATGCAAGACCTTTTAGGGTTCTTTAAGAGGTAGAGGTAATGAGGACCATTTTGATCATCTCATACACCACTTTACTGTTTTGAGTAAATATATTATTTGATTTAAACCTTCTTAAGCAATTGAGTGTGATTCAAATGAATTGGAAGGTAGATTTTCTACACCTAAGAATGCGAGGTAAGTCTATTTTATATACATAGTCAATGTAAAAAAGTTCAACCATACCAAAGATACATAAGGGTTTGTGATAAGGTTGGATACAATATAACACATTCTTTAGAGAACTTTTTCCCTCTTACAAAGAAGAATTCTCTATTTAATGGATGGATTGTGAATTTATAAGAATGGATGAAATTTTTCAATGTGTTTATTTAAAGAGATTTGGCCTAATTATTTTCTATCTAAGAATATTGTTTGAGTTCCCATGTAGCATGTAGCCTTGAGAGCACAATTTTTAATAAACATGAAAGTACCATAGAGTATTCACTTCCTTGTAACAATAAATGAATTTAGTAGTGTGAATTGTTCCTACATGGCTTAGACTAGTAAATAAAGGTGGAGGTCTTATTGTACACTCTTATAGAATATTGTACTATTTACATAGGACAACATATATACTAGAAAACTAATATTATTCTCATCCTTAGTATAAAATTTTCATATCATATTTAATCCTTGAATATTTACACAAAGATATTTTTTAAGGTTAATCTAGAGCTTAAGAAAGAGTCTTTTGCAAAGTCATTTGCACAAGATTTTATTAAAATAAATAGTGCTTTCTATTGAATTTGCATAAGTTTATATAAATACAAACTGAGTATAGCCAAGTAGAAGTTAAGGAGAGATGTTTAATTTCGTGTGAAATTATGGGTGATACTCTAATTAAATATTAATTACTTCAAAAATTAAATAATCACTAACAATTTCACACGTCTCATCTATATTAAATAATTATCCTATTTTTATTAACAAAAAATTACCTTCTAACTAATAAATAATTGTCCTATTGCAAATTAAGTGCACCACACCATGGCTATTAGAACATGAGGGGTTACTTGGTCTTGTCCCCTAGCCTCACAAAATTCTCGTGAAAAAATAAATGAAAATAACATTCTCTATAAAAACAGTGACAAGTGAGATGACAAAATCAAAAATGATTTTCAAAACTTGCCGTCGGCATGATTTTCCATAAATATTCTGGTCAACCAATCTCAAAGGGGTTACTTACTCCTCTCACCCCCCATTCATATCAACAATGAATACACTTACCACGTTTAACACTTCAATAGCTATCCCAGACCGCAGACGATTAAATAGCAGAACATTTAATATTTGGCAAACCAAACTTGAAACAGAAGATAAGTTGCACCAGACTTTTATAAAATTGCCTAAAGAAGCTTAAATTTCATGTCAGGTCCTTTGTACGGGACAGTGTACATGCACCCCCAAGCTCTCTGCAACATACTCCAAAATCCCTGGAAAGAATCTGCACCTTACACGTCTATAAATTTCAGCTCCATTACTGATTTTTTGTTAATATGGGAAGCTCAAGTAGCGTATATAAACAGATGGATGAGAAAAAAGGTTCAATTAATTGCGAAATAACTATGTGCACTGTAATGTGCAAGCGCCACCGTCCGTGAATGAGGCTCGCAGTACCGTATAATCAATGGCAAACGAGATGTTCATGGCCTACACCAAAATAAAAGCTCCAAGAGCTCAACTACAACCAGAGTAGTTAAATGAAAACTGCCCGTATAAACCTTTATTGGTCGCATTTGGGTAGATGTAATAAGCAGCGGTGCAATTATTTTTGTACGCCACTTTTCATGCCATCAAAGCCTCTATAAAACTCTGCGAGCGGTGGTGTTTTTTTTCTGTGATTCAATGCATTTGATTGCAAAGATGGGATGCAAGAAAAAATGGGTTATTTTTGTGTTTATTGTTTGTTTTCTAATGTGCAATGCAGTAGGGAGAAATTTGCAGAGCAAGGAAGGAAGTAGCACTACATTTGGCCAAGTTAACGGCAGTCTATCGGCAGGAAATGGCGATCTGACAGAAAAGGGTGCTGGATTTGGAGGCGGAGTAGGCGGAGGTGGTGGTAAAGGTGGAGGTGTTGGAGCTGGTTCTGGTGCTGGAGTAGGGAAAGGCGGCGGTGCTTTTGAGGGTGGTGGTGGTAAAGGTGGTGGAGGGGGAGGAGGTGGAGCAGTTGGTGGGAAAGGTGGAGGAGCTGGAGGAGGAAGTGGTGCAGGTGGTGGAATTGGTGGGGTAGGTGGTGGAATTGGAGGAGGATCTGGTGGAGGTGGTGGTAAAGGTGGAGGTGCTGGAGCTGGTTACGGTGGCGGAGCAGGGAAAGGTAATGGCAATGGTGGTGAAGGTTATGGTGGAGGAGTAGGCGGAGGTGGTGGGGTTGGTGGGAAAGGTAGTGGATCTGGAGTAGGAGTTGGTGGAGGTGCTGGAGTTGGTAGGAAAGGTGGTGGATTTGGAGGAGGAATTGGAGGAGGTGGAGGCAAAAATGGAGGTGTTGGAGCTGGTTATGGTGTCGGAGGAGGGAAAGGTAATGGCGCTGGTGGTGGGGGATTTGGGGCCGGAGGAGGTGGGGGCGGTGGAGTTGGTGGAAAAGGCAGTGGTTTTGGAGGAGGAGTTGGTGTAGGTAGGGGTAAGGGAGGTTCTGGCGGCGGAGTCGGTGTCGGTGGAGGAGGTGGAGGTGGTGTTGGTGGAGGTAAAGGTGGTGGCTCTGGATTTGGATATGGAGGAGGAGCTGGAGGAGGAGGAGGAGGAGGTGGTGGTGGTGGTGGCGGTGGTGGTGGTGGAGGAGGTAGTGGTGGAGGATATGGATATGGAGGAGGTGCCGGTGGTGGATATGGAGGAGGCGTCGGTGCTGGCGGAATACCTGGAATTCCTGGTGGAATTCCGGGCGGTGAATTTGGAGGCTTTGGCGGCGGCGGAATACCTGGCAGTGGATTTGGTGGAGGCGGGAGTGGTGGCGGAATATCTAGCGGTGGATTTGGTGGGGGGAGCAGTGGAGGAATGTTTGGGGGAACACCAGGGGGAGGATTTGGAGGCTTTGGTGGTAGTGGATTTGGAGGAGGTTGGGTAGGGATTGGCGCCCAGGACAAAACTTCTACAACTCCATGAGGTGGAGAAAACAACATACGAGGAACAATTTGTATATGTATACCTAGTGTTTTTGGTTTGGCATTGTAATGAAAACTATGATGTTAACTGTGTTGAAGAGCAGGTAAAGGAAAGAATAATTACTCTGTTTCTTGGATTAAACCATACAAAACATGAAGCTAATACATGGTGCTTCAACATCATCATTCACAACTATTAGTCTTTCACGGTTACATCGTGAATCTCATTATTATTAATAAATTGAAGTTTAATAATACATGGTTGTACCTTTGGATTCATGGCCAATTAGATTATTCATCTTCATTAATGTATTTATTAGGTCCTTGATTGATTAGAGATATGGATGGTCTACCTAGTTATTACAACTACTTTAAGATTTTCACGGTTCAATAAGAGCTTAAGAGCTTCTTATTTGATGGGAGGAGTCAACTAACTATTGCAAAAATTAAAAAAAATTTATAGTTTTGGGTAAATGAATGTAATAAAGTAATAACCATAATTAATTTACATGAGATGTAAGAGTTGGGATTGATTAGGGTATTGGATAAATGTGTGGAATTTATAAATAAAATATAGCTAAATAGTTTAAGGTTCAACACTAGTTTTAGTGTGACAAGTGTTGCTAATTTTAGTGTGACAAAGTGTTGCTATATGATTCATCAATGTGCAAAAAAATTAAGCTTTGTTGGATGATTGCTTCGAGACTAAGATTATTATTTCTTACCTTGGTTAATTTTTATGACTACAAAATTGACCTCAACATATTTGGATTGAAATTTTGTGTGTGTGGATTTAAACTTGCATTGCGGATCTGAACATAATTGATTTTGATGCCTAAAATTCATTTGCCTTCATGCTTACAACCTTGCATTTGAAAAGGAGTGGTGTCAATAAACATTGGTTAGGAGTTTATTGAAGACAACAAGCAATTGAAGAGAACAAGCAATCATCTGTTATGCCTAGAAGTGAAACTATGGATGTAATGTTAATTCTATGCTCTTATGATGATGCAATGTGTAATGGAGCTCTGTAATGATTTTTAGATGCATCTCATAATAAATTAGGGTTTTCCTTAAACACAACACCTTAACAAACAAATCAATAAATTCCATGCTCAAGTCAATTCATAATGGCTAGTTTAAACTTGGTAGATATCCATTTTTTATTTCAATTTTGAAAATTCAAGGGTCATCTATGCAGCTATGAATTTGACTTGGGATAAGGAACAAACAATCTAAAATACATGTTTGGTCCTTGGGGATGTGTGCAAATAGGAATTAGCTAGGGATCATGTTATTTACTAACTTTTTCATGGGGATGTATCCAAATAGGAATTAGCTAGGGGTCATGTCATTTGCCAACATTTTCATTGTAATGCACCATGCGTACACTAGTCATTATATATAGGACAACTCAAGTCAAAGTAAATAAGAACAAATAAAAAAAGTACAACATTTGTAATTCATATCAATAAAATTTGCCCAAATTTTGACTTGTACATGAACTACCATGAAGATACATGTCAATGTAAAACAAGCAGACATGATGGTAAATACCCAACATGATTAAATATCTGAACACTCATAAAAATGATACAAATAAGGATATCAATTTAGTACACATTTTGTAATGAGTAAATACCGAACATGATAGTAAATATCTGAACACTCATAAAAATGATACAAATAAGGATATCAATTTAGTAAATATTTTGTAATGAGTAAATACCCAACATGATAGTAAATATCTGAACACTCATAAAAATGATACAAATAAGGATATCAATTTAGTATATATTTTGTAATGAGTAAATACCCAACATGATAGTAAATATCTAAACACTCATAAAAATGATACAAATAAGGATATCAATTTAGTACACATTTTGT
Source organism: Cunninghamia lanceolata (assembly GCA_027924645.1). NCBI lineage: Eukaryota > Viridiplantae > Streptophyta > Pinopsida > Cupressales > Cupressaceae > Cunninghamia > Cunninghamia lanceolata. The sequence goes on along the minus strand of BSBN01000430.1, from coordinate 4,003,498 downwards.
AATGAGTAAATACCGAACATGATAGTAAATATCTAAACACTCATAAAAATGATACAAATAAGGATATCAATTTAGTAAATATTTTGTAATGAATAAATACCCAACATGATAGTAAATATCTGAACACTCATAAAAATGATACAAATAAGGATATCAATTTAGTATATATTTTGTAATGAGTGCTTTGTTTCGAAATTTATAACTACAGAATAAAAAGTTTTAATGAGTAGCATTTGTCTAAAAGCACTTAAAATAATTTTAAATACAATAGCTAAAATTGTCTAGATAAACAAAAATGAAAAATAAAGCAAAAAGCTAAAGTGAATTTCATTGATATGGAAATAAAAACTATGTTTAGAAATAGAGGTAACAATATAACCTTGCCTAGATGTAGGAATATAATTCTATGTAGAATTAAAATAAGGCTCTATGTAGATACAATAATAATCATCATGACTAAGATCCAATCACTTAATTAGAGTCATCATATGAGTATCAGTGATATTATATGCCCTCCTACAATTGGTTGCATATAGGGAATACAAAGACTTAGATAAGAGGAAAAGAAAATATGATAGTGTAAAACCCAATAATCATGTATTATATGTTATCAATAATACAATGTGATAAGTAATTGACATATCATGATGTAATCATGTAAGCACATTTAGTAAGATCTAATTGTGTAGACAAAAATAGAAAAATTGCAATCATGTAAACACATTTAGCAAGATGTAATTGGGTATGCAAAAACTAAAAAAAAGTGTCATAATATGCTCCTAGAGTTTCTTGTAATGATGAGGACACATGACCATAAAATATAGAAAGATAAATCATTGAGGTATAAAATAGGTCTATCTTTAAATATGTAAGCATGGAACCACAGACATAAAGCCATATCTAGTAAAATGTATTCATGAAAGCCCAAGAAGTATGAAAGTATAAGATCACCTAGAGTTAAGGATATAAAAATGGTGCCATATAGGTGAAAGACAAGGAGAATAAGAATGAAGGGCTCAAGAAGAAATAAATGAAGTGAAGTTGAATGTGATTGGAATACTGCAATTGGCACTAAAACTAAAATCTATTCAAAACATGAAAACCCTACTAATACCATAACCCATTGAAATTGAAACCAACTAAAGCTAAACCTATTGGAACCAAATGAAGCTAAAATCAAATCATATATAGCTGACTCCATCTGAAACATTTGAAAATTGACACCATCTAAAAATTGAAATCCACTAAAAAACTAAAAACTAAATGAAATGATAATATATCAAGAGTGATAGAAGTATAAATGCATAATAATTAACTAGATATTTCAATTCATTTCTATCTATTGTGGACAACCCAAATGATTTTATGCCATACTTGTAAGTGATAACAAAAAGCCCCAACCAATTGGGTTGAAATTTGCCTCTCAAATCTTCTTTTACATTCAAAATTTAGTGTTGGCACAAAGAACAAGATCACCAATCTCAATGTCTCACCAAATAATACCATTATTATAAATTTTCTTTAAATGTTTCTAATATGGTCAAAGATTATCTAATGCACACACCCTTCTATCATCAAGTGTATCAAGTTCTTGAGTCTCAATTCTTTCTATATATTATCAATAATAATTCCATGTAAGGAGAAATGCAAGGATGTAATCATTAACACAAGAGGTATAATGACATTAGTACCTATGACACTATCACATCTCGTTTTTAGACTTTATTATTAATTAGATCATTAGACATTTTACTATGATTGATATACTATGAGTGATTCCACGTGTGTGAAAGTAATTATCGTAATAATATAAATGCGTGATTTTTAAAGTCAATTAAATAGTTGAATATTATTGGTACGATTATAGATATACATTATGATTTGCTTCGGCTATGATTTTGGAGAACTAACCTATTGATGTGGAGTTGAGTGCGACTGAATACAAGTACTTGTCGAAGATGAGAACATGGTTGAGGTAGAGATGTTCTAGCCACTCAGCAAAAACTGATAGGATGGATAAACTTGATGCACTCACACACTCACATAGTCTCATGTCATATTGCAGTTTGAATAGCTTTAATATGCATTATTATATGGTTAATGAATGTGACCAATTTTTAAATACTTAGAAAAATAATGTGTTGTAATTGCTACAATAAGTCTTTTTGAATGTATGATTTAGTCATAAATATATTATGTTCCTTCGAATTACATTAATATAATTATGTATATTAATTATATTACAAATTATAAAAGTGTTTTCTATGTTTAAATAAATTGCATTAATAAATATTTTTATTATATTTGTGAATACCTCTTGTTTGATTTAAAGTGATTATGTTTTATTAAAAATAAATAAATCATATTGATAATATATATTATAATTAGATATCTAAATAAAGGAATTAAAAGAAAAGCTTTTATCATGCAAAACTGGGGAGGGCGATAGTAATAATAGAATTGATTTGTTTAAAGAAAAAATCCATTGGTCTTAAATGCCAGAGAGGCATGCAAACAGGAGAAAACGGTTAGTTTTCAAGAAGGGAGAGACAAATATACAAAAACCCAACACTAAGATTAGGGATGAATTCTAAATAAAACAAAGGACAGAAGAAAGGGAAAGATTATCATTAATCAGAGCGATGAAAGGAGAGAAGAGAGCAGTGACAAGAGAGGAAGGATCTACGCACAATGACAGGAGGCAGAATCGACCCTTAGATAACAAAGGAATCAGGGATTTTCCTTGAGTTATTTCTGCATAGAGTTTGTTGTGTATTCTATTAAGTTTGTAGTCTGTAAAAATCTCTTGGTCGACCTATTTTTGATTACTGCTTAAGTTCCTTTTCTGATTCTTGTCGCTATCTTTTTAATTTTTTTGTCACCTGCATTTTAATTTCTGAATGTTTGCCTTGGTGGCAACTTTTCCTCTGTGGGAAATGACCTAAGTTGTCTCTGACTGCACTTGTGTTTTTCTCTAATTATGCTAGTAGATCAGTCTTTTCTGGGCCTTTGATACAACGGCTTAAAACCATAGTTGGCAAGTTTATTTCCCAATCGCTGTTAAGATTATCTCTGTCACAGTCTTATGAAACCTGTCGCTGCTATTTCTTTTTTTATATGATTTGATTTTAGGAATGACCTTCTTGTCTATTTGGTGTTGGCCTGATCTATTTTCCTAAACAACCTGCTAATCAATAGCTTGTAAAACAATCTTATTTATTTCTGGCGTTGTTATGTTAGTCTCTGTCATAGCTAGGTATTAATTCTTGGTTGATCTATGTTTGTTTATTGTTCTCTATTATGAAGTGAAGTGGCCTATTTCTTGTCTTTGTCGGCTTATATTGCACCCCTAATAGTCTGATTTGAGCGACCTTGCTGTTGAGAACAACCACATAAACTTAGACGAAAATATTTATTTACCATTGTCATGGTAGTTATTGTAGAGGAAAACTAATGCATTGCAGACTTAACATAATTTAGGGTAAAGCTATTTGAATAGTCCACTCTATCATTGTACTTTTACATCAAATTATCAACCAAAGAGTGTAAGCTTATGATGGCACTGCATTGTATGTGCCTTTAGGGCTCATATTCTTTCTAAACTATCTTATCCAAACCTACTCAGATTATTCTACTTTGTTGGAATTCATAGAAATGTAAGAATAATAAAAACAGTTACAGAATGTAGTGGCTATGGGTACCTTCAACATAAGCTATAGATAATTGCTAACAACAGGAAATTATAGAACTAATCCAAAACATTCAAAATGATAAGAGAACTAATGCTAACCTCCAGAGGACTTAAAGTAGACAAAGCATGTATTTGATCATGAACCATACTACTGTAATTTAACAATAAAAGTATTCTAATTGACTCATAATGTATTTATAAGCTAATGGAAAACAAATTTAACAAGAATGCATAAAAGAATAAGAAAATAAATGAAGTGAAAATTAGTACCTTGAGTGTCTGGCTCAGGGGACTAACTCACTTAACTAGAAATCAAATCTAATTTAGATTCTCATGCATCCTCATAACACATAGTTCCATTCATTTCATATCATAAACATAATCTCTTTCAGATTGTATTCAATAATGACATTCTTTAAAACATGTTTGGATCTTCCAATATAGAAAATAGAGCAACAAATGAGTAACAAGAAAATAAGGTAACTAACTTAACACTGAACTCATCCCTCCTAACTTATACAGAAATGGGAGAGTTTTATGCAACTACCAACTAACTTCAATCAATCCATTCCTAGATATTAGGATACAGGTTTAAGATCAATTTATCAACCTAATTTAACAGAGGAAGGAGAGTCATATTCAAATAAGAATTCTTATGCAATGACTCGTATGAAGAACACACATAAGCTGCATTTGAAAAAAGTCTACTTCTTCTGCATTTATTCTTTTCCATGATGGTTCACATTCATCCTCCAGTTGTCTGCACTTTTGGCATCTTAACTTTAACTTCCTTTAATCCTCCCTTTCCGCAACTTGTTGCAAATGATCCTTTCCTTGATTCCACGTTCTTGTTGCACATGGGTTAATTTACAAAACATATGCACACAAATAACCTTCATAATTAAACCATAGAATTCTATATATATTACATGCATACTCATATTTAAATCATTCAATTGATAATATCATCACCATATTCCATATTAATAACATATATTCAAAGTCTGACAAAGTATATAAAAAGACAGTATATAATGATGGTGATGTTGAAAAAGTATCAGGAGGATCATATGGAAAAGTTCTAAAAGCATATAAAAACAACATAAAAAGAGGTCAATATTTCAACCCATCAGTTATCTTTACCTCTATCATTGCTGTTCTTTTTCATCCTATAACTACTATTAAATTTATCTTCCGTCGCAGCCATACTGTGTTCCTACAACTTTTTACTTATCTTGTTGCAGTCTTTTATTTCCGTATCAAACTTCTTGTAAAGTTCCCGTAGCTTTTGTTTTATCGCTATCGCATTAGTTCTTTTATCTCTGTTGCCATATTGCTCATTCTATAGTAGACATGCTCTATTTTTGTAGCTTATTTTATTACTTCATGTAGCTTCTTTTTAAAACTTCATGTATCAGTTATATTATTACTTAGAACAGAGATAGTGCATTTTTTTATTATTACCTATGCTTTTGAATTTAATTTGTGTGATGCTGGAAATATTCAGACCTTTTTTATTAAGTCTATATTGCAATATATTGCTTGAATTATAAACCAGCTTGGGTAGAAGGTAGTTAACATTAGTTTTCTACAAACTATCAAAACAATGAAATCTGGTTAGAGAATATAACTAGATTATTAAATCTATATTTATATTTGATTTAAATGAATGAATGATGTTCTTGTTTACTACTTGCTTGAAAGTGTGTTTTCATGAATGATGCAAATGAAAGGGATTATAGATGTTTATAGGCGAATATGGGTTGCTATTTATTTTGAAAAGAAAGTAGATTATCTCTTATGTGTGTTTGGGGTTACTTTTTGGAATAGGATGCTGAATGTGGAATATCAGAGATGGCTTTTCCTCTTTTCAGAAATTGAACCTTAAACTATTTTAAATGCTTAGGCCTAAGTTGGGAATTTCATTGAAAAAGATGAATATTTGTCTAGCAAAACTTTATTTATATATAATCTCTGTCACATCCTATTGTGAGACAATTTGCATATCATTATTTAGATTTGCACATTAGACTTCAGGGTGCATCAGGTGTTCCCTCTTGCCAGTTGTTTCTAGGTTGCTAGACATTTCGTGCAGGGCTGGGTTTCCTTCGTGTTATGAAGGGATCTGGGGAAGTGTAATTACTTCATGGTTGGGTGGAAAAGCGCCTAAGCCATGTTCCTGTCTCTCGGCTCACAAGAAGACCATGTGGGTTCGTGACAACTAGAGTTTGTTTGATTTATTATTCTTAAATTGGATATGATTATTGTACCTTGTAATTATCCTGGATGATTTATGGCATGAAAGCCAATGGACCTTGTATATTATTTTATAGTGCTAATACCTGGATTAAGCATGTTATTTGTAAGATTTAATGATATTATTGATTAATGTTTATGAGAATCTATCTTTTTACTTGAGTGGATGTAAATAAGTGGAGTATTTACTTCAGTAACTTTTGTTATGGAATGTGTACCTTACAAATACTCTAAGTTGACTCACCATAAAAGTGTATGATATGGACTCAAGGTAACACATGCATTGCACCCTTGCTAATGGTGTGAATCAAATCACTCCTACTCTCATGGAAATGGCTAGTTAAGTGGGGGAGAATTCAATGGACTACTCTGATGAAGAGTCTGGTGGGTGACAATAGTATTGTCATGTTGAGTGGGGGTTGCACCAATTGGTTCACTCACTTTGCGAGGAAGGAGTGCATGATGATGGATGATTGTGTTGAAGTGAGGCATTGGTGTTGGTTCTCTTGTAAATCATTGGAGAGGTGTAGTTGTGATTGTGATTTGGCTAGGTGGGTCATTGGCTCTAATTCTATTGAGTTCATTCTAATAAAAAGTACAAAAAGTGTTAAGCTTGTGATTTTCTAGTTTAATTAGTTCTTAAGATATCTAACTTTCCTTCATGAACTAACTCTTTCTAATGCCTCATATAATTGGCCTCTTGGATTTGCCTAATATCTCCACTTCTTCTTCAATTAGTGTTCCTTGTATTGATATATTTGCTCTTATCTCACTCAAAATTGCCTCAATCCAATTTTCCCTAACTCTGGGACATATTGGTCATGAAAAGTTGAGTGGGAAGGGATGAAAAATCTTAAAGAGTAGATTTGGTGAGTTTGTTTGATTGAATGATGGTTGAATTTTGCTTTGTTTTCTTTGTTTTGATTTGTTGGATTATGACTTGTTTGAGGATGTTGAAGAGGTTTTCAAAACTTGTGAAAGGATGAGCCTACTATCATGTTTTGGGTTTGCAATATTACATGGATGTAGTATTAAGATGTATGCAAATAACTATCTTTTTGATGCTTTTCTGGAAATAAATATTTTAAGTGAGTTAATTAGCTAATAAATGAAATAAGTTTCCTTTTTGTATTTTTGAATTGATGCAACTAAATGAGTCAATTTTCCTATATGCGAGAACTATGTTTTTTATGATTTTATATTTTTGGTTAATAAGATAATCTTGTTTTCGAAAGAGGGTGACTTGTTGTAAGTGTTCTACATTTGACAAAGTTCTTTGAAAGAAATAAATGAAAGAGGATTCTAAATTTAATTTAATCTAAGAAATCAATTGAATTTAATCTAATCTAAGAAAGTGATAGTAGAATCTAACCTAACAAAGAATGAATAATGAAATATTATAGTCCTTGGAAAATTTGATGATCTAATTACTACTTTAAGTTACTTACAAATAAAAGATTCTACAAAATTTAATAAAACTAGGGAACCTATTTGAAGCTTCAATGGATCTTTTTTGAAGTTGTCATGATTTGTGTCCTTAGAGGATCTAGCTTTGTTTGTTGTTTCTTCTCCTATCCAACTTCAGGGTACTTCTCTTGGTGGAAGGGAAGATCAAATAATGTAGAGAGAGTGGAGATTTCTTGGGAGATGGTATGGAAGCTTCAAAAGCTTCAAGTGTTGTACAAGAAGTCTAAGAGCCTAAAACACTGTTGTGATGAATCTAGGATTTGGTTTAAAGGGAGGCTTATAAATCTATAAAGGTGGGATCCTATTCCTTCTCAGTGAGGAAAAGATACAAAGCTTCTTTGCAAAATCATATATAGAGGCTACAAAATGCAGGAAATATTACCACTTGAATGCATGAGGCACGAAGTGTTTAAATAGGAAAAGGAACTATCGATCATTAATTTTGCACCTAAGATTACTCTTAGATGCAAACCAATCACCAACAATGAAAAATACTACAAATGTGGGACTTGACTTGTAGGATGACCTCCAAGATTTTAGAAGTTGGCTCTTCTTATGACTCTTATTAATCCTTCTATCAGAGCAAAGAAAAGGGAAGAGAAACGTTAATTAATAAAACCTATTCTAAGGTGATATGTCAGAATGTTAAAACTCACATAGATGCTAAATCAATAGAATGTGTTCCTATTCAATCAAAATACTAATTAATGGCTTCAAAGAGCATGAAATTGCATGATTTTAGATGATTTACTAACATCATTCATGAAATGAACAATAGAGGAACAACTTCAATACAAAAGATCTAAAAGAAGACTTAACCTACAAAACAACTAGCACTGAATGTCACTTCTCTTCATTAGTGAATTGAGAATAGATTACAAAAAGACAAGATGCACATTTATAAAACATTCAACCTACTTTGAAAAGCACTCACAAAGGCCAAGGTCATCTATCGATTCTTCTCTTGAGATCCCAAATTGGCTTAATGACCAACCCCTAATACATCCTCTGATCCTGTATATATAGCAATTTGTAAAGGTGCACTGGGCAGGAAACACCTACCCCAACCACCACTGACATTCCAATATTGAATCACATCCACTTCACCACTTCCTTTATGCTTGAATCTCGAATCTGCATTGATGGTGTCTCAAGGGAAGGTCCCATGCATTCAAGACTCACCAAGACCCCTGTGTGAGACCCAACAACCTCAAGTGTATCATTGTACTACTGAGTTGGATTTACCATTGTACTACTGAGTCAGATTATTGTCCTTTGAGATGCCTCCATGTCCTCCTTGTAAGGTTCAGAGTCATACTGACTCATTGGATTTAGTTAATGGCATCTCAGGTGCAAGCTATTGGCTCTAACGAGCTTAGTGATGCGTAAACCATTGAATGTCTCTGCTTATAATCGATGGTTCAAAATGCCTCTTGATGCCTTATAGAGAAGGAATGAGATCCACTTCTCGATCCAAGTCATTTGACCCAGCCAATTCAGTGTTGTGGCTTTAATATTGTGTGAGGTCAAGACACGTGTCATGAAGAAAGCCTCAATGCATCACCTTTGTATTTGATTTGTCAAAGCCCCACTTGAAGATGACTCACTGCTTCCAACCAATGGTAGAACATCTAACAAGTTGTCAAAACTGACAATTCAAAATGCTATGCGCTACCTCCACGTGTCTCCTTAGAGAATGTATTGCAACATTTGCTTCTATGAAATAGAGGAGGGCCCGCTGATGAATCAACATTGTATCGACCAATGGCGCAATGTGAAGATGTGTTAAACTTGATAATGTTTAAGTGTTGTGAAACTTTGACATGTGGCAACCCTGTGTATGAATTTGATGACCCATCACAGATTTAGAAGAAGTTGCTGCTCGACACAAGATTTGAAAGATGTTTCCGCTGACTCCCAACTTGAAACAAAATATAGAGTAGAGGATTTATAGGTCTTGGCAATTCATGGGGAAGTCTTCTTTCATAGGTCAAACCTAGAAGAACAAGCCTTGTTCATGGACATCATAGTATGCTTATCAAGGAACAATGACACTAGACAGCAAGGAAGACAAACAACAAAATAGAATAGAACAAAACAAAACAATGTGCATAAACACGCTTATTTAAAGAGGTGAGAAAACACACCCATACACTAGGAACAAAAAGGGAAACAACCTAAACTAACTATGTACAAAAGCTTTTTTGCCTACTAAACAAAGCCATTGATTGGTTTATCAAATAAATGCCTTTTCTAATTAACCTTGAATACTTTTCATGCTTACAATGAGAAACTAACAAGGGGTGGAGAAAGAGTGGGTGTATAACAGACTGGTGAAATACTTCTCCAAGGATGAAAACAAACTCACTTAACCACTTGAGTTGACTATGAATGCAACTATCTTGAAGTGGGTAGGTAGGCTAATTCCACCCTTCTTGATATTCAACTACATTCTTAAGAGTAAGCATTACATGTGTTGACTTCCTATTGCCAGTCTCCAGCTGGGCTATTTGTTTGATAGGACACCCTATTGAAATGGAATTCAAATGAACAGTCTCAACCTTGTGATTATGCTCTGATTCTTCATCATTTCTTTGGTTGGGATGCTTTGGTCCTTATGACCCATTTGGAAACATGGTCACTTTCATCTCATATTTATTCTACTCTTTATTATATCCCTTGGGAGATGCTTGTTTGGTGTCAAAGCTTGAGCATAAGTCCTCTATCTCATTCCAAAAAAGATATTCTTCAAGTACTTCCTCATTCTTCCACATAAGAGGACTCATGTTAGCTCCATGGAAGCTCTCTTGAAGTTTTGAAGGAACATCAATATCTCTCCCTTGAAGCATATGCTCTTGTTTAATATTTTGTTCAATTTGATGAGAAAGCTTATGCACATCAACCTCTCCATTCCCCAAAGCAAGATTGTCCATATATTCTTGCCAAATCACTTGGACAATGGTTTCTTCCTTAGGAGCCTGGATTAGAGTTTGAAATCCTTCCTTTTGTTCCTCTTTATGAGTTAGAACCTCATTCTCATACTTGTCTTCATGGACCAACTCAACAAAGTCTCCAACATCCTCACACTGCTTGAAATCTTTTGCTGATGTGGGCATTGGTCTACTCTCCTTATCTTTGTCAACAAATTAAGGAAGTTGATCAAACAAGAGTACCAACTCATCTCTTTCACTACTATCCCTTTGTTCAATGCCCTACTATTCTAGAAGATTATACCCATTTTCTTCCTACAAGAGATCTAATTCTTCAATTTTCATAGCACATGCAGGCTCACAAACTACAATTTTTTATTTCAATTTTGAAAATTCAAAGGTCATCTATGTAGCTATGAATTTGACTTCGGATAAGGAACAAATAATCTAAAATACATGTTTGGTCCTTGGAGATGTGTGCAAATAGGAACTAACCCTAGGGATCGTGCTATTTAGTAACTTTTTCATGGGGATGTACCCAAATAGGAATTAGCTAGGGGTCCTGTCATTTGCCAACATTTTAATTGTAATACACCTTGTGTACACTAGTCATTATAGATAGGACAACTTAGGTCAAAGTGAATAAGAACAAATTAAAAAAGTACAACATATGTAATTTGTATCAATAAAATTTGCCCAAAATTTGACTTCTACATGAACTATCATGAAGATACATGTCAAAGTAAAACAAGCAGTCAACATGATAGTAAATACCCAACATGATTAAATATCTGAACACTCAAAATTATACAATTAAGGATATTAATTTAGTACATATTTTGTAATGAGTAAATACACAACATGATAGTAAATATATGAACTCATAAAAATGATAGAAATAAGGATATTAATTTAGTACATATTTTGTAATGAGTAAATACCCAACATAATAGTAAAGATCTGAACACTCATAAAAATGATACAAATAAGGATACCAATTTAGTACATATTTTATAATGAGTGCTTTGTTTTGAAATTTAAAAGTACAAAATAAAAAGTTTTAATGAGTAGAATTTGTCTAAAACCACTTAAATAAGTATAAATACAATTGAAAAAATTGTCTAGATACACAAAAATGAAAAATAAAGCAAAAAGGTAAAGTGGATTTCCTTGATATGGAAATAAGGACTATGTTTATAAATAGAAATAACGATATATCCTTGCCTAGATTTAAGAATATAAATATGTCTAGAATTAAAATAAGGCTATGTGTAGATAGAATAGTATTATTGTGACTAAGAGCCAATCACTTAATTAGAGTCATCATATGAGTATCAGTGATATTATATGCCCTCCTACAATTGGTTGCATATAGGGAATGCAAGGAATTATATTAGAGGATAAGAAAATATGATAGTGTAAAACCCAATAATCATGTTTTATGTGCAATCAATAAAACCATGTGACAAACAATTGACATATCATGATGTAATCATGTAAGCAAATTTAGTAAGATCTAATTGTGTACACAAAAATAGAAAAATGTAATCATGTAAGCACATTTAGCAAGATGTTATTACATAAACAAAAATAGAAAAAGTGTGATAAGATGCTCCCAGAGTTTCTTGTAATGGTGAGGACACACAACCATAAAATATAGATTCAAGATAGATCAAGGAGGTACAAAATAGGTCTATCTTTAAATATGTAAGCATGAAACCATAGACATAAAGCCATATCTAGTAAATATATTCATGAAAGTCCAAGAAGTATGAAAGGATAAGATCACCTAGAGTTAAGGATATAGAAATGGTGCCATATAGGTGAAAGACAAGGAGAATAAGGGTGAAGGGATCAAGAAAAAATAAACCAAGTGAAGTTGAATGTGATTGGAATATTGCAATTGGTACTAAAACTAAAATGTAGTCAAAACATGAAAACCCTACAAATACCATAACCCATTGAAATTGAAACCAATCAAAGTTGAAACTAGCTAAACCTATAAAACCTATTGGAACCAACTAAAGATAAAACCAAAAGAAGTTGTATGTAATTAATTAAAACTAAAATCATCCATAGCTGAATCCATCTAAAACATCTTAAAATTGACACCATCTAAAAATGGAAACCCATTAAAAAATAAAACTAAACGAAGTGATAATATATCAAGAGTGATAGGAATATAAATGCATAATAATCAACTAGATCTTTCAATTCATTTCTATCTATTTTTATAAGATAGAAAAGAGAGCCTAATCAATTATACACTAACTAGATCAATCTTTTCTATCACACATTAGAACACAAGCCAACGAAGACTTATACGCTTGGCTATAGTCCTCAAGGGAGAGCCAAGATGTTTGGGGCTCTGTTCTTTAGTTGTAATTGTGGAGATTGATTTGAGAATAGCAAGATCTAGGGTTTTAAGTGACCTAATTGACAAAATGAAAAACTTACAAGTGTTATAGATCGACTGATAGAAATAGAGAGTAGATCTAGAATGAGTAGGCTAGATGGAGTCTATAGCCAGAAACAGGGGTAGTTCTTGGAGGACTTGGGTGTTGGGTGCCCTAGTCCTAGGGTTTCTTCCCTAACAGAGTCTATATGCAATGATATCTACTATTCTTGTCTTCCTATCATCTGTCGGTACCTGAAACTTATGATTTGGATCTGTACACACAAAAGAGGGAAAATGGTTGTGTTGTATAGGGGCTTGCCTTAGTCAAACCTTGTGTTGGTGTTCCCACCTCCACAAAAGCAATAATAAGAGTGATAGAGAGTATGTTCTTTGTTAGATTCAAGACAAACAACTGAGAGGGGGGGTGAATCAGTTCTTCCTATTAATCACTTAAATCCTCTTGTAATTCAACAACATAATAATAAATCAATCATGGAAACATAATGCAACAATTCAAGAGCAGAAACACATTAACACATATGACACCAAGATTTTAACGTGGAAAACCTGGTTAAGGGAAAAACCACGGGGTGACTAACCCAAGATTGTATTATCTATTAAAATAATAAGAAGAACAAAATGGCACATGCCAATTAGGGCTCACTGCCTAAGCACATTGCTCACAAGAGGCCCACTGCCTACAGGAGACACACTGTCTACATAATGATAAATATTACATACTTGAACTGAAGAATAGCATCTTCACCATGCTTGAGTCAGTTCCATTTAAGCCCAATACTTCTGGTCTGCCTTTCTCTCTGCTCCTCTCTACCACACTCTCATCTCCACCAAGATTCATTTGAAATGACTTCACAACTTCTTATTTATACAAGACATCGACTTAGGGTTAATCATCCAAGTTGGAACAATTTACAGAGCAAATACAACTTGACTAATTACAAAAGACTTCATGCGGATCATCACACTGTTGGCCACACAGATCTGGGACTTCAATCTTCTTTTAGGAACATGCCATGCTTCACAGAACATCTTCAAGATCATCCGCAGGATGTGTAACTCATCCGGTCGGCCAAACTTAGAAAGAACATCATCACCTGGAAGTAATTCTTCAATTACAAGCTCAATCTTCAATGCAGACCACCAACATGAACTGGACACAATCCAAAGACCTCCACAAGCTTGCCTAAATCACCAAGAACATCCACACTACTTCTGCTTATTGAAATCATTCTCTCCTTCATCTGAAACCTCAAGAGAACAGTCTGTCACTGTCATATTGGAATAGATGCTTGTGGACCTCTACACCATGAACCAATTGAGTTGTCAATTCACATTGACTTCCTAAACACTCCACCAAATCCACAGAACAAGATATTTCATTTCTGGATCTCACCGGACCTATCTGTGCCACTCTGTCACCTCTGAACATCTGCTAGAACCAGTTTTACTCAAGTGGCCATAACTTCTTCATATCTTCATGTGGACCTCTCAAATCTTTACTGGATCATCTTAAGACACATATCTACAAACCCTTTGATGTGCATACTCTGATCTTCATCTTAGCTGGGATCTTTACCTCACTGTCTTCACTGTTCTTCTCTGTTCCTGATAGGACTAATTTTCTCAATATCCTCAGTATACATCTCATCCAATCCTTGACATCAATGCAACAGGAGTATGTTGACATCAATGACAACACCGATTAGGCCCATACTTGCAACATTCTCCCACTTTGTCATTGATGGCAACATATGATGTGAAAAACTGATTTGACCATCAAGACAAGAACTTCTCCTTACTGACTGACATAACTCCCCCTATCAACAACAACCATTCACATGTCTTCTCTTCCTTTACTGCTCCCCCTTTGATTTCACATGTCTTCTCTCCCCCTTTGACATCAATGGAAAAGGGCACATACTTGTATCACTCAGAATCATACCAACTGCTCCCCCTGAGTAGTAGCTTCCCATCATCAATCTGGACCACAAGATATGACTGTGAGATCCACCGGACTGATGCACATCAGTGCACCTTAATTCAGAACCGGAGGGGTAATAACCCCTAACTTCTCCCCGAGATACTCAAAAGAGTCCTTAGGTAGAGGTTTAGCAAAAATATCTACAATCTGATCCTTGGAGGGCACAAACTCCAATATGGCTTCATTCTTGTTCACCTACTCTCTCAAAAAATGAAACTTGATGGATATATGTTTTGTCTTTGAATGCAACAATGGATTTTTTGATATATTTATTGCACTTGAATTATCACAGAAGATTGTGATAGGTTCTTCATACTCCACTTTGATGTCTCTTAGCATTTGCTTCATCCACAATACTTGAGTGCAACTACCTGCTACTGCAATATATTCTGCTTTTGCAGTGGACAGAGATATTGCCTTTTATTTCTTGCTCAACCAAGAAACCAATCTTTTCCCCAAAAAGAATGCTCCACCACTAGTACTCTTCCAGTCATCCACATCTCCTACCCAATCCGCATTTGTATATGCATGAAGAGAGAAATCATGATCTCTAGGATACCATAAACCATACTCAACTGTCCCTTTTAGATATCTAAGAATCCTCTTTATTGCCATGACATGAGATTCTCTAGGATCAGCTTGGAATCTAGCAATAAGACCAACAACATTCATAATGTCAGGTCTAGTTTGAGTAAGATACAATAGTCCTCCAATCATTGACTTGTACTTTTTCTAATCAGCTTTAGGAGATTCATCATCTTTGCTCAATTTACATCTGGTTGCCATGGGAGTACTCATTGGTTTTGAGTCTTCCATCCCAAATTTCTTCAACAATTCTTTCACATATTTGGTCTGTGAAATGAAGATTCCTTTCTTTGTTTGAATGATTTGCAGACCCAAGAAGAAATTTATTTCCCCAAACATGGACATCTCAAATTCACTTTTCATTTGATTTGTAAAAGTTTTGCACATACTATCTCTTCCTCCAAAAATGATATCATCAACAAACACTTCAACAATTAAGATATTTTCATGATCAATTTTGAAGTACAAGTTACTGTCAGCAGTACCTTTGTTGAAACCAATCTTCAAAAGATGCTTATCCAGTCTTTTGTACCAGGCTCTTGGGGCTTGTTTGAGTCCATACAATGCTTTCTTCAACTTGCAGACCATATCACCATGATCAGACAATTGGAATCCATCTGGTTGCTCAATGTAAACTTCTTCTTCCAAGTCACCATTCAGGAAGGCAGACTTAACATCCATCTGATATACTTTGAATTCCTTAAAGGTAGCAAAGGTAAAAAATAATCTGACTGCTTCAATTCTTGCCATCGGAGCAAAAGTCTCTTCAAAATCAACTCCTTCAACTTGGGAATAACCCTTGCAGACCAATCTGGCGTTGTTTCTAACTACTTCACCATCTTCATTTAGTTTATTCTAGAAGACCCATTTGGTTCCAATCACATTCTTGTTTCTAGGTCTGGGAACAAGATCCCAAGTGTGATTTTTTCCAATTTGCATCAACTCTTCCTTCATTGCTTTAGTCCAGCTTTCATCATTGCATGCTTCATTTACTGTCTTTGGTTCAATCTTTAAAATTAGACAATACTCTTCTGAGTCTTGAGCAATCTTTCTTCTTGTTTGAACATCTTTGTTTTTATCACCTATGATCTGATCTTTAGAGTGATTCAGTCTTACATACCTGGGAATTTTGAGAATTTATTGCACTTCTGTTTCTTGAATAGGTTCATTCAAACTTATCTCTTCTTCCTGATTCACCGAATCAGTCTGGATCTAATTTTTAGAAGGGGCTTGGACTTCTTGGACCAAAACATCATTCTGATCATCTTCATCATATTCATAAAACCTTGAGGGTTTTTCAACACCTTCATCAACCTTCACATTTGTACTTTCTATAATCTTTCTCAATCTCTTGTTATAACACCGGTATGCTTTGCTTTGAGTAGAATAACCCATCAATATTCCTTCATCAATTCTAGCATCAAATTTTCCAAGGTCTTCATCTCTTTTAATATAACATTTGCTACCAAAGACTCTGAAATACTTCACAGTGGGAGTGATGCCAAACCAGAGTTCATAGGGGGTCTTACCAGTATTGCTTCTGATTTGTACTCGATTAAGAGTATAGACAACAGTGCTTACAGCTTCTCTCCAGTAGATCTGAGGAACATTTGCTTCCATCATCATGTTTCTAGATGCTTCCTAGATGGTTCAGTTCTTTCTCTCCACTACTCCATTCTACTGTGGAGTCCTTGGAGCAGACAACTGTCTTTTTATCCCATGTTTCTCATAGAATTCTATAAACTCTTCGGATGTGAATTCTCCACCTCTATTAGACCTAAGACATTTTATATTTAATCCGGTTTCATTCTCTACCATAGCCTTGAATATTTTGAATTTCTCAAGAGCCTCAGATTTCTCTTTCAAAAAAGTCACCCACATCATCTGAGAGTGGTCATTAATTAATAACATGACGTATCTATCACCTTACAAGCTCCTGATTCTTTCCGGACCACATAGATTAGTATGTACTAAGTCCAACAATCTGGTAGAAGATTGTTCCTTACTTTTGAATGAGACTCTACTCTACTTACCCAACTGACATTCTTTGCACAAACTATTAGTAGGTTTCACCAATCTTGGAAGATCTCTTACAGCCTGAGTGTTGCTTATCTTGATATTATCAAAATTCACATGACACATTCTCCTATGCTACAACCAACTCTGATCAATTTGAACAAATAAACAATTTTTACCAATACCAACCAAATGGAAGATATTACCTTTTGTTTGAGTACCGGATGCAATCTCTATTCTGGAACTTTCAAAGATCTTACATTTTCCATTTTTGAATCGGAGATCATAGCCTTTGTCCACCAACTATCCAACACTAAGAAGATTGTGCTTCAGACCTTCAACATACAGTACATTACTAGTTTTGTTCTTTCCATCAAAAGAAATGGTTCCTCTACCTCTGATTCTGCGAGTATAATTATCACCAAATTTTACCACTCCTTCATATCTTTCCAAATCTATGAACTTATTTTTGTCACCTGTCATATGGTGGGAGCATCCACTATCAATGACCCAATCATTCTTTTCTTCAACTTGGGCAGCCATACCTCTTTCTACCATTTTATGATTGATAGATTCAGAGGGCATTGGATCTTCTTCCTTGATGGTAATAAACACCTAGTCACTTTTGGATTTGTTTCCTGTCTTTGATTCATCATCTGTTACTCCTTCATCATCATCATCATCATCTTCATGAACATAGTAACATTTCTTTTGGAATCTTGATCTGTTAGGATTTGGCCTTGAAAATCTTTCCGGACACCTTGAGGCAAAATGACCAATCTTATTGTAGTTAAAACATTTAAAAGGCAATTTCCCTTCATACTTACTGGATCCTCTTGGCAGTCTTTTTGCAAAAAGGGCTTCAAGTTGAGCAGCTTCTGCTTCATCTTCTTCCAGATCTTTTCTTGCTTTTTCATACCATGATAGTTTCTTTGAAGATTTCTCTCCCGGATCTAACTTTTGTTTTCCTTTTATAGAGGCACTAGCTTTGAAAGTAGATTTAGTCTTGAGGGGTGCATCTCCAAACTCGGCCAATTCAAATGTAGCTAATTTACCAACCAATTGATCTCTTGTGATGTTTGAAAAAGATCTAAATTCTTCAATAGCAGCAACCTTGTATTTGTAAGAATCAGAAAGGGATCTGAGAACTTTGGCAACAATCTCATCTTCATCCAAGATTCCTCCAGCACATCTAATGCCACAAACAAGCTCATTTACTCTTGGCATAAATGTAGTGATATTTTCATCTTCTCTCATCTTCAGGTTTTCAAAATTTCCTTTCAGACTCTGTAGCTTGGCACATTTAACATACTTGTCTCCTTCATGCAAAAGTTCTAGGTTTTCTGAAATCTCATATGTAGTTTTTAGATCAATAACATTTGTCAGTTCTAAATCAGATAAGGTACTTAGTAGAGATTCTTTAGCCTGAATATTGTTTTCAACATCTCTAATTTCATCTACAGTTCTCAGACCATTTTGTGGAGGAACATACTTCTTTGAAGCCATGATCCAATATTGCATTCCCATACATTGCAAGTGACATTCCATGCAGCTTTTCGAAAGAGTGTAATTGGTTCCATCAAACCTCAAACTATCCTTCTTGTAGGACGACATCCTGGATCTCCTCAAGCAGTTAAGCTCTTTTAGAAAAACTTATCTCTAATACCAATTGTTAGATTCAAGACAGACAATTGAGAGGGGGGGTTGAATCAGTTGTCCCAAAACTTTCTTCCTATTAATCACTTAAATCCTCTTGTAATTCAACAGCATAATAATAAATTAATCATGGAAACATAATACAACAATTCAAGAGCAGAAACACATTAACACATATGACACCAAGATTTTAACGTGGAAAACCTGGTTAAGGGAAAAACCACGGGGTGACTAACCCAAGATTGTATTCTCTGTTAAAAGAATAAGAAGAACAAAATGGCACATGCCAATTAGGGCTCACTACCCGAGCACACTGCTCACAAGAGGCCCATTGCCTACAAGAGACACACTATCTACAGAATGATAAATATTACATACTTAAACTGAAGAATAGCATCTTCACCATGATTGAGTTAGTTCCATTTAAGCCCAATACTTCTACTCTGCCTTTCGCTCTACTCCTCTCTACCATACTCTCATCTCCACTAAGATTCATTTGAAATGACTTCACAACTTCTTATTTATACAAGACATCGACTTAGGGATAATCATCCAAGTTGGCACACTTTATAGAGCAAATACAACTTGACAAATTACAAAAGACTTCATGCGGATCATCACACTGTCAGCCACATAGAGTTGGGACTTCAATCTTCTTTTAGGAACATGCCATGATTCACAGAACATCTTTAAGATCATCCACAGGATGTGTAACTCATCCGGTCGGCCAAACTTAGAAAGAACATCATCATCCAGAAGTAATTCTTCAATTACAAGCTTAATTTTCAATGCGGACTACCAACAAGAATTGGACACAATCCAAAGACCTCCACAAGCTTGCCTGAATCACCAAGAACATCCACACTACTTTTGCTTACTGAAATCATTCTCTCTTTCATCTAGAACCTCAAGAGCATAGTCTGCCATCACTATCATATTGGAATAGATGCTTGTGGACCTCCAGACCACGAACCAATTGAGTTGTCAATTCACATTAACTTCCTAAACACTCCACCAAATCTGTAGAACAAGATTATTCATTTCTAGATCTCACTGGACCTATCTGTGTCACTCTGTCACCTTTGAACATCTGCCAGAATTAGTTTTACTCAAGTGGCCATAACTTCTTCAAATCTTCATGTGGACCTCTCAAATTTTTACTGGATCATCTTAAGACACATATCTACAAACCCTTTGATGTGCATACTCTGATCTTGATCTTAGCTAGGATCTTTACCTCACTATCTGCACTGTTCTTCTCTGTTCCTGATAGGACTAATTTTCTCAATATCCTCAGCATACATCTCATCCAATCCTTGAAATTAATGCAACAGGAGTATGTTGACATTAATGACAACACTGGTTAGGCCCATACTTGCAACATTCTTGTGATGAGCAGAGACAAAACATGTAATAAAGACTATAATAATGAAATAGAGTTACCATGAGCATAAAACCCTTAGTGGATTTGATGTCGCAACATGGATCATCCACAAGGAGTCGAAGGAGAAGGAAGAAGCTTCCTCGCAGACCTGTAAGGGTTAGCATATTCAACAATAATCTTCACAATTAGAGAGCTTATAGAAAGAGATAGCTTGTTAGAGAGAATCATCATAGAGAGAATCTGTCACATATGTAAATGAGTGGGAGAGAGTTGTTTATATATGAATCTCAATTACTTTTTGAGGGCCCAATTGAGTTGAGGTCAATAAGGTGCATCACTTAAGGCAAAAGGTTGACATTCAAATATAACCTTTTGGTACTAGAAACTGGCAGGACCCAAGCGCTAGGCGCTAGTGTCTTGGTGATTTGGTCTCTTCAAATGTGAGATGTCAGAGGACTTAGCCTTGTTTCTCAAAAAAGTGATGGAATATATACACATTGTAAGAAGAGGTCAACATACAAGCTAAAACAGGTGCCAAACCTAGTGTGAAATTGTAAGAGGTAACAATTTTTGACACTATATAAATAGCCCCCACTTTAGTGAGGGTATGAACTTATGTTCATACTCACACTAAAGTATGGAGAAGCCAAATCTCTTCACCAAAATGTTGAAGTCATAGAATGTTGCTAAGTTGAGAGTTGAGCTAGCCCCCAAGCTTAGGATCTTATGATTTTACAATGTTTAGACAAAGAGGTTACACATACATAAGACACATGGCATAAATTACACATATACACAGAACATACATGAGGCATATATGGAAACTACGAAGCATACAAGGAAGACATGAAGCATACATGGAAAACACAAAACATACATGGAAGACATGAAGCATACATAGAGTATACATGGAAAACAAAAGTGTATGACAATGAAGTTGGTAAAACCATGTGAGAAAACAAATAAGCAAATGAAAGAGAAATTTTGAGTCAACAAAGTAAAGAGACCTATATTGAAAGGTTGTCTCAATACCTTGCGTTGTCCCCAAAATATAACAAAAAATAAAATAAAACCAAAATAGAGGAATTATAGAAAGGAGATAAAAGAATGTAATGAGTCAATCGATTACTTTAAGGAGAGAAGACATACAGATAGATGGGGGAGAAATCAATATGAATGAAGAAACATACATGACTCTAGCACTAGCTAGGGGTCATGTAAATTGAGATACCCTCATGGATCATGGGCAAGCAAGATGTGTTATGCTAGGTGACCATGAGTGTAACAAGATTAGGTTGTATGAAGTACATAGGCTATCAAGTTGTGTTATGCTAGGTGGCTCATAGACTATACGGATCACAAGCTAGCAAGATGTGTTATTCTAGGTGTCCGTATAATACCAATGCTTCAGGGAGCATATAAATAAACAACACCTAGGGAGAATAAAATAAAAAACACCTCAGGGCACGTATTGATAACCACACCTAAGGGGCCTCCATGAAAACACTATCACATGGGACACATCAATAGGCCAAATCTGAGGAAGCATGAATGAATAAGGGTGCATGTATGGATGCATGTGTGAATAGGGGAATATATGCTCCCCCTTAAAATATTTGCATGTACAATACGAAATTTTTTTAAGGTAAAGAGTGTTGCACATATGCTACTTGTGATTGCCATTAATGTCAACACTCAGTTTGGAACACTTAGTTTGGACTGTCACTGATATACTATAATGGTGTGCTATATGGTTGGATGTCATGCCTTGATTAATATCCAGTAAAGTTGTATTGAGCATGTTTATGGTCAGCAGAGATGATATCATGATGATATATTAAGATGGGAATTAGAAGCATTAAGATGAGAATTAGAAGCATCAAGAAGATTATTAGAAGTAATGCTGATGTTGGAAGGATGGTGCTGATGGTTTGAAGCATGTTGTATGCTCTCTCATGTTGTTTCTAAGGGTGTATGTGTTGTTACAAGAAGGTTCTGGTCTCGGTATGTTGGTAAAGGTTTATGTTGCAGGAAGTTGCCTTGAAGTCTACTTGGTAAAATGCTCTGCATTCCTCCACATTTGAAGATATGGTTATGCGGTTCAAAAGTTAACTTTAGTGTGTTGAGAAGGTATTATATCCAAGATTTCAAGTCATTATACCTTCAACATTGAAATTTATAAGTGACAGAGTTCTGGTCTATGCTCTAGCGGAGTAAAGAAATGATGAACGATTGATGGAATGCTCTAGGTGGGCATTCCTTTGTAGTATCAGATATGGTCATGCAGTTTTGTGAACATGATCAGAGATGTTCAGTGCATGCTAATTTGTAGTATCAGATGATTTGGTGGTCCACAAGTTCAGTTTCTAAATGACAGTGAGCTACATATAGTTTCAGATACCTAACTGTTCTTAGAATATATGTTTGGATACTTGTGTCACTTGAAGAGTGTATAGATTAGAAATATGAGTTTATGTGGACATTCTACATGTCTCTATGGTTCTCAAGTTTGAGGCACATGTAGATCTTTTGTGTTTCCAGTATCGCACAAAGTTTTTAAGTCAATTTGTGAAGAGTTATTGTTGAGGCCGACTAAAATGTGTTGGTGATGTGTACCACAAAGTTCTTGATGTGCAGAGTTCAAGGAGTGTTTGGAGATGTTGTATGGATCATACTGACTCATTTGGGAGAAGTACAAGTAGTGGTTAATCTTCTAAGTGTACCACAAGTTGTAATGATCGATATGCTAGAAGCTTCATGTGTTCTTGCTTAAGGGCTACCTAATTCAATTTTGTGAAGCGTGTGGATGATATTCTATGAAAGATGTTGCTATGAAGGATGTTTAGGACTGGGTTAAGCATGTGTTGGGGTCTACAAGTCGTGTTCCTCTTTCTGGAGTTGGGTGTAGTTTATGTTAACACTTGTCCTCTACATGTTTCATGTTGTGTGATCTCTAGCCAACTTATAAATTGTAATATTCTTGTTACATTGGCTGACTTGCAATGTAATCATTGTAATATCGTGATATATTGTAAACCTAGTTGATCTAGGTGAGATATGATTGTGAATATGAGTGTATGAAAAGTAGAATATGAATATGTAATGCATTATGATGTGTGACTGAAGGAGAAAGAACAGAAGCAGTAAGGCTTGTTCTGATTCATCTTGAAGACATTTTTTAAACAAGATGGAAGTGAAGAATGAGCCTAATTGATTTATGGAGGTAGTGAGCCAAAGGCAAAACTTCTTGAAGGATGAAAGTAGTGAGTCAGTAAGCTGTAGAGAAGATTCTTGAAGAAAGTGCAGAAGTTGTCAAAGCAGAAGATAAATCATCAAAAGAGGAGTGAAAAGACAGTAGTGCAATCATCAAAAGAGTGAGTTTCATTGTCAATTTTAGGTAGTAGAAGGACTATCATGTTGTAATCTTTTCTGAGTTTATTCTCATTTCAGGGAGTAGTTGCTTCCTTGGGTTGTAGCCCTAAAACAAAGTCAGTAGGGAGTTGTAGCTTCCTTGAAAGTGACTCGGAAACCTTTCTTTAGGGAGTAGTAGCTTCCTTGGGTTGTATCCCTAAAACAAAGTCAACAGGGAGTTGTACCTTCCTTGGGTTGTAGCCCTAAAATAAAGTCAGAAGGGAGTAGTAGTTTCCTTGGGTTGTAGCCTTAAAACAAAGTTGTAATTTTATAGCAGTGAGCTTCATATATTGTGAGTTAATGCTCATAGTGGTTTTTTCCTTTTTGGGGTTTTCCACGTACATCTAGTTTTATGTATTGTTGTGCATTGTGTTGATCTTTTATGTTTCTGTTAATGCTGTAAAGTTTAAGTTTTAATCTACTCTAGAGGATTTGAGATTTGTTTGGATATTGATTCACCCCCCTCAGTATCTTGGTGTGTTCAACAAAGAGGGGAAAGTATAAGAGGAGGGGAGATCCTTAGAAAGAATGCCTACCCCTTGAACAAGTTGTCCTACTGCCCCTAGAGTATGGGTGAGAATAACCATGAAAAAGAAAAAATGAGGTTGTATCACCATGCATAGAAATGAGCTATTAAAGGAAAGCTATGGGTGCCATATAGTGGGTAGCGATACAGTAGAGTGAGAGTAGAATGAAATTTCAATAGTGAAGTGATTAATGAAACCTACATCACAAGGAGAATGAAGAAGAAAGATATCTAAGGGTAGAGTTGCAACATGAATGAATATAAAAAGTTATAGTAGGAACACCATTCAATGGATGATCACAAATTCTCATCACTAGAAGGGAGAAGTGTACCATCACAATTAAGGTGACTAATGCTATGTGTGAAAGAAGCATGAAGATCTAGGTGAGCTAGACATAGGTAAATCTTGATGTCTGAGAAAAGTGTACCTAGCTAGGATAAGTAGAAAGGACATTTTGTGAAGATAATGATGTGCTTTTAGTGAATGTGGAAGATAAAAGAGGAACATCAACAGGGGATAGAAACATCAAGATAGAATAGGTGTCTTTTAATTTTTTCTTAGAGAATTTCTTATAAGTAAGAGGGGGAATAGAAATGAGAATGATCAAGGTTTGTTTACTTTGATTATTGTTGTGAGAGTTGTACATGTGAGCAATCGCATGGTAATTAGATTGCTATGACATATTTTGAACAAGTTAGTTGTTTTGAGTAGGTTGCTTTGGAAAATCTAGAGTGTGATTAGGGGGTCAAGGTGGGTTTGCAACACCTTGAATAGTTAGAACATGATTAAATTGTGGTTGCGGAACATCGAAAGAAAGATGTACAATAATTTTAGGTTATGCAGGTTCTTTTTGGGAATCAGAAACATAAATTGTGTTAATTTGGTTTTTATAATCATTTATCCATGTGGGATCCAATGTGAGTTTTGATTCTTCATTCATGAATGCTTCATCACTACAATGGAGAACATCGATATAAAGAGTAAGTAAAATAATGTTGAGAAAAGTATCTATGATTTTATCCTTAGTGATGTCTAATGGGCTTGAGCATGCGACCAAAGGAGGAGAGGTATTCATATCCTTAGTGATATCCAAGGGACTTGAACATGCAACTAATGAAGGAAGAAAATGTTGAAATTAGGGCAGACAACTGAGAGGGGGGTGAATCAGTTGTCACAACTTTTATCTCTTGCTGCATTTAATCTTCTTTACCACTTATTAATAGATTAAAGATATAACCATGAAAGAATGAATCAACAACACAAGAGCAGAAACATAATCAACACATAACACCAAGATTTTTACGTGGAAACCTGGTTAACAGAAAAACCACGGTGGGGGTTAACCCACAAGATTTATTCTCTGTTAAAAGAATATAAAATGGGAAGGCACTTACCTTTGGGCACATTACCCATAGCCCACTACTCAAAGAGGCTCACTGCCTACAGAAACATTCACATGTTTAACACAGAAAGATTGAACTGAGAAACAACATCTTCATGCCAAGGTTAGTTCCACTGAAGCGCATAACACCTCTGCTCTACCCCCTTAACACTTCCTCGCTACCTCCACATATTTTCTCACATCCACACATTTCCACAGCTTCACAACACTTATTTATACATGTCATCAACTTTGGAATGAACATCAAAGTCGACCAAACAATCATCTATCTGGAACATTCTCAAATATAGATATTATAAGCAATTATAATCACAATACTTAAAATGCTTTATGTGAACCACCACACTGTCGGCCAAACATAGTTGGGACTCAAATCTTCCTTGAACATCACGCCACACTCCATAAAACTTCTCTTAGATCATCTACAACATGCACCATACATCTGGTTAGCCAAGACTAGAAAGAACAATAACACCCAGGGAGAAATCTTCATCCACGAGATCAATCTTCATTGCGAACCATCAACACAATAGGCACTTGATTCAAAGACCACCACAAGCACAATGAAATCAATAGGAACAACCGCACCACCTCAGATCACTAGAAACACTTGCACCTTCATCCAGGAACTCAAGAACACCAACTGTCATGACTGTCACACTAGAAAGATTGCTTGCAGACCTCCAAACCATGAACCACTTGAGTTGAGGATACACACTGACATCCCCAACACACCTTTAGATCCACAGATCATAATATTCAAATGCGGATCAATCCAGACCAAATTTATGTCACTCTGTCACCTCTAAACAACTACAAAACTTGGTTCTACTCAGATGGCCATAACTTCACCAATTCCCCATGCAGACCTCTCAAATCTTGATTGGGGCAACTTTAGACAATCCTCTACAAACCCTTTAATTTGTAGACTCTAATCTTCATCTTACTGGGAATGCAGAGCAATCTACTTCACTGAACTGCACTGTCTTCACTATCTCTGACAGAGAGATATGTAACTCACTTGTTTCTTCCAGAGAGGCTAATTTTCTCAGTATCCTCAACATGCAAGTCTTCTAGAAAAGTATTAGAATAAGATATAGTTGGCACTAATGACAACAAGGATATGTTGACATCAATGACAACACCAATTAGGAACATATTTGCAACAAAAAAGAGGTCTTCACATCCTTAGTGATATCCAAGGGGCTTGAACATACAACCAAAGGATGAAGAAGAGATGTCTTCACATCCTTAAAGTGATGTCCAAGGGGCTTGAATATGCAACTAAAGGGGGAATAAAATAGGTCTTCACATCCTTAGTGATATATGAGGGGATTAAACATGCAACCAAAGGAGGAAGAAAAGAGGTTTTCACATCCTTAGTGATATCCAAGGGGCTTGAACATGCACCCAAAGGAGGAGGAAAAGATGAAGAGGTCTTCACATCCTTAGTGATATTCAAGGGGATTGAAAATGCAACTAAAGGAGGAAGAAAATATGAAGAGGTCTTCACATCCTTAGTGATATCCAAGGGACTTGAATATGCAACCAAAGGAGGAAGAAAAGAGGTCTTCACATCTTTAGTGATATCCAAAGGACTTGAATATGCAACCAAAGGAGGAAGAAAAGAGGTCTTCACATATTTAGTGATATCCAAAGGACTTGACTATGCAACTAAAGGAGGAAGAAAAGATGACGAGGTCTTCACATCCTTAGTGATATCCAAGGGATTTGAATATGCAACCAAAGGAAGAAGAAAATAGGTTTTCACATATTTAGTGATATCCAAAGGACTTGAATATGCAACTAAAGGAGGAAGAAAATATGAAGAAGTATTCACATCCTTAGTGACATCCATGGGACTTGAATATACAACTAAAGGAGGAAGATCATCATGGAATATAGAAGAAGTAGAAGTAATATGTTCAACATCTACTAATGCTTCATCTGTAGAAGAGATAGCATCAAAATGGAGAGAAGGTAAAGTCATGTTGAGAAATGTGTTAATGATTTCATCCTATTGTGCCTCACAAGTAGGAAGAATTTTAGGAGAGGGAAGAAGAAAAGAGAGTGGCATAGGAAGAGATAAGTCACCATCACATGCTCGAAATGGACCATCACTATCATCAACTTTTTGAGAAAAAGTGGACAATGTTGTGATAGAAGAGGAGAAGAGTGACATGTTTAAATGTACTATTTTGTAAAATAATAAAATAATATATGTAATTTAACTTTGTATATGCGTAAAGAAGTGTTCAATCAGTTTGTCAACTGATCAAACATAGAAAAGAAGGCTATATAAGTGTAAGGTAAGTCAAGTTCACCAAAATGTAAGATAGAAAAGAGAGCCTAATCAATTATACACTAACTAGATCAATCTTTTCTATCAAACATTAGAACACAAGCCGACAAAGACTTGTACGCTTGGCTACAATCCTCAAGGGAGAGCCAAGCTATTCAGGGCTTTGTTCTTTTATTGTAATAATGGAGATTGATTTGAGAATAGTAAGATCTAAGGTTTTAAGTGACCTAATTAAAAAACAAACAACTTATAGGTGTTACATATTGACTGATAGAAACATAGAGCAGATAAGGAATGAGCAGGGAAGACAGAGCTTATAGCTAGAAATAGAGGCATATATGGGAGGACTTGGGTGCTAGGCGCCCTAGTCTTAGGGATTATACCCTAACAAAATTTGTATGTGATGGTATCTACTATTCCTATCTTCCTATTGTCTATCATTACCTGAAATGTCTGATTCGGATCTGCACACACAAAAGAGGGAAAATGGTTGTGTTGTATAGGAGCTTGTGAAAGGAAGCTAGGTGTGTGGAAATCGCTTCCTACACTAATCTAATGAGGAGAGATAAGTGCAATTTTTTTTAACCTTTACAATTACAGTGTTATTAACCCAACAACAGAGATATTGCAGTAATACACAACACAAGAATGTAATACAGAAGAAGAGAGAGACAAGATATAACATGGGGAAAACCCTTACGAGTGAAAAACCCACACTCTAAAACTTGCACAATGTATTATCTAAACAACAAGGTTTACAACACACTTGCAATGCAAGTCTTTACAGGAGTCTTCAACACTCATAGCTGGAGACAATCTGGCAGCATAACAGTACATGTCAATCACATACTACATCTCCTCTCCAAGCAACTGTTTAAATAGAAGTTACAAGGCAAAAAATGCACCTTTCTTGAGATGGGCGTCCAACTTGGCCTCATGGCCCAAAACCCATGCCTAGGGACACTTGTCCAAAACTGCAACATGGTCATGACACTTGTCATAACACCCCATCCCAATATGGTCACCTATTCCCAAGTTAGGCAATGACAGATGCTCTTATGACTCTTATGATTGTCATAGAATCCGTCATAACTGTCATATCTTATAGTTGTAAGAGAATTTGTCATACACTAACTAAAAATAGCATATTCTCTTACAACATGTCATAACCCTCCTTGGGGCACCCAAATATGCCTTCTTCCAAGATGCCTTGTGACACATGTCTTCACCTGTCATAGCATCTTCTATTTCTGACTCTTACGCGTCATAGATTCTGTCATAGGAATCTGTCCTAACCGTTTCGGTCAATATTCACTTACACACTAGTCAAAGTGTTGAAACATTGAAAAATACCTCTACCACTGAGTGGGACACCTATCTCCTCATGTGGGGATGAAATTTACATGTGGTCACCTTCCACGTAGGATGACACATCACCGTGCCAACTCCCACAAGATGACAAAACATGATTTGCATCCTAATTACACAATAGGCAATAAATAAATATATATAATAAATAAATGCAAGGAATTACCAAGGTTGAGACACCTTAATTCCCAACATTCTCCCACTTGTCGAACACCTTGTAAGAGCCAATAGAAATAACATGATTTAACTGCTATAGGCTGAGAGGCCCATAGACTCCAAACACCATCTAAACTTCTCTGTGCCCACTAGTTTCGTCAATACATCTGCAACATTCTTTAAAGTGTCTACCTTCTCCAAATTCACCTTCCCATCATCTACCATGTATCATACAAAGTGAAACTATACATCAATATGCTTTGTTCTAGCATGGAAAGTTGGATTCTTTGCTAGGCAAATCGCACTCTAACTATCACAACAAATCGTAGTCTGTCCTGCATCAACACCAACATCTGAACACAATCTCTTAAGCCAAATGGCTTCCTTGCAAGCATGAGTTGCTTCCATATACTTAGATTTTGTCATGGACAAAGAAACCACAGGTTGCCGCTTACTCATCCAACTAATTGCACCACTGAACATAGTAAACATGTAAGCACTGGTGGATCTCCTGCTGTTAATGTCACCCGTCCAATCAGAATCCACAAATCCATGAATACAAACTGAATGCAGAGGTCCTATAGGATTACCATGATAACATATGGAATACTTAGAAGTACCCCTCAAATATTTGAACACTCTCTTTATTGCATCCCAATGTACCCATCCAAGATTAGCCATAAATCAACTAAGGACTCCCACTGCTTGGGCAATGTCTAGTCTTGTACAAACCATGACATACATCAAATTACCAACAACACTAGCATAAGGTACTTGTCATGCCCACATTTCCCATGCGGTCACAACACGCATCACACGTGTCATGTCCACATGTGTCATGTGGTCATGACACGAAATATCAAAAAAATTTCCACGCTTCCCTAGAAACCCCATCGCACGCGTAAGCGTGCTCAGTGGCATACGCTTAAGGTGTAAATAGTATAGTTGTCAACGGGGTATTACGCACATGTGCGCACTCCCAAATGCAAGAAGGCCAACAAGGGGGTCATCACGACGTGTTTAATGTCGCTACAAGGGTTAAACTTACTAAGCTCCTAAACTCTAAATTCTAGAAAAATATAGTAGCATAACGCCTCACGGGCGTGAGTGGGATTTATTACACTAACACTAATCTTGATCATGTGGCTTCCTGACTTAGGTTAATCTCACTAATTACATTGGTACAATAGTTGATTAAGTTGATTGGTCATTTTTCAACAAAGAACGATCATTTGTTCTCCTTCACGTTTTCTGAAATTTAATATTAATTTCTCCTCCTTCTGATTTTAGCATTTTCAACAAAGCCTGTTCACTTGGTCTCCTTCCTATTTCTCTGAAATTTAATTTTGATTGTATTTCTATTATGTTCCCTTTCCCATTTTTTTTAAGGTTTCTTTATGTTTATCCTGCTTTTCTTCACATTTTCTATCAATCAGAGTTATCACTGCATCCTTTACATTATTCCTAATTTCTTGGTAAACCAGATCAATTCTCTATCAATCAGAGTTATCACTGCATCCTTTACATTATTCCTAATTTCTTGGTAAACCAGATCACTTAAATAGGACTTACTAACTTCGCTTGATGAATCCTCTAGGCTTCCGCTCTGGTTTAATTTCAACATTTGAATTAATTTTGATAATTAATTTGTCCCTAATCAGGATTAATAGAGGGTTAAATCTTACTTAGTTCTCTTAGCCTATTTTGGAAATGCCACACATTTTCTCCTCTTTGTTTTCACTCTTATCTTTCTTTCTCTTTTCCCCTCATTTTTCTCTATTGGACATTTTCTCAATCTATAAGTCGAGTTTACAATGACCACATATGAAATGCATATGATGACTTAATTGCATTTATAAAGATACGCATATCTATATAAATGCAAATAAGCATATATATATATATATGCTTATTTGCATTTATAATTATAGATATATTTTTCTTTTCATTTTCTTGGTATTTCATTTGTGATAATTGTTTAAATCTCGTAATACATTTACTTTTAATAAACCAATGAATTTATTCTAATATATCAAGGAAATTATTTTAATAAATTCATGAATTTATTTTAATAAATTAATGAATTTATTTTATTAACACTTATATATCTAGTTTTTTTTTTTAATAAAGTTATATATATATATATATATATATATATATATATATATTTGTTTTAAAAGAACCAAAAATTATATTTATTGTGTTACAAAAGAAGTTAGGTTTTCTTTTATATAAAACAAAACCTAAGCTTAAGGTCTCATCTCATATTTTATTTGAAACTCATAAAAAAAAAACCTAACATCCTTTTACTTTGTGATGAATGTGCAGGTTTAATGGGGCAGCGGCGGTGCTTCAGAGAGGAGGCCGTGGGCGGACGTAAAGGGGACTACACAGAGGGTGAGACAGCAGAGGCACTGAGGCTGCGGGGTACACATAGAGGGGGAGTGTGAGGGTCGCAGGGGAGAGGGAAGTATGGAGGCTCGGCGGTGGGGACGCGAAGGCCGCGGTTTAGTTGTGGCCGTGGGGGTAGTAGAGTTAGCGGGAGTGTGGGGAGGGGGGCGGAGCCCCCACCCACACTCCACACAGTGGGGTGTGAGTGGGGGCTCTGCCTCCCTCCCCACACCCTTGTAACACTTATGGTGGGGGGAATTCAAACCCTTCCCCCCACCTCTCTGTATTTTATTTCCTCCATAGTGAAAAAACAAAAAAAATAGTCGTTATCATATTTTTATTTATATATTTTTTTAATGTAAATTTTGTATATATATATAAAGGTTCAAATTTCATAGTTCATTAATTATTAAATATACACAGTAAATTCACAGTTAATCCAAAATCACAGTTTCATCAATTAATCACTTAACTGTAAAAATACAGAATATATATATATATATATATATATATATATATATATATATATATATATATATATATATATATATATATATATATATATATATATATATATATATATGCTAATTCAATATTCTGCCCTACCAATTAATTGACAGAGATTATTTAATAATTTTATATATATATAAAATTATTAAATAATCTCTTCAATTAATTGGTAGGGAAGAATATTGAATTAGCATATATTGATTTTACATATACATATATATTTTCAATTTCACCTCAAAATTAAAATTTTAATTTTTTCTTTTATACCATTCACATGAATAAATGAATTAATATTTTTTTTTGTTTAACTCAAATCTAATTGCAAAACAATAACTTATTTTTAAATAATTTCATTGGAAGGTTATAACTTTTTGTATATTTTTCTTCATAGGACTAAAAATGCAATTTTCTTGTTTGACAAAAAAATAATTTAACCCACAACTTCACTAATTGGCAAATTTAGAATTAACAAACAATAAAATGGGCTTATCACACAAAATTCTTCATTTCTTTTACTTAATGGTAAAATTCAAATCAACAATTTTAACCTTCTTTGTTCATCACAACAACTAAATCACAACTTTACTACTAGAAGTATGAGGAATAAACAATTTTAATATCCTTTTAAAAACAAATTTCTTTCTTTGATCATTTCATAAATAGTAAAACTTGATAAACACTATAATTTAAACTATCAATACATTGAAGAGGATTTTCTCACAACTCAAGAAGTCCAAATTTTACAACAAGAGAGGAAAGAATTTTTCCTCTTAAAATTAACAAGGATGAAGCTATTGAAAGACCAAGCTCTCTTTAAGAGCCTTAAGAGTAAAGGAAAATAAAATATTTTCCAAGACAAGTAAATTCTTCAATCTCCACTCTAAGCTCCTTGAAAACCTGTATAACACACAAGGGAAAGAAACACCACACATCCTGCTCTCCTCCCTACCGTAGACCTGCAAGAGGGTCACCTCCGAGCTAGGGAGATCATCCACACACCTAGGGTATTTGAAATCCACTTCACAATAATGCAAAACAATATTCCAAAATACAAAATACACCCATGGATATTTACACAAACACAAACTCAACCCAAGTGAGTTTCAAAAGGGGTAGAAGAGTGGACACACTCAACTCTAGAGTACCACCCTTCAAAAATATTTCAACACAAATTTCTCATGGCCTCAAGCCAACTTGATAACAAAATTTCCAAAGGAGTTCATATTTTGGCTCTCAAGCCATATAACAAATTACTCAAAGTCACACAAATGCCCTCAAGGCTTTCAACATCCCAAAACAAGGAAATGAACTCGAGGAGGATCTCTCCTCCCCTACCCCACACTTGATAAGAATTTCTCCCAAGTGGGAGAAGCTCTTTCAACACCCTAATAAAAATTTTCCACAATAACACAATACACACAAGCAAAAATACTTCTCACACATCCATCATGCAAGCAAAAATTTAAATTACAAGGGGAAGGCCTTAGCCTTGAAAACCAACCTTTAAAGCCCTAATAATGGAAGAAGTTGATGTAAAGCTCCTCTAAAGTCTCCTCCAACCTAAGCCACCAAACTCCCTCTATCCTTTTTCTCCAAAAACAATTTTCAATAATCCCAAAATTCTCAAAAATTCAACAACCTTTCTCCCTATCCCAAGTGGGATTAAAATAACCCAATCCATGAGCTTAGAGGAATAGGGAGGTGACACTTGTCACCTCCTCACTCTTCCTCCCCACTACTATTGTGTCCTAAGGGGTCTTGACACATGTCACTCACCCATCCCCAAAGTCTTCCTTACCCCTTACCACATGTCCTCTCTCCAACACATGAGAGAGAAAAGGGGAGTTAAAGAGGGGAAGGGTGACACATGTCTCCCCTTCCTTCCCTCTCATGAAGGACCACACAACTCCATGGGGACTCTCACCAATTGTGAGGGAGACTTGAAGTCAAGTCCTCCATAATTGGTGGATCTTGGAGTCATCTCAAGCCTTGGGAATGGTAAAGGGATGGGCTTGAGTGTTGGTACCACTCCTCCTATCCCTCCCATGACTCCAAATTCGTCACTTAACTTCAGTGTGAAGTTAAGGTGACCATACGGAGGTTAACCAAGGGTTACCCAAGTCAAAAGGGACCCTAGACCCATGGGGTATAACCCAGGGTCAACTTAAACCTAGTTAGGACAACCAAGGTCAAGTTAAAACACAAGAAAAGGGTCTCAAATTTAAAATTTAAAAAATGAAATTCAAAAACAATTCTTAGAACACAAATCATAATTCAATTTTACAAGAGGGTAGACCTAACCCATTCAACCTCATGCAAATTAACATTACAACATTACATTATCATAACAGAATTGATCTCGATTCCTCGTGGAACCAGATCAACTTCACAAGGGATTACAACATAAGGTGCGGGATGATCTTCAGTATCTGTGGTTTGTTAGCAAAACCTGCACACTCAATTGTAAAGTTAATTCCACATATAAATATCATAGCCGAAGCAATTCAAAACATGCATTCCCATAAAATACCACAAGTTATCATAAGCATAAAGGAAATCACATTACAATTTTCTATCTAACATCACCCAATTAGTTTTCCTGTAATGTAAACATTAATCCAACATCACCCAATTAGTTTTCCTATAATATAAACATCTATTTAACATCACCCAATTAGTTTTCCTATAAACTAAACATCTATCTAGCATCACCTAATTAGTTTTCCTTTAACATATTAAGGTCTAAAAGTTTGGGAATCTGGGATCAATAGTCCCACAAATATAAAAGTGTCAACAACAGTAAGGTAAATAGTCACATGAACAGAATGAAAAATGTAGGCCTCACAGTACTCTGCTCATGTCCTCCACCTCACTAGGAGATTTTGGACAATCATTAATAGGAACACACAATGGTCTACAATCTTCCATGCTGAACCTATCCAACACAGTCTTCACATACTTACTCTGGCTTAACCAAAGTTTTCTTTTAGCTCTGTCTCTTCTGATTTCCATTCCCATAATGTACCTGGCTGCCCCTAGATTTTTCATCTCAAACTGTGCTGACAACTGAGACTTCAAATCAGAAATCATATTCTTACCATTCCCAATTAACAGCATATCATCAACATACAATGCAATAATGCGAATATGATCATTGTCAAATTTATAATACACACAATGATCTGATTTCGATCTCAGAAATCAAACTGACAACACAAAGGCATCAAACTTTAAGTACCATATCCTAGGAGACTGCTTCAAACCATACAAAGACTTTTTCAAATTGTAAACCAAATTTTCTTTACCTTTCTCTATGTAATGCTCTGGCTGTGACATGTAAATCTCTTCCTCCAAATCACCATGAAGGAAAGTTGTTTTCACATCCATCTGCTCCACCTCTAAGTTATAAGCTGCTGCAAGAGATAATAGGAACTGAATAGATGTTAGCTTTGCAATGGGAGAGAAAATTTCACCATAATCAATTCCCTCCGCTTGTGAATACTGCTTTGCAACTAGTATGGCCTTGTACTTTTCAACACTGCCATCTACACCGAATTTCTTCTTGAATACCCATTTGCATCCAATAGGTTTATGTCCTTCAAGTAAAGGCACCAAATCCCATGTTTTATTCTTCTCTAAAAAAGCCATCTCATCTTCCATGGCCTCCTTCCAGGAACCTGCATCTTTCATGCACATAGCCTCTATCACAGTTCTAGGCTCATTAGTGTTAGTAAAAAAAGAAAAAGCACAACTAAAATCAATCAATGAATAACCAAACCTATCAAGTTGCTTCCTTGTTTGTGTAGACCTCCTCAAAGATTGAGTTTGAGTTTCTGCTTCTTCTGAGATTTCAGAGCTGCTAGAGCTCTCCTCATCATTAGGTCTCATAGGGTCTGTTAGTTCAGTCTTCTTAGGAGTATAAGGAAATTGAACCACATCCTCTTTATTTTCTATTTCTTCTAGCTGTAGAACAATGGAAGAAGGTGTTAGCTCTCTGAAAATAACACTTCTGCTATAAAACACTTTTTCAGCCACAGGATCCCAAAGCTTGTATCCTTTCACACTGACACCATAGCCAATGAAAATACACTTAACAACCTTGTTTTCCAATTTTGACCTTTTCTCCCTAGGCACATGTGCATATGCCTCACAACCAAAAACACAAAGATGTCTAAATGAAGGCTTCTTATTAGACCACACCTCCATAGGTGTCTTACCAACAAGAGCTGATGTAGGAGACCTGTTTACTAGGTAGCAAGCAATGGCTACAACTTCAACCCAAAACTTTTGTTCAAGGCTTGCTCCACTAAACATACTCCTAGCCCTCTCCATTAGTGTCCTGTTCATCCTCTCTGCAACTCCATTTTGCTGTGGGGTGTATGGATTTGTCTTATGTCTTTCAATCTCTTGCTCTTTACAGAACTTATCAAACTCTACCAAACAAAACTTACCACCGTTGTCAGTTCTCAAACACTTAATCTTTTTACTAGTCTGATTCTCAACAAAAGCTTTGAACTCTTTAAACTGACTAAAGACTTTAGTCTTGCTTCTGAGAAAATAAATCCATGTCCTTCTACTGTAATCATCTATAAAAGATACAAAATATACAGATTTGGAAATCAA
Source organism: Cunninghamia lanceolata (assembly GCA_027924645.1). Taxonomy (NCBI): domain Eukaryota; kingdom Viridiplantae; phylum Streptophyta; class Pinopsida; order Cupressales; family Cupressaceae; genus Cunninghamia; species Cunninghamia lanceolata. The sequence goes on along the minus strand of BSBN01000430.1, from coordinate 3,966,423 downwards.
AGGAACACTAACATGACCAAATACATCAGAATGAATAAGGTCCAACACACCAGAAGACTTGTAAGAACTAGAGTAAAACTGAACATGGTTTTGCTTTCCATATATACAATGTTCGCAAAAGTCAAACTCGAGATTACAATCATTTAACCCCTCAACAAGGTTTTTATTTTTCAGGGTTCTAAGACCCTTCTCACCAATGTGGCCAAATCTCATATGCCATAACATTGTCTTTTTAGCAGGAAGCTTAAATTCCAAAGCATGAGTACCCTTGGGTACCCAAGATGCACTACCATCAGAATTTGTTACAACAGACTTTTTCACTGCCGGTTTGTTGGTGATGATGTTACTCACAACCAAACATGAAATAAAAGTTACACAACAACCTTTATTAATTTTGAAAGATACGAAGAATTCAAAGAATTCATGATCCCAAGTCTCTGTTGATTAGTTCATAATCTACTGACGTTACTCAGTGGTTGATGTGTGTTGTTGTTAATCATTCAGGGGCCTTATGTATTTCAGTTATTTCTATGAAGTTCCTCAATATTCCTCCAAATATCCTGTTCTTTATATCTACTCTACATAAATCTCCAACAATTCTACCTCTACACTATGAGTTTGCTCAAATAATGTGCCTACAGGTTGATATTTGCATGATTTCTACCATCATTTGTAATTCTTTGCATGATATTTTCAACACTACATGTATTTAGCTCAAATATGCTAATGATATTTAGTTATCTATGAGATGTCCACATATTTCTCTGTTCTGCTTATTATTTATCATGATTTGTAGTTATGGAGGTGATTTAATGAAATGAAGAAAAAGAAATGACAAAGATAGGGTTTAAAGAGTAAGATTCCCAAAATTACTTGACTGAGATCACTGATCCACATACATGTTCTGATACAATAATGAAGAGAAGAAAAGTAGAATCATACTTCACCAGGACATTCCACAAATCCGCATGATCCAGTGCAAATCTTCAAAGGAAAAGTTGACAACAACATGCAATAATATGAAAGCGCTTCTATTGAACACATCATTCACCATTACATACCTAGAAATCAACTTGAAGATCATGTAAAGTTTACAATCAGGATGTAATCTGAAGCTTCATCTCCATTCAGTATGCTTTAGAACAAGTACATTTACAATGATCTGAAGAAAGAACCTTGACATTTCAACAATTCAGTCCTCATTAGTCTCAGTAATCTGATCTCCTATATTAAATTGTCTTAGTCAGATTTAAAATGGTTGACCTCCCCTCTTTTACAAAGTAAAGGGGCTCAATATATAGCTCTAATTATCCCCAATACGGTTCCAAAACCCTAGTTAATCAACGGTCCACCCTTCAAGTGCAGCATCCACTAGTGGAAAACAAATCTCGCTAAAAATCTCTGATTAACATACCTATACCGAGCGTAAGGATGCCCTTTGGAAACCCTAATAGTCACCAAAATAACTGTTGTTCCTTTTAATAATGTTTCTTTCCACCTGCATTTTCCTCCACATTGAAAGCCTTTACTCCTCCAGCTTTGTTTGCGATCTTTTGTGATCCGATCCACCTCCTGTGATGTCATCGCCATTAAAGCTCTGTCTTTATATCTACTTGCATGCCACCAGTCAATTCTGCATATAAACCCTTTTGTAGGCTTTGCTTGTATTTCTTGTTCTGCATACTTCCTGATCATCGGCATAACCATCCTCAGTCAGAGCGATCCAAAAATTTCCCATCGATCTCATCTTTCTAGCCGATGTAATCCCTATCGACTTGCATTTCTTTGTTCATCGGCATAACTTCCCTTCATTGGGTCGAACTTTTATCTTCCCACCGATGCTTGATGACTATTTAACTTTACTTTGTCCTTGTAACCATGATAGCTTCACTAACACCTGTGTACCTGCCAACAGACATAAGTCAATAAAATGGAATTAAAATTCACTTTTCAATCTTGAATCTAACTCTAGCGATAAGCATACAAGCATGCAAATATACAAAGAATTTTCTGTATTTAATTTTTCCTTTGACATCCGGCTTGTATATTTTGCACTTGTATATTGCTCTTGTATATCAGATATACAAGAAATCCCATGCAACCTCTCTTTACCTTTACTCTCTGCAATGCATATAATTTCTTTGTATGTTGGCTTGTATCCAGAGATATACATTGCAATTTATACAAGCTGATATACAAATTCCTTTGTATGTCCTTGTCGGACTTCAACTCTTCATTAACCACAGTTTACTTACCTGTCAGATCCACGATGTATACAGCGCAATGCATCTTCTAATATACATTTGGGTGTGATGCATCCATTATATCAGACTTTAATTTCTTTTGAATTCCAACTTGTATGTATCGAGCAATGTATGTTTCAAAACATATATATATATATATATATATATATATATATATATACAAAGCGCGAACATACAACAATAAAACCAACCTTAATACTCTTTCAAATCTGGACCATGTATAAGTGCAATGTATATTCACTTTGTATGTAAGATACATACAAAGCACAAAACATACAATGACCTAACCAACTTTAATAACCTTTTAGTTCCGCGACTTGCATCTACCATTGTAACTCACCTTTGTATGTTCCCTGTGCCTAACATACAAACATGAAATATACATCCGCCGGACTTAAACCTTTATTCATTTAAACTGTAAACCTATTGGGTCCGCGACTTGCATGTATAAATAGAACATTAACACAATGCATACAAGTAAAATAAATGACCTGATATACAAACCGCTTTGTATATGTATGACCCGATATACAAAAGACTTTGTATATGCAACATACAAACCCGATTGTACATTTTACCAAAACACTCATAACTTGCAAAATACAGGAAATTTTAAAATGGTTCAAAAAGCAACCCTCACTCATTTTTGACAAGGAATTCACCCATACTCTACCCTAGTACTTAATGTTTATTTTTCTTTATTTTCAACAAGGTTTGTAACATTCACTTCCTTTTCCCTTTACCACCAAGTAGAACAACACACACACACAAGCAAAAGCAACAGCCACAACAGGGGTCCTCATTTTGCTAAGGAGTAAAATGGGGCGTGTTGTGAACGTCATCACCAATACGGTTCCAATTGGGGATGAAGTGATTGTAGCTCTTTTCTTCGAGTCAGAAGAACTATTGCACTATGAAACTTGCATGCCTCCAGTTGAAACAAAGTACCTCTCTGAGTACCCTTCACAAGCACCATAGATCCTCTAGTCATCTTGTATCTGTCCTTTGAAAAGACAACCTACACACCTACATCATTCAACATACTTACAGAAAGTAGGTTCCGTGCCAACCCTAGGATGTGCATAACCCTAGTGATCCCCTTCACTCATCCATCAGGGAATTGGATTGAGACTCTTCCATGACCAACAATCTTCAGATGAGAATCGTCACCTAGGTACATTCTTCCACCATCGAATTCTTCATACTTCATGAACCAACTTCGATGTGCGGTCATGTGGAATGATGCACTAGAATCAATCAACCACACATCATCAGATGCATGAGTGGCCAGGGCTGCGACGAAGGCGTCAACATCATCTTGTGACTTGTCAGAATCTAAGTCTGGGACATTCTTCTTCTTCTTTTTCTTTTCCTCTTTACATTCCTTTTGGAAGTGTTTAGTTTTTCCACAGTTCCAACAGAGAGCCTTGGACTTTCTAGGAGATTTAGATCTACCCTTCTCATCTTTCTTGTCCTTCTTTTCCCCTTTCTCCTTAGGTCTTCCATGAACTGCAAGAGCCTCTTTGGCTGCTTTAGAAGACTTTCTCCACATCTCTTTAGATAACAACGAAGATACCACTTCATCCATTTTGAAAGTGGATGTGGTGCTCCCAATAGCCATAACAAGATGATCCCATGAGTCCAGCAAAGAACAAAGCAAGGTCATACAACAATCCTCATCCTCCATCTTCACACCAATGGATGTCAATTGTGCAACTAACATGTTGAAAGCATTCAGGTGATTTGCAACAGATCCTCCATCCTCCATCCTTAGAGAATACAACTTCTTTCTCAGAAAAAGCTTGTTCACCAGGGATTTGGCCGGATAAACATCTCCCAGCTTCTTCCAAATATCTTTCGTGGTCTTCTCCTCATGGACATTTAATAGGATAGAATCAACTAGACTGAGTCTTATGAGACCCTTAGCCTTCCAATCTCTGAGATCCTAATCAGTTTGTGCCATTGCGGTTGGTTTTACACCAGAAACGGTTTCCCATAGGTCACGATCAACAAGCATGCCTTCCATCTTAAGTTTCTATAACTCAAAATTTGTGCCATTGAACTTCTCCACCTCTAATCTTCTAGATGTGCCTGCCATCTCTTTCCTGCATCAAGATTACAGAATACTCTGCATAGACTCCCACTCAATCGAAGATCAGCTCAAAAAACCCCTACCCAACAACTAGGACCAAAGGTGATCAAGCTCTGATACCAACTAAAAGGAAGCTAGGTGTGCGAAATCGCTTCCTATACTAATCTAATGAGGAGAGATGAGTACAAATTCATTTTAACCTTTACAATTACAGTGTTATTAACCCAACAACATAGATATTGCAGCAATACACAACACAAGAATGTAAGACAAAAGAAGAGAGAGACAAGATATAACATGGGGAAAACCCTTACGGGTGAAAAACCCCACACTCCAAAACCTACACAATGTATTATCTAAACAACAAGGTTTACAACACACTTGTAATGCAATTCTTTATAGGAGTCTTCAACACTCGTATTTGGAGACAATCCAGAAGCATAACAGTACCTATCAATCACATACTACATCTCCTCTCTAAGCACCTGTTTAAATAGAAGTTACAAGGAAAAAAATGGACCTTTCTTGAAATGGGCATCCAACTTGGCCTCATGGCCCAAAACCCATGCCTAGGGACACTTGTCCAACACTACAGCATGGTCATGACACTTGTCATAACACCCCATCCCAATATGGTCACCTATTCCCAAGTTGGTCAATGACAGATGCTCTTATGACTCTTTTGATTGTCATAGAATCCGTCATAACTATCATATCTTACACTTATAAGAGAATCTGTCATACACTAACTAAAAATAGCATATTCTCTTGCAACATGTCATAACCCTCCTTAGGGTGCCTAAATATGCCTTTTTCCAAGATGCCTTGTGACACATGTCTTTACTTGTCATAGCATCTTCTATTTCTGACTCTTACACATCATAGATTCTGTCATAGGAATCTGTCATAACCATTTCAGTCAAGATTCACTTACACACTAGTCGAAGTGCCGACACATGGCAAAATATCTCTACCTATAAGTGGGACGCCTATCTCCTCATGTGAGGACAAAATTTACATGTGGTCACCTTCCACGTAGGATGACACATTACTGTGCCAACTCCCACATCCTAATTACACAATAGGAAATAAATAAATATATACAATAAATAAATGCAAGGAATTACCAAGGTTGAGACACCTTAATTACAAACATCTTGCCTCAGTCAAACCCCATGTTGGTGTTCCGACCTCCACAACAAGAATGATAAGAGTGATAGAGAGAGTGCATGCTTGCGATGAGCAGAGGCAAAACATGTAATAAAGACTGTAATAATGAAATATAATGAAATAGAGTTACCATGAGCATGAAACCCGTAGTGGATTTGATGTTGCAACATGGATAACCCACAAGCAGTCAAAGGAGGAGTAAGCTTCCTCGTAGACCTGCAAGGGTTAGTACATGCAACAATAATCTTCACAATTTGAGAGCTTGTAGAAGAGAGACAAAGAGATATCTTGTTAGAGATAATCATCATAGAGAGAATCTATCACATATACAAATGAGTGAGAGATAGTTGTTTATATATGAATTCCAATTACTTTTCAAGGGTCCACTTGAGTTGAGGATGACAAGGTGCATCACTTAAGGAAAAAGGCCGACATTCAAATATAATCTTTCAGGGCCAAATTGGCAGGACCTGTTGGTGCCTGCATCATTTATCAGGTTCCAGGTTATTAGCTTGCAGGCACCTTCCCAAGATTTCATGAAATTTCTAAGTCTTAGACCCTCTCAGTGTTTTCAGCATCATCATGATATTTTGAAGGAGGGGGTCATCGTCATCATCATCATGTTCCCGGACATCCCCTTGATGTTCCTTGCAAGGGTCATTTCTCATCATGACTGGATATCCTGTGGGGGCTTCATGTTTTTGCCAGCCCGACATCCTGCCTGGAGGTGATATTTTAACATCGGGTGATCTTAGTTCAAGATCATCCTGATGTTGGTGTTGAGAATTTGCTAAGTATGACCTGATGTCCCAAGGTCATCATATTTGAACATCAGGTGATCTTCATTAAGATCACCCCGATGTTAGTTTATCACCTTATGTTTTAACTTCCCTGATGTTGTTGACGTCATGATCTTGTAGAGGTGATATTTTCTTATCAGCAGCATGATTTTCAATTGTTGGGGTGATATTTCGAATATCGGGTTATCTTTTGAATATCACCCTAGTCCTAAATGTGACGATGATGTAATCAGGATTTTCATTGTCGGTGCGATATGTCTTTCAGTTTCATCATTTTCTAAGGACAGGGTGATATTTCCAAATATCAGGTATGTTCTAACATCACCCCGATGTTTCATGGAGCTACAGTGCTACCTGACATTCTTGCGGGGGGTGATATTTCAAACATCCAGTGATCTTCCAAATATCACCCTGCCCCAATATGATGATGATGTCACCCTGATCTTTTGAAGGGGTCATTTTCTAAGTTGTTCAATCTGACCTGATATTTCTTGAGTTGAAGAGGTCATCATCATCATCTAGTCTATAGTGCACCCTGATATTTCTGCGGGGGGTGATATTTTGAAATATCAGGTGATCTTACGAATATCACCTTGGCACCTATATGATGGTGACGTCATCAGGATGTTCATCGGCCAGACTTTTGGTATTGGCAAGGTAGGAGGAGCTTTCTCTGACACATCAGGTTGTGCCAATGAAGGTGATCATCATGAAGGTGAGGTTGATCATCAGGACATTATTTTTTGCATATGGTGATGAGGTCCAGATATGCTTTCCCGCAGGGTGATATTTTCTGTGGGGTGATTTTTTATATCAGGGTGATATGAATTATCGGGATGAGCTCAGTAGGTGGCCTGCTGACGTTAGGGTGATTTTTTGAGCAACAGGATATCATGCTGGAGGATGATGATGATGAAGGCTTATGACTAGGTGCCGTCGGGAGAAAAATCACCAACAATATATATGTAACCGACCTAGCATATAAAGTGTTAAAAGAGTTGCTGCAGGGTGAATGTGGGATAATGTCTCACATATATTTGAAAGGAAAGAATGCCGCTGGACGCTCCATGTGGAGATATTTGAAAGACGGAGAAGGTCAACAGGATGCTTGCATAGCATGTTGGCATTGGTGTCTGACATGTCAGCATGATCCATGCCACGAATTTTGGCGGGAAAGGGAGGAGATCGACTATTATCATTTGAATATTTAGATGGAGAGTTTTCCACGCTTCCACAGTAGCATCCTAAGTTGGGAGAAGGTTTACAAGGCACGCAACTGCTATATCCCAAGGCTGTGAGTTGGTATGCCATTAATGGCGAGATTGCATAGAGGTATGGGTCGGAAGGACACGCCAGCTACTCGATTTAGACAGAAAATCATGACAAGGCGATGCAGGTCAAGATCTCACCTGCCCCTTCCCTCCTGTCTGTGCAGCTGCATTAAATGTTTTCGGTGCCCTCTGGCGATGCACTACATCTGGTGATGACTTGGGGATCATGATGTAATTAATGAAGGAGTACATCCTCCTACCTTATAAGCAGAGGATGCTACTCGGTTTAAGGTTGTTGAAAACTGGACATATCTGGCTCTGTAATAAGATACAACTAGTTTTGGCTACTCTATGCAGGTGACCTTGTGAGTTTATGTATCTCTTGTTGTATGTCTCATGCATGAATCTACTGATTTCATGATTGGTCTTATATGAGTAATGTTGTATTTGCATGTGTTTTGTTAATTCTGTCTCCAGTATTGCATGTATCCTTCTTCTGAATCTAGATATCTAAGGGATGTCTGGGATTCTAGAATATAGAATACCTGTATTAAATGCTTGATCTTTCAACTTCTGCTCAAGGGGTAAATTAAAGTGTTTTCAGATTAAGTGTTGGGAAGAATATACTACAATAGGGATGTCATAAGTAGAGATAACTTAACACTCTATATTGGGAGGTCACTATAAGGCAGATATCATACAACACCCCCTTGAAATCTAGTTTTAGTGTGTTCATGCTGATCATTTGCAGGTGTATGTCTACTAACTCCAAGCCATGGATAGGCACCAATCTAGCTCTGTGTTGAGGTCACACACCAGGTCCTAGTTTTGCATCCAAACACATAAATCAAACTCATACTTCCAAATCAAACCATTAGGACTGTAGAAGTAGTTTAGGACCAAGATCCTCTGATTCACAACTGAACATAAGCCCAAAGCTAGCCCCTTTGCACTTATCTCACAGTTTTGGTCTTCATACAGGAGGATTTATCTGCTTTGTATCAACATCCCAAGCCAACCCACAAGCATATTCTCATGGGTGTTGAATAGGGAATACCCCCCTAGGTTTTGCAGAGCCTGAAGAAGAAGAGGAGATAAAAATAGAGTCTATCTCCAACACTGTTGGCCCCTGCCCAGAGATCCTGTTGATCACTGATGGCTACCTTGTAGGGAAATCTGGGAATGAGCATCTAGTCAGGGAAAAAACCAACAGAAATTGGTGACTCTACTGGGGATTTTGTTGTGTAAGAACCCAAGTTTTTAAAAGAAATAATTCCTATTTATAGGTGGTGACTCCGAACAATCTCCCAGCCAGTAAAGTAAAATTTGTATGCAGGGGAGAAGATCCCTACGTAATCCTTTATTTGAAGAGTTACCAGTAGAAAGAAGGATGATGTATAGAAGAAAGGGAACCGTTGCAACTAGTAATGAGGGTTCACCTAGAAATAATGACAATGCCTAGGATAACCCTAGGCCTTCAGGACATCATGTGCCTTATTTTTCAAATGTAGAAGCTGATATTCAAGGTGCATATGAGAGGCAACAAGGTAGTAGTTTAAGAATGAGGTCAGAGGTGTTTCAAGAACACCCTTTCCTAGATCCCAGTGAAAGATTTGAAGAGGCTGAATCTCCAAGGGATGATGAAGATGATGATCAAAATGGTATGAGACCATCTACCTCCATGCCCAGAGAAGAACAACTAGCTGATGAAATTAAGAGTTTAAGAGCAGAAATAGAATATCTGTAGGCAATGAAAATCAGAGATGACATGAGACAAAAAGTACAAGCTCTGAGGACTACTCACCAGGATGCAGTTCCTACCCTTGAAAATGCAAATATGTAGAGAAATCAGTGCAGAAATGAGGTACAATATCAGCAGAATAATACTAGGCATGATGCAAACAATGCTAGGATACCATTAAATAATGTAAGAAATCAGAATGTAAACAGAAATGTTAATGCTAATCAGTTTGATAGACAACCCATGCAGTTGGATAGATTTAGGCAGCTAGTTTTTGATGGTATCCCTGGTTATCCTAACCCCATTGACAAGCATGTGAGGCTTCAAGTGCCAAAGTTTTCAGGAAATAATACTGTGTCTAGGGAGGATCATTTAAAAGCTTTTCAAAATGTCATGGACAACTTTGAGGTTGAGCATGAGGATGTCTTTATGAAGTCATTCATGCAATCCCTTGTTGATGAAGCTAGAGAATGGTACAACAATCTGCCTGACCGGAGTATTTCATCATGGGATGATTTCAAAAGGATGTTTAAGGAGAAATATGGTGACAAAACTGACCCTAGCTTTTTTGTAAATGAGTTCACTAGTATCACTAAAGGGTCAAATGAGCAGGTTGCAGACTTTAATGCTAGATTTACTAAAGTGTTGAACAAACTGCCACATCACATGAGACCAAATGAACCAATGTGCATAATATTATATATTAATGCTTTTGATGCCAAAACATCATATGGGTTAAGAGATAAAGGTCCTGCTACTCTCAGGGATGCTTTCAAGATAGCAATAAATATTGAGAATAACAAGAAAGCATCAGGCAAGACAAACAGGAGGGATGAGGTGAAAATTCTATAGAATCCAAACAAACCTCAAAATGTTCAAGGTAATACATCTGCCTCTGAAGACAAAATTGATAAACTAGCAAATGTTGTTAAGGACCTAAGCTATAGACTGGCTAGAAGTCAAAAAGGGATAGGTCCTGATAGGCAAGTCTACCAAAGGCAGGAAAAAAGGCCATCATTGCATGATATGCCATATAATACCAATTGGCATAATGGTAAACCTGTATTGCCACATAACAACACAAATCAGAGAGCTCAACATACCAAGGAAACTCCTAATCCTTTGAAGAAAGCTGTGAATATTGCTGATGATACTCCATAGTGCATAATCTGTCAGATGCCTCATTCACAGTCACAATGCATGATTGCTCAATCTTTGTATGACAATGCTATTTCTTGTGATGAATGCAACGAGCCACATTATATACAGGATGATGATGTTAACATGCTGTCCACCAGTAGGGAACATCCTTCTCATAATGCAAATAAGAGTATAGATGATGGGATTCAGGCCTGTCAGCAGGTTTTCTATGATGAGGATAATGAAGATAGTTATGTATATGATCAAGGCTCACACAGTTTTTTGAGTAACCTGCAGAGACCTTCTGATGAAGAGATTAGGGCTCTCACAGCTGCAGCAGTGGCCCAAGTCAAGAGCAACTATAACCTCAAAGGCAAAACTCAGGTAAGTAACTCACACCAACCAGAGAGTACTTTCACAAGCTAGCTAGTGCATAGTCATAAGGGGATTGAACCACAAAAAAGGCAGTGGGAAAATAACAAGCAAAATTTTAAGCAAAAGATAGGTCATGATTTCCACAGACCAGAGAATGAAGACCAAAGCAAAAGTTCCCAAAATAAGAATGACAGTCAAGCAGCCATAAGGACTAAAGCTGGATCATCTCAGGATAAAAACAAAGCCACAGCACAAGCTACAACTGTCATACAAAATTATGTTCCATTTGATATCATACAAGTCCTCTCTCAGGTAAAGGTTTCTATCCCATTAATGGAACTAATGAAGGTTGAAGAAATCAAGAATAGGGCAATATCTTTAATTTCTGGAGTGCCATGTCAAGCTAAGAAAAATGATGAAGCCCAAGGTAAGAAGTAGGCCTTGTGCAATGAAGAGGATGAAGTCCCTGAAGTATATATGGGGGTGACCATGACTAAATGTCCTTCACAAGTGGAACCATTCTATGTCTCCCTTGTTATCAATGGGAAAACAATCAGGAATTGTATGCTTGACTCAGGAGCATCAACAAACATCATGCCTCTAGCCATTATGCAACAAGCAGGGCTAAAAATAGACAAGGCATGTGGAAAATGCTATGCCATGGATGCTAGAGAGGTACCAGTCATTGGAATCATAAAGGATGTGGATTTTAGATTGGTAGCATATCCAGAGAGGATCTACAAAATGAACATAACAGTGGTTGACATCAAGCCACAGTATGGTATGCTGTTATCAAGAAGTGGGCAGCACTCATTGGTGGGAGTATGCAGCTAGACCTGTCATATGCTATGATTCCAATGAATGGAAAAGATGTCAAGCTGATTAGAGAGGAAAGGTCACCAAAGACAGTGGAGGACCAAGAATCAGAAGAACACATTTGTTTTGTGAACACTGACTATGACAACTTCAGGGTTGTCTCAGATGATAAAGAGAAAAAAGAGAAAAATGTTTGCATTGAAGAGCTGGACCAGCAGGGTCTATGGACCATGTATTTTGATGGAGCTTGTGCAAAGGAAGGCTCTGGAGCTGGAGTTGTATTCCTATCTCCATCTGGTAAGCTCCTAAAATTCTCCTTCTTACTAAGATTTGCTTGTACAAACAACATTGCAGAGTATGAAGCCTTACTCTTAGGTTTAAATCTGGCTCTCAAACATGGAATTAAGATGCTGAGAGTATTTGGGGATTCTGAGTTAATTGTGTCCCAAGTTAGAGATAGGTATGCCTCAAAGAATAAAAGATTAAAACAATACAAGCATGCTGTCTAGGATACAATTGAATTATTTCATGCATTTTCAAAAGGCTGGGTAAAGAGATCAAAAAATGTCATGGCTGATTTCTTGGCCAATGTAGCAATAAGGCCAGATGATATCACTCTATCAGGTGTTACAAATGTTGAAGTTAAAATCAGACCTGCAGTATCGGAAAACATATGCAGTTGGCAAGTGTTTGATGATGATAAGGACTTGTTAAGATTTTTGCACTGCATAGATGAATATGAGAACCAAGAAATTGATTTTCAAAACTTTGTAGAAATTATAGATGGAAAAGAAACTCTTATGGGGAAAGAGGTAATTTAGTTGAAGACTAACAAAATCCCCAGAGGGTTAGTAGCTTTGGAGAGAGCTTTTGACAATAGAGACCAATGTGTTACAAAGACATCTCCCACAAATAAAGATGATATGGAGGAAATAAACTTGGGAACATCTCATGCCCCCAAGAAGGTATACATTGGCAAACAGCTCAAACCACACATCAGGAGCATGTTGATTGCATTGCTGAAAAAGTATAAGCATGTCTTTGCTTGGTCATATGAGGACCTAAAAGCCTATAGAGAAGACTTATTCCAGCATGAGATCCCACTGAAGCCTGATGCTAAGCCATTCAGGCAAAAGCAATGGCCTATCAACCCAACCTTAGCTCCAAAGATGCAGGAAGAACTCAAGAAGCTAAGGGAAGCTGGAATAATTGTGCCAATTAGACATTCAACTTGGGTGTCTAACCTTGTCCCAGTTAGAAAAAAGAATGGTGACATTAGGCTTTGTGTTGACTTTATAAATTTGAATGTATCCTCTTTGAAGGACAATTATCCACTGCCAAATATGGAGGCCATGCTACAAAAGGTGACTGGCTGTGAGCTTCTATCCATGATGGATGGATTTTCAAGCTACAATCAAGTGAAGGTGAAGGAATCAAAACAATTCAAGACTGCCTTCACTACTCCATGGGGAACATATGTGTATGTGAGAATGCCATTTGGACTAATCAATGCAGGTGCTACATTCCAAAGAGCAATGGATGTTGCCTTTGCAGGATTGATTGATTCAATTCTGGTCATTTATCAAGATGATTTGACTACCTATTCTAAGAAGGAAGAGCAGCATTGTATGCACTTGGACCAGATTTTCATTAGAGCACTAAAGTATGGCATTTCTCTAAATCCAAAGAAATGTGCTTTTGGGGTAGTAGAAGGGAAGCTCCTGGGGCACATTGTTTCCAAAGATAGAGTTAGGATTGATCCTAAAAGAGTAGCTGCAATTGACAGGATCCAGATGCCAAAAATAGTGAAAGGAATTCAGTCTTTCTTTGGACAAATAAATTTTGTGAAAAGATTTGTTCCTAACTTTGCAAAAACCACTAGGAACATCTCCAAGATGATGAAGAAGGATGCAACTGTCAATTGGGAAAGTGAAGCAATTGAATAATTTCAGAGCATCAAAGAAGCAATAAAGATGGCTCTTGTGCTTCAGTCTCCTAATTTTTCTAAGCCATTTCAGTTGTTTTCATTTGCTTCTTTCCATACTATTGCTGCATGTTTACTATAGAAAAATGATGATGGTTTTGAGCAGCCCATTGCTTTTTTCAGCATCTCACTGCAAGCTGCTGAATTAAAGTATGACATCATGGAAAAGTAGGCATATGCACTAGTCAGAGCAGTCAAAAGCTTTAGGCCATATCTGGTAGGATCCCAGATAATTACATATGTGCCTCATGCAGTAGTCAAGGATATCTTCACTCAGCAGGAGGTAGCAGGAAGAAGGTGTAGATGGATAAACAAATTGCAGGAATTCAACATAGAAATACAAATTACCAAGTTGGTGAGGGGACAAAGATTAGCCAAGATAATGGCATAATCAAACTTGGAAGCATGCCAAGTCAATGCAGTCCAGAATGAGAATGTCAATGTATCAAAATTTGAATGGTATAAGGACATCATATATTACTTGCAAAATCTGAATTGTCCTTCCCATTTTAGTGACAGCCAAAAGAGGACCTTAAAACTACATGCAATCAGGTATGTTATTGTTCAAGGTGAGCTGTACTAGAGGAACCCTGATGGTGTGCTGCTAAGATGTGTGGATGAAGGTGAAGCTAACAATGTTTTGAATGACATGCATAAAGGATTGTGTGGTGGACATTATACTGCCCAAACAATAGCTCATAAGATCCTTAGGGTAGGATATTGGTGGCCCACTCTCTTTTTAGATGTACAAAGGCTGGTAAGGAAATGTGATCCTTGCCAAAGGTTCTCAGGAAAGTTAAGATATGAAGGTGCACTGCCCCTTAGAACTGTAACTGTGGATGCTCCATTTTAGCAATGGGGAATTGATTTTATAGGGGAGATTGCAGAAAAGTCAAGTGGGGGACACAGTTGGATTTTGGTGGCTATTGACTACTTCACTAAATGGATTGAGGCCATTCCAACTAAAAAGGCTACAAGTAAGGTATTGATGGATTTCATCCTAGAAAACATTGTCATTAGGTTTGGAGTACCATTCAAGATAGTCACAGATAATGCTATGTGCTTCAGTTCTGGTGAATTTGTTAATTTTTGCAACAAGTATGGGATAAATTTATCATATGCATCACCATACCACCCGCAAGGAAATGGTCAGGCAGAGTCAAGTAATAAAAGCCTCATGAAAATCATCAAGAGGATAGTGGATAAGAATAAGAGAGATTGGGATTCAAAGTTAAAGTTAGCATTATGGGCTGATAGGGTGATAGTGAAAAAAGCTATTGGAAGGTCACCTTTTGAACTGGTGTATGGTGCATCAGCTAGGCTACCTATAAACAATCTCCTACCAGTTTACAAATTTATCCAAGAGAATGATGAGGAGATTGAAGACTCCATGAAAGAGAGAATAAACCAACTGGTTGCACTGGATGAACGTAGAAGGAAGGCCCACCAAGTCAATCTCAAGAAACAACAAAATGTGAAGTATCTGTTTGACAGGAGAGCTGCAGAAAGGAAATTCCAAATAAATGACTGGGTCCTCATCTGGAATGCAAGAAGTTAGGATAAGGGCAAACATGGTAAGTTTGAACCCTTATGGATGGGCCCATATCAGGTTTGCAACACTCATGGGGAGGATTCTTATATCCTCCAGGCCCTAGATGGTGAGATGCTAGAATTGCCTGTGCATGGTCAATTCCTCAAGCTTTATTTTGCATAAGTGATCTGCCTTTGTGCACATTTGTAAAAGTATATGTATATTGTAAATATCTTTGTACAGTCATCATTGTTTTGTGTCCTACTTTTGCTTAGTCTGCCCGGAGATGGTCTGGTTCTCGCTGCAGCCTTGTGCTTGCATGTCCCCAATTGGAGCCACTGTTGGTGCTTGCATCATTTATCAGGTTCCAGGTTATTAGCTTGCAGGCACCTTCCGAGGATTTCATGAAATTTCTAAGTCTTGGACCCTCTCAGTGTTTTCAGCATCATCATGATATTTTGAAGGAGGGGGTCATCGTCATCATCATCATGTTCCCAGACATCCCCCTGATGTTCCTTGCAAGGGTCATTTCTCATCATGACCGGATAGCCTGTGGGGGCTTCATGTTTTTGCCAGCCTGAGATCCTGCCTGGAGGTGATATTTTAACATCAGGTGATCTTAGTTCAAGATCATCCTGATGTTGGTGTTGAGAATTTGCTAAGTATGACCCGATGTCCCAAGGTCATCATATTTGAACATCAGGTGATCTTCGTTAAGATCACCCCAATGTTAGTTTATCACCTTATGTTTTAACTTCCCCAATGTTGCTGACATCATGATCTTGTAGAGGTGATATTTTCTTATCAACAACATGATTTTCAATTGTCGGGGTGATATTCTAAATATTGGGTTATCTTTTGAATATCACCCTAGTCCTGAATGTGATGATGACATCATCAGGATTTTCATTGTCGGGGCGATATGTCTTTCAGTTTCATCATTTTCTAAGGATGGGGTGATATTTCCAAATATCAGGTATGTTCTAACATCACCCCAATGTTTCATGGAGCTACAGTGCTACCCGACATTCTTGCGGGGGGTGATATTTCAAACATCTGGTGATCTTCCAAATATCACCCTACCCAAATATGATGATGATGTCACCTTGATCTTTCGAAGGGGTCATTTTCTAAGTTGTTCAATTTGACCTGATATTTCTTGAGTTGAAGAGGTCATCATCATCATCCAGTCTACAGTGCACCCTGATATTTCTGCGGGGGTGATATTCTGAAATATCAGGTGATCTTACGAATATCACCCCGGCGCCTATATGATGGTGATGTCATCAGGATGTTTATCGGCCAGACTTTTGGTATCAGCAAGGCAGGAGGATCTTTCTCTGACGCATCAGGTTGTGCCGATGAAGACAATCATCATGAAGGCAAGGTTGGTCATCAGGACGTTATTTTTTGCATATGGTGATGAGGTCTGGATATGCTTTCCCGTAGGGTGATATTTTCTGCGGGGTGATTTTTCATATCAGGGTGATATGAATTATCAGGATGAGCTCAGCAAGTGGCCTGCTGATGTCAGGGTGATTTTTTGAGCAACAGGATATCATGCTGGAGGATGATGATGATGAAGGCTTATGACTAGGTGCCGTCGGGAGCAAAATCGCTGACAATATATATGTAACCGGCCTAGCATATAAAGTGTTAAAAGGGTTGCAGGGTGAATGTGGGATAATGTCTCACATATATTTGAAAGGAAAGAATGCTGCGGGACGCTCCATGTGGAGATATTTGAAAGACAGAGAAGGTCAATAGGATGCTTGCATAGCACGTTGCCATTGGTGTCTAACATGTCAACATGATCCACGCCATAGATTTCGGTGGGAAAGGGAGGAGATCGACGGTTATCATTTGAATATTTAGATGGAGAGTTTTCCATGCTTCCATAGTAGCATCCCAAGGCGGGAGAAGGTTTGCAAGGCACGCAACTGCTGTATCCCAAGGCTATGAGTTGGTATGCCATTAATGGCGAGATTGCATAGAGGTATGGGTCGGAAGGACACGCCAGCTACTCGATTCAGACAAAAAATCATGACAAGGCGATGTAGGTCAAGATCTCACCTACCCCTTCCCTCCTGTCTGTGCAGTTGCATTAAATGTTTTCGGTGCCCTCTGGCGATGCACTGCATCTAGTGATGACTTGGGGATCACGATGTAATTAATGAAGGAGTACATCCTCCTGCCTTATAAGCAGAGGATGCTACTCAGTCCAAGGTTGTTGAAAACTGGACATATCTAGCTCTGTAATAAGATACAACTAGTTTTGGCTACTCTATGCAGGTGACCTTGTGAGTTTATGTATCTCTTGTTGTATGTCTCATGCACGAATCTACTGATTTAATGATTGGTCTTATATGAGTAATGCTGTGTTTGCATGTGTTTTGTTAATTCTGTCTCTAGTATTGCATGTATCCTTCTTTTGAATCTAGATATCTAAGGGATGTCTGGGATTCTAGAATATAGAATACCTGTATTAAATGCTTGATCTTTCAACTTCTGCTCAAGGGGTAGATTAAAGTGTTTTCAGATTAAGTGTTGGGAAGAATATACTGCAATAGGGATGTCATAAGTAGAGATAACTTAACACTCTATATTGGGAGGTCACTATAAGGTAGATATCATACAACACCCCCTTGAAATCTAGTTTTAGTGTGTTCATGCTGATCATTCACAGGTGTATGTCTACTAACTCCAAGCCTTGGATAGGCACCAATCTAGCTCTGTGTTGAGGTTACACACCAGGTCCTAGTTTTGCATCCAAACACATAAATCAAACTCATACTTCCAAATCAAACCATTAGGACTATAGATCCTCTGATTCACAACTGAACATAAGCCTAATGCTAGCCCCTTTGCACTTATCTCACAGTTTTGGTCTTCATACAGGAGGATTTATCTACTTTGTATCAACATCCCAAGCCAACCCACAAGCATATTCTCATGGGTGTTGAATAGGGAATACCCCCTAGGTTTTGCAGAGCTTGAAGAAGAGGAGATAAGAATAGAGTCTATCTCCTACACTGTTGGCCCCTGGCCCAGAGATCTTGTTGATCACTGATGGCTACCTTGTAGGGAAATCTGGGAATGAGCATCCAGTCAGGGAAAAAACCAATAGGACCCAAGCACTAGGTGCTAGTGTCCTAGTAATTTGGGCTCTTCAAATGTCAGATGTCAGAGGACTTAGCGTTGTTTTTTAGAAAAGTAATGGAATATGCACATTGTAAGCAGATATGAACATACAAGCTAAAATGGGTGCCAAACCTAGTGTGAAATTGTAAGAGGTAACAATTGTAGACACTACAATTGTGGACAACCCAAATGCTCTTATGCCATACTTTTAAGTGATAAAAAGGCCCTATTGGGTCTCAAAATAGCAGCAACCCAAAGCCCAAAAACATTTCACCATCACCAAGGCCAAGGGTGTTGTCAAGGTGATTGAAAAAGGTTTATGAATAGGTAATTGGCGATCTTTTCCAATTAATAGGAGTGTGTATGCTCCTATGCACTTCAGGATCAGCTAGACCTAGGAGGGATATTCCTAGAGGCATGAAATAGAACAAAAAAACAAACACAACCATACCCAATGTACACTTGACCCCCAAAGTTGTCACAAGAAAAACTGTCTACACATGCCTCTATATTAAGTTGATTACTACACTATGCACTTGCACCCAATCATAACAATTTTGTATAACTTGAGATGAATCCACTTAACTTTGCATACACAAGATACACAGTGAAGGCATACATGTACATGGTTCACCAATTATTAAAACAATTTACATCAATTCAGATTTTTCCTTGGTTATTCCACTGAATCATGCACAACATGTAGAACTTAAACTAAAACTAATCCTATTCCTACAACTAATAGGATGAGGATTTTATTTGAATGATGATTTATCCATCCCCAATATGGACCAGTGCCTACTCCATTGGGCAATTGAGTCATAAGCAAGAGGAAGGAAATAGATTGAACCAGTATAAAAAAAAGACTAAAATATATTCAAATATATTTCTCAAATTATATTTCATACACTAGACATACTTATTTATCTAGAGCCAAACTACAATGATCCATTTGCGACAAAGAAATGACGCAACACAAATCTTGTATTGACATAAATGTTGTCACACATTATCAAATCCTTATTATAATCACACCAGCAATTGTGGTGAATGAAAAATACAAGCCTGCAACCATGTATTCTCCTGAATCATTACAAATAACCATGGAGACATACCACCGCATAAAGATGTACATTACAATTCTTTCCTACACTATATCAAATGCATTCCTCCATTCACTGCTCAGACATTATCCTCTACTTGATGCCTGAAAATCTCCCTTAGGGTTTCTTGATCAGACAATTGGTTCAGCGACCAACCTGTAAAACATCTCTGAATCATGTATATATAACAATATTTTCTCTTCTGCATTCTGAGAAGGAATAAACTACCCTACCAACTGCCATCACTCCAACAATTATTCCACCTAACTCTAGCACCAACCTATACATCCTCATCAATTATGCATTCATGGAAGCCTATAGAAGTGTGTTCTCAGGCACCTAGGAAATCACACCATTTTTGAAGCTTTTACAACACTTTAAAATGTTTTAAAACTTACTTTAAAACATTTTAAAATATTACATCAATACTTCATGCTTCACTTTTGATTTTACATTTTAATTTTGCCTTGTCAGCAAAATCCTTCTAGTACAAACTCACCTCTTTTGATCCCTTGGGATCCTTTATCAACAAATCACCTTATTAGTGATCTTGAGAAACCACGAACCATTTTTATTCATTAGCTTTAGCTTTGTTGGCAAAATTCTCCCTTCATAAACCACATTCTCTACTGACCTATCTTCCTGCTTGCTTTTTCGCCTTATTGGCAAATCTTTCTTTTTATGAACCATGGCTTAGCCTCTTCTTTTTCTTCCTTGTTTCATCCTCTTTCCCTTTTTGCTTTATCAATAGATTTCCTTGCCAATGAACTAAACCATTGGCAAACCTATCAGTTCACAAACTATCCCTTTTGCCGACGAAGGCACTTGTCTTCTCTTTTTCTTTCTTCTTTATATAAACAACTTTTTTCTTTTGATTTTACCTTCATTTTCATCCCTCACTGACCCTTCCTTCTTTCTTCCTTCTCCACATCTTTCTTTTTTTATAGAATCCCTTTCCTCACCCTTTTGTCTCTTTATCGGCGAATCGACGAAACAATGAACCTACGAACTCAGTCGGTGAGTTCAGTATTTCGTGAACTTGCTGAATTTTTGACAAATCCTTTAGCTCCCCTTAAAACTTTCCCTTAAAAAATTTTCCACTTGCCTTATCTATTGTCTTCCTTCTTCCTCGTTGGGGCCTTCCTCAGTTGGCAAAATGTCATTAGAGAAACCTTCGTCAGTGAACTTGGGGGTTCACGAACCTCCAACTTCTCTGAAATGCACTTGGCCATTCTTTCCTTAGAAAAATTTTCCTTTACATTCACCACTTTTTCTACCTTATTAGCAAATCAGAAAAACTGTGAACACATGAACTTAGTCAGTGAAAATGACAGTTCACAACTTTGCTAATTTACCGACAAACACTTTAACTTGAACAATTTTGCAAGAAGACATCAATTTTTTTTTCAAACTTCTCTTTTTACCTCTTTGCCCGTAAATTGGCAAATCGGTAAAACCAGAAACCCGTGAACCTAGTCAGCAAGTTTGACAGTTCGCGATTTTGTCGATTCGCTGAGAAAGGCTATAAATGAACCAATTTTTTCTAAGGGAAGGAAACATAAGGAACATGGAGAACTTTACTTAGAATTTTTCTTGAAGGAAACCCATAGAATATATCTTAGATTAGTTATAATTAATGGGTTTAAATTGTAAAGGTAAAAATGGGAATTTTTAATGGATTTTTGGAGCAAAATAATGCATTTCTAGGAACTAGTTTTTTAGGTCCCAATAGGCCCCAACCGATTAGGTTGAAATTTGCTTCTCAAATATTCTTTTGTATTTGGATTTTAGTGTTGGAACAAAGAACAAGATCACCAATCTTAATGTCTCACCAAATAATACCATTATTATAAATTTTCTTTAAATGTTTCTAATATGGTCAAATATTATCTAATGCATTCACCCTTCTCTCATCAAGTGTATCAAGTTCTTGAATCTCAATTATTTATATATATTATAATTAATAATTCCATGAAAGGAGAAACACAATGATGTAATTATTAACTCATGAGGCATAATGACCCTAGTACTTATGATACTCTAAGTAGACTCACCATAAAAGTGTATGATATGGACTCAGGGTAACATATACATTGCACCCTTGCTAATGGTGTGAATCAAATCACTCCTACTCTCATGGAAAAGGCTTGTTAAGTGGGAAAAAATTTGATGGACTACCTTGATGAAGAGTCTTGTGGGTGACAATGGTATTGTGTGTCAAGTGGGGGTTGCATCAATTGGTTCACTCACTTTGCAAGGAAGAAGTGCATGGTGATGAATGATTATGTTCAAGTATAGCATTGGTGTTGGTGTGTTGGGGTGTTCTCTTGTGAATAATTGGAGAGGTGTAGTTGTGATTGTGATTTGGCTAGGTGAGTCATTGGCTCTAATTCTATTGAGTTCATTCTAAGAAAAAGTATGAAAAGTGTTAATCTTGTGATTTTCTAGTTTAATTAATTCTTAAGAGATCTAACTCTCTTGCATGAGATAACTCTTTCTAATGCCTCATATCATTGGTCTCTTGGATTTACCTAATATAGCCACTTGTTCTCGAGCTTGTTCGTCAATTAGTGTTTCTTGTATTGATAGAATTCCTCTTATCTCTACTAGTACATAAACTGCAATATATGATTTAAAAAATTATTAAAAACAACATATAAATGACTGAACATGGTCACATGACCATTAGTAGTTTATTTCCAGTCATTTATAATGCGACCGAATTGATGACTAAACCATTTTTAGTCATTTATTGGTTGTTTTGATTGATCGATTTGGTATTATATTTAGTCGTTAATTTAGTCATTGATGGTTGTAAACTGGTCACTTATTTAGTCATTTTTTATTCACTGATATATTTAGTCGTTAATTTAGTCATTGATTGTTGTTAACTGGTCACTTATTTAGTCATTTTTATTCACTAATTTCCATCCATTGGTAGTGTATTTAGTCATTAATTTTAATCATCATTTTGATCAATTTGGTAGTTTATTTAATTGTTTTTGTTCACTGATTTCTGTCAACTAGTAGTATATTGATACATTAGTTATTAATTGCATAATCATTATATTTAGTCATATTTATTCACTGCTCTATCAATTGGTAGTATATATAGTCAATTGGTAGTTTAAATTTTATTATTTTTGTTCACTGATTTCTACCTAAATGTGCTGGAAATGAGACAATGCTTTTGAGGTTTAAACATAAAACACAGAAAAATATAATCAATCATTCATTTACATGTAATGAAACATCTATAATCAAGAAGGCAAAATACTGATATTTTATTGAGAAAAGATGTTCTTACAACAGATACAAGACTTAAATATGTGTCTTTTCTTTGAAAAATGTGTTACAAAGTGTGTTTCTCAGTGCTGTGACTGAGAAAACTGAGTTACAATGCTCTATTTTTTGCTTATACAGCTCCAAAACATGAAAGAACTACTTGAAAAATGAAGCCTAAGGGTCCTATATCTCATCCCATACATGAAGCCTAAGGGTCCTATGTACATCCTGACTTCCTTCACTCACAAGATGCTCTAAAAATTTTGTCAACAATCGAAGCCGATTCCTGGAATAAACAAAGACAAAACAAGAACTATTAGCTTAATATAAACCTTATGGAAATTGAAAAATAGCTTTGGAGATTTTATACATTACCTTTTTCTCGCATTCTTCAACAAGTGGTTCAATAGGAAGGAGAGAACAAATAGAAAGAATAAGACCATTGATGAAGTCCTTAGGACAATCATCACCAAGCAACTGACCAACAACTAAAGGAGCATTACCAATTTAGTAAAAAAATCATCAATTTCAAAGATCATCAAACTTTATAATGTTAAGTACTAAGAACATAATATGCTCATATTCTAAGTGCACCTTTAGTAGCATATCATAGCCATAATCAAGATTCTCTTGTTCCAGTAGTTTTCCCACTATAATAACACCCTTGGCACCACCATTGGAAGCAATTATAAGTATAGGAGACTTCAAAAAATAGAAAAATGAATGATTAAACACTGAGATAAAGCCTATTTCGAGATATAAACAAAAGAAAGTCTAGGTTAGTAATTTATACCTTCAATGCATTCTGAATTATCTGAACTCCAATCTTCTGGTCAAAGTTGGTTGTAGGAATTGTATCAAGCTCTTTTGTTGCATAGAGAAGAGCAACACCACCACCTAGAATATATCTTCCAGTAAGCACAGAGCTATAACCTTCTTAACAAAAATATCACCATCTCTAATGCTTTAATGAAATTTATAAATTTTTTTACCTGGTAAAATGTCCTTCTCTACCGCTATGTTCATTTCATTCAATGCATTAGTGACTCTATCTTTTTTCTCTCCAACTTAAAGCTCACTGGCTCCTCCAATCTAAATTAAATAAAAAAGACCATAAACAAAGTCTAGATACAATGTATCATCCTAATTTGAAAATATTGAAAATTATCTTCAGACAACTGATCACAGTTTGATTATAAGTTAAACCTTGAGAACATCAACTCCTCCTGATAGCTTTTCCAAGCTCTCTTGGAGATTTTCTTTATCATAATCAGATGTGCTTGCTTCAATATTAGTACAGATCTGTGACCAAATATTTTGTCAGCCATGCCAAGCATACCAACACAAATCTCTTATCAGCTCTATTATCACCAAGCATTATAGTCTTGCAAAAATATTATCACGCTTCACTCTAATAAAAATCACTTGCTCACATCTCTCTTCAATTTCTTTTTTGTCACCACCTCCATCAAGAATTATAGTATCATCCTTAGAGATAGTCACCTAGAATAAAGAACAACTAATCTTATCATACAACAAAATGTTAAAATGACAAAAAGAATTTGAGTAACAACACAACAAAAACCTTGTTCATGGATGACAGCAACATTATACGCCTATATACAAGGATACTACTATGTTTACCGACCTTCTTAGTTGTTCCAAGAATGCCAAATTCTACTTTGTCAAGCTTCATACCAAGATCCTTTGATATGACCTAAAGATAACTACTAGCTATAAATACTTTTCCTTGAGAAGTGGAGAAAACAAAATGGCAAAATACATGCAAACTAACTCAATTGAGAAACAAATTTTGTTCAATAGGTGTCACATGAAGAATCCAAACTTGCATAACAAACAAGAAACTCCAAAGCCAAAAAAGAGAGTAGATACATAGAAATATAAACCTAACCTATCCACCAGTAAGTGCAACAAGATCCTACAAGTTATTTTTTCCTATTTTCACCAAAACTAGGGGCCTTAATAGCACAAACTTGATTCAGACACAAATATATTTTTAAAATGCTAAGGATTTAGAATTTAAAGTTAAAAAATAATTTAAACAATAAACAAGATTTAAATAGAAAAATCCATGAACCTTCACCCCTGCATGAAGCTTATTCAAGATCAAATTAGCCAATGCTTCACTCTCTACATCCTCTGCTACAATCAGAAGAGGCCTTTGTTTTTGTGATAAATGCAACAAGAAATTATGTTATTTGTCCGTAATCAAAACATTAACTAAACATAGATAGATATCCTAAGAATCATAAATCAATCCAAGACACCACAAGACCTCTGTCACATGAATATTGAAAAATTCACTCAACCTTAAAGTGTCAATGATCTTAGTTAGAGCATACTACTGTCCAAAGCAAAACATACTCCAAAAACACAGTAATACAATGGTATTATGTAGTACTGTGATTCAATTCTCTTCTCTGTGCACAAGTAAACGCAACACAATGATCTTAACACTTATGATAATCACAGACCCTCGAGATTACTAAACTCCATTCACATGAACATTGCCATAAATTGAGCACTGTTATAGGGGTTTACACAATACATTCAAACTCAAACAAACGTCTATCACCTGAACATATTCAATCCATTGCAAGGAAACCATGAATAATGCAAAAATAGAACCATTATATAACCTTCTCCTCTGTCATTTGAATCTCTCTCTTAATGTATACACTTGGCAAGAGTATTAGAATACTGGTGATGCTAAATAAAACAATATGAAAAATAGGCTTGCACTATAATAATGTACACTACATCACATTTCCAGTAATAATGAAGGGACATCCATCAAAGCATAACAACAAGGATTTTTTGTCATATGTTTTAGTTACAAGTGCCCTACTAGACATACATAAAAATGTGAAAGCATAGACAAGGCAAGCAAACTATTTCAAAAAATGCCTCAAAGAAATGTGATATCATGGAAGGCACCCACTCTCCCACAAACTCTTCAAGTCATGCCAGCGGTCATGACCTAAAGAGTTTGCGGGAGAGTGGGTGCCTTCCATGATATCACATTTCTTTGAGGCATTTTTTGAAATAGTTCGCTTGCCTTATCTATACTTCCACATTTTCATGTATGTCTATGCGTGTGAGTACTCTGTGACTAGATTTATTTATTACTATTTATTGCTAAGCCCTAAATAGTGATCTGGTTATGGTTCCAAAACACGAGTTGTAATTCATTGCGATTCATATTCTTTTCCAAATAATATATTCTTTAGTAAGCAAAGAAAAATCAGAGTGTGACTTTCATTCAGTAAGAATTAGTTGTTATCTTCTAGGGAAAATGATCTACTGTGTGCATACAAACACTCACCTCATATTCCAGACAAAAGTAGAACATTTTAAGTTGAATTTGCCTATTGAACTTGCAAGCTTAAGCCTAGGAATTGATGATGCATTCTATAAGGGAGAATTGTCTTCGCTAGGTGGATGAGGTTCTTTGACATCTTTTACTAAAATAGTAAAACTTCATCTAAATTTAAAAAATTTGTTCATTTTCTCATGACTATCATCAAATTAGAAGTTGCCAGGATGTAGATTTGGATAGTGTAGAGATGGAAGGATATGGTCATTTGTTTTATACTTCTAAGAATACTATGTCCTTCAGAGTGTTGCACTATGCATTTGAAATTCCATCCAAGCAAGTTGCAAGATAACTCTGCTTATGAACAACTAGTTTAGGAGTTTCATAAAGGCATATAAGGCAGTGATGCTGAATGTTTAGGGAGGAAAAGCAACATAAAATCAAGTCCAAAAAAGCCATAAGACTTAAATATGTGTCTATGCTTTGAAAAATGTGTTACAAAGTGTATTTCTCAGTGCTGTGACTGAGAAAACTGAGTTACAATGCCTTTTTTTGCTTATACAACTCCAAAAAAGATAAAAAACACTAAGATCCCTGAACAACACATTCAAACTATTACATAAAGTAGTGGGCCAAGCAGTCTAACAACTAGTACATGATAAACATCAACTATGTCATTTTTTTCAAATATTTTAGTGGCCACTATGTGAAGATCCCTTCTTTCTCTTTCAGATGGAGAACTTCATCTATTTTGTCTTCATAAGCAAGGGGTATGTTACTTGTGACCTTTAAAATATTTACATTTGCATCTCCTGTTCCTTTCAATTTGACACCATGTACAATAGATAGTGAGTGAATCCGCCCAATACCCATAGTAGCACCATCAAACAAATCCAACACCCCAACTTTATCTCCTTCTTAGAGTTTATCAATAAATGTTTGCAAAAATAAAAAAAATACACATTAGATTGAGATATAAAACATAGATTATATTGTTTTTGATAGTTGTATGTAATGTCTTATGTCTTAGAACAAAACAATTTTTGTATGTGTTTTTTTTTTAATTCTATTGAATAACAAGAAGCAACTTTTTACTCTGAAAAAAAAAAACTAACCCATTGCGAGGTACAAACAAATGGAGGGCAAGACTACAATAGTGCTAGACTATATGAGTACTCCAGAAAGAGATATGGATTGGCAATGAAGTCCCCCCAATCGAGGACCATGACATCCCCGAACACAATGCACTAATGCATTGTCAAAATCTATGTATTCACTCTATTACAACTAATCTCTAAGCTTCCATATGTAAGTTATATTTTCTCCCTTATTTCCATAATCTATGTATACTAGCTAATTACACTTCACTACTATTTTAACCAGCTTCTACCAAATAGGTAATGATTACCCTTATTTACATAATAAAACAACCATTACTTACTTCAATAGTACTTACTTGCATGTGGTTTCATAGCACTCACCTCAAGTTCAACATGACTACTACTATGAATATCATGTGCATGCTCATCGAGTTCATCATCATAACTATCACTATCAACATTGACATGAAGTTGTATAGTTTTGTAGAGAGCTCTATTGACAGGGCCTTTTTCTTTTCATTCTGCTTTCATATAATTGCTTTGCATGTGGTTTAATCATCATGCAAAAATTAATATAAGTCAAGTAAAGAATGCAAAAGCTATACATTTTTGTCCAAAAGAACATTTTAAGCATGAAGAATGACAAAACATTGGGACAGATTAACTTACAACTTAAAGAATGCAAAAGCTATAAATTTTTTTCCAAAAGAAGAATGACAAAACATTGGGATAGATTAAATTACAACTTAAAGAATGAAAAAACTATACTTTTTTGTCCAAAAGAACATTTTAAGCATGAAGAATGACAAAAAATTGGGATAGATAACTGGCAACTATTATATTACCTCAACTAATTCAGCACAACTATGATGACTGTGCTACACATTCTTGTCCAGTTCATCATGATCACTATCAATATCGACAGCTCTATTGACATCATGAAGGTGTTTTTGTTTTCCTGCTGCTTTGATAAAATTGCTCTACATGTGGTTTAACCATTATGCAAAAAAATATACAAAGCATTCAATAGTCAAGTAAAGAATTCAAGCTATAAATTTGTCCAAAAGAACATTTTCTGGATCACTCCAATAATAAAGAAATAGGGTTAGATTCTCCTACGCTTAGATTTCAATAATCTACATATTAAGAGGCATTTGTATATAGAATTACCAAACAAGAAGAAATGAGATCAATAAAGCCTCTTACCTCATCTGAATCCATGGATTTATGCTCATTCCATGCAGAAACTATAGGGTTAATAGAGGCAACCAACTGTGAAACTTGCTGAGTGAGACCGAATATGCAACTCATTACCTATTGGTACCCTTCATTTGAGTTGACATGATCTAGAGAGGCTCTTATTGGGCATTTAATAGATGGCTGTGAAATCTCTGTTGATGAACTAGATTTCCACTTGATCCTACTCTTAGATTTACTAGGTCGATCGAGTGCTTCCATATAATTGACAATATCTTCTACACCTGCTTCTCTATTACTATTTTTCACCTAAAATACAATGTCAATTTCAATAAATAGTCAGTTCAATAAAACATCAAAATAAATAACACAATGTAAATTGAACCAAAAAGCCATAGACTCACTACAAATTTGTCCATTTTGGCCTACAACCCGCCTCGGCCAAATGTATATTCAACCCTCACATTATCTCTTGCTCTCTTGTCTATGTTACTCTTTGCCAAATATTCTTCAGAATACATACTTTCTTTCAATGCCTCCCACTGTTTGGGAGATAGAGTGGAGTCTAACCTGTGAGGCCTACCTTTACCTTACCATATATTTTTTCTTACGATACATTTGTGATGGATTTTATTATGGACATGTGGATATTGGGGATTGTTGATCCCACACTTGGACCTTATTACTTTATCTTATGTTGTTTAGATAGATGGTTTATGCTTTGTGGATGATTAGATCTCTTGTTAGATTTCATTCGATGATATGATGTTTAGATGCTATGATTTCATTTGATGATTATTAGTATGTGTATTAATGGTGAATTTGATGAATTATCTTGCATTATGAGATCCAGATTATACTTGTGAATGTGAATGACTTGAGACACACACACACACATATATATGTTAGCATGTGGTTATTATTGTTTTTATATGTGACTATGCGATCATGTGTGTGATGATGTAGTTCACTTTGCTTCAGCTATTGTACCATGTGCTATTAATGGGTTTGTGGAAGTGTGTAGGTTACTTTCCATGCCCATGAAAAATCGGAGGTCGGACAATAACCATATGTTATACCCCTGTTAAGCTGACCTAGTCCTAAGTTGGACTAAGGTCATTTGTGTTTGAGAATGTTGATTATTTTGTATTTGATTTATTACTTTTTGTAGGGTTTACCCCTTTTTAATTTATCTTTTGATGTGTTGTAAAAAGTGTAATGTTGGGTTTGCACAATTTTTAGTGCTAAATGTTTGAAGCCCTTTTTAAGTGAATTTATGTGTTTCCAATTGTTGATAATGGTAAAATATTGACCCCAAGTCATACCCCTAGGTTCGAGGACCATTCCTAACATGTTTAAACTTGATTTGAACCTTGTATGGTCACCCAAACTTGACCCTTGAGTCAAGTGACGAGTTTGGGAAGTGTGAGAGGTGGTTGGAAGGTCACCATCTCACTTAACCTTACCTCACCCACTTGGGTAAGGTTACCCTTCCTTCACATGCTTTAGAAGCTTCTTGAAGCTTCACACATATGTGAGACCTCTTCCCTATGCTCTCACACATGTGTGAGAGCACTTGTGGGGAAGAGTGTAGCTTAGTTGAATGAGAAGGTGACAAGTGTCACCTCCTCATTCATAAGAAGCTTCCCTTGTGTGCTCACATCTCCCTATTCTCTCACACATGTGTGAGAGCATTTGTGGGAGAGTGTGTAGCTTTGTGGAATGGGGAGATGACAAGTGTCACCTCCTCATTCTTGTGGGGTTGTGAGGAGGGTTATGTTGATGGAGGAGAGGGTGACAAGTGTCACCTTCTCATCCAATATGGTTTGAGAGCCTTGTCTGTTTATCTCGCTCATTTTGATGAGATGAGGGTTCTTTGGTTCTTTTCTTTTGGGAAATTTTATGCTTGTGTGGGGAGAAAAGGTCTTGTAGATCTTGGAAGGAAATTGGGAGGACTTGTGGAAAGCTCTTCACCAACATCCTCCATCCTTGAATCTTGAGAGGTATTTCTCAAGGCTTCAAGCCTTTATTTTACATGCTTTTTCTTATGCATTATGTATGTTTATGCATGTTGTTCTTATGTTCTTTTTAGTTTTGTGTTTGTGGGTTTTAAAGGGTTGTTGGGGTGAGCTCTCCTTGTGAGAGAGCTCACCTTTGTCTTGGGTGAGAGAGGATGTGAACCTCCTCGATTTTCCCTCTTTGTTTTGGTATGGTTTTATGGCCAAGGGCCTTTGTTTGGAGTTATGAGGAGTATGGTATTATGGCATGAGTGCCTTGTTTTGAGAAATGAGAAGTAATGGTAAGAGGCCAAGTGATTATGAGCATTTTTTAGTATTAAGAGTGTGGGTCTCCTTGAGTAGAGAGTAGTCCAATCTCTCACCCTTCAAATCCATTTTCAAAATGGGTTAGTTCTGTGTATTTCCTTGGATGGGTGTTAATGTGCTTCATGTGAGTGTTTGCATCCTTTGTGGTTTGATCCTTGGTTGTCAGAAGGCCTCCTAGCGAGGGGGTTGGTAGAGTCAGGTGGGAAAATTTTTGGTAATTCATGTCATGACCACATGGCAAATGTGGACATGACATGTGGTTATCGTGTCATAACCACATGGAGAATGTGGGCATGACATAACCTCTCTTTTCCCTCCATGATTATTTTTCTACAATTGTATCTAAAATTGTTCATCAAAATTCTCATCTTTTGCTTGTAATATTTTCTAGAGATTTGTCCACCAGTAGTCTCAAAAGTATTTTCCATTTTTTGTATAACATTTTCCACATTTTGTGGATCTTTCTCTAAAAAACTTGATTTGCAAATATCCAAATGGGCCCTACATCTTACACCCAACTCAGAGGCCCACTTTGCAGCATTTGGCCCAATGGGCTCACCATCTCTCGATACCTTAACCAAGAATGGCTTCTTTCCTTCTAATTTTCTTTCTTTTGCATTCCTCTTTGTAGATCTATACAAATCTTGACTCAATCTTTGTCCTTTGACAAAAGTAGACACATCTTCTATTAAACCACTACCAGTATTTTTGACTGATCCACTAGTTCCATCAAAAGTTCTAGATGCAACAGGTGCACTCTGAGGCACAGCAGATGCAAGTGGTCTCTCTTCATGACTTTCATTAACCGGAACTTCATGCTCCTTGGTCACATTAGGTGTGGCATGAGTAGGTAGATCAGTACCGGTCTCTGTAGATTTCACTTCAAACACATCCTTTAATGTTGAATAAATCATCTGTAGACCTGTTGTTCCTTTGCTCTAATGTTTTTCAATAATCTCTCTTAGACTTTGTGCTAAGAGATCATCACGACATTGCACATCACCATATGCTATATTAGGCTACACATCGGCATGTGCTATATCAGGCTACACATCACCATGTGCTATATCAGGCTGCACATCACCATATGCTATATCAGGCTCCAGATCATCACAACTATTGTTTTCACCAACTGCATTTGTTGAATTACAAATGCATTGGCTTCTATGAGATGGTGGCACTGTATCTTTTCTTTCCTTTTGTTTTTTCTCTGTATTTTCTTTGCACTCTTTTTCTTGCCTATAAAACAAAAAAAATATCATATTATGTCTTATATACATAAAGATCTTGCCTATTGTTATCAATC
Organism: Cunninghamia lanceolata; assembly: GCA_027924645.1. NCBI lineage: Eukaryota > Viridiplantae > Streptophyta > Pinopsida > Cupressales > Cupressaceae > Cunninghamia > Cunninghamia lanceolata. Next base: position 3,934,446 of record BSBN01000430.1, on the reverse strand, counting down.
AGGATTGCACCCTTAGCAAAGATAAACTCAACTATCCTATTAAAACATGGAAACACTCTTAGATCGTGGGTAATCTATGTTGAGAGTGAATCTCTAGAGCGGACTGGCTCCCTTGGCAGATCACCTAAACTAAAAGACTTATTGAGGAAAAGGGGTTTAGAAGGGTAACTATAAATGAAATCCTAAACTCTAATAGGTATACACTAGTATTTTGCTTATCTATTCACTAATACAACTCACAATCAGCTTCACAAAATCTTTTCATCCTCACAATTTCACTGATACAAATGCAATACATAAGCAATTTGCATGAAAGTTTGAAAGCTAGAGGTTTGCATGAAGGACAAACACAAGTTTTATCATAACTTCAACCCACTAACCAGGCTAAACATAACATACAACTTGCATTACATGAAACTTCCACAATCAATCTTGCAACAATGAGACATAGGAAAAGGATTAAAAAATTGAATCACAATTGAATATCAAAGCATTGACTACAAAAATGAAGTAGAAAACATGAAAGAGGAGAATGCCACTATTTTATTGATTTGAACGGAGTAAAAACAGAGTAAAAAATGTTTACAAAGCTCTCTCTAAATGAATAAGAGAGGAAGAAACAATATTTTGAACTGAGAAAAAACTAAGTTTTTCTCCTACATATAACTCCAAAAATCTCCAAAAGGAAAAAGATGAGAAATTTTCCTAAAATAGCAAGTTTGATCCATTTTCAAGCTCCACAGAAAAGCCTCCAAAAAAGTCACTGAACTGCCTCCAAACTAAGTAGAAAAGCTACCAAAATGCTCTCCAAAGTGGTCCCATCAAAAAATACCTAAAAATCAGGCTTTACCTGATCAAGAAAAGCTCTAGTTTGCCCATATTTTCTCAATTCCGCCCAGAAGAAAGAAAATCTAAAAAAGAAAGATACACTTTGCTTTAACTGCATTTAATAACAATTATTTAAAAGCAATTTATAAGGATATTGCTTTAAATAATGTTTTACAATAATTTGTAGTTTTATTTCCTGATTTGACTTGATTTGATTCTTTATAAAAGCAATACAAGGCTCATATGATTATTTTGCCAAGTATTCACAATTGGGGTATTCGATTTTCTATAAAAATCATAAAAAATTGAAGGCATTATTGAATGATTTGAAAAAAAAAGAAAAAACCCCTAAGGTCTATTCTCCATTTGGTTTGCAAAATATTCCTAAGGCATTATTGATGTTGACTTACCTTTCAAATGTGACAAAAAGACCCTAACGCATAAAGCCTAGGCAATGAAATTTGTAAAAGGGACATAATACCATGGGGGTATTAGTCGAGGCTTTTGATAATTAAATCAATGTGATAAAAATATCACATCGACTTAGGGGTACAATGAAACCCTAAAACAAAACCTCTTGAATCCCTAAATTATCGAGCTCATTTGCATTTGACTTTTTTGATGAAAAGAGGCTCTGCCTCTGGCCGCCATGGGAACTAGGGTTTCAACTATAACCCTTCGATTTCTTGCTATTTTTGAAAGGATTTCATGAAAATTCTATAGAGGTAAATCTTTTTGTTTCACTACTGAACATAGACGTCCATTTTCAAAGCAATTCTTGGCTTAAATCTGCGGCTTATTACCCTGTTTTGATGCATCCTTCTTATGTTTGGACTTACTGTAGGGCTATATTAGTTCAAGCCTTTTGGAGCTATTTTGCATGTAGAATTTATGAGATATCGGCAGGATCATGCTTGAGGTTAGCTCTCTAATTGTTTAACTCATTTTTTCCTTCAGAATTTGTGAATAAAATGCGTGTTTTTGAACTTTTTAACCACAAAAAATGATGAATGTATTTTGCATTTGCACATTTTCTCAACCCCTACAAGATGCTTCACCCATTTTATGGACGCAGTTTCTCCTTCTGAAAAAAATAAAAATCTTCCTTTGCTTTGATTTTCGAGCACCCTTCATGGTTTTATGGCCATGACTTCCATTTACTATGACTTGACCCCTGCATTCTACAAAACAAAAAGAAGAAAATACCCTATTCTTTTGGCTCGGCATCACATAGTTTATGTGTCTTTCTCATTTTGAATAAGCTTGTTTAGCATGATCAAGTTTTAATATCAAATCTTCAATACTTGATTGAGATAACAATAGACTTTGCTACAAAGATTGAACTTCAGACATGAGGGCAGAAACACAGTCAAAGACTCTTCTATTTTCATTTGCTTGAGATTCTAATTCCTCTTCACGAAGATGTAATAAATTTTCTTGTTCCACCATCCTGTCTTGGAGTTTCTAGACTGAGCATGACTCATGTTCTGACAATCATTTTCGTTGGCTATTTTCATGCATCTGTGATGTTCTTGGTGTATTCCTGCAACTGTAATGATGATGACCGTTTAAGCTTTGCTATTCTTCTATGTTCATGACTATCTCATTTGCAACTATAGCAGCCTATATATATATAGATGAAAATTATACATACTATTCTCCTGTAGATATAGATGAACATTGAAACTTATCCTATGAGGTTTTATGGTCATATCATTCTGTATGTATTTGTGTTGTTACCCCAAAAATTTGAACTCAAAAATTTTTAAATTTTTGTGCATTTTCCTATACACCCTCGAGCCTGCCAAACCATAAAAATGATTATTTCTAAAACTCTGTTAATGCTGGTTCAAAATCCTTCAATGGATCTGATCCTAACTTCATTTTGCACAATACACCCAGTTTTTGAGCCAAAACACCTTACCATCCATAAGATTTTAAACCTTCATTTTTATCGCCGATGATTTGCAAATTGAGACAAATTTTAAGATTTTTTGCTAGAGCTTAAAAGGTTTCTGGGTTCTTCTTTATGGCACTTGATTATGCTACTGTCCAAATTTCATGCAAATCTGAACTGTTATGTAGAAGATGTGAGAGTTTTCATTTCTCAGCTCTAACCGGATTTCAAAGTCTCAACTTCAAATTTGTAAGGGGTTCAATTATTGCCCAGTCATCATGAAGTGTGATCTGCTTTCCAAAGTCAGAAAAGTTTATTAAGAAGCATCTAACCTTTGAAGCCCACTTATTAGCTTTATTAATGTCAAGCTTCTATGTGCCCATAAAGCCATTCTATGAAGATTGTTGACTCTATAAAAGTTGAGCTTTTATGGTTGGAGGTTTCCAAAATATTAGAACTCCTTACTTACATCGATCAATGGACCCCTCTTCATTATCAGGGATTTTAGAAGTTCCTAAACTCTAGATATCTCTGACTCCATCATTCTCCAAGTCACGGAGTCAGGAATTTCCATAACTCCCGAACTCCTAGCAAAAAGGGTTCTAAAGTTCTAAAAAACCCCGATCGCCCGACTCTCTTTGCCAGCATACTTGTTTCACCAGACATTGTTAGGGTTTCAAATTTGAGTTATGTGCATTCCTTCCCATGGTGTAAGTGGCATCTTAAATGAAGGTTTTCATAAGATGATTTCAGAAACTTTGAAGTGAATGCAACTCTAGATATATATACAAATTGTTGAATCGATTCAGAATGCTAAGCAAATGGTTTCCGTGGATAAAGATGAGGCAACTTTGGTCTATGGGTATGACTTGACATTTGTGAATTGGTAGCAACTGCCATGGTTTGATCTGGTGTTTGAAGAAGAAGGCCCAATTTATGTCTCTTGTAAAGCAGAACCTGTGGGTGGTGAGATTGAAGTAGACTTTATCAGTTATTATAATTGAAACTGCCTTAGTAGACATCGATCTAAAGTGCAGAAGCATATACAAGGCATACAGCCTGTTGGTTTTTTCCCAGACTAGATGCTTATTCCCAGATTTCCCTACAAGGTAGCCATCAGTGATCAACAGGATCTCTGGGCCAGGGGCCAACAGTATAGGAGATAGACTCTATATTTTATCTCCTCTTCTTCTTCAGGCTCTGCAAGACCTAGGGGGGTATTCCCTACTCAACATCCATGAGGATATGCATACAAGGCTGGGATGCTGACAGAAAGCAGATAAGTCCTCCTGTAAGTAGACCAAAACTGAAAGATAAGAGCAAAGGGGCTAGCTTTGGGCCTATTTGCAGTTGTAGACAGAGGACTGAGGATCCTAAAACTAACTCTAATGTCCTAATGGTTGTTTTAGATTTTGATTTGGATTTTAAGTTTGGATGCAAAGATGGACATGGTTATAACACAAAAACAAAGCATGATTGGTGCCTATCCAGGGCCTGGAGTCAGTAGACATACACCTGTGAATGATCCGCATGAACAGCTAAAACTGGATTTCAAGGGGATATATGTGATACCTGCCTTACAGGTATCTCCCAATAAAGAGTGTTAAGTTATCTCTACTTATGGCATCCCTATTGCAGTATACCCTTCCCAATGTTCAATCCTGAAAACAGTTTAATCTACCCCTTGAGCAGAAGTTAAAAGATCAGATATTTAACATAGGAATTCTATGCTCTAGAATCTAAACATTACCCAAATATCTAGATTCAGAAGAAGAATACATGCAATACTAGAGACAGAATTAACACAACACATGCTAAGATAGCATTTCTCATATAAGACTAATCATGAAATCAGTGGGTTCATGCCAAAAACATACAACAAGAGATACATAAACTCACAGGTTAAGCTGTACAGAGCAACCAGATCAGCTTGTTATGAGTTACAGAGCCAAAAATCTTCAACTTTCAACAACGACAAATGAGTAACACTTCCTGCTTATAACAGCCAGGTAGTGTACCACAGTAATTAATTACATGGTTGACCAAAAATCCCGCCAGATACACAGTATCAGGAAAATGGCGCTCAAACACTACCAGATTGGCACCCAAACATGAATGCAGCAGGTAGGGGAGGAGACAGGAAGAAATCTCGAGCCCTGCGCCACTGTCCGCTGATGTACACCTTCAATCGGGTACCAGATCTGCCCATACCTCTGCAACCTTCGCCATTAATGGCGCACCAACCCGCGGCCTTGGGAAAAACATCTAACAGTCGATCGCAACCATTTCCCGCCGAGGTTCATCATCATGATATTTGAAAATGCAGGATATCAATTATCCCACATGCACCCCGCAGCAACCTCTTTAACACTTTATATACTAGGTCATGAGCATATATGATGTCGGTGCTTTTGCTCCTGACGACACTAGTATAAGACTTCATCATCATCATCCTCCAGCAGCATGATATCCTGTCGCTTGAAATATCACCCTGACGTCAGCATCATATCGCAATATAACCTGCATGATAATCACCTTCATCCGCACAACCTGATCCATCGGAGGAACATCCTCCTGCTGAGCTTATACCAAAAGTCTGGCCGATGAACATCCTGATGACGTCATCATCATATCTGCCTACTGCGCACCTCCTCATATCCGGATGACGTCATCATCATGTTTGCAAATATCGGGGGATCTCCACAAGATGATCAGTGTTAGAAATATGACCCCCCCGGACCTTGATGACGTCATCATCATATTAACATCAGGATGATATTCGGAAGACAACCGGATATTTGGAAATATCATCCTGATGCACAAATATCAGGTTGCACTGTAGCTCCACTATAAGATCGGGGCGATAGATGAATATGATGATGCTTGAAAAGATCACCCCCCACTAGTTAATGCACGAAGCCAGTAGGAGGATATCTCCTTGATATCAGCATCATCATGACGCTGGAACAAACATACATCTGGGTGATATTCAAAAATGAAAATATCACCCCCTCCTTCGGAAGTATCATGATGCAGATAGGTAGAGAAACAGATATCACCCTGACATAAGAATGACGTCAGCATCATCAGGATGATAAAACAACGAACATGGAGTGATACAACATCATGAGGATGATATTGACTAAGATCATCCTGACGTTCAAAATATGATGACCCCAGTGAATATCAGGTCGCACTTAGAACTCTTCAACAACATCATCAGGATGATCATAACCAAGATCACCCGATGATAAAAATATCACCCCGGCGAAATATCATGCAGGCAGAAAATATGATGACCCCCGCAAGCAACACGGTGATAACTGGAAATATGATGATGATGATGACGACCCTTAAGAAAAAACAAGTCAGGTCGAACAACTTAGAGAATAACCCCTTCAGAATATCGGGGCAACATCATCATCATGTTAGGGCAAGGTGATAATGGAAGATCACCGGGTACTTGAAAAATCACCCCCGCAAGCAAATCAGGGCGCACTGTAGCTCATCAGCAGGATCAGGATGATATCCAGACATCACTCGATAGTGAAAAATGATGATCCTGATGAAAAACAAGTCGACAGAAAACATGATAATGCAGACCATCATCGAAGACAAGATGAAGATGATGATCTCCTCCTCAAAGAAAATATGATGCTGCAGCTGAAAAATGCTGAGGAGGTCCAACACTTAGGAAAATGGGCAAGAAGATAAAGGGTTCAAATGAAGGAACCGCCTGATCATGAAAATCAACCCCAGGTCAAAATGAGTGCTAACAGTGGCTCCGAATGGAGACGTGTAGGTGAAAACCTGCAGCGAGAACCAGATCTCCGGGCAGACCAGACAAAAAGCCAAAAAGCACGAGCTGTACAAGGCATTTACACTACATACATGTTTTTACAAATGTGCACAGCAACAAGTCATTTATGCAAAATAGAACTTAAGGAATTGGCCATGCACAGGCAATTCCAGAACTTCACCATCTAGGGCCTGGAGGAAATAAGAATCCTCCCAATGAGTATTGCAAACCTGATATGGGCCCATCCATAAGGGTTCAAATTTACCATGTTTACCCTTTTCCTGACCTTTAGCATTCCAAATGAGCACCAGATCATTGACTTGAAACTTCCTTTTTGTAGTTCTCCTGTCAAACTGATATTTCACATCTTGTTGTCTTTTGAGATTGATCTGGTGGGCTTTCCTTCTGTCTTCATCCAATGCAACCAGCTGATTCACTCTTTCTGTCATGGAATCTTCAATCTCCTCATCATTTTCTTGAATGAATCTGTAAACTGGTAGGAGATTGTTTATGGGCAATCTGGCTGATGCACCATATACTAGTTCAAAAGGTGACTTCCCAACAGCCCTTTTCACTGTCACTCTGTCAGCCCATATTGCTAAGTTCAATTTTGAGTCCCAAGCTCTCTTGTTCTTGTCCAGTATCCTCTTGATAATTTTCATGATGCTCTTATTGCTTGATTCTGCTTGACCATTTCCTTGTGGGTGATATGGTGATGTATATGATAGATTTATCCCATACCTGTTGCAAAAATCAACAAATTCACCTGATCTGAAGCACATAGCATTATCAGTGACTATTTTAAATGGTACTCCAAACCTGATGATGATGTTTTCTAGTATGAAATCTGTTACCACCTTACTTGTAGCTCTCTTAGTTGGAATGGCCTCAATCCATTTGGTAAAGTAATCAGTTGCCACCAAAATCCAACTGTGTCCCCCACTTGATTTGTCTGCAATTTCCCCTATGAAGTCAATTCCCCATTGCTGGAATGGAGCATCCACAGTTACAGTTCTGAGGGGTAAAGCACCATCATATTTCAGCTTTCCTGAAAATCTTTGGCAAGGGTCACACTTTCTCACTAACATTTGTGCATCTGAAAAGAGAGTGGGCCACCAATATCCTGCCCTGAGAATTTTATGAGCTATTGTTTGGGCAGTATAATGTCCACCACACAATCCTTTATGCATATCAATCAAAACATTGTTAGCCATATCCTCATCCACACATCTCAGCAGCACACCATCAGGGTTTTTCCAGTACAGCTCACCCTGAACAATAACATACCTGATTGCATGTAACTTTAAAGTCCTCTTTTGACTGTCACTGAAATGGGAAGGACAATTCAGATTTTGCAAGTAATAGATAATATCCTTGTACCATTTAGATCCTGATACATTTACACTCTCATCTTGGACTGCATTAACTTGGCATGCTTCCAAGTTTGACTGTGCCATCATCTTGGCTAATCCTTGTCCTCTTACCAACTTAGTAACTTGTATGTCTATGTTGAACTCTTGCAGTTTGTTTATCCATCTGCACCTTCTTCCAGTCACCTCCTGCTGAGTGAATATGTCTTTGACTGCTGCATGAGGTACATATGCAACTATATATGATCCTACCAGGTATGGTCTGAAACTTTTGATGGCTCTGACTAGTGCATATGCCTGTTTTTCCATAATATCATACTTCAACTCAGAGGCCTGCAAGGACATACTGAAGAAAGCGATGGGCTGTTCAAAACCATCTTCATTTTTCTGTAACAAACATGCAGCAACAGTATGAAAGGAAGCAAATGAAAATACTTGGAATGGCCTAGAAAAATCAGGAGATTTAAGAACAGGGGCCATCTTGATTGCCTCTTTGATACTCTGAAATGATTCTATTGCTTCCCTTTCCCAGTTGACAATTGCATCCTTCTTCATCATCTTGGAAATGTTCCTTGTGGTTTTTGCAAAGTTGGGAACAAATCTCCTAACAAAATTTATCTGTCCAAAGAAGGACTGAACTCCTTTTACAGTTTTTGGCATTTGAATCCTGTCAATAGCAGCTACTCTCTCTGGATCTATCCTGACTCCATCCTTGGAAACAATATGTCCCAGGAGCTTTCCTTCAACTACCCCAAAGGCACACTTCTTTGGATTTAAAGAAATACCATATTCTAGTGCTCTTATGAAAATCTGCTCCAGATGCAAACAATGCTGCTCTTCTTTCTTTGAGTAAGCAGTCAAGTCATCCTGATATACAGCCAGGATTGAATCAATCAACCCTGCAAAAGCAACATCCATTGCTCTTTGAAATGTAGCACCTGCATTTGTTAGTCCAAATGGCATTCTAACATACACATAAGTTCCCCATGGAGTGGTAAAGGCGGTTTAATACTGTTCTGATTCCTTTACCTTCACCTGATTATATCCTGAAAATCCATCCATCATGGATAGGAGTTCACAACCAGTCACTCTCTTCAACATAGCTTCCATATTAGGCAGTGGATAGTTATCCTTTAAAGAGGATACATTCAAGTTCCTGAAATCAACACAAAGCCTAATATCACCATTCTTTTTTCTGACTGGGACAAGGTTAGACACCCAAGTTGAATGTCTGATTGGCACAATTATTCCAGCTTCCCTGAGCCTTTTGAGTTCTTCTTGCATCTTGGGAGCTAAGGTAGGATTAATAGGTCTTTGCTTTTGTCTAAATGGCTTAGCTCCAGGCTTCAATGGGATCTCATGCTGGAATAAATCTTCCCTATAGGCTTTTAGGTCCTCATATGACCAAGCAAAAACATGTTTATACTTTTTCAGTAATGCAATCAGCATACTTCTAATGTGTGGTTTGAGCTGTTTACCAATGTATACCTTCTGAGGGGCCTGAGGTGTCCCCAAATTTATCTCCTCTAAATCTTCCTTATTTGTGGGAGATGTCCTTGTGACTAGTTTATCTCTACTGTCAAAATCTCTTTCCAAAGCTACCAACCCTCTAGGGATTTTATTAGTCTTCAATTGAATGATCTCTTTTCCCACAAGAGTTTCTTTTCCATCTACAGTCTCTACAAAAGCTTGGAAATCAATTTGTTGATTCTCATATTCATCTATGCAGTGCAAAAATTTCAACAAATCCCTATCATCATTAAACACTTGCCAACTGCATATATTTTCTGGTACTGCAGGCCTAATTTTAATTTCTACATTTGTAACACCTAACAGAGTGATGTCATCTGGCCTTATTGCAACATTGGCTAAGAAATCAGCCATAAAATTTTTTGACCTCTCTACCCAGCCCATTGAAAATGCATCAAATAATTCAATGGTATCCCAAACAGCATGCTTGTATTGTTTCAATCTTTTATTTTTTGCAGCATACTTATTTCTAATTTGGGATACAATCAGCTCAGAATCCCCAAATACTCTTAACATCTTAATTCCATGTTTGAGAGCAATATTTAGGCCTAAGAGTAAAGCCTCATATTCTGCAATATTGTTTGTGCAATCAAACCTCAGCAAGAAAGAGAATTTGAGGAGCTTACCAGTTGGAGACAGGAAAACAACTCCAGCTCCAGAGCCTTCTTTTGCACAAGCTCCATCAAAAAACATGGTCCATAAGCCTTGCTGATCCAGCTCTCCAATGCAGACATTTTTCTTTTTATCTTCTGTATCATCTGAGACAACCTTGAAGTTATCACAGTCAGTGTCTACAAAGCATACTTGTTCCTCTGCTTCTTGGTCTTCCACTGTCTCTGATGATCTTTGCTCTCTGATTAGCTTGACATCCCTGCCATTCATTGGAATCATGGCATATGACAGGTCCAGCTGCATACTTCCACCAATTAGTGCTGCCCATCTTCTTGACAACAACATACCGTACTGTGGCTTGATGTCAACCACTGTTATATTCATTTTATATCTTTTTTCAGGAAATGCTGCCAGTTTGAAATCTACATCCTTCATGATTCCAATAACTGGTACCTCTCTGGCATCCATGGCATAACATTTTCCACATGCCTTGTCAATTTTTAATCCAGTTTGTTGCATGATGGCCAAAGGCATGACATTTGTAGATGCTCCAGAGTCAAGCATACAATTTCTAATTATTTTTCCATTTATAACCAGGGAAACATAAAATGGTTCCACTTGTGATGGACACTTTGTCATAGTCACTCCTAAATAAACTTCAGGAGTCTCATCTTCTTCATTACACATGACATGTTTCTCACCCTGGGTCTGAACATTTTGTTTAGCTTGAAAAGGTACCCCTGAGATTAGGGATATTGTCCTATTCTTGATCTCTTCCACCTTCATGAGTTCCATAAGTGGAACAGAGACTTTTACCTGAGAGAGGACCAGAGCTATATCAAATGGAGCACAATTTTGTATAACAGTTGTAGCTTGCTCCACAATCTTGCTTTTATCCTGAGCTGATTTAGCTTTCATTTTCATAGTTCCCTGATCATCATTCTTGTCTTGGGAACCTCTACTTTGATCTTCAGCCTGAGGGATTTTGATTTCTGGTCCTTGAGATTCATGACCTGTTCTGTGTCTAAAGTTCTGTTTATTATTTACCCACTGCCTTTTTTGTGGTTCAGTTCCTTTATGACCATGCATTAGCTGACCTGCAGAAATATCTTCTGGCTGATGTGGGCTGCCTGCTTGATTTTTACCTCTGAGATTGTAGTTGCTTTTGACTTGAGCAACTGCTGCAGCTGTGAAGGCTCTAATTTCCTCATCAGAAGGTCGTTGTAAGTTACTCAGAAAATTGTGTGAGTTCTGAGCATACACATAGTTATCTTCATTATCTTCATCATATGGGGACTGTTGGCAGGCCTGAATTTGATGATCTGTATTCTCATCAGCATCATAAAAGGTGTATCCATTACCTATGGACATCATATTAACATCATCATCCTGCACATGATGTGGCTCATTGCATTCATTACAAGATGTAGCATTATCATACAAGGATTGAGCAATCATACACTGTGACTGTGAATGTGGCATCTGACAGATTATACACCATGGAGCATCATCAACAATATTTATAGCTTTCTTTAGAGGATCAGGAGTTTCTTTGACATGTTGAGCCCTCTGATTTGTGTTGTTACGTGGGAATACAGGCTTACCATCATGCCAATTGGTGTTATAAGGCATATCATGTAATGATGACCTCTTTTCTTGCCTTTGATAGACTTGCCTATCAGGACCCATCCCTTTTTCACTTCTAGCTAATCTATAGCTTAGGTCCTTAACAACATTTGCCAATTTGTCTATCTTATCTTCAGGGGCAGATGTACTACCTTGAGTGTTCTAAGGCTTATTTGGATTCTACAGAATTTTTATATCATCCCTTCTATTTGTCTTGCCCGATGCTTTCCTATTGTTTTCAATATTCACTGCAATTCTGAAAGCATCCCTGAGAGTAGCAGGACCTTTATCTCTTAATCCATATGCAGTTTTTGCATCAAAGGCATTGATATACAGAATTATGCACATTGGTTCATTTGGCCTCATGTGATGTGCAAATTTGTTCAACACTTTAGTAAATCTTGTATTAAAGTCTGCAACCTGCTCATTTGACCCTTTAGTGATACTGGTGAACTCATTTACAAAAAAGCTAGGGTCAGTTTTATCACCATATTGCTCCTTGAACATCCTTTTAAAATCATCCCATGATGAAATACTCCGGTCAGGTAGATTCCTGTACCATTCTCTTGCCTCATCTATTAAGGATTGAATGAATGACTTCATGAAAACATCCTCATGTTCCACCTCAAAGTTATCCATGACATTTTGAAAGGCCTTTAGATGATCTTCTCCTGACACTGTGTTGTTTCCTGAAAATTTAGGCACTTGCAGCCTCAGATGCTTGTCAATGGGGTTAGGATACCCAGGAATACATTCAAACACCAGCTGCCTGAATCTATCTAACTACATGGGCTGTCTGTTTAGCTGATTAACATTAACATTTCTGTTTGCATTCTGGTTTCCTACATTGTTCAGTGGTATCCTAGCATCATTCACATTTTATCTCTCATCATGATGCTGATGTTGCACTTCATATCTTTGCTGATGTCTTTGCACATTTGCATTCTCTAGGGTAGGAACTGAATCATTTTGGGCAGTTCTTAAGGCTTGCGCTTTCTGCTTTATATCATCTCTGATTTTCATGGCTTGTAGATATTCTAGTTCTGCTCTTAGACTTCTGATTTCTTCAGCTAACTGTTCATCCTTAGGCCTGGAGGTAGATGGTCTCATACCATTCTGGTCATCATCTTCATCATCCCTCAGAGACTCTGCCTCTTCAAACCTTTCACTTGGGTCTAGAAAAGGGCGTTCTTGGAACACCTCTGACCTCATTCTCATGCTACCACCCTGTTGCCTCTCATATGCACCTTGAATATCAGCTTCTGCATTTGAAAAATAAGGCGCATGCTGTCCTGATGGCCTAGGGTTATCTTGTATATCATCACCTTTTCTGGGGGAACTCTCATGACTAACTGAGACAATTCCCTTTCTTCTATACATCATTCTTTTTGTTACTGGTAACTCTTCAAATAAAGGATTTTGTTGGGATCTTCTCCCCTACATATAAATTTTACTTTGACCGGTTGGGAGATTACTTCGGAGTCGCCACCTATTACTAGGAACTATTTTCTTCTGAAAACCAGGGTTCTTTCACAAGGTTCCCCAGCGGAGTCGCCAATTTCTGTTGGTTTTTTCCCAGACTGGATGCTTATTCCCAGATTTCCCTACAAGGTAGCCATCAGTGATCAACAGGATCTCTGGGCCAGGGGCCAACAGTATAGGAGATAGACTCTATATTTTATCTCCTCTTCTTCTTCAGGCTCTGCAAGACCTAGGGGGGTATTCCCTACTCAACATCCATGAGGATATGCATACAAGGCTGGGATGCTGACAGAAAGCAGATAAGTCCTCCTGTAAGTAGACCAAAACTGAAAGATAAGAGCAAAGGGGCTAGCTTTGGGCCTATTTGCAGTTGTAGACAGAGGACTGAGGATCCTAAAACTAACTCTAATGTCCTAATGGTTGTTTTAGATTTTGATTTGGATTTTAAGTTTGGATGCAAAGCTGGACATGGTTATAACACAAAAACAAAGCATGATTGGTGCCTATCCAGGGCCTGGAGTCAGTAGACATACACCTGTGAATGATCAGCATGAACAGCTAAAACTGGATTTCAAGGGGATATATGTGATACCTGCCTTACAGGTATCTCCCAATAAAGAGTGTTAAGTTATCTCTACTTATGGCATCCCTATTGCAGTATACCCTTCCCAATGTTCAATCCTGAAAACAGTTTAATCTACCCCTTGAGCAGAAGTTAAAAGATCAGACATTTAACATAGGAATTCTATGCTCTAGAATCTAAACATTACCCAAATATCCAGATTCAGAAGAAGAATACATGCAATATTGGAGACAGAATTAACACAACACATGCTAAGATAGCATTTCTCATATAAGACTAATCATGAAATCAGTGGGTTCATGCCAAAAACATACAACAAGAGATACATAAACTCACAGGTTAAGCTGTACAGAGCAACCAGATCAGCTTGTTATGAGTTACAGAGCCAAAAATCTTCAACTTTCAACAACGACAAATGAGTAACACTTCCTGCTTATAACAGCCAGGTAGTGTACCACAGCAATTAATTACATGGTTGACCAAAAATCCCACCAGATACACAGTATCAGGAAAATGGCGCTCAAACACTACCAGATTGGCGCCCAAACATGAATGCAGCAGGTAGGGGAGGAGACAGGAAGAAATCTCGAGCCCTGCGCCACTGTCCGCTGATGTACACCTTCAATCAGGTACCAGATCCGCCCATACCTCTGCAACCTTCGCCATTAATGGCGCACCAACCCGCGGCCTTGGGAAAAACATCTAACAGTCGATCGCAACCATTTCCCGCCGAGGTTCATCATCATGATATTTGAAAATGCAGGATATCAATTATCCCACATGCACCCCGCAGCAACCTCTTTAACACTTTATATACTAGGTCATGAGCATATATGATGTCGGTGCTTTTGCTCCTGACGACACTAGTATAAGACTTCATCATCATCATCCTCCAGCAGCATGATATCCTGTCGCTTGAAATATCACCCTGACGTCAGCATCATATCGCAATATAACCTGCATGATAATCGCCTTCATCCACACAACCTGATCCATCGGAGGAACATCCTCCTGCTGAGCTTATACCAAAAGTCTGGCCGATGAACATCCTGATGTCGTCATCATCATATCTGCCTACTACGCACCTCCTCATATCCGGATGACGTCATCATCATGTTTGCAAATATCGGGGGATCTCCACAAGATGATCAGTGTTAGAAATATGACCCCCCCGGACCTTGATGATGTCATCATCATATTAACATCAGGATGATATTCGGAAGACAACCGGATATTTGGAAATATCATCCTGATGCACAAATATCAGGTTGCACTGTAGCTCCACTATAAGATCGGGGCGATAGATGAATATGATGATGCTTGAAAAGATCACCCCCCACTAGATAATGCACGAAGCCGGCAGGAGGATATCTCCTTGATATCAGCATCATCATGACGCTGGAACAAACATACATCCGGGTGATATTCAAAAATGAAAATATCACCCCCTCCTTTGGAAATATCATGATGCAGATAGGCAGAGAAACAGATATCACCCTGACATAAGAATGACGTCAGCATCATCAGGATGATAAAACAACGAACATGGAGTGATACAACATCATCAGGATGATATTGACTAAGATCATCCTAACGTTCAAAATATGATGACCCCAGTGAATATCAGGTCGCACTTAGAACTCTTCAACAACATCATCAGGATGATCATAACCAAGATCACCCGATGATAAAAATATCACCCCGGTGAAATATCATGCAGGCAGAAAATATGATGACCCCCGCAAGCAACACGGTGATAACTGGAAATATGATGATGATGATGACGACCCTTAAGAAAAAACAAGTCAGGTCGAACAACTTAGAGAATAACCCCTTCAGAATATCGGGGCAACATCATCATCATGTTAGGGCAAGGTGATAATGGAAGATCACCGGGTACTTGAAAAATCACCCCCGCAAGCAAATCAGGGCGCACTGTAGCTCATCAGCAGGATCAGGATGATATCCAGACATCACCCGATAGTGAAAAATGATGATTCTGATGAAAAACAAGTCGACAGAAAACATGATAATGCAGACCATCATCGAAGACAAGATGAAGATGATGATCTCCTCCTCAAAGAAAATATGATGCTGCAGCTGAAAAATGCTGAGGAGGTCCAACACTTAGGAAAATGGGCAAGAAGATAAAGGGTTCAAATGAAGGAACCCCCTGATCATGAAAATCAACCCCAGGTCAAAATGAGTGCTAACACAGCCTATTGGTATGGCCATGCCAAACTGGGATCTCTCAAGCAGAGCTTAGACATCTATCAAAGCATAATCAAACTTTCAAAACAAACATATTTGGCAGGTGCAAAAACATTATGAGTATGGTGCTGCTCTTCTTCTGGATAGATATGGCATGGGAGTGTTGAAACAACATCAAAAACTCTCTACTATGCATGTTTGCAAAATGTGGAAGTATGAACAATGCATGTGAATCATTTGAATTATATAAAATAGATTTGTTGTAAAGGTTTTTAGAATTTTTTGAGAAAATACAATTTGCAGGTGTAAACCCGAGTTCCACGACCTTTGCCGAGCATCTCCCGAGCCTATGAAGCGCACAAGTGATCTACTCTTACTCAAAGATTCTTGGTATCAAGGGCAAGAGGTTTGCCAAGAAGCATTATATAGAGAAAGCTTCAATGAAGAAAACAACTGCTATTGCAATACAATGATTGGAGAATGTTTACCAAATCATTTTGTTGAAAGAATTTTCTCAGAAATTGTCTCACACTGTTAAAGGAAAGATAGATGTATATGCAAATGTGAGAAGTCTATCCAAAGACTTAGGTTTGAAGAATCTATCTTAGTAGATGACTTCGACAAACATTTGGTCTCCGATTCTATTGATAGAGGTTGGGCCCCAATACAATGATGCCATAATAAAAGGATGAGGGTTATGAAATTGAGCATGATGGGAAACTTATTACTGTGACCAGATGGACAACTGCAAGGATATTCTTATAAACGCCTTGAACCTTGCAGAGTTTCTTGGAGGAAGTTTCAGCTCTGATACTTATAATCTAACAGATCCCGTTCTGAAGGTACATCGATTCTTATTTGCATAAAAAAGGGGACTCTGAAGCAATTAGTGTAACAAGGGAAGGTGTGAACTATGTCAATAATCATGTAGCTTATATTAGAACTGGTGATTCTATTCCAAAAAGGCCAATTTCTTCTATAGTTGAGTTACCATCAGTGGTGGAATGAAATATTGCACTCAAAGGAATTGATGCATATTGTACTCATCAACACTTCCAAACTACACAGACACATATAAAGAAGTTTTTGGAGGCAGAGGTGCATTTCGTTCTGAGCTTTATACAGTAACAACAATAGATGGGTAATGACTTATCATTTACAATAGACCATCTTCTAAAATTCAAATATTGACATATCTACTTGTGCATGGAGCATAATATAAGCTAGATGGAGCACTTATTTGATGTGTGAAAGAGATAGAATGAGACGCTTTCATTTGTGAAGGCATATGGTTAGTACTCCAAAAATTTTCCTATGGATTGAATTTCATTAATAAACAATCTCCTTTGTAACATTATTGGCTATGCAATATACAAAATGACTGGCTCTTCTCGAATCTATGGGAGCATTATTATCTGTTTTGAAGCAATATAAGGATATGCAATAGAAAATTTACTCTTGTCCTCCAGATTGAAGTCTATAAAATGCTTGGGATATTCCAACTCAATCTGCGAAGAGTGGAGTCATGGAAAAGCTATGAATTTATGTGATGAGTGAAACTAGGGTAATATATATATGACTCATGATTCTATCGGGCTTAGAGGAGGTGGGTCATGCCCACTAATGTAGTAAAATCAGATTAAGTGACTCCTCAGGGTATTTTGGAAAAAAAGGAATTTTGATTTAAACAAGTGAGTAAGTCTTCAAGAAACAGTTACTCCACGGGAAGAGGAGATGCTTTACCTTTCATTTTGATTTTTCAAGAAGAAGTTACGAGAGGTGAAGGGGCTCAGAAAGTTCTATTTAAGTAAGACATAAGGGATCTTTTTTTGGGGGGGAGCTATTCGGGAACAAGGAAAGTAGGGGTAGTAATTTTTCTTCTTAGTCATAGTTTGTTGTACAGGGAGATGAGTCTGTGAACTCAGTTTTGTGTTGGGGAAATAAAGGAAATGTTGATAAATCTATGTATTATTTGTGTTTTCTTTAGATTGTAAATTCCTATGTCTCCGCAATCTTTTTCCAATGCAGTTTATGTTATATCAAATTATGTAGATTTTTATTTTTGAATCTTTGAATTCAAATTATTTGATCCATTGTGAAGACCCGCTGCTCATCTTTTTCTTGTTTCTCATCCGTGGGTAGAGGGGAGGTGGACTTTGTGTCATTTTTCTGCATTCACTTAGTTCTGATCTTAATCTTTCGGATCTATTTCATAGTTGTAGGTAGATGGTAGTGTGCCTTTTTTACTTTTTGGTTAAAAGCATACCCGATTTCAATTCATTGCATATCTTCCAAATGTAGCTGCGCCTTGTAAAATAAGCAGAGAGGACTTACAACTATCATTGCAAGTGACTCAAATGTTGGCCAGATTGTCATTTGTGTGGGCTAAAGAGTATAAACTGAGGTGACAGATCTATTAACCAACAGATTTTTGGCGACTCTATTGGGGATGAAAAGATTGGTGTTGCATCCTTATTCTCCAGTAAATTAAAAATACCTCATCAAATGAGTGAGGTTGGCAACTCTGTTTTATATGAAGATCTCAGAAAATGGTTCGATGCCAGGGAAGCCAAAAAAATTAGTTTAAATCCAAAAGAAGACCTATGCCAACAATTGAAGAGGTACTATCTGAAAATGATGAAATAATTCATTTATTATGGAATAATCTCAAAGCCAGCATCTCTGAAGCAGAGAAGAGTAAGTTGCATCCATCTAAAGATTATAAATTTGCATCACTGCTCAGAAGTTTACATGACAGGTTTTATTCTCTCAAAGACTTTAAACAAACGATTCATGAGGATCAAGTTTCTTATAACTTCTTTGTTTTTAATGATCAAGATTTTGTGAAAGTGTTTGTTGAACCCAAAGATTTGTTGTTGTCACAAAATCACAATCAGCAACAAGAAAGAGCTTTAAGCCAGATTAAAAATGAACCTAATCTTACTCTCATTCCAAACTGGTGTCTGGAGAAATCAAATGATGAATTCTTATGTGGAGTCTTGGACGGAGATGGCCACATTACGGAAATTAAAATAGATGCAGCCAGAGATGTCTCCAACAATATGAAAGAAGATGGAAAGTCACAAGAAGAGGTAGGGAACATTGTACAAGCTCATATGGTCTCATTTCAATTTCCTATTACCTATGATATTGACTTAATAAATGGGATGTATGCATGCAAAAGTGGGGCTGAAAAATTTGATAATGTGATGATTGAGCCTGGTGAGGAAATAGATAAATTACATTCCCAATTTGTTTATCCTCTCGGTGATGATTTTCTTTGTGCAAGAAAAGAATAAATTCTTTCTGTCAAACTTGATCCCATACTCATAGAATGTGATTTTCAAAAATCACAACCAACAATCACATTTTCAGAGTTTGATTCATCATGCCATCTACAGAAAGAATGTTTGATTTATGATGTTTTATTTCCAAGTCATGGTGTAGATAATGAAGTTATGATGGATACACAGCTGGAATGTGAAGTTGTTGAAGTCCCGGCATTGAATCATGAAGAGACATGGCTGCAAAAAGAGGTTAGAATTGATCTTTCGTTTGAATCTTTTCATCTTGAAACTGTGGATACTAAATTTTTTAAACAAAAATTGGAAGATGATGTTAGGAGTAGTCATGATAGACTTGCTGAAAGTAAGCAAATGAATGAGTGTGTTGAATCTCAAATTGTTTATATTCCTAACTGGTGTTTAAATACATCTGAGGATGAGTTTTTATGTGGAGAAGAGGTCACCATATCTGGTTTGCAAAGTGTGAATGAATGTGATTTGGTGAATCATGAATTTACTGAGTCAAAAGAGATTGTTCTAGTCACGGGTGATGTTATTTGCAATGATCCACTTCCAAGTTTACATGAGACACATGTGGCTAATGATAGTTCTTCTAGTGATTCAATTGGTTGTTTTCAGGCTTGGGATGTTATTTTAGCTACTGCAGAAAGAAATAATTATATGCAGGAACATGACAAGACAATCACTTCCACATACATCACTGAAAAAGAACTTCCACCTCATGACCTATATGAGGGTTGTCCAATCCGGGGGCTGATTTCTACATGTTTGCAAAATTAGGTGCATGCTGGCAATCATACACTGAGCAATGTTGATAGGAGTTGTCAAATTAGAGAAACATACAATGAAGAATGGCTTTTTGAGTAGCAAATCATATCCAGAGAATTTTCACATGATGTCATTCTTATTTTTTTGATCATGGTGGTCGCCAGTTGGCATTTGGTTTCTTGCGGACTCCTCATCCATCAAGCTCTATTTCTCACTGGCTGCTATTTTTCCTAGCCTATCAATGGGTTTTCATGATCACTCTAGAGTCTCTAGAGGTAGGGTCTTCATGACTATGTACATACTATGAGTTTTTGTTGTGTTGACAGTGTTGTTGTTTCTTTTCTCGTCATGTTCCATTTTTGGCTTGCTCTGGCTCCTTTGTCCCCTGACTTTGCTACCCAATGAATTTTGCACTGGTCCATGCATAAGGTTCTAGGTTCCTTGCTTTATCTTTCACAGTCCTTGTCTCCAATCAGAGCCTATTGTTGTTACCCCAAAAATTTGAACTCAAAAATTTTCTAATTTTTGTGCATTTTCCTATACACCCTCGAGCTTGCCAAACCATAAAAATGATTATTTCTAAAAGTATATTAATGCTGGTTCAAAATCCTTCAATGGGTCTGGTCCTAACTTCATTCCACACAATACACCTAGTTCTTGAGCCAAAACACCTTACCATCCATAAGATTTTAAACCTTCATTTTTATCGCTGGTGATTTGCAAATTGAGCCAAATTTTAAGATTTTTTGCTGGAGCTTAAAAGGTTTATGGGTTCTTCTCTATGGCACCTAATTATACTACTGTCCAAATTTCATGCAAATCCAAACTGTTATGTAGAAGAAGTGAGATTTTTCGTTTCTTAGCCCAAACTGGATTTCAAAGTCTTAACTTCAAATTTGTAAGGGGTTAAATTATTGCCCAGTCATCATGAAGTGTGATCCACTTTCCAAAGCTAGAAAAGTTTATTAAGAAGCATCTAACCTTTGAAGCCCACTTATTGGCTTTATTAATGTCAAGCTTCTATGTGCCCATAAAGCCATTCTATGAAGATTGTTGACTCTATAAAAGTTGAGCTTTTATGGTCAGAGGTTTCCAAAATATTAGAACTCCTCACTTACAACGATCAATGGACCCCTCTTCATTGTCAGGGATTTTGCAAGTTCCTGAACTCCAGATATCTTCGACTCCATCATTCTCCAAGTCGCGGAGTAGAGAGTTTCCATAACTCTTGAACTCCTAGCAAAAAGGGTTCTAAAGTTCCAGAAAACCCTGATCGCTCGACTCTCTTTGCTAGCATACTTGCTTTACCAGACATTGTTAGGGTTTTGAATTTGAGTTATGTGTGTTCCTGCCCACGGTGTAAGTGGCATCTTAAATGAAGGTTTTCATAAGATGATTTCAAAAACTTTGAAGTGAATGCAACTCTAGATATATATGCAAATTGCTGAATTGATTCATAATACTAAGTAAATGGTTGAATCCGTGGATAAAGATGAGGCAACCTTGGTCTATGGGTATGACTTAAAATTTGTGAATTGGTAGCAGCTACCATGGTTTGATTTGGTGTTTGAAGAAGAAGGCCCAATTTATGACTCTTGCAGAGCAGAACCTATGGGTGGCGAGATTGAAGTAGACTTTATCAGATATTATAGTTGAAACTGCCTTAGTAGACATTGATCTAAAGTGAAGAAGCATATACAAGGCATACAGCCTATTGGTATGGCTGCACCAAACTGGGATCTCTCAAGCAAAGCTTAGAAATCTATCAAAGCATAATCAAACTTTTAAAACAAACATATTTGGCAGGTGCAAAAACATTATGAGTATGGTGATGCTCTTCTTTTGGATAAATATGGCATGGGAGTGCTGAAACACCATAAAAAACTCTCTACTGTGCATTTTTACAAAATGTGGAAGTATGATCAATGCATATGAATCGTTTTAATTATATAAAGAAGATTTGTTATAAAGGTTTTTAGAATTTTTTGAGAAAATACAATTTGCAGGTGTAAAGCCAAGCTCCACGACCTTTGCCAAGCATCTCCTGAGCCTATGAAGCGCACAAGTGATCTTCTCTTACTCAAAGACTCTTGGTATCAAGGGCAAGAGGTTTTCCAAGAAGCATTATACAGAGAAAGCTTTGATGAAGAAAACAATTGCTATTTCAATAAAATGATCGGAGAATGTTTATCAAATTAATTTGTTGAAAGAATTTTCTCAGAAATTGTCTCACACTGTTAAAGGAAAGATAGATGTATATGTGAATGTGAGAAGGCTATCCAAAGACTTAGGTTTGAAGAATCTATCTCAGTAGATGACTTCGACAGACATTTGGTCTCCGATTCTATTGATAGAGGTTGGGCCCCAATACAATGATGTCATAATAAAAGGATGAGGGTTATGAAATTGAGCATGATGGGAAACTTATTACTATGACTAGATGGACAACCGCAAGGATATTCTTATAAACACCTTGATGGTCTAATGAGAAAAGTAAAGTGAAGACCTTGCAGAGTTTCTTGGAGGAAGTTTCAGCTCTGATACTTATCATCTAACAGAGCCCGTTCTGAAGGTACATCGATTCTTATCTGCATAAAAAAGGGGACTTTGAAGCAATCAATGTAACAAGGGAAGGTGTGAACTATGTCAATACTCATGTAGCTTCTATCAGAACTGGTGATTCTATTCCAAAAAGGCCAATTTCTTCTATAGTTGAGTTACCATCAGTGGTGGAATGAAATATTTACACTCAAAGGAATTGATGCATATTGTACTTGTCAACACTTCCAAACTACACAGACACATATAAAGGAGTTTTGGAGGCAGAGGTGCATTTTGGTCTGAGCTTTATACAGTAACAACAATAGATGGGTAATGACTTAGCATTTACAACAGACTGTCTTCTAATATTCAAATATTGACATATCTACTTGTGCGTGGAGCATAATATAAGATGGATGGAGCACTTATTTGATGTGCAAAAGAGATAGAATGAGACGCTTTCATTTGTGATGGTATATGGTTAGCACTCCAAATTTTTCCTATGGATTGAATTTCATTAATAAACAATCTCCTTTGTAACATTATTGGCTATGCAATATACAAAATGATTGGCTCTTCTTGGATCGATGGGAGCAATATCATCTATTTTGAAGCAATATAAGGATATGCAATAGAAACTTTACTCCTGTCCTCCAGAATGAAGTCTATAAAATGCCTGGGATATTCCAACTCAATCTGCGAAGAGTGGAGTCATGGAAACACTATGAATTTATGTGATGAGTGAAACTAGGGTAATATATATAATGACTCATGATTCTATCAGGCTTAGAGGAGGTGGGCCATGCCCACTAATGTAGTAAAATTAGATTAAGTGATTCTTCAAGGTATTTTGGAAAAAAGGAATTTTGATTTAAACAAGTAAGTCTTCAATAAATAGTTACTCCACAGGAAGAGGAGATGCTTTACCTTTCATTTTGATTTTTTCAAGAAGTAGTTATGAGAGGTGAAGGGGTTCAAAAAGTTCTATTTAAGTAATACAGAAGGGATCTTTTTCTAGGGGGAGCTATCTGGGAATAGGGGAAGCAAGGGTAGTAATTTTTCTTCTCAATCACAGTTTGTTGTACAGGGAGATGAGTCTGTGAACTCAGTTTTGTGTTGGGGAAATAAAGGAAATGTTGATAAATCTATGTATTTATTTGTGTTTTCTTTAGATTGCAAATTCCTATGTCTCCATAATCTTTTTCCAATGCAGTTTCTGTTATATCAAATTGTGTGGATTTTTATTTCTGAATCTTTGAATTCAAATTAATTGATCCATTGTGAAGACCTGCTGCTGATCTTTTTCTTGTTTCTCATCCGTGGGTGTAGAAGAGGTAGACTTTGTGTCATTTTTCTGCATTCACTAAATTCTTAATTTAATCTTTCACATCTATTTCATAGCTATGGGTAGATGGTAGTGTGCCTTTTTTGCTTTCTGGTTAAAAGCATACCCAATTTCCATTCATTGCATATCTTCCAAAGGTAGCCACGCCTTGTAAAATAAGCAAAGAGCACTTACAACTATCATTGCAAGTGACTCAACTATTGGCAAGATTGTCATTTGTGTGGGCTAAAGAGTATAAACTGAGGTGACAAATCTGTTAACCAATAATTTGATATGTCCTTCATTTTCTCACTGTGACAATGGCTCATTCACATGTTCTTAGGCTCACTGTATTTTCTATATATTCCACCAAATGTGTTCTCATACATACTGTATTCAATGATTATGGTTCCTTCATTTATCTTAGTATTGCATGGATATTTCTGAGCATGACATCATCTATACTACTCATCATTTGGATCATTCATGCATTCACATGGCTGAAGCAATATTATTTATGGTATTGATGTTATTCAAGGTTGAATTCACTATTACCTATTGTGTATGAGGAAAATTGATTAAATCAAAACTAACAAATCAAGAACCCATAACATAAAGAGAACTAATCTAAATAAAAGCCATTTATCAATAAATCAAATGAAATAAGAAAGCTCTTACCCAGATTTGTGTTGTTCTCTTTGTCAAAATGTGGATTGCTCAATAATGCTACGAAACCATGTTTGCAACAAGCAAGTAAAGTGCTCAAAGATCAATGTCAAAAGATTGTAAAGTTGCTCAATCGATGCAATGTATGCTCAAAGCGTTGTAAAGGATCCCTAAGAATAAGTGATCGAAGAGGATTTGTGAAGGAGATGAGGGGGGTTTATATAAGTTTCAATAGAGATCCATCAACGGTCCAGATAATTCAGAAGAATCAACAGAGGAGATAAATCAAATAACCATAATGAATGTGCACATGACATGTGTCAATCCATAAGGATATTTTTAGTAAAATATGATGAAAACAAGATTGATTGAATAGATAACTCAACTTGTAATTTTGCCTTTTTAGAGTTCTAAAAATAAGACAGATTGTGCACATGAGTTAACAAGATATTTTAAGAGGAATTGGAAGATAACTGAAATTAAATAAATAAATTTATTTAATTGTTTGTGCATGAGAGAGGAACAAAAGATTATAAATAAAATATTTGATTTTATTTAGTTTAGGGGATTGAGACAATTTAAATAAGTTTGCATGATGTATTTAAATTTAGAAGAACAAGTGATTTAATTAAATAATGTAGAATTATTTAATTATAGATAAGATAGAATTTGGATGAATTAATTAAATAATTGGATTTATTTAATTAATAGAGACTTGAAATTTAACGAAGGATAATGATTTAATTAAATAATACAAATTATTTAATTTTGGAAGAATATAGAGGAATTTAATGAAATTAATTAAATAAACAGAATTTATTCCATTAATTTTGAAAGTATGTGATTTAGAAGAATTTAATGAAATTAATTAAATAATTAGATTATTCAATTAATGTTGAAATGTAGGTGACGTGATAGATTAGATGAAATGCAAGTGATTCAAAGACATGGTCATTTTAGGGTGTCTACATTTTGCCCCTCTTTGATGCAATGCAGTTTACAATGGTGCGTCAAAGAAAATGATTGTTGAAGATATGATACAATTTTTGATGCCCCAGTGTAGGTAGTTGCCCCATCATATGCCCCCTCAAGTGGAAAGACAGGGAAGTGACAGAAGAACTAGATTGACGCTCGATTTAGAAAATTACGCAATAAGTTAGCAAAAAAAAGAATGGGGTGGGAAGAAACAAAATGGGGGAGGGACACTATAAATAGGTCCCATGGGGACCACAATCCTCATTTGCACACTAAGATTTTGCTAAATTTAGAGTGTAGAGCCTCCAAACTTAGTGCATTAGAGTCAAGTGGAGAAGGAGCTTGCAGCGAGGAGAGATGTCGATTCTAGTGCATAGACATCAGGCAGAGCTGGTGTAGACGTACGGGAGACCAACAGGAGTTCTGACAACGGTAAGTGTCCAAAAACCTCCTTGTATTTAATGCTTTAGGTCTAATTTAGGGTCTTAAACTAGGTAGGTCACTAGGTCAGCCAAAAGCGTTGTAGGATGCTAGGGCGCATTTGGTAGTCGGTCTAGGTGCTTTTGGCAAGCTACAACATGTTTGGTGGATCAATAAAGCACATTTGGTCAAACCGCAGTGCATATGGCTTTTAGGTGCCGCACCGTAGTGTGGTTGGTAGGGATCTGCAACACTATTGGCATAACAGTAGAGCGTTGTTGGTAGGGTAGTGAAGCGTGACTGGAAAGGGTAGGGCAGAAAATGAGTCACCTTTGCACATACAAAAAGGTGTGGTTGGAGGCACAGTGTAGCGCACTTGTTAAAAACAAGTTGCTTTTAGGAAATGGCAGTAAAGTGCTTTTGCATAAACAGTAAGGTGCTTGTGGTAAAACAGTGCAGCGTGCTAGGCTAAAAACAAGGCAAATTTGGTGAAGTTAGAAGAGTGAAAGGGTTAGGGGGAACGGAGGGTTTGACCACCTAGGATAGAGAAGGGTAGAGTTGGTTCTAAGGTTCACGTTAGTGGGTAGATGTCAGAAGGGATATGGAGAAGTGTGTAAAAAGTCTAACAAGTGGTTTTTGTGGATGCAGAGGATGATGTCGCCGCTGATGTCGAGAGAGTGACACCACATTATAGTAGACGAGGTGGTACAAATGATGTGGGAGGAGGATGCATTCCTAAAGCACACAGGATTATGGCATGTGGCACACCTGACACACATTAGGACCAATTTCACCTTAGTGACAGCGGTCGTGGAGAGATTTCATAGTGAGACATGTTCATTCCACTTTCTGACAGGGGAGGCTACAGTGACACTAGAGGATGTGTATCGCATCCTTAGGATTCAAATTGATGGGGAGCGAGTTGACTTTGACCCAACGTAGGACGAGGGGGGCCTGATAGAGGTGTTCTGCATAGATGACCTGAGGATAGACGATGGCAAGATTCGGTGGGCAGATCTTTCGAGACTCTGCGACAGGATTAGATGGATTGTATCTTCTCTGATTGGCAGCTTCTTGTGCCCATACAGGCAATCTAGAGGATTATCTGTAGGATGGGGCACTGTACTATCTGGGATGTTTACACATGGCACTCAGTATGTATAGGGCCCGTGTGTGCTTGGGCAGCTATATCAAGATATGCATGATTGTGTATACAGGAGAGGCCAGAGTCTCTCAGCAGGGGTGACTCTACTACAGGTGTGGGCATGGGAGCATATCCCAGTGATCAGACCTATTACACAGCACCGTCGGGAGAGGGGGGAGCCCTATTGGTGCAAGAGCACCTAAGAGAACACCTCGGAGCAAGAAGACACAAATGATCAAAGGAGAAGCCCATGGATCAAATCAAATCAAATGGAACATCCTAGAACCAATTATAGCATATTGTAATGGGCAAAATGATGTAATAATCAAATGTCCTGAGGAACTTGGTAAGGACCCTAGGACCAAAAAATAATGTGAGTGGGCCAATAGTGCCTCTAGGGTCAAATAAGAGTCAATTAGAAGTGTCTAAGGCTAGGAATAAGGAATAATGATCCTAATAAGATCAACCATGATGAACCATGATAATTTGAGAGAGTAAAAGTCACTTAAAATAAAGTTTAATATTCAAATTTTTAAATAATGCATTTGGGTGGGAAAATAAAAAATGAATGGTTTTGGAAGTTTAACCATCTCCAACCTTTGGGAAATGATTGTGGGAGTTAGGAAAAAGTTATATAAGCCTTCCCAAGGCATGAGATGGCATAGAGGAGTCATTTTGGAAGTCTGAGTTGTACGGCAGATTGGAAATAACAAGTAAAATTTAGTTTTCTTGCATCTCCTTCTTGTTTCTGTTGATCTATTGATTGTTGGATGCTTGTTTCATGTCTTAGATCCTCATTTAACAGTATCAGACCTTATTCATGCTCTGAGAAGGTTTTTAGATCAGTTTTTATCTCTATTTATATTGACTGTTACAAAAAACAGTAGGCTGTCCTGAGCATTTTGAGAAGTTTCAATGTCTCATAGGACCTTTCCATGAATGTATGATCCTGGTTCTCATGGAATAGGTCCTTGATTGTATGTATAATATGATTTCTAACCCTGACAAAGCAGGAGGAGTGCAAATGGGTAGGTGATCACCGTTGAAAGTCAGAGATTACATGTGGAAAGAGCATTGAAATGGTGGCTCAGTTATAGCAGCAGGAGATCGGCCTTAATAAGGTGATGGTTTTATGTTTTCTAAGGGTTAATATGGTCAAGGACATGGTGTTAGACCTTTGAATGATGTCTAGAAGTGATTGGAAGTGGGAGATCTAGCAAGCCCTAGGTTTTGAGGCCTAGAAAGGGGGGTTTTGTATTTAAACATGCAAATGAGCAAACCATTGGTTGAAACCTTGAAAATCCTTTATTTTTAATCCTTTCCTAAGACTTTTTTTAGGTTTGGAGTGAGGGGGATAAGTATTTAATAGGGTTTCTTTGTAAAGTGGGTGGATTAGGCCCTATAGGAAGACAACCGGGTTGTTAGGATAGTCATATTTCATCCAAAACAATAGTATATGATTTTGAAGTATGTTATAGAACTCAATAGAGGGTACCTATATCAGTCATTAGTTTTTGGAGTGCTTTGGGAAAGTTTGTAGAAAAGTGCAAATTAGTCGCTGAACAGGGCTACA
This sequence comes from Cunninghamia lanceolata, assembly GCA_027924645.1. Classification (NCBI taxonomy): domain Eukaryota; kingdom Viridiplantae; phylum Streptophyta; class Pinopsida; order Cupressales; family Cupressaceae; genus Cunninghamia; species Cunninghamia lanceolata. The sequence goes on along the minus strand of BSBN01000430.1, from coordinate 3,905,792 downwards.
AGGATTAGGCCTAGTTAAGGGGAGTCGTCAAGAACCGATCAGAAAGGTGCATGAAACCTATTGAATCTTGTTGTTTGGGGTAAGTTGAGACCCTAGAAGGTACAAGAATTCATCTGAGAAGTTGGAATCCAAATTTGAGCCCTTTGGTGGAGTTTAAGGCAAGGAGAAGACTAGAGAAGCCTTATTGGTTGAAGCCACAAGTTATTTGAATATTTTGATCTTGTTAGATTACCATTGGAGACCTGACACCTCTGCATCATATTGGTATCAGAGTAGCAAGTAGATCCTTGAGGGAGTAGTAGAATCTTGTAAAATAGTAAAGGTTGGTGAAAGTTGTTAAGATGCCCCCTAAAAATCAAATGGCTAAGGAGAACAATGAATTGAGAGAAGCCTTAGAGGCAAGAGAAAAAGAGTTGAGGGAGAGAAGAGAACAAGATGCTGTAAGAGAAAGAGAGTTAAGACAAGTGAGAAGGGAGAATGCATCAATCTTGGCAAGATTGGAAGCATTGGAGAAGAATGCTAGAAAGGATGAACAAAATGAGTCAGAAGGAGATGAGGAGGTAGATGATAATCCTCCTGAGGATGAATTGGATCTTGAAGAAAACAAATTTGTGAGATTGCTGAAGGCAGTTCAAGGTAGTGGAACAAAGACAAACATAGAGTTACCTATCTATCAGGGGAAGATGGATAGTGAAGAGCTATTAGGGTGGATAGATGCCCTTGAAAATTTCTTTGAGTATGAGGAGATGAGTGATGAGAAGAAGATTAAATTTGTAAAAACGAAGTTGAGAGGGACAACACTTACATGGTGGAGTAGTGTGCAAACAAAAAGAGTGGCTAGAGGTGGAACAAGAATCACTTCTTGGGGTAGGATGAAGGATATGATGAAGCATCAATTTCTTCCATCCGATCACTCAATTCAAACAAAGAGGATGAGGCAGAATTTGAAACAAAAGGGCATGGATGTTATGTCCTATACTGAGCAATTTCATAAGCTTAGTATTAGAGGAGGATTAGAAGATGAAGAAGAGAAAGTGGCAAGATACCTTAATGGGCTTAGGTATAACTTACAGGATGAGATTGGTTTGACAGTACCAAAATCACTTGGAGAATGTTTTTAGTTGGCCATAAGGGCTGAAGAGAGGGTGAAGAGGAAACAAGAAAGACAAGGAAGTGGTAGAGGATATAGAGGTAGGGGCAGACCTACTAATGAAGGATAGAGTAGCAATGAGAAGGGCAAAGAGTTTTCTGTAGATCAGAGAGGTGGATATAGAGGTGGAGGTAGGTTTGGATTAGGTAGAGGAGTATTCACAGGCAGATGTTATCATTGCAATGAAGTGGGACACACATCTTTCAAATGTCCTAAGAAGGATGATGCTAATAAGAGCAAGGATAGAAGAGTTCATTTGGCACAAGAAGAGGAAAAGAAAGAAGACCAAGAAATGCCATTAGCCTCTCCAGTAATGGACGGAGAAATGTTCATGGTGGAAGAAGGCAAAATGCAGCAAGCACCACATGTATCCATTTTTAAAACTAATTGTTTAAGCGATGGAAAAATATGCAAGTTGATTATAGATTCAGGTTCTCATGATAACTTAGTTTCTTGGGAAATGGTGAATAAGCTGGGGTTGAAGACTTTTGATCATCCCAGTCCTTACAATGCCACTTAGGTAAGTCAAGAACAACAAGTAAGGGATAATTAGAGGGCATATGTTGATTTTTCAATTGGTCCATATCATGATTCTGTTTTATGTGATGTTATTTCAATGACATGTGGGCATATAATTTTGGGAAGACCATGGCAGTGTTTGAGAAGGACAGTTCATGATGGTTATACAAATAGTCATTTGGTGCACAAAGATGGTAAAAAGTATAAACTAATGCCTTTACCATGTGAAGATAAGAAGGAACATGCTATTGTTTGTTTTGGAGAGAAATTGTAGTTGAATGTGTAGGTTGAACAATAGGAACAGTTGCAGCAGAGAAAGGTTTATGACAGTCCTAAAGAGCAGCAAATTTGGGACATGAGTTGCATCAAGATTGGGGACATTGATTGCCCTATAAGGAGGCTAAAGAAGGAAGGTAGACATCAAATAGTACAAGAAGGAATAAATCAGAATTCTAAGATGGAGAGTGCAAGAGCATTACAGCAGCAAGGTCCTAGACTAGGACAGCAAAACATGTTTTATGATGCTAACATTTTTTGTAAGAGTCATGTAGGTGGGAGGAGGAGGATAACTCTTGGAGAGTTCATGTTTCCTATCACAACTCAAAGGAACATTTCAAAAAGACTGCAGGAGGTTTGGAGCATATCACATGACTCTTGGGACAAGAGTTTTTATCATGCTGGGGAGTATGGTGCAGGAGCACCTAAGAGAACACCCCAGAGCAAGAAGACACAAATGATCAAAGGAGAAGCCCATGGATCAAATCAAATCAAATGGAACATCCTAGAACCAATTATGGCATATTGTAATGGGCAAAATGATGTAATAATCAAATGTCCCGAGGGTCCTGGTAAGGATCCTAGGACCAAAAAATAATGTAAGTGGGCCAATAGTGCCTCTAGGGTCAAATAAGAGTCAATTAGAAGTGTCTAAGGCTAGGAATAAGGAATAATGATCCTAATAAGATCAACCATGATGAACCATGATAATTTGAGAGAGTAAAAGTCACTTAAAACAAAGTTTAATATTCAAATTTTTAAATAATGCATTTGGGCGGGAAAATAAAAAATGAATGGTTTTGGAAGTCTAACCATCTCCAACCTTTGGGAATTGATTGTGGGAGTTAGGAAAAAGTTATATAAGCCTTCCCAAGGCGTGAGATGGCATAGAGGAGTCATTTTGGAAGTCTGAGTTGTACGGCAAATTAGAAATAACAAGTAAAATTTAGTTTTCTTGCATCTCCTTCTTGTTTCTGTTGATCTATTGATTGTTGGATGCTTGTTTAATGTCTTAGATCCTCATTTAATAGTATCAGACCTTATTCATGCTCTGAGAAGGTTTTTAGATCAGTTTTTATCTCTGTTTATATTGACTGTTACAAAAAACAGCAGGCTGTCCTGAGCATTTTGAGAAGTTTCAATGTCTCATAGGACCTTTCCATGAATGTATGATCTTGGTTCTCATGGAATAGGTCCTTGATTGTATGTATAATATGATTTCTAACCCTGACAAAGCAGGAAGAGTGCAAATGGGTAGGTGATCACCATTGAAAGTCAGAGATTACATGTGGAAAGAGCATTGAAATGGTGGCTCAGTTATAGCAGCAGGAGATTGGCCTTAATAAGGTGATGGTTTTATGTTTTCTAAGGGTTAATATGGTCAAGGACATGGTGTTAGACCTTTGAATGACGTCTGGAAGTGATTGGAAGTGGGAGATCTAGCAAGCCCTAGGTTTTGAGGCCTAGAAAGGGGGGTTTTGTATTTAAACATGCAAATGAGCAAACCACTGGTTGAAACCTTGAAAATCCTTTGTTTTTAATCCTTTCATAAGACCATTTTTAGGTTTGGAGTGAGGGGGATAAGTATTTAATAGGGTTCCCTTGTAAAGTGGGTGGATTAGGCCCTATAGGAAGACAGTCGGGTTGTTAGGACAGTCATATTTTGTCCAAAACAATAGTATATGATTTTGAAATATGTTATAGAACTCAATAGAGGGTACTCAGATCAGTCATTATTTTTTGGAGTGCTTTAGGAAAATTTAGAGAAAACTGCAAATTAGTCGCTAAACAGGGCTACAAGGATTAGGCCTGGTTAAGGGGAGTTGTCAAGAACCGGTCATAAAGGTACATGAAACCTATTGAATCTTGTTGGTTGGGGTAGGTTGAGACCCTAGAAGGTACAAGAATTCATCTGAGAAGTTGGAATCCAAATTTGAGCCCTTTGGTGGAGTTTAAGGCAAGGAGAAGACTAGAGAAGCCTTATTGGTTGAAGCCACAAGTTATTTGAATCTTTTGATCTTGTTAGATTACCATTGGAGACCTGACACCTCTACATCACCTATGCATTTCTATATGAGGGAGTTATCACACATAGGCAGCTCAGATCTATGAGCCACTGGAGGTGACAGATTGATGAGATGGACCTATTCGTTTAGAGGCCGTGGTTACTATGTGAGGAGTGGGAGGATGAGCATGAGCAGCTGATGTACTGTTGCCAGGCTCGATACTTATTCGGGAGATAGATAGATACGATTGAGAGATACTTGCCAGAGTGAGTACTTAGATAGTTTGGATTGCCACATGGGTTACCAGTTGGGGAGGCTACCCATGCGAGGACACGAAGGGAGATTGGGGACTGGGATGCCAAGATTCTAGTGGCTACAGCCTTGGCAGAGGTACAAGGACTTGTCCCAGTTAGGTGGGACTAGGATTCAGGGCTAGAAGGCCCAGGTACTTTACTAGAGTATGACAAGTACTGGCAGACACATAGGCCAGTGAGACTGACGACACCAGGTGTGACAGGAGCAGTGGGGGAGGTACTAGTCCCAGGTGCGGAGGCCAGGATGAGACGGCAGGCCAGAGTGGTGAGACAATAGGCAAGTGGAGAGGCCAGAGGCTAGTAGGTAGACGTAGAGATGGCCGAGGAGGAGGATCCAATCATAGAGACTGACTTATAGTAGGCCGAGTGGCTGCTATAGGAGGAGATTGCACGGAGGACACATCTAGAGCTCTGAATGGTGAGGGTGAGGAGAGACAGGGATGTGGTGCAGGAGCACCTACCTGACAGCTGGCCTCCATGAGGCAGTTAGTTTGTTTTAGGTCTGGTTAATGTTTCCAAGAAGGTCTGATAAGACCAATGCATGTAATAAGGTCATGTTGACCATACTTTACTATTTTTAGGTAGTTTGTTATGACAGCTGTTATGCTGTATGTCCAGTTGGATCTCCCAGCCGCCTGGAGAGATTTCCTAGCCGCTTGGAGTCGGGTCAGTAGTACTCGCAAGAGATCCTATTTATGCATTAGGATCGGTTGGTTTTAGGAGTATTGCAGATCATCGATCAGACTTTGCAGGGAGTGAGACAGAGAGAGGAGAGACAGAGTACTATATTTGCATCTTTTGAAATCAATAAAGAGATCCTGTTTGTGTCAATTCTCTGTTTGGATTCCATTGTGTGATCAATTTGCTGTTCTGGTGGTTGCATGGATTCGCTAATCCATTCCACCGGTTGATTCGTCGAATCGGTGGAATGGCCATGTATAATAGCTTAGGGTTTAACTTGCATTTTCTGTTTGTTCATGTGCATGTTTGCAGGATCGTAGTCGAAAGGTGTTGAGAACCCTAGCATGGGTATGTGCTAGGTCATGCTGGTTGTTAGAGTCTGGAAAGTTGTCCAGGAAGTAGATCGGGTCACCTCAGGAGGTTCGGCGGATCAAAATTTGCTAAGGTTGGAAAATCCGTCACAACGGCATCATCAGGATATTTCTGTGTATATCCTGCAGTTACTTCGGGCATCATCCGAGTAGATGGAGGTAAACATGATGCAATCATTTGCATAAGGTGAACTTGTTTCAGGGTGATCATCATCAGGTGTTGCCGAGGAGGAGCGTATCGGCATAAGGTAGAAGATCAGGTTGATAAAACCATCGCGGGCCGATAATGTTAAGTTTGGCTGACAGCAGGATATTGAAGGAACTGCATGTGACGTCATCGTCATCAGGATAATCGTCATCAGGATATCGGGGCAGCAGGATATTGGAGGAGCTGCATGTGACGTCATCGTCATCAGGATAATTGTCATCAGGATATCAGGGTGACGTAAGCATCGAAGGAAAGGTGCATGAAGTAGTCGTCATCAGGATATATGGAGGGAACTGGATATTTTATATCCTGCTGATGAACATGATGTTGAACATCATGATGCTGTAGATAGAGGTTGGCGGTAAGATGAATAGTGAACATCAGGAGGATGTTTGCGCTTGCCGAATATGATGATGCTGCCGATAGCCGGATATGATGATGCTGCTGACAGGCGAAAGGTCGAAGGTTTGTCTGCAGGAGGATATCGGTCGGCAGAGAAAATATGATGATGCTGACAGTGTTAAGGGAAATATGATGATGATGATGAGTTGTAGACATACATGCTGTATGTCAAGGTTTTAGTGTGGATGCCTCTGCATCATAGTGGTATCAGAGCTCAGCAAAAGGTCTGGGCTGTTGTGTGTTGATTCTGTCACCGAAAGGGCAGAGGTAGAGTTGATTCTGTCACCGAAAGGACAGAGGTAGAGGAGTGAGAGGTTGACAAAATGCCTCTGAAAGGTAATGGTACTGCAAGGGAATTGCAGGAGATGAAGGAAAAACATGCCAGAGAGATGAGGAAGATGAAGGAGCTTGCTGAAGCACTTCAAGCCAGGCTTGTAGCCCTGGAAAAGAACAAAAAGAGGGAAGTGGAAGACAGTGAATCAGAAGAAGATGAAGATGCTGTTGAAGAGTATGAAGAGGTAGCTGAAGATCTGGATGCTGAAGACCAGAGATTTGCAAAACTGTTAAAGGCAGTGCAGAGTGATAAACCTAAGGTAAAGGTTGATGTTTCCAAGTATAATGGAAGTTTGAATGAAGATGAGTTACTGGATTGGATTGCTGCACTTGATAATCACTTTGAATGTGAAGATGTTGCTGAGGATCAGAAGGTAAAGATTGCAAAGACCAAGTTAGGAGGTCATGCTTTGGTATGGTGGGATTATGTACAATCCGAGAGAAGGAAACAAGGAAAGTCAAAGATCACTTCATGGGATAAAATGGTAGCAAGGATCAAAGGTAAATTCTTGCCCAAGGATTATGAAATTCAGATGTTTAAGAAGCTGCAATTTTTAAGGCAGAAGGAAATGGATGTGAAGGCATATACTGAGGAGTTTTATAAGTTGAGTATGAGATCTAGTCATCATGAGAATGAGGTAGAAAAGGTGGCTAGGTACTTGGCTGGTTTGAGATTGAACATACAGGATGAGTTAGTTTTAGCTAACCCTAAGAATGTGGAAGATTGTTACCAAATGGCAATCAGGATTGAAGAAAAGATGAATAGGAGACAAGATAAGTCCATGAGAGGAAGAGGCAGCAATATGAGGGGAAGAGAATTAGCCCCTACAACAAGGCAAACCAATGAGGGTCAAGAAGACACTGGTAAAGGACAGGGACAGTCTGATTTCAGAGGTGGATGGAAAGGTAATAGAGGCAGATTTGGAAGTGGTAGAGGTTCTACTACATTTTCAGGAAAGTGTTACAATTGTGGTGAGTTTGGTCATCCATTTTTCAAATGTCCAGAAAGCAAAGGTTCATCATCCAGAAATGATAGAACGAATGTCAAGAGAGTACAACTTGTGCCAGAAGAGAAAGTAGAGCAAAGTGTGCAAAGTTTCAACACTTATCAAGATAGAGTTCCTGACAATTACGGGTATCCTGAGGAGGGAGAAGCATTGATGCTAAGGAGAATTAGTTTGCAGGCATCAAAGGATATGATGCAAAGAAGAGCTCTTTTCAAGACCACATGCAAGAGCAAAGGTAAGGTATGTAAGGTTGTCATTGATACTGGTTCAACAGACAACATGGTATCTCAGGAAATGGTGGATAAACTGAATTTGGAAAGGATTCCACACCATCACCCTTACAAGGCATCTTGGGTGAGTGATAGTCAATCACTTTTTGTCTATGAACAGGCATATGTGGATTTTCAGATTGGAGCATATCAGGATAGAGTTTTGTGTGACATTTTGCCCATGGAATGTTGTCACCTACTGTTGGGTAGACCATGGCAATTTGATAGAAGGGTACTGTATGATGGGTATGCTAATACCTACACCATCAAGAAAGATGGGAAAACTATTATGTTGATGCCATTGCAGGAAGATGCTGCAGCACAGGGGGCAGCCCAAATCATTTTAGTGGGAAAGAAGGAGTTTGTGTAGATGCCTATAGGAGCAGGCATAAAGGCAGTTGCAGACACTACAGGGAAAGGAGTTGTTAAGGACAATAGGTTGAAGAAAGTTTCAGTTTTGACTGACAGAGGTCAGCAGTAGGTTTAGCAACAGGTTTGCAAACAACAACCAGTTGAGAGGAATGACAAGGATGTTGTCATAGTTGGGACTATTGTTTGTCCTATAAAGGTTGAAAGAAAGACAGAGTTGAACATTACAGAAGTTCAAGAGGCAGTTTAGACAGAGGTTCTGGTCAGACAACCTGACAAACACAAGGTATGTGAGAGAAGGGCCTACATTGACAGGCATGAGGGTTTACTTGCAAGACAGCAAGTTACAGTTCAGAAGTCTTGGAGCAGCCGAGAGCCAGCAGAGGACAAAGCTGGAATAGGTCAAGACACTGCAAAGGCAAAGTGTAAAGGTGGAGGACTTCCACAACCTAACTCATGGGACATGAGTTCTTTTCTGTTGGGGAGTATGGTGCAGGAGCACCTACCTGACAGCTAGCCTCCATGAGGCAGTTAGTTTGTTTTAGGTCTGGTTAATGTTTCCAAGAAGGTCTGATAAGACCAATGCATGTAATAAGGTCATGTTGACCATACTTTACTATTTTTAGGTAGTTTGTTATGACAGCTGTTATGCTGTATGTCCGGTTGGATCTCCTAGCCGCCTGGAGAGATTTCCCAGCCACTTGGAGTCGGGTCGGTAGTACTCGCAAGAGATCCTATTTATGCATTAGGATCGGTTGGTTTTAGGAGTATTGCAGATCATCGATCAGACTTTGCAGGGAGTGAGACAGAGAGAGGAGAGACAGAGTACTGTATTTGCATCTTTTGAAATCAATAAAGAGATCCTGTTTGTGTCAATTCTCTGTTTGGATTCCATTGTGTGATCGATTTGCTGTTCTGGTGGTTGCATGGATTCGCTGATCCATTCCACCGGTTGATTCGTCGAATCGGTGGAATGGCCATGTATAATAGCTTAGGGTTTAGCTTGCATTTTCTGTTTGTTCATGTGCATGTTTGCAGGATCGTAGTCGAAAGGTGTTGAGAACCCTAGCATGGGTATGTGCTAGGTCGTGCTGGTTGTTAGAGTCTGGAAAGTTGTCCAGGAAGTAGATCGGGTCACCTCAGGAGGTTCGGCGGATCGAAATTTGCTAAGGTTGGAAAATCCGTCACAACGACATCATCAGGATATTTCTGTGTATATCCTGCAGTTACTTCGGGCATCATCCGAGTAGATGGAGGTAAACATGATGCAATCATTTCCATAAGGTGAACACATTTCAGGGTGATCATCATCAGGTGTTGCCGAGGAGGAGCGTATCGGCATAAGGTAGAAGATCGGGTTGATAAAACCATCGCGGGCCGATAATGTTAAGTTTGGCCGATAGCAGGATATTGAAGGAACTGCATGTGACATCATCGTCATCAGGATAATCGTCATCAGGATATCGGGGCAGCAGGATATTGGAGGAGCTGCATGTGACGTCATCATCATCAGGATAATCGTCATCAGGATATCGGGGTGACGTAAGCATCGAAGGAAAGGTGCATGAGGTAGTCGTCATCAGGATATATGGAGGGAATCGGATATTTTATATCCTGCTGATGAACATGATGTTGAACATCATGATGCTGCAGATAGAGGTTGGCGGTAAGATGAATAGTGAACATCAGGAGGATGTTTGTGCTTGCCGAATATGATGATGCTGCCGATAGCCGGATATGATGATGCTGCTGACAGGTGAAAGGTCGAAGGTTTGTCTGCAGGAGGATATCGGTCGGCAGAGAAAATATGATGATGCTGACAGTGTTAAGGGAAATATGATGATGATGATGAGTTGTAGACATACATGCTGTATGTCAAGGTTTTAGTGTGGATGCCTCTGCATCAGGATGTAGTGAGGGCAAAGGCGAGAACGGACGAGGCCCTAGCATAGGTGTAGACACAGATAGTAGAAGTGGCACAAACAGCCTTGGCAGCGACCCAGTAGGCATTGACATAGGCACAGGTAGCCCTAGTATAGGCATAGGCACAAGTACAGGTAGGGGATGATGGGTAGTTAGCTCAGAGGACTTTGGAGAGGGATGCAGCAGATCAACTGCGATTGACAGCAAAGGCCACATTATAGAGAGTGAGGTGGGAGAGAGATGAGGCACACCATGCATTAGGTGCCGATCAGAGGACACTCTACAGCGATCTCGTCCATGTGCAGAGAGAGCTAGTGTCAGCAGGCAAAGAGGCTGAGTACTACCGGGGACTTTATGTTGGTGCGGTGCTAGCAGCTCAGCAGGCACCTAGTTACAGAGAGAGGAGCAGGTCTGGAGCCTCTGGGTCATGCAGGGTAGGGTAGTCAACGTTCTTAGTTAGAGGACCTTTTGTGCCACCAGGGGGAGGAGGACCAGTAGGGGGACCTTCACTGAGTACAGGTGGAGGACAAGGACCACAGCAGGAGGGCAGCTCAACCCACTAGAGCTATACTATGTATACTGTATCATTTTTTGTATCATTTTTGTATCATGGTAGACATTTGTATATTTTGACTGATGCCTGCATGCATCTCGATGTAGATTTTGTGGGCTCTTGATAGCCTTGATGTACTTTATTGATGTATACCGATGGACTATTGATGTAGACACATATAGTTTGTATTTTGATGATCGTCACATGATATATATGATGACATATTGCACTCACTGATGTTCATGCTTTTGTGTATGCACTTCTTGATGACATGGATGTGATGATATGTATGTATGATTATGGATTTATGTGATGATGTATATTGCTTATATGATGCTTATAGATGTATGATATATGATGACATGATGCTTATAGATGTATGACGATATCTAACATATGGGTTTTGCATATATACACCAGAGAGAAGAAAAGCAAAGATGGAAGAGAGAGACTGTTGATTGATCATTGCTTTGAAAATGATATAAGGCCAGGGGTAAATAGATGGGTGAATGATGAGCTTGTTGCATTGGTTTCACAATTGTATATAAAGAGCAATCCTTATTTTTGATATAGCACATGGATAGCTCACCACCAAGGTATAGAAGACCAAGGTGCAATAATATCCGAGTGCATGGACGTTGACTCTACAAGCAAGCAGTTTGAAATTAGATCCCTTAGACATAATATAACCTTGTTGGACATGTGAATGAGCCATAGTTTTAAACATAAAATAGACTTCAATACATGTAAATGCAAGAAGAATATTAATATGTAAGATGCTAGGTCATAACACACACAAGATAAACATGCTACTAAGAAAGATACTAAAGATGATTCCTCAAACACGGCATACAAAAGCAAGGACTATGCCCCCGATCCATACTGCATCGCAACATACCAAGATTATAGATAAACCAAGGTAGCCTTGAATAGGTACTAGATAAAAGGAACAAAAGATAAACCAAAAAGCAAATTGACTGACTTACAAAGTAAACATACAACCAACATATTCTCTTGCCAAAGAGGTTGCTCATGATAGATTGGAGAGGAAAGATAACAGCCTTATCATACGAGCGATGTGTCTGTTAAAGAGGGCTATCTACCTAAAAAGAAAATATCTTGCTGCCTGAAATGTCACATGTCATAGGAGACGTGTGTATTGGTCTCGACAATAGAACACTTTGCAGAAGAGAAGCTTGTTGATCTGGTGCTTTGGTTAAGCAGGACTTAGCTGATGCTGGCAATTGGAACAGTAGGGCAGTACATGACTATGGAAGAAAGCTGCTTTGCTTCAGGTTTGTTAAGGACTTTTTCTTTGAAAGGATGCGTATGCTTGCTGCTTGAGCTAGTCTAGTTGAGGCGAATGGATTTTGATAAATGGAAGACTAGAAAGGTGATAGTGTTAATGGATTGAAATGGGTGAAGAATGACGAATCGTATGTGCCTGAGTACTGGATACATCCTTCGTATTCTAGACTGCCTACATACCCTATATCCACAAGATCAAGGCACATTACGATAAAAGATGAAAGTGATAATATGTAGTTCTAGGTAGAGTGATGAGTGGGTTAAGGTGGAAGGAGGAGATCTCATGTACCTGAGTACTGGAAACTTCCTTCATATTCCAAACTGCCTACATACCCTTATCAATGGGATCAAGGTACCTTAAGACTGAAATGAGATAATATGTAATTTTGGTTGGTCTGATGATGTAGGAAATGCATTGGAAAGATAACAGCCTTATCATAGGAGTGATGTGTCCGTTAAAGAGTGTTATCTGCGGAAAGGGGAACGATTGAAGAGTTTGCGAACCACGAACAAGGATCCATTCCTAGACCTAGGTTAAGGAAAGAGTTTCCCCCATTTTGGTAGAGGAAAATGCATAGGTGACCAGTGAAGAAGACATAGAAATCTTGACCTAGGACAAGACAGTGCTAACTGTTGACACAGATCAAGACATAGGATGACGATGATGGACATTGACAAATTTCTAAGCTATACTAGATAGGGAGATGGAAATGCAAACAAGGTTAATAGTTTTATTATGGATGGATGGATGAAGCTTGTTGTGAAATGGACATGGAATGAATAGGATTTTATAGATGATGGATGCTAACTCTACACATAGTGCCTGTTTGCCAGATTTTCACTATGGTACTTATCCAAGGCGCCTGTTTGCCAGGTTTTCACCATAGGATGGATTTTTTTTTTTTTTTTGGAAACTCTAAGGATCAAGTATAGAACTTCTTGAGATGAACATTGTTAAGTGGCTCATCTAGAGGAATACCATCAGGTGTAGCTAAAGTATAAGCTCTTGATCCATATGTTGCAGTGACAATAAAGGGACCTAACTAGTTAGGCTCAAACTTGCCCTTCTTTTCTTGGTTTGCTTGATTTCTCTGATTTTCTTTGAAGACAAGATCACCAACTTGGAACCGTCTTTCTTTGATCTTTTTGTTGTAATTACGCCAGAGGCAATTTTGATAGACATGGACATGATTAAGCGTGACAAGGCACCTCTCATCTAGTAGTTCTAGCTCAGCTAATCTAGAAGTGCGATACTCCTCTCCAGCAATCAGGTTCTCAATGGATACTCTGAGGGATGGGATCTTGACCTGTATAGGTAGGATGGCTTTAGAACCATAGACCAAGACATATGGCGTGGCACCAGTTGGTGTTTTGATACTAGTGCAGTAGGCTTATAGGGCAGGATTGAGTTGCAAGTGCCAATCACGAACAACTTCATTGACCGTTTTCTTGAGGATCTTGAGAATGGTTTTATTGGAAGCCTCAGCTTGGCCATTACTTTGCAGATAGTAGGGAGTTGAAAAGCGATGCTGGATATTGTATTGTGTGCATAAGGCATGGACATCTTGATTCTTGAATGGTCTCCCATTATCAATTACAATGGCTTGGGGAATACCATACCAGCAAATGAGGTAGTTAAGGATAAACTTAGCTATTTGCTTACCGGTGATATAGGTCATGGGAATGGCTTCAACCCACTTCGTGAAATACTCAGTGGTGGTAATGATGAATTTGTGGCCATTGGATGAGGATGGGTGGATTTGTCCTACAAGGTCGAGACCCCATTGAGAAAAAGGCCATGGAGTTGTCACAAGTTGTAGTTCATGAGCTGGTGCATGAATTAAATCTCCATGCTACTGGCATTATAGACATTTCTTAGCGAATAGTGCAGCATCTTGTTCTATTATAGGCCAGTAGTAACCTGTTCTGAGTATCTTCTTAGCAGGATTAGAACTGGTAGAATGTGTGCCACAGACACCTTCGTGTATGTCTTGTAAGGTAGCTTCATCTTCTTCCTTGTTAAGACATTGTAAGAGGATACCATCGAGACTCCGGTGATATAGTGTATCACCCAGAATGGTGTAATGGGAGGATCGACGGATAAAGGTTTTGCGTTGGGTGGATGAGAGGTCAACAAGAAAGGTACTATTTTTAAGGTATTCATAAATGTCTTTGTACCATGGGGGATTGGGACCAACAAGTTCGCAGATGATTTCAGTAACTGGAACATTGACGGCTGGTATCAACAACTGTTCGATCAAGAATTCACATTTCTGTGTGTTAGCAGGCATGTCTATAAGTGACCCTACAGAAGCCATAGAATCTGTGGCCTTGTTATGCTCTCTTGGAATTTGCTCAAATGTGATGCTAGAAAAGTGGGGTTTGTAGGCATCCACTATTTTCTTGTAGGGGATGAACTTTTCATCCTTTATTTGGTACTCATCTATGACTTGTCAAATGACTAGTTGTGAGTCTCCATATACCTGTAATTCTATGATGTCCCATTGAATTGCTGTATTGAGACCTATAAGGAGTGCTTCATACACAGCAATGTTGTTGGTGCAAGGGAATGTAAGCCGATATGACTTTGGAATATAGTCATTTTGAGGTGTGATAAATAAGATGCCAGCCCCTGATCCATGCTGTGTGTAGGAACCATCAAAGTACAACTTCCACATTATTGAGTTGGAAAGAGTGAAGAGATTCTCATCTAGAAAGTCTGCTACCATAGGGTGTGTATCTGTCATGGGTGCTTCTGCTAGTTGATCTGCGAGGGCTTGTCCTTTGATTGCTTTGCGATCCACATACTCAATGTCAAACTCACTAAGGATCATGACCCATTTAGCTAGTCTACCTGTAAGAGCTGTTTTTGCTAGTAGATACTTCAATGGATCAATTTTGGCTATAAGATTTGTGTGTTGGTTCAACATGTAATGCCGCAACTTTTGGGAAGTGAACACTACTGCTAAACAAGCTCTTTCCATTGGTGAATAATTGAGCTCATATCCCACCAAGGTTCTAATGATATAATAAATTGCATGATCTTTTCCTGATTCATCATTTTGTGCTAGAAGGGCCCTAAGGGCTGAAGTTGTAGTTGAGATGTATAATATCAAAGGTTTATCAGCCACTGGTGGTACTAAGATAGGTGGTGTAGCCAGATACTCTTTGAGCTGATCAAATGCTGCTTGACACTTATAATCCCATCAAAATGAGACATCCTTTCAGGGCAAGTGTTGAAATGGTTGACATTTATCTGCTAGCTATGAGATGAAACGCTTAATGGACTGCAACCTTCCCTGAAGGCTCCTTAATGCTTTGAGGTTCTTTGGTGGAGGCATCTCCACTATAGCCTTTACTTTTTCAGGGTCTACTTCGATGCCTCTATGAGATACAATGTATCCCAACAGCTTCCCTGATGTTACACCAAAGACACACTTCTTTGGATTGAGGCGTACTTGGTATTTCTCGAGCCTGTCAAAGATCTATCCTAGAACTTGTATGTGATCTACCCTAGAAGATTTAGCTATTATGTCATCCACATAGTCCTCCATGGTATGATGAAAGAGGTCATGGAATATCACTGTCATTTCTCTTTGACAAGTTGCCCCTGCATTCTTTAGACAAAACGACATTACACACCAACAATAATTACTCCACGGACAAGTAAAAGTTGTTTTATGTTGTTCTTCTTCTAGTATCCTTATCTGATTGTAGCTAGAAAATCCATCCATGAGAGAAAGCATTTCATGACCTGCAGTCAAGTCTAGTATGAGGTCAATGTTTGGTAATGGAAAGTCATCTTTGGGACATGCTTTGTTAAGATCTCAAAAATCATTACACATGCAGATGCACCCATTTGGTTTAGACACAAGTACAATGTTTGATACCCAGTCTAAATAATCAATGGGTTAGATGAACTTTGCATCTAACAACTTCTGTATTTCCACTTTTACCAAGAGAGCTATCTATGGATGCATCTTTCTCAGCTTTTGCTTGACTGGTTTAACTGTTGGATCAACTGTGAGATAGTGAACCACTAGCTTAGGATCTAACCCTAGCATATCAGTATAGGCCCATGCAAAGTTGATGGTTCTCTGTAAGAAGAATTTGTTAAGATTCATGTGCTCTATTTTTGATAATGATGCTGCCAAGAATGTGGTCTTTGGATTTTGCTCTGTGCCAAGGTTTATCTCTGTGGAATCTTCCACTAGGAGAGCTGACTTCTCTTGATACTTAGATGGTAGGGGAAGGTCAAATCCTCCATCCTCAGGTGCCACAGTTGGGTTTTCACCTTTGGATACGTGCTTTGTTTTTACTATTTTGTGATCGGGAGGTGCCACAGTGTGGTTTTCACCTAGAGATTTTTCTTTATTTTTACTTTTGCGACTGGAGGATTTGGCATTCTCACCAAAATAACCTGTTGGCTCTAGTTCCATTACAAAACCTACTTTATGATCGCCCAAAGGGATACCCTCCTGGAGTCCCATGAACTCAGCTAGAGCTTCGTCATTCTGAAATACATCTATAACAGGGGACCCTTGTTGGTCCCAATTGATAAGTTCAGGGTAGACAAGTGTTACTTTCTAGGTGTTTGTGGTGGATGTTAGGGAGATGGATGATAGTATAAATATGGAGGATTTTGTAAATAGGTTGGTCATATGGAGGGAATAGTCATCGATGGTATCCTCATTAGACGTCGAATCTGCGAGGCAAGTTTCAGCCACTTTGTCAAGGATACCCTCAATGTCTAAGGCACATGTTACCTTTCTACCAAATCCTAACCCCTTCTTGTCTAGTTTCTTCGTCACAATGATGGGTTCCATAGTTCCTTGATCCTATTTCCCAAGGCCACCTTTGCCTTTATAGCCCATGTTTTTGACTATCCTTATGCCATTGCCATATTGCTTGACTGGTATTGTGATTGGTTCTTTCTCCTTGTAGAGCCAAGAAGAAATGTCAATAGTTTCCTCTTCCAATAATTGTCCCTGTTGGAATTGGGTTAGAAATGCTGGGGGAGGAATAGCTACTTTTTTAGTTACTTTGGCAATGGGTGGTTGGCCGTAAGATTTAGGTGATAAAGGTATCCGCCCTACACAACAAGATTTTAAGATATCATATGTTCCAAAGCCTATATCATGGATGTGAGCTTTGATTTCAGGAAGAGGATTAGGTTTACTTGCAGAGGCTTTTGTTAGATTTTTAGGATCGACATATAGTGGGGATTCAAGGGCTTTGTCATTATTGGGCACTTGGTTACAATTCTTATAACTGCCTTGCAAGACGCTACAGAATTCAAAAGGATTGGGGTCTCCTGGGATAGTGATCTCCGTACCATTGAATGGGAACTTGAGAGACTGATGGTACATTGAGGGAACAACTTTCATGGCATGGATCCATGGGTCTCCTAGGATGATGTTATAAGGTAGCTCAATGTCAAGGACTTGGCACCGAGTTTCAAGCATGACAGGGCCTACTTGTATAGGCAAATGGATAACAACCTCTGAATGGTGTTCAACATCATCATACCCCTTGATTGTAATACTTTGATCAATGTTGACATGATCCTTAGAGTATCCCAATTGCTTAAGTAACTTTAGAGAACAGATGTTGAGACCAACACCACCATCTATGAGTATGCATTTGATTTTGCGTTTATGAATGAGAACCTCAATATGAAGGGCATCATTGTGACACGGATCATGGGATGGGAGGTCTTTCTCAGAGAAGACCACATTGTAGGGCAAAGCAATGTTACATACTATAGCTCAGAAATCTGCGACCGCTATGTTGTTAGGAACCAAAGACTCTTGGAGGGCTTTTTCTAGCACCACTTTATGTGCGGGTGATGACTGTAGAAGGTCTAAGATAGAGATCTGTGCTAGCATTTTCCCTAAATGTTTGATAAGATTATAATTGGATTGAGTTGGGAGATTGGGTGTAGGACCATGAATGGTGACACAACCACGATGAGTTGTAATAGCGCAATCCGTAGAATTGCCTTTGATTGTGAGGGTAGACACTTGACTCTCTTCAAAATGACCCACAATGGAGTCAAAGGAAGTGGAAGCATTATTGACACCTTTACCTTTATCTTGAGGAGGAGGCGAACCATGGTGAGGGAATGGTTCCTTATACATGTTGAGGTCTTTGTTCATGTGTTGAGTTGGTGGTTCATCTTCAAAAGAGATTTGGTTGCTTTCGATGAGATTTTGGATTAGGTACTTGAGTTTCATGCACGATGCGGTTCTATGCCCTTTGCTCCTATGGAATTCACAATATTCATTTTCTCTGTATCGTGCAATTTTGTAAACAGGTTCGCCATATGGAGGAGCATCTGGTAAGGTGAGGAGCCCTTTGTGTAAAAGCTTCTGTAGGACAGATTCTATGGGCTCTCCCAAGGGAGTGAATTGACGCCACGAAGGGTAATCTTGTTGAGGCCGCTCTTGTTTTCGTTGTTGTTGCTACTATTGAGGTGTAGTTTGACTTAGTTTGGAAAGCTGGAGTGGTGTTTGCAATGTTTGGACATGTTTAGAATCGACCACCCCATCATTGACCACATTTTTATTTTTGTTCCAAAACTTCAATTTATCATTTGTTTGTTGTTGAGGAGCATTATCTTTAGTTTCTTTAAAGATTTTGATCACACCCTTAGCAATGAGGGCCTTCTCAATATTGATTCCCTTATATGTAATTTCATCGAAGGTTGAAGCACTAAGAATTTGCAAATGAAAACCCAACTCTTGGTTGAGATTCTGCACAAATATGCTAACAAGCTGCTTTTCGGGTATCTTAAATGGGAATTTGCTAGCCATTTGTCTCCATTGTTGAAGGAAAGAAATGAAAGTTTCACCATTATTCTGTTTGTTGTTGCATAGATCAATCTTAGAGATCTCATGCTTTGTGTTGTAGGAAAAATGGGTGGCAAATTTCTCTGCAAGTTCGTTTAAAGATTTGATACTCATGGGTAAGTGGGAGAACCATTCTATAGCTTGACCTCCAAGACTGT
Organism: Cunninghamia lanceolata; assembly: GCA_027924645.1. Taxonomy (NCBI): domain Eukaryota; kingdom Viridiplantae; phylum Streptophyta; class Pinopsida; order Cupressales; family Cupressaceae; genus Cunninghamia; species Cunninghamia lanceolata. The sequence goes on along the minus strand of BSBN01000430.1, from coordinate 3,887,094 downwards.
GAGGAAAGAGACGCATAAGATATGTGTCGTTATGTGAGACCTCGAAATAGGCAAGATAAAATTCCCTAAGATGGTCTTTTGGGTCCCCTTTTCCTTTGTGTTTATCAAACTTGGGAATAGTGAAATTTTGAGGAAAAGGGATCATGGGTAAAGACCGATCAAAAGGATGAGGAGACACTTCTTCTAAAGAGAAGGTCTTCTTGGTGTGGCCAAATGTAAGATCAGATAGTTGTTGTTGAACCTCCGCTAGTTTTAATTCCATAGTCATGGGAGGAGTTGGAAACATCTCCTGTTGTCTGAGAAGTGGTTGTAGCTGCCCATATGGAAGATTGTAGTGTAAGCCATGGGCATTGGTGTTATAAGGGTTGTATGATTGATTGGGGTCATATGTGTTGTATGTTAGGTTTAGATTGGGTTGGAATTGGATGCTTTGATTTGGAGGAGGTGGGGATGGCACTAGGTAAGAATGTAAGCTTTACGATGGTTGAAGATACGAGTTTGGTGGTGGAAAGCTAAAGTTTGTTGGGTTAGGTTGCGGTTACTGAACATAGCTTTGGGAAGTTTGGTTATGAGAATGTTGAGGGTGGTTAAGAAAGGTGTTGAAAAAGTTTAGCGCTGATGATCATTGTGGTGGGGGGACATAGGTAGATATGTTGTGCAATGGTTGAGGTTGATTGAGGATGAGCATAAAAGAATGTTGTGGTGGGGGGACATAGGTAGATGTGTTGTACGATGGTTGAGGTTGATTTAGGATGAGTGTAGAAGAATGTTGTGGTTGGGGTTGCATGATCCTGGTTGGTTGAGGGATATGAAGATTTGATGATGTTGGTGGTGTTTGCTAAGACCCTTGTTGCATGGCTACATAGTTGCTCCCCGGATTGTAATTTGGTGGGAAACCTTCTCGTGATGGGGTAGCCAATATTCCACTTGTGATTGGTGTGGACATTTTAGGAGTGTTTTGCATGTTTGATTTAGCTAGAGCGTCTTGTTTTGCTAATTCTACTTGACGATGTAGAGTCTCTTGTTGGTTTTTGTAGATCTCCATAGGTGTTATTAGTGGTGATAAGAGTCTCTCTGCCATTGGTTTTTGATAAAGGGGATTCTCATATTGGGCCATCATTTTCCCTTGTGAGCCTTGTCCGTGTAAGGGCATGGTCACTGTTGACATGGTTTGGACCGCAGGTATGACATCTTGGGTGTTGTTAGGTTCACTAAGATTTGATAGATCAAAACCTTTGGGTAATTTGGCTCCTTGCTCTGCTAGCAAGCAAAAGAAATGATCTTGGTTCTCACTAAGGATTTTGTCAAAGGCGGCCATGGCTCTAGGATCTTGTATGATTTCATTAAGGTCTTGTCCATCTTCTTGAGAGGATTGACCTTTTTCAAATGGTCGCTCTTCTTGAGATGGGACTTGACCTATAGTGTAACCTTATGGAATAAAGTCCAGATGCATGCCTGTGGTATGTTGAGGTGCACTTACCAAAGGGCCCCTGCCTTCTTGAGGATTGTTTGCTTGGTCAAGCTGCAGCATGTTTGGAGAGTTGGTCAATCTTTCCGCTGGTGTCTTGGGAGTAACCTTGGGAGTAATGTTGGATCGGCCTAATTAAGGTGTGTGAGGAGGTGATTTGCGCTTCCTCAGGACAACTTGTTTGGTCTTCATAGTTTGCTGGATTCTAGTGGTTACCATGGAATACACTAGGACATATGCTAGGATTCTGCTTGTATTTTTGGAAAAGACAAATTTTGATGCAGAGTTTACTGGACAAAGGTGTTGTATTATTTGACCAAAGGCACAAGACAGTGCTACCAAATGCGAGCTACTGTAATACCAAAGGTGATGGACTGAGCTGCCAAAGGTGAGGTACTGCTATACCAAAGGCGAGCTATTATTACCAAAAGCAAGCTACTGTTATACCAAGGGCGTTGAAGTAGTTTTTCTAGAGGCAAGGTACTATTATACCAAAGGCGAGCTACTGTAATACCAAAGGCTAGCTGCTATTATACCAGAGGCACTGAAGTAGTGTCTGATGTTCTTAAAAGGCAAATTTTGATAGATTTGGTTTTGGTTCTGATTAGATTTTGCTTTGGCAAGAGAAAACACAGCAAACAAAAGTGGCAAAAAAGGACTGACACCACAAATAGTGTATGTTCAAGGCTAACAAAAATCCCAATGTTTCCACAGGTATAAGACAATTGCAAACAATATCAAGCACTTTTTATCCCTAGAGATAAGGTTTCATTGCAGTAGATCATCTCACAACTTAATACTCCATCGACCAAATGTCATTCCATAAAGGTGTCAGACATTTGTATCTTTGCGAGAGACGATAGGTAGGGATATCTCATCCTCCCCTCAAAAAGTTCAAGTAGGTCACAAGAGCTTTCTGACCAAGGGAATACTATCTCTTCTCAAGGGAGCCAATGGTGAGTATCTTGAGGGCTTAAATCGATTCCCCTTGCACTGATGATTACCGCAACATTAGGAGGTAGATTGGGTAGTCACTATCTAGAATGGTTCTTAGTAACTTTGAAGGACCAACACCTTACGAGCAATGTGACAAGCTACTAAAATCTTTAACCAATCCTACTAAGAGTATCAAACATTTCGCTTGATGTGAAAATTGTTTCCACTAAGAGCTAGTACACCTATTTTCAGTTTGGCACCACAAAGTAAGGCTGACATCGGTTAGGACTTAGCTTTCGCCTTATCCCTCTTATATAGTGGTTCAAAGGAAAACTCCACTTAGGGTCGCCCCTTTTGGATGAAGTGCAATCCAAAAGTAGGCCCTTCTAAAGGAATAACTGAAATGTAAGAGCAAGCACGTCAAACAAAGGTTCAATTGTCCCGTTATAACAAAAATAAGGTGCAACTAGATTAGGCACACACACATTTGTAGTTGTCAATTGTCCCTTATGAAATTGAAGTGTTTGGCATTCATGTCCATTGTCCCTTAGAAAATTGAAGTGTTTTCACATACATGTCCATTGTCCCTTAAGAAAGCAATATGTTCCTAAGACTTAGATTGCCAAAGTGATTTGTTCCATTATCCCTTAAGAAGGCAATATGTTTCTAAGACTTAGTGCAATAGATTGAGATTTCTTCAACGCTCGTCCTACATGAACATGTTAGACAAACCTATTTTCTCTGTGTGAGTGATAAGAAGTTGCAACAAGTCAATTAGTTCCACAAAAACTCACAAGTTAGCAAAAATAAATCAATTTGACCAAACGTGCTGTACTGTGTTACCAAAGGTGACTTACTGTTATGTTGAAAGCGCTGAACTGTGTTACTGAAGGTGATTTGCAGTAGACTAGAAGTGATGCACTGTGCTACTAGAAGCGTGGTACTATGCTACCAAAAGTGAGCTACTTTGCTACCAAAAGCGAGCTACTATACTACCAAACGCACGGCACTGTACTACCAAACGCATGGTGTAATAATAGCCCTGTAAAAAAATAATATTTCATCAAGAAAGCTAGATCAAAGGATGATTGAATGATTGAGTGATGATCTAGGATGTTGATAAGTGATAAGATGCTGCAACAAGTAATATTAGTTCCAAAGAAAACAACAAGATGTCAGAAATCAAGTTGAAACCCTAACAATAAGTGAGAAACCCTAGAAAACCAAAGTGAAATCCAGAAAATTGGTAACAAATATGATGAGATACAAGAGATTAAATATCACCAATGGATTCCTTATGATTTTCTATGCAATTTAAAAGAAAGCATCAAATTTTGTTAAGTTTTGAGAAAGTTATGGGGTTTTGAAGTTTGCAAGCCTGTTATCCCAACCAAAAATGCTTTACTGTTATGCCAATAGTGCTTTACTATTATACCAAGTGTGCTTTACTGTTATACCAAAAGCACTTTGCTATTTTCTCAAGAGCGCTTTACCGTAGTACAAAAAGCGATGTTCTGTGCTACCAAAGGCGCCTCAGGATGGCCCGAAAATGTTGTACTGCTCTACCAAAGGCACTTTTCTGTGTCAATATGTGTTGTTCTATACTGTACCTCAAAAAAATTAATTTCTCAAAGAAAAAGAGCGATTAGTGGGTCCCACTAGGCATGCCAGAATGTGTATGAGGAAAATCGATTAAATCAAAACTAACAAATCAAAAACCCATAATATAAAGAGAACTAATCTAAATAAAAGCCATTTATCAATAAATCAAATGAAATAAGAAAGCTCTTACCCAAATTTGTATTATTCTCTTTGTCGAAATGTCGATTGCTCAATAATGCTGCGAAACCATGTTTGCAACAAGCAAGTAAAGTGCTCAAAGATCAATGTCAAAAGATCGTAAAGTTGCTCAATCGATGCGATGTATGCTCAAAGCCCTGTAAAGGATGCCTGAGAATAAGTGATCAAAGAGGATTTGTGAAGGAGATGAGGGGGGTTTATATAGGTTTCAACAGAGATCGATTAACGGTCCAGATAATTCAAAAGAATCAATGGAGGAGATAAATCAAATAACCATGATGAATGTGCACACGACATGTATCAATCCATAAGGATATTTTTAGTAAAATATGATGAAAATAAGATTGATTGAATAGATAACTCAACTTGTAATTTTGTCTTTTTTAGAGTTCTAAAAATAAGACAGATTGTGCACATGAGTTAACAAGATATTTTAAGAGGAATTGGAAGATAAATAAAATTAAATAAATAAATTTATTTAATTGTTTGTGCATGAGAGAGGAACAGAAGATTATAAATAAAATATTTGATTTTATTTATTTTAGGGGATTGAGACAATTTAAATAAATTTGCATGATGTATTTAAATTTAGAAGAACAAGTAATTTAATTAAATAATGTAGAATTATTTAATTATAGATAAGATAGAATTTGGATAAATTAATTAAATAATTGGATTTATTTAATTAATGGAGACTTGAAATTTGACCAAGGCTAACGATTTAATTAAATAATACAAATTATTTAATTTTGGAAGAATATAGAGGAATTTAATGAAATTAATTAAATAAATAAAATTTATTCAATTAATGTTGAAAGTATGTGATTTAGAAGAATTTAATGAAATTAATTAAATAATTAGATTATTCAATTAATGTTGAAATGCAAGTGACGCGACAGATTAGACGAAATGCAAGTGATTCGAAGACATGGTCATTTTAGGGTCTCTACACCTATTGCATACCTTCATGTGCTATCTCCTCACAAATAATCATTATTTACCATGATCTCCTGTAGCTTCTTGATAGCTGCACTTTTGGTCTTTTTTGGCTGTTTCATGCATTGAACAATAACTTCATACTTCATTAACAACAAAAAGATAAATACTTGTTTCATTGTTGCTCAACTACTTCCTTGATAAAGAAATGAATGAGTCATTTGTGTATTGTCCCTTGTGTATAAATATCATCAAGAAAGTACCTTTTTATGTTGGCACTGAATATTCTTTGATCAGTACAAGATTGTTGTCTTGAGCATGTGAGCACTTATACTAGTGAAGGCTGCCTTCTATCATGGCCTTCATTTGTATTGTTTCTTCATCTGTAAGGCTGCATGATGAGATTAGACTACTGCTCCTAAGTACCTTGAATGCATACAAATGATAATGTGACAGCAAACATATGTAATAACATCATGATGTTGACAATGCCTTTACTCAGTTTCATACATTATTGAGCTGCCTTGGATGAGCTTACTGCTCATTTATGGTTCTCACTTCATCACACTAGAACTGATAATCATGAATGGGCAATGAGCTTGAAGCTCATACACTCACTCAATGTGGTACTCCTTCAGCTGAATATTGTTCTATTTTAGCATTACTATCAATCCCCTCTTGAGATTCAGGGGCAACATGTTGGGCTCATCCCTTATGGGAGCCCACTTTGCACCACATGCTATGATGTCTTCAGAAATGAATTAGTACCATGATTTCTCCTATACCTGCATAGGAAACATACATGTTAGATAAAAACAATGAAGCTCAATGCTCATGTGATACTTTATTTTTCAGGCTTTCTTGCATATATCCGATGTTATTTATCTAATTCAATACGTCATAGGCAATGCACTATATTCTCTGTTGGTATAGTACATAGTGGAATTCATATCTTGAGCTCTAACAACTTCTTCCATCACAATGCAGGTCCACTCAGAATCAGGAGCAAGGATGGAGCAACTAGATTGAAGACCAACATCGAACACAACATGCAATGATGGATATGTTTTTCATTATATGCTTATTTTCTCTTTCCATCTTCAGTTGTATAGTGCATTTCCTAGGTTGTGTTGGCTCAGCTATTCCCACAGCTTGTGTGGGACACTTGGTCTCTCTTTTCTTTCTAGTGAATATGTAAACAACACTCTTTGCAATCTTATACAATTCTGTATATCTTTCTTGCAAAATGTATGCAACATTGTGAAATGAATTAATCATTATAGAATTGAATGAAAGCAATATTCTTTCATCTCATGTAGTCTCTTTTATGTTGTAAAACACTGAATTAAAAACTGAATGCTTCCCTTTATGAAACACATTGCACTTAAAACAACTGAACTCCTTTTTCCTAAATTTTAATATTTGCAAAGGTTTAAGCAAAGCATAAATGAATTGAAATCTTTCACCTTAAAATGAACATAAGTTGTCTCAGCTCTGCCAATTTGTGTTGTAGGTGAAAAATTGGTAACATTTTTGGCAATTTCTACTAAATGCTTACCTGCTAAGCATATAGACCAGTTGCCTTAGCAATCCATTGGGCATGGAGTCAAACTCTGCTCTTCTCAAATTTAGAAAAACATGAAATTGCACTACAAACTACTCCAAATAGCAGTAGAACACCAAACAGAACCAAACTGAAAGCAAACTAAAAGGCCCTGGTGGCTAGGAAAACATGTGCAACAACACTTCTTGGAAAATGAAAAACTTGACCTAACCTATCCTAACCTACTCTAACTAGTCAAAGAAGCTGGTCAAACAAACCCATTCACTAGTTGGGTGAAGTAGCTACCTTTTCTATGGAATATACGATGTTTTACATGATTTTGGACAGTTACATGAAAATGAACAATGGACGAAATTCCATGAAATAGCTACACCACATTCTGAAGAACATAAACAAGCTCACTAACCTTTTTGTATGGAATATAAACACTACTACCCTGAGGTGGCAAAGTGACTTGAATCTGTTCTTCTTCAACTGCACTTTCATGCTTGGGCTTAATCACGATAGGAATCTTCTTGTTGGCCTCCACTTTAGCAATATATTTAATTGGACATCCTATTGACATGAAAAAATTGGAACTGTTCTTGCTGGTTTCACTTTTGTCAACTGCCTCTTCAACCACAACTATTTCTTGCTTTGGTTGAATCATACTTTCAACCTTGTGATCCTCCACAACCAAGCTGTCCTCATTTATTTGCTCATGGATCAGTCCCTTGTCTGAATGGCTTTAATCATTTCGTTGCTCTGAACTTGATAACTTTGTTAGTTCATATACATTCTATTCATCTTTACTAGTAAACAAAGGAAGTTCTTCAAATGAATCAATCAAATCTTGAGTTTGGAAACCTCCTTTTGCCTCTTTGAGCTATTGTTCCACACTTTTTCCTTCAAAAGATGATTGTTTGACATCCAAGTTTGAAACAAAAATCTCAAGGTCATCCCAAAACATGTCTTCTTCATTCTCATTTCAATTTTCTTGTGAAGAGAGACTATTTATTGCCTTGCTACAACCCTCTTGAAGTATCAAAACATAAAAGTTTTGAACCTCTTCTTATAGTTCTGGGACTAGTATGGGTGTGATCTGAGATATGCTTTCTTCATCATCCACAAAAAATGGTAATTCATTAAATAGATTAGTCAAAACTTGAGAACTATCAGCCATTCCTTGATCTAAAATTTTTCATTCCTCAACTACAGCTTCCTCTATCTCTTGCAGCAGTTGTTCCTAATTTTCTAGATCTTCTTCATCATTGTGCTAGTTGGATACTTTGAAATAGTTGTCAATATTCTGCTATTCCAATAAACTAAACCTCTCCGCACATGCCACATTCTTGTGTTCAGCTGATAAAATGGTATAGTCAATAGCAACCTCTTGCTTTATATCCTGTTGCGCTGGTTGATCTTCTAAAAAATTTTCATCATCTTCCACAAAACAAGGAAGCTCATTAGTGAAAACATTGAAAGATTCATCAAGAGAAGTCTTTTCTTGTTTGATCTTCTGCTATTGCAAGAAGTAAACTTCCAAAGCTAAACGCAGTGGATTTACCTTTCTAAGCTCCTTGATGAAGAGTAAGGTATTCTAATCAAAAGGTTCACCCTTGGATTCCTCAGGTAGGGAAACTTGGGGAGCTTCTTGGATTTCTTACGGGAAAAAAAGTTACTCAATGTTGGCAAGAGACACTGTGTGACTTCATAATTGTTGTCATTGATGGCAACAAAGTTCATCCCTCACATCCACAGTACATAGTATGTCTTTATCGGAAGTCAGATTGAAGAGTATTTTGGTCTGGTGAACAAGAATAGAGCATGCAACAAGGTCTAACAATCAGGTCCAGATCTCTCAGGGGATGTATCTCAGCAAAGTATAGATTTGGGGAAGTCAAGAGGAGTATCATTACTACTACATTCTAGAGATTGAGCCTCTGGTGATGAAAGAGTGAAAAGATATGAGCATCTAAGTGTTGGGTTCCTGACAGGTAGAGCAGTTTGAGGAAGAACTGACCGGTAGAGCATCAGACCTTAATCCAGATGAGAAATTGATGATGGTCAAGTTATTTAAGGAATCATACATGGTTGGCCGACATGATTGATGAAATCTATATCTATGTTTTTGATACGCATCACATATTGAGCATGGATCCAGCTGATAGATCAGTGTTTAGTAAATATCTTGAGTATTCCAGTTGCCGACTAGAAAGATGTTGAAATCCTTGGTGTGGATATATATACCAAATGGATTTTGGTATGAAGGTGTGTGTGTTGCAATAGTGTGTGAATAAAGGCAGAGAGCAGAGTGGAAGCAGGAATAGAGGTCTGGTATGTGACAAAACAACAGCACTAAAGCAGAGGAAGAATGAAGTGTAGTAAGTCAGTATATTGAGCCTAACCAGAACTAAACCTTAGCATATGTGGATGCCTCTCATCAGTTCAAACACTTGGTTACCTTCCATAAACATTGTAGACAGTGAGTCTCTTGTAGGCAGTGTGCGTCTTGTGAGCAGTGTGCTCGGGCAGTGAGCCCTAATTGGCAAGTGCTATTTTGTACTTCTTATTCTTTTAATAGAGAATACAATCTTGGGTTAGTCACCACGTGGTTTTTTCCCTTAACAGGGTTTTCCATGTCAAAATCATTGTGTTATGTGTGTTGATTTTATTTCTGTTCTCATGGTTATGTATGCTTATATGTTTTGATGCTGTACTAATTGTTAAAGAAGAATAGAAAGTTAAAATATTTAAGATAACTGATTCACCCCCCCTCTTAGTTATCTACCTTGTTTCCAACAATTGGTATCAGAGCCAAGGTCCTCCAAATAAGAGCCTAACAGCTTGAGCAAGATCTGGGAATCTCAATGGATATGTATGGTATAAGAGAACAACTTCAGTCTGCCCTAGATGATCTTGAGCAATCTCACTCTGAAGTCAATAACCTAAGGGAAAGACTCAAACAAGATGATGATTTCATAAATGAACTCAAAGAAAAATTGAGTATCTCCGTGAAAAAGAGAAAGGAACTACTTCAACAATTAGCAAGTCAAAGTGAAGTCAATGATACTAATGAAGATATGAATGAGAAAAATAAGTTATGTGAGAAGCTATCAAAAGAGGTCATTATGGTAAGACATGAAATGGAATCAAGGGTTATGAAATTCACCCAAGAGATTGTTGAGAAAAGAAAAATTGAAGATAATCTAAAACAATCTCTCAAGGAGAAGTCAGAAGACTGCCACAAAATGGATAGAATAATCAGGCATCTGGAATCTGATCGTGAAGAAGCCAGAGATAATGAAGAACAACTTGAGAATCAGATAGACACTCTTAAAAAGGATCTTCAAACAACAAATGAATACAAAGAGGAATTCAAGATAAGCTCTGGTCAACTTGAAGTTCTTCTTGAAAGCCAAAAGAGGGTAGATGACAAGCATGGCTTGGGGTATGAGAAAGGTGAAAGCTCTGGATCCAGTCAGAAGAACTTTGGATCAGGAAATCCAAGGAACAGGCCTAGAAGATCTCCGGTAAGGCAACCAAATGCTCAAAGATATCCATCCTTCAATGGATACTACCACAACTACAATAACTTTGGTCATAAAGCAAATTAGTGCAAAAGAAGAATGAATTAGACTAATTCATCTTTCTCTGGACAATGTTTTAACTGCAAAAGGTATGGTCACAAATCTCATGAATGTAGAAATATGCAAATAAACAATTCCTTCAATGGTAGATGCTTTGCATGCAATAGAATGGGACATATGGCTAATTAGTACAGATCAAGAGGATATCAATCAAATATGCAAATAAATATTATTTGCTACAATTGCAATAGATCTAGTCACATTGCCAAATTCTGTAGAAGTAAGAATCAGGGTAAAAAGGGTCCGGTACATCATAACCAAAATCAAGACAAAGGAAAAGAAAAAGTGAATGCAGATGAAGTTTAAAGGGAGATGAACAAGATTTGGGTGAAGAGAAATACAGAAAATGTTGGGAATGGGTCCGCACCAGAATCTGGTGTTGATATTCCTTCCAGAAACTAAATTAGATGAGCTTTGGCTCAGGGGGAGTCACAAAGGAAAATAAATTCCCCCAGCCAGTCAATTGGTGCCTAAATTTGGCACATGAAATGCTGTGGATTAAAGGGTTCTGAGAGATATATCTAAAATAACCCTTGGTAAAATATGAAAGATCCACAAAAAGCTTTGAAGAGCTTAATCATCCAAGATTGATCCAGTTTGACAGCCATCCGACAAAAGTAGGATTTTCACAGTTAGATCTGGTATGATTCTAAATTGAAATATCCTAATCTGTAGATAAATGAGATGATTCGAGGAAAGGAGATACATTGTCAATTATCACTAAAATAGTTCTAAGTGCAACTCAGTAGTCCAGGAAGATCTCTCTCAGAACAAGGCAACCGGAATAACCTAGGTTGTGCATTTATTGCAATATGAATTTAGGGTTTGTGCAAAGATAAAAGGGTTCTTTTATTCATCATTTGCACATTTGCATTTGAGAAGAAGAAAGAAAGAGCTCTGCAAACAAGTTTGCTTGAACCCTGTCAAAGATCAACTGCAGAATCTGATTCAACCAGCAATCTTTTCTGGCTCATATCGTGAACCCTAGAAGTGTAAAAAGGTATTTCTATTCTTAAATATCTCTCTCTAAATCCTTTACAAGATGGCTACTCCAAATGTTGTTAAGATCACCGATAGGCCATGCCCAAAGTTCAAGAAACATCCTTATAAATCCCTAAGAGTTGATCCCTTAGGCACATTCTCTAGCATTCTGCATGGGGTTCTACACGTAGAAGATGTTAGTGTTGATAACTGAGACGGGGGGTGAATCAGTTATCCTAATTATTTCTTCTTTCTGAACTTTCTTATTAATCAATGCAACATTAATTCAAATAAGCAAACATTACCATGAAATGGAAAAACACATGACACAATATTTTTGACATGGAAACCCTATTAAGGGAGAAAACCACGGGGTGATTAACCCAAAGATTATTCTTTGTTAGAAGAATAAGGAAATACAAAATGGCACTTGCCAATTAAGGCTCATTGCCCGAGCACACTGCTCACAAAGGAGGCACACTGCCTACAAGGAGACACACTGTCTACAAAAGAATGTTTATACAATACTTGAACTGATTGGAAGCATCCACATATGGTGGAGTTTAGTTCCGGTTAGGCTCAATACATTGATCTGCTGCACTTCATCTTTCCTCTTCTCTTATGCTGCTTTCCTTTCACATACTGAACCTTCCTTACTGCTTCTGCTCTGCTCTGCTTTTTTTCGCATATCACATATTACCACACCACTTCTCACAACTAAATCCATCCTATATATATATCCACACAAGTGATTTCATTATCTTTCTAGTCAGCACCCAGAACAGTCAATCTTCTCACAAACTCTGTTCTGTCGGCTGAATCCTTACACATCAAGTAATGCGGATCAAGCATATACTTGTAGAAATCATAATCATGTCGGCCAAACATGATTCATGCCTTCATAACCTTTAACACCATCAGTAACACATCTAGAAAGTAGTCTAATGTTCTGTCAGTCAGTTCTTCCTTTGTTCACATTGTCACTCAGGAACCCGGTACTCAAGTATTCATATCTTTTGCCTCATCTCTCACCGGAGGCTAAAACCTTGGAATCTATCACTCAAGGTAGTACTCTTTACTTCCCCAAATCTGTACTTTACCAAGATACTTCCTCTGAGAGATCCGGACCTGTCTGTCAGACCTTGCCATATGCTCTGTTCTTGTTTACCGGACCACAACATTCTTCACTCTGACTTCCGGTAGAGACACACCATGTCTTGTGGATGTGTGGGATGAACTTTGTTGCCATCAATGACAACAATCATGAATCCATATAGTGTCTCTTGCCAACAATCTCCCCCTTTGGCATTGATGGCAACACTTAGTGAAAAATGACTAAGTGTTTACACTAAGCTCCCCCTTGGCTGATGCTCTGTCTTTATATATATTTTCTGGAGCTCCCCCTTAGTTGGATTCCTCATTTTTCACTGCTCTTCACTCCCCCTTTGACATCAATGGCAAAGGGTAGGGTCTGCACACCAAAATTTTCAAAAATTTTACTATACATAGCCGCATAAGTATATATATACAAGTTGTACTTACATATACTTAAGTATGTCTGCAAAAGTGTTCTTCAACTGTACAACTTATGTCGCCCAACTCTGCTTCATCCTGTCCAAAATTGAGATATGCCCACTCAACAGGAATGCAAATGCATCTGCCCTTTTTAGATCTGTCAGATCATTTGTCTGGGTTGTGATTTGAGCTTCACTTATGGCCTCATGGATGGCCTCTAACTTAGGGAAAATGATCCTCCTAAGTTCACCCATCCGGTTGATCATGTTCTTCCTTTCCTTCTCAAAATTCTTTATTGCATTTGTGATTGCAATAGTTTGACACTCTTGATTTACTATGGAGGAAGAGAGAGGATCAAAACTTTGAGACAAACTTAGTAGTTTATCCTCTTGCTCTTTTATTTTCTTCTCAATCTCTACTGTTACTTTAGACCAGGAGATACAAAATTTGTATATTTCACCGCCATCCTTAAGAGCATTTTCTAAGCTCTTTATCCCAATACTCATATTTCTTCTATCATTAGTGATTAATCCTTGTACCTCTAAGAATCTCTTATCCAAAAACTCCTTCCAGACCTTTTCTTCAGCTGATTTTTCTAGAGAATAAAAATGTGTACTAACACCGCTCATTAACGTTTTGAGATTACCAGAAGAGGAGGCTGTGGGATCCTTCTGAAAAGAAGGCATAATCTTTTCCAACACTCCAGATGCAACTTCTATCAACTCACAGTCTTCCATATGAGACTTTAGGAGTTTCTCATTGGCCTTAGCATTTGCAAATGAAGCTATCTTCATTGTCTGTACCGGAGAAAGAGAATCAAAATTGAATGGACCTTGTAGAAGCTCCGGTTCATCAATCTCCATTGTTTCTTTGTTCAAGAATTCTTGGATAGTTTGTGTAGTGTCTCTTGCTAGAGACAGATGTTTCTTCTCTTCTGTAGTCTTGGAGCTGTCCTTAGGAGTTTTCTCTCCTTTACCACTAGCAGTTGTGGTTTTCTCTGCTGAAGTCTTCTCTCCTTCTACAACCTTAGCACTGTCATCTTCTTTTTCCTTCACCTCTGCTTCTTTCTCCTGTGATTTTTCTTCTCCTTTAGATCCAGAGACTGTAGGGGAAATCAGAGGGGAAATGTTAGTTTGTTTGGGGCCCACCTCTTTTGACATTTTCTCAAGAGTTTCTTCTGCAACATTTGTAGTGGAGGGATTAGTACCCAAGTCCTTTATGATAGGAAGATTAAATCTTTTGAAGGTTTTTCGGAGAATCTCTTCAGTGTCCTTGGCTACCTTGTCAGTCTCACCAAGCATAAGCTAATTCATCCTTGCTTTGCTCCTGAATTCATCCTTGTAGTCTTTGAATACCATGTTCATTGTCTTGTGATCAATTGAAGGATATAGCTGAATAGCTATCTATTCCTAGATCTCAAGGTCTTTTGCCATGGCATTGGTCTTTCTCATTTCCAACTCCTTCTCTAGACTCCTAGGAATTAGAGAGATAATTTCAATAAAAGCTTTATTGTAAATGTTCAAAAACTTAACTGTGGCTTCCTCCAGAATCTTTTTATCTGCTTCATTATAATAATCATAGAATTCTGTTAAGGGTTGTAGGTTGCCATCCACAGTGACTGCTTTTACTACATCATCTAAGGAGAGAGTAGGTTTTTCAACAAATTCCTCTTCCTTGTCTTCTTCTCCTTGACTAGATGATTTCTTCTTCTTCTTTAGTTTCCTAATCTCCTCATCTGATTCAGTTTCCTCTTCATCCTTTTGACTTGCATAAGCCCTTGTGGCTTTTGTCTTTGATCTTTTCTCTCTTTTACCGGATGCCTGAACTTCCAGTTTTGAGCTTTTGGTTGTGATAGGTGCAGATCTTTTTGATGATCTGGTCCAGGTTGAGGTTTCTACCAGAGCACTTTCCTTGCTTTTCTTTTCTGCCTCTTTCTTCTCTTCCTCAGCCCTTTCCATCCTTTTCTTGTGGGCATCAATTGCCTCTTTTGAGATGCCAAGGCCTTGGGCAATATTTTCTACTTCTTTTCTCACCTTTCTCTTGATCTCTGGTTCTCTGAGTTCAACATGGATTTTTATACTCAGCTCCTCAAAGGTTCCAAACCTTTTTGCTTTTGGATCTTTAGGCTGGCTTAGCATGTGTTGAACATGCAGCTCCACAATTTGTTCATCAACTTCATACCCCATGGGCATGATCCAGACTGTCCTTGGTTCTACTGCCTCCATTAGGCACTAATCAGTCTCTGCCATAAAGCAGATTGTGTCTTTGTATTTCTCAATAAGAGACTGGGGAATCCTTTCTCTTGCTTGCATCATGTTCTGAAAGTTCTTGAAATACCCCCACAGAGCTGTATTTTGTGCTTTGTTGTCATGAAGTCGATGTAAATAATCTCTAATTTGGATAGCTACCAGTCTATCATTCTCCCATACCCAACCATTAGATCCGGGAAGCTCATTCATAAAGTAGAAGAATAAGCACAAAATTAATCCACCATACTTGAATGAATTCTTTTTGTCTTTCTTGATTTTCTGCAGATTCTCCAAGAGTTGGTTCAAGAGAAGCTGACAAAGATCATAGTCTGCATCCTTTCTTAACATTTCATAAGCAGTATAGATGGCAGTTCCAAGTACAGAATTTTCTCTGCTAGAATGATATATCTTATATCCAATGATCATAGAAGCAAACTTGACATCCGGATCAGTGATGTCATCTACTATCATTGCTCTTTTATCAAACTTAGATCCAGTAGCATCACTCACAATTTGGTTCTTTACAGATTTAAGAACGGGAATCCCACCGGATGAGTGTAATCTAGTAACTGCCCTGATGGCATCCTTAGTGATCTTGAATGGTCCATTCAACCACATGAAGTTGTCATGTATTCAGCTCAGAATGTACCTAACCCATTCATCCTCTGTAAAATAGGGGAAATGTATGTATTGTGCAAAGTGCTTGTTCCGGTGGCCTATGTATTGGGGTTTGAGCTTAAATGAATCATCTAATAGTTGTTTGTGATAGATATCTCTTAGTTTGAATTCCCCAAACTCTTCAACATTTGCATGTATATAAACCCTAATATCTTCGGTGCGTAATACACCATGCGGAACACTGGAAAATGCACCTAGGGGATCTACCTCCAAGGATTTATATGGATGTTTCTTAAATGAGGGCCGAGGTCTATCAGAGATCTTTACTATATTCGGAGTAGCCATCATCAAACAATCTTACTGAAGGATATCAAGAATGATAAATACCTTTTACGCAGGTTAGGGCACATGAAGAAATCTGAATACAGCTATATGAAGAGTTGCCTTGATCTTTTGGGAGAAGTTGATTGCAGAGCTCCTTTTCTTTCTTCTTTGCATGTGAGTGTACAAGTGTGTAAATGACAGACAAATGAACTCTTTTATTCCAAGAAGCCCTAATTTTCACTCTGCAATAAATGCGCAACCTAATTCATTCCGGTTTGCCTGGTTTTCCTTGTTCAAAGAGGAAGAAACTCATCCGGATCATTATGATTCCCTTGTGATCGATGTTAGTGATGAATAATCATATCCACTTGTCCTTCTGATCATCTTATGTATCCACAGATCAAGTTGTATCAATTTGGATTCATACCGGGCCAATCTTGTGAGAAACCTGTTTTACCGAAAGACTTGCTTAACCAGACCAATTCTGAAGGAATTGAACCTTTCAAATTTTCTTGCAGATCTCTCAGATCTTTACCTGACCTTCTTTACATGTTTCTTTAGAAACCCTTTGATCCATAGCTTCTCATGTGCCAATTTCAGGCACCACTTAACTGGCTAGGGGAACAAGGTTTTCTTTGTGTCTCCCCCTGAGCCAAAGCTCACCTTTTAGTTTCCGGAAGGAATATCAGCACTAGAGTCTGGTGCGGATCCAACCTCTACATTCTCTAAACTTTTCTTCACCCAGATCTTATTCATCTCATTCCTAACTTCATCCGCATTCACCTTTTGTTTACCTTTATCTTGATTCTAATTATGATATACCAGACCTCTTTTTTCCTGATTCTTGCTTCTACAGAATTTTGCATTATGACCGGACCTATTACAGATTTGGCAAACAACATTTCTTTGCATATTTGACTGATATCCTCTTGATCTGCATTGATTAGCCATATGACCTACTCTATTGCATGCAAAGTATCTACCATTGAATGATTTGTTCATTTGCATATTTCTGCATTCATGAGACTTGTGACCATACCTTTTGCAGTTAAAACATTGTCCGGAGAAGGATGAATTAGTTTGATTCATTCTCTTCCTGCACTGATTAGTTTTGTGACCAAAGTGATTGTAGCTGTGGCAGTATCTATTGAAGGATGGATATCTTTGAGCATTGGGTTATCTTACCGGAGGTCTTCTAGGCCTGTTCCTTGGATTTTCTGATCCAAAATTCTTCTGACTGGATCCGGAGCTTTCTCCTTTCTCATATCCCAAACCACACTTGTCATCTACCTTTTTTTAACTTTCAAGAAGAACTTCAAGTTGAGCAAAACTTATCTTGAATTTCTCTTTATATTCATTTTCTATTTGAAGATCCCTTTTGAGAGAGACAATTTGATTCTCAAGTTTTTCTTCATTATCTTTAGCATCTTCAAGATCAGATTCAAGATGTCTGATAATTCTATCCATCTGGTGGCAATCTTCTGATTTCTCTTTGAGAGTGTCTTAGATTGTCTTCAGTTTTTCTTTTCTCTTCAATCTCTTGAGTAAACTTAATAACTCCTGATTCCATTTCATGTCTTACCATAATGACTTCTTTTGATAACTTTTCACATAACTTGGTTTTCTCAGTCAGCTCTTCATTTGCATTATTTTCTTCACCTTGTCTAGCCAATTGCTGAAGCAGCTCTCATGAAATCATCAGCCTGTTTGAGTCTTTCCTTTAATTCATTGACTTCAGAGTTTAACTGTTCAAGATCATCAAGGGCAGTCTTGAGTTGCTCTCTTAAACCATATGCATCCATTTGAACTCCTAGATCTTCCTCAAGCTGTTAGGCTCTGTTAGGAGGAACTTAGCTTTGATACCAATTGTTGATAACTGAGAGGGGGGGTGAATTAGTTATCCTAATTATTTCTTCTTTCTGAACTTTCTTATTAATCAATGCAACATTAATTCAAATAAGCAAACATTACCATGAAATAGAAAAACACATGACACAGTATTTTTGATGTGGAAACCTTGTTAAGGGAGAAAACCACGGGGTGATTAACCCAAAGATTATTCTCTATTAGAAGAATAAGGAAATACAAAATGGCACTTGCCAATTAGGGCTCACTGCCCGAGCACACTGCTCACAAAGGAGGCACACTGCCTACAAGGAGACACACTGTCTACAAAAGATTGTTTATACAATACTTGAACTGATTGGAAGCATCCACATATGCTAGAGTTTAGTTCCGGTTAGGCTCAGTACATTGATCTGCTGCACTTCATCTTTCCTCTTCTCTTATGCTGCTTTCCTTTCACATACCAGACCTTCCTTACTGCTTCTGCTCTGGTCTGCCTTTTTTTGCATATCACATATTACGACACCACTTCTCACAACTAAATCCATCCTATATATATATCCGCACAAGTGATTTCATTATCTTTCTAGTCGGCACCCAGAACAGTCAATCTTCTCACAAACTTTGTTCTGTCGGCTGAATCCTTACACATCAAGTAATGCGGATCAAGCATATACTTGTAGAAATCATTAATCATGTTGGCCAAACATGATTCATGCCTTCATAACCTTTAATACCATCAGTAACACATTCGGAAAGTAGTCTGATGTTCTATCAGTCAGTTCTTCCTCTATTCACACTATCACTCAGGAACCCGGTACTCAAGTATTCATATCTTTTGCCTCATCTATCACCAGAGGCTAAAACCTTAGAATCTATCACTCAAGGTAGTACTCTTTACTTTCCCAAATCTGCACTTTACTAAGATACTTCCTCTGAGAGATCTGGACCTGTCTATCAGACCTTGCCATATGCTCTGTTCTTGTTTACCAGACCACAACATTCTTCACTCTGACTTCCGGTAGAGACACACCATGTCCTGCGGATGTGTGGGATGAACTTTGTTGCCATCAATGACAACAATCATGAATCCATATAGTGTCTCTTGCCAACAGTTAGGGTATACATCCATGCAAATATTGAGGAATTTGGAGAATCAAAGCTAATGGATATCTACCATAAGCAATTAAGAGATGAAACATTTGAACTCAAACCTCAATACAAGGCCCTTCAGAACAAACATTTTGGACATTGCATCCACTTTCCCTATTTTGCAGAAAATGAATGGGTCCGGTATGTTCTTAGTAGGATACACGACAACTTCATGTGGTTAATGAGGCCATTTAAGATAACAAAAGATGCCATTAGGGTAGTAACCAGATTGCAATCATCTGGTGGGTTGCCTGCTCTCAAATATGTCAAGAATCAGATAGTGAGTGAGGCTATCGGATCAAAGTTTGACAAGAGAGCAATGACAATAGAAGATATCACTGATCCATATATCAAATTTGCCTCTATGATAATTGGCTACAAAATATATCATTCCAGTAGGGAAAAATCTGCATCCAAGACTACAATCTATACTGCATATCAGATGCTAAGGGAAAATGCAGACTATGACCTATGCGAACTTCTCTTGAGCCAACTGTTAAAAAACTTGCAAAAGATCAAGAAGGACAAGAAGAACTCATTTAAGTATGGTGGCCTAATACTATGTCTCTTTTTTAACTATATGAATGAGCTACACGGATCCAATGGTTGGGTATGGTAAAATGACAGACCAGTTGCCATACAAATCAGAGATTATATGTATGGGCTTGGTGATGCCAAGGCACAAAGTACAAAACTCTAGGGATACTTCAAAAACTTTCAAGGCATGATGCAGGCCAGAGAGAGAATCCCCCAATCTCTAGTTGAAAAATACAAGGATACAATGTGCTTCATGGTAGACACTGATCAATGCCTAATGGAGGCAGTGGAACCCAGAATAATCTGGATTATGCCAATGGGCTATGAGGCAGATGAGAAAATTCTGGAGCTGCATGTCCAACACCTGCTGAGTCAGCCTAAGGACCCTGAGGCAGAAAGGTTTGGAACCTTTCAATAATTGAGTGTGAAAATTCATGTTGAACTAAGGCAACCTGAAATAAAGAGAAAAGTCAGGAAGTAGAATAAATTGCCAAGAAATATGGCATATTAAAGGAGGCAGTTGATGCCAACAGAGAGAAAGTAGAAAGAGCAGACAAAGAGAGACAAGAAGAAGAAAAAGAAAGTGTTCTTGTGCAAGCCCCCTCTCGGACTAGATCCTCAAAGAGCTCTGCACTTGTCACCTCTAAGAACCCAAAAGCCTCAAAACCGAAAGCAAAGACATCCGGAAAAAAGAGAGAAGAGAAAAAAGATAAAGGCCACAAGGTCATACACAAGCCAAAAGGATGATGAAGAGATAGAGATTGATGAGGAGGTTAAGAAAATGAAGAAGAAAAGGAAAACTTCTGGGAAATCCTCTGTCGGTGAAAACAAGAAGAAGCAGAAGAATTTGTTGAAAGGCCTACTCTTTATGTTGATGATGTCATCAAGGCAGTCACTGTAGATGGGAATCTACAGCCCATAATAGAATTTTATGATGAGTATAATGACACTGACAAAAGAATTTTGGAGGAAGCCACAGTTAAGTATTTGAATATCTATATTAAAGCATTCATTGAAATCATCTCACTAATTCCCAAAAGCCTAGAGCAAGTACTTGAAATGAGAAAAGAAAATGTTAAGGCAAAGGACCTTGAGATTCGGGAACAGATTGCAATCCAACTCTATCCTTCCATTACTCCAAAACAAATGAACATGATCTTTAAGGACTGCAAGGATGAGTTTCGGAGCAAAGCAAGAATAAATAAACTTATGCTTGGAGAGATAGATCAAGTTGCAAAAGAAATAGAGGACATCCTCCAGAATGCATTTAAAAGATTCAATCTTCCTATTATAGAGGACAAAGATGATGAACCTACTGAGAAAAATGTAGAAAAGCCAAAGGAGATAAGTGAGGAGAGGACTACGGACTTGGATTCCTCTGTTCTGGAAGAGGAAGTCCATGAAGAAGTAAATGTCTCTCTTCCGGATCCCCTAGCAGACTCCGTAATTGAAGGAGAAGAAAGAATAGAAGAGAAAATTAGCCAAGAAGAAGAGGTAAAGGGAAGAGAAGAAGTTTAAATAGAGAAAATCTTAGATGATAGTTCTGAGGTGGGAAAAGGAAAGAAGACTCTGTCTCTGGCAAGAGACACTACTAAGGTAGTAAAAAGCTTCTTGAACAAAGAAATATTAGAGATAGATGAACCAGAATTATTTCAAGGACCACTCAATCTTGACTCCCTCTCTCTAGTTCAGACAATGAAAGTAGAATCTTTTGCTCAAGCTAAAGCAAAAGAGAAGCTTTTCAGGTCTCACATGGAAGACTGTGAGCTAATAGAGATTGCATCCAGTGTGCTAGAGAAATTCATGCCATCCTTCCAAAAGGATCTTTCGACCTCTTCATCCAGTAATTTGAAATCTCTTGTTACTTCTGTTAGCACACATTTTGATTCTTTGGAGAAATCAGCAGAAGAGAAAGTCTAGAAAGAGTTTTTGGGAAAGAGATTCTCTGAAGTGCAGGGACTCATAGCAAATGATAGGAAAAATCTGGATATTGGGATAAAGAGCCTAGAAAATGCTCTTAAAGATGACGGAGAATTATACAAATTTTGTTTATCTTGGTCCACAGTGACAACAGACATTGCAAAGAAGATGAAAGAACAAGAGGGTAAACTGTTAGGATTATCTCAAAATTTTGATCCTCTAACCTCATCCATAATGAATCAAGAGTGCCAGGCCATTGCCACTATAAATGAGATAAAGAGGCTTGAGAAGGAAAAGAATAATAGAATAAGTAGAATGAGCGAACTAAGAGGGATAATTATCCCTAAGTTAGAGGCCATGCATGAGGTCCTAACTGATGCTCAGACCACAGCCCGGACCAGTGATTCGGCAGACTTAAAGAGGGCAGAAGCTTTTGCATTTTTGTTGAGTGGTCACATCTCAATTTTGGATAGGATGAAGCTGAGTTGGGAAATAGAATTTGTCTAGTTGAAAACCACCTTTGTAGATATACTTAAGTATATGTAAGTACATGTATATATACTTATGCGGCAATGTATAGATTGATTTTTACAAATTTTGGTGTACAGATTTCACCCTTTGCCATTGATGTCAAAGGGAGAGTAATGCGTAGTGAAAAATGTGGTATCTAGCTAAGGGGGAGCTCCAGTAAAAATGTACATAAGACAGAGCATTAGCCAAGGGGGAGTTTGCTACGACACTTAGTCATTTTTCACTAAGTGCTGCCATCAATGCCAAAGGGGGAGATTGTTGGCAAGAGACACTGTGTGGCTTCATGATTGTTGTCATTGATGGCAACAAAGTTCATCCCACACATCCACAGTACATAGTATGTCTTTACCAGAAGTCAAATTGAAGAGTATTTTGGTCCGGTGAACAAGAACAGAGCATGCAGCAAGGTCTAAAAATTAGGTCTGGATCTCTCAGGGGATGTATCTCATTAAAGTGCAGAATTGGGGAAGTCAAGAGGAGTACATTACTACTACATTCCAGAGATTGAGCCTCCGGTGATGAAAGAGTGAAAAGATATGAGCAGCTAAGTGTTGGGTTCCTGACAGGCAGAGTAGTCTAAGGAAGAACTACCCAGCAGAGCATCAAACCTTAATCCAGATGAGAAATTGATGATGGTCAAGCTATTTAAGGAATCATACATGGTTGTCCAACATGATTGATGACTTCTATATCTATGTTTTGGATACACATCACATATTGAGCATGGATCCAGTCGACAGATCAGTGTTTAGTAAATATCTTGAGTATTCCGGTTGCCGACTAGAAAGACGTTAAAATCCTTGGTGCGGATATATCTACCAGATGGATTTTGGTATGAAGGTGTGTGTGTTGCAATAGTGTGTGAATAAAGGCAGAGAGCAGAGTGGAAGCAGGAATAGAGGTCCGATATGTGACAGAACAACAACACTAAAGCAGAGGAAGAATGAAGTGTAGTAAGTCAGTATATTGAGCCTAACTAAAACTGAACCTCAGCATATGTGGATGCCTCTCATCAATTCAAGCACTTGGTTACCTTCCGTAAACATTGTAGACAGTGAGTCTCTTGTAGGCAGTGTGCCTCTTGTGAGCAGTGTGCTCGGGCAGTGAGCCCTAATTAGCAAGTGCCATTTTGTACTTCTTATTCTTTTAACAAAGAATACAATCTTGGGTTAGTCACCTCGTGGTTTTTTCCCTTAATAGGGTTTTCCACATCAAAATCATTGTGTTATGTGTGTTGATTTTATTTCTACTCTCATGGTTATGTATGCTTATATGTTTTGATGTTGCACTAATTGTTAAAGAAGAACAGAAAGTTAAAATATTTAAGATAATTGATTCACCCCCCTCTCAGTTATCTACCTTGTTTCCAATACTCAAGTGACTGGTTTTGAAGCATAACAAATTCAGATTGTGCCTGTTGGTTCCCAAAAATGCAGGTTGCTAACCCTAAGAGGATGCCAGACTCTATGTTTGGATTTGCAACGTTTTTGGACCAATTGACAGAGCTATTTGCTCCCTACACTTCAGGTCCTGCAAACCTACACGGGTGTACCTTTGTAACTAAAGCATAGTTAACACTATGTGACTTGATTGGATTAGTAAATCTATCACAATGGCATAAAATGTAATAGATGCAATCTAAAGATTATCTCCTATTCCTAATGTACTAACTTGAAATAGAAATGTCTTGAATATGAGTTTGGATAGTAATGACTAGTGCCTACTTCTATTAGGCTATGGAGTCGGTAAATGGATGATGATTTAATGGAAACAGATGTATAAGGTAAGTTGATCTATTTCACATCTTAATTCAAACTTGTAAGGCACATGGGATGTTTGCACCTTATGCAAACGTGCAAGAATGTCAGTTATAATGCTCTTCTTATACTATCCCAATGATATTCCCCATATTACTGTGAACAACTGAGAGGACATTTAATTCTAGTAAGAAGGGAATTTAGACCAGACTTGTTTTTGTAGAAAGGATTTACCTCTTGGCAGAGACCTTATGACAATTTTGATCAACTTCTTACAGAAACCAACCAATTCGAACACACTGAATCAGCAAATGTGACCAGATAAATCAGCAATATCCTTGATATGATAATTTAAACAATATGAGAAAACCATTCTGGAGACAACATTATAACATTTAGGATTTAATAATAACATTATAGTTGAACACTGAAAATAGATAATCGAATGGAAGCACTCCTTTCCATTTAAAAAAATGTGTATATAAAGTTCTGATGAGGCGAATGGGTGGAGTGGAATTAAATAATTTCCTACTACTACCCTAAATCTACTGATGATTCTGTTGCTTGATTTTTCTTCTCTGGTAAATATCTTTTGGACTCTAGGGTTACAACCCTTTATTTCTTCTGTTGTAACCTTTGGTATACCTTTTCGTTTATTTAATTACCTTTGGCAATGATTAAATACTTAATCTAGATTTTTGATCTTCACATAATACTTTAATCTCTATTTGATTATATTTCCCAGCGTGTTTTTCCACTGTTATCTCACAAGAATATTTATTTGAGTGAAAAATTATCATCTGCTTCCCATTTTGTGCCTTCATTGTATTTCGTTCTTCTTTTAATTAATCATTTCCAATACTAATATTCCTCAAGTAATCTATGGGAAATAATATTTATCCAATTTCTCTTGTTACTTTTATATTTATTTGGGTGAAAATTTTACTCATTTTACCTCCTCGGTGAAAAATATTTTATTCTCCAAGTGAACATTCTCAATTTTGATTATTAAATCTTTCTTTAGGTAAATTAATTATATCTTTGATTACCTTTATTTCATCATTGGGCTGACGTTACAAGTCGAGAGGACACAATGTTTGCTCACCGATAAGCCATCTCTTGCCGATATCGGCATGACTCCTCAAATCGGTGTGATTTTAAAAATGCATTCCGATTTCCTTTCTCTTGGTGATGAGATTTTTTATCAGTGCAATGACTGTAATAATATTCTTTTTATTGTCCTGCATAAATTCATATTTTTTATGCAATGTTCCTCAGTCACATTTTTGGTGGCCCACCCCATCGGCATAATGCACATTATCAGAGAGATATGGAAATTTTACTTCAGTCCTAAATATCTCTCTGATATATGATTTTTAGGGTTTCCCATTTTAGGGTTGCTTCAATTTAGATTCTAATTGATGCATATGCATATACCACTAAATATACAGCCTTCGAATGAGCTCATTTACATATGGGAGCATGTTCTAGCAGGAAGGACTAGTACTCATGAAGTCATGGTTTAGTAATTTTCAGAGAAACAGCCATGTGTTTAGCTTATAATTTATGCATTCATTCTGTAAGGGCTTATGAAATGATATCTTCAGATGCTGCTTGCCCTTACGGTCTCGTCCTTATCCAAGGTTACCGTCATCCATAAAAGGCATTGAATACACAGAATACACCATGCACTTATCTGTTATCCCAGCTGCTTGGATCTTAGAGAACTCGTCATCAAGTAACTGAGGACTGCACCATGTTATAGTAAAAACTTCAATAAAACTCGATGCAGGGTGATCCCACAAATTGGTAATCCAACCACAGACATATACAAGTAGAACATGAAACATCAATCCATAAATTGCACTAGCCAGAGCAGCCATCTTATCTCCATTAGATGATATATCTAAATATGAGCAATATCGGCATTACCTACACCAACTCATTTTGCATATTTTTTGTTTTTAACACTGCCATTTCTAAAGGGATACTAGATGGGGGTGCGCTGGTGAGAGTTGCGGGACGACTGCTGGTTTTCTTTCAATGAGAAGTTTGCTAGAAATCCATATTGAAATCGCCAATGGCATAGGTAAGTGGTGGAATTGGCATTATAACTGCGAGTCACATTTACTTTTAAAAACTTCCTGTGCCTACCAACAAATCCATCTAGTGCATATCCCGCGATCATTGCATTTATTTTTGAGTTTCTAAAGCAAAGAAAGCTGCAAATTTTTCGTGCTACCACCTTTCAAAGAATTTGTTTTGAAAATATCTCACCATCATTGTATTTCATGCAACCACATTACTTTTGTGTTAACTAAACACTCTTCTGCAGAGAAAGATGGTAGTTGCTTCATTTTTCATTTCAAATTATACTTATGCTAGTAACTCTTAAAATGATCTCAGTATCGCTTTTCCTCTCCCACATTTGCATTGTACATTTTTGTGGCTTGAGCCATTGATCTTATACTTACACTGCATTCTTCATTTCAAGAATCTGCAGAACCAGTGTGCCGACACTTTTGGATATCTCTTGAGATTATTTCTATAGTCCACGTAATGGAGGCCAAAACGAATTGTATAACTGGTCGTCCACTCAAAGTTGTCCAACATAGACCATACAAAGCATCCTCTTACATTTGATCCTTCCCTTATGGCCTTGTGAAGGTACCACAAATGTTGTGAATGGTAATCTATTCACCATGTATCATTCAGAGCTTCCTTTAATGATAAAGTATTGTTGTTGATTTCGTCGATACCGTTTTCTGTTATGAAAATGGGCAGATTGTCATATCGATCTTTAACATAGTTCAAAATGTCTCTTAATCCTTGTGGATACACGTGAAGCCAGGGAGATCTAGCCACAGGTCCAATGGGCACACCATTCCTCTCCATAGTAAGATTAGCTTGGGAATCCAGCGAATAACTTGTATTAAGTTTATTTGGTGGCATTGAAACATGAGCAGCGTACATGGTTATGTAATAGTTTAAACCCACAAAGTCAAATGAACCTTTCACTATAAGAGATTGAGCTTTACTAAACTTGGGAAAACATGGACCAACAAGATTTCTCATACTCGAAGGATAATCTCCTTTTGTAATTGGATCCATAAACCAACCAAACATAAAATCTATGACCCTTTGGGCAGCCATCTGGTTGGAGGATGTATTTGAATAAGGCAGCGTCTGACTGCTGTCTAAGGTGATGCCAATCAATCCCTTCTGCACCGCCTGATATTTGTTCTTGTATAAACTAACAGCAGCAGCATGAGCAAGGAGCTGATTAAGGGCCACAATATATGGCTCTGTTGTAGAGTTTCCTGTGCTTAAATTTCCATTTCTACCGGTATGCCGGCCTGGGGCAGATGTTCCAGTGTCATATCCAAAAGTAGTGAAGGTATGAGGTTCATTTAAAGTTACCCACAATTTCACTCGATCCCCAAACTCCTGGAAGCACACATCACTGTAATCTGCAAAATCTCTCACAATATTTTGGCTGAGAAATCCTCCATATTCATCCTCTAATGTTTTTGGTGTGCCGAAATGGAACAATGTCACGGAAGGCTTAATACCTTGTAAGAAGAGTTCATTGATAAGGCTGTTGTAATATGCTAAACCAGCTTTGTTGATCCCGCCTTTTAGTGAGCCGTATGGTAATATTCGTGACCAGGAAATAGAAAACCTATATGCATCCATGCCCATGTCCTTCATTAGTTTGACGTCCTCTTGGCTCCACAGTGAATATGCTTCAACATATGAATCTCCAAAGTAAGTTACTAGGACCACTTTCAAATGTATTTTTGGGTGTTGGAATTGATTTTCACATATGGGAACCTAAAATTTTGCAAAAATTAGTATGAAATTTTAGGTCCCAATAGTGGCTCTGTCTGGGGATGTATGCCCCTTGTGGGCATAGCAAGATCCTTAGATCTCTGGGGTGCAGACCAATGCCTTCTTCATTGGGTAACAGAGTCTAGTTTTGCCTCAAAACTGATATGGTCAAAAGACCATATTAAAAAAGAAAATCCATGTCTTTCCCCTGTCAAAAACCTTATTCTGATCATGTTGTAATGATACCCCATCTGCTTGACTGCATCTGTTCGTATAGTTCATTAATGTATCATAGTCTATGCTATAAGTGTGTTCTGTATTATTCGGTATCTGGAAATAAGGCATAATTTGAACACCTTCA
Organism: Cunninghamia lanceolata; assembly: GCA_027924645.1. Taxonomy (NCBI): domain Eukaryota; kingdom Viridiplantae; phylum Streptophyta; class Pinopsida; order Cupressales; family Cupressaceae; genus Cunninghamia; species Cunninghamia lanceolata. The sequence continues at coordinate 3,859,140 of BSBN01000430.1, read as the reverse complement.
TCATTGTATGACATAAGGAAGTCATGATTATCAAACCTTGTAGGATGTATTACTCTATCATATCTATTGTTATTCACCAAATGCTAGTTTTTTAATTGAATTGGAAAATGGAATAAATCAAGCTACTTCTAACACATGCTATCATCAATGCTGGCTCCAACATAAAACACCGTATCTTCTTCCTTATCACATCCATCTTCCCCACACGCTTGAGAGTCAATAATCTACCAATCATACATACTGGAATCATCAACCTCCTTTGGTTCAATGGACATCTTTATCTCTGGGTGTCACAAGAGAACTCATGATCACTATCTGTCTCTTTTTTGCAAAAATGTGAATTGGGAAATATGGCCTCATATATTTCATCACCCTTGCCATGTTGAATGGATTCAGTGTCAAAAGATATATGCGCTAGACATAGTATTTGGGTATCATCTTTATGTACATATCTTTGATATTCTTTGGTGAGCAATTCTGAAATATGCTCATTGTCAAGTGAACATGTTTCTTCATCAACCCTCTCACTGAAATTTTCATCATTCTTTTCATTACTACTATAATGCTCAAAATTTGATGTACATATTTCATCTACCTAATCATTTATTGACTCTTTATTAGAATATCCACCTTCCTGACTATCTGAATGCCTTTCATCCTTTTCATTTTCTTGAGTTATATCATCATACAATGATTTTGAACAGAACTAAAGATTATTTTTTGCTATGTGTATTTCCCTTTGATCAAGATCTTGTTCTACTTGTTGAAAATATTCACCCTGGTTATCTGAAAAGACTTCATCCTCAGGATAGCATGGGTTTGGAAACACCTGGAGTTCATGTTCTGGTATACCCATCTTTTGAAAACAATGTTCTTCTTCCTCCCAACACTGCTGATTCATATATTGCAGTGGGTGGGCTAGGATAAAATTTGTCTGATATGGAGGCTGATAATAAACATTTTGTTGGGTGGGTTGATGAGAGTGCAGATTTTGATGTGACATATGTAGATGATGATATTGTGGAGCATATCACTGTCCAGGTGGTGGATAGTATTCATTTTCTTGGTATGTTGCTAGTCCATCCATATCTGGCTGCATTGCTGTATCAGTTTCTTTATATTTAGTATCATCGGATTCAATATTGATAATATCCTCATGCCTTTTCCTTTCTATGCTATGAATCAATTGAACCACTTGGTCTAGAGTAACTGGTTTTAATGATTCGGGCCATTTAACTGACATAGGCACATAAACAAGCATGGACATTTTAATAAATAAGGATACATCAGGTCTGAGATGAAGAGGTATCTATTCATAGATATCTGCCAACCTGATGAACAACTCATATCCAGATTCTCCTTCATGTTTCCTTAGTTCAAAGAATGCATCTAAAAGGGGTATGTTATATTTTTTCATTTTTCATCAATTTTATTTTTAGAGTCACCAACTCTTGTGAGAAGAGGAAAATTTTCTTCTTTCTGGGTTCTTCTTGCCACCAGAGCTACCTTTTTGTATTTGAATTTTAAAACTTCACTGACTCTGTAATGAGATGATCTTTAAATAGGAGATTCTGAATGACTCCCCAGCAGAGTCACCATTTTGTTGGTTCCCAAAAATGCAGGTTGCTAACCCTAAGAGGATGCCAGACTCTATGTTTGGATTTGCAACATTTTTGGACCAATTGACAGAGCTATTTGCTCCCTACACTTCAGATCCTACAAACCTAGGCGGGTGTACCTTTGTAACTAAAGAAGACTTAACACTATATGACTTGATTGGATTAGTAAATCTATCACAATGGCATAAAATGTAATAGATGCAATCTAAAGATTATCTCCTATTCCTAATGTACTGACTTGAAATAGAAATGTCTTGAATATGAGTTTGAATAGTAATGACTAGTGCCTACTTCTATTGGGCTATGGAGTTGGTAAATGGATAATGATTTAATGGAAACAGATGTATAAGGTAAGTTGATCTATTTCACAGCTTAACTTGAACTTGTAAGGCACATGGGATGTTTGCATCTTATGCAAACGTGCAAGAATGTCAGTTATAATGCTCTTCTTATACTATCCCAATGATATTCCCCATATTACTGTGAACAACTGAGAGGATATTTAATTCTAGTAAGAAGGGAATTTAGACTAGACTTATTTTTGTAGAAAGGATTTACCTCTTGGCAGAGACCTTATGACAATTTTGATCAACTTCTTACAGAAACTAACCAATTCGAACACATTGAATCAGCAAATGTGACCAGATAAATCAACAATATCCTTGATATGATAATTTAAACAATATGAGAAAACCATTCTGGAGACAACATTATAACATTTGGGATTTAATAATAACATTATAGTTGAACATTGAAAACAGATAACCGAATGGAAGCACTCCTTTCCATTTAAAAAAATGTGTATATAAAGTTCTGATGAGGCGAATGGGTGGAGTGAAATTAAATAATTTCCTACTGCTACCCTAAATCTACTGATGATTCTGTTGCTTGATTTTTCTTCTCTGGTAAATATCTTTTGGACTCTAGGGTTACAACCCTTTATTTCTTCCGTTGCAACCTTTGGTATACCTTTCTGTTTATTTAATTGCCTTTGGCAATGATTAAATATTTAATCTGGATTTTTGATCTTCACATAATACTTTAATCTCTATTTGATTATATTTCCCAGCGTGTTTTTCCATTGTTATCTCACAAGAATATTTATTTGAGTGAAAAATTATCATCTGCTTCCCATTTTGTGCCTTCATTGTATTTCGTTCTTCTTTTAATTAATCATTTCCAATACTAATATTCTTCAAGTAATCTATGGGAAATAATATTTATCCAATTTCTCTTGTTACTTTTATATTTATTTGGGTGAAAATTTTACTCATTTTACCTCCTCGGTGAAAATATCTCCCGCAACTTCCTCGGTGAAAAATATTTTATTCTCCAAGTGAACATTCTCAATTTTGATTATTAAATCTTTCTTTAGGTAAATCAATTATATCTTTTATTATCTTTGATTCATCATTGGGCTGACGTTACAAGTTGGGAGGACACAATGTTTGCTCACCGATAAGCCATCTCTTGCCGATACTAGCATGACTCCTCAAATCGTTGTGATTTTAAAAATGCATTCCAATTTCCTTTCTCTTGGCGATGAGATTTTTTATCAATGCAATGACTTTAATAATATTCTTTTTATTGTCCTGCATAAATTCATATTTTTACGCAATGTTCCTCAATCGCATTTTTGGTGGCCCACCCCATCAGCATAATGCACATAATTAGAGAGATCTAGAAATTTTACTCCGATATATGATTTTTAGGGTTTCCCATTTTAGGGTTGCTTTAACTACGATTCTAATTGATGCATATGCATATACCACTAAATATATAGCCTCCGAATGAGCTAATTTACATATGGGAGCGTGTTCTAGCAGGAAGGACTAGTATTCATGAAGTCACAGTTTAGTAATTTTCAGAGAAACAGCCATGTGTTTAGCTTATAATTTATGCATTCATTCTGCAAGGGCTTACGAAATGATATCTTCAGATGCTGCTTGCCCTCACAGTCTCATCCTTATCCAAGGTTACCATCATCCATAAAAGGCATTGAATACACATAGAATACACTATGCACTCATCTGTTATCCCAGCTGCTTGGATCTTAGAGAACTCATCATCAAGTAACTGAGGACTGCACCATGTTGTAGTAAAAACTTCAATAAAACTCACTGTAGGGTGATCCCGCAAATTGGTAATCCAACCACGGACATATACAAGTAGACCATGAAACATCAATCCATAAATTGCACCAGCCAGAGCAGCCATCTTATCTCCATTAGATGATATATCTGAATATGAGCAATATCGGCATTATCTACACTGACTCATTTTGCATATTTTTTGTTTTTAACACTGCCATTTCTAAAGGGATACCAGATGGGGGTGCACTGGTGAGAGTTGCAGGATGACTGTTGGTTTTCTTTCAATGAGAAGTTTTCTAGAAATCCATATTGAAATTGCCAATGGCATAGGTAAGTGGTGGAATTGGCATTATAACTGTCAATCACATTTGCTTTTAAAAACTTCTCGTGCCTGTCAACAAATCCATCTAGTGCATATCCCGCGATCATTGCATTTATTTTCAATTTTCTAAAGTAAAGAAAGCTACGAATTTTTCATGCTGCCACCTTTCAAAGAATTTGTTTTGAAAATATCTCACCATCATTGTATTTCACGCAACCACATTACTTTTGTGTTCACTAAACACTCTTCTGCAGAGAAAGATGGTAGTTGCTTCATTTTTTGTTTCAAATTATACTTATGCCAGTAACTCTTAAAATGATCTTAGTATCACTTTTCCTCTCCCACATTTGCATTGTACATTTTTGTGGCTTGAGCCATTGATCTTATACTTACACTGCATTCTTCATTTCAAGAATCTGCAGAACCAGTGTGCCGACGCTTTTGGATATCTCTTGAGATTATTTCTATAGTCCACGTAATGGAGGCCAAAAAGAACTGTATAACCACTCGTCCACTCAAAGTTGTCCAACATAGACCATGCAAAGTATCCTCTTACATTCGATCCTTCCCTTATGGCCTTGTGAAGGTACCACAAATGTTGTGAATGGTAATCTATTCACCATGTATCATTCAGAGCTTCCTTTAATGATAAAGTATTGTTGTTGATTTCGTCGATATTGTTTTCTGTTATGAAAATGGGTGGATTGTCATATCGATCTTTAACATAGTTCAAAATGTCTCTTAATCCTTGTGGATACACATGAAGCCAGGGAGATCCCGCCACAGGTCCAATGGGCACACCATTCCTCTCCACAGTAAGATTAGCTTGGGAATCCAGCGGATAACTTATATTAAGTTTATTGGGTGGCGTTGAAACATGAGCAGCGTACATGGTTGTGTAATAGTTTAAACCCACAAAGTCAAATGAACCTTTCACTATAAGAGATTGAGATTTACTAAACTTGGGAAAACGTGGACCAACAAGATTTCTCATACTCGAAGGATAATCTCCTTTTGTAATTGGATCCATAAACGAACCAAACATAAAATCTATGACCCTTTGGGCGAGCATCTGGTCGGAGGATGTATTTGAATAAGGCAGCGTCCGACTGCTGTCTAAGGTGATGCCAATCAATCCCTTCTGCACCACCTGATATTTGTTCTTGTATAAACTAACAACAGTAGCATGAGCAAGGAGCAGATTATGGGCCACAATATATGGCTCTGTTGCAGAGTTTCCTATTCTTAAATTTCCATTGCTATCGGTGTGCCAGCCTGGGGCAGATGTTCCAGTGTCATATCCAAAAGTAGTGAAGGTATGAGGTTCGTTTAAAGTTACCCACAATTTCACTCGATCCCCAAACTCATGGAAGCACACATCACTGTAATTTGCAAAATCTCTCACAATATTTTGGCTGAGAAATCCTCCATATTCATCCTCCAATGTTTTTGGTGTGCCGAAATGGAACAATGTCACGAAAGGCTTAATACCATGTAACAAGAGTTCATTGATAAGGCTGTTGTAATATGCTACACCAGCTTTGTTGATCCTTCCTTTTAGTGAGCCGTATGGTAATATCCGTGACCAAGAAATAGAAAACCTATATGCATCCGTGCCCATGTCCTTCATCAGTTTGACATCCTCTTGGCTCCACAGTGAATATGCTTCAACATATGAATCTCCAAAGTAAGTTACTGGGACCACTTTCAAATGTATTTCTGGGTGTTGGAATTGATTTTGACATATGGGAACCTAAAATTTTGCAAAAATTAGTATGAAATTTTAGGTCCCAACAGTGCCAACCTAGACTCTTGCAATGCTAAAGAATCTCTAAAACTAGGAATCTTGACCTTAGAAGGGTTAGGAGACTCACTTTGCTTGAAACTTGGAAAATTATGCTTATGAACCTCCTCTTGAACATATTGATCTGGAACTACAAGAGTTGCTTGGACCTCATGCCTTTGCGATTGAGCAACCAAAAGCTTGATTTGCTCTTCTTTTGCAAGCATCTCCCTCTCAAACTGCGTCCTTTGTGCCTCCAAATCATGGTTATGATGTTGGGCTTGACGAGCCAACTCTTCTTTCTCATGGAGATAAGCCTGATAATACCATTCTTCCAGCCAAAAATTGATCTCTTTCTCCCTCTTAATGTCATCCATCTATTTGTTGAAGTCTAACAAAGTATCTTTAATCATGTCCTTAAGCTCAATAATTTCAGAATTTTGAGGCTGATTAGGAGATTGGGCAAGGGTGGATGGGTGGTAAGCATCTTGAGTAAGATGGTAGCTTGCTATAATAGGGTTATTTAGACTAGAACCAGCATTGTGGCTACTTGGGTATGATTGATAAGAAGGTTCACTGATATTATTTTCATAGTATGGGGTTGGGTATACATATTGACTATGAAAAATGGACATTTCTACTCATATGAAGAGGTGGGAAATAAGAATAAATATTTTTTGAAACATACCAGCACTTGATCTATTAAAACTAGTAGATCTTGATTTAGACTCACCAGATGTGTTTAAAGAACTTGCCTCCAAAGGCTGAGATTGCTGGTGCACACACCAAGAACCAACAATGAAATGATGAGATTTGAACTATGAGAGTTCAAATTGTCCCACCAGGCGTGCCAAAAACTGTTATCAATTAGGATTGCACCCTTAGCAAAGATAAACACAGCAATCCTTTTGAAACATGGAAACACTCTCAGATTGTGGGTAATCTATGTTGAAAGTGAATCTCCAGAGCAAGCTAGTACCCATGGAAGATCACCTAAACTAAAAGACTTACTGAGGAAAAGGGGTTTAGAAGGGTAACTGTAAATGAAATCCTAAACTCTAATAGGTGATACACCAGTGCTTTACTTATCTATTCACTAATATGACTCACAATTAGCTTCACAAAATTTTTTCATCCTCACAATTTCACTCATACAAATGCAATACATAAGCAATTTGCATGAAATTTTTAAAGTTAGAGGTTTGTATGAAGGACAAACACAAGTTTTATCACAACTTCAACCCACTAACCAAGATAAACATAACATACAACCTACATTACATGAAACTTCCACAATCAATCTTGCAACAATGAGACATAGGAAAAGGATTCAAAAATTGAATCACAATTGAATATCAAAGCATTGACTGCAAAAATGAAGTAGAAAACATGTAAGAGGAGAATACTGTTGTTTTATTGATTTGAAAGGAGTAAAATCTGAGTACATAATGTTTACAAACCTCTCTTCAAATGAACAAGAGAGGAAGAAACAATATTTTGAACTGAGAAAAAACTAAGTTTTTCTCCTACTTATAACTCCAAAAATCTCTCAAGGAAAAGGATGAGAAATCTTCCTAAAATAGAAAATTTGATCCATTTTCGAGCTCCACATAAAAGCCTCCAAAAAAGTCACTGAACTACCTCCAAACTGAGTAGAAAAGTTGCCAAAATCATCTCCAAAGTAGTCCCATCAAAAAAACCTAAAAATCAGGCTTTACCTGATCAAGAAAAGCTCCAGTTTGCCCGTTTTTTCTCACTTCCTCCCAGAAGAAAGCAAATCTAAAAAAGAAAGATACACTTTTCTTTAACTGCATTTAATAATAATTATTTAAAACCAATTTATAAGGATATTTATTTAAATAATGTTTTACAATAATTTACAGTTTTATTTCCTGATTTGACTTGATTTGATTCTTTACAAAAGCAATACAAGGCTCATATGATTATTTTGCCAAGTATTTACAATTTGGGCATTTAATTTTCTATAAAAATTTGAAGGCATTATTGAATGGTTTGACAAAAAAAAAAAAAAACCCTAAGGTTTGTTCTCCATTTGGTCTGCAAAATATTCCTAACACATTATTGATGTTGACTTACCTTTCAAATATGACAAAAAGACCCTAAGACATAAAGCCTAGTAATGAAATTTGTAAAAGGGACATAATACCATGGGGATATTAGTCGAGGCTTTTGATTTTTAAATCAATGTCATAAAAATATCACATCGACTTAGGGGTACAATGAAACCCTAAAACAAAACCACTTGAAGCCCTAAATTATCAGGCTCATTTACATTTGACTTTTTTGATGAAAAGAGGCTCTGCGTCTGGCTGCCATGGGAACTAGGGTTTCAATTGTAACCCTTCAATTTCTTTCTGTTTCTGAGAGGCTTTCATTAAAATTCTATAGAGCTAAATCTTTCTATTTCAATACTGAACACAGACGTCCATTTTCAAAGCAATTCTTGGCTTAAATCTGCGGTTTATTACTATGTTTTGGTGCATCTTTCTTATGTTTGCACTTACTGTATGGTTGTATTGGTTCGAGCCTTTTGGAGCTATTTTGCATGTAGACTTTATGAGATATTGGTAGGATCGAGCTTGAGGTTATCTCTCTAACTATTTAACTCATTTTTTCCTTTAGAATTTGTGAATAAAATGCTTGTTTTTTAACTTTTTAACCACAGAAAATGATGAATGTATTTTGCATTTGCGCATTTACTCGACCCCTGCAAGATGATTCACCCATTTTATGGACGCGGTTTTGTTGTGATGCTCACAACACGGCCCATTTTACTTCTTAGCAAAATGAGGACCCCTGTCGTAGCTGGCTTTTGGTTGCTTCTGTGTGTGGGCTTGCTTGGTGGTAAAGGGAAAAGGTAACTAAAAGTACAAACCTATGTGAAAATAGAGAAAAAATAACATTGAGTACCAGTGCATAGTATGGGTGAATTCTTTGTGAAAAATAAATAGGGGTTGCTTTTTGAACCATCTCAAAATTCCCTGTAATTTGTAAGTTATAAGGTTTTTGGTAAATGTACAATCAGAGGGTTTGGGTTTTGTATATACAAAGTTCTTTGTGTATACAAGGTCATTTCATATACAAATATGTTTGTATATCGGGTTGTTACCTTAGTTGCAAAAAGGAGGTCATCGGGTTCAAAATATATGTTGTTATACTTGTATACATATTGCTAACGCTTTATCTTAATATACAAGTTGGGCCCGAAAAAAGTCAAAGTTGAAGTGAATAAATGTTGAAATCCACTGTGTATTTTGGTTTGTATATTTGGTAAACAATAGACATACAAAAAAATATACGAGTTATACATGGCGCGGAACTGAAAGGTTATTAAAATTGACATAATCATTGTATATTTTTGCACTTTGTGTATGTATGTTTGGTCATATACATTGCAGTTATATACAAGGCGAAATCGAAATGGTAGTGAAATAAGGAATAATGGTTGTATATTGGGGGTTTGTATGTAAGATGACGAGAGACATACATTGTGAAATATACAACGCGGAAAGATTTGCCTAAAATAGAGGGAGGTAAGTGTGATCCCTACAACTTAGGAACAGAGCAGAATCCCCAGAATGTACAAATTGGAAAGGCCTGTTCTAAGAAGATTAGAGATGAAGTTATTGATGTTCTGAAAGATTATAAACATGTTATAACATGGACGTATGAAGATTTAAAGACCTATGACACATCCATCATCACTCATGTGATACCTTTAAAGCCAGATATCAAACCATTTAGGCAAAAGCAAAGGCCTGTGAATGCAATCTTAGAACCTTTGATATTAGAGGAAGTGAAGAAACTGTTGTCTGCTATAATAATTTTCCCTATCAGACACTCAACCTGGGTAGCTAATTTAGTACCTATTAGAAAGAAAAGTGGAGATATCAGGTTATACATAGATTTTAGGAATTTAAACAAAGCATATGAGAAAGATAATTATCCTTTGCCTCCCATGGATGAAGTGTTGCAAGCAGTGAATGGGGCCAAGATGATGTCTTTCCTAGATGGATTTTCAGGGTATAACCAGGTCCTGGTCGATAAAGAGGATAGGTTGAAAACTACTTTCACATGTAAATGGGGTAATTATGCTTACAGAAGAATGCCGTTTGGACTAATCAATGTAGGTGCCACTTTTCAGAGAGCCATGGATATTGCATTCCATGGACTGACAGGTAAGTGCATTGTAATTTATATGGATGATCTAACTGTGTATTCTAAGGATGCATCTACTCACACTGAGGATCTGAGAAGAGTCCTCAAGAGATGCGAAAGGTATGGAATTTTGCTAAACCCTAAGAAATGTGTGTTTGGAGTAACATAAGGAAAACTACTAGGACACGTCATTTCTGAGAATGGGATATCAATTGATCCTGATAGAATAGAAGGAATCAAGAAATTGCAATTACCAAATACTAAAAAGGAATTAAAATCATTTTTTGGTAAAATTAACTTTGTCAGGAAGTTCATTACAGGGTTTGCAGAGGTTGTGCGACCATTAAATGCCATGTTAAAGAAAGATGCAGATATAGAATGGACACCGGTAGCAAAAGCTATGTTTGAAGATATCAAGGAACCAATTTCTAAAGCTCTTGTATTGGCAAGTCTAGATTCTGTTGTAGCTGCTTTGACACAGAAAGGGGAAAATGATGAAGAGAAACCAATAGCATTTATGAGTGCACCTCTGAAGGATGCTCAGTTGAAATACTTGGATACAGAAAGGCAAGCATTTGCACTGATAAGAGCAGTAAAAAAGTTTAGACACTACATCTTACGTAGTTAGGTTAAGGCTATAGTACCTGATGCAACAGTGAAGATGCTACTGATGCAAAATGAAGCTGGAGAGAAAAGAGCTAAGTGGATCACCACTTTACAAGAATTTGACATGGAAATCATTCCTATGAAGTTAGTCAGAGGACAAGCTCTAGTCCAAACCATAGCCAATACAGACCCAAATTTGGTAAAACAACAATATGTATTGAATACTAATGAGACATTAGGGTGGTATGATGATTTGAACACGTTTCTGATATCAGGAAAGTATCCAAGCAAGATGAAATCTTCACAAAGAAGGGCTTTAAAGATCAAAGCACAAAAATACATGGTACAAGGAGGTCTTCTATATAAGAACCATGAAGGAATATATTTAAGATGTCTAAATAGAGATGAAGCTGGTAAGGTATTGCTAGAACTGCATGATAAGTATAGAACTGCTCATGGTTCCTATTTAGCCACAACACATAAGATACTGAGGGCAGGTTACTATTGGCCCACTATGTTTAAGGACACAGAGAATCACATCAGAAGTTGCCACATTTGTCAAACTACAGTAGATAAAGGGAGAAATCAAGCCAATCCATTATAGCCCATCATTGAGTCTAGGCCATTTGCACAATGGGGCTTGGATTTCATTGGAGTCATAAATCCTCCATCATCTGCAGGACAAAAATTTATACTGACAGTGATTGATTACTGTACAAGGTGGATTGAAGCCACATGTTGCAAATTCTCTACTACTAAGGTAGTCATCAAATTCCTTGAAGAGAACATTATAACCAGGTTTGGGGCTCCTTATTCGCTGGTATGTGACAATGGCCCTGCATTTTCTTCTTTAAAGTTTTCTAAATGGGCATTTGAACATGGAATTGTTTTAAAGTTTTCTTCAAACTATTATCCTCAGGGTAATGGGTTAGCTGAGTCAACAAATAAGATTTTATTAGATATAATCAAGAAACTCATTGAAAAGAACCCCAGAGAATAGAACACATTACTGAAGTATGCACTGTGGGTAGATAGGACCAGGGTTAAATCATCTTTAGTTAATGCACCCTATCACTTAGTTTATGGGACTGATCCCATACTTCCAGTTAATTTAAGAATACCAGTTTGGAAATTTGCTAATGAATACTTAGGATTTGATGATCACAGAGAAGCTAGAATAATCCGATTGTTGGAATTAGATGAAAAAAGAGATCAAGCCATCAAAAAGTTTGCTAAACATCAGGCAGTGGTAAAGAGATGGTTTGATAAAAGGGCAAGAGTCAAAACATTTAGAATTTTAGACTTAGTGTTGTGCTGGGACAAAGCACATGAGGAAAAGGGAAATCATGGAAAATTTGACTAATTATGGTTAGGTCCATTACAAGTGTCAGAAATCATTGGAGACAACACTTTCAAGCTTAAGACCTTGACTGGAGAAGATGTGCCATTACCAGTTAATGGCCAACACTTGAAACATTATTTTCAGGCTTGAGGTGAGGGTGGTTTGTTTGGTGTATCATAATGTGAATAATGTACAGTTGTTTTGTTTTGTTTTTTTGTTTTTTTTGTTTTTTTGTTTGTTTTGGTTTTGTTTTGGTTTGTGTGTTGTGTTGCTATAGCAGCGATGTTTGTTTTGTTTTAGAATATACAGGAACATATTAACAACCACTGAAAACAATATAAAATTTAGAACATTCAGGTGAATTATTTAAAATTTGTACATAATTTGTTGTGACTGTCATGAGTGTAGAAAGTTAGTTAACTTGTGAAATTTTGTATTCAATAAGAGTGGGTTGAGTATTCAAGGGAAGTTCTCACAATGACACACCTAAAATCCTTGGGTTTGTTGAACCTACCAGTTTAGATATTAGGTGAAAAATTAGAGGTCACCCTTACTACCATTACAATTCTCAGCTTAATTTTAGCAAGTGATTGTTCCTTGCATCATGAAGTTACAACTGAAATATATTATGAAATATTTGTCAAGTACAAAATATAAAATATAAAAAAATAAATAAAATAGATTTTACTGAAATCCAGGTTAAGCCATCTAAGTAACTCTACCGGGGGTATAGACGCTTGCTGGCAGTGGGGCTCTACTTAGGAGAATTGTAACGATAACCTTGTAGGGGCTATGAACGCTCGCTGGCAGCAAGGCTCTATCCCGTCGGCTATGAGGGAATGACATCAACTAGGTAGTCTAATGTCAGTCACCAATTTGTTCAACTAATTTTTAAGATAAGGCTTATTAATCACGTGCACCCACTTAAACTGAAAATGAAAATTCATGCACCTTATTGAATACATTAGAGCTCAAGTTGAATGATGATTTGCAGAAAAGATAGTTGGAAATTATGAATTTATTTCATTTTGTTTTCTTTAATGGTTTTAATTTAATTGTTTTATTTGGTTGCTAGTTGTTGTGATGCTCACAACACGCCCCATTTTACTTCTTAGCAAAATGAGGACCCCTGCCGTAGCTGGCTTTTGGTTGCTTCTATGTGTGGCCTTGCTTGGTGGTAAAGGGAAAAGGTAACTGAAAGTACAAACCTTGGTGAAAATAGAGAAAAAATAACATTGAGTACCAGTGCATTGTATGGGTGAATTCTTTGTGAAAAATAAATATGGGTTGCTTTTTGAACCATCTCAAAATTCCCTATATTTTGCAAGTTATAAGGTTTTTGGTAAATGTACAATCAGAGGGTTTGGGTTTTGTATATACAAAGTTTTTTGTATGTACAAGGTCATTTCATATACAAATGCATTTGTATATCGGGTTGTTACCTTAGTCGCAAAAAGGGGGTCATCGGGTTCAAAATATATGTTGTTATAATTGTATACATATTGCTAACGCTTTATCTTAATATACAAGTTGGGCCTGAAAAAAGTCAAAGTTGAAGTGAATAAATGTTGAAATCCGCTATGTGTATTTTGGTTTGTATATTTGGTAAACGATAGACATACAAAAAAAATATACAACGAGTTATACATGGCGCAGAACTGAAAGGTTATTAAAATTGACATAATCATTGTATATTTTTGCACTTTGTATATGTATGTTTGGTCATATACATTGCAGTTATATACAAGGCGGAATCGAAATGGTAGTGAAATAAGGAATAATGGTTGTATATTTGGGGTTTGTATGTAAGATGTCGGGAGACATACATTGTGAAATATACAACGTGGAATTGAAAGAAAATTGAAATACAATATAAATGATGCATTTGGACTTAACGTATATTTGGTAATGCAGTTCATATATATTACGGAACCGAAGAATTATAAAAGACAGTAAAGTCTTTGTATATCGTGCATTGTATATTCTTTATATACAATCCAATGTACATTACACTTTATACATCACGGAATCAAAAAGGTTATCAAATGAAGTTAAACTGTTGCATATTTCCGTGCTTGTATGTATGTTCTGAAATGTACATTGCTTTATACATACGAGCCGGAACTCAATAAGATTGAAATATGAAGAATCCAATGCATCACGTCCAAATTGAATATCAAGAGATACATTGGGATGTATACACTGTGGATTTGAAGGTAAGTATAATACGATCTATAAGAGGTTGAAGTTCAAAAGAGATACGAAGGTATAGGCATCGTGGAAAAGCAAATTTGAAAGATAAGGTGGACCCCACCAGTTGTATATTAGTGTTGTATGTTTATAATGTATATCCAATATACAAGCCTTTGTAGGTTTGGGCGTTTGTATGTTTGAAAGATACAATGAAAATATACAAAGGGAACATACAATGAAATGCACAAAAAGAGTAATGTATGCAGAATTTGACTAACGGTTAAAAAGTTCAAAAGGCATAAACACTGTAATGAAGGTTGAGAGTTGCTGCACATTAATTGTTGTAATTAATGTGAATTTTACACTCAAACAAAGGGAAATTTAACGAGGGTTAGAACCATTTCAATGTTATTTCACTGTTAAATATACTGTTAAGACTGAAAATTGTAGAAAAGAGCTGTTGCAGTGAAAAAGCAAAATTTACCAGAGGAGAAGAAAGTTACAGTAGCTGGATAAAGGTGAAAATGGTAAAGTAAGTCAACGAGTAAATGGTCATGACAAACAGATATTTATCCAAAATGTCGTTTAGTTTTAGTTGTAAAAACGAACTGTTAATTTTAGTAATTTCGTTACAAAAATGTAAGCATTGGTCAAATTACTCTTTTAAATTGTTAATTAGATTAATAGAGCTTAACAAATTCAAAGAGGTTAAAATAGAAACAACAAACAAGCTAGGGTAAATGGTAAAAGTAGGTATTCACAGTAAAAACCCTAAACATGAAGTAAAATGAGAAGTTAAAAAGATGTATGCTTCTACAGGATGGCCCCTAAACTGAAGAAAGATACAGGAGAAGATATAAAAAAGGAAAGAAAGGCACGGAAAGAGGTGGAGAAAGAGGAATTACCAATACACAGAGGGTATCCGATCCTGATCAGTACGAATGGAGTGGGCACGGATACTAACATAGGAAAATATGATGTAGAGGATGTGCTAAAAAAGATTACTACTGCAGATGCTACTCCTGATATGAAATGCATTTGGGATAGCGGACTGTATAGAGCTGTGGGTTTTCCTCTGGCAATGGAGGCTAGAGATTTATGTTTGGACTGCATAATTTTATATGACCCTAATACAAGAAAGATAATGTTACATGGCAGACTAATTGCTAATCTGACTCCTGAGGGGATTGCAAGAACTTTTGGATTAGAAATCAAGGAGAAGATGAGTGATATTGATATTGATCAGTATAATGAGAGTTTCTACACAAATGAAGGAGACTGTAAAGGTAAAATATTCTGTAACTGGTACAACCCAGAGAATAAACCAAAAGCAGTGGCCAGGATACCCAAGAATATTTTGAGGGTACATTTCAGGGAGGAGATCTATTTGATGATCACTATGTTGAGCAGACTAGTTGGATTAAGGGATGGCACCAAATGTGAACCTTGGATGTTCACTGTCATCGAGTTCATAAGAACAGGGGAAATGAAACAAGGACAAATTCACTAGGCCAAGGCCATTAGTATAGCTATTTGGAGGCAAGCCATGCAGAGGAAACAGAAGGGCTTGCCATTTTGTTTATCCTCTTATGTGTTATATTCCTATGCTGCAGAAATTAGGCCTTTTATTCATGGGATAGAGAGGATTGGTGTTTTAGGAAATGACCTTAATCAGAAGCTAGTGTATGAACATTACCCTGTCTTGCAGGAAGAAAATGCCTTAAAGAGTTTTGCTTTAGTAAATGATGTTTTTTATACCTACCTAGTAAGAATATTGAGGGAGGAACCTGATAAAAGATTGTCTCAGGATGCAGAAAATGCAATTGGATTGCATAGTTCATGGTTGATTCAATTTGAGCACTTCACTTACGTAAGGACTGAGGGTTTTGAAGGGAAACCATTCATGCTTCCTAGGTATCCTTCTGACAAACTAATTATGTTAGAGTTTTCAAGATAGAATTTGAATGTGTTCAAAATGTACAAGAGGAAATTCAATAACAGGGGAAATGTGAAATTACCATGGGCAATTGGCTGATATTCTTGTTTTAGTGAAGAAGTAGCAAGTTATTTAGAACAAGAACTGAGGTATTATGGCTTTAAAGAATTTGATTTAGAAAGAAAATTTGATCCTTTCCACAGGATTCAAAACTTCGTAGATAAAAAATATAAATAGCAAGTACACATTGAAGACTTCTGGGCTGATTGCCAAAGTGACAGGGAGGTGAGGAAAAGAGCTCACAAAAGATTAACTGTAGAGCAAATGAAATCTATTGGCAATATATATGTTCCTCCAAAGGTTCGGGAAGATGATCAATCATTACATCAAAGTTATGCAGAGGCAAGGCTGGCTCCTATTACAGAGCTTGATTGGTCGAAGCCTTGGAACACATCATTGGATGTATTATCTAAGCCTATAATATTGTTTTCAAAAACATGGCTGAAGCATAGAGTTGAGGAGTTGAAAACTGAAGGCAAGGAAGTCACATATCCCAAGGAGGGAAGGAAAAGAAAAGCAGAGCCCAGTGAAGACCTACAGTGTTTTTATGAAAAGAAGAGAAAAATTGTTGAAGCCAAAATTATAGAAAAAGATAAAAATGCTACATTAATGGATCCCTATGCATTAGGGATAACAATTACAGTGGCATCTGATATTTTTGTTAATGCAAAGTCTATAAGCCATGAAGTAATTGCAGAGGAAACACAGGCTGCAAAAGAAGCAACGGGACAAACAGCAAGAAGGGCAATTCCCATAAGTTTATCAAAGGGAGAAACTTCTAAATCAGAGAGGGTAATTGGAGCATAGGAAGTAGGGGAAAAGTTGAAAAATATAGCTAGTGCCTCCACACCTTTAACACAAGGACAAACATTCATTAAAGTAAAAACAAAATTGGCTAGAGAAAAGTTGCAAGAGTCAGAAACATATAAAGCCAAACAATCTGTGGAAACTATACACATTGAGAGCAGTGATAGTGAAGAAGAAACAATGTATAAAGGGAAAGAAATTGACATAGAAGAAGACTCCAGTGATTTCCTAAGTGAAGAAGAAGGGCACAACACTCATACTAAAATGGAGATTGGACATGGAACAGAGCAAGAAAAATAAAAAGTACAGGAAGAAGCAGAGTCAACAGATCCCTTTGATACTTTAGTTCCTCCAAAGATCATTAGGGATGTGCAGGAAGAAGCACATAAAATTGCAGAAATTGAAAATGAAATTGTAGAAGAAGAAGAAAAACAAGAAGCTTCAGGTACAAATGCCTTGAACATGCTAAATATGTATGGGGAGCCAAGCGAAGAAGAGAAAAACACAGAAAACATGCAAACCCAAGAAGAAGACATAAAAGAGGATGAGGTAAAGGCCAATTCACCAGTAAATATAGAGCAACCACAGGTAGAAGACATAGACAAATCAGAAGAAGAAATTAAAAGGCCTAAAGACAAAGAAGCAAAAGAAAAAATGGATGAGAATAAACCTGAGGAGCAGGCAGGAGATGATCTAAAAGAGGAGTCATCAGTAGAAGAGGCTCCTGAAGAAGAAGATCAAGAAGGGGGAGATACTGAGGTAGAGGAGGAAGAAAATGAAGTTGAGTCAAAAGAACAAGAGTCTCCATTACTGGTGCAGGAGCACCTAAGAGAACACTTTGGAGTAAGAAGACACAAATGATCAAAGGAGAAGCCCATGGATCAAATCAAATCAAATGGAACATCCTAGAACCAATTATGGCATATTGTAATGGGCAAAATGATGTAATAATCAAATTTCCTAAGGGTCCTGGTAAGGACCCTAGGACCAAAAAATAATGTAAGTGGGCCAATAGTGCCTCTAGAGTCAAATAAGAGTCAATTAGAAGTGTCTAAGGCCAGGAATAAGGAATAATGATCCTAATAAGATCAGCCATGATGAACCATGATAATTGGTAGAGTAAAAGTCACATAAAACAAAGTTTAATATTCAAATTTTTGAATAATGCATTTGGTGGGAAAATAAAAAATGAATGGTTTTGGAAGTTTAACCATCTCCAACCTTTGGGAATTGGTTGGAGAAGTTAGAGAGACGTCATGTAAGCCTATAAAAGGCATTTGGTGGTATAGAGGAG
Organism: Cunninghamia lanceolata; assembly: GCA_027924645.1. Taxonomy (NCBI): domain Eukaryota; kingdom Viridiplantae; phylum Streptophyta; class Pinopsida; order Cupressales; family Cupressaceae; genus Cunninghamia; species Cunninghamia lanceolata. The sequence goes on along the minus strand of BSBN01000430.1, from coordinate 3,840,906 downwards.
TCAGATTAGAAGACTGGGTTGTACGGTAGGCTGCAAATAACAATAAAATTCAGTTTTATCTTGTATCTCCTTCTTGTTTCTATTGGTCTTTTTGATTATTGAGTGTTGGTAAATGTCTTAGGACCTCAGTTAACAATATTAGACTTCATTTGATGCTCTGAGAAGGTTTTTGTAAGTAGTTTCATTGCTGTTTGTATTGACTGTTACAAAGAACAGCAGGCTGTCCTGTGCATTTTGAGAGGTTTCAATGCCTCATAGGACCTTCCCATGGATGTAGGAGCCTGATACTCATGGAATAGGTCCTTGATTATATGTATAATATGATTTCTAACTTGACAAAGCAGGAGGAGTGCAAATGGGCAGGTGATCACCGTTGAAAGTCAAAGATTACATGTGGAAAGAGCATTGAAATGGTGGCTCAGTTGTAGCAGCAGGAGATCGACCTTAATAAGGTGATGGTTTTATGTTTGATGAGGGTTAATATGGTCAAGGACATGGTGTTAGACCTTTGAACGAGGTCTGGAAGTGATTGGAAGTGGGAGATCTAGCAATCCCTAGGTTTTGAGGCCTAGAAAGGGGGGTTTTGTATTTAAACATGCAAATGAGCAAACCACTGGTTGAAACCTTGAAAATCCTTCATTTTTAATCCTTTCCTAAGACTGTTTTTAGGTTTGGAGTGAGGGGGATAAGTATTTGATAGAGTTCCTTTGTAAAGTGGGTGGATTAGGCCTCGCAGGAAGACAGCCGGGTTGTTAGGACAGTCATATTTCGTCCAAAACAACAGTATATGATTTTGAAGTATGTTATACAACTCAATAGAGGGTACTCAGATCAGTCATTAGTTTTTGGAGTGCTTTGGGAAAGTTTGGAGAAAAGTACAAATTAGTCGCTGCACAGGGCTACAAGGATTAGGCCTGGTTAAGGGGAGTTGTCAAGAACCGGTCAGAAAGGTGCATGAAACCTATTGAATCTTGTTGGTTGGGGTAGTTTGAGACCCTAGAAGGTACAAGAATTCATCTGAGAAGTTGGAATCCAAATTTGAGCCCTTTGGTGGAGTTTAAGGCAAGGAGAAGACTAGAGAAGCCTTATTGGTTGAAGCCACAAGTTATTTGAATCTTTTGATCTTGTTAGATTACCATTGGAGACCTGACACCTCTGCATCATATTGGTATCAGAGCAGCAAGTAGGTCCTTGAGAGAGTAGTAAGTTCTTGTGAAAGAGTAAGGGTTGGTGAAAGTCGTGAAGATGCCCCCTAAGAATCAGATGGCTAGAGAGAATAATGAATTGAGGGAAGCCTTAGAGGCTAGAGAAAAAGAATTGAGGGACAGAAGAGAGCAGGATGCTGCAAGAGAAAGAGAGTTAAGACAAGTGAGAAGGGAGAATGCATCAATCTTGGCAAGATTGGAAGCATTGGAGAAGAATCCTAGAAAAGATGAACAAAATGAGTCAGAAGGAGATGAGGAGGCAGATGAGAATCCTCCTGAGGATGAATTGGATCCTGAAGAAAAGAAATTTGTGAGATTGCTGAAGGCAGTTCAAGGTTGTGGAACAAAGGCAAACATAGAGTTACCTATCTATCAGGGGAAGATGGATAGTGAAGAGCTATTAGGGTGGATAGATGCCCTTGAAAATTTCTTTGAGTATGAGGAGATGAGTGATGAGAAGAAGATTAAATTTGCAAAAACAAAGTTGAGAGGGACAGCACTTACATGGTGGAGTAGTGTGCAAACAGAAAGAGTGGCTAGAGGTGGAACAAGAATCACTTCTTGGGGTAGGATGAAGGATATGATGAAGGATCAATTCCTTCCATCTGATTACTCCATTCAGACAAAGAGGATGAGACAGAATCTGAAACAGAAGGACATGGATGTTATGTCCTATACTGAGCAATTTCATAAGCTTAGTATTAGGGGAGGATTAGAAGATGAAGAAGAGAAAGTGGCAAGATACCTTAATGGGCTTAGGTATAACTTGCAGGATGAGATTGGGTTAGCAGTACTAAAAACACTTGGAGAATGTTTTCAGTTAGCCATCAGGGCTGAAGAGAGAGTGAAGAGGAAGCAAGAAAGGCAAGGAGGTTATGGAAGAGGAAACAAAGGTAGGGGCAGACCTACTAATGAAGTTCAGAGCAGCAATGAGAAAGGCAAAGAGTTTTCTACAGAATAGAGAGGTGGATATAGAGGTGGAGGTAGATTTGGATTAGGTAGAGGAGTGTTCACAGGCAGATGTTATCACTGCAATGAGGTGGGACACACATCTTTCAACTGTCCTAAGAAGGATGGTATTGATAAGAGAAAGGATACAAGAGTTCATTTGGCACAAGAAGATGAAAAGAAAGAAGAACAGGAAATGTCATTAGCCTCTCCAATAATGGACGGAGAAATGCTCATGGTGGAAAAAGGCAAAATACAACAAGCACCACAGGTATCCATTTTTAAAACTAATTGTTTAAGCCATGGAAAAATATGCAAGTTGATTATAGATTCAGGTTCACATGATAATTTAGTCTCTTGGGAAATGGTGCACAAGTTGGGATTGAAGACATTTGATCATCCTAGTCCTTACAATGCCACTTGGGTAAGTCAAGAACAGCAAGTAATGGTTAATCATAGGGCATATGTTGATTTTTCAATTGGTCCATATCATGATTCTGTTTTATGTGATGTTATTTCAATGACATGTGGGCATATAATTTTGGGAAGACCATGGCAGTGTTTGAGAAGGACAGTTCATGATGGTTATACAAATAGTCATTTGGTGCACAAAGATGGTAAAAAGTATAAACTAATGCCTTTACCGTGTGAAGATAAGAAGGAACATGTTATTGTCTGTTTTGGAGAGAAATTGCAATTGAATGTGCAGGTTGAACAACAGGAACAGTTGCAGCAAAGAAAGGTTTATGACAGTCCTAAAGAGCAGCAAATTTGGGACATGAGTTGCATCAAGATTGGGGACATTGATTGCCCTATAAGGAGGCTGAAGAAGGAAGGTAGACAGCAGATAGTACAAGAAGAAATAAATCAGAATTCTAAGATGGAGAATGCAAGAGCATTACAGCAGCAAGGTCCTAGACTAGGACAGCAAAACATGTTTTATGATGCTAACATTTTTTGTAAGAGTCATGCAGGTAGAAGGAGAAGGATAACCCTTGGAGAATTCATGTTTCCTATCACAACTCAAAGAAACATTTCAAAAAGAATGCAGGAGGTCTGGAGCAGATCACATGACTCTTGGGACAAGAGTTTTTATCATGCTGGGGAGTATGGTGCAGGAGCACCTAAGAGAACACTTTGGAGTAAGAAGACACAAATGATCAAAGGAGAAGCCCATGGATCAAATCAAATCAAATGGAACATCCTAGAACCAATTATGGCATATTGTAATGGGCAAAATGATGTAATAATCAAATGTCCTAAGGGTCCTGGTAAGGACCCTAGGACCAAAAAATAATGTAAGTGGGCCAATAGTGCCTCTAGAGTCAAATAAGAGTCAATTAGAAGTGTCTAAGGCCAGGAATAAGGAATAATGATCCTAATAAGATCAGCCATGATGAACCATGATAATTGGTAGAGTAAAAGTCACATAAAACAAAGTTTAATATTCAAATTTTTGAATAATGCATTTGGTGGGAAAATAAAAAATGAATGGTTTTGGAAGTTTAACCATCTCCAACCTTTGGGAATTGGTTGGAGAAGTTAGAGAGACATCATGTAAGCCTATAAAAGGCATTTGGTGGTATAGAGGAGTCAGATTAGAAGACTGGGTTGTACGGCAGGCTGCAAATAACAATAAAATTCAGTTTTATCTTGTATCTCCTTCTTGTTTCTATTGGTCTTTTTGATTATTGAGTGTTGGTAAATGTCTTAGGACCTCAGTTAACAATATTAGACTTCATTTGATGCTCTGAGAAGGTTTTTGTAAGTAGTTTCATTGCTGTTTGTATTGACTGTTACAAAGAACAGCAGGCTGTCCTGTGCATTTTGAGAGGTTTCAATGCCTCATAGGACCTTCCCATGGATGTAGGAGCCTGATACTCATGGAATAGGTCCTTGATTATATGTATAATATGATTTCTAGCTTGACAAAGCAGGAGGAGTGCAAATGGGCAGGTGATCACCGTTGAAAGTCAGAGATTACATGTGGAAAGAGCATTGAAATGGTGGCTCAGTTGTAGCAGCAGGAGATCGGCCTTAATAAGGTGATGGTTTTATGTTTGCTGAGGGTTAATATGGTCAAGGACATGGTGTTAGACCTTTGAACGAGGTCTGGAAGTGATTGGAAGTGGGAGATCTAGCAATCCCTAGGTTTTGAGGCCTAGAGAGGGGGGTTTTGTATTTAAACATGCAAATGAGCAAACCATTGGTTGAAACCTTGAAAATCCTTCATTTTTAATCCTTTCCTAAGACTGTTTTTAGGTTTGGAGTGAGGGGGATAAGTATTTGATAGAGTTCCTTTGTAAAGTGGGTGGATTAGGCCCCGCAGGAAGACAACCGGGTTCTTAGGACAGTCATATTTCGTCCAAAACAATAGTATATGATTTTGAAGTATGTTGTAGAACTCAATAGAGGGTACTTAGATCAGTCATTAGTTTTTGGAGTGCTTTGGGAAAGTTTGGAGAAAAGTACAAATTAGTCGTTGCACAGGGCTACAAGGATTAGGCCTGGTTAAGGGGAGTTGTCAAGAACCGGTCAGAAAGGTGCATGAAACCTATTGAATCTTGTTGTTTGGGGTAGTTTGAGACCCTAGAAGGTACAAGAATTCATCTGAGAAGTTGGAATCCAAATTTGAGCCCTTTGGTGGAGTTTAAGGCAAGGAGAAGACTAGAGAAGCCTTATTGGTTGAAGCCACAAGTTATTTGAATCTTTTGATCTTGTTAGATTACCATTGGAGACCTGACACCTCTGCATCAATTACAACAACAAAATCCAGAAGAGGAACAACAAGATCAGCAACAATAGCAAAATCCAGAGCAGCTACCTGAGCAACAACAACAGCAACAAAGAGAAGTAGAGACAGACAAACCTCATGAGGAGGTAATTGATGAAGAGAAAACTGCAGAGGGCACAAAAGAGGTTCCTACATGGCTAGAAGGAGAAATAAGGAGGGAAAAGAAGGAAATACAGTTAGCTCCAATTGATATTAAGAGCTTATTAGGAGAAAAGACAACTCCAAGGAAAGAGAAAAGAAAAGCTAGGACAATGTCAGCAATCCAGAGAGGTCCAGATGGATCAAGAACTCTAAACCTAGCTATACCATAGAAAGAAAAACCAAAAGGTGAAATAGCCTTAGAAGAATATAAGATATTAAATATTGATCTTGGGCATTCAACAAGAGAACAGCACCTCCATGAATGGGAGGATATGCACTAGGTAACAACTAATATCCTAAGAAAGGATAAAAATAAATTGGGAAATTTAAAAGGACACATTGTCCAGCTGTAGCAATTCATTAAGGGGATATTTGATCCCAATGCCACAGTTCTTGATTTACCTACTAACATAGCAGTAGTGTCCAAAGAGGAGATAAAAGATATGGAAAATAAAAGGTTTAAAGCTAATATTTTTGATGAGTGGTTTAATGATTTCATGCAAGAAGGAAAGAAAATAATAAAGCAGGTTGTGGAAAGCTAGAAGATATGTTCAGAAGAGAAGAATAAATGTATGATATTCATACATAATTGCCAAGTCCGAAAAGAAGAATGCAGGTCAGAGATTGGGCAGTTGATAGAAATGGAAAGAAGAGCAGATGAATTAATTCATGAGGGAGCACTTAGTGTTGCATTGACGAATAAATTGCCAGGAACAATAATGGAACTTCAATTTGAGGAAGATAACCTTAAAAGATGTACAACAATTATACAGGAGTTAGAAGAAAAAGCAGAAGACATGATAAAAATGCATAAAAGGATCATAGAAAGACTCCTACAACATGAATGTGTTGAGATGCCAGCATATGATTTAAAGAGGGCCTTAATAGAATTCAAGGCCATATTCACACCCTGTATAGAAAATCCTGATGCAATCCTCAGTAAGCAAATGATAGATACATTAATGGAAGAACAGGCTAAAATGAACAAATACAAGAAGAAAAGAGAAGGCTCAGAGAATGAAGAGAAGAAGTTGAAGGAAAGGGTGGTGATGCAAGAGTATATTTTGGCAAAAAAGTCCAGGAGCGGACCGCACCTTTGTAAAAGGTGTAATTGACAATTTCAAAAAATATTTGAAAAAGTGAGAGGGCAAACAAGTGTAAAGTTTTTTGAAAAAGGTCAAGTAAAGATGCCTTGGTGGGAAAGAGTCAACAAAGAGAAAAGGGAATCTTATTTTGTAAAGATTCCAATGGCATCCTTTGAGTGAGGGAAAAGATGCCAAATAGATATTTTGGGCAGACGGTTAGAAACAAAAATACACCGTTGATCAGAAATAGAAGGATCTCAACCGTGGATTAAGGTAGTAGCCGTAGCCATTTGAAAGTTCAAATTCTATATAAGAGACATGGCTACTTGTATATTATATACACAGGGATTCGTAGAAAATAGCATAGCAATTGTAATTTGTCTGAAACTTTGAATAGAAGAAATATTTTAGCTTAGAGGAGGTTGCCTGTGTCTACATTAAGGAACGTGTGGAAACATCCAGCTTTCTTACTGTATCTATAAAGCATTGTAAGTTTTGTGAATTTTGATTAATAAAGCTAAGAGTCATACCTACATTGTAAACCATATATGGCTATGTGTTTTGAATATAAATGAATCTGGAAGTCTGCGTTTATTTTCTGAGTGTCTTCTAGCTCTTCTTTACATTTGAAATAGTTTCTCTTAAAGCTCGCAATCTTGAATGCTTGTTTGTGAAAATATTTAGGACATTTGCATTTAATGATTTGATCTGCTGAGTTAATTGAATTTGCTATAATCTTTACCATGTGCATAACAGAGCATTTAGATCCTATAGCAAGTGAAGTTGAATTGGAATTTTTCTCTAACTTTTCCCAAACTTTGAAATAATTAACTGAAACGCAGAAATCTTAAAGAGATTGTCTAACATTTGAAGGAATTGAGAACAATTGAATTGATATTTGGCAATCTTTATACATATTCGAAAAGAAAAGCCTGTTTTAGCATAAAATCATTCAAAGCTTTGATATACAGTAATAGGTTTGTGTAAAGGAATGAATAATTTGATGATATTTGCAACAATTTGCATAAACAAAGTCCAGTAAGCAATCAATCACCTTAAATCACATAAGGCCCCTTGCATATTATAGCTTCATAGTAACCTACTGAACTATCTAATAGGTCAAGACCTTACTATACGGAAACTTGGGATTAAGTAATCTTAACTGATTTCTTTATATCTTTCAAGATAGTTAGGTTCATTTATGAATTTTAACTTTTGTTATGACTATGTAAAAATAATCATCAACAGGTTTCTCCTTCTGAAAAGAATAAAAATCTTCCTTTGCTCTAATTTTCAAGCACCCTTCATGGTTTTATGGCAGTGTCTTCCATTTTATATGACTTGACCCCTGCATTTTGCAAAACACAAAGAAGAAAACACCCTGTTCTTTTGGCTTGGCCTCACATAGTTTTTGTGTCTTTCTCATTTTGAATAAGCTTGTTTAGCATGATCAAGTTTCAATCTCAGCTCTTCAATACTTGATTGAGATAACAATAGACTTTGCTGCAAATATTGAACTTCAGACACGGGGGTAGAAAAACAGTCAAAGACTCTTCTATTTTCATTTGCTTGAGATTCTAATTCCTCTTCACGAAGATGTAATAACATTTCTTGTTCCTACATCCTATCTTGGAGTTTCTAGATCGAACATGCCTTATGTTTCTAACAGTCATTTTTGTTGGCTATTTTCATGCATCTGTGATGTTCTTGGTGTATTGCTGCAACTATAATGATGATGATCGTTTAAGCTTTGTTGTTCTTCTATGTTCATGACTATCTCATTTGCAACTGTAGCAGCCTATATATATAGATGAAACCTACACATACTGTTCTCTTGTAGGTATATATGAACATTGAAACTTATGCTATGAGGTTTTATGCTCATATCATTCTGTATCCATTTGATATGTCCTTCATTTGCTCATTGTGATAGTGGCTCATTCACATGTTCTGAGGCTCACTGTATTTCCTATATATTGCACCAAATGTGTTCTCATACATACTATATTCAATGATTATGGTTCCTTCATTTATCTTAGTATTGCATGGACATTTCTGAGCATGGCATCATCTATACTACTCATCAGTTGGATCATTCATGCATTCACATGGCTGAAGCAATATTATTTATGGGATTGATGTTATTCAAGGTTGAATTCATTGTTACCTATTGCATACCTTCATGTGCTATCTCCTCACAAATAAGCACTATTTACCATGATCTCCTGTAGCTTCTTGATAGATACACTTTTGGTCTTTTTTGGCTGTTTCATGCATTGAACAATAACTTCATACTTCATTAACAACAAAAAGATAAAAACCTATTTCATTGTTTCTCAATCCCATCCTTGATAAAGAAATGAATGAGTCATCTGTGTATTATCCCTTGTGTACAAATATCATCAGGAAAGTACCTTTTATGTTGGCACTGAATATTCTTTGATCAGTACAAGATTGTTGTCCTGAGCATGTGAGTGCTTATACTAGTGAAGGTTGCCTTTTGTCATGGCCTTCATTTGTATTGTTTCTTCATCTGTAAAGCTACATGATGAGAATATACTATTTCTCCTAAGTACCTTGAATGCATACAAATGATAATGTGACAGCAAACAGATGTAATAACATCATGATGTTGACAATGCCTTTACTCAGTTTCATACATTATTAGGCTGCCTTGGATGAGATCAATGCTCATTTATGGTTCTCACTTCATCACAATTGTACTAATAATCATGAATGGGAAATGAGCTTGAAGCTCATACACTCACTTAATGTGGTACTCCTTCAGTTGAATATTGTTCTATTTTAGTATTACTATCAATCCCCTCTTAAGGTTCAGGAGCAGCATGTTGGGCTCAACCCTTGTGGGAGCCCACTTTGTACCACATGCGATGATGTCTTCATAAATGAATTAGTAACATGATTTCACCTATACCTATATAGGAAACAAACATGTTAGATGAAAACAATGAAGCTCAATGCTCCTGTGGTACTTTATTTTTTAGGATTTCTTGCATATATCTAATGTTCGTTATCTAATTCAATACATCATAGGCAATGCACTATATTCTCTATTGGTATAGTACATAGTGGAATTCATATCCTGAGCTCTAACAACTTCTTCCATCACAACGCGGGTCCACTCAAAATCAAGAGCAAGGATGGAGCAGCTACAATGAAGACCAACACGGAACACAACAGGTAATGATGGATATGTTTTTCATTATATGCTTATTTTATCTTTCCATCTTCAGTTGTATAGTGCATTTCCTAGGTTGTGTTGGCTCAGCTATTCCCATGGCTTGTGTGGGACACTTGGTCTCTCTTTTCTTTCCAGTGAATATGCAAACAACACTTTTTGCAATCTTGTACAATTCTGTATATATTTCTTGCAAAATGTATGCAACATTGTGAAATGAATTAATCATTACATAATTGAATGAAAGCAATATTGTTTTATCTCTTGTAGTCTCTTTCATGCTGTAAAACACTGAATTACAAATTGAATGCTTCCCTTTATGAAACACATTGCACTTAAAACAACTAAATTCCTTTTTCCTAAATTTCAATATGTGCAAAGGTTTAAGCAAAGCAGAAATGAATTGAAATCTTTTACCTTAAAATGAACATAAGTTGTCTCATCTTTGCCAATTTGTACTGTAGTTGAGAAATTGGTAACACCTATAAAATTGAAATTAAACACTATTAAAAAAATAATATACTACTTAGTGGATTTACAACTTGCCTGTTTGTCAAACCAAGACACGATAAATATTCATTATTCTTGGCCACTTTGTCTCTACAAAAGCACTCATAATCTGTCACTAAAATTTTAGCATTATGATCACTATCATCTAATTTGCACCTTACAGTCCTTTTCCTCATTTCCTGAAGTCCAAATAAATAATAATTCATAAATCAACAACTTGAATAAGTAAAACTTTATTGAGTTGATAAGTTGATAACTGTTGACTTTCCAATCCGTTGATAACTGCAAATGGAAACTTAAAATAGAATTCAATTTACAAATTAAAAAGAATTTGTAGTCAAAAACCAAAACTGTATGATTGCTTCAAAGTGGCTACCTTTGGAAATTGTTTCAATAGATGGCTCCGAGAACATGGAACTAAACCCTACTCCTAAAACTAACAAGTTGATTTGTTTTTCTTTTTATGTATATGATTGTCTGATTGTGAGTAATTTGTGAAAATAAGCCCAACTCTAATCGGTGTCAATCCTAGGGTTTGGAGTCAATTCCTTACAAATGCAGATTACTTCTCTTAAGCATCACAAATATGCAGATTCAAAGGATTTATTATGTTCCTATCTTACAGAAAATAATCCAAGAATAGGTATTTCTAGCAACTCTTCTTACAGATATCCGTATTGCAAAAGACACCTCCCCATATCTAATTTAGAGAATTTTAATCTATTCCTTCAATAGAAGCAGTGAATCAGACATGCAATATAGAAAATGTATATTCAAGAATTCAGAAACCCTTAGTATCCTCATTGAAAAGAGAAATGCAAACAACATAGGAGACACTTGATGGAAACACATGCTCAGAGGCATTTTTCATATATTGAAATCTGAAACTGATAAAATGCTTATTGAGAACATATATTCAACATGCAATAAATTAAAACTTACAACTCAAAATTGAAATAGACAGCAACTTAAACAAGACAACTTCAATTGAAATAGACGTGGCTAACAAAGATTAAACTTATTGGTTTTACTTGCAGAATCTTGGAATTTCAGTATTTCTTCGACCAAGTTAGATGACTGGTAACTTAGGCTAGGTAGTCAACAATGGTTTATAACATAAAGTAACAACATGACTGCAAGACTTAGGGTTTTAAGGGGAAAAAAGAAGACAATTGATAAAAGCTGACTCAAAACCCTAAAACCTAGATAGGTACCACCACATATAACCAAAGTTTAGGTGAAAAGCTAACCTCTTAAGGTGACAGGCTAGTTAAGGTGACAAAATGATGCAGGAGCATCCAGGGTGTAAGAGTAATCTTGTATCAACCAGACAAAATGATGCAGGAGCATCCAGGGTGTAAGAGTAATCTTGTATCAACCAAAAAAAATATTTCTTTTCAATAAGGGCTAAATTTGGCAGGGTTACTATTTTTGGTAAGTTTGCATTTGTGCATGGTTGGATATAAAATCTTACACAGACCTCTAGAATGGTGAATTGAAGCTAATGGTGAAGAAATCACTTCGATATCATTTATCATTTGTGAGATATTAAAATTTCAAATTCCAAAAATCCTATTGAAATATTCAAAGTCAAATTTGAAGCACTTAGAGGCTCCGGATGGGCCCAAAATTTGGTGGGAAAGTTATGGCCCCGTGAAGTTGACCTATTTTTGGAGGGAGATGCAAATTTTGAAATTAAGCTAGTGGCCGCCAAAAAGGGCTATATATGACCATTTCTGGGAACCCTTGGGGTAGTGGAATTAAGGGGGAAGGTGTAGAGTCAAGAAATGACAGGAAAATAGAAACCCTAGTTGATTGGGGTTACACAAGGCTGAAGATTCTAGAGTCTTGAGAGAGGGAGCTGTAATGTGTTGCAGCCTGTAAGGGATTCATCCTCTGATTGTATGTGAGCTTCTGTAATGTAATGTTTTTCCCATATTAATAAAATATCATTCTATTTTCTATGTAAAATTTTTGTTATTGTGTGTTTTATGATTTACCCCCTTCATCACAAAACATCATCATAATAATATGTATTACCAGCAAGATTAGAATCTTGATTACTCGTGTCTACATATGCTTGATTTTCTTCCTCATCCTCATCTATGACATGAAACACATTCTCTCTCCCAATCTCTTCATTGGTAATCAAAATCTCTTCTTCAAACACTGTATCGTCATCTTCATCCACTTCTTCGAGTGTTTCTTGTAAATTAACATATTGCCCATCAGGCATTATATCAACAACTTCCATGAATTTTTTTTTTGAACAAGACTCTATTTGAATGACATACGTCCATCATGGGCTTCTTACATCATCAATTAGAAATGATTAGTTAATTTGAAGAGGGGAAACATGCAACTCATCCATCTCTAATAAAAATTGTCATGTATTTGTATGTACAAATCCATACTCATCAAACTGTACTGCAGATGGTTTGATCCACTTACATTTTAATAATATAGGACTATTTTCACCAAAATCCACTTGAATAATTTCTTGGATGAATCCAACATAAAATTTCTTCTCAGTTTCATGAAGAAATTCAGAACTAACAACACAATCACAATTTGTCTTTCTTTTGTCTTTTTCTTCCATTCTTAAATGACTACCATAGGCCCACATTCCACTAAAACACATAGCCCATAAATGTGGATATTGTGAAAGCTCACTTTCCTCCATTGTTATATCTTGAACTTCTTTTGCATCACTGACTGCATTAGTAATCCATTCTTCAAATTTTGGAAAAGAATCACCTCCAATCAAATAATGACATCTACGCTTTTGAGGTCGATGTTGCATCCAAACTTGATTCTCTTCTTCATATCTTCTACATAGAATATTATCGTACAAATAGTAAAATTAATAATATAAATGTGTAAATGCAATTGAGTAAATAAATTATTTTGTAATTTTTTTTTACCTATGCCACTTATCAAATGAAGATGTGTTTTGAAGAATATAGGCATGTATCACACTTCTTTCTTGATATGATAGATTGAAGCTACATCCATTGTCTTTTAATACTTCACCTACAACTCTTTCATCTTTGTCATCATCCCATACATGTCGATTGACATTTTTAAAATCCTTCATATATTCTGTACAAAATCCCATGGCCTCTTGCATTGAATATCCCTCAGACATGCTGCCTTCTAGTTTTTCCCTAGTACGAACAATTTTTTTCAAAACCTTCATATATCGTTCTATCAGATACATCCATCTCATTCTTATTGGGTCACAATGCTCTAGTTCATATTCTAGATGTATCAAAAGATGCATAGAAATGTTAAATATTGTTGGTGGAAATTCTCATTCCAAAAGACAAAGGACTTCAACAACCTCCTCCCTTAAACTATCAAAGTTCAAAGGATCTAATACATGTAAAGTCATTCTCTTTAATATTAGGCCCAACCTTATAATTGTCGATCTTGGCCCCTTTGCCAAACTTGATATATTTACCACAATAGGTAAAATATTCTCAATTATGACATTATAGTCATGGGTCTTGAGGTCTCTTAAGCCATTAATGTTAGTTTGGCTTCTAATACTACTACTTACATATCTAGTGGGAAAGTGAGTCTACAACATCAACTATAAGAATTGTGCACAATGTTCCTTTGTCTAGACATAAGGAGCACTAGGTTTTCTATATTTTTCATCATCACATTTTTCAACCCAAAGATTTTGATGAATATTTAGTTGTCAAAAGTCTTCACATGATGAAATAGTATCAAAAGCACCAAAAGAGTTTCTATAATAACATAGGCTATATTTTTCGCAGTATGCATAAAGTCAACATTATGCCTAATGGCTATATCCTTAAAGTATGGAAACTTATAGAATATGCACAACCATTTTACACCGTATTCATTACATGGATCATATCTACTACCAGCAATCCCATAATTTTTAATAAATGACATTCTTTTTTATCCATTCTCAACAATGTAATCACCCATTATTAGCAATGGTGATTCACAATTCTCTTCTTGACCATTGAAACATGTTTTTTGTTGATGATATGGATGATCCATTTTAAGGTAAGCACGATGTCCACAATAAATACACTTACACAAACTTCTTGAGTGCCTCACAAAATCCTTAAAGTTGCAAGAAGGACATCCATGGTATCCATGAACACTAAGACCAAACAATGTGCCATATGCAAGAAGATCATGAATCGTAAACAATAAGGAAGCTCTTAAAGTGAATTTGATTGAATGACCATCACTTAAATATTAAATTGCTTCAATTCCTTTCCACAATTCCATTATCTCATCATATAATGGCTCTAGATAAGCATCGATTGTATCTGAAGTCACATATTTCTTTCATGGTATAATCAATGATAGCATTAAGAAAAATGGTTTAGTTGCTAACATTAGAGGCAAGTTATAATTTATTAAAAATACTAGCCAAGTTGACCAATTAGTACTTTGATCTGAGAATTGGTTCACCCCATCTAGAGCCAAACCCAACCTTATATTACAGGGATCTTAAGAAAAATCAATCCATCTGTTATCAAATTAGAATCAGGCACATGTCATTGTTTTCCATCGGTGCTCTTATTTTGGGCATGCAATTGCATAAGTTCAACAATGTCTCTGCACCTATACATTCAGAGTAATTGTGGGATTATCAGAAAGTGGTGAAGAACCTTTCTAGGAACCACATCTGATTTCAATCCTTGTCTATACCTCACTTCATGACATTTTAGACATTCACTCTCACCTGCAAGATTATTGTGAAATAATACACAACCATTCACACATTTGTGGATGCTTTCATACCCTAAGCCTATCTTAGTGATTTGCTTTTTTACATTAACTTCGTTTTGTTGGCAATGTGGAGTCAGGTGGTAACAACAAACTTAATAATGCCAATATAACTAATCTACACTCTCATTTGTCCAACCAAACACCACTTGCAAGTTAAGAATTTGAAGGATTGTTGTCAAATGACTTAACTTACAATTAGCATACACAGGATTTAAAGTATCCTCCATCAACTTGGCCCAATCATTGTTTAGACCCTCATTCAACATTTTATCAACTTTAAACCCTTCATCTAACATTGTTGCCTCTTCATCTATGTTTGGTGCCACTTCATCTATGTTTGTTGCCTCTTCATCTCTCACACTCTGCAATTCTATCATATCTTCATAATAATTGTAATCCCAAGGGCTTATACCAGTATGCCCATATCTTATCATATGTTGATAAATCATATTTATTTTTCTCACCTTTCCACCAAGATAGTCATTACATGGACATGGAAAATTTTCCATGTTCCTCTCATCGGCTACTCTCTCATCAAATGCATGGTATTGATCCGTAGTCAACCTTTGATGTTGATCCATCTATAATGTTCTACACATAGCAACAAAAATATTTTGGGGGAAAAAAATGGCAAACCAAAAGTTTAGGATTTTTTGAAAAAATCAGGAAAAAATCAGATTTAAAAAAAATGTAAAAAATTCTAGACTAAGAGACAAAAACTATTTTTTTTAAATTGAAAGGCATTTACATAGCAATAGAGTTATAAAGAGCAAATAAAATAGAGAGTTTAACAAATGAGTTGTAAAAAATAGATTTTTTTAGATTATATTCAAATTACTGATTACATTGCATTACACATCTTTCAAACTCAAAGCATTACTTCACATTGCATAACTAATAACTAGATGTTGATAGATGACAAAATTTCAATTACAATATAGTTTTTACAAAGTCGACCTAAGCAATTGTGCAATTACTTCACATTGCATAAATAATAACTAGGAGCAACTGCCAATTGCATTTTCTTGTTATGGCATTCCATGAGACCACATTTCTTTGAGGCATTTTTTCAAACAGTTCACTGTCTTGTCTATGCTACCACATTTTTTATACATGTCTACCAAAGCATTTTATCAAACAGTTCACTGCCTTGTTTCTATGGCTAAAATCCTAAAACAAGTGCTTTCGAACAAGCTATGGATGCTTGGAAAAAATCTATCAAATCATAATAGTAAGCAATAGCATAGACAAGGCAATGAACTTGTTGAAAAAATGCCTCAAAGAAACGTGGTCTCATGGTAATAGAATTCCATGACAATCAATAACAATTCACTTGTCATGGCATTCATCATGGCATTCCATCACCATGAGACCACATTTCTTTGAGACATTTTTTCCAAAGTTCATTGCCTTGTCTATGCTACCACATTTTTCATACATGCCTACCAAAGCATTTTATCAAACAGTTCACTATCTTGCTGCTATGGCTAAAAGCCTAAAACAAGTGATTTCCAACAAGCTATGGATGCTTGGAAAAATTTATCAAAGCATAATAGTAAGAAACAAGCTATGGTCTCATAGTTTTTTTTTTGCGTGAAAATCAACATGATTTTATTTGCATATTTTTGCAGGTTTTAAACGCATTTTTTTGGCAATTTTATTGTTTGAAATGGGGAAAAATCTTTGTGGCCACTTTTGTACATTTTTTAATTGTAGGATTCTTATAGTTAGTGAAAAAGGTAGTGTTCATAAAAGAATGGAAAAGATGTGTAGAGCCCTTGAATTATACCCGTACTGTGTAATGGCATTGAATCATTTAGCAAATCATTTTTTCTTCACAAGGCAACATTTTCTTATGGAACAGTTGACCGAGATAGCTCTTTTTTCAACTAACCACCATCTCATGAAATCTCATTCATATTATAATCTTACATGATCTTATCATAGTAAAGGTGATTATGACACCACTGGCTGGTACTACATGGCATCAGTCAAGGAAAGCTAAAGGCCACAAGATTTTGTGTTGCCATACTTTGGGTTGGGATAGGTTCAATTGAAGCTGGGAGATCTTAAGAGTTCTCTCTCAAATTTTGAAAAGGTTCTAGAGGTCCACCCTGAGAACTGTGAGAGCTTAAAAGCTACATGCCATATATATGCTCAACAAGGGTAGTGTTGTGTGGTTACACAACACGCCCCATTTTTACTTGGCAAAACAAGGACCCAACTTTTGGCTTGGCTTGTTTGTTCTCTGGCGGTCTGGTAAAAGTAAGTCAGGTGCATCATCATGTAGAGTCAGGATGAGGTAAGTCACCATTATGAGGTCAGTTTGTCAAATTTCGTATTTTATTTCTGTGACCTCATAGTTTGAAAGAGTATTAAAATTCATGCAGGTTTGTCTTTTACATCATCTTGATATTCCTCAGGATGTGAGAGTTATGAACGGTCAAAGTTTTGGTCAAACTTGATATTCGTAAAAGGAGGGATCATATATTTTTTATAACCTGTCATCTTTTTGAAGATCATAATCATATTTGAAACATCCCCTGATATGTCATGCGGCTCAAATATCTGGACGTCAACTTTAAGTGGTAGTAAGTCTTCCCCGTCAAGCGGTCTTTTGTATCTCGAGCGTCGTGTTTTTGAATGTAACCCGATATTTCTTAATATCCTCTTGACGCGAAATATCACCCTTAGCAAATATCCTGATGACGTCATCCAAACTGGATAAACGAAGAAGCAAACATGATGATGACATCATCATCACATTCATATTTCGACAGGATATTTTTCCAAACATGATCATGTTCGCCTAATATGACGATGATGTCATGATATATTTCCGATACAAAGAACGACTATCAGGATGACGTCATCCCGATATTCCAAAAAGAGACATGTAAGTTTGTCTCGTCATCATCATATTTTGAAACATCACCCGATACACCGAAATATCCTCCTGATGTACTAAACATAAACAAAGGTGCTTTTGTCACCTGAATCTTGTCGCGATAACAATTTCAATATGAGGGAGGAGGATGATATTGAAACTCAACCCGATATTTGCAAATATCATCCTGCCCTCATGATATCCTGTCATATGGATATCCCCCCGCTCCCGTTGCCACCATTATCATTTAATACGTGCAGACATGGTAGGTAGTTCCCGCCGATCTCGGAACCCAATGAAACACCTGGCAAGA
Organism: Cunninghamia lanceolata; assembly: GCA_027924645.1. Taxonomy (NCBI): domain Eukaryota; kingdom Viridiplantae; phylum Streptophyta; class Pinopsida; order Cupressales; family Cupressaceae; genus Cunninghamia; species Cunninghamia lanceolata. The sequence continues at coordinate 3,823,042 of BSBN01000430.1, read as the reverse complement.
TCCTGCGTTTTCACACAAATAATCAAGGAATGTAATCTAACTTGTCAGAGTTGCCCTAAGTGTACCCTAACTACGAGGTTAAAAGGTAATTCAACTACTATTTTCACATTTACCTTGTGATAAAATTGTTTTTACAGAGCACCAACTTCCATATATGCATACCAGCTACTGTTGCGTGATTTGAGCTCACAGACAGAGGGAAGGAGGTGATCATCAGCCAAATTAGGAACGTCATTGGCAATCCACTGGTATAAAAAAGAAATTTGCATAACTAGGTAAGTAAACGAAACCCTCATCATGTCATTGTTGTTCGGGTATGGTGATGTAAGTTTTGGTTTATGCATCCATATGATTAAGTAGTATTGAAAGAATTCAGTATGCATAGTGATCTTAATTGCAATATGTGTGCATGTGTGTATATCCATTGTGAGATAGGATTTTGTTAATTGCAGGTACTCATGGCCGACAAGCGGTACATTAAGTGTCAGGAAGAATTCAATAGGCCTATGTTCTCTTCTTAGAGGGGGGTCTTGTTCAAGTATGGAGCAATTACTGATACCCATCAGGGGAGCACCAATCTGGAGGCCTGGTCAGCTAAACTGAATGATGGGCATGACAAGAGTCCTGTGTTGGATGCAGTATTTGTGTCAGGAATGTGGAACACTGCTGGTTTCCCATATTCCATGGAATCTCTGGAGTTGGTTATAGAATGTGCCCGAAATTATAATCCTCAGACGAGGCAAGTGGTAAAGCATGGGAGGATATATGCTGACCTCTCCATCAAGGGTCTCTCCCAAACATTTGGACTGCCGTTGGGCAGTAAAGTAAAAAGTGTGGACCTGAGAAAGGCAGAAAAGGAGTATGAGGCCAAAAAGAAATTGGCTAGAAAGAACATGTATCAATGGCGAGCAGAGAACAACACATATCGTGCAGCGGCCAAACTCCCAGTGCACATGTTTAAATATGATTTGAGTGAGGAGTACCAGTATATGATTGCACTCCTGAATCGAGTAATAGGCCAACCTGATACTGGTAGTTTCAGGGATTGGATGTATGGAATTATAATGATGTGTCTGTATTAAACACCAAGCCACTATGGGGCCAAATAATAAGTGATGCTCTGCATGAGCAGCTGATGAACCTGGGAGGTTCAAATTGTGCATTTTATATGACATCTTACATTGTTTATTCTTGTGCTTATAGAGGCACTTTTGATGCCTTAGTTACAGATGGAAGGCTCACAGGCACAAATGCTGCATACATCTGGGATCATCATCCCCAGCTACAGAGAACCAACTACCTCAGAGACTACAAACTGGTCAATGATGCATTCTCTATGCATCTGGTAAGGACCATGGAAGAGGACAGAACAAAAAGATTGAGCATGGAGGCTCAAGAAGTAGTTTACAGGCATGGAGCCTGGTATATCCAGTTTGCAACCTTTTCTTACATAAGGGTTGAAGGTTTTGAGGAATATTCCCTCATGCTACCGAGGTATCCTACCGATGTAGTGATATTAATGGAATTTATCAGGCAGGGCTCCGTGATGATAAAGATGTACAAGGATGCCAAGAAGCTGCCACCAATTTTGTTCCCAGTCAGCATTGGCAACTATATGTGCCCTGATTCTGACAATATAAAGAAGGTGATGGTTACCCTGAATAAAATGAATTTGCAGCCTTTCCCAATAACAAGACCATATGATCCTTACGGCAGGATACAAAAGATACTAGGAAAGCCTATTCACCAGAGGCACCTAGAAGATTTTTGGGCTGACTGTGAAGATGAGGCAGAAGCCAGGAGAAGAAGGTATCAGAGGTTGACTCTGAACCAAATTAGGAATTTTGATTGTATCTCCCTTCCCCAACAATTGAAGAAGGATGATGGTAGGATAATGGCAGATGAATATGAACAGAAAAAGATATACAATGACACTATCTCTGCACCTGACCTCACCATGCAGGAAGATATATCTTTGGACCCATTCATTGCCAGGACCATACAGCTGACTCAAGCTTGGGTCGATGATCAGGTAGAGGCATTGAAAAAGAAAGGTGTTGCCATTACGATGGACAACAAAAAGAAGGGACAGGATATTCCTGGGGAGGTATATGATGACTTCCTGCTTGAGAAAAGGAAGACTAAGGGAGACAAGTTACCTCCACCACAACAACAGAGCAAAAGACCCCCAAGGGGTAAGAAAGTGGATAAACAACCCAAAGGGGTTATAATTGACAGGGCAGTGTTTACAGCTGAGGAGGCGGCAGGATCAGGATCAGAGACAGAATCCCCTCCAAAGAAAGAGAAGCCCAAGAAGAGTAAGACTGCTGAGGCTGGAATAACTGGGACCTTGGAAGTGGGTCAGTCCTCAAGGAAACCTGGAGAAGAGGATATCCTCATGGAAGAAGAGCCTGAAGAAGAAGAGGCTCCGTTAATAATAAAAAGAAAGAGGAGAGCTCCACAGGTGCTGGTCTCTACCACACCTAAGAAACAAAGAACCTCCATGAGAGGTGGAATAAGTGAACCCCCTACACTATTACAAGGGGTAGGTAGTGAAGTGCCGAAGGAACTTCAATATAATGTTCCACTTCCTACCATAGTCAAGTTCAAAATTGAACTTGCAGAGGAGCAAATGAAAGAAACCTCTCAGACGCAAGCAGAAGGACATGTCTCGCTTGATGAGACAATAAATTTGTCTGATGATGAGGTAGTGCAAGATGTGGCTACACAGAAGATGGAAACACTTGCTACTGATATAACTATGACTCCTCACAAGCCTCCACTAGTTCAAACTGTGCTTGAGGAGATGAAACAAGCAGAAGAAGAGCAAGAAAAGAGCCCAAAGTAGGTGGCTCAAGAGATAGGGCTAGAAGCAGTGATCACAGAGGTGACAAGTCCTATAGTGGTGGATCTGATAGAGAAATAGGATGTAAGTCCTGAACAGCCAGCAGGATCACCTGATAAAGGCCACCCAACAGAAGAGATAGAGATGGCAGAGTCAGAGGGCCATGCTCTTGAGTTAGGCCAACAAAGTCCACCTGACACATCAGAAGAACCTGCTATAGTAGAGGTTCAGGAAGCAAGGGCTGATGAGAAGAAGGAAGCACTAGAGGATCCAGCTGCCAAAATATAAGAAGTTGATAGTGCAGGCTCAGAAGAAGTAATAGCTGCAGAACAATCACCAGCACCTTAGGCAGGATCCCCAGTATCTGGTGAAGTGGATAAGCAACAAGGGGAAGAATTGGGAACAGATGAAGTAATGACAGAAGAAGGTCATGATCATCATGATCAGCAAATAGATGCACCACAGGGTTCCCCACACCAAGAAGATGCTCCCCTAGAGAAGGAAATTCCTCAACAGGAGGAGGTGCCGCAAAATCAACAACAAAGCGAGCATCAAGAAGAAGAAAAGGAAAAGTCACCATCTCCACAACATCTATTGATAGAAACGGGAGATATGGGTGATTATCATGATGATGCTGAAAAACATGATCAGGTACCTCCGTGGTTAGCTAAAGAAGTGAATATTGAAGAGGAGTTTGAAATTCAAGAGTTCGACATCTCCACCTTGTTCTCCGCCGATATAATGAAACCTAGGAGGAAGGCCAGAATGACATCGGCCATCAAAAGAGATCCGGCAATAGGGAGAAGGACCGCACAAATTGCCATACCTGCGGTGGAGAAAGAAAAAGGTAAAATCACTGTGGATGAATTTCAAATCAGCACAGTTGGTTTGGGCTTTGCCAATGAGGACCAAGAAGGTCAAGAAGGCAAAGATATTATTGACTCTCTAATTCAAAAGGTGAAAAGAGAGAAGGAGAAGAATAAGCAACATAAAGAGCACATTGCTCAGTTGCATGCCTATATCAAAGGGCTGACCGATCCTGATGATACCACAACTGAATGTGCAGTTCCATTGACTGCCATTTCTCAGGAGGAGGTAAATAAATTGGACCTCATGAAGCATGAGGCGTCCATAATAAGGAAATGGATGTCATCCACATTGGATGATGCTGTAGAAATAATGAAAGCCTCTCTGAAGAGGTGGAGCATTTTGAGCGACTCCAAGACTAAGGTGGATAAATTACAGATGCAGACTGGGAAGAGGTCTTACAAGCTGGAGAGAGTCCTAAGCCTTTTAGGGGAAATAAAGGGGATAAATCCTCAACTACTTATCAGTAAGCAGGTATTGAACAGTAATACCGCATTATTGATAGATATCTGGTACAAGGACATTCAGTTCAAATGCGGAGTCCTCAAAAGATGCAATAGTAAGCTGAGGGATATCAGCATGAGGCTACGGGATTTGATGTCTGAAGAAGCAGTGATATTGGAAGCATTAGAAGGCAAGGTGGAAGGTAAAATAGAAAATCAAGATGAATAGTCTACCATCAAAGCTGTACACAGCAACTTCCAATTAGAGATAGATGGTCCACCTGTCCACTTGACTGAAGAACTTATAGATAAAATAATGAGGATCAAGGTCCAGATGGAGAAATATAGAGAAACACTGCAGGATCGGAAAAATAAGCTGGATAACAGCAGAGATAAATATGAAGCACATAGGCATGCCATCATCAAAGCAAAAACTCAAGATGGTGGAGGGATAGATCAAGTTGTGCATTCTTATGAGTAGGTCCGCAGTAGTATGCAGCCCCATATGCAGCAACATCATCATCAGGATAGTGAAAGTTCAGGAAGCGACGCACATGATGATGACCCGCATGAATCAGCTGAGGAGCATGATGAAGATACATCATGAAGGGGATAGTAGCATAAGTAGTATAGATAGTTGCCAGCTGGCAACTTGTGCCATTTTGTAAAAGTTGACGAAGTCAGATGAATCGTGACCGTAGATCTGTATTGATAAATCAAGATCGTAGATCTTTTTGTAACGGATTCCTCACCTTATTCTATAAAAGGTGGTGGAATGCCTTATTTTAAACATTCGAAACTTAATTGAAATCTGTTTGCTGAAATATTCAGGGCTCATTTCAAAGCTATTGTATATGTACATGTCTGTTGCATACTTAATAAAGGAGAAGAGTATTTCGATTACAAATCCTAGTAAATCTTGAGTAATCTGTGTCTGAATTCTGGATATGTGCTTTGATTTGCTGCATCCCTTGGAGTGCTCATCATGTTGCATGTATTGTTTTCATTCATCATCCTCTAAAGTTTGCATCAACTGTATCTAGCTGTGGAATATCCTAGTGAACATATGGTTTGATTTCTTCTCCTCATGATAGTATCAAGTATGTATGTGGATCAATAGCTAAAGGTTCAACCTTAAATTGAAGTATTTCTTTTAGTTTTTTTTAATTTCAGAGCATTTCATCTCCATAATTGTAAATAATTGATAATCTTAAGCAAATAATACAAATATGCAGACATCTTGTAGATAATCATAAATATTTAGCATATTTGAATACAAAGCATGTAGAACTGAAAATATCATGCAAAGATTGAGGTATTTCCACATCTTCTCATCAAATAACTGCATAATATAACTTCTCTGTAAAGAATTTCTGCAGGAATGTCATGATGATGATAAAATTCCACGTAAGACCCCAAAATGGAAACAACAACTCACATTAACCTCTGAGTGCCTTTAGACGATTAAGACCTAATCACCGAAGACTTGGGATCCTGAATTCTTTAAACTCATAGTATCTTTCAAGATGAATAAAGGTTAATGTGTACTTTTATTCTATGTTTGTTTGTGATCAACATCATGACCAACAGGTAGGCAGAGAAGGTGTTAGGACCATCCAAAATTCACCTAGTTCCACTTGGTTTCATTCACTTTTCTTTCCATAAAATTCATCCTAGGAGTCCATATTCCTTAAATACAGTTATTCTAGGAGTCATTCATAAGCATCCCATATCATTTCCATGTGAAAGACATTTGTATTTTGATCATTGATGTGTTTTTTGTCTCTTACCACAGCCCCATAATACATTCAAATAGCTTTGGCAGGTGTGTGGGAACCAAACGAAGTGAGAAGACAGTTACCACTTCCCTACAGCATGCAGGAACTTCACTTGCGGTGTTGTGGTATATAGAGACTAGCTACTGCGGCCCCGCAGAGGTCTCAAAAGTAATTGGTGTGCTGGTGGAAAGAGTTTGAGTAGCATATAATATTTCACTACGATCCCGCGACAAACAAAATATTGACCTGCGGTGATGCAGTAAGAGAAAATAGTAAAGGTTCATTGCAGCCCCGTGATGGACAACAAGATAACTGGTGGTATGGCGGTAAGAGCTAAACCAATAGATAATACATACCGCAGCCCTGCGACAGTTTAGAGAAGGTCTTGTGGGCTAGTGGTAAGTGGTAAAAGTAATATAAAGTATGTCCTGCGCTCCTGCCATAGACAAATCCAATGCTTGTAGTGATGCAATAAATAGTGAAGGGATGCCAAAGGATCCCACAGTCTTGCAATGGTCAGATCAAAGGTTGGTGGTAACGCAGTATGAGGTATAAGGGGTAACATGTATCTCACCATCTCACGATGATGCGGTAAAGTATTAAATACTGAAATGAGTATATCACCACCCTGCAGTGGTTATCATTGATGCTTGCGAGATTGCATTTATTGATGAAAAGACTACAAATCTTGAAGTGCCTATCTAGCCATTGGATTAGACCAAATCAACGGTCTGTGGTTGAAAGACTTGAATGCTGAGATTTGTCAATTTTGTGGCATGAACCAGAGTAATGGTGAAATGACCAGCTCCATAACAGACTAAAATTTGGAATTTCTTTGTATTTCATCATTCAAGCAAATTCAGTGGTGATTGTAGACGACGAATTCAAGCTCTGTGTGTGCACTTTGGCCATCTTCCAACTAGGTAAGTCTGCCTCATCACTTTCTTCATAAAAGTTGGTATTTAGTTTGTGCTTTGTTTCAACTGGTTTGGTAGAGCAAGTGACTATCAAAACCCTAGTTCATAAAAGTGTCAAACTATGGCACCTAAGAAATCTAATTTTGCAAGTAAGAGCACTAAACCCCATGTTCCCAAGAAGTGGTCCCTTCAACAGTCACTATTGGACATTTTGCCAAATTCAGTTGATAAAGGGTATAAGAAACTATTCAAGGATGTAGCAAAGGGGTGTCGGGATGTTAGAGTCCCTATCTTAGGATGGAATCTTTTTTGGTATTTTTGTGAAAAGCAAGATGGATAGGGACCGGTTGCAAACCCATGAAATTTGAATTTGGCTAAGCTTGTGGTGCCAAATGTATTCATTGATGTGGATTTGATCAGGATATTGGCATAGCACTATCATCTAGCCACCAAAAATGTCAGGTTACCAAATGGGTCACCATTAGTGGTTGTGGACAGAAATGCTTGATCATTGATTGCTTCATGCTCAACAAGCAAGCCCTCACAAAAGTTGACTTGAAGAAGAGTGCAAAAGAATATACCAGTTTGAGAAATACACATAGGAGTGATGAGTTGCCCATGTACCTGAGGAAAGGGGCCAACAATAGTAGGATTTCAATCCCAACCACTGCAGTTGAGCCTTTTCCAGTTGATGACTTTGCTATGTATTTCAAAAGGACATATTTTGCTTTGTGTTAAGTGATAGGAATTGATGCCCAAGATAGAATGCTAGTTGGCATGATGATGATGGCCATGAGAATACAGAACCCAGAGGTTAATGTTGAGTATGATTTTGCATCATTTATTGAGAAGAAATTACATGACAGTTTTTTGCAAATAAGGGAGAACAAGACACATATGGAGTTCAAATATTATTCTTTGTTGTGTCATTTAATTTTGTATCAGAACAGAAGGAAGTGGCCCAGCAGGATGGACTTGAACATGATTGATCAAAAGAGACAGAGATTGCCTACACAGTGCTGGTATTGCAAATAGGACACTCATTGTCAAAACTGTAACTATGTTGTGTTCCATGATGATTTCTCTGTCAGAATAATGAATTCCCTTGGTTGCCTTTCTCCTAGATTGACCAAAGAGGTCAGAGAAATGTTGAGGCCTCTTGTTCATAGGCTAGAACAGGGTCACAAACATAACTTTGCTGATTGGTATTTATTGCCTGACCATACTATAATTAGAGTATATGGGTGTACTCAGCCACCCCATGTGTTGCCAAAATTTGTGCCAAATAGAATTGCTTTTCTTGAATTCATGTGGCAGATGCTCTGGATGGAGAAATATGTGATGAAAAAATAAAAGAAGGGCACATTTCTTCCAGATTCCATTATGTTTGGTGAATGGTCCATTGGCGCAGATACCTTAGAGGAGTTGCAAGCCTATTTGAAGGCTAAATACTCTTTGAAATCAGGGACAGAAAGGGTTTGTGATCCAGACGGTCACATGAAGTTTGTTAGACAAGTCATCCTTACTAGGATGGGGATATCCCATCAAATCAATTTTGATGAGGATGTGATAAGAAATTGTGTCACTTTTGAAGAGGTATATAATAGGAAAAGAAAATGGGAAACTTTGAAGAAGATTGAGGATGACAAAAGAAAACAAAACCCTAATTTTTTAGGATTTTTTGTTGAAGAGAAGGACCCTTTGAAAATAATAGATTTGATAATTGATAATTTTGAAAGAATATATGACAAGTTTGAGAAGCATCCTACAAAGGCTACCAAGCTCCTTGTCAAAAAGCCAACATGAGTTGTGATTAGAGAACATGCTCCAGATGCAATGTCAGTACAAGATCCAGCTATTCCTAAATCACCACCTACCAAAAGGCAAAAGAGTGATGATATTTCTCCACTGGTTCCATATGAAATGATTGAAGTAGTTGGTGACATTGAGGAGGTGATCAGCATTTTGGGGCATATGGGAGAGGAAGAAGAAGTTGATCAACCTCTTGTTGGTCAAGAAACAGAAGCAAAGAAACTAGAAGCAAGAATGGATGAACAGGCACAAGGTGAGCTTGAACTACAAGAAGATGAAAGGGTTGTGGCTTCTATGAGGTTCATTCAGGAAGATGATTTCATCAATACCCTAGAATTCAAAGATTTTTGCTCAAACTGAAGATAAAATAATTTGAAGAAAGGGTGGAAATAAAGAAAATGGGTGCTAATGAATCTCATCATGATCAAATTGTGACACAAACTTTCAAGGATTCAAAAAATGATGAAATAAATGTCAACCCTGATGAGGCTAGACAAATGGTTTTGAAGAGTAATATGCTAATCATCCCTATCCTTGAATTGAAGAAAATGTTTTTGTTGGACCTTGAGCGAGAAATCAAGATGACCCCATAATGGTTTCTGAGTTTGATTATGAGGATGGTGTCAGTGGTTGTGGGTTTAACCCAAAGACAAAGACTCTAGCAATGTGGGCCACATAGAAGAACACCAACAAGCCAAGATTGCTTGATGTATGTAAGGACCTGACTCCTTATTAACAAAAAAATACTAAACTCTAAATTTGAAAATACCAAGGAATTAAAAATTTTGATCTAACAGATGCAGGAAATGTAGATTCATGAAATCTTACTATTAATTCTAAGAAGGCCTTAGTGCATGTTATAGATGTGAGATAAACTTGAGTTTAGTTTTCTAAAATCATCAAGTCCTGAAAAATCACCAATTTTAAATCTAGTGAAGAGAGAGTACATTATGAGAGAAGGTACATTACACAAGATAACTTATAAGAGAAATGGATCACACATACCTTAAGTTCCTCGTTACATCCCGCATTCACTTCTGACAACTTGCTTCCTCCCCATGTGACTTGTATCCTTATCATCTTCATGAAACTAAGTAGACAATCTCATGTTAACATGACTCATAAATCACTACACAAAAACTTTAAAAGAACACCCTATATCTAGGGGACCTGAGTACTGAGGGCATCCTTCACAATCCAGATTGTCTACATACCCTATATCCATGGGATCAAGGCACCCTTCAGATGTGACTGACTCAGTGGTATGCGAATATGTAGTTCTATCTTGTACTATGTTAGATGCAACTGTGAGCTGGTATGCAACCCTTTCTAGGGTGATCCCCTACCCCAGACAGTTCTTCATCGACTTCCACCCACTCAGGTGAAACAGGGATAGAATTAAATCCACTATCACGACCACCCAAAAGGGGTGTATGTGTCCACTCAAGGCATTAAGTTTACCTAAGGCAAGTTTATCTCCAAGTTCATGTACTATTTTTACATCACAAGGTTTCTTACTAGATCTATTCATGATATCCCTAATCCTTTTTGCGATAATACTTGTAAGATCAAACTATACTTCAATACCCTCACGTTGCATATAAAATCTAAGCACATAGGGAATACTCTATGATTTCTAAAATTCTATGAGCTTCAACCTCAAGGGTTAAGAAATATATCGATTACTGAAGAGAAGAAAATGATTATTTCTAAATGTCAATGATTATGACATAGCTATGTCTATAATCCCATTTAGTCAACACTGGGAGATAAAGGCCTCCAAGATTACTACTATCACCTAACTAGACTCTAGGTTATATTTCCTCAAGGAGAAAACATTTATCATGTCATCATGAAGGGGATAGTAGCATAAGTAGTATAGATAGTTGCCAGCTGGCAACTTGTGCCATTTTGTAAAAGTTGACGAAGTCAGATGAATCGTGACCGTAGATCTGTATTGATAAATCAAGATCGTAGATCTTTTTGTAACGGATTCCTCACCTTATTCTATAAAAGGTGGTGGAATGCCTTATTTTAAACATTCGAAACTTAATTGAAATCTGTTTGCTGAAATATTCAGGGCTCATTTCAAAGCTATTGTATATGTACATGTCTGTTGCATACTTAATAAAGGAGAAGAGTATTTCGATTACAAATCCTAGTAAATCTTGAGTAATCTGTGTCTGAATTCTGGATATGTGCTTTGATTTGCTGCATCCCTTGGAGTGCTCATCATGTTGCATGTATTGTTTTCATTCATCATCCTCTAAAGTTTGCATCAACTGTATCTAGCTGTGGAATATCCTAGTGAACATATGGTTTGATTTCTTCTCCTCATGATAGTATCAAGTATGTATGTGGATCAATAGCTAAAGGTTCAACCTTAAATTGAAGTATTTCTTTTAGTTTTTTTTAATTTCAGAGCATTTCATCTCCATAATTGTAAATAATTGATAATCTTAAGCAAATAATACAAATATGCAGACATCTTGTAGATAATCATAAATATTTAGCATATTTGAATACAAAGCATGTAGAACTGAAAATATCATGCAAAGATTGAGGTATTTCCACATCTTCTCATCAAATAACTGCATAATATAACTTCTCTGTAAAGAATTTCTGCAGGAATGTCATGATGATGATAAAATTCCACGTAAGACCCCAAAATGGAAACAACAACTCACATTAACCTCTGAGTGCCTTTAGACGATTAAGACCTAATCACCGAAGACTTGGGATCCTGAATTCTTTAAACTCATAGTATCTTTCAAGATGAATAAAGGTTAATGTGTACTTTTATTCTATGTTTGTTTGTGATCAACATCATGACCAACAGGTAGGCAGAGAAGGTGTTAGGACCATCCAAAATTCACCTAGTTCCACTTGGTTTCATTCACTTTTCTTTCCATAAAATTCATCCTAGGAGTCCATATTCCTTAAATACAGTTATTCTAGGAGTCATTCATAAGCATCCCATATCATTTCCATGTGAAAGACATTTGTATTTTGATCATTGATGTGTTTTTTGTCTCTTACCACAGCCCCATAATACATTCAAATAGCTTTGGCAGGTGTGTGGGAACCAAACGAAGTGAGAAGACAGTTACCACTTCCCTACAGCATGCAGGAACTTCACTTGCGGTGTTGTGGTATATAGAGACTAGCTACTGCGGCCCCGCAGAGGTCTCAAAAGTAATTGGTGTGCTGGTGGAAAGAGTTTGAGTAGCATATAATATTTCACTACGATCCCGCGACAAACAAAATATTGACCTGCGGTGATGCAGTAAGAGAAAATAGTAAAGGTTCATTGCAGCCCCGTGATGGACAACAAGATAACTGGTGGTATGGCGGTAAGAGCTAAACCAATAGATAATACATACCGCAGCCCTGCGACAGTTTAGAGAAGGTCTTGTGGGCTAGTGGTAAGTGGTAAAAGTAATATAAAGTATGTCCTGCGCTCCTGCCATAGACAAATCCAATGCTTGTAGTGATGCAATAAATAGTGAAGGGATGCCAAAGGATCCCACAGTCTTGCAATGGTCAGATCAAAGGTTGGTGGTAACGCAGTATGAGGTATAAGGGGTAACATGTATCTCACCATCTCACGATGATGCGGTAAAGTATTAAATACTGAAATGAGTATATCACCACCCTGCAGTGGTTATCATTGATGCTTGCGAGATTGCATTTATTGATGAAAAGACTACAAATCTTGAAGTGCCTATCTAGCCATTGGATTAGACCAAATCAACGGTCTGTGGTTGAAAGACTTGAATGCTGAGATTTGTCAATTTTGTGGCATGAACCAGAGTAATGGTGAAATGACCAGCTCCATAACAGACTAAAATTTGGAATTTCTTTGTATTTCATCATTCAAGCAAATTCAGTGGTGATTGTAGACGACGAATTCAAGCTCTGTGTGTGCACTTTGGCCATCTTCCAACTAGGTAAGTCTGCCTCATCACTTTCTTCATAAAAGTTGGTATTTAGTTTGTGCTTTGTTTCAACTGGTTTGGTAGAGCAAGTGACTATCAAAACCCTAGTTCATAAAAGTGTCAAACTATGGCACCTAAGAAATCTAATTTTGCAAGTAAGAGCACTAAACCCCATGTTCCCAAGAAGTGGTCCCTTCAACAGTCACTATTGGACATTTTGCCAAATTCAGTTGATAAAGGGTATAAGAAACTATTCAAGGATGTAGCAAAGGGGTGTCGGGATGTTAGAGTCCCTATCTTAGGATGGAATCTTTTTTGGTATTTTTGTGAAAAGCAAGATGGATAGGGACCGGTTGCAAACCCATGAAATTTGAATTTGGCTAAGCTTGTGGTGCCAAATGTATTCATTGATGTGGATTTGATCAGGATATTGGCATAGCACTATCATCTAGCCACCAAAAATGTCAGGTTACCAAATGGGTCACCATTAGTGGTTGTGGACAGAAATGCTTGATCATTGATTGCTTCATGCTCAACAAGCAAGCCCTCACAAAAGTTGACTTGAAGAAGAGTGCAAAAGAATATACCAGTTTGAGAAATACACATAGGAGTGATGAGTTGCCCATGTACCTGAGGAAAGGGGCCAACAATAGTAGGATTTCAATCCCAACCACTGCAGTTGAGCCTTTTCCAGTTGATGACTTTGCTATGTATTTCAAAAGGACATATTTTGCTTTGTGTTAAGTGATAGGAATTGATGCCCAAGATAGAATGCTAGTTGGCATGATGATGATGGCCATGAGAATACAGAACCCAGAGGTTAATGTTGAGTATGATTTTGCATCATTTATTGAGAAGAAATTACATGACAGTTTTTTGCAAATAAGGGAGAACAAGACACATATGGAGTTCAAATATTATTCTTTGTTGTGTCATTTAATTTTGTATCAGAACAGAAGGAAGTGGCCCAGCAGGATGGACTTGAACATGATTGATCAAAAGAGACAGAGATTGCCTACACAGTGCTGGTATTGCAAATAGGACACTCATTGTCAAAACTGTAACTATGTTGTGTTCCATGATGATTTCTCTGTCAGAATAATGAATTCCCTTGGTTGCCTTTCTCCTAGATTGACCAAAGAGGTCAGAGAAATGTTGAGGCCTCTTGTTCATAGGCTAGAACAGGGTCACAAACATAACTTTGCTGATTGGTATTTATTGCCTGACCATACTATAATTAGAGTATATGGGTGTACTCAGCCACCCCATGTGTTGCCAAAATTTGTGCCAAATAGAATTGCTTTTCTTGAATTCATGTGGCAGATGCTCTGGATGGAGAAATATGTGATGAAAAAATAAAAGAAGGGCACATTTCTTCCAGATTCCATTATGTTTGGTGAATGGTCCATTGGCGCAGATACCTTAGAGGAGTTGCAAGCCTATTTGAAGGCTAAATACTCTTTGAAATCAGGGACAGAAAGGGTTTGTGATCCAGACGGTCACATGAAGTTTGTTAGACAAGTCATCCTTACTAGGATGGGGATATCCCATCAAATCAATTTTGATGAGGATGTGATAAGAAATTGTGTCACTTTTGAAGAGGTATATAATAGGAAAAGAAAATGGGAAACTTTGAAGAAGATTGAGGATGACAAAAGAAAACAAAACCCTAATTTTTTAGGATTTTTTGTTGAAGAGAAGGACCCTTTGAAAATAATAGATTTGATAATTGATAATTTTGAAAGAATATATGACAAGTTTGAGAAGCATCCTACAAAGGCTACCAAGCTCCTTGTCAAAAAGCCAACATGAGTTGTGATTAGAGAACATGCTCCAGATGCAATGTCAGTACAAGATCCAGCTATTCCTAAATCACCACCTACCAAAAGGCAAAAGAGTGATGATATTTCTCCACTGGTTCCATATGAAATGATTGAAGTAGTTGGTGACATTGAGGAGGTGATCAGCATTTTGGGGCATATGGGAGAGGAAGAAGAAGTTGATCAACCTCTTGTTGGTCAAGAAACAGAAGCAAAGAAACTAGAAGCAAGAATGGATGAACAGGCACAAGGTGAGCTTGAACTACAAGAAGATGAAAGGGTTGTGGCTTCTATGAGGTTCATTCAGGAAGATGATTTCATCAATACCCTAGAATTCAAAGATTTTTGCTCAAACTGAAGATAAAATAATTTGAAGAAAGGGTGGAAATAAAGAAAATGGGTGCTAATGAATCTCATCATGATCAAATTGTGACACAAACTTTCAAGGATTCAAAAAATGATGAAATAAATGTCAACCCTGATGAGGCTAGACAAATGGTTTTGAAGAGTAATATGCTAATCATCCCTATCCTTGAATTGAAGAAAATGTTTTTGTTGGACCTTGAGCGAGAAATCAAGATGACCCCATAATGGTTTCTGAGTTTGATTATGAGGATGGTGTCAGTGGTTGTGGGTTTAACCCAAAGACAAAGACTCTAGCAATGTGGGCCACATAGAAGAACACCAACAAGCCAAGATTGCTTGATGTATGTAAGGACCTGACTCCTTATTAACAAAAAAATACTAAACTCTAAATTTGAAAATACCAAGGAATTAAAAATTTTGATCTAACAGATGCAGGAAATGTAGATTCATGAAATCTTACTATTAATTCTAAGAAGGCCTTAGTGCATGTTATAGATGTGAGATAAACTTGAGTTTAGTTTTCTAAAATCATCAAGTCCTGAAAAATCACCAATTTTAAATCTAGTGAAGAGAGAGTACATTATGAGAGAAGGTACATTACACAAGATAACTTATAAGAGAAATGGATCACACATACCTTAAGTTCCTCGTTACATCCCGCATTCACTTCTGACAACTTGCTTCCTCCCCATGTGACTTGTATCCTTATCATCTTCATGAAACTAAGTAGACAATCTCATGTTAACATGACTCATAAATCACTACACAAAAACTTTAAAAGAACACCCTATATCTAGGGGACCTGAGTACTGAGGGCATCCTTCACAATCCAGATTGCCTACATACCCTATATCCATGGGATCAAGGCACCCTTCAGATGTGACTGACTCAGTGGTATGCGAATATGTAGTTCTATCTTGTACTATGTTAGATGCAACTGTGAGCTGGTATGCAACCCTTTCTAGGGTGATCCCCTACCCCAGACAGTTCTTCATCGACTTCCACCCACTCAGGTGAAACAGGGATAGAATTAAATCCACTATCACGACCACCCAAAAGGGGTGTATGTGTCCACTCAAGGCATTAAGTTTACCTAAGGCAAGTTTATCTCCAAGTTCATGTACTATTTTTACATCACAAGGTTTCTTACTAGATCTATTCATGATATCCCTAATCCTTTTTGCGATAATACTTGTAAGATCAAACTATACTTCACTACCCTCACGTTGCATATAAAATCTAAGCACATAGGGAATACTCTATGATTTCTAAAATTCTATGAGCTTCGACCTCAAGGGTTAAGAAATATATCGATTACTGAAGAGAAGAAAATGATTATTTCTAAATGTCAATGATTATGACATAGCTATGTCTATAATCCCATTTAGTCAACACTGGGAGATAAAGGCCTCCAAGATTACTACTATCACCTAACTAGACTCTAGGTTATATTTCCTCAAGGAGAAAACATTTATCATGTCATAAACATTTATCATTAACCTATATATATAATAAGATAGTAAAAGAAACAATAAATACAATGCACAACTAATAAATGTATGACAAGTATCTATATCTTATCATCTTGTATATTTAGAATTTACTAAGCTCTAGGTATAATAACAAATAGCCCAAAAAAGGTAAAATTTCTAACAAAATTCCCAAATATTCCCTCTTCAATTGAAATATTTTCCCTTTAAATACAATTTAGTTTTGAATGTGTAAGAATAAGAACTATGTTTGTGAAAGATTATGGCATCATTGGTAATAATCATACTCATCAAGGAAAAAATAATAATTCAATATTAAAAAGTCCAGTGTCCTTTTGTTATTCTAAATTTAAATAAAGATACAAGAAAATATACCGCTACCGAATTTAAGCATTTCCAATAGATCAAAATACATTCATTTACATGGGAAAACTTGCAGCATTAAGGAATTAACAAAGTCAATGCACTAAGGTAAACACCCTCTTCTTTAAGAAAGCTACAAGTCACCTAATAAGTAGATTGAGAACCTATTTCAGATTTCTAAGTACTATCTACCAAAAATAAGGATTCCTATGAAATGAACATCTCAAACTAGAAACTATGTGTATATTTATCATGTTACTAACTCTACATCTTAGAGGAACAACTGAAGGAAACAACTGCGCTATATTCTAAACATTGGATTAACACAAGACATGTTCAACTTTAAATCATTTATCAATACCAAATTCTACTTAAGGTGTTAAACACTTCAATTGGAATAACAATGTTTAACATAACAAATAATGGCTCTAGATAGTCTCAATAATCTCTATTCATTTCCATTTAATGTGATGAGGAAAAAGTATATTAAATAAACATATGGACTATTTTTATATACCAAATATTCTAAGAATAGGATCTAACTATAAGCTTGTAACTATAGTTTATATCTTTTGGGCAATCAGTGGTTTTGTGAGCTTTGCACCCTAGGGCTAGAGATAGAAGGCTACCACATGTTGAGAGGTTAAATCTACTCTTATACCAGTGGTAGATTCCATTGCATTTTGATGGACTCAAACGCTTTGTATCTACCTTGATGTTCTATAAAGATCAAGGATATGCAACTCTCCATTATCCTATTATTTCCACTTCTCCCTAGGCTAAGAAGATGTATTCTTGCTTTCTTGAAGTGAGAATGCACTATTCTATAAAATGAATTTATTATGAGCATAGATGCATTCATTGAAAAGTCAACAATTGATACTAGCCTTTCACTAAAATGTCAAGAAAAGACCCTAAATTAAGTTAAAACAATATACATATGTTAAGAGAGTGTAAATATAAACATGAAACACTAACTTCAAAATAATGTTGAGGTCAGAAGGAAGTGCATCAAGCGTACCACCATTTTTCTCGTAGCTTAGTGCAGTATTATAAAAAAAATGTTGTAATTTTAAAAAATGAGTATAAATGATGGAGCACTAATAGCCTAAATATAGAGTTTGCATCATGACACCTGTCTACATAGTAACACATCCAAATATGTTACTGAAAAAGATTACTCTCTTACATAAGACCGTAAATCAGATGATAAAATTAACATGATACAAAATTCATGTGGAAAGATGATAGTATGCCTCTGGCTTGCTAAACAAATGTTAACCATAACTTGCATAGACAGTCGAACTGTTAGTCTTGCAATTGGGAATAATATAAAGTGACAGTTCAAATAATAAATGACAGTGGGAAAAAATATTAAATGACAGATCAAATATTAAAATGAGTCTCTTCCCCACACAAAACAAAAACATACACCCACACAACAATATGTAGAACTTTGGTGAGTAAGTTTCTATATATTTTTAATTGCATCAAGAGATCCGTCACATGTCATCATAACAAGAAAAGATGAGACATTGGCCATACCAACAACCCACACTCCTCAACTTTCTACTCAGTCCTTTGACTTGGTTAAAATTTCAATGCTCTAATTTACTAAACAAGGCCATGGAAGCACACGTAACTAGATCCCCAAAGACCTATAAAAGAATCCCGAGGAAAATAATATCATCCTCTTTAGGATGGAATTTCAATGCAGCCATTGATAGTAATTCCCATCCTGCCATAATCATTGGATCTGTAGTGATTTGTTCCTAACAAGTGCCCCTATATATTCAACAAATGGGTGTGTTCTACATATAATATTAATTGACCATAATTTCAGTCCAGTGCCTGGTTTCTAACATGTTCAATCATAATTTCTGTAAATAGCTTTTTTATACATAAATAAAATGGCCAGAGTTTCAATCCGATGCCTTGGTCAGTAAAAAAAATTATGCAAAAATGCCTTCATGAAGTATGTTAAAGATTGAACTAAATATGATTAGGATGGAGAGAAAAAAAAAGTCAATAAGAAAATGCAGATGGTAGTCGCAAGTGTCCTGGTAGACATGTATGGCAACACATGGGACCCTAGACAAGACACGTGTTTTTCACATAATGCCTAAAATAAGTATGGTTTCTAAGATGCCACAATTGCAAGATATATTCAGGATAAGTTTGTTAAAAAAAAAACTTGGAAACCCTAAAACAAAACGCATATGGCGGGTGTAAAACAAGACTCTTCAACCTTCGCTGGCATCCTTCCTACACAGTCCCAAAATGGGAGCTTTTCGAATAGAGTATGGACACCCAGCAAAGCATAAAGGTCAGGGGAAGTTTTGTTAGATATTATAGTTTGAATGCTCCAGATATTGTAGTTTGAATGCTCTAGTAGCCATGTATGCATAATGTGAAATCATCGACAAGGCATATGAACTATCTGAAAAAATCCTGTAAAGAAATGTGGTCTCATGGACTACAACGATCACAAGATATGCACAAAATAGATTTGTTGAAAAGGCATATCAATTTTTAAAGTAGCTACATTTGGCATGTATAACGTCAAATTCCACAACCTTTGCCAGTGTCCTCCCTGCCTGTGCAAAATGGGGGCTTCCGAATAGGGTATGGACATGCATCAAAGCATAATGGTAAGGGAATTTTTTTTTGTCTATGGTTGGAGATGCTCCAGCAGACATGTATGGAGAATGTGGAAGTATAGACAGGGCATGTGAATCTATTTGATAGGAAACCTCAAGAGACGTCCACTCATGGAGTGCAATGAATTTAGGATATGCATAAGATGAATTTGTTGAAAAGGCTTAGAATTTTTTAAGCAGATACAAATGACAGATGGGCAGCTAAATTTTAGGACCTTTGTTAGCATCCTCCCTGCGTATGCCAAAATGGGGAGGTTTCGAATAGGGTATGGACATCCATCAAAGCAGAATGAAAGGGGGATTTTTACCAGACATTATGGTTGGAAATGCTCATGTAGGAATGTATAAAAAATGTGGAAGCATAAAAGTGCCATTAACAAAACCCCTCGTAGAAATGTAGTTTCATGGAGGATATATTCAATGGGTTTGCTGAAAAGGGTTTGTAGACTTACCAAAAAATGCAAAACCACAGTCGTTACCAGCATCCTCCCTGCGTGGTTGCCTTCCTTCCCATCTATCACCCCTTCCTCCCTCATTCTATTGTGTCTCCAAAAATATGCAAACATCTCTGTCGTGTCGTGCAAGAAAAGACCTACCACTTTACCATCTCCTTCCTCTTTTTTCTACACTCCATTCATTGCATCTTTCTAATATTTCCCATCCTTGTTGTCATGGTACACCTCTATGGAGATAGGTGACCCCTAGAGGCTCCTAGGAAACCCATACTCCATTTCTACCTCTTTAATGGCTTCACCTGCAAGTTTTGAGATAGGCGACCATTTCTTCATTTCCACGCCACTCCACCATTTTATTTTGTATTGACTATTTGCATACTACTATATATCTGTCCATATATGATATTATAAAATTATATATATATATATAGATTGCATATGTTCAAATAAGATATTATATCATATATATATATATATATTCACATCTATAATCTTATATAAAATATTATTTAAAAATTCATGTATTTAAATACCTAAATGCCTATATTTTACTAAATTCCAACCAACATTAGTCCTCATAAATATTAGCATTTTTAATTTAAATCAATTAGGGTTGTGACATACTTCTCCACTAAAACTTTGCATCATCCCGATGCAAAACATCACTAACTTTAGTTTCGTGAATTAAGGTTGTTGAAATTAAGGAACACTGAGAGGGGGGGTGAATCAGTATTCTGCAAAAACTTATTACTTTGTTCCTTTATTAATTTACCAAATACATCCAAAAGAAAGAAGCATGAACACAAGAATATAAACAACAAGATTACAAGACATGAACACCAGGATTTTTATGTGGAAACCCAGTTAAGGGAAAACCCACAATGGGGGTTAACCCACAAGAATTTATACTCTGTTAAAAGTATTACAAATGGGGAAGGCACATGCCTTCAGGGCATACTACCTAGAGCTCACTCCTTAAAGAGGTTAACTACCTACAAATTAATTATAAAAGTTCACTGGAATGTTTGAACTGAGGAATAGCATATGAAAATGCAAGATTACAGTGTCGGTTGAGCTCAATATACTGACTTTGCACACTACATCTCTCCCTGCCCTACTTCACTGCTCTACCATGATCCAGAGTTTAGATCTCTTTACTTCACACTTGATACTACTCTTCTTCACATCTCACCATTCATATTAGCATCTACACACACCAAGAAGCTCGAATCCATCAATCATATATATCCGCTACATGTAATTTCACCAACTACACTCGGCCTTAAGAAAAACTTAGAGAATTTTTAAGAACACTATTTTGTCGACTAAATCCATGCACAAACTCTAAAGCAGACTAAAACTTCTATATCTAAGTCACCTTACATGTCATCCAATACCACTGAATCTCACAAATTACTCAACCAACAACTTTTCTTCATCCACATAATGATCAAACACCAAGTCAGCCTGTTCTTCACTGTTTAACCAGAACCTGATACTCAGATGCTTGTAACTTACACTCGCTTCATCACTGGAGGCTAAAATCTTGGATTTAGGTAGCCCTGACATCCCTTATCATTCCCTCAAATCTATAGCATAACATGATTACTGGTGGAGAAATGTGGACCAAAAAGTTGAACCCTATCATGTCCCCTATCTTTGTCTATCCGAACTTAGACAAATCGGCAATCTGACTTCCGGTATGATCCATTGATGAAATGTAGATGTGCAAGATAGATTTAGCTTCCATCAATGACAACACTTGACATGCTTAGCAGTGTCTCTTGCCAACAATATGCCCCTTTGGTATTGACGGCAACACTTAGTGAAAAATGACTAAGTGTTAGAACAACTCCCCCTTACTATATACACTTGTGATTTCTAATGCTCCCCCTTAGATTAATTCTTTATTTTTCACTACTTTTCTTCTCCCCCTTTGACATCAATGACAAAGGCTAGGATTCACATATCAAAATTCATGCAAAAATGTTATGTACATCGGTCAAAACTTTAAGTATATAGTCTTGCATATGAACACACAGTCCTTAAGCCTTGTTCATCAGCAAAAAGATATCACCAAAAATGTTTTTCAACTATGATAATTCATTATCGCAGTTCTTCTTTATGATGCCCAAAATGGATATATGCCCACTGAACAAAAATGCTAGTGATTCTACCTTTTGAAGGTCAGTAGGATCACTAGTAGCAACTGTTTCTTGGGACTCTGCCAATTTATCATACATAGTCTCTAAGTTAGGGGAGATCAGTCCCTAAAGCTCATCCAATCTTCCCATAATTTTGGTCTTTTCCCTCTCCAAATCACTCAATTCATTCTGTAGACTCACTACTTGGCATTCTTTGGAAATTACAAACTTAGTTAGAGGACTATATGACTGAGAAATATTGGACAGTTTGAGCTCTATGTCCTTGATCTTTTTCTCAATATCTTCAACATCTGTAGATCTATTTAGACAAAACTTATAGATCTTTGTACCTTCAGATAGAGCATTTTGAATACTCTTTATACTGGTATCAAGCATTGATCTATCATAGCTAATTATTTTCCTCATTTCAACAAATCTTTTCTCATTATATTCATTTTTGACTTTAACTTATGTTGACTTTTCTAAGGTTTCAAAATGAGTACTTACAGAGTTTATTAGACTCTTCAACTGACTGGAGGGAGAGTCGGATGAATCCTTTTGAAAGGTTGGCATAATCTTTTCCAGAATTCTGGAGGCAAGACCAAGCAACTCGCTGTCCTCAATATGAGTTTTCAGAATGTCCTCTCTTTCTTTTGCTTATGCCACAGATGCTAACTTCATCTTTTGTAGAGGGGAAAGAGTGTCAAAATTGATAGGTCCTTGAATCAGCTCTAGTTCATCAAACTCAAGCTTGTCTTTCTCAAGCAATTTCTTCACTACATCTGTAGTGTCTCTTGCCAAAAATGTAGCTCCATCTTTTAGATGCTTGCCAGAACTATCATCTTTCTTTTGCTCTTCAATATTCTCTATTGTTTCTCCTTATTGTTCATCCTTGTCCCTAACCTCTTTAGCTTCTTGCTCTTTATTCTTCATAGAGTCATCTTCACCAGGAGCATCAACTTCTATATTCATCTATGTATGTTCTCTAGTAGATTGGTCTGGAAGAATTTGAGTGTCCTCTGCACCATCAAAATTAACTTCCTTCACCATATCTTCATCTCCTTTATTTAGCATTTCATCGTTCGGAGCAGAGATGTCAGTATGTTGTTCATTTTCTTTCAACTCCTCAACATTTGGAATGGAGGAATCAATTACATTATCAGTTTCTTCTTCAATAGTGGAAAGATTATGCCTTTTTAATGCCTTCAGAAGAATCTCCTGAGTATCTTCAACTACCTTATCAATTTCTCCCAGCATGAGATTATTCATTATGAACTTACTCCTGAAGTCCTATTTTACTTCTTTAAATATCAGGTTCATTTGTTCTGGAGTAATTTGAGGACATAATTTTATTAGCACATGCTCTTGAAGCTCAATATCTTTAGCTTTTGCATTTTCTTTTCTTATTTCTAGAACTTTTACAAGACTTTCCAGAATTTTAGAAGTTATTTCAAATAAGGTCTTATTATAGATATTCAAGTATTTGACTATTGCTTCCTCCAAAACTCTCTTATCAGCATCACTATAATGATCATAAAATTTAGTCATTGGCTTCAAGTTTCCATCTACAGTAACTGGCTTAGTGATGTCATCCACAGAAAGAGTAGGCTTCTCAACATAGGCCTCTGTCTTATGCCTTTTACTTGACTTTATGCTTCCGGAGGGCTTCTCCTTAGACACTTTAGCAGCTTTGGTGACTGAGGCCTTCAACTCCTTAACCTCATCATCTGATTTAGTTTCTTCTTCTGCCACTTTCTCCAAACTGACATATGTTCTTTTACCTTTTACCTTTGTCCTTTTTCCTTCCTTACTGGTAGGTTTTTCTACAGCAGGAGAAGGTGACACACCGAAGGTTGAACTAGAACTCCTAGTAGTCCTTTCTTTAGAAGTGGATTCCACTAGAACACTTCTTTGTTCTCTGTCCTATTTCTCCTTCTCAGATTTCTCTATCCTTGCCCTATTTTCTCTCACAACTTCTTTTGTTATGCCAATGATTTCTGCATACATTTCTATTTGTCTTTGAATCTTTCTCTTAGTTTCAAGTTTTCAAAGCTCAACATGCAGTTTCATACTGAGGTCACCATATGTCCCAAATCTTTCAACTGTGGTGTCCTTTGGTTTCCTCAGAAGGTGTTGAGCATACATATCCAATACTTTCTCATCAACTTCATATCCCATCAGCATGATCCACATAGTTCTTGGTTCAACTGCTTCCATTAAACACTGATCTGTATCCACCATAAAACAGACTGTATTCTTGTATTTTTCAACCACAAATGCAGGGATTATTTCCCTTGATTGCATCATGTTCTAGAAATTTTTGAAATATCCCCAAAGAGCAGTCCTTTGGGCATTGGAGTCACCAATCTTGTTTAAGTGCTCTCTTATTTGTATGGCAACAGTCTTATCACTGGTCCAACACATGTTTTTCTTGCCGAGTAACTCATTCATGAAATAGAAGAACAAACATAATACCACTTTACCATACTTGAAAGTGTTCTTCTTGTCCTTTTTGATCTTGTTCAGGTTTTCCATTAGCTGGTTCTGCAGCACCTCACACAAGTCATAGTTAGCATTCTCTCTCAACATCTGATAAGCTGCATAGATAGCTGTACCAGATACAAAATTCTCCCTACTGGAATGATATATCTTGTATCCAATCACCATTGCTGCAAATTTGACATCTGGATCAGTGATGTCATTTATTGTCATTGCCCTTTTATCAAACCTTGAACTGGTAGCATCAGTTACAGTTTGATTCTTTATTGATTTCAACATTGGTAGTCTACCAGATGAGTTCAACCCTATCATGGCCTTGATGGTGTCTTTGCTGATCTTCAAAGGTTTCATTAACCACATAAACTCATCATGCATCCAACTGAGCACATACCGGACCCACTCATCTTCATCGAAGGATGGAAACCCTATAATTTGAATGAAATGTTTATCTTGCAGTGCCTTATACTTAGGTTTAAGGCCATGAATTTCATCCGTCACATGATTCTTGAACAAATCTACTAACTTTGAGTCCCCAAACTCATCTATGCTAGCATGAATATAGGCCCTAATATCTTCAACATGTAGCACACCATATGGGACGCTTGAAAAGGATCTAATGGATTGACCTCTACTGATTTGTATGGATGCTTTTAAAATTTAGGTCGGGGCCTTTTGGAGATGTCAACAACCAACGGATTAACCATATCAGAGATTGCACATTCAGAGAGTTTCACAGAGAATACCTTGTTTCATCGGTTAGGGTTAGCTGTTGAATTCACCTTTTCGCACTCCAAATCCTTGAAGTCTCAGCTAAGATGCTCTTCTCCTTGTTCTCTTCGAATGCAAAGTGATTCACGTGTTTGAATGAATGACCTTTTATCCTCTGTAAAATCTAATGCTTCATTGTAATAAATGCTCTACCCTAATACATCCAGTTGCATTGTTTCTATATACAGTCAATCTTCAATTGCTTCACAATCACTCACATTAACTTCTTTTCTTCCAAAATTTGCTTCAACAAATCTGCAATAGGTTTCTCTTTTTTCATTCAACATGTCAAATTTAGGGACCCACTTGTTGGCAGGGGGGATTAGATTTTTAATGTATCTCCCCCTAAGCTAGAGCTTCTGTTTCAATTCCTAGAGGAATTAACTGCACTAGATTTCGGTGCGGACCCAACACCATCATTCACTTCACCTTTCTTTACCCATGTTTTATTCATTTCATTCTGGATCTCATTCACATTTATTTTACCCTTGCCTTTATCTTGTCCCTACAATTTTTGGTTTCTATTTACCAGACCTTTTCTATCATCATTCCTGCTTCTACAGAATCTTACAACATGACCGGATCTATTGCAATTGAAGCACATAACATTTCTTTGCTCTCCTACTTGATTTCCTCTTGATCTGTACTGATTAGCTATGTGTCCAAATCTATTACATGCAAAATAGTAGCCATTGAAAGAATTGACATTTCTTTTGTTGTTAGAGTAGTTTATCATCATACTTCTGCATTCATTGGATCTATGACCATACCTTTTACAATTGAAGCATTGACCAGAGAAGGATAGACCATTTTGATTCACTCTACTTTTGCACTGAGTAGCTCTATGACCAAATTTATTGCAATTGAGACAATTTCCATTGAAAGATGGATACCTTTGAGTATTAGGCTGTCTTACCAGAGGTCTTCTAGGTTTGTTTCTTTGATTCCTTGATTTAGGATTTCTTTGACTGGATCCAAAGCTTTCACATTTCTCATATCCCAGACCATGCTTATGATCTGCTATCTTCTGACTATCAAGCAACACTTCAAGTTTAGCTGAGCTTATCTTGAATTTCTCTTTATATTCATTTGCAACTTCTAGGTCATGTTTGAGAATGACAATTTGTCTTTCAAGTTCTTCCTCATTGTCCCTAGTTTCTTGTAGATCAGACTCTAGATGGCTAACTATCCTATCCAATCTGCAACATTCTTCTATTCTTTCTTTCAGAGATTGATTCAGTTTTTCCTCAGTCTTCTTCCTTTCCTCAATTTCCTTGGTTAGTCTCATCACCTCAGATTCCATCTCATGTTTTAGGACAACAACTTCTTTTGCTAGCTTCTCACATTATTTTTTCTTCTCCTTCAGATCCTCATTCATGTCATTGTCTTCATTATGATTTGCTAACTGATGAAGTAGCTCCCTTCTCTTTTCATTAGATTTGCTCAGTTGTCATTTTAAGGTCTTAGTGAAATCATCAGCATCTTCAAGATTTTCTTTCAGTTCTTTGACTTCTACTCTGGACTGATCAAGATTTTCTAAGGCAACTTGAAGTTGTTCATTGATGCCATCTGAATACCTGGATGAACCCATTGAAACACCTTCCCAGATCTTCCTCAAGCTGTTAAACTTCTTCCAAGGAACTTAGCTCTAATACCAATTGTTGAAATTAAGGAACACTGAGAGGGGGGGTGAATCAGTGTTCTACGAAAACTTATTACTTTGTTCCTTTATTAATTTACCACATACATCCAAAAGAAAGAAGCATGAACACAAGAATAGAAACAACAAGATTACAACACATGAACACTAGGATTTTTACATGGAAACCCAATTAAGGGAAAAACCACGGTGGGGGTTAACCCACAAGAATTTATACTTTGTTAAAAGTATTACAAATGGGGAAGGCACATGCCTTCAAGGCACACTGCCCAGAGCTCACTGCTTAAAGAGGCTCACTACCTACAAATTAATTATAAAATTGCACTGGAATGTTTGAACTAAGGAATAGCATCTGACAATGCAAGATTACAGTTCCGGTTGAGATTAATATACTGACTTTGCACACTTCATCTCTCCCTACCCTGCTTCACTACTCTGCCATGATTCGGAGCTTAGATCTCTTTACTTCACATTTGATATTGCTTTTCTTCACATCTCACCATTCATATTCACATATACACACACCAAAAATCTTGAATCCATCGATCATATATATCCACTATATGTAATTTCACCAACTATAGTTAGCCTTTAGAAAAACTTAGAGACTTTTTAAGAACACTGTTCTGTCAGTTGAATCCATGCACAAACACTAATGCAGACTAAAAATTCTATATCTAAGTCACCTTACATGTTGGCCAATACCACTGAATCTCACAAATTACTCAACCAACAACTTTTCTTCATTCGCACAATGATCAAACACCAAGTCAGCTTGTTCTTCATTGTTTAACCAGAACTCGGTACTCAGATGCTTGTAACTTACGCTCCCTTCATCACCAGAGGTTAAAATATTAGATTTAGGTAGCCCTGACATCCCTTATCATTCCCTCAGATCCACAACACAACATGATTACCAGTGGAGAAATGTAGACCAAAATGCTAAACCCTGTCATGTCCCCTATTCTTGTCTATCTAAACTTAGACAAATCAACAATCTGACTTCCGATATGATCCACTGATGAAATGTAGATGTGCAAGATAGATTTAGTTGCCATCAATGACAACACCTGACATGCCTAGCAGTGTCTCTTGCCAACAAAGGTGTCATAGATCAAAACTTCTATCATGATAATGTAAATATGTATTATCATAACAATGCGAGTTTAAGAAGTTACTTTAACCTTTCAAACCTGATTGAGCATATCCTTGCATCTTGTCCTCTAGTCAGGAATTTTGATTGTTCCAACATACGTGTTCATTCAAATTTTCGTGTGTCTAGGATAAACACTTGTAGAGGTTGTTAGACATATCATGTTATGATGTTAATCATGGTGTTGTTCATCCATGCTTCTAAGATTGTCATGTCGGTATGCAGTAATTCATCACAAAGTACTTTGATTTATCAATGAAAGGCAAATTAAAGTAATAAATCATTAAGATTAATCATGTAGTGATCATAAGTTACCAAAGATCCCATTTTTAAATCATTACTTCATCATGTAGGTACCTCCCTCATAATTATCTTTAGGAGCCTTTTAAATGCAACAATAAGTGAATAAGTGTCTAAAAATTAAGGAATAAATCTAACTTGCAAGAGTGTCATCATTAAGCACATTATCATCATAATATAACTTCTCCACAATCAGCGTAGAATGGAGCCATCAAATCAAACATGTGTCATTATCATGAACTCCACATGTGAACTGATTAAAGTAAAACATCCCCACACTTATGGATTCATCATGAGAGTGGTATACTCAAGAGCAAATGAAAGTATTCCAAAGAAGATTCCAATGTCAAGAGGCCAAATTATTATCATATCAATTGCAAGGATCAGAATATTATTATTTTCTAACATCTCTTCAGGAGATTCATTTCCATATAAGAAGGCTCTTACCTTAGTCCATTCACAATAAAGCTAAGTACACTTGCTCCTCACTTTGGTTTTCAACTATTTCCCTTCATAGAGAATAAAATATTAATAGATATAATGGATCCTATCCATATCCAAAACGTCATTAAATAAATTTTCTTCCTTTACTAATTATTCCATATTCCAAGATATATCATAATTTATACCAAGTTATCTTTCTAAATCCACCTTTAAGTTAGTTTCTTTCCTACATAAGAGGGTCACATTTATTGTTCTCCCTTTCCTTTGGCCCTGCTTAAAAATCATACAGAACTCAAAGTCCAACTATCTGATCTTATTGTTCATATCCTTAATTTTATCTCATTTTAAAACCTCCTTTGATGCTATTACAATGTCATGACCTTAATCATTCATGTTTGCAATTCACTTTAAAATTCCATCATCAAAGATAATAACACCTCGGAATCAACTTTCTAAGTTCGGTAAGAAAAAAAATTACGTTCATAGATCCTCCCTTGGTAATCCATCATTATCAAGGTATACCCTGCATATTTTTGATCTGTCAGAGATACTTCAAGAGCTTCCCCCGCTTGATTACACCATGGATCATCTCTTGTTTGTCTAGGGTTGGTTTGAAGTGTTGATGTTACAATAATGTGTTTTCTTTTACTTAATGCATCAACCACTCTATTCTCTTCACCCTTAATATATTCAATCTCAAAATCATACTCAATTAGAAATTCTACCCGCCTTCTTTGTATTGCATTGTGAGATTTTCATATTTTATACAACCTTACTACGTGCGGATCAACTCCAAATCTTAAGTACTGAAACTCATTATCCAAAATTTTTTAGTTATGTTAGAAGTTTACTCCCACCTGTGTTAGAATCCAAGAGAAATGATACACCATTATATATTAGAAGAATTATATTCTCTTAGTCAATCTGAATACTTACAAAATTCAAATTGCTAATCTGAGCTAAACTATCCAAAATGGGACATAATGAAATAAAGCCAACTGAGCTCTTCTGTCCTTTGGGCAAACTGGTTCATATGGAACTAGGTCTAATGGATCCTATCGCTTCCCAATAAATGTGGTTCAGTCACACTGTTATCTTCACTTTCACTTTCTAAAGAAGCTTCTGCAACATCACTCAAATCATTGGTATCACAAGAAACATCACAAAGTTCAGGCTTAGATCTCATGTTTTCATTTTCTTCTCTGCATGGTACAAGTGACTTCTCCAATTGATTAACATGTGCTTTGAATCTTGCTATTTAACTCTTCTGCAAGATGTTCTCCTTTTTCAATTCTTTCAAACCTTTCTTATAGATCTCTATTCCTCTGTTCCACCTTCCAACTCTTCAAATCTCTCTTCAATATCTTCAAAAAATGTCAACTTTGCTTCCCGTTCTTCATTTCTCCTTCTTGGATTTTTTAGTTCTTCTTCAAGGGAATCATATTTGTCTTGTCCTAGTTCCTTTATCTTTCCAACAACTCTGAATTACACCTTTTTGATTTTGCACAATTCTCCTTCCAAAATAATGGCCAAATGGACCTAAACTGGTCAAACGGACCAAAACTCTATCCAATATGGGATAGGTAAACGCAATAGCCATACAGGCTAACAAGGACAAGAATAAATAAATTGCTTTGCCAGAGACTTAGAGTCATCGGGATCAATTTGGATCCTGAGTCACTTATAGGAAATTACACAATAGGCCCATATATTGCACTGAGGAATTTCCGTAATTTCATTTGATAAGAATATTTTGAGGTCCTTGTACCCTCCCTTAGGTTTCAGGCAACCAGCCAAGTGCAAGGTCAATCCTCTCAAGGATTCTTCTTAGTATTAGTGACTTCCATTATTCCAATATCATATAAACATTACACTTAAAAGGAATACATGCTCAAGCACACACATCAACACTCAAGTGAAAGGTAACAATTCTATCTATCATGTATGCCTACTTGCAGAGACTGCCACATCAACAACTCTTCCAAACTTTCCATCCACTTTACTCTAAATTTGATTGACATGTTTACGCCTTATGCATATTGCCACTGAGCACACTGACGCGTGAGAGGGGGTTTTTAGGGATGCATGAAATTTTTTTGATATTTTGTGTCATGACCACATGTCAAATGTGGACATGACACGTGTGTTGCATGTCGTGACTGCATGGGAAATGTGGGCATGACATTTGGTATCAGAGCCTAAGTTTAAACACCGGGCTTGTTTGGGCACGTTACTTATTCCGTAAATTTGATTAATTCATGACTACCTTGTTCTTGTAGGATGCCACCTAGAATGAGGTGAGCGTGTTCAGGCTGTATTGAGTCCATAGAGGTGCATAGTGATTCATCAGCTGAGGGTCAGGGACTACCGACACCGCAGGCACCACAGGCACCACCCACACTTGATATAGGACCATAGATTTTATAGGCTTTACAGGCAGTGCTAGATAGGTTACCACCACCCATAGCTAAGCCGTGTATCGAGCCATGTGTTGAGCCCTACGTTGATCCGTGAGAGGAGCCATGTGTTGAGTCACGTGTAGAACCCTACGTCAAGCCACGAGTGGCACCACGTGTGAAGCCTTATGTTGAGATACCTGATATGACAGTGGAGGAGGTTGATTCAGCTTATAGAGCTCATAGCAGGAGCCCTCCACATCATGCTAGGTGAGAGGAGGTTGTTAGAGTGGAGCAAAGTTTTCACAAGACTTATGGTTATGGTGTGGATGAGCCTATCTAAGGACATAGAGACCGTGGGGACCCCATCAGAGATTTGCTGAGGCTGAATCCACCTACCTTTGCTGGGACCATAGAGGGAGCTGAGGCAGAGGCTTAGCTTATTAGTTTAGATAGGTGCTTTCTATTGCATCCTTACGAGGGCAACACGAAGGCATGTGTGGCGGTTCACTTGTTGAGAGATGTAGCAGTGACTTGGTGGTGCACTGAGGAGTGTAAGCGCCACTTATCTTTGGATACACTTTCATGGGATACATTCATTGAGCGCTTTAATGCGTGATATCTGTTAGACCATTATAGGCAGCGTCAGATTGATGAGTTCCATGACTTGCAGCAAATAGGACTTACGGTTGCATAGTATGAGGGTAGGTTGACAGATCTATCACATTATGCAGAGTATCTCCATGATGAAAAGCTTCTGGTTCACAAGTTTATCAGAGGTTTCAATCAGGGGAAATCAAGGCCTGTGCGCATGGCAGACCCCCAGACCTTGAGTGAGGCTACCGAGAAGGCATATATAGCAGAGGAGATCCAAGGAAGATTAGTTTCAGGATCATAGCCAGTAGTAGTAGCAAAATTTTTGTAGACCACCACCACCACAGAGAGGAGTATTTAGTTCTCTATCTTTACCTCCTAGGCCTCCTCAGCAGCAGCAGTAGTATCAGCAGAGGGCATAGGGGGGATAGAATTGAGGTTGGCAGCAGTAGGGCCCATGTAGAGATTAGAGATAGCAAGGACCACCTGCGGGACTCAGACTGGATAGGTACAGGCTAGGGGCCCATGCTACGTATGTGGCGGGGTAGGACATTTAGCCAGAGAGTGTCCATAGGGCTTTATGGTAGGGGGACAGCCTCGTGCAGGGGGTTTAGAGCAGACAGTTGGTGATGTGGGTAGATCCCACCATATGTTTGTAGCGATTGATAACGCCAAGCTGACTTCTAGGCCTCAGTTATTGAGACAACAGGTATGATTGGGGATGTTCCCATTTCTATTTTATTTGACTCTGGTGCTACTGATTCATTTATATCTACATCATTAGTGGAGTGTTGAGGGTTGGTGGCCTCTAGGCAAGATGTTAGGTGGGAGGTTGAGTTGGCCATTAGGGCCAGGATGTTAGTAGATGCCTTGGTTTGGGATTGTGAGATCTCTTCAAGGGCCTTCACTACATTATACGACCTTAGGGTTATGCATTTGGGATCCTATGGTATAGTTTTAGGCATGGATTGGTTTGCAGCTCATAGAGCCAAGCTAGATTACCACTGAAAGGTGATTAGTTGTTTAGATGATCATGGCACGTTAGTTGAGGTAGTGGGCATTTAGAACCCCCTGACAGTTCGTATGATATCTGCTCAGTAGCTTAAGTGATGCATTTAGAAGGTATGTCAGTTGTTTGCCATCATGGTTAGTGATAGATCAGAGGATGAGCCAGAGGCATCATTAGATGGCCATCCTATCTTGAGGAAGTTCACTGATGTCTTTCCACCAAAGTTACTAGGTATGCCTCCACACAAAAAGATAGACTTCCACATCGATCTAGTGCTAGGTGCAGAGCCAATGTCTTGTGCACCCTACAGGATGACCACACATGAGCTCATGGAGCTTAAGTTATAGTTAGAGGAGTTGCTTGAGAAGGGGCACATCTGACCTAGCATTTCACCATGGGGCGCACTGGTTATCTTCGTGAAGAAGGATGGGTCTCTTCATTTGTGCATGGACTATAGGCAGCTTAATAAGGTGATGATGAAGAACCGTTATCCTCTACCTAGGATTGACGACCTTTTTGATTAGATGCAGGGAGCCAGAGTGTTCTCTAAGATAGACCTAAAGTCTGGTTACCATCAGTTGCGCATCACAGAGGCAGATATCCATAAGACCACTTTCCAGACTAGATATGGCCACTATGAGTTCACTGTGGTACCCTTTGGTTTGACAAACACCCCTACAGTGTTCATGACTCTCATGAATGGGGTGTTCCGCACTTATTTAGATCGGTTCATGATCATTTTCTTTGATGAAATTTTGATCTACTCACGGATCGAGGAGGAGCATGAGAATCACTTACATCAGGTTTGGCAGTGCTTGAGAGAGCAACAACTTTATGGCAACTTGGCAAAGTGTGCCTTTTTCAAGACCGAGGTGTAGTATTTGGGGCACATCCTATCTGGTGATGGTATCTCCAAAGGTCCATCAAAGATCAGGGCTATTAGGGATTGGCCAGCACCCACCAGTGTGACAGAGGTCAAGAGTTTCATGGGATTAGCCGGTTAGTACCGTAGATTCGTAGAGGGCTTTTCCAGGATAGCGCACCCCATCACTTCCCTTCAACGGAAAGGGAAGAGCTTCACTTGGATTGAGAAGTATGAGAGGGCCTTTGGGGTCCTCAAGGAGTGTCTATCAGCACTCCCATCTTAGCGGTTCCTGATCTTATAGAGGATTTTGTGGTTTGTATAGATGCATCACTTGAGGGTTTGGGAACCGTGCTTATGCAGGGTGGTAGAGCAATTGTAATATGAGTCGCGTAAGCTCAAGACCCATGAGATGAACTACCCTACTCATGATTTAGAGCTCACAGCAGTGGTTCATGCTCTTGTTCATTGGAGACATTTTGTTTTGGGACGTCGCTTTGAGCTTCATTCAGATCATCATAGTTTGTAGTACATATTCACACATCCAAATTGGAACACCTGCCAGTGGCGTTGGATGGAGTTTCTTTACGAGTAGGGAAGGAGAACATGGTCACTGACACATTGAGTTAGATGCACCACGAGATCCTAACCTTGACCTTGAGGGTGGACTTGAGAGAGCACATCATTTAGCATCTGCCTAAGGATGAGTAGTTTCTTGAGGTGCAGCAGGAGATCCAATCTCAGAGGGCCCTTGTGGGTAAATTTGTAGGTTATTCCCTTGAGGCAGATGGGTTACTTAGACATCGACAGTGCATCTATGTACCCCATACAGGTGACCTACGTGCATTAGTTCTTTCAAAGGCTCACAAAGCACCTTATGTAGTACACCCAAGGGTGAAGAGGATGCATGCCGACTTATGATAGTTGTACCATTGGGAGGGTATGAGATGAGATATTGCAGAGTACGTTGCTCGATGTCTTGAGTGCCAGAGGGTCAAGGCCGAGCATTAGCATCCAGCGGGTCTTTTATACCCTCACGAGATACCTGAGTGGAAATGGGACACCATTTCCATGGATTTCATTGTTGGTCTTCCCATGTCATCCTGCTTCCATGATGCCATCATGGTGACAGTTGACAAGTTGACCAAGGTGGTACATTTCTCACCTATACGCATGATGTACAATTCACCATCAGTGGTGAGAGTAATCTTGGATGAGATTGTTAGATTACATGGGGTACCTCACCGTATCATTTCTAATAGGGACTCAGTGTTCACATAAGCCTTTTGGAGGGCATTATAGTAGGCGTTGGGCACACAGCTCAACTTCAATTCTGCTTATCATCCTAAGATAGATGGTTAGACAAAGAGGGTTAATCAGGTTCTAGAGGATATGCTCTATATGTACATCATGGATGACTAGTCTAGATGGGAGGAGTATCTATATCTAGTTGCATTTGCCTACAACAATGGGCATCACAGCTCATTGGGTATGCCTCCTTTTCAGGCCTTGTATGGCAGACCTTGTAGGACACCTTTGAGTTGGGACCGTATTGAGGACAGGGTTTTGATTGGGCCAGAGTTGGCACAGGACATGGAGAAACAGATGACCTTGATTAGACAGAGACTTCATGAGACATAGGATCGCCACAAGAAGTATGCCGATGCTAAGAGAATAGATTGGAGCTTCTCAATTGGGGATAGAGTATTCTTGAGAGTGCGACCACATAAGAGTCCAATCCATTATGGAAAGGGCTCTAAGTTTGCACCATGCTTGTTGGACCTTTTGAGATCTTGGAGTAGATAGGACCCGTAGCCTACCATCTAGCCTTGCCACCTAGCCTGTCGTGCATCTATGATATTTTTCATGTATCTGTTTTGCGGTGTTACCTATCTGATTTGTCTCATGTATTGGATTGGAGTGCTCTATAGGTAGAGGCAGATGGACAGTTGGCTTTGGAGCTAATTCCTATATTGGCTTGTTAGATGCTGGGCCTTTAAGGTTGAGAGTTGGACCAGGTTAGAGTCCAGTGGGACATGTATGATGAGGTCATGATGACATGTGAGGATGTAGCTAGATTGAAGACACTATATCCTCACCTCTTTGATGACTTCCAGGAGGAAGTTTAGTCTTAAGGGGGGAGGATGTGAGGCCTACCTTTTCACTCCCTTATTTTGACTATTTTATATTACTGTTGGAGACACATTTTAGACTTTTGGGGACTATTGATCCCTATATGCACTTAGACTATATGCTTTTACCTTTGATTTATATGTAAGCATGATTGTGATGAGACTAGATCTTGATTTGATTCACTGACGATGATTTGACATATGATTTGCATTATAATGTTATTGAGATGCTAGTTTTGTGATTATGTGATGTTATCTTGATGGATTATTGAAATGCAATTATGAATTTAATTATGATGTGATTTTACGATGTCTTATATGATCATGCAATGATGTGAGTGTATGTTTTACTTTGCTTCGGCTATGATATAGATGTTGGATTAATCTTTTGCTTAAGTGCGCAGGTGTTCTAACTAAGCCACGGATAATCTGAGATGATCCCACACACCTTGTGATTTCCTGTGTTAAGCTAATCTAGTTCCAAGAGGAACCAAGATCAACTATGTTATGCGTGATGAAATTTTGTAATGTTATTGTGTGATGTTTTTTGGGATAGGTCTACCCCTTTTCTATTTGAGTTTATTTTGGTGTTGTAAAAGTCTAATGTTCATTTGAATTTTATTTTTGAGTTTATATTTTTGAGACCCCTTTTTATGTGATTTTACTCACCCTATGGTGCTCAAAATGAGTTAAAAGTGACCCTGGGTTGAACCCCTAGGGTCTAGGGACCTTTTGAGCTTGTCTAACCTTAGGTAAACTCCCATTTGGTCACTTAAACTTCACCCTGAAGCAAAGTTACGAAAATGGAAGTTTGGGAAGGAGTGGAAGGGTGAGTCAAACACTCAACCTCATCCACTCCTCTTTCCAAGGTTGGGGAAGTCTTTAAGACCCCTAAATTGTGGAGGACTCAACTCCAAGCCTCTCCCACAATTGGTGAGGGTATCTTGGGGTTGTGTGGGCTTTCATAGGAGGAGATGATTGGGGCACTTGTAGTACCCATTCCTTCTTTCACTCCACTTTTCTCTCCCACATGTGTGAGAGAGCACAAGTGGATGGGGGCAAGACTTGGTGGAATGGATGAGTGACATGTGTCACCACCACATTCCATGAAGCTTGCAAGTGGTTGTGTGGAGGAAGGAGGAGGTGACAAGTGTCACCTCCCCATTCCTCAAGGCTCATGAGAAGAGCCTATTTTAATCCCTCTTGAAGAGAGGGAGAGGGTTGTTGATATGATGAGGAGCGCATAGTGGGAACAGACAATTGAACAAAAATTAAACCTTTGAACTCTTGAACCTTTTGGAACTGTTTCTAGTCTCGCGAACAGGTCTTTGAACCTTTGAACCTTTGAACTCTTGAACTCTTGAACTCTTTGAACTGAGACTGAGTTTATGAAACTCTTGAGTGTATGCATTCACATCAAGGTCTCTCTATCTGAGGTTCTACAATTTCGTATACATCTGCACATTATAGTCCAGAGGTAAGAATTGTGCCTTGATTTTGGTCTTGATCCTTTCCCAAGAGGTTATCATATTCTTCCCCTCCTTGACTCTCTCTCGTTGCTCATAATTCCACCATGTAAGAGTAGACCCCTTCAACCTTGCCTTTTCCAACTTAACCCTCCTATCATTAGGGACTTCTTTGTACTCCAAATGATTGTTCAATGCCTCAATCCAATCGGTCACCTCTTCAACTTCCATACTTCCATCATACATAGGTAACCCATCTATGGTGTCCCTATTGACTAACTTCAAAGCATCTACAAATGCCCTCTGGTATGCTAGTATCTCCTCTATCCTCTTATTGGTTCCATCAATTTCTATATCTCCTTCATCGCTATCACTTTCATCTTCCCTATCCCCCTTGGTTCTTTTCAACTCCTCGAGCTTGGACTCAAACATCGCTTCAATCAGTTTCTTCACTACATCTTGTGACATGCTTTTAGGAGGCATCGTGTCAGCCTCTGCTTCATTTTCGTTGTCTGACATACACCAAGAACACACCACCCGAGTGATCTTCAAAACTAGCTCCTCATCAATTTGTTTTTAATTTTTAAATTTTAATTGATTTTGGGAGAGAGTTAGAGGAGATTTTGGAGGCTCATTTGGAGAAGGATTTGGAGGTGGAGTTGGAAGGGCTCTTCTCAACTATCTTTCTTTTGTGCTATTAAAGGTAGGATTCAAGGCAAATGCCTTTCCTTATGTATTTTCATTTCATGTGTGATGCTTGTGTGTTGTGTTTTCATATTTTGTTGTTGTGGGAAAATTTTGTTATGGGTGTTGTGAGAGCCTCTCCACTTGGAGAAAATGCTCAACATGTGTGGGGTGGGGGAGGAGTGAACCTCCTCAGGGTCACATCCTAGTTTCTTTTGTGGTATTTTATCCTTGAGGGAAAGATGATAAAATGAGTATTTTGAATGGCTTGAGAGCCATGGGAAAATTTATGTGGAATTTGGTATTTATGAGATGGCTTGAGACCTTGTGAAATTTAGTTTTGGGAGTTATTTGGAGTGGCACTCTTGAGTTGAGTGATGTCCAATCCCCTACCCCATTAAACTCATTTTTGGTGAGTTTTGTTTTGTGCAAGCCAAGGGAGTTCTTCTTGATTTTGTGTTTGAGTGTATTGTTGTGAAGTGGAGCGTGTCTTCCTTGTGTGTGGATGACCTCCAAGTTTGGGGGTGACTCATGAGTGAGTCTATGGTAGGGAGGAGAGCAATTTGTAGTGGCTTCTTCCCCCTTCTATGTGTTTATTGCAGGTTATTTAAAGCTATGGAGTGTAGAAGAAAAAGAGACTTTACTCTTGAGTTAGACATTTTGGCTCTTGAGAGCCTTGGCCAAGTTTGGCCTTGTGTAATTTGTTTTCAAGTTTTTAAGAGAGAAGATCTTTTTCTCTCTTGGTTTGTAAAGATATATGTTTTAATTTTGAGTTATATTTAAGCTTATTTGCATTTAGAAATAAAAGTTATAGTTGCTGATTTAATTGCTATGTGAATGGGAAAAATGTGTATTGCAAGACAAAATGTATGTTCAAATTGATTAGTAGATTTACATGTTTACTTCAAGAAAAAAAAAAGTGAAATGTTGCTATTTGTATCTTAGAAAGAAAAACAGATATGGATTTGTTCTTTCAAATTTCTTATTTTATCTAAGTAGCTTACCATTCTTTTGTAAAAAAATATATAAATATTTGTTATCTCTATTAGTTGTTCATTAAAAAAAAAATTGTTTATAAACACACACACACACACACATATAGGTGTATGTTTATATAAATGTGCTTATATGCATTTTATATTAATTTTTAGCTTATTGGAAATCGTGTGTATTAAATAAAACTGAGTTTGCAATATATATATATATATATATATATATATATATATATATATATATATATATATATATATATATATATATATATAAAATAAATGCGTATACCTTATGAGCATACTTCCGTGGTGGCCATGGGTGCCTCATTTCAAACCTGCAACACTAACACAAAACAATGGGAGAACAAATGAAATGAGAAAATGAAGAAGAAAAGAAATGAGAAAATAAAAATGGAGGCTAGGGTTTTCTTATTCCTTCATAAGGAAACTAATTGTTTATTGTGGAGAGCTTTTAGGGCAAGGGAGAATTTTAAATTAGATTTTTAATATTTTCCCTCTCCCTTTTTGGACTTATGCATTTTTTTTTACCATTTATTTTAGAGTGGGTTTATGGGAAAGTTAATTTATATGTGGGTGATTAATTTATTAGATTATTTCCAATGTTGGGGTTAGGGATTTATTTTACTATTTGATTTTGTGAGAACTTTTAAAGTTTAGTTATTAAGCTAGAGAATATTATATATTGTTTAAATTGATTATTTTGAAGAGGGATTTAATTATTCTATTTTCCATCAAATTTAACTATTGAAACGTAATCAATTTTAAATCAATTGAAATTAATTTATCACATGTGGACATTAATTTATGAGGTAAATTTTATTTTATTTTTAATAGATTAGTTGTGTTAATTTAATTATTCTAGTGTGTAACAAATACTTATTAATTAGTCATTTTATCTCACTTAGCAAATCTAGAAAACCTTTGACCAAATTTTATTTATTAGAATAATCCCTATTCATGCCCGTGAGGCATTATGCTGCTGGATTTTTCCAGGATACAGAGATCACATTCCTTAGAGATTTAAACCTTGCGTAGAGTTAAAAATTTAATGTTCCCGCAACTTGTTTTTAATTAAGCTGTTATTTAATTCTTTTATGCTTTAGAATTAGGCTTTTGATTTTGACTTGAGTCAAAATCCTTTCACCCACTTAGGTAAACTTTGGGTTTTGATCTTTCGATCTTAACCCTAATAGCGACGCTTCTCATGTCACCTTAACCCCCTTAGTTGGCCTTCATTTCATAGGGGAATGCACATGCGATCTCTTTACTTCGAATTTGATTGACATGTTTACGCCTTATGTGTATTTCCACCGAGC
Source organism: Cunninghamia lanceolata (assembly GCA_027924645.1). Classification (NCBI taxonomy): domain Eukaryota; kingdom Viridiplantae; phylum Streptophyta; class Pinopsida; order Cupressales; family Cupressaceae; genus Cunninghamia; species Cunninghamia lanceolata. The sequence continues at coordinate 3,782,848 of BSBN01000430.1, read as the reverse complement.
ATGCTGACGTGTGCGAGGGGGTTTCTAGGGATGAGTGGAATTTTTTTGATATTTTGTGTCATGACCACATGTCAAATGTGGACATGACACCTGTGTTGCGTGCCATGATCGCATGCGAAATGTGGACATGACATAATACTCGCAAGATCAAACTGTACTTCAATACCCTAACGTCGCATATAAAATCTAAGCACATAGGGAATACTCTATGATTTCTAAAATTCTATGAGCTTCAACCTCAAGGGTTAAGAAATATATCGATTACCAAAGAGAACAAAATGATTGTTTCTAAATGTCAATGATTATGACATAGCTATGTCTATAATCCCATTTAGTCAACCTCGGGATATAAAGGCCTCCAAGGTTACTACTATCACCTAACTGGACTCTAGGTTATAAGCGTATATTTCCTCATGGAGAAAACATTTATCATGTCATAAACATTTATCATTAACCTATATATTTAATAAGATAGTAAAAGAAACAATGAATACAATGCACAACTAATAAATGTATGACAAGTATCTATATCTTATCATCTTGTATATTTAGAATTTACTAAGCTCTAGGTATAATAACAAATAGCCCAAACAAGGTAAAATTTCTAACAAAATTCCCCAATATTCCCTCTTCAACTGAAATATTTTCCCTTTAAATACAATTTAGTTTTGAGTGTGTAAGAATAAGAATTATGTTTGTGAAAGATTATGGGATCATTGATAATAATCATACTCATCAAGGAAAAAATAATAATTCAATATTAAAAAGTCTAGTGTCCTTTTGTTATTCTAAATTTAAATAAAGATACAAGAAAATATACTGCTACCAAATTTAAGCATTTCCAATATATCAAAATACATTCATTTACATGGGAAAACTTACAACATTAAGGAATTAACAAAGTCAATGCACTAAGGTAAACACCTTGTTCTTTAGGAAAGCTACATGTCACCTAATAAGTAGATTGAGAACCTATTTTAGATTTCTAAGTACTGTCTACCAAAAATAAGGATTCCTATGAAATGAACATCTCAAACTAGAAACTAGGTGTATATTTATCATGTTACTAACTCTACATCTTAGAGGAACAACTGAAGGAAACAACTCCGCTATATTCTAAACATTGGATAAACACAAGACATGTTCAACTTTAAATCATTTATCAATACCAAATTCTACTTAAGGTGTTAAACACTTCAATTGGAATAACAATGTTTAACATAACAAATAATGGCTCTAGATAGTCTCAATAATCTCTATTCATTTCCATTTAATGTGATGAGGAAAAAGTATATTAAATAAACATATGGACTATTTTTATATACCAAATATTCTAAGAATAGGATCTAACTATAAGCTTGTAACTATAGTTTATATCTTTTGGGCAATCAATGGTTTATTGAGCTTCGCACCCTAGGGCTAGAGATAGAAGACTACCACATGTTGAGAGGTTAAATCTACTCTTATACCAGTGGTAGATTCCATTGCATTTTGATGGACTCAAAGGCTCTATATCTATCTTGATATTCTATATAGATTAGGGATATGCAACTCTCCATTATCCTATTATTTCCACTTCTCCCTAGGCTAAGAAGATGTATTCTTGCATTCTTGAAGTGAGAATGCACTATATTCTATAAAATGAATTTATTATGAGCATAGATGCATTCATTGAAAAGTCAACAATTGGTGCTAGCCTTTCACTAAAATGTCAAGAAAAGACCTTAAATTAAGTTAAAACAATATACATATGTTAAGAGAGTGTAAATATCAACTCAAAACATTGACTTCAAAATAATGTTGAGGTCAGAAGGAAGTACATCAAGCGTACCACCATTTTTGTCATAGCTTAGTACAATATTATAAAAAAAGTATTGTAATTTTAAAAAATGGGTAGAAATGATGGAGCATTAATAACCTAAATATAGATTTTACATCATGACACCTATTTACATAGTAACACATCCAAATATGTGACTGAAAAAGATTACTCTCTTACATAAGACCTCAAATTAGATGATAAAATTAACATGATACAAAATTCAAGTGGAAAGATGATAGTATGCCTCTGGCTTGCTAAAAAACTATTAACCATAACTTGGATAGACAGTCCAACTGTTAGTCTTGCAAGTGGGAATAATATAAAGTGATAGTTCTATTGGTGCCTGCATGAGCAGTCAGTTTTCAAGCATATAAACATGCAGGCACCTTCCCAAAAAATCCAAAAAGTTCTAAGTCTTTGGGCCTCCTCAGCATGTTTTAACATCAGCATCATATTTTCTTTGGAGGAGGTCATCATCATCATGTTTCCAGACATCACCCTGATGTTGCTTACGAGGGTCATCATATTTTCTATCAGCATGATTTTTCGCTGGGGTGATATTCTAACATCGGGTGATCTTACTTAAGATCATCCTGATGATGTTGCTGCAAAGTCCTAAGTATGATCCGATCTTCATCGGGGTCATCATATTTGAACATCGGGTGATCTTAGTCAATATCATCCTGATGTTGTTTTATCACTTCATGTTCGTTGTTTTATCACCCTGATGATGCTGACGTCATTCTTATGTCAGGGTGATATCTATTTCTCTGCCTATCTGCATCATGATATTTCTGAAGGAGGGGGTGATGTTTTCATATTTGAATATCACCCAGATGTATGTTTGTTCCAGCATCATGATGATGCTGATATCAGGGAGATATCCGCCTATCGGCTTCATGCATTATCCAGTGGGGGGTGATCATTTCAAATATCTGTCATATTCATATATCACCCCGATCTTATAGCGGAGCTATAGTGCAGCATGATATTTGTGCATCAGGATGATATTTCCAAATATCCAGTTATCTTCCGAATATCATCCTGATGCCGACATGTGGTGGTGACGTCATCAAGGTCCGGGGGGTCATATTTCTAACATTACTCATCTTATGAAGATCCCCCAATGTTGCGAATATGACGATGACATCATCCGGATATGAGGAGGTGCGCAGTAGGCAGATATGCTGATGACATCAGCAGGATATGACGGTGACGTCATCAGGATGTTCATCGGCCAGACATTTGGTATCGGCAAAGCAGGAGGATCTTCCTCCAATGGATCAGGTTGTGTCGATGAAGGCGTTTATCATGCAGGTGATATTGCGATGATGATGCTGGCGTCAGGGTGATATTTCAAGCAACAGGATATCATACTGCTGGAGGATGATGATGAAGGTTTATACTAGTGTCGTCAGGAGCAAAAGCACCGACATCATATATGCTTGCGACCTAGTATATAAGGTGATGAGGAGGTTGCTGCAGGGTGCATGTGGGATAATTCGACCCTGCATATTTTCAAATATCATGACGATGTATCTTGGCGGGAAACGGTTGCGACGCACAGTATTCTGCATTTCCCAAGGCCGCGGGTTGGTGCGCCATTAATGGCGATTGTTGCAGAGGTGTGGGCGATGGCGTGGACGGATCTGGTACCTGATTGAAGGTGTACATCAACGGACAGTGGCGCAGGGCTCGAGGTTTCTTCCTGTCTCCTCCCCACCTACTGCATTCATGTTTGGGCACCAATCTGGTAATGTGTTGAGCGCCATTTTTCTGATACTGTGTATCTGGTGGGATTTTTGATCAACCATGTAATTAATTGCTGTGGTACACTCTCTGGCTGTTATAAGTAGACTGTGTTACCATTTTTCAGGTTGTTGAAAACTGGACATTTTGGCTCTGTAATAAGATACAACTAGTTTTGGTTGCTCTGTGCAGCAAAACTTGTGAGTTTATGTATCTCCTATTGTATGTTTTGGCATGAATCCACTGATTTCATGGTTAATCTTATATGAATAATGCTATGTTTGCATGTGTTATGCTGATTTTGTCTCTAGTTTTGCATGTATCTTTCTTCCTGCAATAGGGATGCCATAAGTATCGACAGCTTAACAGTCTGTATTGGGAGATATCTGTAAGGTAGGTATCATGTGTATCCCCCTGAAATCCAGTTTTAGCTATTCATGCTGATCATTCACAGGTGTATGTCTACCGACTCCAAGCCCTGGATAGGCACCAATCTAGCTCTGTGTTGAGGTTATACACCATGTCCAGCTTTGCATCCAAACATCATTTCATACCATCTCTCCCTTCCATCTGTTAGTTGTAGGATTAGGAGTAGGAAACCCTTGCATGCTCTCATCCCTAACCAGACATATATGTCCAAGAATGTTGCCCACCTTGTGATCTATCATACAGATCTTGGTCCATACATGAGAGTATTCTGCCTGTTGTTGTCAAGTTAGATCTTTCTATCTTTGAGCTAGTCAAGGTTACATCTTGAGTTATAGGGATACCCCCCTTGGTGCGGCAGAACTAGAAGTGAAGGGGAGGAGCTCACGCAACCTCCTGTATTAGTTGGCTGAATCTGCCTATGCATTAGAAGTGGCAAACCCTAATGCTGATTTAGAAGAAAAACCAACAAGTTCAAATAATAAATGACAGTAGGCAAAAATATTAAATGACAGATCAAATATTAAAATGAGTCTCTTCCCCACACAAAACAAAAACATACACCCACACAGCAATATGCAGAACTTTGGTGACTAAGTTGCTATATATTTTTAATTGTATCAAGAGATCCGTCACATGCCATCATAACATGAAAAGATGAGACATTGGCCATACCAACAACTCACACTCCTCAACTTTCTACTTGGTCCTTTGACTTGGTTAAAATTTCATTGCTCTAATTTACTAAACAAGGCCATGGAAGCAAACATAACTGGGTCCCCAAAGACCTATAAAAGAATCCCGAGGAAAACAATATCATCCTCTTTAGAATGGAATTTCAATGTAGGCATTGATACTAATTGCCATCCTACCATAATCATTGGATCTGCAGTGATTTGTTCCTAACAAGTGCCCCTACAGATTCAACAAATGGGTGTGTTCTACATATAATATTAATTGACCATAATTTCAGTCCAGTGCCTATTTTCTAACATGTTCAATCATATTGACTTGTTTTTTCTCTCCATCCTAATCATATTGACTTGTTTTTTTTCTTATTGACTTCTTTTTTCTCTCCTTCCTTCCCATCTATCACCCCTTCCTCCCTCATTCTATTGTGTCTCCAAAAATATGCAGACATCTCTACTATTTCATGCAAGAAAAGCCTTGCCACTTTACCATCTCCTTCCTCCTTTTTCTATGCTCCATTCATTGCATCTTTCTAATATTTCCCATCATTGCTGTCATGGTACGCCTTTGTGGAGATAGGTGACCCCTAGAGGCTCCTAGGTGACCCCTAGTCTGTTTCTGCCTCTTTAATGGCTTCACCTGCAAGTTTTGAGATAGGCGACCATTTCTTCATTTCCACGCCACTCCACCATTTTATTTTGCATTGACTATTTGTATACTACTATATATCTGCCCATATATGATATTATAAAACTATATATATACTAATATATGGATTGCATATGTTCAAATAAGATATTATATAATATATATATATATATACTCACATCTATAATATTATATAAAATATTATTTAAAAATTCATGTATTTAAATACCTAAATGCCTATATTTTACTAAATTCCAACCAACATTAGTCCTCATAAATATTAGCATTTTAAATTTAAATCAATTAGGGTTGTGACAATGTAGTCCAGGAGTTGAGGGGAACGACTGTGGTGAAAACATTTTAGGATAAATGAGTGCTTGAAGCTGCCGCCCTTACTGTGGACTTTGCAATGTTCACACAAGTTGCTGTCAAGAAAATGGAGAAAAGATTGCTCGACTATGAAAAAATTCAAATCAATGCTTGAGGCTATATTTGGAAAATGTCAAACTAAAGCAACAGTTGAAGGGTGTTGATTCTCAAATCCAAGCAATTGTTCCATACCAAACTCCTGTGCCACAAATAAGTAGTGATAATACAGTCCCAATTGATTAGTTGAATGCATTGAAGTTGAAGTTGGAGAAATAAATTGAAGATTTGAAAAAGAAAAATGAGAAGACAAAGGATGAGACCAAATTGAAAATCCTTAATGTGTTTGAGAAGATTTTGGAATACAGAGTAAAATTGGTTGTTGACAAGTTGGGAGATGTGCATGAATGTTATTCTTCCTTGTCTCAGGCCATTGATCAGTTGAAGGTCAATCTTTCTATTTTGGATCCAATATACAAGAAATGGCAACCTACACACCATTCATTGCTAACCTTATGCAAAGTTCTACAAAGAGATCTAGGTGCTCTGGCCTCACTCAAGCCAAAAGAGAAGACAATGAAACTAATCTTGGATGAATTTCAGTATGTGAATGGTGAGAACTAGAAAATGTAGGTAAAGATTGATTCTTTTGCTACCTTCAAACACCAGTTTATTCCTTCCATTTTGATAGAGGATAAAAAAAGCAAAGATTTTGATGCATGGAAAAGTGAATATGGTCAAACAGTTTCTCAAGTCATTGATTTGTTGAAAAAAGATGAAAACATAAATATTCTCAGTTTCAATGTCATTTTGGATATAGTAATTGCTCTAGATGCTGGATATGTAAAGTTCATCATTGATGCCAAAGTGCTACTAGAGAAAAGATGGAAAGATCACCAGGACAACCTATTCTAGATCCAAGAATATAAGTGGCCTAGTGATTTCACAGTGTACCAATGGGAGCATCAATATTTGACAACTAAAGAATAAGCAGGTCAAGTATGTAGAGGAGCAATGAGCATCAAGATGACATCAACATGGCACCAACAAATCATGGATGTCCTCCTGTTTTGTCTTTTTCTTGTTTTATGCTTTCCAATATGTATTCAAAATATATTTGGTGGTCTTTTTAAGACTTGTCAAAAATTATATGTTGTAATAGGTCATATTAAGGGGTGGGTATATGAAAAGTCATTTTTTTGAATGTGAAAGTTCTATACCAAGTGGGAAAGCTCTCTAGGAATTTGATTTTGTAAAAAGACATTGTAAGGCCTATTCTTCAAAGATATATCAATAAAAGCAAACCACATTTCTCAAGTGCCATATATCTAGTTCTCAATTTCTTGTTTCATATTCATGTTATACTTTATCTGGTTGTCTCCATTTTTGTTTCTCATTGTTATTTGAATTAACATATCAAGTATATGTTTAATTCTTCAAAACACATTAGCTATTTTTGGGTGGTTTATCTAATTGGGTTTCCTCAAGTAGGGATTAAATTCCATTGAATAGATCACTGTAACTTGGAGGATTCAATTTGGATAATTAAGAAGAGCCAGGTAATAATAATCTTGCATGTCTATGCCAGTGATAGATAATCCCATGCCAAGTAATTTGAGTTGTGGCTAGATAGAAAGCACAAATCCGTCTGTGAATAGACTTCATTACTTAGTTGTTGAGAAAGGCACTGATCAATTCTCTTCCAGAATCATTTCCTTGTATCATATTCAAAAATTCCAATTTTAATTTTCTGTTGTGTAGGAGTAGGAGTAATAGTAGAATAGAAAATAAAAAATCTAATTCAAATCATATGCTAGTTTGGATTAGGGTGAATTGGATGATTCAATTGACAAAATTACATAAATCCCTTAATCTGCTCTGAAGTCACCAACAAATTTGAGGAGTAATTAATCATTGGTGAATATAAGGTAACACCCACCTGGGCAAAGCAGAGCCTAAAGTGTAGAGAATCCTAACCACTTGGGTTGATTCTATCAGTTGGCAAATTGGTTGCATAACTTAATCATAAAGCTTGGCATCCTTTTAAGGTTTTGCATACTGCAAATTTGAGAACCAATAGAAGGCTTTAGAAATTTTAAGAAAGGCAACTTGCATAGATCCACGTGATGCCCATGCAATTATCAAGATGGGTGATTTATTAATATCGTCAGACCCTAGTGCAGGCTTAGATTCTCTTAAGACGCCAAAGTCTCTTCTGAAAAAGAGAAGAGAAGAAGTACCCATTGAATTAATAAACAACATTGGGGTTCTTCATTTTGAGCATGATGAACTAGATTTGGCTCAACAAACTTTTATGGAGGCATTAGGAAATGATGTTCTACCTCTACATAAATCTTTGTGGTCAGTTTTGTGCATTTTTTACTTGTAGGATTCTCAAAGTTAGTGAAAAAGGTAGTGTTCATGAAGGAATGGAAAAGATGTGTAGATCCTTTGAATTATAAATGTATTGTGCAATGGCATTGAATCATTTATCAAACCATTTTTTCTTCACAGGGCAACATTTTCTTGTGGAATAGTTGACTGGGATAGCTCTTGTTTCAAATGACCACCCTCTCATGAAGTCTCATTCATATTATAATCTTGCATGATCTTATCATAGTAAAGGTGATTATGACACCACTGGCTGCTACTACATGGCATCAGTCAAGGAAAGCTAGAGGCCACAAGATTTTGTGGACAGGTTCAATTGAAGCTAGGAGATCTAAAGAGTTCTCTCTCAAATTTTGCATAGGTTCTGGAGGTCCACCCCGAGAACTATGAGAGCTTAAAAGCTATAGGCCATATATATGCTCAACAAGGGCAGATAGAGAAGGGTTTGGAAATTTTATGTAAGGCAACTCACATAGATCCATGTCATGCCCATGCATTTATCAAGATGGATGAGTTATTAATATTGTCAGACCCCAGTGCAACCTTAGATTCTCTTAAGACAATAAAGTCTCTTTTGAAGAAGAGCAGAGAAGAAGTACCCATTGAATTGTTAAAAATAACATTGGGATTCTTCATGTTGAGCGTGATGAACTAGAGTTGGCTAAACAAACTTTTATGGAGGCATTAGGAAATGGTATTTGGGTTGAATTCATAAATAAAAGCCCCAAGCCAATTCTGTAGTTTTTTCTGTGCACTTTAAGGATGTGGAATTCTTCCAACGACTAGAACAAGGTGGTGTTTCACTTGAGTTACAAGTTTAATTCCCATATGCTCCAAAATGCATAGAGAAACTAATGAAAAAAAATCCCCTAAACCCTAAACTTCCTGTATGATTCTGGCACTCAGTCGCCTATGTAACTACTATAAGTTGCCAATCAGAAATCTATAGATTTTGTGTATAATGTAATGAGGGTTTCGAATTACCTCTGAATTTATTGTAGAGGGCGTCCCCAAATCTAACTTCACTGCAGAGGGCCTCGCCAACTTCAAATTTATTGCAACAAACTCTGAATTTCTTACCTACCTTTTTAGAAGTCTCCAGGTCCTCTCTAAACCATGCAAGTAGTTGATATAACCCAATATGCCTCAGTGTCAGGATAACCAACTAATGAAACAAGGAATTCAATGAATAATGAATCATGCACAATACACTCACACCAATAATTTCCCAAAATGTTTTTTAAATTTTTTCTAATTTGTATTTGCATGATTAATTATTTAGTCATTTTTATTTGTATGACTAAATAATTTTTTAGTCGATGACCAAATTAGTCATTTATTTACTCATTTATAGCTGAGTTGCAAAAAAATAGCAGAATTTAGTCAATTTTAGTTGTTGTGACTAAAAGTTTTAGTCATGTAGTTATTTATTTGCCAAATTCTACTAGTGCTCACTCAAAATTGCCTCAATCCAATTTTCCCTGACTATGGGACACATTGGTCATGAAAAAAAGAGTGGGGAGGCCTGAAAAAACTTAAACAATAGCTTTGGTGAGTTTGTTTTCTTGGATGATAGTTTACTTTTTCTTTGTTTGGTTTGTTGGATTATGGCTTGTTTGAGGATGTTGAAGAGGTTATCAAAATTTGTGAAAGGATGAGCCTACTATTATGTTTTGGGTTTGCAATATTACATGGATGTAGTATTAAGATGTATGCAAATAACTATCTTTTTATGCTTTTTGGAAATAAATATTTTAAGTGAGCTAATTAGCTAATAAATGAAAGAAGTTTCCTTTTTGTATTTTTGAATTGATGAAATTGAGTCAATTTTCCTAGATGAAAGTACTATGTTTTTGATGAGTTTATATTTTTTGGTTAATGAGAGAATATTGTTTTTGAAAGAGGGTGACTTGTCTTTGTGAGTGTTCTACATTTTACAGAGTACTTTGAAAGAAAATAAATGAAAGAGGCTTCAAAATTTAATTTAATTTAAGAAATCAATAGAATTTAATCTAATCTTAGATAGTAATAGTATAATCTAACCTAACCAAGAAGCAATAATGAAATATTATAGTCCTTGGAAAATTTGATGATCTAATTACTACTTTAAGCTACTTTACAAATAAAAGCTTCTACAAAATTGAATAAAACTAGGGAACCTCTTTGACACTTCAATGGAGCTTCTTTAAAGTTGTCATGATTTGTGTCCTTAGAGGATCTAGCTTTGGTTGTGTCTTTTCCTATCAAATTTTAGAGTACTCCTCTTGATAGAAGGGAAGATCAAGTAATGTAGAGAGATTAGAGATTTCTTGGGAGACGGTATGGAAGATTCAAAAGCTTCAAGTATTGTATGAGAAGTGTGAGAGCCTAAAAAGATGTAATGAATCTTGGATTTGGTTTAAAGGGAGGCTTATAAATCTATAAAGGTGGGACCCCATTCCTACTTAGTGAGGAAAAGATACAAAGTGATGTAGGAGCATCCTAGGTTCAAGAGAAATCTTGCATCAACCAAAAAAATTGTATTCTTTTCTTTTCTTTCATTTCAGTTGTAGTTTAGTGATTTATAGTTCAACATATCTACCACATTTTACCGCATCTTCATATCAGATCTCACGGAGCAGGATTTTGCTTCTATACCATGTTAGCTACATCATATTAATATTTCAGGAGATTTGGAGTTGTTTGTGAAAAGTTATTGTAATCATAAGATCATCTATTTTCACAGAGTAAAACATTCATGTAGTCAACATGAGAACAAAAGACTTGTAGAGCACTTCCGTGACTTGCATAGTGAAATAGAATTTATCACAAGGTATTTTGAGATCAGATAGACCTTCCTTGAGGTCCACACCAAGTTTCATTCAATTGCAGAGCGATACCAGGTGTTGTAGGCTGACTTACATGTTATCTACACATTTCATCATTCATTGGAGTTGTAACCTTTTGAGGTTGACTCGAAGGATTCTATGAGCTTGAAGATGATATATATACATCTCTTAGATGCATTAGGAAATTAGTTAAAAAAGTTAAAGGTTTTAGATGATATCATAAGATAGATAGTAGATTCTTTTTGGAAGGCACTTTAATGCCAAATCTTTCATTTCTATTGTAACCTATAAAGTAGGCCTGTGAGCCCTTTGATTGTAGCCTGCATGTTACCGGCATATAAGCATTTTGATTATCTTATATATTGAGCATTTGAATCTTCCATTGCATTCTGTTATTGTGTTGTTTCCATTGTGTCTACTCTGGCTACATGGTTTGGATAGTCCCTTCTTAGGATCCTCCATCCATGACTACACCAAGTGGTATCAAAGTGAAATTTGTGAATCTTGTGGAAGTGAAGGCATTCCAGAAGATCTTGTGGTGAATATATCACCGTCTTGAGGCAGTCTACTTATGTTGGTCAACAAAGTGTCGATTGTGAGGTAGTTGCTACCTTGTAGTCAGATCATCGAATTGAGGTAGTTGCATTAGATCCTAGGAAGAGATGCCACCAAGGAGGATGCCTTCTATGGCCAATGTTACTGTAAGAGTGGAAGAAATGATAGAAATGATGAGAACAATTAAAGTTAGATTAGATGTTGTAGAAGAAGATAGAAGAGGACTAAACCCTAGACATGAAGATGAAAGTGATGATGAATTTGAAGCTGCTGACCAACATGAAGAAGCCCTAGAAGAAGAGGAATCAAATCAGGTAAAGGTATTCAAGGCTATTTCTAAGATGGGTAAGAGACCTAGAATGGAAGTATCAAACTATACCAGAAATTTGAATCCCAAGGAATTGATTGATTGGATAAATGACTTGGAGGAATACTTTGAATATGAAGAAATTAAAGATCCGAAGAGAGTGAGATTTGCAAAAACTAAGTTGAAATGACATGCTGCTATTTGGTGGAAAGAAGTTCAATTGGAGAGGAATAGGAGAGGAAAAGACAAGATCATAAAATGGGATAGTATGGTGACAAAGTTGAAGAATCAGTTCATACCTGTTGACTATGAGTTGGAATTGTTGAAGAGATTACAAAACCTAAGACAAAAGGAGAAATCTGTGAATGAGTACACTAAAGAATTTCATAAGATGATCATAAGGACTAGACATAGTGAAGCAAACAAGGAGAAAGTGGCAAGGTACATAAATGGATTGAGATTGAATATTCTAGAAGAACTAAGTTTGGTGAGAGTGACAACAGTAGAAGAAGCATACCAGTTTGCATTGAAAGTTGAAGACAAGTTGAATAAGAGGCATGAGTAGAGACAAAGAGGTAGAGGAGGTAAATTTTGAAGAGGTAGAACACATTCTAGAGGAGAAAGACCTTATGTGGAGAAAAACAAGGAGAGTAGACCATATTGGAAGGAAGAAAAGGACAATAATTCATACTACAAAGGGAGAGATGACAAAAATTTCTACCGCAACAGAAGAGGAAGTCATAATTCTTACCACAATGAAGGATACCAAAGAGATGAAAGATGATTTGATAAAAGATCATTTAGAGGAACTTGTTTTAAGTGTGGAGGAGAAGGACACAGAGCATTTGAATGTCATCAAGGAAGTACTAGAAAGAGGACAGAAAATAGTGCAAGAGTAGCTTATGTAGAGGAAGAACCTATTGGATCACCTAGTTCAGTGGGAAAGCTAGAGAAAGGAGAGTCATTGGTCATGATGAGAGCTTTATTTCAAGCAGAGACAACTGAGGAACCATTGCAAAGGAAAAGGTTTTTTTAGACAAGATGTAGATCAGGAGGTAAATGTTGTAAGGTTATCATTAATAGTGGTAATATACTGATAATTTGGTTTTAGAGGAGATGGTGATGAAGCTAAATATGGAGAGATTGAAACATTTGAAGCGCTACAAGATAGCATGGATTCAAGATGAGCACAAGGTACTGATGAGTGAACAATGTTTGGTGAAATTTCATATAGGATCTTATGTTGACAACGTATTTTGTGATATTATGCTAATGGATGTATGTCATATATTGTTGGGAAGACCATGGCAGTATGATAGAAAAACAATACATGATGGAAGGAAGAATACTTATACTATAACATCTAATGGGAAGAAACATATCTTGATACCTTTGGAAGATGAGCCTAAGAGTGAAGTATGTGGGAATGATAGAATCTATTTAGCAGATGGAAGTAAATTTTTGGATGGATTGAGACATGAGAATATATGTTTTTCTTTGATTCCAAAGAAGTGTAGAACTCTAAGTGTAAAAAACACCACAACAAAAAAAGAAGAACCACCACCAGAGGAAATAACTGTATTGTTGATAGAGTGCCAAGATATCATATCAGATAATGTGCTTGAAGCATTGCCACTGATCTAGAGTATCTGTCATCATATGGACCTTATACTAGGAGCAAGTTTTCCTAATAAAGAAACAATCCAGATGACACTAGCAAAAAATACGGAGATGAATAGACAAATATAGGAGCTATTAAGGAAAGGATTGATTAGAGAAAGTTTAAGCCCATGTGCGATACCTGTAGTACTAGCACCCAAGAAAGATGGAGAATGGAGGACGTGTACATACTCTAGAGAAATCAACAAGATCATCATTAATTATAGATTTCCATTGCCAAGGATGGATGACATCATGGACTATTTGAGTGGAGCAAAGTATTTCACAAAGATAGACTTAACGAGTGGATACCACTAGATTAAGATCAGAGAAGGAGATGAGTGGAAGACTGCATTCAAGACAAATGAGAGATTGTATGAGTGGTTAGTAATGCCTTTTGGATTAAATAATCCACCAAGTACTTTCATGAGATTGATGAATGAGGTTTTGAATAAGTTCTTGGGTAAGTTTGTTACTGTATACTTGGATGATACCACCAGATTAAGATCAGAGAAGGAGATGAGTGGAAGACTACATTCAAGACAAATGAGAGATTGTATGAGTGGTTAGTAATGCCTTTTGGATTAAATAATCCACCAAGTACTTTCATGAGATTGATGAATGAGGTTTTGAATAAGTTCTTAGGTAAGTTTGTTACTGTAAACTTGGATGATATTCTAATTTTTCAGTAAGACAAAAGAAGAAAATTTGTGGCATAATAGACAAGTATTGCAGAGGTTGAGAGAGGAGAAATTGCTGATAAACATCAAGAAATGTAGTTTCATGAAGGAAGAATTGGTATAGTTGGCATTTGTGATTTCTACATAAGGATTGAAGATGGACCCTGAGAAAGTTAGAACAATTGTTGGGTGGTCAACACCCGTGAACATTGGAGAGGTAAGATCATTTCATGGATTAGAAAGTTTCTACCGAAAGTTCATCAGAAAATTTAGTACAATATGCACACCAATGAGAGGTGACATAAAGGATTTCAAGTGGACATCAGGAGAAAATAAGAGTTTTGAATTGTTGAAGTAGAAGGTGATATAACAACCAGTGTTAGCATTATTGGATTTTAACAAAGTATTTCAAGTTGATTGTGATGCCAGTAGAAATGTAATAGAAGCAGTGTTAAGTCAAGAAGGAAGACCAGTAGCATATTTTAATGAGAAGTTGAATGATGTAAGGAGAAGACATTTAGTTTATGACCAGGAGTTCTATGCCATAATTCAAGCCTCAAAGCAGTGGAGACATTACTTGTTGCCTAAGGAATTTGTGTTGTACATTGATAATCAAACTTTGCATTATTTGAAGAATCAGGGAAAGTTGAATCAGAGACATATGATATGGTTAGAGTTCATGTAGAGTTACACATTTGTATTGAAGCATAGGAGTGGGAAGTCAAATAAAGTTGCAAATGCATTAAGCAGAAGAAGGAATTTGCCCATAAAGATGAGGGAAGAAGTACTGGGATTTGAAGAACTAAAGCATATGTATGAAGAGGATCTTGATTTTGTAGAAGCATGGAAAGCATTTAAGGAACCTGTTGTGAGAAATAGAAGTAAGTGGTTAGATTATTTAATTCAAAAGGATATGTTGTTCAAACAAAATTAGTTGTGTATACTTAGGAGTTCAATGAGAGATAATTTGATCAAGAAAAAACATAGTGGTGGATTAGCAGGACATTTTGGAATTGATAAGACAATAGATTTGGTAAGTGAACATTACTTTTGGCCTCAGATATATAAGGATGTAAGGAAATTTGTTCAGAGTTGCAGAATTTGTCAACTTACAAAAAAGAGTGTTGCAAGTATGTGCCTAATCGGTGTTGTCATTGATGTCAACATATCTTTGTTGTCATTGGTGTCAACTATGTCCTATTCTATTACTTGTTTAGAAGCTTTGCATGTTGAGGATATTGAGAAAATTGGCCTCTCCGGAAGAAACAAGTGAGTTACAATGAAGTGCAGTATAGATAGTGAGTTGTATGTTGAAGAACAGTCTGGTAGATTACTCTGCATTTCTTGCTCCTTGAAGATCTTAGTCTGTGGATTGGAAGTTATTTAAAGGGATGTCTAAAGATGCTAAATCTTGAGTTTGAGCCTCCGATGTGAAGAATTGAGAGAGTTGCATTCACCAGAGTAAAACCTGCTTTCTCTTATTATTTTCTGGTGACAGGGAGAAAGTATTTTGCTCCGCATTCCTCCGCATTAAAGTGTTTTTCTCTACATTTCTAAAGGGAAGTCTAGGATGATGATAAGTGCCTTAAATTGCAATGGTTCATGTTTTGGTGTTCTGCAAGCTATCTTTATTTTATGACAGTTGAAGACAGTGAAGTTCATGTGCTCCAGTGTGAAGAATCTCATGAATAAAGTGGTTTGTGTTTGTAATGGTTGCTCCTGATGATTTCAACATGCTTGTGGATTCCTCCTGATCATATTCCTACCTTTACATTGGTCCGTGTTAAGGAAATGAGATCGTGTTTGAAGATTATTCCCAGATAACGTAGCGTGCAACTAGTCTTAGCCGACTTGGTTAATTCTAGTATTTGTGAAGTTCCCTTGAAGATTGTGGAACTGTATTGTGGCATGGAAGATCATGTTTGAGTCCTAGCTAAGGTATGGCATGATCCGCATACATCTATACTACAAATCCTTAGCATAACTTTGTATTAGGTCAAGACCTATTTTGTAAAATCTTTGTAATGCCGACCTTGGCGATTGTTCCAATGGTTAATGATTGTAATGCTGATCTTGATGATCATTCCAAGGTTGATGAAGTGTATAAATTATTGTAATTGAGTAGTGGAAAAGATGTCCTTGTGTGGAAATGGGAAGATAAGGAAAAGGGCGAGTAGATAAGGCAAAGAAGGGTAGAGCAGAGCAGAGGAACTATTGTACTTCAATGTATTAATCTTAGACATGAAGAAGATGGTGATTTTGGTAGTGAGCCTAGAAGTGAGCTGCTAGTAGGGTTAAATAGCCCTCATGGTTTAACAACGCTTATTGTAATCTTTCTAGGTTTCAGGTTGAGGTAGTGAGCCTACTAGACCTAGCTATACTTCATGGTAGTGAGCCAGTATGTTCTAGGCTTGTGGAGTGACCAAGCCTAAACATCATTTTTCAAAGATTGCAATATATTTTGAGAGCTAATCCTCTTCGTGGTTTTTCCCCACCTTGGGGTTTTCCACATAAAAATTTGGTGTCTCTTGTGTTTAATGTTGCATCTATGTTTAAGTTTCTGATTTCATGCATTCTTGGTTTAATCATAATAAGTGCAGATAAGTGATTAATGTTTAAGTGTAGAAGTGTTTACATTTTTGGCACAGCTGATTCACCCCCCCCTCTTAGTTGTCCAACACATTTCAACAATTGGTATCAGAGCCACGTTCCTTTGAAGAAAGTTCAACAACTTGAGGAAGATCCAAAATGTCTTATAAGAAGGAAGCGCCACATTTTGATGAGATGAATTATGCTCTTTGGAAGGCACGAATGAAAAGTCATCTTCTTTGTCTTGGTTACAAAGTATGGAAAGCTACAGAAACAAAATACACCTTGCCTCAAAATGGTTTGACGACTGAAGATGAAATCAAAGAATATGAAGTGAATGTTAAAGAAAAAGATGCTCTGTTAAGTTCATTGAATGATTCAGTACTGACAAAAGTTGTGGATCTTGAAACTGCAAATGAGGTATAGGAAAAGCTAAAAAAACTGTATGAGGGAGATGATTCTGTGAAGGAGGCCAAGCTACAAAGTCTGAAAGTGAAATATGAAAGTTTGAAGATGAATGAAGATGAAAACATAACAGCCTTTATGCAAAGAGTTGATGAACTTGTCACTGGAATAAAAGATATGGGGGGAACTCTCGGTGATAAGGAAGTTGTCATGAAAATTCTCAGATCACTACCAAAGTCCTACAGTCACAATGTAGATGCAATTGAAGAATTTATGCAAGTAAAAGCTATTGACAAAGATCAGTTGCTTGGTAAACTTACTACCTTTGAGATGAGAGAGTTTGGTGATGCACTGCCAAAAGTTGAGACTACCTTCAAAGCCAGTACTTCTGGGAAAACCTCCATATTAGAAAAGTACAAGGTAGAATCTGATGATGAGTTTGATGAAATTGAATCAAACCTTGTGGATAAACAACAAAGAGGATCTGGTTAGTTCAAAGGTAAATTACCTTTTAAATGTTTTTCCTATAGTAAAGTAGGCCACTTTGCTTCCAGATGTCCTGAAAGAACTGAAAGAAATAAGGAAATATATGAGAACAGGCCTAGGATCCAAAAGAAATGTTATTATGTTGAAGATTTTGATGATGATGAAGGAGTATTAGATAATGGTGAACCAGATAATGTTAGTACTTTTGGTAATGAATGCTTGTTTATTGATATTAAAGAAGAACCCGTGTCTACTAATCATGCTAGCTGTGTAAAGGAAGAAAATCCAGTGGAAAGTGCTTTGGCTGGTCAGGTTATTGAAGACAAAGATGAATGGGTTATTGATAGTGGCTGCTCTCACCACATGACTAGTGACAAAAGTAAGTTTGTGAGTTTGGAAAGATATGATGGTGGATTGGTTAGGTTTGGAGATGATACAACTGGTAAGATTTGTGGAAAAGTGATGAAGGGGATAAATCATAAAACACACAACAATAGAAATGGCACACAGAAAATAGAATATTTCTTTATTGATTTGGATAACTTATTTCATTATAGAAGCTCAATTACAATCAGAGGAATCAATCCTCCACATGCTGCAACACACTACAGCTACCCATCTCAGGCCTTAGAATCTTCTGCCTTCTGTAACCCCAAATCAACTAAGGTTTTTGTTTTCCCACCTATTCTTGACTCTACACTTTCCCCCTTAACTCTACTACTACCCAGGGTTCCCAAAATAGTCATAAATAGCACTTTTTGGTGGCCTCCAGCTAAATTTCAAAATTTGCAAGTCCCTCCTAAAGTAGGTCAACTTCCGAGAAGCATAACTTTTGATTTGGGTGTTCGATTGACGAACCGTTTTAGGCGTTGAAAATCTCGTGATGTGAACTATCATGCCGTAAATTCGTAAATGGATTTCTATCAACTTTTTAGGATGTTATGGGATGTTTTATTGCCTCATATCTCATTTTAGAAATTTTTAGGGGCTTTTCAGAAAACAAAAACTTTAATATCTTTCAGCTCACAAATGATCTTTGCTCGATTCCTTTGCCAAAGGTCTTATATTTTAGTTATAAAGCTTTTTGTAATTTTTCACTTTAATCCATGCCCAAATGCAAAATTTCCTAAAATGGCAGGTAAACTTTCCAAAACTCGCAGTTTGCTATTTTTTAGCAGTTAGGAAAAAAAACTGAAAATCCTACATCATTATTCAGGAGATTATGGAACCAGAAACACTAATTATGGAAAGAAACAAAAACAACTACAATGATTTTGAATCAACTTCTTTTTGGGTGATGCAAGATTGCCCTTACACCACTGGATGCTCTTGCATCAGACACCCAGGGTAATTTGAGAAGTGACCCTGTCACATCTCAGGTGTTTGTTTGGGGAAAGCCCAAACGGTCAACCTTTGCCTTAGATAGCCAAGAAGAATCTTCAATAGGCCTTCCTTTCCATTTCACCAGATATTCTTCATATTGCATGTTTTGAGTACTTCTTCCCACACGATTATCCAAGATCTCTTCTATCTCCTTTGTTGAAGTAGATATCGGAATACTCCACTATTCTTCTGTTGGTCCATCCTCGGTGCCACCTTCATGATATTCTGTTAAATCAACAATGTTAAACATAGGGGAAATATTGATCCCACTTGGCAGCTCTACCTCATATGCATTTCCTGAATCATGCTTCTTCATGATTCTGCACGGTCCAAATTTCTTCATTTTCAACTTATTATATGTTCCAATTGGGAACCTTTCTTTTCTCAAGTGAACCATGACTTCATCTCCTACCTAGAACTCCTTATATCTCCTCTTCTGATCTTCCTTAGCCTTGTACTGAATATTCATCTTATTGATGTGCTTCCTCACCTCTTCATGCAAATTCTTCAGATGTTCTACAAAGTCTTCAGCTTCAGCACTTGTCTTTTCTCCTTTGTCTAGCTTCCTTAACTCAAAAGCATATCTTGGGCTATTACCATATTTAATCTGGAATGGTGATTTACCAATATTCCTATTGATAGAATTGTTGTAAGCAAATTCTCCCTGTGGTAAAATCAAATCCCATCCCTTGGGCTTATCTCCTAGTAAGCATCGTAGCAGGTTACCCAAACTCCTATTCACCACTTCCGTCTGTCCATCAGTCTGTGGATGGTGTGTAGAAATGAACTTCAAATCTGTCTTCAACTTCTTTCACAATGTCTTCCAGAAATAACCAACAAACTTGGTATCTCAATTTGAAACTATGCTCTTTGGTAGACCTTGTAATCTCAACACCTCTCTGAAAAATAATTAAGCAATATGAACAACATCATCAGTCTTCTTGCAAGGAATGAAATATGCCATCTTTGAGAATCTATCCACCACCACAAAAATGGAATCATGTCCTCTCTGTGTCCTTGGTAAACCAAGAACAAAATCTATACTAATATCATCCCATGGCTTCTCTGGTACAGGTAATGGCTGATATAGACCTGTATTTTGACTTGCTCCTTTTGCCATCTGACATACTCTACAACTCTGCACAAACTTCCTCACATCCTGCTGCAATTGTGGCCAATAATAATTTTCACCAACAATAGCAATGGCCTTATCTCGACCAAACTATCCAGCCAATCCTCCACTATGCTTCTCCTTAATCAGGTTCTCTCTCATGGAACTCCTTGGAATGCACAACTGGCTTCCTCTAAACAACATGCCATCTTAGATTATGAAATCCAACCATTTTGTCCTCTCCAAAGTAACAGGTTCCAAACAAGCTTTCCAAGCCTCTAAAAAATCTAGATCTTCAGGATACAAACTTTTGAGCTCATCAAACCCAACTACCTCTATCTGCATTTTTGTCAACAAATTTTGCCTTATGCTTAAGGCATTTGCAACTCTGTTGGACTTCCCACTCCTATGCTTCAAAACAAAAGCATAGCTCTGCAAAAACTCAACCCATTTTAAGTGCCTTTGGTTCAACTTTCCTTGACTATTAAGATACTGCAAAGCCTGATAATCAGTATATAAAACAAACTCCTTTGGCAAAAAATAATGTCTCCATTTCTTCAAAGCCTGAACTATTGCATAAAACTCCTGATCATAAACAAAATACTTTTTCTTGGCATCATTAAGCTTCTCACTAAAATAGGCAATGGGCTTACCTTTTTGGCTCAAAACAGCTCCTATAGCACTACCACTAGCATCACAATCTACCTGAAATACCTTATTGAAATCTGGAATTACCAAACCAGGTTGCTCTATGACATTCTGATTCAATGTATCAAAGCTTTTATCTGCTCCTTTAGTCCATCTAAACTCTTTTCTATCCCCTCTCATTGTCTCAGTTAGGGGTGCACAAAAGCTACTAAAATTACTAATAAACTTTCTATAAAAACTTGCCAAACCATGAAAAGATCTTACCTCTGTAGCACTCCTCGGTGTAGGCCATTCAATGATAGCCCTTACTTTTTCTGGGTCCATCTTAAGACCTTCCTATGAGACAAAAAATCCTAGGTATACCAACTCCTTTGGAAAACTACATTTCTTCAAATTAATCAACAACTTCTCCTCCCTCAGCTTCTCTAGAACTCTTCGGATATGCATCAGATGCTCATCCCAAGTCTTACTAAAAATCAAAATATCATCCAAATAAACAATAACAAAACGTCCCAAAAATTCTTTTAGTACTTCGTTCATGAGCCGTATGAATGTGCTCAGTGCGTTGGTTAGCCCAAATGGCATGAATAACCACTCATACAAACCTTCCATTGTCTTGAGGGCTATCTTCCATTCATCTCCTTCCCTAATACAGATCTGGTGATACCCACTCTTCAGGTCAATCTTTGTGAAGTACTTGGCTCCACTCAAACAATCCATGATGTCATCCATTCTTGGCAATGGAAATCTATACTTGATTGTTATCTTATTGATGGCTCGAGAGTCTGTACACATCCTCCATTCTCCATCTTTCTTTGGTGCTAGTACTTCAGGTACCACACATGGACTTAGGCTCTCTAGGTTATCAATCCCTTCCTCAACAACTCTTGAACTTATTTGTTCAACTCTTCACTCTCTGCTGGAGTTATTCTATGGACTGCCTTATTCGGTAAACTGGCTCCTGGTATCAAATCCATTTGATGACTTATCTTCCTTACTGGTGGTAAACCTTCTGGTACATTATTAGAGACAATATCTTGAAATTCTTCTAACATTTCTGAGACTTCTACTGGGACATCTTCACATTTATCTTGACTAATCTTAGGAATCAATGCAAAGCAATGACGCTCATGCTTCATACCCTCCAAAAATTTTCTACCATCTACCAAGCAAATTCTAGCAGTACTACATACCTTTTCTTCCACCTCCTTCAAGGGCTTCAACTTATGACAAACTCCAGGGAATATGTGTTTGCATGACCATCATGGATAGCACTCCTATCATACTGCCACGACCTCCCCAACATCATATGACATGCATCCATCGGTATGATATCACACAGCACCTCATCATGGTAGTCCCCAATCTTGAACTTCACTAGACACTGCTCATTGACCAAAGCTCTATGGTCCTTCTGCAACCATGCAATCTAATATGGATGTGGATGCTTCTTCTTATCAATTTCAACTTGTAAACCATGTCCTCTGAAACAAGATTGTTAGTACTTCCACTATCAATAATAATATCACAACACTTACCTTCACATTTGTACCTTGTGTGGAATAAACTCTTCCTGTGATTGGGTTCTTTCTCCTCATTCAACAAAGTTCTTCTGACAACTAGGGTTTCTCACCTTTCAACATCTTCAGATTACTCAGATTGCGCATTTTCATTTACATGTGCAACTCATGAATTACCTTCAGGTCTTCTATTTGTCCTTCCTTGATGTTACAGACACTCATATGCTCAATGCCCTTCTTCTCCACATTGGAAACAGGTTCCTCTAGAAACTCCTCTTTCGGGTCCTTGCCCAGGTCTACCTCTTCCTCTTCCTCTTTGCTCACCATTGTTCTGGTCACGAGGGTGATAGGCATTAGCCCCTCTCTAATTTTGATTGGTGTCAGCTTCTTCACTTTTCTTTTGATCTTCATTACGGCCTCCATATGGTCTTCCACCAGTCCTTCCGCCTTGACCTCTTCCCCTTTTCTTGCTATCGAATCTTTTATTTAGCTTATCTTCCACTTTCAGGGAAAACTGGTATGCATCTTCTATGGTGGTCATTCTAACCAGGCTTAGCTCCTCTTGAATACTTGGCCTCAACCCATTAATGGAACAGGCTACCTTCTCCTTGTTGGCCTCTTCAAGGCCTGTCCTAATAGTAATCTTATAAAACTCTTCTGTATACTCCTTTATAGACTTATTACCTTGCTTCAGTCCTTGCAACTTCTTCAACAGCTCCATCTCATAGTCCACAGAAATGAACTACTTCTTTACTTTCTTCACCATCTGATCCCATCTGGTGATCTTTCCTTTTCCTCTTATGTTCCTCTCTAACTAGACCTCCTTCCACCAAATATTTGCATGACCCTTCAACTTTATTTTTTCAAACTTGACCCGATCTGGGTCCTCCACATCTTCATACTCGAAATACTCCTCCATGTCATTGATCCAATCAATAAGCTGTTCCAGATTCCAATCTCCAAAATATGTAGAAACTTCGATCTTGGGCCTCTTTCCAATCTTAGAAATGACCCTCAACAACCTAACTTCTTGTTCTTCCTCAGATAGCTCCTCTTTAGCTCCATCTTCACTTTCCTCTCTTGTTCTCGGCTCAAACCCTCTTCGTAGCTCCTCTTGCAATGTATTGATTTGCCTTTGCAAGTCCCTAAACCCCTCTTCTGTCAAATCATTCCTCCCAATATGATTTCTTCATGGAGGCATCTTGATCTCCATAGCAAACCCACAACCTCAGGTCCTGGTGCAAACAACCTCATGGTTGGTGATCTGTCTACACACTCAAGAAGCCTTGCTCTGATACCACTTGATGAAGGGGGTAAATCATAAAACACACAACAATAGAAATGGTACATAGAAAATAGAATATTTCTTTATTGATTTAGACAACTTATTAAATTACAAAAGCTCAATTACAATAAGAGGAATCAATCCTCCACAGGCTACAACACACTACAGCTACCCATCCCAGGTTCTGGAATCTTTTGCCTTGTGTAACCCTAAATCAGCTAGGGTTTCTATTTTCCCATCTATTCTTGACTCTACACTTTCCCCCTTAACTCTACTATTGCGCATGGTTCCCAAAATAGTTATAAATAGCACTTTTTGGTGGCCTCCAGCTAAATTTCAAAATTTGCAACTCCCTCCAAAAGTAGGTCAACTTCTGGGAAGCTTAACTTTTGATCCGAGTGTCCAATTGACGAACCGTTTTAGATGTCGGAAAGCTCGCGATGTGAACTATCACACTAGAAATTTGTGAATGGATTTACATCAACTTTTTGGGACGTTATGGGATGTTTTAGTGCCTCATATCACGTTTCAAAAATTTTCAGGGGCTTTTCAGAAAACAAAAAACTTTAATATCTTTCAGCTCACAAGTGTTCTTTGCCTGATTCCTTCACCAAAGGTCTTATATTTCAGTTATGAAGCTTTCTATAAGTTTTCAATTCAATCCATGCCCAAATGCAAACTTTCCTAAAATGGTAGGCAAACTTTCCAAAATTTGGCAGTTTGCTATTTTTAGCAGTTAGGAAAAAAACTGAAAGTCCTACATCATTATTCAGGACATTATGGAAGCAGAAAAACTAATTATGGAAAGAAATGAAAACAACTACAATGAGTTTAATTCAAATTATTTTTGGGTGATGCAAGATTGCCCTTACACCACTGGATGCTCTTGCATAAAAAAATATCTATTTCTTTTGATGGCAAGCATAATACTAAAGATGTCTTGTATGTGAAAGGATTAAAGCATAATCTTTTGAGTGTGGGTCAGATATGTGACAAAGGTTATGACTTAAGCTTCAAGGGAAATGGATACAAGATTAGGGAAAGTTCTGAAACAGTCATTGCAACTGGTAAGAAGACCAGAGGTAATATCTATCACTTGAAAAGAACTGATGAAAGTTGGCTATGGCATAGAAGGTTGTGTCACATCAATTTTTATAGAATTATGAAGATAAGTACTACATAGGCTATTAGAGATTTGTCTAATCTTGTGATGCTTGCTAATCCTATTTGCAAGGAGTGTCAATTTGGGAGACAAACAAGAACAAGTTTCAAAAGCAAGGACCAATTAGTTGATCGACTACTGGAATTAGTGCATACAAATTTGTGTAGACCTACCAGAGTAAGAAGTTTTCAAGGAGATAGGTATTTCATGTTGCTTATTGTTAATTATTCTAGAATGACTTGGGTTACCTTTTTGAAAGAAAAATTAGAAGTTCTAGATAAGTTCAAGGCATTTAAGGCAATGGTTGAAAATGAGATGGATTTGAAGATCAAATGTTTAAGGTCTGATAGAGGAGGAGAGTTCACATCAAATGAATTCAATTTCTTTTGTGAAGAACATGGAATAAAGAGACAGTTATTTGCATCTAGAACTCCACAACAAAATGGAGTCATTGAAAGGAAAAATAGAACAGTTCAAGAAGTTGCTAGAACCATGATGAAGGAAGTTGATCTTCTAGAAATATATTGGAGAGAGGGAATTCACACTACTATATATATCCTGAATAGAGTCCAAGTCAAAGGTAACAGTTCTAAGACTCCTTATGAATTGTGGTATGGTAAAGTTCCTACTATGAAATATCTCAATGTTTTTGGTAGCAAATGTTATATCAAAAGAGAAGAAGACCTAGGCAAGTTTGATGTTGGGTGTGATGAATGAATCTTCCTTGGTTACTCAACCAAGAGCAAGGCTTACCAGTGTTATAATAAGAGGCTGAATAAGATCATTGAGAGTGCAAATATCAAAGTTGATGAAAGCAAGGAAAGGTCTCTAGAATCAAGTGGATATGAATCAGATAAACCAGATGTTTCAAAAGTGGTGCAACATGAAGACATCTTAGATGAATAGGATCAAGCTCCAGGAAGTGCTACCAAGACACCAATGTATGTAAAACTTAATCATTTTGAAGATCAAATCATAGGAGATAAGAGTTAAGGAATCCTAACCAAAAGAAGAGTTGCAGAAGAACAAGTAAATTTTTTTCTAATTTCTAAGATTGAACCTAAGACTGTGAATGAAGTTTGCAATGATGAGAATTGGGCAAAGGATATAAAAGAAGAATTGATGTAGATAGAGAAGAATCAGACCTGGGATCTTATTCCCAGACTAGTAGATAAAAATGTAATTGGTACCAAGTGGGTTTTCAGAAATAAGATGAATGAGAATGGTGAAGTAGTAAGAAACAAAGCAAGGTTGGTATGCAAAGGATACTCCCAAGTTGAAGGAATAGATTTTGAGGAAACATTTGCACCAGTGGCAAGGATTGGAGCTATAAGAATGTTTCTAGCATTTGCAGCCTACAAAGATTTTAAGGTATATCAGATGGATGTAAAGTCTGCATTCTTGAATGCAGAGTTGGTAGAAGAAGTCTATATTGAACAATCGGAAGGATTCTAGTCATCACATCAGGGTGACATGGTATACCGATTGAAGAAGGCATTGTATGGGTTAAAACAAGCCCCTAGGGCCTAGTATTCTAGGTTGGATAAGTATCTGATACAATTAGGATTCACCAAAGGTACCACCGACAACAATCTCTATTTCAAGATCAATAATGAAAAATCCTAATTGTTGCAGTCTTTGTTGATGACTTTATCTTTAGAGGCAATGAAGGTATGTGCATAGTTTTTACTTGAGAAATGCAAAGTGAATTTGAAATGTCCATGTTTGGTGAGATGAATTTATTTTTAGGTCTGCAAATAAATCAATCAGATAAAGGTATCTTCATTTCTTAGTTTAAGTATGTGAAAAAGTTGTTAAAAATGTTTGGGATGGAAGACTCTAAACCGGTAAATACTCCCATGATAACCGGTTGTAAGTTGAGCAAAAATGATGATTCACCTATGGCAGATCAGAAAAGGTATAGATCTATGATTGGAGGATTACTTTATCTAACTCAAACCAGACCTGACATAATGCATGTAGTTTGTCTTGTGGCAAGATTTCAAGCAGAGCCTAAGGAGACACATGTGATGGATGTCAAGAGAATTTTGAGATATTTGAAAGGCACAATGGATTATAGTTTATGGTATCAAAGGGATAATGATTTCACTCTCAGTGCATACATTGATGTAGATTGGGCTGGAGATGTAGATGATAGAAAAAGTACAAGTGGAGATGCATTCTTTTTGGGAAAAAGGCTGGTATCTTGGATAAGAAAAAAATAAGACTCAATATCTCTGTCCATTGTAGAAGCAGAATATATTGCAGTAGCATGTAGTTGTACTCAAGTGTTGTGGATGAAGCAGACATTGAAGGACATCAGAGTTGTGTATGAAGATCCAATTACAATCTTTTGTGACAATACAAGTGCCATAAACATATCAAAGAATCTAGTAATGCATTCAAGGACAAAGCACATATCATAAGATATCACTTTCTAAGGTAAAAAGTGACAGACAATGAAGTCAAGTTGGAATATGTATCTATAAAAGACCAGATTGTAGACATTTTCACCAAAACTCTACCTAAAGATACTTTTGAGTATCTCAGAGAAAAGTTAGGGGTTATTACCCCTCTTGCTCTAAACTAAGATGCACAAGAGTACATCAATCCGGTGGTGCTTACAGTTCCTTCTTTAGATCTCGATTGATGTTTTTAAGGCTACTTCTTAGGGGGAGTAGTTAGAGAGTTCAAAATTGAAATTGAATCAGAGAAGAAGAGTACAAGTATGTGCCCTCTGCCATTGATGACAAAGGGGGAGAGAAATCATGTGAAAAACTCAGAAGGAAAGAGTTTCGTTGTGTAAAGAGATAGGGGGAGAATCTTGTCTTGATGGCTGTTGCAATTTTTCACATCATATGTTGCCATAAATGACAAAGGGCGAGATTGTTGAAAGTATGTGCCTAATCGGTGTTGTCATTGATGTCAAAATATCTTTGTTTTCATTGGTGTCAACTATGTCCTATTCTATTACTTGTTTAAAAGCTTTGTATGTTGAGGATATTGAGAAAATTGGCCTCTCTGGAAGAAACAAGTGAGTTACAGTGAAGTGTAGTATAGACAATGAGTTGTATACTGAAGAACAGTCTGGTAGATTACTCCACATTTCTTGCTTCTTGAAGATCTTAGTCTGTGGATTGGAAGTTATTTAAAGGGATATCTGAAGATGCTAAATCTAAGTTTGAGCATCCGATAGGAAGAATTGAGAGAGTTGCATTCACCAGAGTAAAACCTGCTTTCTCTGATTATTCTCTGGTGACAAGGAGAAAGTATTTTGCTCCACATTCCTCTGCATTAAAGCATTTTACTCTGTGGTTCTGAAGGGAAGTCTGAGATGATGATAAGTGCCTACAATTGCAATGGTTCATGTTTTTGTGGTCTGCAAGCTATCTTTATTTTATGACAGTTGAAGACAGTGAAGTTCATGTGCTCCGGTGTGAAGAATCTCATGAATAAAGTGGTTTGTATTTGTGCGGTTGCTCCTGATGATTTCAATGTGCTTGTGGATTCCTCCTAATCATGTTCCTACCTTTACATTGGTCTGCATTAAGGAAATGAGGTCATGTTTGAAGATTATTCCCAGATAATGTAGCATGCAACCAGTCTTAGCTGACTTGGTTAATTCTAGTATTTATGGAGATCCCTTGAAGACTATGGAAGTGTGTTATGGTGTGGAAGATTGTGTTCAAGTCCCAGCTAAGGCTTGGCATGATCTGTCAAGCTTGGAGATTGTTCTAATGGTTGATGATTATAATGCCAACCTTGATGATCATTCCAAGGTTGATGAAGTGTATAAATACTTGTAATTGAGTCATGGAAAAGATGTCCTTGTACAAAAATGGGAAGATAAGGAAAAGGGTGAGCAGATAAGGCAGACTAGGGTAGAGCAAAGTAGAGGAACTATTGTACTTCAATGTATTAATCTCAGACATGAGGAAGATGGTGATTTTGGCAGTGAGCCGCCAATACAGTTTAACAACCCTTATTGTAATCTTTCTAGGTTTAGGGTTGAGGTAGTGAGCCTGCTAGATCTAGTTGTACTTCATGGCCATGAGCTAGTATGTTCTAGGCCTATGGAGTGACCAAGCCTGAACATCATTTTTCAAAGATTGCAATATATTTTGAGAGCTAATCCTCTTTGTGGTTTTTCCCCACCTTGGGGTTTTCCACGTAAAAATCTAGTGTCTCTTGTGTTTAATGTTGGATCTGTGTTTAAGTTTCTGATTTCATGCATTCTTTGTTTAATCATAATAAGTGTTGATAAGTGATTAATGTTTAAGTGCAGAAGTGTTTGAGTTTTTGGGACAACCGATTCACCCCCCTCCCCCTCTCAGTTGTTCGATAGATTTCAACAGGGAGTAGTCAGAATATTAGATTATACAAATCTTTGATATTGCCAGAGAGACCTTGGGAAGATATAAGCATGGATTTCATATTGGGTTTGCCAAGAACACAGAGGGGATATGATTGTATATTTGTAGTAGTGGGTAGATTTTCAAAGATGTCACATTTCATTCCTTGTAAGAAGACAAATGAAGATGTACATGTTGCTAATCTATTTTTCAAGGAGATTGTGAGATTGCATGGATTACCTAAGAGTATAGTCTTGGATAGGGATACAAGATTCATTGGATATTTTTGGAGGACATTATGGAAGAAGATGAAGATAGACCTAAAGTTTATCTCAACATTTCACCCACAGATAGATGGACAAACTAAAATGGTAAATAAGAGTTTGGGTAACTTATTGAGATGTTTAGTAGGAGACAAATCAAGAAATTGGGATCTAATTCAACCACAAGTAGAGTTTGCATACAATAATTTAGTAAATAGAAGTACAGGGAAGACACCATTTGAAGTTGTGATAGGAGTACAACCTAAAGGAGTTGTAGAGCTAAGAGACATCAGTATGGAGAGCAAGAGGAGTGCAGAGATAGAAGAATTTGTAGGATACATGGAGACACTACATAATCAAGTCAAGAAGCATTTGGAGGAGATGAATAGTAAGTATAAGGAATAAGCAGATGAGAAGAGGAGACATAAAGAATTTTTAGTTGGAGATAAAGTAATTGTATATCTAGGAAAGGAGAGGTTTCCAGTAGAAACATACAACAAGCTGAAGATGAAGAAGTTTGGACCATGTAAGATTCTTAAGAAGTTTGATTCAGGATATGAAGTGGAGTTACCATAGACATTTGGTATATCACCTATATTCAACATTGTAAACCTATATCAGTATCATGAGGGAGAATCAAGTGATAGTCTTGAAGATGGATTGAAGGATCAGTTACCACAACAACAACAAGAGCAGATAGAGTAGATTTTGGATAGCAGAGTTGGACATAGTACCAGAGGCAAGCAGTGCAAGGAGTATTTGGTTAAGTGGAAAGGAAGACTGGAAGAAGATTCATCATGGATTTATCAGGCTGAGGTAGACCACCTTGGTTTTCCTCTGGCCCTAGTAAAGTGAGGGAATCACTTTTTCAACAACCCTAGGTGTCTGATGCAAGAGCATCCCAGGTTGAAGAACAATCTTGCATCAACCAAAAAACATTTACATTCTTTTCTTTTCTTTCATTTCAGTTGCAGTTCAGTGATTTATAGTTTAAAATTTCTACCGCATTGTACCACATCTTTATATCAGAGCTCGTGGAGCAGGATTTAGCTTCTATACCATGTCAGCTACATCATATTAAGATTTTAGGAGATTTGGAGTTGTAAATTGTGAAAAGTTATTGCTATCAGAAGATCATCAATTTTCATAGAACATAGCATTCATGCAGTTAGCATGAGAAAAGAAGGTTCACGGAGCACTTCTGTGACTTGTGGAGCCAAATGGAACATATCACAAGGCACTTTGGGATTAGATAGACCTTCCTTGAGGTTTGCACCAAGTTTCATTCAATTGCGGAGCTATAACAAGTGTTGTAGGCTAACCTACATGTTATCTACATGTTTCATCATTCATTTGAGTTGTAACCTCTTGAGGCCAACGCAAAGGATTCTATGAGCTTGAAGATGATATATATACATCTCTTAGATGCATTAGATAGTTAGTTAAAAAATTTAAAAGTTTTAGATGATATCATAAGATAGACAGTAAATTCTTTTCAGAAGGCACTTCAATGCCAAATCTTTCATTTCTGGTGTAACTCAGAAAGCAAGCTTGTGAGCCCTTTGATTGTAGCCCACATGTTGTCAGCATATGAGCATTTTGAATTATCTGATACACTGAGCATTTGAATCTTCCATTACATTCTATTATTATTTTTTTCCATTGTGTCTACTCTAATTGCATGGTTTGGACAGTCCCTTCTTAGGACCCTCCATCCATGATTGCACCACAAAGCTTCTTTGCAAAATCATATAGAGGCTACCAAATATAGGAAAGATTACCACTTGAATGCATGAGGCATGGGGTGTTTAAATAGGAAAAGGAAAAATCAATCAAAGGGAGATGAAAATCACTTAAGGGGAGAAGATCAATAGTTAGGGGGAGTGATTCATATCATTAGGATTCAATGGGATAATCAATTAGAGGCTAAACTAGAAGAAAAAAATTAGAACTGGAAGATTCACATGCTGACTAAATATGACATGCTCACTCCTTATAGAAATGTGGGTCACCTCTTTTACTAGAGAAGGTCATCTGAGTGACTCTACAACATAACCTAGGCTACCCAGGTGAGCCTAAGGTCTCTCGAGCATCCCTACAACTAAGGGCTTGGAAAATTAGTTTCAAAAGATAGAAATAATGCATGCTAGGTAAGTGCTTTTCC
The DNA here is from genome assembly GCA_027924645.1 of Cunninghamia lanceolata. NCBI lineage: Eukaryota > Viridiplantae > Streptophyta > Pinopsida > Cupressales > Cupressaceae > Cunninghamia > Cunninghamia lanceolata. The sequence goes on along the minus strand of BSBN01000430.1, from coordinate 3,751,359 downwards.
ATGATGAAAAACACATGGGGGAGGGCCCTAAAGGCATAGAGAGGAATTCCATCAATGTGCAAAAGTTGTGAGAGATTATTTATGCCACATGGGTTGTGAGCTAGACTGCCAAATTATCATTTGACTATCATGTCAGCTTATACACTTTTGAGCACATGCATATTTTCCTTCTTGAGTACGACAATCTACATGGAAGGTAGGTTTTTTTCTTGAAATAAGAATATGGGACCCACACTTACCTATTGTCATTATCTGACATCTGGACTTGCAAAATGAAAGTCATGAACACATTTAATATGACAATAAAGACAAATGACAAGAGTATTTACTATTGACACAGGGTTCAAGAGATAATAGCTTTGCTACATTCCCTCATTTCAATCCAAAACTTGCAAGTTGGGAAAACACCAACCAACTCAAGAGAATACAATAAAAGATAGCTCAAATGAGATAATTGATAGAGATAAGAGAACATAAAATTGGGGTGTGCAGTATACCTACATTTTCTTTGATTTACATGAAAATATTTTCAAAAGAGTTAGAAAACAATCTTATTTATGCAAAAATGGTTCATTTGAATCTTCATTCACACTTGTTGTGAGAGACAGAAAAGATGAGGTATAAAATAATGGTGACATAATCGTGCAAGTTTACAATCAATGGAGAGATATTGACAATAGGATCGAGACTATGCTATCTATTTAGTCTCCCATGGTCCCTCAGGTCTGAAAATTAATAATAACTCCCTCTTTTGCCCTCATTTTTATTTTTTTGAGTTTTAATTGAATTCATTTACCAAATTTAGTGTCATTTTTTGCATTATGTCATTTTTAGGTAGAAAATGCTTTTATGTTTTTATTTTTCTAAATTTCACATGTTTTTAATTGATTTAAGTTGATTGAGATTTTCTTTTGGCATGGTTAGGATTCCCCCTCTTTTCCTACCAGGTCACTTGTATTGCAGGGGTAAGACATCTAGTGTACTTACCACTTGGTTTGGGTCACCCATTTCAAATAAGGATGATACATAACTTATATATTTTAATTTGTTTTTGTTGATTTACGAGCAATTTGTAGTTCCAATTTCGGTTCTTATTATTTTTTATTGCTTTTTGACTTTTTTTCAATTTTTTTTATGTTTTTGACTTTTATAAATTTTAAGGGGGTTGAAAAGAACATGCCATAGATTGAAGATTTGAGCTTTAATCTCTTGATATATATATTTATACCCTAGTAAGAGTGGTAAGAGAAGGTTCAATACTTAAGCAATAGATTATAGAAGGATGTAGTAGGATAGAACATATGAAATTAAATAAACTCATACATCCATAGTCATCATTAGTCATAACTCATCAAATAC